>OX457118.1:7609276-8870776 GCA_949752805.1 Deilephila elpenor | reverse complement strand
CTAATATTATACCATTCACCACTCATTAAAAATTTGCCGAAACAGCTTATAACACGTTTATAAAACGCCAGAAGTTTCGCCAACAACGTGGAGGTAATGAGCTGTAGGCCTAACCAAGTTAAGGGTGAGGTATTTTAAATTTTCCCGATGCCAAAAGGGGTGTTATATGTTTGAAAAGTGTGTTCGTATATCCGTGCAAACATAGGTGAACAAAATAACCGTTTTTATTGTAGTTCTTTAACCGACTTTAGGAGGTTCTCAATTCGGTGGGTTTATTTTTATGTATGTACACCGATTACGCTGAGATTTATGATCTGATTCATGTGATTCTTCTTTAGTTTGATGCGGAATAGTTGCCATTTGGTCCCATAAAAGTTTGATGAAGACCTGATGAATATCTTCGGACGTAGAGAGTAGAACTCCACAAAATTGAGTAGGTTTCTTGAATCTTGAAGGCGGTATAATTAATTAACATTTCTGAACATGTAGGACCAATGCCTTATAATTAATTTAAATTTCTACATGTTGGTACTTGGCGGCCCGCATTTAAATTATTATGTTACGAATATATTTTGATTTGTAGGCTAGTCAAGTCAATAAGCAAATTAATCAACGTGTACAAATACAATAAAATAGATATTATTTGTTACGTTTTAGTGGTTTTTTTGAAGTAGTTTTTTTTTTGTTAGTAGTTATATCTATGATAGTGAAATGATTTTCCCTTAAAATAGTTTTGGATAGACGTTGGTTAATACCGGTACGGTATGGTGAACTTCAACAGCGAAAGAAAATTGAATATTTCAGAGTCCTCTACAAGGCTTTAAAAAATATGACAGCGTTTTGACAACCTCCATAGCGTTTTTGTTACAACCTTGAGTATCACGAGATCCGGCTTTATCACCAATATTGTGTATACGTCAAAAATGGTTACGTAACTGTTTCTTGACATTGAAAATATGATAGCCAAAATTTTTATGTTAGTATGTCAGAATGTATGACTGTATTTATTAAATACAGGCCGCCCGGCTGTGCCACAAACAAACAACGCTCTGAAGCGTTTAACCGAGCAACTTTACAACTCTAATAAACTAGAAACTACTATAAAAAAAAGTACTATAAACTTAAAAATATTAATTTTGAGGGGTCGATTCGTCTCCAACGGATCATATTTAGAACTATGAATGTAGGTAGGAGAGATGTGGTAAGATTGTAGAAAGTTGATGGATGCAGGTCGTTTTCATATAGCTGTGGATTTCTTTTTCGGGAGCCTTTCTTCAGCCGTGGATTTTTTGACACTGATAAAGATGACTGTCTTGTGGCCATTGAGCGACTTGTAGTCCAGGAAAAAGTTTTGCCTCTCTGTCAAAAGTGTTACCACTGAAGAAGATAAATGATGTCTTTGAATTGTGTATTTCATATTTGGTTAATTCCCTGCTTTTGGCTTGAGATGGACTAAGATCTAAGTCCACGACCTTGGTCAATTGTGAAAGACATGCTCTTGAAGTTATTGAATGCACGACTGCCTAATTTAAGAACGAACAAGCCCGTGAAATCATAGGTCGGAGGTTGAGCCCGAAGCATACTGCTCTGAATGTTGAAACTTACATAAAATTCATCAACAATTGTCAATTTAATGGTGAAGAAACACGTTATGGAGAAAACCTCGTATTTAACACTTTATTATCACCTGTATCTTCTGTCTCATAAGGTCCACTATTGACCATAAGGATTTTCACAGTAACCTGTTAGAAGAGTTTTCATGATGGCTCCACGTAACGATAAGTATAGCACTGTTCAGATAGAGTGGCTATATTTATTATTAGGTTACTTTATCACGACATCAAGAAATAGTTACAAAGTCCATTTAAACTAGCTTCTTAGTAGTAAATAAATTAGTGTAATATCAGACACCAGCACTTATCTCGGGGTCGGTCCTCGGGTTCTCAAGCCCAAGTTACAAGTTCATTTATCGCCAAACAATAAATTTCTTTGAATAAATTTCTCAGACGTGCCGGGGCTTTTAAAGTGGTTTCGAAGATCTTGCTCATTTCTGTAAATATATCTTGTGATATTTTCGTGTTAATTATGATTTTATTTTACTTTATTTTTTGCGAAAACGACAAGTTTACTCCTAACGTCTGTAGTCAACCCAGTAAGTGTAATTATTTAAATTGTCAAATAGGCGACCTAATGAAGGTTACTGAAAGTCACTAAAAGCAAGCCACTTCTACTCGTAGCAGGTCGCTGTAGAAATCCATTGAATATACCATAGTTTAGCAATAGTTTGATGACCACAAATCTGACATTTTTGACAGCCTCCGTGGCGCAGTTGGTTAGACGCCACCTGTGAAACGAGAAGCCGCGGGTTCGATCCCCGCACCGAGACAAATGTTTGTGAGAACTCTAAGTATTTGTTTCGGGTCTGGGTGTTTGTGAGACCGAAAAGTCTCTCGTAGTTCCTGATACCCACGACACAAGACTCGATCTTAGTGTGGGGCCAGGACTATGTATGTGACTGTTGGGTGTATTTATTCTTATTATTTATTATTATTTAAGTATTCAAAATTGTCTATTGTTTTTAACAGCAGCTTTCCTCTTTATACCAGGACTAAAGGTGGCAGTTGAATTAATTTGTTACCTGTTAATAATTACATGCATAAATAAATCTAATATAATAAGAATTAACTGGTACACCTAACCCTTAAAACGTGTGATAATTGCGAAACTGATTTCATAATTTGAGCCGAGGCGTCCAACCCTCGTGATGGATCGAAGCCGTCATTAAGCTCTGCAGAGAATTTTACATATTTTTAATAAATAATTTTAAGTTATTATAAACTGTGGGGATATTAAACATACAAGACACACAGGCAAAGTCTAGTATAGGTATCGTTGTGTTGTTTCAATCTGTGTCGGCGAAGTTCAATAAAGTTTTTAATTATTTAGTAAATTATGTATGCCAACGCTCAAGTCTCTGAAGAGTTGACGTAACGGCTTCTTTAGTACAGTTAGTTAGATGCCAGCCGAGAAACGAAACGCCGAAGTTTCGATCTCCGTATTGAGAAAATGTTTGTGCTATCCGTGAGTATTTGTATCAGGTCTGGGTGTTTTGAGACCGAAAAGTCTCTGATGGTATTTATACGCACCTATTTTAATATAAGATTAGGATTATGGGTGTGGCTGTTAGGTGTATTTATTTATTGTATTATCATGTCCCCGCTGATTTGTCTGATAATATAATTTTGGTGTACACCCCCGTACACAAGCTGTAAAACTCACCACAGGGACCTGTCATACTGAAGTTTAAAGAACTATTCAAGTTCAAGGTCATACAAATGCAAACTAGACGTCCCACGAATATTAAATCATCCGAAGGTCACAAACTTGGGAGTCCTACGGGCGCAATCCAGTTGGTTCACGACGCAAACTTACACTTCATACATAAATTTAACTTATTATTCCAGTGAGATTCGAAACAAGACAGTTGTACATCGCTTAAACTATTTGGTTATTTCGAAGGATGAAATGGAGGAGATTAGGGAAAGCGGACCCTGGCACCGGTCAGGATATAATTGTAATTCAGTTAGATCAAAATCGTCTGCTGAGCATGGAACTTCTCCATAATTCAGAGATCGATTAGGACGGGTTAGGCTAACCACAACTATCACTAGTACCAGAGAGAAAGAAAGAAAAGATTGCGAGGAAGATTAATAAGGTTTATACAAATGTTTTAATGTGATCATTTTAACTCATGGTGTTGTTTGGTTTGAGGTCCATGAGTAGTCGTATCGCTTACCATCAGGCGAATGGCATGCTCGTCTCGCCATTCATCGCAAAAAAGGTGAAAGAGACAGTAGTTTTCATACTGTAGAAATAGATTAGTTCAACCGTGGTAGTATTATTGTCACAAACAAAATCGACGTGAATCTACGCGACGCTGTCGTGTTTCATATGATAAGTAAGATTGCCAAAGGAGTAATACACCTTTCTTACACATTTTCAGAGGTCCACGAATTCCAACCTTTGCTCCTTTCTATATAAAACAAAACTAAAAGTCGCCAAAGCCCTAAAACAGTTAGCTGCAACGCTCAGAGCTCAAACTTAGCTCATTAAGCGAAATAACCGTAGCATGTAAATAAGATACGTATGCATAATATTTGAGGGCGGGCCGCACTATATTAAAAGGGATTAACCTATCACGGGGCTGGGTTACCCAGCATTCACCTTGAGACATTCTAGTTTGTGATGTACGGGAGGGAAGGATGGATAACTATTTGCACGGCACTACGAAACATTTTTATTTCTATCTCTCTCTTAACCTATAGAAAGTCAACTATTCAACTAAGTGTCACTTAAAGATATTCACATCGAATTGAATGACGAATCATTTACATACATAAACTCACGCCTTTTTCCCAGAAGGGGTAGGCAGAGGTGCTACCAGTAAACACACGTTTCACCTTCTATTTTCCGTCCCACGATGTGATAGGGGGCGAGCATATCGCCATATCGGGCATAACTTCCTGACTCCGGGCTGATATTGAATAGAAAAATCCAATATCACTTAGTTCGTTCCGGGATTCGAACCCGAGGCCTCAACTTTGTAATCGTAGTACAACTGCGCCACCGAGGCAGTCTTAAACGTAATGCTATACAAATTCATATTATTGTATCAAAATTGTCCATTCTTCTATTCCGTAAATCACAAACGAAAAGGGCTTAGTGTATTACGCGATCTAGGTGGATTTTACAGCATATTAATTAACAGAGGCTCTGGAGACGTTAAAATAATTCGCCGTCGACAAATGGCGACACAACTATACGTAATACGTAGTTAGCTTCTAACTTTGTTGTGAATTTCATGAGTATCTTTGTTTGTGACGTTTGTTTCAATTCGTACTGTTTGTGTAGTTGCTTGATCTGTGAGGGCTTGGGTTCGTTGCCCTGGTTCGGTTAGGTTAGTGTCAGTTTTTAGACTAACGGTTTAATTCTTAAATTTAAAACTCATTTTAGTTATCGAATGTTTTGTCTTCTTCTCTGAAACTGAATTCTAAAGTCGTTCGAATAGGACAACAATTCGAAAGCTGAAATAGGTTTTAAATCTGCCTATAAATAAGGCCATAAAATTTTAAAAGTTGCTTCAAAATCAGGTAAAAAACTAGTTCTTAAATTTAAATTGCATATTTTTAATGTATAGAAAATTATATTACTTCGGCCTGGAGTAAATTGTTTTAGGGATTCCTAGAATCCTAGGGTTCGCTGTTTGTTCACCAAACCAAACTTACCAAAGCTGTTATTTCACTTCGATTTTATAAAACTTGTACTTTAACTTTGTTGTTCTATATAATAAAGTAAAGCTTCACAATATAAAAGCCGTAAAGAGCAAGGCATTTCAATAAAACGCGTTCATACTATGCTCCTAAAATTAATATTTGACCAAAGTATTTAATTTGACAAACAATTTGTATAATTTTTGACCAGCCAATACTATTAATGTTTAGGAATTTCATTACTATCACTTATGACGCACATAACTTCGGCGGGTCTAAATTTTCATTAAATTCAATTTAGCGGATATTCACGCATATTGGGTGCTTACTATACGTCTCTTTTACACATCGTTGTAAAGAGAAGGACAGATATACTTATTGAAGAGATGTTCGGAGTGCTACAAATTAATGTATCATTCGGTGTTTGATTTTCTGGCGTAAAATTATTAACTTGTCTATTTCATTCTATAGTTTATGATTCTGTGAACATTCATCCGAAACGATGGAGTTCTTTGTTTAAATTTTCGTATTCCGAACATGGTATAGTTTATGATTCGTTTTCCAATTCAAAAAGAACGAATGACTGATACCGAGTGAATGGAACGAGCGAGTGCAATCTAACGAGTCAGCGAGGTCTTTTGTCAATTTCGGGCAGAACAATTAAATGTTCGCAGGCTTTCAATGCTTTGGCAGGGTTGTAATTACCTCTTCTATTAAGCCTCAACTCTAATTGATGATGATTCTGAAGAGACTGTGTGGTAGAATTGTCAGAATTAGTTAATACTTTAATGTAGAAAATAAATGACAGCCTCCGTGACGCAGTTGGTTAGACGTCGGCTGTGAAACGAGAGGCCGCGGGTTCGATTCCCGCACTGAGACAAATGTTTCTAAGGCCCACAATTATGGGTCTCTGATCTGGGTGTTTGTGAGACGGAAAAGTCTCTCGTAGTTCCTGATACCTCTGACACACGACATAATTGATCTTAATGTGGGTTCAGGACTATTTATGTGACTGTTGGGTGTATTTATTGTAATGACGCGTTTTTTTTTTTTGAGAAGAGATAAGTTTCATTATGGTAAGCGTGAAGTGTGCCTTTAAGTAGCAACACTGCTCAGAAATTATTATTAAGGAAAACATGGCTGTATGCGCCCATCACCTCAAGATATTAGGTGTAAAGTGTTCTTATTCCCAATTTAATTGTGACGTAACATGTAATATAATATTTTTATTATGGTTTCTTAGATTTACGCGAATGTTACACATTGAAATAAAACTATTTATACGGATTTTATCGCGATAAAATCCGTATAAATAGTTTTATTTCAATAATATTTTTAACTATTTTACTAGACCAGTGGCAATTAGTAATAATAATCGTACTCTTGATTGTAGAGGAGGCTCGTGCGCTGACGTGGGACGTATATGGGCTGATACAGATATTGTAATGATTATGTCACGATCAAACAACTGACCAGGGAGATTACTATATTCTCCGACACAAAGGTCGAATGGTCGAATTTCGACGTCCACATTGAAGATAAAAGTTTTCCACGTCAATAACTCAATACTATTATCTATGAAACTTATCATTCACTCCTAACTTAGTCTATGGGTACGACGTACGATGGAGGAATCGAACATTTGTAGAGTATTTAGGCACATTCGTACGGTTTTACGTACGACGTTCGAACATTCGTCGTCGTGTCGAAGAATAGAGCAACACCCTGTTCGTCTTATTATTTTCCTCAATTAAAAGTAACATACATACATACATACATAAACTCACGCCTTTATCCCCGAAGGGGTAGGCAGAGGCGCCACTAGGACACCCACATTTCGCCTTGTATCTTCCGTCCCATGATGTAATAGGGGGCGAGCCTATCGCCATATCGGGCACAAATTCCTGACTCCGGGCTGATAATGAATAGAAAATTGTAGCCGTACCGTAATACAACTACGCCACCGAGGCAGTGAAGGTTACATTCTTGTGACATATTGAAATTATCCGCATGCTTATAAAATATCGGCCTTGCTTTAACAATAATGAAACTACGGCAGATCCGTTGTTTTAAAGGTATTGTATGAGTTGTGTCAGAAGTCACTGAAATCGAATTATTTTAAAGGACAGGAAATATGAACACCATGCCCATGATAGATATCTCGTCATCTCAATGACCCACGCGTATGGCATATCGAATTTAGCCTTCGTATATACTATATTTTCCTTTCAACATACCGGTATATTTGTTTATACTAGCGAGAAAAGACCACCTTTCGCTGGTGGATACTCTAATTGTAGTCACTTAATCATGAAGGTCATCGGATGGATGAAAGGAGTTAGGAGACTAACCAAGCAAATATGTAAGGGGAGTGTGAATGGAAGACTAGGTATGGGTCGACCTCGAACCTACACCATCCGAATCGGTAACACCCTAAACAACAACGAGAATGCATAAAGAGGTTGATGAAGTGGATGGAGCGAAATAATATATCCGGATCGAGCTAAGTGGCAATTCATAATCTCTTCCTTCCCCTATGCGATAGAGTAGTGACGATTATGTATTCACTTATCGTACTACTATAAAAAGCGAGTAAAATATACCAGTGGATGCTACACCGCGTTATTTGCCATCTCATTCGCCCGCTGATTTATATTGAGTGTTTAATCACTTCTACGTCACTCTATCGTGTACACGAGGACGTTTTAACGAATTAATAATTAAAGGAACGGGATCAGAGTTTCAACCAATTTACATCCTATATTTAAAGCCTTTGAAGTGAGGCGACGTGTAAGCCTTACAGTTAATGCGGAGGTATTTATTTGCTATTACGGCTTTGTAAATAATTACGTGGCTATTTTTTTTTCACCTTATAATATTTATCAGGTTGTCTGCCGACTTTCCAATCGTCATCAAATTTTCTATTTAGTTAATAGTATACTTTCTCATATTAGCATCACCGACTTTCTATCTCATAAATATGAAGTATCAGCTATACCGTTTCGGATTTGTTGCTGAAAACTTATCTTTCAATTTATCAGAATCTAAACTTTCTATCTTCAAACATTCTATTCCCTAGCTACATCGTAAGTCCATTGGTTCTCAGCCATCCTTGTATTCTCAGAAACGAGAAATTTCACTTCGGTGTCACTTCAACCGCTTAATAATTACGCTAAGGTCAACAAGCACACAATAACCAGACTAAATAAAGCTACTTGATTAATATTTGCACACCAAAGAATTAATATTCACCGAATTATAACGGACACAGTTATCCCACTGGGTGTTTATTTAGGCTCCCTTGTGTAAACCAATCAAGTTTTGCAGCAAATTCTATGCCAATATTTGTTGGAAAAATTTGTGCGTTGATTTGATGAAAGGATTCGGTGGGATTATGGAAGATGGGCCTAATTTGGTGAAATCCGATTTGTTAGGTTTGCTGGTTTCCGCTAGTTTAAATCCTAGTGCGTGCTTATTGGTAACTAACCAAAGAAGAAATTCAGAGACAGTAGTTGAGGTTTTAAGTCCGGCGGTACAGCTATAACTTCGGGGTTAAGTGTGTTTTGGATACGTGAAAAGATGAATATATTTATTTACAGATCAAATTAGATCTGTCATTGTCATTTTCAAATGCTTACATCATTTTCCGATGCACCTGTGGGTTTATATCCTTTATTGGGTTTAATTGAAGACTTGCAATTCCTTATATATTTTTTGTCCTACAGTTACGTAGGGTCAGCGCAAAATTTAACATGTTACAAAATGATTTGTCAAGAATTCTGCAACCAGAACCAGTTTCGCAGAATTCATACTTTTCAATTCCCAAACAAAATTACTCGAGCTTGAAATCAAATATAAAAAAGCACTCCCTTATCTATCCTAGTTAGGTATTTTATTGAGGTCGGAATACCACGCTAGTGTGAAACCGCAATATAAGTCGCGCCGAAAAAGCAACCTTTAAAACTGGTAAAAAATTTCACATCAAATATGGTCCCATTACGCAATACATTATCTGGTGACAAACCCCGCGGGTTTAATAGAATGCTCGCAAATCATTGGGGCTTAATTAAGGGCCCGTGGTGTAATGTATTAACTGTTATTAGTCTATAAACAGGTCAAACTATCAGGTCACGACTCCGGAACTCCGCTTGATTCCTAGAGTTTGAGATGCGATAGATTGTCGTTTATTGTATAGACGGAGACAAATTGTTGTGTTCTGAAATGTTTGATTGATTAATTTGGTTCTAACTATGTTTTGTGATTTCATTTCGGCTGTAATGTGTTTTATTATTAATTTCATATGTATAATACAACCTGGGACAAATATATTTGTTGTCCATACTAATGTTGATCGGTGCGGACATCGACTTAACTATTAGACCAAAAACTACTAGACTACTAGTTATATCTTATTTTAAATTATCAAAAAACATAGGTTGTCTAGATCTCCAAATTATTAAGCCTTTTAGTGTAGAACTCTTATCGAATACACTATATTTCTTTATATCATTTTTGTTATTTTAATTTGCAATCTATTAGCATTATAATTAAAAATTACATGACAGTAGCATTGATCGATCCTATTTTCTTAATCAAAAAATTACGCATGTATAGTAGAAAATCCATAATATGTGTTTTGAACTCGTGACTTTTGTTATAAAAATTCGATCTTTACAATAAAAAAACCGTCGATTTCAGCCCACCAAAAACTCCCAATGGATGGCGCACTACGCAACCATTACAAATTTTATCCATCTGAAATTGTCGCCGTTCCAATCAAGTTGTGACGGATTTATGCTCCCGCCTTCCCCTTAATTACGCAGTTTTCGATTTTATTGCGACGGACGAAAGCGGGACCTTGGGACTGAAACCGGACGGGATCGGCAACATTTTATCCGGTACTTATTTTTCATATTTTTGTGTTGGTCAATTTTTTTATGTCCCTTTCTCAAAGGTACTTTATTACTGAATTGTTGTGAGTTAATAGGGATTTGGATATAAATTAATTAAAATGTTTTCAGAAAAAAAAACACTCAATTATCTAGTGTTTCGGGTATCCGAAACTACTTATAAACTGTGCTTTGAAGAACTTGATCGCATTGTAATTCAATAAAACAGTCAAAATATTGCGCGATGTGAAACATCGTTGAAGAATGTAAGCCGGTTGGTTTTGACACGTGAAGAGTCATCGCATTAAAATATAGTCTCTATTTAAATTAATGTATGTGACGTGCACAAAAATATATATTTAAAATGTTATTATAAAACTAAATATAAACTCATCCCTTTTTCCCAGAAGGGGTAGGCAAAGGTGCAACCCACATTTCGCCTTGTATGTTCCGTCCCATGATGTGACAGGGGGCGAGCCTATCGCCATATCGGGCACAAATTCCTGACCCGGGGCTGATAATGAATAGAAAAACCCAGTATCACTGCCCGACCCGGGATTCGAAGTAGGTATAACTACACTACTGAAGCAGTTTATATAACTACTCTATATTTTATTTACCCCGCGCCAATGTTTCACAAGCCCTGCCTATGGGGTGATTTACAAACAATACGGCTCGCAATAGGGGTAAAATAAAACAATTGTTCACAGATTTACCGTTGGGCTTTAAGTATATTTTCGTGTTTTGCGGAATAGCGGTTATAATTGGAACTGCGGGTTCGGTTTCCGGTATGCGACAAATTGTTATATGTGTGCTTGTTTCGAGTTTTGCGTGGACAATGTTTGTTATAGTTCATTTGAGATATGAAAAGTAGTTTTGAATGTATTCTATAGTTTTTGTCTGCCCTATGTAAGATTACAAAATAATTTTTCATCCATGTTGTAGGATGATTAAATAAATACACCCAACAGTCACATACATAGCCCTGACCCCACAATAATATCGAGTCTTGTGTCGTATCAGAAACTACGAGACTTTTACATTCATACATAAAATCACGCCTTTTTCCCAGAAGGGGTAGGCAGATGTGCAACCAGAACACCCAAATTCGCATTGTGTGTTGTATAATCCTAAAAGCCTATCGCCATATCGGGCAGAAATTCCAAACTCCAGCCTGATAATGATTAGAAAAATCTAATATTACTTTGCGCGGCCCGAGATTCGTACCCAAAGACCTCAGCGTTATAACCATACCGTAGTACAACTACGCCACCGAGGCAGTAAACGATAATTACATACAATACTTGTATAGTAATTTTATTGCTAGCGTCTTAAAATGGCCGTGAACAGGGAAGTAAAAGGATGGTAAGACCAGAGGGATTATAGGCCCCCGGCAATTACAATTAATTTCGCTTACAGAACAAGACACGACAAAGCCGTCGCTTCACGTCCGTTTCCAGTGAGATAATGATACGATTCTATTCAATATGACCTATTTATTTTTTATTTATTTATTTAAAAAAAACCACACCTACAACATGCATTACAAAACAAAAACACTTACAAAATAAAATTCTGATGCACATGCCTATTAGAGGTGTGTATTACCTGTACCTATTCCTACTTTCATCGAATGATTTTATTGCATTGAATGGCGAGACGAGAATGCCATTCGCTCGGTAAGCGATACGACCGCTTATGGCAATGGCAAAACCAAACAACACCAAAGCAACACTAGAGTTTCTTGCCCGTTCTTCTCTGGCAAAAACAGCCTTGTGAACCGGGTGGTAGTGGAAAAAAGTGACTGAATCTAAATAATGTATGACATTTCATGGGTTCAATAAATAATTTCATTCCATAGTGCGGGATGGCAGACTTCACATTTCGTAAAAAATCTTGGTGATATCTCCAGGATTGCTTACGAAGTTTCCGTTAAATCGTGTTTCATACATCGTGTTAATGCATATATGACGTTGCTTACATTTAGATGTAAAACAGAACACTATAATACATTTGTATGACTTTCATGACGTAAAACAACATATTTGCTGAAACGCGTCATCTGGAAGCGAAGACAAATGGACATACTATAGAGTTGATACAACGAAGAAAATAGTTCCTTAGGTTATCTAATGCTATGTTAGGCAATAAACTCGAAATAGTTAGACTAGTCGAATGAAGTTAAATCTTGGTTTAATATGCAAAGAAACTTAAATTGAAAAGTATAATTAAATTATTAAATTATATGGTTATTTTCAGTCTCATCGACCTTCCGGAATGGTAAGTCTTTTGATGTTCATATGGATTGGGATTATTTTTTTAAAATTACTTATAAGACTGGATGAGTCCTTAGAAACGTCTAACAGTCCAGTAGATACATAGTTCTGAACCTACATTACGATATTAAATCTTGTGTCGTAGGTATTAAAATTAACAACTACGAGTGATTTTTCTGTCTCTCAAACTTAGACCCGAAACTTATACTTGTGGAACAAAACAATACAATATCACTTTTGATTCATCAACTTTCATAAATCTTATGAATGTGAGTAGATCGAAATAGTTCTTTACAAGGTTTTTTAAAATCGTCAAACGACCCTTTTGAAGAGTATCACCTATGTATTTGGTGGGCATAGAAAAATTTTAATACACCATTTTATTAATTAGAAAGGATTCTGGAATTCATTTATTTACTTTCTTATCTTTCAGCACAAGGATGACGACATTAACGACATTAGAATGTAATGGTGTACCCATCTATCCGTATACGTGTGTGTGTGTGTGTGTGTGTGTGTAATATTTAATCATATAGTTTGTAGCTCGAATGAGGCAGTAATAAAGGTTTACTCAACTTTACTTTCCTTTACATCCCATAAACACCGAACCTTACAAGAATTTTAATCATAAATATTTTTTTCTTTTTTTAACATCTCCATATAAATACGGGTGGAACTATCCCCCTGAGAGAGCAAAAGCCGTTCGCACGTTAAATAACGCTGCGGTCGAGTTTTATCGCACCCCGTACATATGTTTTTCGCTAAACGTTTTTACACGCGGATGTATGGGATACAACATGTGCCGATGAAAGCGAATAGGAACATGTAAATATTGTTTAGATACGCTGTACGGTTGTGGTTCCTTTGCCTGTTTTTTTTTTCTCAATAAAAATGAATTCCAATAAAAAGGTTTTCAATAAAAAATGAGTAGGGTATTTTAATATGTAGATTTCAAATGTGAGGTGAAACAAGCATTGATCTGCATTATTTAGTTTTCTAAATAGTCGGAACTGCGCCATGAAAGAGTAAAAGTTGTCTGTTTTTAATAGACCTATAATTTTTCATGTCTAGATATGTCTTGTTAAGCCTTAATCTAATGCCTTAAATGCATTTAATAAAATTAGTTTCATTGCGATTTTTATCCATAGTTCCCTTTAATTTATTTTTCTGTGTGTGGAAAATACACTATTTAATTGTATTTAAGGAAGGATTTTCTGTGGTAGGTGACGTTTGCCCACCCGCACTAGATCAGCGTGGCGGACTATGATCTGAAGCTGTTTAATCAAGCTCTCAATTGTGGAGGATCCCTGTTCCCAGGAGTGAGATGATGGGCTAATACAGTACCGTACAGCTATATGCATATGCATGGTAGAAAATCTCACTCACTCTCCCTTTCTCTCTCTTTCTCCCTCCTCAGCCACAGGAAGTCCACTGCTCAACATGGGCCTTCCCCGAAGATCTCCACACCGACCTATTGGAAGCGATTAGAAAGTCGTGTGTAATTACTAACGACTTTACCACCTGCACAAGAAAAGACATAATGGAGGCTACTGACGCTGCCATAACTTTAGCGACCTACTTGGCCGGGGAATTGTAAAGGTTTAACGGTCTAGTCATTTTGAGCCATTGACTCGAACGAAGAAGAAGAACGACTTTATTCATAGACAGTTTAAAACATTTTTTAGTTATCGAATGTTTTGTCCCTTTCGAACAAATTTTGAATTCAGTTTGAGCGAAGAAGAGAAAACATTGTAAAACTAAAATAGGATTTAAAACTGTGTATTTATAGTTCCGTTAGTATTTTAAAACTCCAATAAAAAATACTCTAACAAACTTCATCTTCAAAAAGCAAAGTTTAAAGAAAAAAAGGTGGTAGTTATAAAAAGCAAAGGCGAAACAAAGCTTTGTCTTATTATCAGGATCTTGAAAGATTAATACCTTTTTTGTGCGGAGAAACAAAGGTGGCTACAGTGTAAACGATACGGGCACGTGACAGGTGAGAGTGTAGTGCTGGGGCGGGGTTTTAAAACATCGATAGATATTACTAAAAAAAAACACCCAAAATTCACATCACACATGACTGTAGGAGTGGCGTAGTTGTACTACGGTACAATTACAACGGGTTCGAATCCCGGGTCGAGCCAATGCATTTGTAGAAAACCTTTTTTGGTCTACCACGCTACGCGGGTGTTATTGGTACATATTTTCATCGTATCGTATCAGCCCGTATACGTCCTACTGCATGGCACTGGCCTACTCTACAATCGAGGGTACGATTGAGTGTGGTTAGGCCATATAGTTCACCACGCTGCCCTAGTGCGGGTTGGTCATATTTTTATACTTTAAAACATCTTGTTAGTTCTTTGATGTATCCGTAATTAGTGATGCGTCGAAAACATCAGTATTGTCACCAAGCCCGACAATAAAATAGCTTCACAAAACACTTAAAAACAACGACAAAGTATCCATGTTGAGTTGATAGAAACGAGTTGAAACTTACATTCTGTTGGCTGAGAGCACTTGACAAAGTGTCTCGGTCTGTACCACGTTCACAATTTACAACTTAGTGTTCTCTGGGGATTCCTCACTTTTATTCAAACGATTGAAACTAAACGGTGCATAGATATTCGGAGGTTTACATTGCGCTGTTAGTTAGCACCTGATTTAAAATAATCCGTGTTAATAGTTCGATGTAATCTGTCTAATATTGAGGATTGAACAACACTTTTAAAAACAAGCAATATTATAATGTACTAGCTTCTGCCCGCAAACTTTGTCTGCGTGATTAACTTTATTTGGAATTATTGAATTTTTTGAAAAATATACATTCCCAGCTAGGATTCGAACCCGTTAATTTTGAAAAGAAACATACCTATATTATTACACCATTCAATAGTGTCACTAATAAGGATCAAATTCTGAAAAGTAATAGTATACAGCAAACTAACAGAAAGAGTTGATTTTAAGAAAATAAAGTTTTTTTTACAATTAAATGAAATTAAATTAATTTATTGAATAAAATGTTATACATAATTTAGATTCAGTAATTTTTTTAACTAACACCCGGTTCGGAGGGCGGTTTTCACTACATAACCCTAAGATCTAGTCTCATTGCGTTTACTATGTATTAATAAAAAAGAAACAACCTGTATGTAATTCCACCAACGTCAAATAACTTAACAATTGCAGCAGACAACAGTTTAATATTACCAGAGGTTTCTAAATCAATTTCCCTGTATTTTCTATGAGCATAATAAAAAAAACTACCTGTACGTAAATCCAACATATATCAGGTTTTATGTTGGACTTGCACCTATGTAACTGTGAAAATTTTATCTCATTTCGTGTCGTAGTTTTTGAGTAATGTGCAAGCAAACAAAAAGAAACAACCTGTATGTAAATGTAACATATACCAGTTTTTAAGTTGAACCTACAGCAATACAACTGTGAAAACCGCATCTCATTTGGTGCAGTAGTTTTTGCGTGATGCGCAAGCAAACATACAGACAGAAATTCTAAAAAGAATTGTTTTGGCTTCTGTTGCTGTTATAAAGACCCCTCGCGTTAAAATTTCTTAAATATCTTCCATGTACAGACATCGACCATTTACATTTTTATTATATGTATAGTTATAATGTATAATATCTCTGTTATTTGGCACCTATAATAAATAGATATCGGAATCTTACGCACGAATACTAACACGCCATTTAAATATTAAGTTGCACTTAACTACCCACGTTCCACTTAATCAGTACATTTAAGCGGAACTTTAGTAGTTAATTGCAACACAATATTTAATTGGCGTTTTTTTTTTACTTTTTATATTCGAATAGGTTATATCTAAAATAAAAAGGCTTCTAAGGTTGATAATCTACAAACTTGTTTTACCAATGCATTTCATAATGTGCGTTTCCGTTTGCTCTCTCATATTTAAATGGATTTGGCACAAGAATTATTTGAATTATAATTTTACGACCTGATGCCTTCCTGAATTAACCCATCGGGACCACGAAGGGTGTAAAGCCTTCGAAACGTCGAGAAGTTACAATAAACCAAAGAACGCAATATAATCCGTAAAAGAAGTACTGTTTCAATGTGTAACATTAAAGTAAATATAAAGAAAACACTGATTATTTTCGTGAATAAGTTTTTTAGTTTATCATGCTTCGTATCCCTTCAAATTTTTTGTGAATATGTCGCAGTCCTTAAATTTCGTCATATCAAAGCGTGAGTGCTTACAACAATTACTTATCGTCAAACATCCTAACTTTTTTACCATAAAGTAAATGTATTTCACACCATTTTCTAATCTTAAATTCATTATCAATAATTTTGAATTTTTCAGTTGGGTCTTTAACAAAAGCCTTTTTTTAAACTGATATTTAATCAATATAATTATCATATAATATAAGTGTAATAATAATAAATTAAAGTAAACATTTTCATTGTCTAGGTTATGTGATGTCATGATGTCAGTCGAATAAAGCGATACCTAAAAAATCTTCCGTGTAGGATTCAAGCCGTCCTTGTAAAAACCTTTTGAACTATCGATATCTTTCCCCCGTTTCTAAAGCCACAAATACGTAAGTATGCGGGCTCAGCGATGCTCATTTGTACCACGTCAACACAAAGCACATATTCTGATAAGATTTTATTCCTACCTTAAATCTCTCGCGATCGAATGATCCGTGTTTCTTTTCTCCTTGGAAATGTTGATTTAACTCGGCTTTGGGACAAATTGGAAAAGTGGAAGCACAAGGGATTTGTTTTTTTAAACTTAGCTGCATCAACAATGTAATTAATATATAATGTAAATGGTTTCTTAGATTTATGCGAATGTTACACATTGAAATCACACTATTGTTACGAATTTACGGGTCGGACCGCCCCGTGACCACGAAAGCTGTAAAGTAATCGAAACGTCGGGAAGGTAAAAATTTTAAAAAGTAAACCAAATCCGCGATAAAATCCGTAAAAAATACTTTTACCGATTTTCAATACAGTATTGTAAACAATTTACATATATAGTTACATAATAGGACCTAAAGATTTTACCCGTAAGAAAAACTCTCCTAAAAGTATTTACGTAAAAAAATATCCGATTGTTTTAACAATACATCCAAGATCCTAGCAAGAATGCGGACAGTTTAGCTTACATTAATTTAACATGTTGGGAGGTTTTCACAAGAAGCCCATGGTTTTACCAAATGAACTAAGAAAAAAATAGTAAAAGTTGACCCTAAAAAGTATGTCAGAAGTGGGATTCGAACCCACGCCCACAGAGTGGACCGCAGCTTAAATGCAGCGCCTTCGACCGCTCGGCCATTCTGACTACACGTTCACAGTTAAAACAGCTCATAACATACAATGATTCATCATACAACGTGGAGAAACCCAGTACACATACATAGTCCTGACGCCACATTTACAATTCGTGTGTACCAGAAATTAAATAATATTAAATACACCCAACAGTCACATACATAGTCCTGACCCCACATTAAGATCAATTAAGTCTTGTGTCGTGGGTATCAGAAGTTACTAGAGACTTTTCGGTCTCATAAACACCCAAACCCGAGATAAATACTTGTGAACCTCACAAATATTTGTCTCGGTGCGAGGATCGAACCCGCGGCCTCTCGTTTCACAGCCGGTGTCTAACCAACTGCGCCTCGGAAGCTGTCGCTGTGAAATCATGAGACATAGTAATAAGTCTTGGGTAAGAAACTAAGAAAGCCTACATGGCGCAGTTGGGTACACGCCGGCTGTGATACGCAAGGCTGTGGTTTCGATCTCTGAATCGAGATACATGGTAGCGCGTTTCGTATTTGTTTCCAGTCTGTATTTATAAGACCTGAAAATCTCTCCTAGTTTTACACAAAACTGGTGTGTTAATGACAGACGTATTTATTTATCGCTCTCGCAACATCCTTTTATTGTAACAGTATATTATATACTTTATTGATTTAGTGATAGCGTAGTGGCAATACTGGCAGTGTGTGTGCGGAATATCATAATGAGCGGATGAGTAGTCAAGGAGTGAAAGCGTAACAAACAAACAGATTCTTTTTTGGATTTATATTATCTATTAATAAGAAACTAGGCCAACGGTGTGTGCTACTAGTGGCAACTCTGCTTACCCCGTAAGGTGTAGAATACAAAAAATAAAAGTCATAAAATTTTGCATAAATATGTTTGAGGTAAACCCCAAATAACGTTTTAAGCTTTATTTATATTTTCATAAATAAAAGTTACATCAAAAAGTATGTCAGAAGTGGGATTCGAACCCACGCCCACATAGTGGACTGCGACTTGAATGCAGCGCCTTCGACCGCTCGGCCATTCTGACTACACGTTCACAGCTAAAACAGCTCATACCACAGTTGATTCATACAAAACTAATACACCCACCACTCACCAGTCATATACATAGCCCTGACCCTTAACATATCTACATTACACAGGATCGATCGAAGTGGAGATCCAGTCTCTGCCTACCCCTGTGAGATACAGGCGTAAAGATTATGTATGTATATGCCCACATCTGAGCACGGTTCTCTACAATTAAGAATTCGATCACCGGCTTAGCAAAGAGTCTATGCTGGCCTAGTCACAAACAACATACAAAATGAACTCTCAACACACACACATACAATGATTCATACGATATGAACACTCAACACACACAATACAGTCATGAAGCCACACTAATGGTCGCCACACTTGGGCAAGTGCGTTGGTTTTGCATGCGAGTTTGCAAAAAATGCAGAAGACATGTTAAATTGTGGGTCAAGATTATCCGTAACGAAAATGTAGTAAACAATGAAAATAATAAATAATAAATACACCCAACAGTCACGAACATAGACCTGACCCCACATTAAGATCAATTAAATCTTGTGTCGAAGGTATCAGAACTAGGAGAGACTTTTCGGCCTCACAAACACCCATACCCGAAAGAAATATTTGTGTGCTGCACAAACATTTCTCTTGGTACGGGGATCGAACCCGCGGCCTCTCGTTTCACAGCCGGCGTCTAACCAACTGCGCCACGGAGGCTGTCGAAAATAAATTACCATCTACTAATGTGTCTTCTCATTTTTTGTATGATAAATTATGAAAAAGAAATGAGCAGCATCACACCGGTAGACGAAGCGTTGGTCATCCGCCTACAAGGTGAAATGAAATGAAAATATTTATTGAACCCATGAAATGTCATACATTAAATAAATAAATAAATACACCCAACAGTCACATACATAGTCCTGACCCCACACTAAGATCGAGTCTTGTGTCGTGGGTATCAGAAGCTACGAGAGACTTTTCGGTCTCACAAACACCCAGACCCGAAACAAATACCTGTGGATCACACAAATATTTGTTTCGGTGCGGGGATCGAACCCGCGGCCTCTCGTTTCACAGGCGGCGTCAAACCGACTGCGCCACGGAGGCTGTCAAACATTATTTAGATTCAGTAACTTTTTTCCACTACCACCCGGTTCACAAGGCTGTTTTCGCCAGAGAAGAACGGGCAAGAAACTCTAGCGTTGCTCTTTTCAAAACAAGTGGACAGATGACCTAGCTGAGATGCCTGGAAGTCGCTTTATGCAAATTTCGCTATGGAAATCCTTGAAGGAGGCCTATGTCCAGCAGTAGACTTCCTGTGACCAAAAAGAGATATATAAAAGGGAACGATTTATGGCGCGATGTAGAAAAATTGCAATTCATAGTCTACCCTTATGATATTATATGTATGCAATTATGCATATATATATTTGTTGATTTTCATATTATATTTTCATATATTATATACAAGGAAGGCCAAGGAAAGCCAAGTATTCGTGCGCGGTTATCTGACGCAATTGAATGCAATAGGGCTGATGTAATAGTGCGATGAACTTGCAATGTAGTTATTTATAGACTATTTTTCCTGTTTAGTAAACTGGTTGGCGGATAGACTAGAGGGTTAAAAGACAACCCCAACGGCTTAGTTAAGCAGACCGTGAAACTAGAGGCCGCGGGTTCAATCCAACCGAGGCAATTTTGTGTGATTTTGTCTAGAAAAATCATTTGTACTTTGTGATACATTTGAGAGTACAGCTTGGTGGCCTATTCTTAGATGTAGGTAATTTATTTAAACGGTGGTCGTGGGTTAGGATACCATAATTGAACTCTGGCTTTTAGGAATCATGTCTATGTCTGTATCAGCCCATATACGACCCACTGCTGGGCACGGGCCTACTCTACAATCTAGAGAACCAATTGAGAGTGGTTAGGCCATATAGTCCACCACGCTGGCCAAGTGCGGGTTGGCGGACTTACATACCGTAGAAATAATGTCTATATTTTTGGTAATTAGACTGTGTTCTTTGTAATAATGTTTAGGGCATATGAAGTTCACCATCCCGCACTAGGCCAGCGTGGACTCTGCTAAGCCGGCTATCGAACTCTTAATTGTTAGAGAACCGTGATCAACTGTAGGCATATATACATACATAATCGTCACGCCTGTATCTCACAGGGGTAGGCAGAGACTGGATCTCCACTTCGATCGATCCTGTGTAATGTATATATGTTAAGGGTCAGGGCTATGTATATGACTGGTGAGTGGTGGTGCATTAGTTTTGCATGAATCAACTGTGGTATGAGCTGTTTTAGCTGTGAACGTGTAGTCAGAATGGCCGAGCGGTCGAAGGCGCTGCATTCAAGTCGCAGTCCACTATGTGGGCGTGGGTTCGAATCCCACTTCTGACATACTTTTTAATACAATTTTTAACTAGGTTTTTTTTTTTTAAATCTACCTAGAAACCTATGTTTTGGGTTTACCTCAAATATGGCTATGTTTCTCTAAAATTTTATTGTTATTGATCCTATCTATCCTATCCCTGAAGGGGTAAGCAGAGCATCTATATAAATAATTTTATAGAGGCGAGCCGTTGTTTGCACATCATGCGAAAACTACTGGGTTGGATTACCATTTCTAGTTTGATTTATCAAACATTCGACAAATTTAAAATTTACAAATCAGTATACTATATAAATCCTAACTTTCGCTTATGCATCTAAAAATTAAGTACTTCATCGAGCTTTGGTACTAAGTGGCCTATTACTTAACATATTTATTTAAAAAAAAAATTGCCAAGTACTCATAAAGATCAACTATAAACGCTTTTCGTGCAAAAAATATTCTCAATTTTCGTAAAGCTGTTAGTTTTTTCTAAGACACGAGGTCTTTATAAAATAAGTAAAAATTCCTTGCAAATCCAAAATCAAACAATGTTTTCTCACGTATTGGGCACGTAATCCTAATAACACAATTTGAAGGCTGGCTATTATCGCATTTATTTACGGGTCACCAGAACGGAATCCAACTAAAAATAAATTCGAGAAAGCCGCTTTTAGTTTCGCTTGTTCCGAAGGAAAAAAATATATAAATTCACCTTCAATATATTGTGCGGACCAAACGGTACTTTTGTTTACCTGGCCGGATAGGATTTCCAATTACTTAAACCCGAAATAGTCGGCCAAATCCCGTATCCATTTGTAGCCGAAAATAATATTTGATATTGCGTTTCATCCTCTACATTGTTGAGCGGATGTGATTGTGGAGGACCCTTTCACCTTATTAATTTAATATCCGTGCCAGCTTACAGCGGCACCCTTAATAAAATCCCCGGTTGGCGGTTCTGATTATCGTCAATCTAAAATATGAGTTTTCAAGAGGGCTTCCTTTGATCATGTTAGTAGTCGCTTGGGCATATACAACGCTAATTGGTCTCCCAACACTCGCTCCTAAGTTCTCATCCACTACCTTCAGCTCGTCGCTCCACCGGCCCGCGCGTCACACACTATGCTCCCTGTACGTGCTCTCACAACACTCGCTCCTGAGCTCTCATCCACTACCTTCAGCTCATCGCTCCACCGGCCCGCACTTCACACTGTTTATGTCCGTAAGGCTAATAATATAAAGTACTACGATGTCGCCCTGTTTTGATATTGCTGTGCTTATTGTAGCAAAACATTGACCCCAAAATTCGCACGCGGGCAAAAAAAAACAAAATATTGCGTGGGACACAAATTCATCAGTATTCCGCCCTCGCCCTCGTGAATTTACACAACAAAAAGGGGCGAAATAAGCACACGAGGCATTTTTCTATAGCTACTATAAATCACTAACAAGTCGTTTCATGAGCAAACAGACAAACACGTGTAAAGATAAACGTACAATGCGAAAATGTGATTCGAATTCCTCCACAACAATGTTACTCAAGTACATCACTTATTGTAACGTAGTGGAAAATATTGTCAGGAAATCGAGATTATCACTGGTACTTTCGTGCCAGTATAAAAATAAAATTTATTTTTATTTAACTCCACTTTAAAACGTATAACAGTACCAACTAGGGAATTTAACAGAAACACATTAGATTCGCTCGCGTCTAGAACTCCTGAGGCAGTTTAATTGCCTCTCGAAGCGACAGTGAGTGACACGCAGTGGCAACATTAGGGCAATCAGCTTACTAGCTCGGCTATTTAGATAAAGCTTGAGTAACATAGACTGTTAGACTTAGAACATGAATCGTATAGTGGGCCTGTTCCTGAAATATATATGAAATGCTTGCAATATCTCTGAATATTACACCTCATTTTACACTTATTTAAAAACTCAAAATGATAGTTAACCAAAAACGCATTTCTCTCTCAATATGGGTATCTTACCGTTCAAGGTCACTTAACGCGCTACAGAGACAAATATTGTCTGAACTTCTCTGCGAGATCGAATCAAAAATCCAGAGAACGAAATCGTAAATTGGTAGGAGAACAAAGGTTATTATAGTCCAGTGGAATAACAAATTGAGGCTGCAATGGCAGGGCACATAGAATGACCGATCCAGAACTGATTTTTGACCGGGAGTCACACAATAGCAAATAAAGCATCGGATGTCCACGTGTAGATCATCTAAAATCTATTTAACCCATTATTTGATATGTTTTCATTTTCTATCTGTGGTAGCTCGTAATTGGCTATCTTTTGTATACAATTTGTAATATATAATATTATGTCCGTTTGCTATTGATAGTAGTAACTGTGGTAGTAAGCCACCCAAATATAATAAAATAATATTAAAAACAATAAGGCATACCTACCTTGGGAGAGGCCTATGTCCAGCAATGGACTGCAACGGCTGATGATCATTTACACTCGTAATCTAATAGTATGAACATGTCCAATGTAATAATATTAACGCCCGCAACTTTTAATCTTTTAGTAAAATATATTATTTTTCGTTATAATAAAGAAAAACTAAAATGTAAATTTTCCAAACATAATATAAGTCATCATAATGACAAAGCATCCAATATTATGAACACTTACCTGAAGTTCCTGAAAACAGCGCCCGCGCGGCACCATGGCAATATTCGCGCGTTTATCAAAGCAGTCACCAGCGAGGCGCTGCGGTCGTGAGAACGATTTCCCCATATCACATAATATACTACGCACAAAAATTAAAGGATATTTTTTTTGATCAATTTTTTTTGGTGTTTTTTGAGAGTCTGTATCTTGGAGAAAATTGATTGTTAAGAAATTCGGAAACTAAAACTTGGAAGCTTGAAATGTCTATTTTGCAGATCTGTGCTCTATTACTTGAATCCTTGCGAAGTTGATAAGCAATCGTAAGAAAACCAACGAGAAAAAAAAAATCCAAAATTTTTCTGGATTTCAAAACCGTGCATTTACATGGGTAGTATTTTTTTGGTGACATCATTATAAAATTCCCGTAGATAATTTAATTGCCTTTAATTTGATATACCAGAAACCTCCGTGACATGATTTGGAGCTGACTTATGGTAAATCAAAGTAAAAATGGCCTATCACACTTTGACATTGGATTACTCCATAAATATCAATCATGGGGAAAACAAAATCAGAATTTTAGTAACTTCAAAACATGCTTTATAAGTTGGTATTAAAGTCTTATGATAATGAATAGTATTTCTAAGTAAAATTGTTGACTGAAAAAAAGGTAAAAAAGCGGTTATTTATGGATATTCGGAAAACACTGCATATCTTTGGATAAAAGAAACAAACCAAGGATATCGTCGGTAACTTTTCAACCTTAAAGTATTCTAAAGACACTCTGAAAATTTCAAACTGCTCCGATTTGATTATCTTAGTGTTCGGAAGGTTTGAACTTACTGTATTCAGCAAAAATCGTCGTAATGAGCATTTTTCGCATGCTAATGGTTTTGTAACTTGAGAATATTTTTTTTAGTGATTATCCATATTCTTTTAATCAAATCCTTTTTTCTAACGTTTTCACTATTCTCCGCAATTGTAAAAAAAATACTGGCACTGTTTTACCGCCGGCATTAGCGTTACCCAAAGCGTACTACGGGGAAGTTGCGTGGTCGGATTTATAGTAAAACAGTGCCAGTATTTTTTTTACAATTGCCGTGAATAGCGAAAACGTTAGAAAAAATGATTTGATTAAAAGAATATGGATAATCACCAAAAAAAGCATTCTAAAGTGACAAAAATCGATAACATACGAAAAATGCTTATTACGACAATTTTGACGAATACAGTAAGTTCAAACCTTCCGAACACTAAGATAATCAAATCGGAGCAGTTTGAAATTTTCAGAGTGTCTTTAGAATACTTTAAGGTTGAAAAGTTACCGACGATATCCTTCGTTTGTTTCTTTTATCCAAAGATATGCAGTGTTTTCCGAATATCCATAAATAACCGCTTTTTTACCTTTTTTTCAGTCAACAATTTTACTTAGAAATACTATTCATTATCATAAGACTTTAATACCATCTTATAGAACATGTTTTGAAGTTACGAAAATTCTGATTTTGTTTTCCCCATGATTGATATTCATGGAGTAATCCAATGTCAAAGTGAGATAGGCCATTTTTACTTTGATTTACCATAAGTCAGCTCCAAATCATGTCACGGAGGTTTATGGTATATCAAATTAAAGGCAATTAAATTATCTACGGGAATTTTATAATGATGTCACCAAAAAAATACTACCCAAGTAAATGCACGGTTTTGAAATCCAGAAAAATTTTGATTTTTTTTTTCTCGTTGGTTTTCTTACGATTGCTTATCAACTTCGCAAGGAATCAAGTAATAGAGCACAGATCTGCAAAATAGACATTTCAAGCTTCCAAGTTTTAGTTTCCGAATTTCTTAACAATCAATTTTCTCCAAGATACAGACTCTCAAAAAACACCAAAAAAAATTGATCAAAAAAAATATCCTTTAATTTTTGTGAGTAGTGTATTTGTAGTACTAGGTATCACAACATTTTAAATTAACTTATTCGAATTTTAATATTTCGAAACGTCTACTATGCACTCTCCAACACATAAATAAGGACTATCCGCGTATCATGTTATTTTGCCATGCGCAATATAATATCACTGGCGAATGGCGATAAGTTTTAGGAGCTTGTGCAACGTTATAAAATTCACTCGCATAATAACACATTACATAATAGGTACATAGGTGTCTGTTTATCCGCAGCACTTACTGTATTGGGCATTGTGTGAAAAATAAACGTACACGAGCAACGTATATCTTTCAAATAGTCATAACGGCGCCAAAACAGTGGCCTATCATTATTCTAAAGTTTTTCAAAACATCGTCATTTGCACTCAAACACATAACTATTTAATACCTAACAATAAAATATCGTAACTTAAATACTAACTTAGTGCCGATTTATGCGCGCGAGCTTTATTTTGTAAACATTTGGCGATCGTTACGTTCCGTAGTAGGTAAACTGAACACGGGGGCCAGCCGAACCACCGCGCCATGCTATGCAGATTTGCTAAAAAAGTAAAGAATCTTGTGGGTTGGTAAATGCAGTAATTGTGTACCACGAGTTGTTACTACAGATTAAACTTTATCGTGCTGTTACAAAATATTCAAAAAATGTATATAATATTTTCATTTATTTCGAAGTAGGCTGTATGACTGAGCTTCCTGCGCAATCTTTGACATTGACACTTTAAGAAAATAAAACAACAATATTTATTTTGATTTTAATTTTAATATCAAACTATAAAATATGGATAATTACAACGATATTTACAAATCTATATGCCGTATTTGTCTATCGCATTCAACATATCAAAATATGGTGAGTTTATTTGATGAAACAAGTCCAGACGGGATCAGTTGTTACGGAAAGTACGTGATTACTTTCGCTAACATTTTACTCCAAAATAACGATAATTTACCCATAATGATGTGCAGGACCTGTTTAATGTTGTTAAAACAAGCAATTATTTTCAAATACAAGTGCGAGAAGAGCGATTTACATCTTAAGAAATTAATGAAATGCCGAGATTCGATTAACAATGATTACAAGGAAATTATTTGTCAGTACACAATGTTCAAGCATTATTTTCCCGAGGAATGTACCATGGAGCCTTCTAGGAGAGATACTAATGTTAATGGACTAAGTAAAATTACTAAAAGATATAATAGACCTGTTGAAATTAATCTAGAGAATAAATCTGAGTCAAAAATACCTCTGGTACAAGAAAATGATAATTCTAATATAGACTATGATAATGGCCTCAACGACAACCTAGATGCCTGTGATACTGATACTGAAACCAAATCTGATAAACCTCACAAAGATCCAAATGATATATTACTAGATAAATTGGAAATTATGATAGGTGCCAATTTAGACATGAAAAATTCAATCTGCTCTTACAAATACAAAAGGGTCAAACGAAAT
Source organism: Deilephila elpenor (assembly GCA_949752805.1). Lineage (NCBI taxonomy): Eukaryota > Metazoa > Arthropoda > Insecta > Lepidoptera > Sphingidae > Deilephila > Deilephila elpenor. Next base: position 8,843,573 of record OX457118.1, on the reverse strand, counting down.
GGCAAATTGAAATACTATCATTCATTTCGTAAACATGATTTTTCATGCAAAATATGTAATAGAGTTCTTTCAAATAGATTGACATATGATCGTCATATGCAAAGGCACAATGGTTGCAGATTCATGTGCGAGAGTTGTGGTAAAGCATTTCCAACAAATACTGAATTAAATGTCCACCAAGTTGCCTGTCATGGAATCGGTCCATATCTACAATGCAACCACTGTCCTTACAAAGCACCGAGAAAGTTGAATTTAATCGAACACATACGTCTCCATACAGGGGAAAGGCCATATACATGTGAAAAATGCGGATTGACATTCCGTAGAAGAGCTATATGGAGAAAGCATCTAATTTATCACAACGAAAAAGCTTTTCAATGTCCACATTGTCCAAAAAAATTCTACCGTCACTGTGCTATGCTGGCTCATATGAACAACATACATGAACGCTTGTATGTTTTTATGTGCAATAAATGTGGTGTTACATACGCAAAAACTATGAGTGTCAGACGCCATTTGAGTGAAAAACATGGTATACCAAGAGAAATGCAAGGAAAAATTATAAGAATCATGAAAGGCGCTGCTACTGAGTTGCCTATAAAATAAAATGCTGCAAAAGTTCATTATTAGTCTGCATACTATTAATCCAGCTATAGTTGTAGCTGCTTAGTAAATAAATTTCAAAAGACTGGCTTGTAAGCTCTATTTATTAAAAAAATAGCTGTAATAAAAATTAACACCATAAAAATATCTTTTATTTTAAATACCTATGCCATGAAACATTATTTTTAACCTAAGAAATATATAAGATTTAATTAAACTTTGTTCCAGCATATTAAAACAATGTATTATTTGTTAATTCAGAAAAATACCATAGAAATTTTCTTATATTATACTTATTGTAAGTATATCATGTTACTTTTAACAAAGACTTAGTAATTGCCACTATACACCAAATTTTGAAAGATCTTTACAATATTGGTTGCTATTTTAACATCACTGAGACTTATATATGCTTATTATGAAAGGGACTTTTGAAAACGATTTTTTCAATATATGTACTTATCCATATTTTATGTGTGTACTATTAAAGGTGAAATAAAAAAAACCATTGACATTGTTAAGAAGTTGACCTTTATTTTTCACAGTTTACATCACCTATTTATACACCTGAAAATTGTTCCCACATTGTAAGGTATTAAAATAAAACAATTTTATTCAAAAGTATATTTAACACTGGAATTTTCCATGTAAATATTGTATGCAATTTTCATTTATTTACAGATATAGCTTGAATCTGTACAGGATCAGTGGTAAGGTTGCATAAATTATATTTTTCAATTAACTGTTGAGTTGGTGGCTGCTGTTTTCATAACCCTTATAATTTTACCTTGCAACATTCTCGGTATACCATGTTTATTTGTCATATGCTGCCTTACAGTCTTTGCTTTTGCATATGTAGAACCACATTCTCTGCAAATGTAAACATATAACCGTTCATGTATATTATTCATATGAACAGACAAGGGATAGTGATGGTAGAACATTTTAGGACAATGTGGACATTGGAAAGATTTTTCATCATGATAAACCAGATGCTTTTTCCACAAAGCTTTTCTTCGGAAGGTCATTCCACATTTCTCACATATGAACGGTCTCTCCCCTGTGTGTATACGGATGTGTTCAATTAAATAATGCCTTTTTGGTGCTTTATACGAACAGTACTTGCATTTGAGATGAGGACCATAACCATGACTTATGACTTGGTGTACATTCAATTCATCATTAGTTGGAAACGCTTTACCACAGCTCTCGCACATGTATCTGCAACCGTTGTGTCTTTGCATGTGACGATCATACATAGTATAACTTGTTAGTTCTGTATTGCATATATTGCATGTTAAATAATTCTTACGGAATGTACAAACATATTTCACAATGTCTTTTTGTTGCACTTTGTCATTGTAATATTTGTTAATTCTCTTATTAATAGTCAATCGGGCACCCAAAGGCTTTTTTAATTCATCCAGAAATATATACTGTGGGTTAGTGTCAGATTTATCAGACTTTGATTCACTATCAGAATCAGTGTCAGTTTTATACATATCTAGGTTATCGTTAAAATCATTATCATGGTCTTGATTTGAATTATCATCACTGTCTTCTACCAGAGAAAACTTATGATCAGTTTTACTCTCCAGATTAATTTCAACAGGCCTATCGTACTTTTTGGTTGGTGTACTCGTTCCATTACTATCAGTAACTCTTCTAGAAGCTTCAGAAGTACATTCCTCTGGGAAATAATGCCTGAAAATCGTGTACTGACAAATAATTTCCTTATAGTCATTGGTTGTTGAGTCGGTGTATTCCATCAAATTCTTTAGCTGTGAATAGCTATTTTCGCACGTAAATTTGAAAAGGACAGCTTGTTTTAACATTGCTAAACAATTTTTGCACATCATGTCGGGTAAATTGTCGTCAATTTTGAGGGAAATGTTAGCGAAATTGGTTACCAACTTTCCATAGTTACTTAACCCCTCAGACTTTGTTTTGTCGAATAAACACACCATATCTTGATAAGATGATTGTGTTACACACCCGCGACATATTGATTTGTAAATTTTGTTGTAGTCATCCATTTCAACATTTATTATAGTTAAATTACTTTTAAAATCTCAAAACGGGATGCTCAAGTCAAAATCAAAATAAATATTTCAGAGTTCGTTTTTCTGTTTACATGAGGGTCGCTTAAAGCAGTGGAAACTTTATCATACAGCCTTACTAAATGAAGTTTAAATTTATTTATTATCTTAAAAGTTATAATTTACAGCAATAACTATAAAATATTATAATACAGCTATGAGATATTTAATTGTCTTTTGACTTTATTATTAGGTACTTACATTTCTGAACACAATGAAGAATGTTAACTAATTTAGATTATTAGCACTCCATATTCTCTGGCAAAAATAAAAAATACTAGTGAAAGAATTACTTCGATATGTCAATTAGTTTCCGATTTAGAAGTAAAACAAGTTGTAACCGTACGACCCGGGCTGCCGGTTACGGTGTGACGTCATACCACAACACGCTCACTGGCTCACTCAATCCGCTCGCGGTCGCGCGCCCGTGCCATTAAATTTATACCCACAGAGTACTATAATATTACGTTTATACCTAAAGACTTTTAACAATGTCCAATCCAAATACTAGGAAATCATGTGTTGTGCCTAAATGCACAAAAACAACTACCAATTCGCCAGAAAAGTTGTTTTTTATAGTTCCAAAGGACGTTAAAATGCGAAAAGAATGGATAAAGGCTATGAAGAGGTTAGATTCATTTGGAGATAAAAGTGCAGTTTATTGTTGTGAAGCTCGCTTCGACGATGAAGCCACATTAAAAATGCTATGGTATGTTTACAGCCACCTCTGCTGGCGGCACAATCTTCGCAGGTAACATTTAAAACTTCTTGATCCTTTTCATTGCATTCTAAACTGCAATGATAAGGTGTGGTACGTACGCGGTGTTCTGGCGTGATTCTACATTTAACCGTACATACATCACCTACTCTTTTTACTTGAATATAACCAATAGCATCATCGCCATAGCTGCCGCTTGCCGATCTGAAATAAGTTTCAAATAAAAATAAATGGCCTTACGTATTTTATTAGTAGAAAAAAACAAATAACTAAAAAAGGTTTAGTACATCTGTTCAAACATCTATATTTGCAATAAAAATGAGATTAAAATGGCCTTACGTATTTTGTAAGTAAAAAAATACAAATAAAAAAGGTTTAGTACATCTGTAACGTTCAACCCACTACATCTACATAAGTACCTATCCTACTTCCTACTAATATTATAAATGCGAAAGTTTGTGAGTGTGTGTGTTTGTTATCTTTCACAAAAACAACTACTGAAAGGATCTGGACGAAGTCTGGAATAACACATAGGCTACTTTTAATACTGGGAAAACGTACAGCTTCTGAGGGAAACTGGAGCGAAGCTGCTGGCGGAAGCTAGTTTGCAATAAATCAATATAGGTATTATGTATTCATTGAAATTTACTAAGAAGAGCGTTACCTACCTATATTATACATACGTGCCTACCAATAGCTACAAAACTATAATACATACATATATTTTGTTGTCTTTAACTTACAAATTTAATGGTAGGTAGATAGTTCTACTATTTGAGTTGCATTCTTCCATTACGACATTAGTTGGGTATTTTGTTTTGATAAAACAATTTAGAACAGATAAACTATTAAGCATAACTAGTAGCACGGAAATTTCACTTACCGTTGCATTTTTATTCCTCGCATTTCGGCGGCAACGAAATCACTATTTGTTGATAAGTAATGCGCAACCATTAATCCATCTATTTTAGGTAGATTATCCGATTGCCCTTTTTCGAATCCTTCATCCATTTTATTACTCGAATAATATTTACTATTATTAAACTATTAACTTAATACGCGAACGAAAACCAACAACAAAACACTTCGCAAGCTATTACAACTACTATAATCGCTGGCGATTTGATACGAAGCGAGTCGTGGTCCGTGCGGCGCGTTGCGAAATGACGTCACAAGCGATCACGTGACTGTAGCGGGACTCGATATTTTTCAAAACTTTGAATACCTATAAAATCAAAACTACTAGGTATTTTTGACTACAACAAAAACTAGTGTGTTTGTATACATAAAGGCTTTACTGAGACAACATTTCAAGCGATTTGGCATACCTAGTAACATTCTCCATTCTTGAAGTGCGCTCGCCTTCCAACACCTTTACAGTAAAATGGGGCGAATAGAAATATTTCTACGAATTATTCAAAAGCAAATATTCTACTGCAAAATTTCATTAATTTTCATTTTTAAACGATTTTTATACAGAGGAACATAATATTGATTTCAACCCTACAGCATTCGCAAGATTTCGAAGGGGTTAGAAAGTAGACTCTTAAAAAATATAGTATTTTACGTTTTTACTCCTTCCATCCTTGGATTACGGTGTTACCCCAACGCACTATATATACATATCTATTCAACTCAACGCCAGTTTTAGCAAATAAATGCATTATTCGGGTTTTCCACAATGAAGGAGTAAAAATTTGTGTATGTATAAAAGTGTCTTGGCAAGTGTAGTGTAGGACGCCCTACAGCTAGGTGGAGTGTCGATTTGCGAAAGGTCGCTGGCAGATGTTTGATGCGACAAGCCGACGACGCGACGCGACAGGGTGAAATGGCGCATTTTTGAGGAGTCCTGTGTTTAGCAGTGGACTAGTATAAGCTGATGATGATGATTATGAAAGTGACGAAGTCGTAAAATAACATGAGACGCATCAAATAAGAACAATCCATCAACCGTACATGCAAACATTTATGTGTAAATAAAGTTTGAAAATCTAAATTGTTTCATCTACCCCTTTTTACGGTACCTTATTGTTTTTCTAGCATTTTTTGAAATTACTTAAGAATAATATATAAGAATTTAAATCAGGTAGCTAGTATATTTTTTTATTCGGATTTATAGAAATCTTCATGGAAACATTCATACCTATACCTACAGGTTTAGTTTATACGGCCAAGTTTATGATACAGAACAGGTGAATCATAAAAATTTTACACCGGGAAATCTAACAGAATAAAATAGAAAGTAAAACCGCTGATCAAATAAATTTCTTTTATTTTTGTTTTACACATCTCTAAAAATCATTTTTTGTACTTAACTTGAATGAAACGTTTTTTTTTGTATACGTACTACAAATGCGAAAGTAGTTTGTTGAGAATTAGTTACACAATTCACTGCACTATTTTTTTAACATATTCTTTATAATTGATCCCAAAACATTTAATATAATAAAAACAAAGATATCCACAACTACATCCGGCCGGTACAGTACTTTCTTCCCGCCCATGCTGCGCGGCGGCGCCGCGCGGGCGCGAGTCAGCGACGCACCGGCTACCTGTGCGTTTGATGATCGATCTATCAAAATATAATTACTAATTAGTATTAGTCACGCGGAAAGTGTCGGCGTATACGCATCTCTCGTTTTGCACATACGAAGTCGCACGCGTCCCAATTTCGCGATGGATTTTCGTAGCAACATTGAGTACACAGAGATGATACTCGGGATTTGTGGAGAATGTGTCCGCGGCAGTGAGATAATAATATTATGAAAAGCACAAAACATCGCATTTAGTGAATGGTAGCTTCGTAATCGTGGCGCGAATATCTTGTGTGAACATTTACTTAGTGTTTTATGTAGTGACGTGGTAAATTAAGTTGCGTTTCGATTGATTGACAAACACCTCCCTTGCAATGCATCCTCATTTATCTTACAAACGCGGTCTAATTGTTTAAATTTTTATTAATGAAACAGTGTAAATAGTACCAGTGTTGTGAAAAGTGCCAGTTGGCGGGAAACTTACAGGCGGCAACGCGCGGCGCGCGCCTTTGCCCTTACATCATTCAAGAAATAGTTAACGTAGCCTTTCACTGCGTGAGTTTTCATTGTTATTATTGCATATTTTTATCTCATCTTTTATACGAAGTCTAATTAGGGTGTTTGGCTTTATTATACGCAAAGCTAATGTTGCAATACGCCGTTTAATTTACAACCGACTTGATGTTTTTAAGTCTGAAAACTTTTTAGCGACACAATACTAATATTCGAAACACAATACGTTGTCTCTCCCATACATTTAACTCTTTCTACGAATAGAACCCAAGCCCGTTCGATTCACAGCCGCCTTTTGAACCAACTGCGCCACGGCAATTATCGTTGTAGAAATAGATTTAAAGGGACCTTGTGCTTATAAATTATTCAATTAAAATAATTGTGAAATATAAATTATTATTTGCTTCGTTATGTTAGTGACAGAATTAGGAGAACAGATGGCGCTAATGTTAACTCTTAGAGATTACAAGCGTGAGTTACAATTTTATATCTTATTTTATTTCTCGATCTGCGGTCTGAATTTTCAAAATACTTGTCGGATTCAATCAATGCAAAAACTAAAAATGTTAGTTTGAAAAAAAATCCAATCATGACACTTTTATATTCAGTTAGTTGGGTTTGATTGATAACTTTTATCTGGGGATTGAAAAACCTGACCCAATAGGAATAATATTTCTTTAAAATATACTGCTTCTGTTGCGTAGTTGTACTACGATATGACTAAAAAACTGAGGTGTTGCGTTCGAATCCCGGGTCTGGCATAGTGATATTGGATATTTCTATTCATTATCAAGGCGGAGTCAGGAATTTGTGCCCGATATGACAATAGGCTCGCCCCCTATCTCATCGTGAGATGGAAAATACAAGGCGAAACGTGGGTGTCCTGGTTGCACCTCTGCCTACCCCTTCTGGGAAAAAGGCGTGAGTTTATAATAGGTATAGTATGTTCTTTAAAATATATTTTTTTGTCTTACATAATGAGATGTGTGGTGGTGGTAGTTACTTGTTGGTAACATACCGGACGTGGCTGCCAACATGTTCATGTCGGTTACGGGTTCGAATCCCAGGGCACACCTCTGTCTTTTCGGAGTCACGTGCATTATACTCAATTTGTATTTTCACTGTAAAATAGTACAGTTATTTACGCATAGAGTATAATTACTAAAATTAATGAGTATAATTAATTTGTGTGTGCAATAAAGTGTATATAAATAAATAAATAAATTACGTTATTGACTTAAGTGATTCTCAGTTACGAAATACGTCGATATTCTCAATATTACATCGTACAAATTATGTCTATTCCTACTGTACTGTAAGTTAACTACAGTGCGGCTCATAATATATTGTATCAACGAAAACATTTAAAAACATCTTAAGAAATTGCTTTTTCCACGCCACAGCGGCACATTATGATTGCCTTTAGCGATTCTTTGTCGTACACGTAAAATATGTTATCGGAAATTTCTATAGAAATTTATTGGCGCTTCGCAAATTTTTCCCAATATCGAATGTGTGGGAGCCCGTATTTTTATATAAAAATATCAGCCAATACGGCTTCTGGGACGTCTAAATATACTCATCACTGTATTAATTTTAAGCTATAGACAGTTCAATTCTGATCACAAGCCTTCTAATTATAATAGGTTTTAAAACAACGAAAACCCCATTTAAATCGGCTGAGTAGTTTTTGAGAAAATTGCGAACAAACATACATGGATGCTAGTCAAATATAGAACCTCCTTTTTTGATGTCGCATTTATTAAAAAAAGCATTAATTAATGATTACCAATTTTGATTTAGGCCAGCTTATTAGTAATATAAACTGTTTGTGGTTAGGGCACATACCTAATTCTGAAAATAGTAGTCACTCTGTCTACCATTGATAATACAGGCGTGAATGCATGTAGGTTAATTAAGCCATCAAAAAAACTCTGTCAATTATTTAGTTTTCTGCAAGAGGAGAAAATATTTGTTTTCCACTTCTATTTAGTTTCTTTGTTCGTTTACAACTGGCTAGCTCCCTAGGGAGTTGCCGAGCTTCGGCACTCGCCACTCGGTGTCATTTCGGAACGTGCCGATGTTGAACCTGGATTACAGGACTTGCAGTGGTGGGTTTGTGATCGCGAAATTATAACATGTAGGTTTATCTAGTATTACAAAAGAATTTGCTCTTAAAATCAATATACAGGCCATGTAATGTTGGACCATATAGTCCGCTACGCTGGCCTAGAACGGGTTTTCGGACTTTACTTAAGAAAAGATCTGGAGATCATGTTTATTAAATGATATATTTTTTTAAAGCGATGTTATCAGGAAATAATATTAATGTATTTTATGTACTTACGAATAAGAACGAAACCTCACCTTTATTAGGAAACCAAGGCCTAGTTCCTATCAATAGTAAATGTGTTTTGATACGAAATAATAAATAGAATAAAGAACCCAAAACATTTAAGAGGCAATGAAAACACCTTTGTACAGATGACGTCTGATGCAAACTATTCACTGGGGTCTAAACGACTGATGGCCCATTACCCCAAACAAAGCAACGTAAAACCATTACAGCAGCATTAATTACAACAATGTTCTTAGCACAAAAGCCGGTTAAAAATTCCTGTCCATTTGTGCGTCAAAGGGGAGACAGTTAACCCTATTTCCTTGGAGCAAACGTTACAAGTAGGGATCGCAATGGCCTGGGATTTAGTCCAGGTAAGCGACGTCGCGCCCAGGGGACTCGGCCTGCTATCATTCTATCGTAAAAATGAGGGTTAAGTTATAAGATGAATGCTAATTGCTAGGGCATTTCCACGTGCAAATGAGGTGCGAATGAAAGCTCAGGAGCGAGTGTTGTAAGCACGTACAGGGAGCGTAGTGTGTGACGCGCGGGCCGGTGGAGCGACGAGCTGAAGGTAGTGGATGAGAGCTCAGGAGCGAGTGTTGTGAGAGCACGTACAGGGAACGTAGTGTGTGACGCGCGGGCCAGTCGAGCAACGAGCTGAAGGTAGTGGATGAGAGCACAGGAGCGAGTGTTGTGAGAGCACGTACAGGGAGCGTAGTGTGTGACGCGCGGGCAAGTCGAGCGACGAGCTGAAGGTAGTGGATGAGAGCTCAGGAGCGAGTGTTGTGAGAGCACGTACAGGGAACGTAGAATGTGACGCGCGGGCCGGTGGAGCGACGAGCTGAAGGTAGTGGATGAGAGCTCAGGAGCGAGTGTTATGAGAGCACGTACAGGGAACGTAGTGTGTGACGCGCGGGCCGGTGGAGCGACGAGCTAAAGGTAGTGGATGAGAGCTCAGGAGCGAGTTTCGTAAGAGAACATACAGGGGGCGTAGTGTGTGACGCGCGGGCCGTGGAGCTACGAGCTGAAGGTAGTGGATGGGAGCCCAGGAGCGAATGTTGTGAGAGTACATATAGTAAGCGTAGTGCGTCACAACGCTGCGAGAATCCGCAATATTGCGAAGAAAATTGTGAATTGAATTCAGCCAGAAAGTATAATTCGCTCATCACTTGGGCCATATTTAAACGACAGATGTTCGCGTCTAGGGAAAATTATTTGAGTTCCTTTCCCTTAGACAGATTTTTTGTGTTCGGCTTGCAGTAAAACGTGATAGGCCGGCACTCGAAGAAAGGTTATAATGGAAATTAAAGGTTTTTTATTTCGATCTACTTTGTTTTGAGGTTCATTGTGGTTAATTGATTAAATTTTGTAGTTTTCCGAATATGTATATAAGAAGTATGACTTATAGTTTCTGTGACATATTTGGAATACTTGACGGTCTCATTTGCGCAGTTTAAATCTAAGACCACATGATTTCAAGCTATACATATTAGCGTGTTATGTGGCAACTAGCGAAATATCAACTAACAATACGAGTATTACCGTTATAGTAAGATTTTCATCAACAATTTTTTTTTACTTTTAAAATAACTATATCCCTTTAATACCGTCTTAGCAGAGTTTCAACGTTTTCCTTATTACCTGCGTAAAATAAGTAATTGCACACTCCGGTGGTCGCTCTCCAAGATACGAATATCCGCAGCAAATTACTGAAAATACACCATTTTGTTTCGCTGAGCAATAATAACAGCGTTATATCTATTAACAAAAATCCTTTTTGTGTAAACATTCACTAAAAACTGATTATTTTTAACATTGATTGCGTTCACACGAAATACGAATAGCTTTTTGTAAAGAAAATGTCGCGTTCGATATTAAAATTGGTATTTAAATATTTCAACCGATTTTTCGTAAAGTGATTGAGTTCCGTGAGTCTAGCCGCTGGGATTATGGGATTTTATACTGCAATATGTAAAGGAAATTATTAACGAAAATTGTGATAAAACATGTTAAATTTCAATTTATTTGTGGTAAATAAAATTAATCCAATTCAATTCCCCTCTCAATCGTACTCTCGATTGTAGAGGAGGCCCTGCAGTGGGACGTATTACGGCTGATACAGATACAGAAATACATACATACATACATAAACTCACGCCTTTATCCCCGAAGGGGTAGGCAGAGGCGCCACCAGGACACCCACATTTCGCCTTGTATGTTTCGTCCCAGATACAGAAATAATATTAATAATAGAGGTTAAATTACAAACAATACAATATTCTAATGAGCAAAATTAAAAGTTAAATGGAGCATTAAATAAATTAAGTATGTGAATGTAGGTTTTTAACGAATTCTGATAATATTATAGAAGTTTAACTCCAACCGTGTGTAAACTTCACGCTTTCAATTTTTTTTTTCTTATAGTATTATGCCCCCTTTGTATCGCAATAATAGCTTTTGCTCGTGGCTGTGTTCATATAGATGTAGATATTGATAATTCAAGATGTCGGTTGACGTAACAAATATGTCATAAAAAATATCTTATCTATTGTATAATTAGTTTATTAGTTAAGGCCTTACTGCGTAATAAACAAAAATTGACAGCCTCCGTGGCGCAGTTGGTTAGACGCCGGCTGTGAAACGAGAGGCCGCGGGTTCGATCCCCGCACCGAGACAAATGTTTGTGTGAACCACAAGTATTTGTTTCGGGTCTGGGTGTTTGTGAGACCGAAAAGTCTCTCGTAGCTTCTGATACCCACGACACAAGACTCGATCTTAGTGTGGGGTCAGGACCTATGTATGTGGCTAAGGCTAAGATCGAGTCTTGTGTCGTGGGTATCAGAAGCTACGGGAGACTTTTCGGTCTCACAAACACCCAGACCCGAAACAAATACTTGTGGTTCACACAAATATGTTTTTCGTTGCGGGAATCGAACCCGCGGCCTCTCGTTTCACAGCCGGCGTCTAACCAACTGCGCCACGGAGGACGTCAAATGGACTATTCTATACTGAAATAAAAACTAATTCGAACCAGTAGTTACTGAGATTATCGCGTTCAAACAAACAAACGAACTCTTTAGTATATTGTATATTAGGCCTTACAGCAAGGACATTAAGATAAAGTTGAGTATTTTTCTCGTTGTATACGAAACATAAATAATGCTATCTCTGGGAGTTGTATCAAAGTGTGTTGAAAGTCATTCGTCTATTTGCACAACTTAAATACGACTTTGTAACTCACGGCTTTCTTATACGTCTGGCCCAACAATCTATTGAAATGTAAATAAAATTATACACTGCACTTCAATAGTCCCGTATACAATGCGTAATTTATCAAAACAAGGTATCTCAATAAGATAACTTTTAGCGTCAGTAAATATTGTGTGAGTTCCTTTATCAATTCTTATCTTTTGTAATTAGTCCAGTATAAAAAAAAAAACATAATAATCTACTTTAAAACTTATTATGGGTCGATCTCCAAAGGCATTTTTTTTCGTGTCGGGCTGAATAAGCCCCCTTTCTATCTATCTATCTATATCAGCCCATATACGTCCCACTGCTGGGCACGGGCCTACTCTACAACCGAGAGACTCGATTGAGAGTGGTTAGGCCATATAGTCCACCACGCTGGCCTAATGCGGGTTGGCGGACTTACATACCGTAGAAATTCTTGAAAACCGCTACGGTATGCAGGTTTCCTCACGATGTTTTCCTTCACCGTTAAAGTGCGTGGTGATTGACTATCAATACACACATAACTCCGAAAAGTCAGAGGTGTGCCCTGGGATTTGAACCCGCGACCACCGTAAACATGTAGGCAGCCGCGTCTGGTCCATTACCAACAGGCCACCACGCACTTTTAGCCCCCTTTAAAATCGAAAAACGTTTTCAAGATATTTTTTTATATATAGTTCGGTGCCTAATCTACGTGATACAACGCTAATATTATGAATAAGTTTATTATAAATATCTAAAAAAAAATCTTAAACCCTAAAATCCTGATCGCTCTGGGTTGACCGATCTCCCGACTTAATGAAAAAAAGATTTTTTAACTTTTTAATGAGAAGGTTAATATGAAACAACTTATTTAGATTACATAACAGATAGGTAACCTTCATCGTAATAAAATATTTTTAGTTATATTAACAATAGTTTTGCCACAATTTGAACTTAAAATCGTGACCGGGCATTTTATCTCATCGCTCTGCGCTGAGGTAAAACATCGCGCTCATCCCTGGTTACGCGTTATAGACACTCTATTCCCCTCCTGCGGGGTAACACCAGTGGTCGTCTAACCGCCGAGGAGTATACTTCTGTGCCACGTTCCCGCGCTCCAAAATTACGAAGGTAAGTTTATGATTGCTCTGGATTTGGTTCTCGAATTTTATGATTGCTATGGCATGCTATTTAAATTAAATAATAAGCTTGTGAATGTGTTTTTTTATGTGAATTAAGTGATCTTTATGATGTTTTTTATGAGAGGTAATCACAACTTTCTACTGCTTTTAAATTCGGCTATATTTATGATTTTGTGACTTTTTCTGATCGCTATGACTGTGATTGCTCTGTCCAAAAAGACCAGAGCGATGATATTTTGCATTAATTGTACGTTATAAATCTATTTTTCAGCAAATACTAAAAAGTTTTTGGCTATGAGGCGACTAAGCTGTGATTTAGACAACTGCTCACAAGAGGCTGTACAATGTCCGCACGGCAACCACTTAGGCTTTTACCAACTTAATAGCGATTCGAACCAAAGCACCTCAAAGACAAACATGTCACGGGCACCAAGGAAGACAAGCCGACCTTCGCTGGTTAAGCGTTCAAAAGAATACAATCAAGAGAAGCAAATTCAGCTCCCACAAATGCTTAATAATAGACAGACTATAACTGCAAATCAAAGTCAACAATCATTACACAACTCGGACCTGCCGGACAGTTTTTGGATGAAGTTCCATCTATTGACTATGAAAATTTAATTACTCCAAGTATTTCCGAGGTAGTTTTATCTTCGTTGAAAAACGATAACACCTTGACAAAGGTTGCTGCAGCAGAAGTTTTACCCGACTCCGACTCTGATGACTTTTAAATTTTCTGAGCTTCCAATAAACCTTATATTCTTAGTTTGTTGATCTTAAAAAGCCTTATAGAAATTGTATTTTTTTTTACTTGGTGTTAAAATTTGTATCGTTATCATTTGCAAACAATATTTCAATCAGATCTGATCATATTCAGAATTGCATTGTACTTTGTGTTGTTCTATTTAATTCTTTACTTTCCACTAAATATATAGTTAAGGAAAATGTGATTATTACAAATCAGTAATAATCTTGAAAAGACTGTAATTTTTTTTTATAAAATGTTTATTTTTAAGGATTTTATTTTGTTTTTTATAAACCTTAGTTTTCTTTAAATACTTCCTAAAAACTAATATTTAATACTTTAAATTAAATTTTAATGAGTCTAAGTCATTTTATAACTATAAAAGTCTGTAGGTATTAAAGGTTGATTTCAAAAGGTTTTTAATTTTGTCTCATTAACCTAGAAGTGATTTAATTAAGTCCAAATATTTCGTTTTTTTAATTTGTAACCCTGAATAATTAAAACGGCTAAATAAATAATATTTTATCAATATATTACTATTTTGTTTCACTGATTTCACCATTTATGATTGCTCTGGCACCAATTATGATTGCTCTGGTCGCGATTTTTTTTTAACTTAAATATTTCAATAACTATATATGTAAATTGAAGGCCAATAGTAAAAATGTGCTATTTGAATATCATTATTTTTAATAAGATACATAATTACTATTAAATATCAATAACTGAAAAGCACCAGAGCGATCACACGAATACGCCCGATTTGGAGATTGACCCTTATAATACTTACAGAATTTATATGTGGACTAAATTAATTTCCACTGCTTTTTATTGCAATGGATGGCGAGACGAGCATGCCGTTCGCCTGATGGTAAGGGATATGACCGCTCATGGACAGTAGCAGAACCAAACACCACCTTGAATTCCAAAGCAATGCTTGGCATACCTGTATTGTGCATGTAGCCCTTAATTATAGAAGAAGAAGGAAGAAAAGAAGAAGAAGAAAAATCATTTATTATTGCATGGCCAACACATACAACAAGAACAATGTAACATATAAGGTACTTAACAATATGCCGTTATATGCGCAAGGCCAGACAACAATGACCCCCTTTCAGCTATATGCTGCAATACAACGCAAGTTATATGTTCTGAGTGAAGTTGTTTTTTTTGGCCAGGCATTATGCTTACTATCAGGACGACGTACTGTTTAATATTTGGTATTTTTTTTACAATTTTCCTACTAGTGTTGTACTTACCTGTAAGATAAAGGATTCATGCGAAATGTAATAGTTGTCCACGGTACTCTGGTAAAATTCGTATTTGCGATAAGACCGTCCATTGTATTACCAAACATGACCTAATTTTAAAGCTTAATACTGAAATTTAGTTTGCAATAAAGAATTATTTTATTGTATTGTATTGCCAACCCGCACTAGGCCAGCGTGGTGGACTATATGGCCTAACCCCTCTCAATCGTACTCTCAATTGTAGATGAGCCCTTCAGTGGGCCGTATATGGGCTGATATAGATTGTATTGTAATCTTTATTATGTAATTGTCAATATTTGTATGTATTTTATTTGGTAAAAAAAAGATATATGATTTAGCATATTTTTTGCCGAATACACATTAGTGTATAAATATAATAAAGTACGAAAAAAATTAATGAAAGTAACTACTAAGTGTATAAAAATACAATACGAAGAAACGGAAACAAATCTGTCGAGACGACGTGCTTTATTAAATGTAGGGGAAGCGGTCTAAATTATTAGAAGTTTTGTAATTCTTTCCTTTTTGTTCTTGTTTTCGACAAGTACTGAAACTTGTTAAATGTTTTTTATGTTAAGTTCGGTATACATAAGGGTGGACAGTGTTGTAATATTTGTTTTCTGGCACAGTGTATGATTTGGAAACCGTGAGGTTTTAGGGTGAAATTCCAGGTGGAACAATAAAATTTGTTTGATATTTTCAATAAAAAAAATCAAATGGGTTCCTTGAATTTTATGCCTGGCAAAGCGATAGGTTAGGCTACTATCAAAATAACTCAGTATAAATAAATAAATACACTCAACAGTCACATACATAGGCCTGACCCCATATTAAGATCGAGTCTTGTCTCCTGGGTATCAGAAACTATGAAATACTTTTCGGTCTCACAATAATATCAAGTCTTATGTCGTGGATATTATGTCTTGGTGCGGGGAACTATCCCGCGGCCTCGTCTCACAGCCGACGTTCGATCAACTGCGCCACGAGGCCTACCTATCAGTATAGACTATAGCTAATGATAGACGGGAGAAGCAGTAACTAGGTGGTAAATAATCATTACCGCAATAAACAAGCAAAAAACTCAAAATATTTTTAGACTTTCACTGTGAAACTTACTTTAAAAATCTTTTGAACCGCAGCATTAATAAAACTACCATCGCTTCGCATCGTATTAACAACGTGCACAAGAAACTGCGCCAGTAACTCCCTCAGCAACACCAATTGTCCTTCTTGCCTTGTGTTTTTTATTTTTTGTTTTTTTATTGTATGAAGATGTTGAAAGTAAGCTATTCGAATGCAACCGTATTAAAAACACTAAATTACTTAAAACAGCATTGCTAATTCATCATATTTAAAAATTATACCACGATAGACGAAACACCTAAAAACATTTGTAAAGAAATAATGGATTCCTTTATCACTCGCATATCTATATCCCAAACCTCATTAAAACTTGTTGAAGTCGAAATCTAAGCGTTAAAAGCCGCAACCTTAGCGGCTTTAATAACTATGCTATCAAGCGCTACTTACATAATTCCAATCTATGCTCTGCATATATGGGTTTGCAACTTTGTTCAAGCGGTTGTTTGCTAACAAACACTTGCTCTCGAGTGTAAACAAATGTTGAGCTGTAATGGCGGTTCTATAACCACTTGCTTTCACACTAACATGAACAAACTAATTTACTGGCGGAAGATAGTGCATGAGCACAAACTGGACTGCAGGAAGTAGGTGACACGACGTGACGATGTTAGTAAATGGGAGTTAAAAATACAGACCACGGGAACGTTGTGTGTGGCGCGCGGGCCAGTCGAGCAACGAGCTGAAGGTAGTGGATGAGAGCTCAGGAGCGAGTGTTGTGAGAACGCGTACAGGGAGCGTAGTGTGTGACGCGCGGGCCGGTGGAGCGACGAGCTGAAGGTAGTGGATGAGAGCTCAGGAGCGAGTGTTGTGAGAGCACATACAGGGAGCGTAGTGTGTGACGCGCGGGTCGGTGGAGCGACGAGCTGAAGGTAGTGGATGAGAGCTCAGGAGCGAGTGTTGTGAGAGCACATACAGGGAGCGTAGTGTGTGACGCGCGGGTCGGTGGAGCGACGAGCTGAAGGTAGTGGATGAGAGCTCAGGAGCGAGTGTTGTGAGAGCACATACAGGGAGCGTAGTGTGTGACGCGCGGGTCGGTGGAGCGACGAGCTAAAGGTAGTGGATGAGAGCTCAGGAGCGAGTGTTGTGAGAGCACATACAGGGAGCGTAGTGTGTGACGCGCGGGTCGGTGGAGCGACGAGCTGAAGGTAGTGGATGAGAGCTCAGGAGCGAGTGTTGTGAGAGCTCGTACAGGGAGCGTAGTGTGTGACGCGCGGGTCGGTGGAGCGACGAGCTGAAGGTAGTGGATGAGAGCTCAGGAACGAGTGTTGTGAGAGCTCGTACAGGGAGCGTAGTGTGTGACGCGCGGGTCGGTGGAGCGACGAGCTGAAGGTAGTGGATGAGAGCTCAGGAGCGAGTGTTGTGAGAGCTCGTACAGGGAGCGTAGTGTGTGACGCGCGGGTCGGTGGAGCGACGAGCTGAAGGTAGTGGATGAGAGCTCAGGAGCGAGTGTTGTGAGAGCTCGTACAGGGAGCGTAGTGTGTGACGCGCGGGTCGGTGTAGCGACGAGCTGAAGGTAGTGGATGAGAGCTCAGGAGCGAGTGTTGTGAGAGCGCGTACAGGGAGCGTAGTGTGTGACGCGCGGGCCGGTGGAGCGACGAGCTGAAGGTAGTGGATGAGAGCTCAGGAGCGAGTGTTGTGAGAGCACGTACAGGGAGCGTAGTGTGTGACGCGCGGGCCGGTGGAGCGACGAGCTGAAGGTAGTGGATGAGAGCTCAGGAGTGAGTATTGTCAGAGCATGAACAGCTGAAGATAATGAGAGCTTAGAACCGAATGTTCGTGTTACAACGTATAAAAATGTAAAAAGGCGAGAAGTGAAAAAGAAACACTGCGACTGTTTATAAATTACACCTCATTAATAATATTAAACAAATTTTCTCACTTTCAGAGAACATCAAAGACTTCCAACAAAGTAAATTGCTTGAGGAAAAAATGATATAAAATGTAAGTACGGCGCTTTCGCTTTACCCTGAAAATGCATTGTAAGGAGATAACGGTGTTTTTCTCTTTAGGACGTAGACCGTTTGGTAATAGGAAATAATACTGGCAGAAATTACGACACTTTTATTAACTTTGGGCAATCGAGACATTTGTAACTTTTGTTAAGGAAGTGAGTAAGGAAATATTGTGATGGAAAATATTTTTTATTACGGCAGAACTGAAGTTATGAATATTTTATTACAGTGGCAAATATCTAGTTTTATTGGTTAAGATGTTTTATTTCTGGCTTAGTTTATTTTCTTACGAAAAGATTGCTTCCTAAGTGGGAAGATATATTCGAGGTAAAATAACTTATACTGGATGGGTTTGCAGTTTTGCACTTGTCCTAATGACAGGATGGTACTTAAATATTTAGTGCAGCGTTAAATTTGCTATTTTTATAGTTACATCCAGTCCTTTTAGTTTTAGAGAAACAGTCCATATCTATATATCAAAAGTTAATACAAATAGACATTATCAATCAGATTGGGGCAGACATAATATTACTGTAACTAACCTTTTTAAACAAGCAATTGGTGCACTATTGACTGCCCTCTCTTTTATCCTTCTCTTATTTCCATCCCAAGGTAGTCGGTAAGAGATTGCCTCGAGCGTTACGACCGCCTTTTGTACTATTACGGAATGTAATGATTTTCTTTTTTTGTTATGCTTAAATATAGTGTAATAATAAAGGATATGAATAAATAAGTAACCTTGGTTTTTAGATCATATAGCTCCCAAATGCGTTGACAAATGGTTTGTTATAAGTGGAAACTGCCATTAGCCGAAGAGTTGTATCGTATTATAATACAGGTCTCTCTCATGCGGGTTTGTACGCGAGAACCCCTAGTCAAATTTACATTATTGTTTTATGTACGTAACGCTATCTGACAAGTTTTTTGTAGTCTAAATATACATTATTTTCACAATGGCCTATATTGCTTGTAATAGTTTCAATTAATGTTAAAAGCATAGAATCAAATAGACATATAAATAAGATAAAACAAAAGTATATATGAGAGAAAAATGATCGTGTGTGTAAAGAAGTTTCGGGTTCGATTTCATTTTATTGCAGTAACAAAATTAGTAATTAGTATTTTGTGATCTAAGGTTCGTGAGAAAATTGAAAATAATTGCATTCGTTTCTCTCTTTTCTCTCACTCACAAACTCACGCCTTTTTCCCATAAGTGGTAGGCAGAGGTGCTATCATGACACCCACATTTCGACTGATGTTATAGGAGGCGAGCCTATCGCCGTATCGGGCACAAATTCCTGACTCCGGGTTGACAATGAATAGAAAAATTTTATGTCACTTTGCCCGACTCGGAATTCGAACCCGAGACCGCAGCTTTATAATCGTAACGTTGTACAACTACGTCACCGAGGCAGTCTCCCATATTACATTGAAATGTTTTTGAAGATATTTTTTAACTGTTTTTTTATGAAATATACATGAGCGTATGACGTGAAAGAGAGAGAGATTCGTTATTTATTATTACAAGCCAATAATTTAATCCGGACACATACACCCAACAATCACATACATAGTCCTGACCCCACACTAAGATCGAGTCTTGTGTCGTGAGTATCAGAAACTACGAGAGACTTTTCGATCTCACAAACACCCAATAATATATAATTTATTTCATGCCATCTTTTCAAATCTTATGTCTACGTTGAGAAATAAGTAGTGTTTTTCTGAAGGACTTTGTATTTCAGCCGTCAAGAGGCTTTTTATAAGGAATTTTCCTAAGTAAGTATGGTATTTTGATCCCGCTTTAATAGAAATGTATGTGAAGGACGTGTATTTGGTTCGTATTAAATAAATTTATTTATCACGAATAAACATTCTACCAGTGCTTTGAAAGTGATCATTGGTTTAGCGAAAAAACGACTATGAATTATAAATGTGGGATGAAGAAACGCTCTTTATTTCATTCTAATCTTTACCATATTATAATTTCCAAAATATTTTCATACATTTTTACGTCTTGAAGAACTCACCTTTGGCATATCGAACTTCTCGCTCATACAACTCTCCCACATTACATTACTGTCCTTGCATCCCTAACGTATTATTTTTTATACAGTACAACTAATTGACTTCAATCTACCTTATAGAAAGAGCAGTACAAATTATATTGACATCAAAGTTTTTGAGGCCTAATCAACTGCCAGATATATTCTGCTTTTCAACATTTACGAGTATTTCACTCACATGATGCTCGTTTTCGATTTGGATATTCGTATTCTAAAATATGGTTTATGCGCGATTTCCCAATTATTCGCAACGTTTGACGTCACACAGTTGCAGCCAGTTGTAAAATAATTTGCGATTTCACTGCGATATATGAAAACATATTTTTACGGAACGACAAAGTGACTACAATGCTTCTGATGATTCTCTCACCAGTCGATACAATAATACCCGCCTGATTGTATTCAGATTTACACAGGTTGAACCCGAAACGCCACACACTGGTGGTAGGTCTCTCATGTGGGAGAGGCCGCCTGGGTAGGTACAACCACAATGTCTTTTTCTCCCGCCAAACAGAAGTGTAAATGCACTGTTGTGTTCCGGTTTGAAGGACATTGTAGCCAGAGTAACTACTGAATATATTGAGACTTAACATCTTATGTCTTAGGATGGCGAGCGCAGTGGAACGCCAAGCATTGCTTTGTAATTCATGATGTTGTTTGGTTTGCTAATGTCTATTAGCGGTCGTATCGCTTACCATGGCATGCTCGTGTCACCATTCATTGATATAAAAAAAACACATGTAGTTACTTACGTTAGTCAGTAAGACAGCTGTAACAACTAAACTTTTAATCTCGCAAAAGTAAAATCTTTATAAAACAATACCAAATGAAATATTCTCTAACAGGAACATCCCTTGGCTTCCTGTTAAAGTACACGTTATCCTTTTACCGAGTTTATTATACTTTCACGCCGCGACACTATTAATAGCGGTTTTTTGTGAGCTATACGTTGTTTCATCTCAGTAAATTGATTTATGATCTGGTAGTTTATGAACTAAATTCTGCTCTTACATGTCACTATTACGCTTTCTGTAAAGGGTCTCATAATCTTTTAAGCAATGACATTTTAATAGATGTTATAAAAATTATATTTCGCAATACATTATTTCTCTCTCTCTCTTTTCAGCCACAGGAAGTCCACTGCACACAATATGGGCTTCCATATTCAAGGGTTTCCATAGAGACCTGTTGAAACAGTAATGTTTATCCATTACCTTTGCCATTACGTGGTCTCAGAACATTTGTTCCTTTATCGTTACTTCGTTCTTAGATAAAAGCATCAGTACGCGATTCTCGTTCAATATCAAGATTGAATTAAGTTCGTAATCAGAGACAAAATGGTTTTCTCCTTTCCCCTACGACCCCATGGAAATTACCATTAAATGTAATGAGAATTGTTAGGAGACATTCTAAATCCACAGTTGATGTTATGATAGAAATCTAAGTGATTTTTAACATGACTACAGAAATATGCAATTTCTTTTATAACAGAAATCAAAAATATGAGAGTCGGTTGATAATGTTTATACATCGCTAGATTTATATTATTGCTACAAAAACTATGGAATAATAAATGTTCATTTTTTGCTTCAATTGTATTTGATTTATTATTTTAAAATGAGAGATTTATGACGAGTCAAAAGCCGAACAAGCAAATAATGGGACGTACTTAACGTTTAAAACAAAACTGAAATGTCATGCAATTCTGTTTAAAGTAGGGTACGTACGCAGAATATTCAAGCTGAATAGCATTTAAACTGAATGACTTGTTTGTGGAATTTAGTTTAAAACAATACATTTTGAACAGTTGTTATACATACGTTTTAAATAGATGGCACAAAGTCAAACTTAGACGACTCGCACAGAAGTACTTATTCATTTAAAATACATACTTAAATATAGCATTAAATACTATTTGGTTTTATTTTTCTCCAATATATGCTAAATGGATTGTGAAAACTGTTAAACAACATTATCAAAGTACGCATCTAATAAACTGTTATAATGGTTTAATTAAATAATCTTGTGAATCAAAAATTTATTTAACCGTATGTCATCATTGAACAAAACATAATATTATTCATCCCTAAAAATATCTTAATATATTTTTGTTATAGACCCTGTTGTTTTTAAACTTCATATATATTCATTTTTCCATATTGTGAAAATGAATGATTCTTTCCTTTTTGTCGCGAGTTACCCCACTGTGTACCACTCAACTGTGTCCGGACATCTGACGTGACATGCCTGTCTGATCGCCGCCGATCAATACCGCCTTATATTATAATTTATGAATATATCAGAATTTCTATCGGGCAATATTTTCTCGTCTTAACTTGCTGTGTAAAGATGAATAACTTTCGTCACGTCTCGCGAAAGAGTTTTATACGGTCGGCAGGAATTACTTTTTTGGCACGCTATTTCGAGTTTTTTTATTATACGTACGGAATGCGTGGAGGAATGAAATGTCATTTTGTTCAGGTCCAATGTATTTTATGTAATATTTTTTCGCAGTTTCAGGTGTTTTCATATAATTTTCGATTGTATTAATAAACTGATATTTGTGTAGGTACCCAACTGCCACACATTAAGTTTTGACCTCACACTAAGATCAAAGATGCAATTCTTGTGTCGCGAGTATCAGAAACAACGCAAGTTTTTCGATCACACAATACTTAGACTCGAAACTGTATATTTATCACTTATACATTTTCTTTCTCATTGTTCTCGAGTGGAGACTGCGGCTTGGGAAACGTAGCGTAGGACGTCCTCTGGCCACATGGCGGGACGACTTGCACAAGAGGGCCGGCAGCGGCTGGATGCATAAAGCAGCAGACCGGGCTCTGTGGCGTACTTTGGGAGAGGCCTATGTCCAGCAGTGGACTACAATGGGCTGATGATGATACATTTTCTTTGGTACGAGGATCAAACATGCGACTTCTCGTTTCATACACGTTCAACTGCGCCATGGAGGCTTGTTAATGCTAATATTATCCTAATTCGTTTTCGCTGAAGGGATTAGTCTGATTGTATTAGATAGACAATTGCTCGAGAACAATGCTGTGTTGTAGCCACAAATCGATATCTATTGTTACATGCAGACTGATTTTAGTGGCTCTATAATTACACTTAATTAAGACTCCTTATTAAGATCAATTATGTCTTATGTTATAGGCATGCGAAACTATCTATCTATATCTATATCAGCCCATATACGTCCCACTGCAGGGCACGGGCCTACTCTACAATCGAGAGAATCGATTGAGAGTGGTTGCGAAACTAAATAATAATAAATAAATACACCGAACAGTCACATACATAGTCCTGACCCCACACTAAGATCGAGTCTTATGTCTTGGATATCAGAAACTAAGCGCGGTTTTTCGGTCTCACAAACATCCAGACCCGAAACAAATGCTTGTGGATCAAACAAAAAATTGTCTCGATGCGGGGATAGAATCAGCAGTCTCTTCTTTCAGAGCCAGTGTCTAACTAACTACACCGCTGTCTATATGTCATAGATATTAAATAGACATATAGCGGGTCCTCTTAGGACCAACTCCTAGAGGGTTGTGGTTGCATGCTCACGCGTATCCCACGACCCTTGTTTTAAAGGAGATAGCGGTATATCACGGGGTTTTAGTCGGTAGGACGTTCTAATGTGTATTAGAATGGTGAGCCCGACATGCCTATATGGATCCGTAAAGGGAAAAAAAGACATTGCGGTGGTACCTGATACAGGCGGCATCTCGTATATGAGAGACCCACCGGTAAATATTCCTTTTCTCCTCATTCTTTCTTCTTGATGATCCGGCCCCACATTTATGATATAAGCGTTGTGGATGTTCATGGGCGGCAGTGATCACTTGCCAGGTGACCTGTTTGCTCGTCTAGTGGACCTATTGTATAAAAATATATTGGCCTCCGTGGTGCATTTATTTATTTATTTATTCTTTATTGTACACAATAAATATAACAATAGGTAAAGAGACAACAAAATAACAAAGTACAAATGGCGGTCTTATCGCACTAAGGCAATTTCTACCAGACAACCATTGGATGGATTTATGAGAAGGAGAGAGAAAGGGCAGTGTATAATAAAGACAAAAGCTCAAATAAATAATACTATTTATACATAAATATACAAAAACTACATAAAAAAATGTATATAAACATACATAAATACATTTATATATAAATAAACATACATATATAAGTATATTACCAATATATTTAAATTAAGGAAATAATATTGATCAGTATATCTGTTTAAGAAGAAAAGTAGTGCTCTTTTACCAACTTCTTAAAAGATGGCAGAGTTTGAGCCTGCCTCACCACAACCGGAAGTGCATTCCACAAACGAACAGCTACGACACCGAAAGATTTGTCCATAAATGTTGTGGTGTGGGCGGGCATTCTCAACTTTAAGTTCTCGGACGACCTCAAGTACCTCGTATGTGAGTCATGAAGAAAAACAAATCGTTCTTTAAGATAAGAAGGGGTGAGAGGATTAAATAAAATATTGTAAAGAAGAGAAAGAATGTGAGTATTCCGGCGAAGTCGTATAGGCAACCACTTGAGCTTAGTACGAAACTCGGAAACATGATCATTTAGTTTAGTAGGAAGCCGACTGTAAAACGCGAGTCTGTCGATCCTTGTACCGAGACAAATGTTTGTGCGGCAAACTAATACGGGTTAGCGTGTCGATATTTTGAGATCGAAAATCTTTTCGGAGTTTCTGATTCTTACGAAACAAGACTTATATAGAGTGTTATGTTATGTATAGTGAGGACTATCGGCCTCATTCATAGACAGATTTGAAACCTATGTTAGCTATTGAATGTTTTATCTTTTTGAAACAACTTTAACATTCAATTTGAGTGAAGAAGACAAAACATTTGATAACTAAAATAGGTTTTAAATCTGTCTATGAGTAAGCTTGTATGTATGTGTATATTTATTTATTATTACTAGTAACTTTAATTTTCAGTTTCATGAATGTGACATTCCATCTATTAAATAATAAACTCGCACTAAACGATCTCCCGAACTGAGAATCGAATTTAAGACCTCACGTTCCACAACCAACAATCTGTCACAACAATGAAGCGATAACAACAGTATCGGTATTAAACACAAAACAGCGCTCGAACCATTTATAAAATGAACTCGTGTCATAACCAATTTATATTACCGAACAATGGAATCTTTATTATTCATAAAATTACGCGTCGCGATAAAATTAAGTGGGGCAACACAAATATGATTGTGGGATATTCGTCTGTTCGAATAACTACAAATGTATATTTACTGGTGGGTCTCTCATATGTGAGAGGCCGCCTGGTTAGGTACCTCCGCAATGTCTATTTCTGCCGCCAAATAGCAATGCAAATGCACTGTGTTCTGGTTTGAACGTTGTAGCCAGAGTAACTATTGGACATCATGAGACTTAACATCGTATGTCTCATGATGGCGAGCGCAGTGGAATGCCAAACATTGCTTTGTAATTCATGACGTTGTTTGGTTTTGCTACCGTCCATGAGCGGTCGTATCGCTTACCATCAGGCGAATGGCATGCTCATATCGCCATTATAAAATGTGGTAGAAAATCTGTAAGTGACATATGCTAATTTGTAGGGCTCAGAGTTTAGGTTAAGTATGTCCAATTTTGAGTAGACTGGGATAATTTATATTCCCACTGATTGGAGATAACTTTAACTTGCATAATCTATTAACATTGTTATACACTTTCCGTCAGGTAAATTATTATTATTTTGTTAATCTTTTTTCCTAATTTATTGTGATAATGATTTTATTGATTACAAATTTATTTCTTATCATCACAGTTGTATTGGATGCATTTAGAATTTCGATGATACCGATTTTCGTCACATGTAGTATTTTTTTATTCTGGCATGGCACAGTAACTACATTGCCCCTGGTGTTAAGTGCAAATGCCTCCCAGAGTATCGAATGGTATCAGATGTAAGTTTCATGTTATTCGACACAATCATGCTGGCCCGCTAAGATGTCTGTTAGGTCCGTTGCTGAAATTAAATTAATTAATTAAATTGCGCCCCTAAATATTTTAATGTGTTGGAAGTGGTTTGCTTCCAACGACTTCCTGCAACATTAATTGGGCCGTGCGTCTTGTCGATCATTTTATTTGAATATTCGTTGTAAGAGCTGACAGTGGATGTAGTAAAAGCCGCATTTGGAGCTCTATAGTGTCTGCTTATCCCAATAGGATACCGGTGTGTATTTGGGAATTTACATAATATGTGTACATGTGTATGTATTCGTCCCATCACTGGTCCTAAAACCTCGCGAAACGATATAAAACACATATAAAAATGAACAGTTATTTATTAAATAATGAGCCACTTACGACACTAATAAATATTTTATTTACATTTATTAACAATGTTTCTTATGAGCTGGTTTATATCACATACATAATACTAATTATTTACAATGATTTTTATAGTGATGCGTCACTTACATAACGACTTTATGAGAACAGGGACATGTTAAGCCTTTTTGGAATTTGTACGTTTGTATGATATTTTTGAATTGAAGTTGATTTGCATTCTCTTTATGATTAAGCTATAAATAAGCCCCAACTACACTGCGAAAGTATCTTCAAGGTCCCACCTTGAAGATACGATTATCGTAACAATATAAAAAAGTGGCATCGAGTAAACATTTGGCATAAACATTAGAAAATGAATCTTTAAACGTGTTATTCATAGTCAGTTTATAAACCTATTTTAGTCGAATGTTCTGTCTTCTTCACTCCAACTGAATTCAAAAGGCGTTCGAAAGGGATAAACATTCGATAACTAAAATACGTTTATAAGACGTTTAGTCATTATCGCATGCGATAACGACGATACGATTCTCGCCTGGAATCAGGTGGGAAACTCTCCGTGTAAATGGACTATTATTGTTTCTATTGTCACGTATAGTAATCGCAAATAACTTAATTCTGACGTAAGCATAGAAATATTATAATACAAGAGATGACACTGCGTACACAATAATTGTGGCCCAAAAGAGCGGTACTGTACCACAACTTATATGTCTGTTTCTTTCACTCCTACGCAATTACACTATACCCCATCTCGCTTTTCTGATTTCCTGCGTGCTTGATACGTGCGCGTGGATTTTGTTCGCATTGACGATTCTGGTATATTGTCTCGATGCAGAGAATCAGTTTATAACTTTAAATGGTTGCTTATAGAAAAGGTTATTTAATACGGAGAATAGTAGAAATAAAGCTAATTTTTACGAATTTTAACGCGGTTTATTTTAATTTTTACATTTATTTTATTTATTTATTTATTTATTTAAATCTTTATTGTACACAGTAAAATATAATATAGGAACAGAAAAAAAAAGAACAATACAAATGGCGGTCTTATCGCATAAAGCAATGTCTTACAGACAACCATGGGATGGATTTAAAAGACGGAGAAAGAGAAACAGAGGGCAGAGTTAAAAAAAGAAATTAAATAAATAATGAATGGAAGCCAAATAAAACTAATTAAACATATAAATATAAATACACAGACATTCCATACTTACACAACAAATAAAATAAATACATAATAAATAGACATAAATACATACATATATAAATTTATATACAAAATATAAAGAGAATTCAGATGTAGGAAATAATAATGAAATCAGTTTAAAGAGAGGTAGTGTTCTTTAGTAAGCCTCTTGAACGATGACAGTGTTTGCGCCTGTCTCACCACAGTAGGAAGCGCGTTCCACAAACGCACTGCTTTGACAGTAAAGGACTTGTCCATAAATGTCGTGGTGTGCACAGGCATTCGCAGGTTAAGATTCTCAGACGACCTCAAGGATCATCGTCGACGTCATTACGAAAACCAAATCCGCGACAAAATGCGTAATTTAATTTTATTTCAATGTGTGACATTCGCGTAAATCTACGAAATCATTACGGATAATAGTTGTTTGGAGCTTAAAGTGGTTGTCCCAGAAAAGCTGTTTGTTCATCATTACCATAGCGAGAATGCAAACCAATCAATTAAAAATCGAGATCAAAACACATCGTTGCTTCCAGTCAAGGATGTCCGTTTCCGCCCGGATGACCATGGTAGTAAAACCACCATAATGATACGCAATGTCGCGATCTGGGATCTCTCCGTATACTTCTTAATAATTGTCTCAACCCTGAGTTAATTATATCTCGTCAGGTGATACACGAAGAAGTGGTGGCCTGTTGGTAGACAAGAATTTCTATGGTATGTAAAGTGCGCCAACCTCCACTAGGCCAGTGTGGTGGACTATATAGTATATGGCCTAACCCCTCTCAATCGAGAGTAGAGGATTGTAGAGGAGGCCCGTGCCCTGCAGTGGGACGTATATGGGCAGATATGACTTACATCATTCAATTTGTCATCGTACCAGTAAAATACGTGATTTTTTAATTTAATATTGAATAAACACATAAATATGCTTTACGTTTTATGCGGTGTTTATATTTAATGATGCGGTATTTCGGGAGAAACAAAATCTCTTCTCTTTACACGTTTTTTATTATGTATAGTTCCGATGTACAGCTCCGATGCTGTAGTAATTATATTTGCGCAAACAGAATGTAAACCAAACGAACGTAATTTTACAATATTTTAATTCGCAACGATATGTTGTTTTTACGGTAATTATATTTATTTAATCAAAAATAAATAATTCCATGTTTTTCTGAACATTTAAACTTAAATATTATTTATTACACAACACATTTATATTTTTACAAATGCATGCATAACATTTATGAATATTATGATTACTAAATTATTTATGATTTTGATTACAGATATTTTTTATTTTAAAATAAAATACACGTTTATTACATTACAATAATTCTAGATATTGTAAAAATTTTAGCATTTTACAAAACAATGATTTTTTCACTTCATCCTTACTAATTTAACTTTATTTAAAAATGGGTTACCTTAATATTTTTGCGTGGAACAAAATTTGTCGTTTAATTGATTTCAATCGGCCTTTGTGTCATTGCATAGAGCGCTCATCTACTGCACCACATAACAGCACTCGGCTATACGCCGCGTCAGTGACAGCGCGGAGAGCGCTCGTCTTCTGCACTACATAACAGCACTCGGCTATACGCCGCGTCAGTGACAGCGCGGAGAGCGCTCGTCTTCTGCACTACATAACAGCACTCGGCTATACGCCGCGTCAGTGACAGCGCGGAGAGCGCTCGTCTTCTGCACTACATAACAGCACTCGGCTATACGCCGCGTCAGTGACAGCGCGGAGAGCGCTCGTCTACTGCACTACATAACAGCACTCGGCTATACGCCGCGTCAGTGACAGCGCGGGGAGCGTTTGTCAACTGAACTGTACTAAAAACTTTTTCTCCTATGCCTGATCACAAATTTGTCCAAATATTGTACACATTTAATGAGTGGATACAGCATTACCCAAAGGCGTAAGCTAGTCAGTCCACGCAACAAAGCTATAAGTCCTCAGAAAAGATGAAACTAAGCGCCCATTCGAAACAAAACAAGCAGTAAGTAGTCCACCCAGCAAAAAGCGCGTGCTTGCCGCTTAACAAATGCCATTTCCTAGTAGTGAATGCTCATTTAAAACACTCGCGTGTACAAAAGACAATACAGCTCACGACAACTGTACATTACGTCCCAACACGAAATCCCTTTATTTAGACGATTATGTACAAACATAATTAAAATAATAATAATAGGAGAAACAATGGCTTTCGCTCCATAATGACACTCTAATGAGGCTACTCCCGACAGTGGAGGTCAGCGGTTCTCTAACTTTTAAGCCCCCTCGGGCGCAACTTTCTTTGACGTTGTCGGATACCGAAAGGGCTTTGAATATAAATTAAGACAATTTTCTACTTTTTTCGTGACATATTTTGGTTTAAAACATATTTTTGATGACGATGAGCGAGTTCTTTAGGATTGTTTAAAGCTTGGAAAAGCTTAGCCGGTAAACACGAATTTTGTTGAGTTTGAACATCTTTCGTATTTGATAAATTCACACTTAACAATCCGCTAACTTAGTACTAGGCTTGGTGCACTAGGCTTAAGTCCTCACAATTAACATCTCTATTCTTGAGTCGTACACGCTTATCAGTGGGCGATCATGAGCTCATACAAGTCGTTAAAACAGGAGTTTTATACAAAAGCAATATTTCTTTTAATATCCACTATATTTCGATATGGAACAGTGATTGATACCCGTAGTTTTTAATCTACTTTCACCCGCATATGACTTGCGAGCTATAAATCACCTTTCAGTTCGAATATGCTGCATGCAGTGATGTCAATAGGCAATATTGACGTGTTTTGTTGTGCGAAATAGCCTGCAGTATACACTTGGATTAACACGAGACTGCAAAATTTTGCTACTAACATCAGATGTTTAAAGAACTATTCGAAAAATGACAGCAGCTTTTCGTTCTTTCTGTCTTTTATTTTGGCATCTAAAATCTGAAAGATTCAGCTCGAAACTTTCCCTTTTATTCCTCGGTTCATGCTTATTGCCTTATAACGTGTTGGGCTTATAAATAGTAAAAGAAAATCTAAATGTGATTTATGAACCAATGAAAAAATACAACCTGATGAAAACCACGCCCAGAATTTCGCAACTGAACTTCAACTTCCACTAAAACGATTAATTTCTTTATTATAAACCGTGTCCTAATTTTCCACCCCTACCGATATTTTTTCCTCTTAAAATGAATTTTAATGTGTACGACCGAAATAAAATTTTATCCATTGCCAAAGGCAATCTAAGGCCTTTTAGAAATTAAGTTGAGTGTGAAACAATTTTTCTAACTCCGAAATATCTGTCAAGCCATTAAACTTTTTATATAACCCTCATTCATTAGCAGAAACTTTTAAATGATTTCTTTTGATATAATTTTTATTTAAAAATTCGATTACTTTTGAATTAAGTAAATTAGTTTAGTTTTCGTGAATTTGACTGTCACTATAAAATATAAAGCAAAAATTAATTAAAATAAGTGTCTGTTGCACGATTTTAATCAAACTGAATGTTTACTATTTTTTGAACCTCTATTGATGACAATAAAAAAGTCTATTAATTATAATTACAGCCTTTTTTTCTAACGCTACTGTAAAATAATTGTTTTAACTGGTATCATGAGCTAAAACTAACTTTACACAACATCCGATCTCAAACAAAGTGGTTCGATCGAACTCGTGGTTATTGGCTTTCACCCAGTGCACCACAATCAAATCTTACAAAACTTACGCTTCTAAGTTTATATTACTCTTAACTCGGGCATTGATATCATTAAAAGAAAAAATACCCATCGTGAGTGAGATCAAAGCCTTGTTTTTCTAGAAATTGACTTTTATGTTCGTAAATCAGTGATAAAATCGCATGATGGCTGCACTATCAACATTTTATGACAATAATCTGTGCTGTAATAAAAAAAGCAATTTTAAAATATTTTCAACACCTAGAACATATATTTTTATGGCTTACTAAAATGTAGTATTGTAATAAAACATTGTGACGGCTATAAGTCTAGGAGATTTTAGATGCGAAGTAATAGTTTTGATTTCAAGGTTATTTGATGTATAAAAAGCCAGACGGCCAGAAATTATCACATAAGTTATTATAAAGAGAAAGAAGGAAAGGAAGAAAGAGCCTTTTAACCAGTAACCCACCAAAAGCCTTCAATTATTATTAATATATTTTATAAGCGGCAGAGATTTCATACAAACAGCATAGGTATTCGCTTTTTATCGTTGATACATTCGTAATATAAATAATAGAACAGGCGAGTAAAGCGCTAATACCGATGCGGCGGTTTAAACTTTTCCTTATAATTTGTAAACCGATTTTTCATATAGAATAACGCAATGTTAGAATGATGAATTGGTTTCTAATCGGTAATTATAATATCCAACACTTTGTAAATAGACGTCTTTCTGTCAAATTGTAATAACCATCCTAGACTTGTGTCTCCGCGCATTTATTAGTGCAATAATCAAATTCATTAGTGTCTTTAATCTATGCAGCTAACTTTACCTCAGATATGGTATTGAAAACATTCAATTTCCTCCACGAATACTGGTATAAAAGTTTGACAAACGCTGTCAATTTGGTTCCACGCAAAAATCGACTCTAAGTCTGAACGTTAATGTACATTCTTGTTTAAATCTACACATGTGGGGTTGACATTTGTCACCGTAGCACCAAGTTTGCAGTGATGATTAGTAGGGCTTGAAATCGGTGATCGGTGATGGGACTTGGTGATGAAGACTGCATGGCTGCTGGGTTCTCGCCTGGAAGAAATACCTTGGTTAATAAAGTTGTATAGCTGTTCCTAGAGCTAAAATTAGCAGATCGTGCTATACGACCTATGGAGGCATTTTTCTGGCAATTTTAATATCGACTCTTCAAAGGGACTACAATTCACGTAGTCGTTACGCAATTTAAATAGTGTATGGATGGTAGATCATATCCACTGGTTATACATAGTCCAACCAATAAGCTTTATTATGCCGGCTCAAAGCTGGATATGCATAATATGCTGAAACCGAAACTCGACACAATTGCATGGTACGCCAGTCACTATCATTAGATTTCCACCATCGTACAAAGTAGTAAAGCTAAAGGTCGTTAGAAGGTTACATTCATTGAAAGAATTGCGATAGAAAAACAATAACTTCGAGTTATTTTTTATGAGACAGTGGTACCACCCAGGTCGGGTCTGGTAATGGAGATTTAAAAATAGATTACGCAGAAGGAATCGAATTGAAATTATCAGACAAAGGTCAAAACCCACATTCAAATATAACAACACCGCTCTCAAATTAGCATTAAAAATGTCTGAAGACTGAACAAAAAATCCAAAAGAAATATTAGTCAGTATTTTTCGCTACATTCTTTGAAGATGTTAAATTAGCGGAGTAGAAATAATATGACCTTTATTCCGATCTTATTGCTTCGTATTCAAATAGTGAAATATGTATTGGATGTGTAAATGTTATTTCTACGCCTTTATTTGTGAAGAAATTCCCTATAATAATAATAACTACATCAATTTTGTAAGCAATTTTGAAGATGGAAAAATAATCTTTAGTAATATTGAAGGAATTTTATTACCGGATTATTTGTTTATCTCATCAATTCCCAAAGGTTTTTGTAGGAGATGTATGTATCATTTAACAAGTATTTGATTTTAAGTTCTAATGTTCTGGAGACAAGACAATTTCCGAAAGTATATTAGTACTATATGTGTGGATTACAGATGTTGTTATCATAATTGTTAACCTATAAAAGTCCATTGCTGGAGATAAACATCTCCATTTGCACGTCATTGAACTCAAACTTAGTCTGTGTTATCTCAAACCAAGAAGTATGCGTTTTAAGATATTGAATTAAGATATTATACAATTTAATACGCCATGAAAATGTATACAGTAAATACACCTACAGCTACTTATATTTCTCTCTCTATCGCTCTTACCCAGTAACAGTATTTTCCTTTTCATTCTATTGATGCGATAACACTATTATAATCAGTAGCAAGGGCACTGCCAAAAAGTTTGAGAATCTCCTACCAATGTATTGTACTTAACATGACACAAGTACGGAGATTTTTAGGGACAATTTCATCTTGTTTCTCAGAAACGTTTAACTTGGTATATTGAAGAATTTATAAGTCCGGTGTCTTGTATCTAAAAAGCGTTCGTAATTAATTCATTCGGAGCGGAACGTCGCAGCTGAAAGCGATACCTTTTAGGTTTCTTTGAATTTATTTTAAGTATAATGCTCCAGTAATGGCTAGTTATATAATGGATGCTTTTATTCTCTTAAATGGAAAACTATTTTGAGAAGAGGACAAAGTATAGTCGAGATATTAATTAATATTCACAGAGTGGCTTATGACCATCAGTATATTGTTAGAATTGATCATTATATACTTAAATTCTTGAGATATTAACAACGCCTCAATTAATTCTCTCGCTTCGTAAATTCAGCTTGTATATGTCCAGGTTTAAGCAGGTTGGCAAAATAATGTCGCTGTGAAGTGCCGTACATATCGCAATATAGTATTAAGTTCTGAATATAGCTCTTATTTTAAATAGTCACACCATCATCTGTACGGTTCAAGTAGAACTCTTTCTCCTCTCACTTTTCTTCATATACAGATAATTCACTACTAAACAAAGACCTCCCTCAAATATTTCCATTGAGACCTGGAATTTGCATCCAGCGATTTCCTGCAACTTTAAGATGTCTGGCCACCTTGTAGTCTCTCTCTCCAGCAAATAGTTTACTGTTGAACCTTCCCAAGAATCTCTATAGCCAGCCATTGGAAGCTTCTAGGGCCACTCACCATTAAATATATGGACGTATATGCTAGCTGGCACGGCGTTGTTGGGCACGCAGGTGTAGTTCCCAGCGTGGGAGACGCTGGCTGCTGGTATTAGCAGGTCGGACAGCCTCTGCGCAGGGTCTGTGGTCACGTTGATACCGCGCTCGACGTCGTAATTTATCATTCTGCTGTTGTGGTACCTGGTGAGAATAGATTGTTACATTGCGTTGGGTGGCTGTGGAAAATTGCAGTATGAGTGATAAAGAGCAGGGATATAGAAGTAGATGTATGGCCAGAAATTATCGGTCGCTAATGAATATATCAAGAAGACATACCACCTACAGACAGTGAAGTCTTTTTTCCGATCAGGATAAAAATAAGATAGACGAAGTTTCAATAATTCGTATTTTGCTCTTTACCTACTTGTTTATTCACCTTTCACGAAGATCGGTTTTGCATAACCTATCGTTTTTGGTATGGTAAAAAAAATCGATATTGTTTATTTCAGAAATCAATGACGTAACGTTCTTCCTTTAACGCTGCAAAATAATTCCTGCAACCAAAATCCCTATCTTCAATGTTTCCAAGCCATTTGTAATGGTTTTATCGGCCTCTATCGATATCTGATATAACCAAATGGCAACATCGATATTGAAAATTCTAATCGTTACCTGTACTTTTTGAGATTTTTGAAGCAAATGCTCCACATTCAGTATATGAACTCCTCAATATCATAGCTTACTCACCAGAAGACAAAAGCCGGTGCCTCCGTTGTCTGCACCACTGAGCATTGAAGGCGCAACGTTGACCCAGGCTTGAGGTACTTCTCTGTAGGTCCTGATATCTGCGCTCGAGCCTCTGCGAAGAAGAAGAGAATTTAGTATTTACTTCCCATACATAGTCACTAGTTCAATCCATGATGTCTTTTCCTTTTAGATTATAATTAAATATTGTGGATTCTGAAAAGGGCTACCATATGCCATTACTAGGTTGTACATTTTAATCAAAATTTAGAAAAGTTTTAATATCAATATTAGGTTGGTGGTAGGAAATTCGATTCCGCCTGGGTAGTGAGAACCGTGTATAATGGTGAAAAACCCTATAGACTGATCATGCAAGTGTTTCACCGACCAATGCGGTAAAGGAAGCTCTTCATACACGCAAGTGTGTCTTTAAAGCCTTTGTACATTTGATTTCGACCAGGTCGGCATAGTTTGGTCGTCCGATTGCACTACGCTTATTATGAAACGCATTGCAGTAAATTTTTCGTGTCTGTATAAAAAAGTAAGATTTTGGTACGGTCGGCATATTGATTTATTTATTTATTAATCCTTTATTGCACAAAAAGAAGCATTTACAGTAAATAAATGGCATAATAATAATACAAGAGGCGGCCTTATCACACTAGGCAATTTTATATTCTGCGTCAAAGTCAAGTCAATGAAACCATGTTGGGTATTCAGAAAACTATTCTAAATCAAATAGCTGTGGAATAAGAATAGGTAAAAGAAAATGTATCGTTACCTAATAACAGCTAACTGAATACAGCTAAAATACAATAAATAAAGTTGAAACAACACGCACAGCTTCATGGCAGCATTTAAATCTCAATTCAATCCGACGGTTTTCTTAAACAACATATTTATATGCAAATGACTTTTGACCCCGACTCGTAACAGTCTCATAACCGTTCAGTGGACAGGGCCGGAGTTAGGAGGTAGTAGGGGGCGTGGACCCCCTAATGAATATACAAAAGATAAATATTGTAAAATACACAGCGGTTTGTTAGTGGCGGGCTCGAAACCCACTGACTTTCTGATTCATTTGAGTATTGATATCCAATATCTACTGATTTTAAAGGTAACGGGAAATATCGGAGGGTTATCGTCATATCCTTGAAATTTCCAAGAATTTATGTAGTATGTAAAGTCCGCTAACTCGAACTCAATCGGCGTGGTAGTCTACAGCCGATGTTTTGCAAATTGTAGTCGCGGATCAGGATTATGAAGTGGTATAGCTTTGTTTTTGCTCGTTACAGCTGGCGTTGTGTTGACTATGGATACCACTGCCTCATAGAAAGTTTTCTAGTTGTTTATTGTTTTGAGTGAGTTAACTTGAGTATTTAAACTGTTGCTTGTTGTTCAGTGAGATTGACGGAGACTATGCCTAGTAGATAATCGTATCCGAAAGAATAGCGATTTTATTTATTTATCCTTTATTGCACCATAAAGAAAAACAATAATAATGAAATAATATTTGAAAAAAGTACAAAAAGACGCCTTATCGCACTGGGCAATTTCTTCCAGGCAACCTTATACGACTTTATGTGATGGTGGGAATTAGGAAACTCATAATAGTGACCAATGCAAATATATTGCATTACGCGTTTATTTCCAAAAGATTACAGCATGGTCTCCATAGATGACAGCATGGTCCCAAGAGATTACGGCATGGGTTTCTTCAATAGAGGAGTTAAAAGGTTCTTACACTTTACAGGGTTGGCAACGCACGAGTGACACCTCAGGTGTTGCAGACGTATAAAGGCTACGGTGACCGCTGACCATCAGGGCCGTATGTTTGTTTGCCTTCTTGTATTGTATCAGCTCATATACGTCCCACTGCAGGGCACGGGCCTACTCTACAATCGAGTGTACGATTGAGAGTGGTAAGGCCATATAGTCCACCACGCTGGCCTAGTGCGGGTTGGCGGACTTTACATACCATAGAAATTCTTACAAATCGCTATGGTACGCAGGTTTCCTCACGATGTTTTCCTTCACCGTTATAGTGCGTGGTGATTGACTATTAATACACACATGACTCCGAAAAGTCAGAGGTGTGCCCTGGGATTTGAACTCACAACCACCGTAAATGTATAATGTTTGCCTTCTTAGTTGTATAAGCCTGTGCTAGAAGGCCGGAATAATTGTGTGGTAACTCTATTTGTAGCCACTTTACACACCCGTATAAAAAAATCCATGCCAATTTTATTAATTCTTTACACAGTACATAAACTTAAACGTATTCGCAAATGTAGCCGCGATACTTCAAACAGATTCCAAGATCCAATTCAGAGAAATGTTTTCGATAAACAAACATTCAAAATCTAAGTATATTCCACACGCGAAGGCGCTTAAACCAATTTAAACCGAAACCAGCTTTTAGTTACATTAAATAACGTCTTGTTAAGAGGATTATTTCGGCAGCGAAATGGAATATAGTTTGAATTATTACACGTTTTTGGTTCGATTTTAAGTTGTAATAATTTTATTGCTAAATTTCTGTAGTAATGATATGTTTGGGTGTGATTTGTGAGATCCTAAATGTAAATTCCAGTTAGGCGATGTGATTTTGGACTTGAGGAGTCTCATATTATTTGTCCAGGACTGGGATTAGTGACTAGTGGGGTTCTAAGCTATCAGACGGTGGTCCAATTCCATTCGGTACCTTTATGCCGGCTTGCTGAGATGCTTCTTCACGCTACGTCGGAAGGACCCAGAATTATAAGAAGGAGGGAACAAGTGTGACGGCAAACTATTCCACAGCTTTATTTATTATTTTGTTATAAACTGTTATGTAAAATAATAATACACCCAACAGTTATGTATGAATAATCCTGTTCCCACACTAAGATCGAGTCTTGTTTCGTGGGTATCAGAAACTACGAGAGACTTTTCGGTCTCAGAAACACCCAGACCCGAAACAAATACCTGTGGACCACACAAACATATTTTGTCTCGGTACGGCGATCGAACCCGCGGCCTCTGGTTTTACAGCCGGTGTCAATGCAACTGCGTTACGGAGGCCATCAATTGTTCATTTAAAAAAAAATCGTCAGAACTCGGACACAGTATTGCAACGCTACAGTTCTATATCGCCTATTTTTACATACATAAATACATAAACTCACGCCTTTATCACCGAAGGGGTAGGTAGAGGCGCCACTAGGACACCCACATTTCGCCTTGCATGTTCCGTCCCATGTGATAGTGGGCGAGCCTATCGCCATATCGGGCACAAATTCCTGACTACGGGCTGATAACGAATAGAAAAACCCAATATCACTTTGCCCGACCCGGGACTCGAACCCGAGATCTCAGCTTTGTAACCGTACCGTAATACAACTACGCTACCGATCGCCCATTTTTAATTAAATATTTCCTAAGCAAATCATATAATGACCACCAAAACACCCAAATGCGTCCCAGTGCCAACAAAGCGGATGAAGTGGCACAACCCAAATATAATTAAAATCCCTCTTTAGGCCACGTACTGGCCGACGGCTTTATTTCAAGCACAATTCTGTTTTAAATCACTATTAAGAAAACATTACGTGGTGTTCAAATTGCCTTTTCGATGTGGAAGCTAGTTTTTTTGGAGCGTGGTGTAGTGGACAGCCAGCATGTGAAAGTAAATCAGTATATACAAGTGTATATTAATTTAATATTAAATGCTTATACAGACTCGAACCAGAACCACCACTTTTGGCACTTTAAAAAACGTCCCACACAAGCGGCATACTC
Source organism: Deilephila elpenor (assembly GCA_949752805.1). Taxonomy (NCBI): domain Eukaryota; kingdom Metazoa; phylum Arthropoda; class Insecta; order Lepidoptera; family Sphingidae; genus Deilephila; species Deilephila elpenor. Next base: position 8,804,324 of record OX457118.1, on the reverse strand, counting down.
GTAAAGGTAAGATTAATCCCGCCGCAACGCACGCCGCAAAAAGGTCATCGATAGCCGAAACGTAGTTTTGTCGGAGCTGAACTAACACGGAATCAATTTCGCACGGACCCGGCAACTTTCTGCGCGGATCGCTGAAATTGTTCCGCGCGACCGGCGGATATTTGTGTTCCAGATAAAGGTTTTGTAACCGGCGGATTTGCGCTAAGCTCTCAAATATCGGCCCCGTTATACGCGGATTCATTATATGCGGTCTCGTTAAACGCGGACTCGCTATACGTGGTTTCACTATTCGCTGTCTCCTTATACGCGGTCTCGTCTTACGCGGTTGATTATAATCTTTCTGATCTACAGTTTTTTTTTAAATTTCCGTGTATACAAGGTCCGAAAAACACGATTTTTTGTTAAGCGGTCTTAGTATACAAGGTCATGGTATAGAGTATAGACGATTTTTAATGAAGCAATTTTTAGCCAAGGGCGGTATGAAAAGTCTTGAATCGGTGCCGTTTAAATGCTTTTCAAAAGCTGTGTTTGAAGAAGTTGAGACAAAAAACCTGAATGGTAGAAGAGTTCCAATGATCACTAACCTTCACAGCCTCCGCGGCGCAGTTGGTTAGACGCCGGATGTGAAACCAGAGGCCGAAGGTTCGCCGAGACCAATATTTTTGTGAACCATTTGTTTCGGGTCTGAATGTTTGTGGACCAAAAAGTCTCGTAGTTTCTGATACACGAAGCAGGACTTGTATTTCAGTGAGTGGTCAGGACTATATCCTTACTTTTATGCCTAAGTGGTAGAGCCACGTTACAGCTAAGGCTGGCTCGTCCGGGGTGTTACCACGTCTCACGGAAACCGTAAATCAACCGTTATTGCGTTTTATTTGATGATAAGCCGTAACCGCCCGAATAGCGCTCCCGCACACAATGTAAAAATACATAATGCATGTGGGTTTTCCAGTCCGTTTTGCATACGCTAGCATAATTGTAGAACGGTTAAAGGCGACCATCTCTTACCCATTTGTACTATGCTGGCAGTCAGGCCCGGCTTCGCCCGGGTATCCAGTCCACATCAACAACATATCTTCGCGTACTAGCCATGCCGCTATACGTTTCACTGTAGGGCACGGGCCTACTCTACAATCGAGAGAATCGATTGAGAGTGGTTAGGCCATATAGTCCACCACGCTGGCTTAGTGCGGGTTGGCAGACTTACATACCGTAGAAATTCTTTAAAATCGCTACGGTATGCAGGTTTCCTCACGATGTTTTCCTTCACCATTAAAGTACCAGACTAGAACCCGCGACCACCGTGAACATGAACATAGAACTTTTTGTCTAACCTTATCAATGTAGAGTTTCTTGCCGCGTAAAGACCATTTGTAGGGAATTGTATAATGCTACATGTGTAGATGTTAAGAACAATATATGTCCTATAAAAATTGGCACGGCTGGTTGAATACAAGTGCTATTTGACTCTTAATACGCAACCAACCTACAGAAACATCATAGAAAATAAGCCAGTCGAATTTCTAACTTGTTATCCGATTTCAAGCGTTTAATCTACTTGTCCGAATTTCGGCCTATCACAATATTGTTTCATGTAAAGGTTACTAAACCCTCTCCGTTAATTATAAAGGTACTCTTACAAATGAAGATATACCGGGGTGGATCCTTTCGCTGTATGCGGTAACATAAACTCACGCCTTTTTCCCAGAAAGGGTAGGCAGAGGTGCTACAAGGCACCCACATTTCGCCATGTATGTTTTGTCCCATGATGTGATAGGGGGCGAGCCTATCGCCATATCGGGCACAAATTTCTAACTCCAGGCTGATAATGATTAAAAAAATCCAATATCACTATGCTCGACCCGGGATTCTAAACCGAGACGTCAGCTTTGTAGTCGTACCGTATTACCACTACGCCACCGAGGCAGTGTTTAGTAAGCATTTCATGGAAATGTTCTATATTTTGCACGGAAGGGAGATAACAACTGGAAGTGACACAACTGCACGCCCTGTGGCAATATGCGTTGTCGATTTATAGCTAAAGATTCAAATTTCAACTTTATTGTATTAACGTAGGATAGTTTTTCGTTTGTCTTTATAATAACGTTTTTCGGTGAAACTATTCTGTATTTTAGCCGAAATAAATAAAAAAATGTTCTAACCGATGGTATGATACCACCACTGGACACATTTTTACGTGTTCGTAGAAAAAAAACGCTTAGATTTTTTTTATTTCAATTAATGACGAGCATGCCATGCGCCTGATGGTAAGCGTTGCGACCGCTCATAGACAGTAGCAAAACCAAACAACACTACGAATTACAACGCAATGCTTGGCATTCCACCGCGCTCGCCATCCTGAAACATAGAGATTAGGTATTACTTACCTACTACATCTAATCGTAGGAATATACTGGTAGGCGGATGTGAGGACACTTGGCACTCGTAGATGCCCGCGTCCCTTTTCTGAACGAACCTCACTTTTAGAGTCCAGTCCTGGAACAAAAACCTTCGTTAAAATGCTGGCAACTGGCAAGGACAATATATTGAGTAATAATTTAAAGGACTGACTCGGTGGCGCAGTTGTACTATGGTATGATTGTAAAGCTGAGGTCTTGGGTTAAAATCTCGGGTCTGGCAAAGTGGTATTGGATTTTTCTATTTATTATCAGGCCGAATTTGTGCCCGATATGGAGATAGGATCGCCCCCTATCACATCGTGGGAAGGAAAATACAAGGCGAAACGTGGGTGTCCTGGTTGCACTTCTGCCTAACCCTTCTGGGAAAAAGGCGTGAGTTTAAGTATGTATGTAATTGAAAATATGAGTACAGGATCCAGGGTAACAGAAAAGAGGAAAGTAGGCAGACAATTCCATACCGTAATTGTAAAATTGCAATGACTTGGCGATTCTCAATTCGAGCTGAGATGTAGTAACCTCATTATTAATAGGTCCAACATTTTTGCAAGGTTTACAGAAATGAACCCTTTATAGTTGCCAATGTCATTGTTTCGTGTTTCATGCTCAATCTATTAACTATTTGTGACGAACAGAGAGAGGGTATAATCTCTCAATTATAAATATTCTATTCGTGAAATAACCCTCCCGCTATAATCGAGTGACATTGCTCATCATACATACATACATACATAATCTCATGCCTTTTTCCCAGAAGAGGTAGGAAGAGGTGCAACCAGGACAACCACATATTTTCGCCTTGTATTTTCCGTCCTACGATTGGTAGGGGGCGAGCCCATCGCAATATCGCGCACAAATTCTGGACTCCGGGCTGATACTGAATAGAAAAATCCAATATTTCTCTTTATCAAAGAACCAAATAACCCTTACCTCAGAATGTTGAAGATGTATAGCTTGAAACCTCTGATCGGAACTGTATGTAGTCAAGCCCACTGTAAGGAGGTGATAATCTTTTCTTCTGATCCATGAAACCTGTAACAAAAGGAATATTATAGGTACAACCTTTTCAGCGGTCAAAAGTTTTCTAAGAAATATATTTAAATATTTAAGACAAATCAACTTAATGTTGTAGCTAAGTAAAAAACTAATATATTGAATATTGAACGAAAATTTTGATTTTTTATTCCATGATTCATCGATTCATAAATTCCCTTCAAGAATGAATTTCGGTTGAGATTGTAATAAATCTATTCCTAAAATATCGGAACCTCTGTTATTTCTTAGTTTTCGTGGGTATTTTCCTCTCGTTTATTTTAACTGTATTATTCAAAACTGCCGTGTGCTTTTGTGTTGTCAGTGACGATGTCAGACGAAGTATTGGGACCCCTTGGTACAGGCTTGCCTAGTGAGGAGATCACATATGTTTTAAAATGTTTAATTCCAAAAATAATCCAAATGCTTTATCCTTTTTTAAATGTCAACATGCTAAAGTTCATTTGTGATTTTATTATAAATATTTTCATTTTCATTTTACATGTGTGGATCCCTAATGTTTCGTAGTTCTTGTGTTTGAGTACGTTCCTACTTTTAAAACTTGTTTGTATTTAAATGAATAATGAAAGGGAAGGTAGTCGAAATAGGAAGGTGATTAATTGGTCAGTAAATCACCAAAACCATTGCTAATTCGCAAACAAAACCGAACAGCAAATCCACAAGAAGATCAGATTTATCTAGCCAACCAACCGTCAAATTGTAGTCAAAACAATGTCACCACATTATACAGCATGGGTTTGACCTATTTACTGCACAATTACATTAACACATACAGTGGACAGTGGAATTATCTCCGGATTGCGGTCAAGCCAACAACGATCGCATGTGCTGTTCTTGTTACTGGCTATTCGTAATCACTGTGGTCACCTTAGAATGAACAGTGGGTAAATCCTTTATTAATTCTTTTGAGAAGCATTGTTTTATTGAAATATTTTTTACGGATTTTACAGCGATTTGGTTTAGTTTTTACATTTTTTAACTTTCCGATGTTTTGATTGCTATACAGTTTTCGTGGTCACGGGACGGACTGAGGTATTAGTCATCCGCTCAGTGACGGGTACTGAGCGAATGATAGCGATTAAATCCGTAAAAAGTAGTTTTATTTCAATGTGTAACATTCGCGTAAATCTATGAAACCGTTGCTTTGTTTTCAATTAGAAGCAAATGAAGATAAGCTTGTTTTGAAGAACTGTTCACTTAAAACCAACCTTCAATAGAAAGGATTTATATTATAAGTGAAAGTGAAGCTATAATTACAAATTATTGTTGAGAAAGTGTGCTAACGTCCCAGCAAATTTTATTTCATTGGAATAAATAAATTTCCTTCGTTCGTATTATGTCCAAGATGTTGTCAGTTGAAGATTCTTCGACCAATAGACATACTAAGCTGAATACACGGGATAAAATAGTTGAGAGAACTTGTTTGATGACAAAAAATATAAAAATGATGACAAAAAATTTTACGGCTCATTGTGGCTTTACACGAATATAAGTTTTCAGTGTTCTAAATTAATTAAAATGCGTAGTATTTCTGATAGTAGGTAACATAGCTTTTATAAGTCATAGAATTATCCTAAATATCCCCAAGACAATAAACCCAACTCCTAACTTTAAAAAGCCGCCAAGGCCAAAAACAATGCAAATGCTAAAATTTCACAACAAAAGGCAGACTCAAAATCACGCTACATTTGCTGAAACGAAACAAAAAGCCTTGCAATCAACAGAGCACATAAATTGCACGGAGCATTAAGCCTCGTTGCTTAACCTTGCGAATTAATTATCCCGGTTCGGGTAAACGGTGTTTTGCTACTAATTATGTGTGTGCTATCGATTTATCACTTAAATGCTGGTTAGCGTTTTGTAGGTATTTAGAAATGGCTTTTGAGTTCAGATGAATGCAAGAGCTAGCGCACACGGGTGACTTGATTCAAAGTGACAAAAAAGTTTTTGTCACTGCCACGTCACGTCTCCAAAGCAGTATGCGCTCATGATAGTGATAAAAATGTCACCCAATTATAACGTCGTGTATCTCCATACATAGCCTCAGACATCTTAAGAGCGACGAAATAATTACGGAGACAAAAGTAACCCGAGGGCGCTATCTAAAATTCTCTCACGTAACACATCCTGAGCTATGCTTTACAGTGGCATGTAAAGAATTGACATCGATCTATGAAGCTTCAAGATCTGATAAGGACATTGGCCGATTTAGCTTGCATTGAAATTAAAAGTCGTAGAGCCACGCTATAGTAATCTGAACTACAGAAGGATGTGCTGGCTTGACTAGGTCAGGATCACCGTCTCCCAGAAATCTAAGGACAGTTTTATCGATTTTGCCGAGTTGTGGCGACAGTTTTACCGATGTGTTTTGCCATGAGATTGCCGAGTGCCTAACATGACTTTTTTCCCACCCGTTTTTCCTTTTGTTTCCTCTCCAATTTTGAGAAGCTGACAACTCACCATCACTCAATCATGATCCAAGTGTTGTAGATGGTCATAAGCAGTGGTGATTACTTTCCATCTGGTCAGTCGTTTTGTTTTCAAGCCTATACTGTCCCCTTGGAGGGAAAAGACTTCCCTTTCCTTCTTGCACCCCTCCCTATCCAAAGCTTTCTTCTGCCAGTTGTTATTGAAATGATCTAAATCATCTCTCCACCTTTTGCGCGGTCTACCACGTGGTCTTTTGTCTGGTCGTAAATTGTTTTTTGTAATAAATATACATAAAATATAAATGTTTATTTGGGCAATTAGTACAAAACTATCATGAAAATTAACATCAATCAATTAAGTAATTATTACGCAAACATATACTACGAAATTGTAGCCGTAATCAGACCAACTCAGCGATATGACACAAGGGTCTTTCTGTTTGCCTTGGATTGTGTATGATTGACCTTCCCTAATAGGACTTTCGTATCTCTTTGTATAGTGACCATTGTCACAGCATGTGTATATCCGATTGCGGCATAATTGTGACTATTGTGAGATGATAACCTATATTCTGGACAGCACTATAACTACTGTCAGCATCTGGATCACCTCATATACCTTCCACTGCAGGGCACAGGATCTACAATCGAGAGTACTATTGAGAGGGGTTAGGCCATATAAACTTATATAATTCACTATACCTGTTATCGCATTGTAACTATTTAGCTGTTCCATTACAAAAAACACTATTTTATTTAAATATATTATATTTATCATAGCAGCAACAAATTGTAGACACTTTAATGCGCCATGTATAATATTTTACTGTAGATTGCACTGTTCATTTACGATTTACAATTTTTACTTTGTAATACGTGAAAACGTAGTGGAGTGTACACTTCACTAACCTAATCTTAAGTTATTTTTACTAGTAACTTAACTGTTTACTTGTTTGTTTTCCCAAAAAAATAAACTAAAAAGCATTTTATTTACTTCGTTCTACATTATAAATACACAAACAAATATTAATACAAGTGAAACGTGTACTGTTAATAGCAGGCCGGCTCGCAATTAAAGGCGGAGCTTAGAAGCCAAGGAGTTTACGCGCAGAAGAATTTTAATTTCAACGCAGATGTCTTCGCTGTTTATTTTCAAGACGTCTTGCTCTTACTTTACGTTTGGATATTATAAACAGTGAAATTTCTTTTGCAGTTTTAATTTTAACTTTTTCATAGGATAGTTTTATGTATTGTTTGTATTTTTTTACATACGAGCCTATATTAATTATTAATATTAAGAAAAAATGATAAAACAGCATAAAAAATTTCGTGAAATTAATTTGGTGGGGAAACTTAAAAAAATACTGCCTAACCACTCTCAATAGTACTTTCAATTGTAGAGTAGGCCCGTGCCCTGCAATGGGACGTATATTGATAGATTGCTGATACAATACAATACAATACAATTATAGTACCCCCACGAAAGCCCAGCTATAAATATGAAACTAAAACCCACAGCTGAGTAATAAAAAAGTGATGTTTATTAACCAATTAGCATTAATTAGGTGTCTTCATTACGCTGCAATGAGCGTTTTATTACCAAAGAAAACTCCAACCACTTATTAGCTCGTTCATCATTTACCTTTTTGCTAAGATTTCAGAAAAAGTGTTGATGTAGCTTTTTATAATACATAGTTTTTTGAACCACAATATCCAGTAAATAAGAGATAAAGAATTACTGTGGCTCGTCAAACCTATAATACAGTATTATAAGATAACTCTCTCCGATCCACGACGCGCATTTGAGTATCTCAATTGTAGTATTAAAAAAAAATCAAAATAAATATATAATAAAGGATAACATAATTATCGTTAGTTATAATACACGTTTTAATATCAATATTAAATGACTGCCTCGGTGGCGTAGTTGTATTATGGTACGGTTACAAAGCTGAGGTCTCGGGTTCGAGTCCCGGGTCGGGCAAAGTGATATTGGATTTTTCTATTGAATATCAGCCCGGAGTCAGGAATTTGTGCCCGATATGGCGATAGGCTCGCCCCCTATCACATCGTGGGACGAAACATACAAGGCGAAATGTGGGTGTCCTGGTGGCGCCTCTGCCTATCCCTTCGGGGATAAAGGCGTGAGTTTATGTATGTATGTATTACGCTAAAATCTACTAAAGTTTTAAATTCTGACAACACCAACACACATTCTGACAATTCTGAACGTCGCGCCGCACGTTGCTTGTTACGAATGCGGTTGTTAGCAGTGTAATGTGAGTTTTCCTATTTTTAATTTATTTTATTAAGTATATGTTTTTATCATATTATGCGAAACGGATCTTTTAAATAGAACACATTAATGATGCCTAACACCCGCCACTGCAACTCCTGTAAGCCAGTATCAACAGTGGCACGCATTTTAATGACACTGAGCATTGAAGCTCAGCGCGTCTCCGGGAATGTCTAACTTGTCTTTAACCCGCAACGAAATCAATCAAAAAGTTAAATTAATAGGAGGAGTTGGAAATAAATTACTACACTAGAAAACATACATACGTGATGTTACAAGGTTTTTAATTACGTCTCATTCGTTGTGTGAGATATTGGAATGCAATTCACTTAGCAATGACGTTGCTAAAGACCCAATTTACATACATACATACATAATCATCACGCCTGTATCCCATAGGGGTAGGCAGAGACTATGGATCGCCACTGCTCGATCCTGACATACAACTTTCGCTTCATCCACTTTCATTATTCTCTTCATGCATTCTCGTCGGTTCAGGGTACTTTTGACCTGACCCTTCTTGAGGGTATCACCGATTTGGATGGTGTATGTTCGATGAGGTCGACCCCTACCGACTCTTCCATCCACACTCCCCTTGTATATTTGCTTAGTTATTCTCCTTTCATCCATCCTCTCTACATGACCAAACCATCGTAACATGCCTTTGTCAATTCTTGTTACTACATCCTCTTTCATTCCACAAGTTTTCATCACCACGCTATTCCGCACTCTGTCACGCAAACTCACACCACACATTCCCCACCCAATTTGTAACTTAACTTAACCTTTACATTTTATTTTCAATGGGATCCAAAACTGAAAGAAATACCTAAGGGACGTGGATTACTATTTTTTATAAGATACCACGTTTCATTCGCTGTCCATATGCATAAAAAGATTTAAACCACGGCAGATGGAAATAAAGAAAAAGAAGAGAAAATAAATTCCTTATTAAAAATCAGCTTTCTTCCACACGCCAAAAATTACGAATATTATTCCAAATAGGCCAATTTAAATTCATATTCAGCCGGTATAAGCGAATTATCAACCTCTTTAAATGGCAACTTTGACCCTATCTCGATAGTATTGTCCTGGGAACCACATTACGACGCTAAAACCGGAACGGTACTAAATCGTGCGAAAACTGTTCACTCGCTGTTTAACATCGGGGAATTTAGCATGAGATATTAAAATGTTATTTTTGAAGCTGCTAATGCATTGGCTATTTTTTAGGGGAAAAAAAGTATGCCCAATATGCATACTTGGATGCCTAATAGCCTTTTTCTCTTGTCATACTTTTTCCTTCCCGCTACCCTCCTGGTTTGATGGTCCGGCAACATACATATGGTCCAAGCGTAGTGGCGTTCATGGGCGCCAGTGTCCACTTACCATCAGTTGACCTGTTTGCTCGTTTATACGTGAGGGCCATATTTAGGGAAGAATATTAATCATAGTTACCAACTAAGAAAGAGACATGAAAGATTTTGCTGATAGAATATTTATATTCAACCGTATAGAGACGACCTTACGCCATGAAAAAACACAACGATCCACGCAAGAGAACCGTGAAACGCGTTTCAAGTGGAGTCTGTTTATACCAATAATGAACAAGCCGACATAATAATTTCAACCGAAAAAGTAAACAAGTACAATCTAAACTACATTGCACTTTCAAAAAGCTGCATTTTAGTCACTCACTCAGATAAATTTGAATTTCCCATCATATGTACAGTCGACTCGCCACTCAACTATACTCCCTTTCAATTCACTCACAAACCTAATAAACGTATGCATCAATACAATTTGATAGCCCAGATATTCCTCTTTAATGCAATGCCTTTCAAAATCAGGAAGAAATGCAAAAGAACTCTCGAGCTCTCGATAGTGAGTCGTAATTGGCATCGGCGTACCCAAACGTAAAAAGGATAAAAACCTTTAAATTCTTTTGTGTGGAGCTTGCGTCTCAGGAATTGAATTTAAAACGAATTCTCGAGCAGTATCTTACTTCATTAATGGTTTTTGTCTGGATGTCTGTCTTACATATTTTAGGAGGTATTGCTGTGGTTATTTTGCGTCTGGTCGACAGTTCACCTTTTTGATAAAGATAGATTCGTCTTTCACGATAACTTGTTGTGGGTTGATGAACTGTATATAGCTTTGAAACGATTATTACTGCTTCGGTGGCGTAGTTGTACTACGTACCGATTACAAAACTGAGGCCTCGGGTTCGAATCCCGGGTCAGGCAAAGTGATATTAGATTTTTCTATTCATAACAGCCTGGAGTCAGGAATTTGTGCCTGTTATGGCGATAGGTTCGCCCCTATCACATCGTGGGACGGAACATACAAGGCGTGATGTGGGAGTCATGGTGGCGCCTCTGCCTACCCCTTCTGAGATAAAGGCGTGAGGGTATGTATGTACGTATCATATTAGTTCATAATTACTGCTCTTATCCAATCAAGAGTTCAGTTGATAGGACATCAATTATAAAAACACTAAACATTAAATAACATTGTTTTCCTAAAGTAAATTAGAGGAACACAGTCTAATTTCCGCTCGTATTACACGATTCAAAAGTTCTGGCTGCATGCCCTCATTTTACGTTCCGTGTGGTTTTGCAAGTCCAAGCCGCAGCGAGATGCTTTATGGTCTAATCCAGTTTCCAAAATGATTAATTTAGTCTAAGTCTAGTCCGTTTTCCAAGTTTTAAGTAGTGGGCGATGACCTTATGCGGAGGAAACTTCCACGAACATTGCAGCTATTCTATGATTTACGGTTTAGTAGGAAATATTATCACACAGTAGGTATATAATTAAATAAAAAATAGCATTAGATCTTTCAATTTACCGAATAACTATAGAACTAAGTACATAGGAAGCTAATTTACATAAATATATGTTACAGCTTGGCCTGTTGGTAAACGAACCAGATGCGGCTGCCAACATGTTCACAGTGGTCAAAGTTTCAAATCCCAGGGCACACCACTGGCTTTTCGAAATCATGTGTGTATTGATAGTCAATCACCACGCACTATAACCGTAAAGGAAAACAGGATAACTGTATGCCATAGCAATTTTGAAGAATTTTTACAGTATTTAAAGTCAGCCAACCCGCACTAGGCCAGCGTGGTGGACTATAATGCCTAACTCCTCTCCATCGTACTCTGGATTGCAGAGGAGACCCGTGTACTGCAGTGGGACGTATACGGGCTGATATAGATACTGTCTGACTGATAGATATCATCTAATTTAACCAGATGTACTCACTATTCCATCTCCAATATTCCTGATAACACAAGGCAAGAGCGCAGTAGACCCGGTCTGGGAGGTGACCACGGTGTTGTTCTCAGTCCCAAACTGCTTCTCAGGAGTGTGACTGTACAAGTCTTCTAGAGGAGGAAACGAGACGGTGAGCTCGTTCTGATCCACTCGCACAGTCGTTGAGGGGGCTGGTGATGACGGGCCTGGGAAAAAAAATCTTAATTTATTTAAAAATTACAGCCAAATGTCTGTGGAATATGCACCTTAAAAGGAAGTCAGTAGATATTTCATTTTGTAAAATAACTTTTTGGTAATGAACACAGTGCCCCTAGCCGGAACATTTTGAAGTATCGTATAGTAATTCTCGTATAGTAAAGTAAACGTTTCCCGCTATTAAATTTTAGTTCCAAATACGCTCACAATGGCGCTGTTTAAATTCCCATACAAAATTTTACTATTACTATTCTATTACGATACTGCAAAATGTTCCGGCTAGGGGCACAGATGTGTAGATATAGCTGAATCTTTATCTTTGAACATAATGTAGTGTGAGGTTTCGTGTTGTTAGAATGTTGAAGCTTTATCAATCTTACTTATTGTACAATCTGCTTTTAAAAGCTTTTGAAGGCGATGATCATTTGCCACCAAGATATCATTTTTATTACTACCCTTCTGGTTCTGGGGATTAAATAAAACGTAAATAGGATTATTTGAATTTAATTGTGTCAAATCAAATTGTAATTTTTTAATGCGTTCTTTATTAATAGGATAACTCAAGTTTGCGTATTTCAGCTCTAAATAACATTGCAAACTCTTTTAAATACTATTGTGATTTTCACAAACCTTAATCACATACAAAGTTATTTACAGAATATCATCTTAAACAATTACCCCATTTTACAAATATAGACCCCAATTATAAAAACAGAGAGTCTTTCAAACATTAAATAAAAACCAGCCATACAAATATATATTATCATGTTGAACTATCGAGGACATCCTTATTAGCCTGCGGTCATAGTTATTAAATTAACCCCAATACGACCTCCCCCATTAAACCCGTCTTATTTCTATATTGTACAAAGAATTAATAAACTCTCAGAGGTATTAGACCTCTCGTTTTCTGAATAATTAATATTTTGCATTAACCGTTTAATTTCAGAAGAAAATTTTGTACCAAACTTGATAAAATTTTGCTATTTGCTTTTGACAGGTAACTCTTCAGTTTCGCGTTTTTAATGGTTAATAAATAAGTAATAGCCAAGTTAAATAAGCTTTTGGATGAGTGACGCAACATTTCATCACGCTTTTCTCGACGAGGGTAGACAGAGTACAAAAAGATATATAAACACAAACACAGCAAGATTCCAAGTCTTATTTATTTATTTAAATCTTTATTGTACACAATTAAGAAGAAAAATACACAATACAGAAACAATAACTAAAAAAAAAGTACAAATGGCGGTCTTATCGCTCTACAGCAATGTCTTACAGACAACCATGGGATATGGTCTTATATTGTAGGTATCAAAAAATATGTGTGACTTTTTAATCTCACATCACCCAGACTGAAATATACAAAGTTGATACGACCGATGGGCATTTTTTTAAACTGCATATACTAGGTACCATTTCCAAGTTCTGTACTAAAAATCAATTAAATAGGAGCACTAGTTGAGTCATAAGTGATTTTGTAAGTTTTTGCTCCATTTGAACACGATGTAGCTTTTCTAACAGCTGATTACGTATAACGCACAGGTCAAACACCTTAAAACGATAGATCCTACTAAAATCTACGCGCTGTTGCCGCTCTTACACAAGTCACATAAATAAGTACAACTAAATTACTTAAAAAGTTGGCGATGCAAATAAGGAAGCAATAAATACACACCTGCACTTTCATTACGAGAGAGACAAATCATAGCAAAACATCCCACGCGTAAAAGAAATAGAAATAGGTCAGTGTGTTGCTATTGCATCTTAACAAATAAAAATTATTTGCTAAAGAAATTGTTATTTTAGTGCGCCGTCGCTATCCTTTAATAGATGTAAGAATAGATGTAATTTAATAGAGGAATAGATGTAACACGGAAACTCCTGCGCCGCCGCGCCGCGCCGCTTTTATCTTGTCGATCTCGCACCGACAATTGTGGTTTTGTATTGTTATTGTGATAGGACACTAAATGAGTTTAAGACATTATTTCTTTTTTTTATTGTGACAGGACACGTAACTTGGGATAATTATTAGTTAATGTTTTTTTGTTATTGACTGTTTTTTATTGTCGAGGACACGTAATTAAAATTGTGTTTGTGTTTGTAATTAAACTGTTTAACAATGCCTCGTGTAACTTACACCGCGTCAGAATACGCTGCTTGGTTTTTATTTACGGCGAATGCCATAGAAACACAGATTTAGCTCTGTGTACATACCGCCAAAGGTATGGTGACAGCCACAATTGCCCCAGGGACGCCCGCACAATAACATTGGCAGTACAAAGATACGAGACAACAAACGTATAGCGCCGCATCAGGAGGGAGTGCCAGCGCGGCAAATACCCGCTTGGAAAGAACGAATTTTAAACTTAAAACTACCTTCAAAACTACGTAACTACGCGCGGTGCGCCGGCGCGCGGCGTCTCGCCACCACGACGATAACACACGCCCCGCGCGACGTTGCCAGTTCAGTTCATCAATGGTCAGTGAAATTTATTTACAAAGGATGGTTGCGTTTTACTCTTATTTGTAGGCTATTTAGTTTGCTTGAAACAAACAAAATCTCATTTTTGGTATTATAAATTTTTGTGCCGTGTCGAATTAATACTAAGGACGTATAGTATACGTAGTGTAATTTAATGCCCATCTGTCGTATCAACGCGGTATATTTGTGGATCTCAAAAATATTTGCCTTAGTGCGGAGATCAAACCCTCGGCCTCTCGTCTCATATCTGTAATATCTTTATACATATATTTTTTAATATTTATTTTATTAGATCCATAAAAGCAAGCCACTTGTCTCATAAAAAGTGAAATTCAAAAACTGTCTCGTTGGCGTAGTCGTACAGCAATACGACCACGCCACCGAGGCAGTCTGTTCAATATTCCCCGCTATTCAAAAAAACATTTTGCGGAACGCACAGCTTTATGCGATTATTATAAAAACAATCGTGCAAAAACGTTGCAATAATGTATGCATGATACCCACCAAATTCACTTCCCACTCCCGGCGTTTAGGCAGCCAAACGCGGATAAAATAGCCAGAAATTGGCAACAATAAATATTTTTCCGATAGCTTTCAAATTCGGGAATAAAAGCGTATAAATAAACGACTCTGCCCGCGGCGATAGTCAATGTCCAGTGGTTGTCAATTTTCATTGAAATGGAGTCGAAAATTTGATATACCTTTTGTGCGGTGTATTTTTGGCAATTTGTTTTTTTTTTCTGGCTAATGGAGTGGTTAGCGAGTGGATTTTTCTAACGCCCATAAAATGCCTGTCGGTTTTGAAATTTCTGGCAGGTTTAATGTTTTGTCGGAATAATGGTTTGATTTGAATTTTTGGAGCTGGGTTTAGATTCTTGTCTATTTTTATATTGGTAATATCCGGTGAAGTGCTAGTTTTTCCAAGCTCATGTTTATGTACTCTTATTAATAAATTTCTTGTCAGTCGTCACAGGAAGCATTAAGATGAAAATTATCTTTCTATCCCTAAATAGTTATTTTCTGACTGAAAGGTCTATCTATTTCTGTACCCCTAACAATGTGTACGATTTTTTTCTGACGATCGGTTGATTATCTTGAGGATGTTACAAACAAACACGTTTGTTATGTCTCTATTTGAAAAATTCTATTCTCTATTCTATACAGGGTATATCAAGACCGCGACCGAAAACGAAGCCAGGTGGTAGTATTAGTGACTTCAGACACAATGCAAGTAAAAATATCGCAAAAAAAATCAACAACTTTTTTTTTGTAATTTTTTACTTATCATCGTATTTGGGTGATATATACATAGTTTTCCTAAAATAATGATGTACACCTCTTTATTATTAAATACGCAATGGTACCTAAGGGTTTAAATTAGTATTTTCGCAAAAAACTAGGTATTTACCACCCAAACACGATGATTTTTAAAAAATTCTAAAAAAATATCTGTGTCCGTTTTGGCGAAATTTTTATTTGCATTGTGTTTGGGGCCACTAAAACTACCACCTGGCTTCGTTTTCGGTCGCAGTCTTGATATACTCGGTATAATTATTATAACTATATTTTATTGAACCCATGAAATATCATATATTATTTAGATTCAGTCACTTTTTTCCACTACCACCCGGTTCACAAGGCTGTTTTCGAGGCACGCAACTCTAGCGCTGCTCTTTTCAAAACAAAATACACAGGAGTCGCAGCGCAGTTGAATTCAGAGCAGTTCATAAATAATTTAGAATAATAATTGATTAATAATAATACTGGTCAAGTTATTTTGTACGGCTGAGTTAAGTGAAGTCGTCCAGAACGCGAATCGGTATACACTGTTCCGCCAAAGTAATGCATGCTCAAATAACTATATTCTAGAGAAGACAAAAGTCCAATGGTTGCCCACATTTCCACAGCCTTCCATTTGACTCTAGGGGATGAACCTATCACACACAAAATGGCGAACAAATTCCTGGCATGCTTCCAAAAATCCAAATTAATAGCCCAGGACTGCAATGCTTATAGTATTATAAGCTCTACTGGAAAAATCAGGAGTTTTATTTTAAAGCATTTCAGATTTATTTTATTTTACAATTCCTATCTTACATCCGGGTGTAATATACCCATGGATCTAATATCAATAAAATTTATTATTAATTCAAAATTTAAAGTATTTCGGTATTTTAGAGGACAGTTTTGGTTTAGAGGATCATTATCCATCCCAAACACACACAAAGCAATGCTTGGCATTCCACTGCGCTCACCATCTTGAGACATAGGTGTAAAGTCTCATTATGTCCAGTAGTTACTCTGGCATTATTATTTTTATTATTAGTTCAGAGGATGAATAATAAAAAAGTAATTGTGTGCTTTTTTACGTTTTATAAGTATCTCAATTAATATATGCAGCTTTATATGTTTGTAGACTCACAATTTTTTGTTCAAGCTGTATTATCTGTCAGCAAGTTTCATAGATTCAGTAGATTATTAAGATTCAATATGAGGTAATAATAACATGTTTGATTTTCAATAAATAATTTCCTTATAGGTTTCATGAAAATTATCCCACACCCGGAGAATATGGTAATAATAAATATGATAAACGTAATTATCGGGGAAAATTGGAGATCAGGTCAATATTGGCGAAACAGCAAATTAATTTCAGGGAATTATAATTCATCAATCATAAATATTCGCTATATATATATTTTTTAATTGAACACAGAATGATTCAAATTTCAGGGCACACCTTTGACTTTTCGGGAGTTGTGTGTTATAGTCAATGGTGTAAATGTGGTGACGCACTTTAACGGTGTAGGAAAACATCGTGAGGAAACCTGCATACCGATGCATAAAAAAAATACGGTCTGTAAAGTCCGCCAACTCACACTACGCCAGCGTGGCGGACTATATGGCCCAACCCCTCTCAATCACTCTCTCGATTGTAGTGGAGGCCTTTGCCCTGCAGGGGGACGTATTTGGGCTGATACAGGTACATACAAAGGTCATAACTTTACGACTGTACTCATGTGAAGGTTATGCTTAGTTTGTGGATTAGCAACGCCAAAAAAAAATGCACTGAACAGAATACTAGAATACAGAAAATAAGCATATCCTCATACATTTCAATCTCCGATAATTTATATGACGTTTCTACGTCGATACCTGAATAGTGAGAGTAGAAAGTCTCCCCTACTTTCTGATATCCGTGGTACAATATTTGATCTATTTATCCAATTTTGTTAAAATCAATATTTTATATTGTTTTTTTGTTCATAGTATAACTCACAAGATCAAATGAAGATAAATCGAGATGACGTCAATAAACTACAATAACTAGTAACAATTTCATAAATGATAGAGCTATCAAAATCGGTAGAGTCTTGAGACAAGTTTTTAGCCACATCAAGATCAACACTCAATAAATCATACAACTGAAAGATAAAAACAGGAATACAATACATTTTATTATAATTCCAGAATAGTAGAGTCGATTTATCATTTCGCTCTCAACAGCTCTACATAGTCGCGCCCACTCTACAGGTCGTTTGTCATGCTCTATCACAAGAGTGGCTTTTGTTTTTGCTATACAGCTTCCTGACGGCCTGTATTGTTAAGTTTAAGCTAGATTTTGAGTTCATGAAATGTCTCTTTTCTGGTATTTACTTTATGGAAAATCTAGTTTAATCGGTGGCGTAGTTGTACTACGGTACGATTACAAAGCTGAGGGCTCGGGTTCGAATCCCGGGTCGGGCAAAGAGATATTGGATTTTTCTATACATTATCGGCCCGGAGTCAAGAATTTGTGCCCGATTTGGCGATAGGCCCCCCGCCCCCTATCAAATCATGGGACGGAACATACGAGACGAATTGTGAGTGTCCTGGTAGCACCTTTGCCCACCCCTTCTGGGAAAAAGGCGTGAGTTTATGTATGTATTTATTTTAGGATTTAAGAGAATTTGGGAGGATTCAGAGCTTAAGATGTGTCTTAGTAAATCTACGTAAGTGTATAGTATTTCGGGTAACAGGCCGGCATAATTGTGTCGAATGCGACATGATCACGTCATGACGATGGATATTATCTATATTGCACTGCACTTAACATAATGGTCATTTTGGTTATAAATCGTATACGGTCTCTTGGCGTTCTAATGCGTTGTTGTCAGAATATTAGGAATAGTTGTCTGTCTTCACATTTTATTATACCGGGTATATCAAGACCGCGACCAAAAACGAAGCCATGTGGTAGTTTTAGTGGTTACAAACACAATGCAATTAAAAATTTAGCCAAAAAGCAATAGACCTTTTTTGATTTTTTTTAAATATCCTTGTGTTTGAGTTCTAAATACCTAGTACCTATTTGGGAAAAAAGAAATTTAAAATCTTACGTACCATTGCGTCTTTAAAACTAAAAAGGAAGGAAACATAATTATTTTGTGAAAAAAATGTATTTATCACCCAAATACGACAATAAGCAAAAAAATATTTAGTTGCATTGTGTCACTAATACCAACACCTGGCTTCGTTTTCGGTCGCAGTCTAGATATACCCTGTATGTCCAGTTAATACTATTAGATTATGATTACAAATGGATGTTGTTTAAAAAAAACTTGACTGAAATAGATATTTTTTTAATTTTAATTGTATTTCCAAATTCAAAAAAATCTAAAGTATTAGTGGAATTATCTATTGATCAGTACGAACACCCTGTGTAGTGTTTGTGACATGAAATTTTGTTGACATGCTGTATCACACCATCCTCTGTATCCCCAATTATTCCACTCCGTCAATCTTTCATCCCGTTGTCCCGTCCACTCAAACCTGCTAATGAGCTTATTTTTATACGTTCAAAGAAAAATATTTATACAGGATAGCGGTACTCGACTTCGATATTCTTGATGTGGAGCCTCGTTGAGATTTATCGGATCAAAATAATTTTAGATTGCCGAAATTGATTCGATTGCTGACTCAATTAGGATATTCAAGTGTGTTTGACATGATTTATTAATATAGAGTATTTTAAATGAATGATATATTTAATTTGGGCTATTTTTACTGGTTTAATGTATGATAATAGTAGTAATAAATTTATACAATATGGTTAAAAAATCACATTTGTTATCAGCACTGAAAGAAGAAATTCAAGTCAAACAAAATATAGTTGATGCACATCCAAAATATATTTTTCCCATGATATAAAATAATTAGAGTGAAACCTTGGTCTCTGCAAACCTTTACAATAAAGCTAATGCAATATTTTTAATACATGTAGAAATAATGGATTAAAATAAGATAGTTTTAAATTAAAATCTAATGCAGTGTTTGTCTTTACCACACTTCTTTATTACATAGGTTTTTTTATCTTCTTTGATAATTTTACACTGATATAACACCATAACAACGGTCTTATTTATTCAAGACAAGTACGGTCGGAAAATAAAGACATTTTTACACACACGAAAAACTCACGGAACAACTTTTTTAAACCGTACGCAGACAAAATTCAGCAAATGGTAAAAATTAAGGGTAACTCCACTGTTTACTTCGGCTTTTTTTGCTGACCGTCGAAAAAGTTGGGGGTTCCGAACACGGTCCGTTCCCATATTTTCCACAGTTAATGTAGTTGAAATTTGTGTGAAACTCTAAACAGCAGTTTTGCGACCGTACGTAGGTTTTTTCGGCTCTGATTCTGTACTTTTACGTTGTAGAGTTGGATTTTTGTATTTGTTTTAGTATGAGTGTTTTGCAGCTCAAAGGGCGTAGAGCGCAAACCGTAAAGTTAACTTCCACTTTGCCAACTGGCATTTGGTAAATTTTAGTTTCGGATTTTAGGCTTTGTCCCTTTACGAGTGTATCGCGGTATTTTGTAAAAAAAGAATTGAGATGTTTTTTTTTTAATTTAGCAGTCATACTGAAAAGTAATAACGCCTTAAATATTTTTTGCGGGCAATTTTATCTTTACATGGAAAAATATTCTCCTTGCTTTCAAACTCTGTGAGCAAACATATTTATACATTATGTATATTTATTTAAAATCATCGTTTGTAGAATTAGGATCCAGAGACAAATTTCAAGAACTGGTGTTAGATTTTTCATAATATGTGAGAGGGCGCCTGGGTAGGTACCACCGCAATGTCTATTTCTCCCGCCGAATCGTAGTGTAAATGCACTGATGTGTTCCGGTTTGAAGGACATTGTAGCCAGAGTAACTACTGGACATAGTGAGACTTAACATTATGTCACAGGATGGCGAGTACAGTGGAATGCTAAGCATTGATGTGCAATTCATGGTGTTGTTTGGTTTTTCTACGGTCCATGAGCGGTCACATCGCTTACCATCAGGCGAATGGAATGCTCGTCTCGCCATTCAACAAAAAAAAAACTACAACTAAACTACTACTACCAACAAAAAAAAATTGAATGTCTAATATAACTGCTAATGTAATAGGTTAATCATCACTCTATCTGGGCAGTATTGCACTTACTGTTGCAATGTTAGCACTTCTCTATGCTAGATTAAAAAAACGATATTAATTAAGAATCCCTCTCATACGTACTCTCGATTGTAGGGGCTACTGTAGTGGGACGTATATGGACTAGATTATTATTAATCAAGGTACTAAGTACCCTTCGAGCCCTCTTTATTAAAAAAAAAACTTTTTTATTTGATACATAAATAAACTCACGCCTTCTTCCAGAAGGGGTAGGCAGATGTGCTACCAGGAAACCCATGTTTCGCCTTGTGTGTTCCGTCTCACGATGTGATAGGGGGCGAGCCTATCGTATTTTTATTCCATTATTATAGATTATCTGTTACCTCTGGAGTGGGAGGAGAAAAGAGCCGTGAGACTGTCCACACAACTGATTTTATTACTGAGTTGAATTCTGCCTAGCTGTAATGGTCTCGCCAAACAGCAAGCGGGGCTGGACGGCGACGTGACGCTAGCGTGACGCTGACGATTCGAAATTAGTCGCCGTTCCTTTCCGCCAGCAGCTTGGCGAGATCCTAAAGATTACCTCGAAAGTTCTGCCGTACACTCATACCGGCGGGCAAATTTAGTCCTCGAGACGTTTCTAATCGCCACAAAGATACTCATTTTCTGGCACATATTCAGTTCAGCGTAGAGTATATAAAGATAAGTGCGGAAATATAGTAAATACAATGACACCCACCTTCTCCTGCGCCGGTGACGGTGTGGATGAGTAGTACCACGACGCACAAGCACCGTTGTCCCTCCACAGACATCGCTGTCGAGGGTCCGGCAACTGCGGATTAAATTACAATTGAATATTCTAATGGAAGAAAACGCGGTAGTTAGATACACCATAAACAGGCCAGCTTGATTGATATAATGCCTGTTGATCACACAAATATTTGTCTTGGTGCGGGGATAGAACACGCGGCCTCTCGTTTCACAGACGGCGTTTTACCAACTCCGCCTCAGAGGCTGTCGAATGTGTGTAATAATATTCGTGACTTTTGAGATGGGCTTTGACATGTTGAGCGCAGGCATTCTCTGGCATTTGAAGTTATTAAACACTTTTCGAAATGCAAAAAACCGGAGGAATCTGCATCGTTAGAATTCTTTACAATACCAAAAGTATATGAATTACACGTATTAAATGGGCCTCTTCAGAATGTTATTATTTAAAATTGTATTTCTTTACTATAATTTAATTTTAATATTGCAAATATAATTTTGAAAACATGTTTTAGACACTTGATGGTGACGCATTTAATTCGTTGTAAAATTAATTGTTAAATTAACTGTTAACTGAATTACGGCATTAATATAACTCCATAATTAATTACCCTTCAATACCAGTACACTAAAAAAATATTCCGTGACTAACTTGTCTACAATAAATAAACAGCGCAAAAGTAATTGCTATCACAGGACTCAAACTCCGATCAGATCCCAAACAAAACAAATTAATCCCAAGACGCAACTTACGAAGCCATTAAGTATGCATAAACTTCACCCGGCAACTTAAACGACAGCTCGTGAACTATAAATTGCATAAGATCAATATGGTGTAAGAAAGTTAGTCGCAAATAAAGGTCGCGTACCCGTGTTACTAAGTTTCATACAGAAGTTGGAGCAAATTTGTTATAAATTATAAGTTGTGATGTTTTGAGTTCCGTTTCTGATTTGATAAATTGAATGATTTTGACAGCCTCCGTGGCGCAGTTGGTTAGACGCCGCCTGTGAAACGAGAGGCCACGGGTTCAGTCCCCGCACCGACACAAATGTTTGTTCGAACCACAAGTATTTGTTTCGGGTCTGGGTGTTTGTGAGACCGAAAAGTCTCTCGTAGTTCCTGATACCCACGACACAAGACTCGATCTTAGTGTGGGGTCAGGACTATATTGGGGTGTATTTATTTATTTATTTATTATCCATCCACCAGCCAAAGGAAGTCCACTGCTGAACATAGACCTCCCCCAATGGTCCCCTCCTAATGAGGCATATATTGAGAGGCCACGTCTCGGTGCCGTGTGTCATCACTGGCAACACAATGAATGATTAGTGATGGCTAACTGTGATTGGTGGGTACAATTTAATAGGACAGTTTAAAACCAGATACCGGTGGCAGATCTCTTATGTGAGAGGCCGCCTGGGTAGGTACCACCGCAATGTCTATTTCTCGCGCCAAACAGCAGTGTAAAAGCACTGTTGTGTTCCAGTTGGAAGGACATTGTGACCAGAGTAACTACTGGACATAATGATGTGGAATGCCAAGCTTTGTCATTCATGGTGTTATGTGGTTTTGCCACTATCCATGAGCTGTTGTATCGCTTACCATCAGGCGAACGGCATGCTCGACTGGCCGTCCAGCAATAAAAAAATACACAAAGACTGAACCCGAAATAGGACACTGCATGAACGGTTGTCCATCGTTGGGAATATTTTTTTATTATACCCTCTAAAATTAAAAACCGTAAACAGCTAGTACCACGTCAAAATATCACCATATAAAATCAGTACTGATTTCAATCAATAATTTGATTATTAGTATCAGTCTCCGGTATTGCATGTCCACCTACGGATTTTCAGGAAAAGAGGCTAATCTTAAAGGCCTATAACACAGAAAATTACACTTGTGTTTATAGGCGCAGTAACTACTTACCATAAAGTGGGCCGTCTGTTTTGCCTCATATTCCATTAAAAAGCTCTCATTTTTTCAATTCAATTTATTCTGCGCCACTAATTTACTTGAAACTGAGACAAACAATAAGACAGCTCTAAGTTAAAGCTAACTAGCTCGGCTTGATGAGGCACAAACAAAAACAACTATTGTCTTCCAACTCGCGACGGGCAAAGCCAGGACGAACCCCAGTTGAAAACAATTCTTTGTAAAACCTGATTTTTCCACGTAATTTTACTGAAACAATTTTTCATTCCAGTCACCGGACATTCATTATCGCTGTACTTCAACATTTTCATCTGCGTAACAAAGCGTAAGAGATTAATTAGCAACATACCGATTGTTTTTGCCCGGTTATCTTGCGCTCCCGGCCCGTTTAAAATGGACGCCGAATTAATTTTCGTATAAAAATTTTGTAATTAAAACGATATGGTCAAAGGTTTTTTTAGCGGTTCATTCGACATTGAGCTCTTGGATGATTTTTTATACTTTAATTTATAGCGGTTGCGTCTACTCGCATTACCCAAATACACTAATTTCGAATATTTCTTCACGCACACACTCGCTCCTGAGCTCTCATTCACTACCTTCAGCTCGTCGCTCTACCGGCCCGCGCGTCACACACTACGCTCCCTGTACGTGCTCTCACAACACTCGCTCCTGAGCTCTCATCCACTACCTTCAGCTCATCGCGTCACCGGCCCGCGCGTCACACACTACGCTCCCTGTACGTGCTCTCACAACACTCGCTCCTGAGCTCTCATCCATTACCTTCAGCTCGTCGCTCCACCGCTTATTACCCTCCTTGTGTTCTTACAATAGTCACTTCCGAGCTCTCGTCTACCACCAGTCGTTCCCCCCAAGATTAATACTCCTTCCATTAACGCTGTACTTAGTTGATTTTTCGTATAATTGATGGTTCCAGCGTTAACAATAAGTAAGTGCTTAAGAAACAAAGACGACGTAAGATCGTGGCACAATGGAAGTCGGAGATCAGGTTGGTGTTCATTGTTAATGCGTTTGACAGCTATTGTGCTGAAGCCATTTTCGATGGAAAATGTAAACTAGTTTGCACTTAATCTTTATTGTGGCCGAATAAAGGCAATATCGGGCGACGCATTGTGTTCGATATCATCGCATTTAGTGTGTTTAGTTTTGTATTGTCCCGAATCTGCATAGATTAGGACGGTTTTGTGTGAATAACGTTTGAGCAATGATTGGATCGCTATTGTCTGATAACAGATAATGAAATGTATTAATGGATCGGCGAAATGAATTGGAAATAACAGAGTATTATCGCGCTCATTTTACAAGAGATATGTCGATAAACTACATAGTATCTATACTTCACACGTATTTTTAAACGAGATCATTCTGATCTTCGAACCGCATTAGCCTCGACAAGAGAGAGTAAGTCTTTCGCCGGTGGATATTTATCCAAACTGTAGTCTAAAAAAATAATAATTGAGTTCATATGCCGGTTAATATTGTATCCGGCTGAATTCCATCGGAGTACTGCAAACACGCGATATCAAGGTTGGACAGCGCCCAAAAAACTCCAATAACATTTCCTATCAAGGGTTTGGACAACAATAACCGAAAATATACCTAGAGGAAGAAATTATTGTAATTCTGAACATGAGCAAAGCTAAGCTGTACAAAGACGGTTTGTATGACTATATAGTCTGTGTGTATAATGGGATTTTTTGTTATAGGTACAAGCACGACGATGTGATTACCACATCTTACAGTAAGTACAATAATGTTTCATGACGTCACCTGGTCATGTAGGTATACGGTCGACGCAAATATTCTTTCCTGATTATATCACGTTAAATACACAATAAAACCGAACCCCAGAAAGACATTGCAACTTAATGTCTGAATAAAACAAATAGGGGTATCTCATATTTTGACATCTCTAATATCTTGAAAAATAGTTTGTTTATGAATTATCTCAAGGACACGAGCAAGATCAACTTCTACAACAACTTCTATATACTGAAATTCTACCCGTACTAGGAATTTCCTCAAATTCTATCTCTTAAGACCATTGCTCAATAATAAGCTCCTGTCAATCGTAGAGATTGTATGTTTCGGACTGTGAAGTTTCTGTAGGCAGGTATAGAACAACATTATATAATTGGCATTGTAGTATAAATCTCTCTTAAACTAAAAACAGTTAGAGGTATATACTAATCGTTTATTTTACCTAAGTAATTCGATATTATTAGTATGTGGTATACATCAGTAAATAAAAATATGTTTTGCATAATACTGTAAGATTGATGATTAATAAAATTTCCCAAACATTGGGTCCATGTAAAAAGTATTTTGGTATATTACTCTGCCAAAATATATTTCTGTACTATTACAATAGAAAAATCTATGAACTTTTGAAATCGATCTCACCAATCTACTATTGAAACTCCTTGAAGTATTGACAATGCCACGCAATGAAAATCCATCGGACAGCGAAGTCTCAGTAATTCTCCGAGGACATGAACTTATCTCCAACTCGAAATCAATCACAAAGAGAACAATTGGAAAGGTTTGAAAACAGTTAAATGTCTATTTCTCTTTAAAGCGAGATACAATACAATTTTAAATAAGACATTCTATAGTATCTTCAGAGAAAAGATACGTCATCTATTGAAATGATAGTGTCTGAGGGTTATAAAACTTCAACTGCTAAGATTTTTTTTTTATTGCGGTGATTGGCGAGGCGAGCATGCCGTTCACCTGATGGTAAGCGATACAACCGCTCATAGACAGTAGTAAAACCAAAGATCGCCATGAATTAAAAAGCAATACTTGACATTGCCCTGCGCTCGCCATCCTGAGACATAAGATGTTAAGTCTCAATATGTCCAGTAGTTACTCTGGCTACAATGTCCTTCAAACCGGAACACAACAGTGCATTTACACTAATGTTTGGCGGGGGCAATAGACAAAATAAACTATTTAAGTTCCACAAATAAATGTCCACGGCTCTCCTACTACGAACTGCTAAGTTTCCAGTAATACGTACGGCAATTCTTGCCATTTCCCAGAAGTTCACGTAATATGTCATATGTATAAGGACATTGAGCAAATAAGCAATTGGAGTAAAGACTATGGTTTAATGATAAATCCATCCAAAACTCAAGTCATTGTTGTCGGCAGCCCCAGGATGATCTCTAGACTTAACTGGTCACTAATAACACCTGTCATTTGTAATGGGATTACTATTCCCTACAACGACAGTGTAAAAAATCTTGGAATCTATTTTGATAAATGTCTCTCCTGGGGTCCGCAGCTCCGAGAGTTGAGTAGGAAGCTATTCGCCTCGGCTGGGTCCTTGCGGAGATTACGTAATTTTCTACCCATTGCCACGAGATTATCGCTTGCTCAATCCCTTCTTCTACCCATCCTTGATTATGCGGATGCCAGTTATCTTGATATCACTGAGGAGCAACTTAATAAACTTGAGCGTCTTCAAAATTTTTGCATTAGATTTATATTTGGATTACGCAAATATGATCATGTTTCAGAGTTTCGCACCAAGCTCAAGTGGCTACCCATAAGGCTTCGCCGGAATACACACATTCTCTATCTTCTTTTTAACATACTATTTAATCCTCTCTCTCCCCCATATCTCAAAAATCGGTTTGAATTCCTTCATGATTCACATTCAAAGTCTCTAAGGTCATCGGAGAACTTAAAACTGAAAATCCCTGTGCATTCCACTTCTTTTGTAGACAGATCTTTCACCGTACAAGCTGCTCGGTTGTGGAATGCTTTACCGGTAACGGTAAGAAAGGCCAAATCTCTGCCCATCTTTAAAAGGATGGTCAAAGAACATTATTTACAGGTTGACTGAGGATATTAGGGTTGTATACCTTTTCCTCTGTGTAATGTTATTTAATTATATGACCTTTATGTTTGTGTAGTCACCCGGAATAATTTTAGTCTTGGCTCAATTATATATATTGTCTATGCCAATCAAGGCCTCCATTGCGCTGATTGGTCGATTCAATTCTGACAGCTAAAACGTGCGAATAAATACGCGTGTAACCTCGCTCGCGTCCTCTTTCTAAAAATAAACTGCGTGCTACCACGCGTGTTGTTGTTCCCGCTGGGGTGAGTGTTAAAAGTGCTAACTTGCTAACCGCTTAACCGCTTGTTTCGCAGCTTATTCTGCCGCCGGCTTGTGAACTACCACGAGTCGCTGGCACGGAATGTAAACCTAGTTTGCATTCCGATTTCTTGGACGCTGATTCCAGGTTCACCTTCACCTTCACCTTCACCTTCACCTTCACTTCACTTCTTCACTTCATCTGCTTCTATCTTCTCTCGTCCTGCTTACGGCACGGAGCGTGCCGTGCTAAGGCTTCACTCCGCACCGCTTCCTGCCCGTGCTGCGACCGCACCTGTGCCGAGCCGCTGACCTGCGCACCACTACCGGCCACGTGGCAGCCAACCTTGCCGGCGAGCTGTCGTCGGAAACCGACACGTGCAGAAGACCCGGATCAGTGTCCACAGAAGGCCAGTGACTCTTGTTGCATAACACCAGCAACAGTACCGAGTGTAAGACGGTGATGCGAAATATTAAAGCCTGTACCACGTAATCACCCTGAGTTCTTATTTTCTACCTACTCCTATCTGCGGGCGGTCCCTAAACCCGCCACATAGTGGTAGGAGTGACTACAATACAGAGGACAATTCAATGCAAATTGCTGACCGAATAGAGTTTCTACCAGATATGAATATTCGGTTGCATGACCGAACAAGCTTCTAATGGGGGGTTTTGGTTTGTTTAAATTTGAGCTGCGTGAGAAATTTATCGGAAAGGGTGTCTAACTAGGTAAACAGACGATCGAGATTTTAATCAGTCTAAATATTCTTTATACAAATAGTCTTACACGAGATCTTTTGAATCGTTAATTACTGCTACTACCGCTTCGGAATATGATGTAGCTGTTAAGAAGGAACGGCGCAAGAAACTCTCTCAGCAACACGAACATAAGGTTGCCGATGTTATGGAAATTCTAAAAATAGAAGCCAATAATGACGAAAAATTTGCCTTTTGTCGTTAGATACAAATCTTGCCTCGTGAGAATCAGAAACTACGAGACATTTCACTCTCACAACACCCAGACCCCAAACAAATTGTTTATCATTCCAACAGTTATCTTGGTGCGTGGATCGAACCCAGGGCCTCTCATTTCACAGTCGAACCTCAACCGACGGAACCTCGAAATTTCAAATGTAATTTAATAAATTACATTTTGTTTTTATAAAAATGCTTAAGACTATCCTATGAAAATAGCAGACGAGGCAATGCATAAATTACGAATTTGCTCACTGCATGCAGGATGGGCCGACTAATTGACAGGTAAAGCCTGTTAGGCCCCAGCTGCTTTATGTTTAAAGTAATTGGATGGATGTGTCTTTATGCAGTATCTTTATGTCTGAGAATTATTTAAACTGCATAGGCTGTTGGTAATACACCCCACGCGAATTACCGTGTCTGTATAAGCCCATATACAAACGTCTCTCTGCAGGGCATGGGCTTCCTCTACAATCCAGAGTACGATTGAGAGGGTTTAGGCCAATCAATTGAATTAACAAGTAAAGTGATGGAATTGCTCTTATACAAGTCGTCCTGCCATCTGGCCAGAGGACATCCCACGCTACATTTGCCAAGACGCGGTCTCCACTCCAGAACACGCTTTTTCCATTGGTTATTTGTTCAGCCAATGTTCAACCAATGCGTCCTCCCTGTAATTACGTACGGAGCCGAGACGTGGACACTGTGGAGCTCATCCATAAGCTTAGAAAGTCCCGTGCTCGGGATCAATCGATTAAGGTCTGACATAGTACAAAATAAATCCAGTGTTTCAATTTGAATGTGAAATTTCTAGCTCGAACCCCTCGTTTTGCATAGCCACGTATCTATCTCGGTATTGTATTCACTATCAAATATTTGCGCTGCTGTTACCGACGTGTGTGCTAAGTAAATGCTACTCGTTTATCGCATTACTATACCGATTTGAAAATATTGTTCTTTGAGAATCTGGTAGGGTAATCTTTAGGATAGTAATCATAGATACTATATCTAAATAGACAGATGAATAGACTATATAAATGGATTTGTGCTCGATATGGCGTTAGTCTCGCCCCTATCACATCGTGGGACGGAACATACCTACAAAGTGAAATGTAGGTGTCCTGGTAGCACCTCTGCCTACCCATTCTGAAAAAAAGGCGTGAGTTTATGTATAAATGTATGTTGTATATTATGTATGTATTGTTTCTGTATTTTATATCCAAGTTGCACGAGAGGAAACACATCCTTAAGGATGATGCATAGCCTTCGTGCAAAGCGTACATTGTTTTATTATACAGGGTGGTACTGTAAGCAAGATATACGACGTGTGTGAAGATACGCAGTATATCATAATTTCTTTGTATATTCCTAGCTGTCTCGGAAAAATATACAAGAGGGAAGTAAATCAAATTACTGCGTTTTTTGAAGAAGCAAAAAGGAAAAATGGCCTTTGCCTTTGACAGCTTCCGTGGCGCAGTTGGTTAGACGGCGCCTGTGAAACGAGAGGCCACGGGTTCGGTTCCCGCACCGAGACAAATATTTGTGTGAAACACATGTATTTGTTTCGGGTCTGGGTGTTTGTGAGGCCGAAAAGTCTCTCGTAGCTTCTGATACCCATGACACAAGACTCAATCTTAGTGGGGAGTCAGGACTATGTATTTGACTGTTGGGTGTATTTATTTATTTATCGTCGAATATATTGTTCAATAATGTAAATGAATTTAAATAATGAAAGGAAAAAAGAAGGCATTTCTTGTTGCTGTTTGGTAATAATATATATGGCAATTCAAAAGATCTGTGAAATAATATTTTCTTTACTATTTCTATGTTGCGACGCCATAGTAATGTAATTTTTGCCGTCTGGTTTTCGAGATATGGCTCGGCAAATGGACAAATAATTTTTGAAATATCACATACGCTTTATATTTCCCTTACATAATATAAGACTATTTAACCTGTACGTCATCCTAGTGTAGAATTTTCAGAATTTCTTTTAGCATCGATTTCACAAAGCAGCAAGCAGCTTTACCTATGTTAAGTAGTTTAATCGCCTGTGATGTTAAGCTTTATTGCCAATCTTTGAATTTATGCAAAGGAGAAAGATTTTTACATTGATTTTGATAATTTTAAGTCCCAAAATGTCTAAAAGTGTAAAATTACATTTGATAACGAATTTCTGATCAACATCATCAATCATAAAACTTTGTATTTGAAAATTAAATTAAATGTAATCTTTAAAAGTTTGCTGTAGCGGAGTATTGTAATGATAAGGAGCAAGTTTAAAATTAACTGTCTCTGCTGTTGATTTTATCTGTTAATAATGGAACATAAACTTGGTAAAACAACTTTTGCAACATCATAATTATGTTCTATTAATATTTTATGTTGTTATAACGGTTATCGTTTTGAGCTAATTTTAAACTCATTGCAAAGTAAAACTGAATGCCTTTAGCGTAATTGTACTACGGTTTGGTTACAACGCTGGGGGTCTTGGGTTCGAAACTCGGGTCGGGCAAAGTGATGTTGGATTTTTCTATTCAAATTTGCGGAAGGAATTTCAGGAATTTGTGACCGATATGCGGATAGGCTTGCCCCCTATCACATTGTGGGACGGAACAGACAAAGCGGAACGTAGGATTCCTGTCACTATCAGGAGAAACTCTGCCTTACCTTTCTGGAGAAAGTTCGTGAGTTTATTTGTATGTTGTGAATTAATTTTGAAAGTATTATTGGAATAAAAGTCTAACAATACTATGTAACTAATATCTTAGTTTAGATTTATGAAATACCAATATTCCTAGCGAGAAATCGAACCCGATTATATTGAATAAAAAAAACACTCATGCCGTACTATTACACCAATCGATAATTTTGCTAATAAGCAACAAATTCTGGGAAGTAATGGAAAGTAAATTCAGTGTCAGTCGTATGCCAAACTATTAGTTGTAATAGCCAGTCCGAAATCAACCTTCCAGAAGTGTCTAATTCTATTAAATCAAGTTATTAGAGCGAAAATCCCTCGTTAACATTCTAATTTAATGAACTTCGAATCTTTACGTATTATACGTTCACTTTAGCCTACTTAATACCGCTTTGCTATGGATATCTGAGGATAATTATATTTTGTTTCCAACTCATTCGTCATTCCAACTCATCTCGAGGAATCCTGAATACCATAGCGATTTGCAAGAATTTCTATGGTATGTAAAGTCCGCCAACCTGCACTAGGCCAGCGTGGAGGAATACATGGCATGATCCTTTGATTGTAGAGTTTTTCTGCAGTGGGAAGTATTATGGGCTGATACCAAAAAAACTCATAATAACCTTTCTGATCAAAGTTATAGCTGGATAATGAAGTTTCCTACAGATATTTGGCGAGCTTTGATGGACGGTGTCAATTGTTAGCGTGCTGTTAATCCTGATTGGTTGATGAAGCCCTATATCCAGCAGTGGACAATTGTAGGCTGATGATGATGATGCTGATTATGAAACCTGGTTGAAAGAATTGCAGTGGTGGATGAAGGGGATACTAAAAAGACCTTTTAAAATGCTGTACTATTCTGATAATGTATAGCCTATTAAGAAACCAACAGTTAGTCGGTCGCATACGCTTAAGCGCACTACAGACCAAAGCTACCGGCCCGGCGACACAGCCCACCGTCATAACCCGGCGGCCTAAAAGACTCATTTCGGCAACGAGCGCCCGCACGTTGCCGAAATGACGTTGAAATGAAATGACGCACGTGTTGCCCGCTGACATGCTGGCAACATGTCAAGCGCTCTGCTGACAGTTCAGTTGCCCAGCGACATTCAACAACGCTAAAAAATGTTCCATACATCATGTCGAGCCGCCGACATGTAGTCAACAAAGTTTTTCTTTTTGCAATGAGTGTAGAAGCCGACTAGCCCGCCAACAAAAAGTTTATTTATTTATTTTATTAAGTACTGCTACATCTTAAATATTTAAACTTCACAGTGTTATTCATGTTAAATTAAATATTTCTGATACATAAGACAATTAGAGCGTACATACAATTAGTTGCCGATAGTTAATTACATAAAAGTTGCTGACATAAGCCGGCGGTTCGGCGGCTGCGGTATGTAGTGTGCTATAGAGCTCGCTCAGACACGCGGAATCCGCATAAGAAGATTGTAAATCGCTGGGTTAGGCTGTATTCCATAGGACATATTATCTAAACTTATTAAAAACCCTGGCACGAGAACATAATTCTCATATTTTATAAATATTACTAGGTCATTGCACCACGCCCGAAATATTTTTAGCCATTTTCCAACTCCCCTTGCTAATCTAAAATAAAAGGCTACGCCAGACGTCTGTTGGGCGACGAATTTCAGTAAGCATTTTTACTGCGAGCGTATGACGTACATTTTTTTGGAAATATTTTTACTACGAGAATGACTAAATGAATAATTATTTAGCATTTCACTAAGTATGTTTAATTAGGTTGAGTGGTAGTTAGTGGTATAAATATTTGTAATAAAACTATATTTTACGGATTTTATCGCGATTTGGTTTAATTCTTACAGTTTTATTTCAATGTGTAACATTCGCGTAAATTAAAAAATTCATTATATGAATATTTGTATTATATTTTCGGTTTAATTTCATTACTATATTAATACATTAATCCTTTTCCCCTCATTTTGTTCAAATCTTTGTTTCAAAAAAACAAGTATGGATATCGATTCCCCTATATTTTATCATCATTAAAAAATGGCAAGAAAGGAATTATGCTAATTTCTTTACCAAAATTGGCGGTCTTATCTCTATAGGCTATTTTCCAATTTGAAAGATAGACACTAGTATTATATCTAAAAAGGATTAAATACAAAAGGAAGAAAAAGGACTGCCCCGATGGCGTAGTTGTATTACGGTACGGTTACAAAGCTGAGGTCTCGGGTTCGAGTCCCAGGTCGGGCAAAGTGATATTGGGTTTTTCTATTCATTATCAGCCCGGAGTCAGGAATTTGTGCCCGATATGGCGATAGGCTCGCCCCCTATCACATCGTGTGACGGAACATGCATGGCGAAATGTGGGTGTCCTAGTGGCGCCTCTGCCTACCCCTTCGGGGATACAGGCGTGAGTTTATGTATGTATGTATGTAAGAAAAAGGAATGTGGGTTTGGATAATAGAGTGAGGAAAACCATGGTTATGAGACGTTGTGGTGGGAAAAGTAACGTAGTAACGAGAATTGAGAAAGTAATGTTATGATTGCTTGGTCATCTAGATTGGAAGAAAGGAGACTAACTAAGCAAATGGACAAGGCGAGTGTGGATGGAAGAGTCGGTAGGGATCGACCTTACCGTACCTACAACATCCAAATCAGGTACACTCTAAATAAGGGTCAAAAGTACCGCGAATCAACGAGAATGCATGAAGTTGATGAAAGTGGATGAACCGAAAGTAATATCTCAGAATCGAGTAAAGTGGCAATCCATGCTCTGCCGACCCCTATAGGATACAAGCGTGACGATTATGTATACATGGAAGAAAAATATGTAGTATTCCTTTCTTAAAAAATCGAATAAAATTGTCATCAAATTGTGTCCTAGCGAAATAATTCGCCAGAGGACGATGTCCGCCGGATCGATATCCCGGATTGTGGCAAACACAATAAAGAAGGAACGAGTGGACCGCGTTATGTAGAAAGCCGGTTCAAATTATTTTCATGTTCAAGTTTTCATGAGTGTTTGAGATTGACAAATATTAAATGGAGTGTCGTTATTGTGCTCGCTTACTTGGGGCTTGTTTTAATCGTGGCATGTTGATAATTTTGCTGTGATTATGCACTAAAGAACAGCATCATTCAACGACGTTAATTGCAACTTATTCCGGATAAAATTGAAAGCTTCCGTGACGCAGTTGGTTAGACGCCGGCTGTGCAACGAGACGCCGCGGGTTAGATCCCCGCACCGAAACAAAAGTTTGTGTGATCCACAGGTATTTGTTTAATGTCTGGGTGTTTGTAAGATCGAAAGTCTCTCGTAGTTTCTGATACTAACGACACAAGACTCGATCTGAGAATGGGGTCAGGATTATGTATGTGACTGTTGGGTGAATTTATCTATTTAATATACAAACTAACCGATTTCATATGCAGCAAACTGCACCTGAGGACTATAAATTAACATTTAATAGTTCTATACATAACATACGTACTTAAACTCACGCCTTTATCCCCGAAGGGATAGGCAGAGGCGCCACAAGGACACCCACATTTCGCCTTGTATTTTCCGTCCCACGATGTGATAGGGGGCGAGTCTATCGTCATATCGGGCACAATTTCCTTACTCCGAACTGATAATGAATAGAAAAAAAATGGGTGCGTGTACTTATGTACGCGCGTGAGAAGTTATACTTTTTTGGCATCATTAAAAAATAGTTTTTAATTGCATGCAAATAATTAATTACAATTGAATAATAGAAGGATTGGAAAAGGATAATCAACAAAGTTCAGTTTAAATTTGAAAAATTAAATAAATAAATATTTATTTTCTTACATTAAGTCTAACATAAATTGTCTTATTATTCGAATTGTATTTTTAATTAAATGATGTCCACTTCCATAGTATCTTCCGGTAATGTCTGAATCGGAACTTCAGTTATCAGTGGCTCATGATAACTAAAATATGATACGATAAATTCAAAAATTGAATTTAAGGTTGGTCATTTTTTTAATATTTTTATTGATTTCTTAATTTAATAATCACTTTTTATTTTTATCAAAAAAAATTCATTAAATTTATTTAGTTATTTTTATAAATATTTATTATTTATTCAATTTAATAGCAAATGTTAAAAATTAATATTATAATTTGATGTTCAATTTTAATTTTTATCACAAACTTTTTATTAAATGTTTTATTAAATTTATTTCTTTATTTTGTAAATATTAAATAACCAATAATAAGTATTTAACATTAATAATTTAATAATATTTAGTGTTAATTATATTAAATAAAAGTATTTTAATTTATATCAATAAATAATACATACGGATAGTTAACCTCAATTATATTGGAGCATTTGAAAAAGTATATAAGCACAATCCGACCGATCTCCTTTCTGAACTCACGCATAAATATTTGACAACCAATTTAAATGTCAATCCTTTTTCATTAGTGACATTATTCTACATATTTAAAATCAAAAATACGCCATTATTCGAATATTGTGGATATATGTTGTCGATTCGAAACATTTATTTAAATACGTTCTTTAATTTGAGGGAAGAGTTTACTGTATCGACGGTATGAACATGAAATGTTTGACAGTTGTGAAATATACAACTTGAACATAGTTATCATGCCACCTAGAACTAACTTCATACTGTTAATTATTTTGTGTCACAGATGCGCGCGCATCTTAAAATTTCACTCTCATCATTTTTTCATAACGCGCCTAAAGAAGTATAACTTCAAAAATCCAATATCACTTTGCCCGACCCGTGACTCGAATCCGAGACCTCAGCTTTGTAACCGTACCGTAATACAACTACGCCACCGAGGCAGTCGGTATCTCTTAATAGTACTATATAAAGAGATATTTTGGTGTCGTCATGTTTTTGATGTACTGTTTATTTTAAATATAGAGAGAAGTACATCAATACTCGAAGGCGTAACATGTCTATTGAACTATCAAAAAAGCGTCCAAAAATATTTAATTAACACCACGGCATAAAGCCATCCAATCTAATAAGAAGAAGAGTCTGCCGTTTTCACTGATTTATTTCACCTTCTAGCCATATGCGATGTGTTACCCCTTACGAGAACCATTTTGTTATTTATCGTTTATTTGTTTGTTGCTGGTTAATTTATTGTATTTTTACAGTTATAAATACGGATATTTATGAAGATGTAAGTGTGCGTGGTGCGTAGTGCGTGGTGGCCTGTTGGTAACGGACCAGACGCGGCTGCCTACATGTTCACGGTGGTCGCGGGTTCAAATCCCAGGGCACACCTCTGACTTTTCGGAGTTATTTGTGTATTGATAGTCAATCACCACGCACTTTAACGGTGAAGGAAAACATCGTGAGGAAACCTGCATACCGTAGCGGTTTTCAAGAATTTCTACGGTATGTAAGTCCGCCAACCCGCACTAGGCCAGCTTGGTGGACTATATGGCCTAACCACTCTCAATCGAGTCTCTCGGTTGTAGAGTAAGCCCGTGCCCAGCAGTGGAACGTATATGGGCTGACATAGAAGATAAAGATGTAAAAATGTTTTGTTGTGTCTTTATTTTCATTTTGTGGGGATGTTCGATCAGTTGGCGTTATGAGAGGTAATTGATTATATTAAACGAGTGCCAGTAGTCGAGAAAGGATTTACTTAATAAATGAAAATGCTAAAACGGAGGACAATGAGTCGGATCGCAGCGTAACTTTGTATAACATGTGTTACGTCATTAAATTATTTCTTGTATTCACTGTTAGCGGGACTGCTAAAACACTGAAATAAAATCTCGAATTTCTTGTTACTAAGGATCATGAATTTTAGCTGCTCTTAATTTTCCATCATACTTAATTTTATTAAATAATGTATGATACAATTTCTCATTATTGTTTGTGCGCATAAAAGGAGCTGTTACATGTATTAAATAATATGCAACTTCAATTTCAATTATCTGATATCAAATCAATGTTTCACCGCAACTCATTATTGACATTGCAAAAACCTTTTAGCCTATATCTTAAATTATTACACGCTATTCAGAAATCTGATAATCTAGTATTAAATTACCAACCCGCACTAGGCTAGCGTGGTGGACTATATGGCCTAACCCTTCCCAATCGTACTCTAGATTGTAGAGGAGGCCCGTGCCCTGCAGTGGGACGTGTATGGCCTGGTACAGATACAGTATTAAATTAAGTAATTAAATCTCCTTCTAATCGCGAAATCTTGGCAAATATACGGCCCTGGTCTTAGTACCAAAGGTTCTGTAACAAAAGGCGGCATTTTGTCTACGTCGAATAACAAAGCAGTTGACGATTGACTCAAGCAAAATGTGTATTAAGTCGTGTATTTTTATGGCCTCCGTGGTGTAGTTTTACTACGGTACGATTAAAAAGCTGCGGTGCCGGGTTCGAATCCCGGGTCGGGCAAAGTGACAGGGACAGGAGAGAAGAGGATTGCATGCTTTTTGTCATGCTAACTTCATCATGTCGTTTTACGGTTGTCAGTGAGCGCGCAAAGTAAAAAATTACTCACTTCCAAATGCGACAAAAGAATGATAAACTGCTAAACTTAAAAAAATGTTCGCAAGCAGTCAATTCCCGGTCGAACACTGCAATCGTCACGTCGCGTCGACGCCCTGATAAGCCGGAACTCATGTATTATTTATAAGACACATTGGGGATTTCGTATCCAACGGCCAGATCCACTCGGCGATTGCCAAAAACGCTTATAAAAACGCCACACGAAGTGCTGACAGCTTAGATTGTAACTTGGCTTTGCTTTTTCAGATTTTTTGATATTTCTGCAAAAAGACGTCAGGGTAAAAATGGATGCTGCTTAAGCCTAATATTGCAGTATATGCTGTTAAGACTAATAGATAAAGTGGTAAAGATATAGAAATATAGGCATGTTTTCAAAAACTGTATTGTGTGAGCCCTTAATCACCCACTGCTGAACAAGCGACTTTCCTTCAACCAAAGTTTAGATCCAGAGAGGTTGGGCGACACTATGCTAACCTATTGCGGGTTGTTGGATAGCACAAACTATTTATAAAATCTTTACATGCATGACTCCGATAAGTTAGATATGCCAGACTAATTCTTTCTCCCTCTCCTCTACCCTAATTTTTCTTCAGTTTTCCAAAGCAGGGATGATAACTTACTAATCCATGCGGTCACAAATTTTATTATCTTTTGATTTGGTAAATTTTGCATAGTACTGAAGTATAAAAAAATCATAAATCTATTAAAGAAATAAATTTACTTTCGCCTTTTATACTTAAGCCCTTGGAAATTTGAATTCAAACCTTCTGTTACAATTTGGTCGAAGCACTCGAAATCAATTCGCTAAATAACAAACACTCAATCAACCTAATCAATGGATTCAATACCAGACAAAGGCGATATCAATTTTTCACTTGCCAAACGAAAATACGTTGAATTTCCAGTCAATATTTCTGTGTTTCAAGCAATATTGGTGTGGAGAACTGAAATGTTTCGCCACTCGATATCTAGGACATGAAACTAGCGCAGGAAATTGGGTTTTCCATTTTGTAAAAATTCTTGATACGTTTGACTTGTCACGTCTCTCGAGGCGTCTATGTATGAAGTAATTTGGATTTTTCCGCATACGTATTAGAATTCATGAACTATCTATCTATCTATATCAGCCCATATACGTCCCACTGCTGGGCACGGGCCTACTCTACAATCGAGAGAATCGATTCAGAGTGAACACGTCACTAATAATCAGCTTAGGGCTTCGTCCACTGGCCCACGCGTCACACACTACGCTCCCTGTACGTTCTCTCACAACACTCGCTCCTGAGCTCTCATCCACTACCTTCAGCTCGTCGCTCCACCGGCCCTCGCGTCACACACTACGCTCCCTGTACGCGCTCTCACAACACTCGTTCCTGAGCTCTGATCCACTACCTTCAGCTCGTCGCTCCACCGGCCCGCGCGTCACTCACTACGCTCCCTGTACGTGCTCTCACAACACTCGTTCCTGAGCTCTCATCCACTACATTCAGCTCGTCGCTCCACCGGCCCGCGCGTCACACACTACGCTCCCTGTACGCGCTCTCACAACACTCGTTCCTGAGCTCTCATCCACTACATTCAGCTCGTCGCTCCACCGGCCCGCGCGTCACACACTACGCTCCCTGTACGTGCACAATCAGCAATCGGCTCATCAAATTCGCTATTACGAACTGTCACGTACATACGACCATCATATTTTCTAAATCAACACACAAATGGAAAAGGAAGGAAGGTACGGTTATAAATTGAAGAGAATTACTTTTGTGCCGGGAATAGTAAGTATTGCCTCCAATGACAAGGCGCGCCGGGGGCGAGCAGGAAAACCTCTCGAATATTTTTTTCCTTTATCCCAGCGGTTTTCTGACTATTGGCATACACTTTACAGACGGGCAGATTCACACCGTCCGATTTGTTTTACTAAATTGCCGGCTCTGCAAAAACTTGCTGAATTTATTTTTGTATATTTTTTATGAAAACGTTGGTGATATCTCCATAACTGCCTGCTTTTAAAATAATTAAGCTTTTTCATTTCGTTTATTTATCGTAAGCAATTATATTTAACTCATATTTCATTTAAAATATTTTTATCTGCATTCTGTTGTATTTTGTTTTTAATTGTTATTTTGATTGCTTCAGTGCCACAGAAGCCTTAAAAAGGTAGATTTTATTTCGGGTTTTTTATTTAGGGACAGTTGAGCTTCTGTTAAGTTTTGATACCTATGTGACAAGATACTTATTCTACTCTTGAATCGAAATAACTATTATAGTACTGCTGCTAATATTTATTAAATATTTTTGCATTATTATTCATGAAACATTGAAATCTCACGTACCTAATAATCTGTTAGCATATTTCTCTTGTTTAATACGAAGAGAAAACAGAATATTAAATTATAATGTATTTGGAATTGAAGTTGATATTCTTTGACAAAATAAAATTATACAACTCTTATGTTTTCAACAAGTTTCTTAAATATACATTGATATGTTATTTTTTATAGAAGCTCAAATAAAATTCTGTGACATAGATCAACTATCAGGTATAACCGTTTAGTCGTTCAAATACCAAAATAGTCTCACATTTAGTTCTGTCCCCAGAAAAAGATACAAGTTTTGTGTCATGAGTATCAGAAATTATGGGAGGTCTTCGATCTCACAACACCTAGACCCGAAACAAATATTTGTGACCAGCACAGACATTGTCTCACTGTGCCATGGATGATGTTGTTTCGTTTCTGTCATTGTTCTGTGAAATCTATTTAATAATATAACATACACTGCCAAAAAATCCCATACATTGACGTTGAAGGTCGTGTCGGTAACGTTACGGTTCGCTTTACCGTCCCGTGTAAAACGACCTCTGACCTCTCGAGCAAAATGTGAAAATTTAAGGGCCCAAACATCTTCGTTACATGGAGATGAAAAAGGAACGGCGAATAATTGTAAGTAAGTCCTGGACTGCTTTGATGCCGTCGAGATTCGAGTTTTATTAACTTTTATTTGAATTTTAATTGGGGTAAGGGACGTAATTAGCTAGAAGAAAGTCAGTAGATGCAACAGCAACTGACTAGACGCTAGAATAATTAATATGTTCTTCAGTGGATTTCTTGTGACTAAAGCGAAGAAACCTGTTATTTTTGAATAGACTAGCCTCCTTGACGCAGTTGGTTTGAATCCTGCTGTGATATGAGAGACGGGTTCGATCCCCGTACTGAGGCAGATCTTTGTGTGATTCACAGGTATTTTCGGGTGTTTGTGAGAGAGTGAGGACTCTTGTAGTTTCTGATACTCACGACATAAGACTCAATCTTAGTGTGGAGCCAGGACAATACATATGACAGATAGATGTGTTAATTATTAATTATTATTAGTTAAGTACTGGAAAGGATAGCATTAGACATCATTATAAAGACAAAAAAGTGCCTAGATGCAGGTCGCTTCTAACAGATTTCCTTAAAGGTCGTTGAGGGAGTATTATAAATTGCAATGGACTAGGTGAGGCCAATGATGAAGAGCATGTGGTTGGGTAATCACAAATTCAATTCGTTGACGCCATATTGTCTTTATATTAGGTCAACACATTTATATAAGGTACTTAAACAATATGTATATGCGCATGGCCAGACAACAATGGTAGGGGTCCATTCAGCTATATGCTGCAATACAACGCAAGTGTGCTGCAGCGCTGATTTTCAATGGAGGGTCAGTGTGACATCCGGACGCCGTGTTTACCAGCAACACATTTGCTGAATGATATCCACAGCAACCCATTTAGATCCGACAACTCAACTAGGAACCAAGCGTTGTAGAAGCTAACGCGCAATGATCAATAGGGTATTTTACTATGATCGACTTTTTGTATTATTTTGCATACAAACACAAATACCATTAAAATAAAACATTTCTGTCGAAAATAGTATCAAAGTAGCTTGTAACATGAGGCACATATTAGTATTATAAATAAAATATTGGTAGTGTAGTGGGGATATCTCACCGTCTCTTTCACACCCGCACACTGCAATGCATATCAGGCCTAGTGACGTCACTAGTTTAGTTTTGCATCCCTTTTCTTTTACTCCCACTACAAGATTTTAAACGTTTCTAAACTGTTCAATTGTGAATGGATTTACAAAATTCTTTGTTTGCTAGATTTTTTGTATGGATATCTTTTGATAAATACAATTAAAAAAAAAAAATACCCAATTACCATCAGGTGACCTGTTTGCTCGTTTGCAGGACCTATTTAAAAAAAAACTCTTTAAAATAAATTAAAAAATATATTTTTTAGTTTGCCAACTCAGCCCTAATAGCCATAGTTTCAACATATGGCGGGGCGCCGTCACTTTGCTGCCTAATAAAAAATAAATGATTCATGGCAGCATCTGCTAAAGTCTATTCAAGAGGGATGATCAGGTCAATGACCCAACATATTATATCCCTTAAACTGACGCCTATAAGTAGATTTACCAACAAAAAGGTCATCGCACCATCTCTTTGCTGAAATGTAATTTTATGAAAAAACTGCTTCGTTATAATCTACTGTTAAAAGAAAACTCTCCTTATATATACTCAAATAGCAAGTTAACAAAAAAAGTTTATCTTCGGCTATGAAAT
The DNA here is from genome assembly GCA_949752805.1 of Deilephila elpenor. Classification (NCBI taxonomy): domain Eukaryota; kingdom Metazoa; phylum Arthropoda; class Insecta; order Lepidoptera; family Sphingidae; genus Deilephila; species Deilephila elpenor. The sequence continues at coordinate 8,762,085 of OX457118.1, read as the reverse complement.
TTTGCGAAAGTTCTTGTTTAAAAAAATGAAAAATGTTTTTAAAATTAGCTTCGGTTCATTCAAGCAAATGTTAGAAAGTGTTGGGGGGAAGAAATGTTTTTTATTCCAACTTGGATTATCGTCTGATAGTATAGACCAGTGTGGTGGACTGTAAAGTGATATTGGGTTTTTCTATTCATTATCAGCCCGGAGTCAGGAGTTTGTGCCCGATATGGCGATAGGCTCGCCCCCTATCACATCTTGGGACGGTAACATATAAGGTGAAATGTGGGTGTCCTGGTGACGCCTCTGCCTACCCCTTATGGGATAAGGGCGTGAGTTTATATATGTATTTATGTAGTTCATAAGGTGCACGAGCACGAGCAGGTGTCTCCAGCGTGCGAGTTTAAAGCTCTCACCACAGGAAAATCCACAGCGGAGAAGAAACAGGGTGATTTCTTCCACCATCGACCACAAAGAGGACGCGCCTGATGGGAGACCAGCTACTCCTGGTCTCCCATCACGGGAATGTCTTACTGCTAGCTATAGGGTCTCTGGTAATCTTATTTACCAAACAAAACGTAATATCAAAGCTAACCTCAAATTCCAGTTCCCCGCAATGCACATGGGGTTTAACTGAAAAACATTCCACAAAATGGACTTTGTAAATAAATGTCAGTATATTTTGATGTGTTTCTAAGGGATCGCCCACAAAGTGGACTTTGTAAATAAATGTAAGTATATTTATATCTGATTTTAAAAGCTCACTTAAACAATTTGATCCAACTAAAACCCTACAAATACTTAGCATTTCAAACTTGTCTGGACTAGTGTAAAGGGAATACAGAATCCTACATTTTATTTTGCTTTAAATTATATTTAAGTAGCTTTAGCCTTGAAAGGTAATTTCTTTTGTCGTCAAAATGTGTGTAATATGTTAATATTTTGAAAATTGCCTCAAAGTAAATTAATCTAGCATGTTGAGTTTCCAAACACAAAATACGGTTTTCTTTGTTGATGAGGGGGGAAAGAATTACCGCCCCGCCCTGGGGGAATGCGGAGCGGTGATGTTGGGTTCGGGATCGAACCTGTAGCCTCTCGTTTCACAACTCATCGCGGTCACCATCCTTGAAAATTTCTCACATTACCTATTTTTGGTATTTTTTTGAATGATAGTGCCTCACCATTCAATAAGCCATTTCAAGATTCGATAATTTTTTACTATACAAAAGTATATGGTGTTTTGGAGTAGTTTAGAATAATCAGCAACATTCTCGAAAATTTCATACACACGCACTTCCGCAATATGCCGTTGGATAGCGGTGGAACAATGTCTCCCATCTCGTGTATCAGTAATAATAAACCACAGAACTAACCCCCAAAAACGAGTTTTGACCAAGTTAAATTACTTATTTAGCCGCTAAAACAACCACTCAATTTCACTGGCATTATTCCAAAAAAACCGCCCGTCCCTTAAAGTTATTATAAGGGAGAATTCGTAAAAGAGATTCCAGCTTCCCTAATAAAAAATAAGTAATATCTTACCCCGAAACGATTAACCCCATCGTTTATTTTTATGGCCCGGCGTACTGTTTACTTATACGAGGAATAAGTTCTTGCAAAAATCCGTTTTTTATATCGAAACCCATGTTTTATGGATGATAAAGTTGGAAATTTAATAACACGAGTGCGTAGTTTGGTTGAGATTGTTACTAAGATGCTAAGTGAAGGGACCTTGATCATTATTACTACATTATTACATTTACTGATGGCTGGAGACGCTATAATAATGATACAAATATTTGTTCTCACAATGATGGAAATTAAATTGAGAAGGAGAAGTTATTCTACTGTTTCTATAGTAAAAATTGTGTTTTTTTTTATCGCAATGAATGGCGAGACGAGCATGCCATTCGCCTTATGGTAAGCGATAGACCGCTCATGGACAGTAGCAAAACTAAACAACACCATGAATTACAAGGCAATGCTTGGAATTCCACTGCGCTCGCCATCCTGAGACATAAGAGGTTAAGTCTTAAAATGTCCAGTAGTTACTTTGGCTGCAATGTCCGGAATGTCAAACCGGAACACAACAGCGCATTTACACTGCTGTTTGGCGGGAGAAATAGACATTGCGGTGGTACCTACCCAGGCGGCCTCTCACATATAAGAGACCTACCACCAGTTTTAAGTAAGTGCCAATATTAAACAACTAAAGGGGATGATTGAATATTTAAATATAACGAATTCTTGACTATAGCACTACTGTAAAACGACATGAATTTTGATACCTTATTCTAAGTAATATAATATTCGTTTCTTTGCCGACTCATCTATCTATCTATATCTGCCCATATACGTCCCACTGTAGGGCACGGGCCTACTCTACAATCGGGAGAATCGATTGAGAATGGTTATGGCCGTCTCATACCGATTATTATTTAATAAAGTGTAGACACTTCACAAAATACACCTGTTAAGCATCAACGCCATTTAAGAACACCAAAATTTAATAAGCCCGCTGGTGGAAAATTCATTCTTAAACTGGTGTCATAACAGCTTTGTTAATAGACGTCATTGTAGCACGGAGTTGTTCATTTGAATCCAAGTGAAGTAAACGTTAAGACAAAGGCAGGAGAATGGTCTCTTAAAGACATTTTGGTAATAAGAAAGTAAATTTCGTATGCGATAAAAGTGTTACGGAAATTTCTGAATACTTCACGATTCAGGCATCAATGATGTTCTTGTTCTTTTAATCTTTAGCTAAAAAATGGATATAAGTTTTTCAATAGTGGCCTTTCTGGGTTTGGTCTCAGTACTTTTCTTGCGCCGTTTCTTCTTCACAGCTACAACACGTTCCGAAGCGGTGGCAGAAGAAATTAACGATTCAAAAGGTCTTGTAAAAGACTATTTGAATAAAGATTTTTTTGATTTTGATACTTCCTTTCTCTAGAATGTATCCGGATTGTTGGGCCAAAATAGTGACCCAATGGGTACTTGATGGCCGACAACGTCGCAAAAGGCCAAAACTACGCTGGCGTTACGGCCTTTCGAGCCCATTTGGCCTGAATTTGTTGGAACTGTGACTTGTGGAAAAAGAGGAGGGAGATCCCAGCAGTGAAATGTTAAAGGTTAAGAAAAAGAGTTCCTTTAAGGAGTTGTGAATGTAACTACTGCGACAAAATTCTTGCCTGCTGATGATATATTTGGTTCTATACGTGCTCTTAAAAAAACTCGCTCCTGAGCTCTCGTCCACTACCTTCAGCTCGTCACACACCACCTTCCTATAGCATTTTAATTTCAAATCTTATAATATCTTTTAGTTCGTCCCACATAAATTTAATTCTATGAGTATTTGACTCAGCAAAATTTTCTTAATAAAGTCAGTATTGGAGGTTCTTTTATACTATAAGAAAAAACTTGAGTCCTAAAGCGGGAAAGTTTTCGATTTCGTTAGAGAACCTTCGCCGTAGATAAGAAATTTTAACTTTCCGAAATTTATTATCAGTCCGTTAAATTTATTATGTGGAAGGAAAAGGCGTGGAAAATTGAAGATTGGACTAATAAAGATTGTATCAAAAGGTTCGAAATGTATTTTTTTTCGACAGCGCGAATTCGGAGATGAATGATAAATGAGATTTGATAAAATTGACAATAAAAGTGTCATCTGCGTTAAAAATAGGGACATATTTCAATACCGTTTTAGGCTGAAATATTATTACATATGTATTTTTATTTATTTTTTATTTTTATTCTTTACTGCACACACAAAAAATACAAAAGGCATACAATATTTTACAGATAAAATTAAAGAGTACAGTTGGCGGTCTTATCGCCCTAGGCGATTTCTTACAGACAACCTTTGGATGGATATAAGAAAAGGATAAGAATAGAGGGCAGTATAGAATTTAAAGAAAAAAAACAAGCTCTTATAAGGGAATAGATAAACAAAATTATTTATAGTGAATATATACACAATATATGATACATAATTCAATAATACACTTAATATACATACATATATAAATATTTCTATAGATAAACATACATATAAATATACATGCTAAATATAAATTACTTATTGAGACGAAAAGAGGAAATAAAAACTTTTTAATGCAGCTGCTTATAGAGAAAGGTAATAGTCTTTAACCATTTTTTTGAAAGATGTCAGTGTTTGAGCTTGTCTTATGACAACTGGTAGCGCATTCCACAGTCGAACGGCTTGAACTGTATACGACTTATCCATGAAGGTCGTGGCATGCGCAGGCATTCTCAATTTCAGATTCTCCGACGACCTCAAGGACCTTGAATGAGACTCATGGAGAAATAGTAAACGTTCTTTAAGATAAGATGGAGTGAGAGGATTGAACAAGATATTGTAAAGAAGATTAAGAATATGAGCATTCCGACGAAGTCGTATGGGTAACCACTTGAGCTTAGCACGAAACTCGGAGACATGATCATATTTGCGCAGACCAAATATAAATCTAATACAGAAATTTTGAAGACGCTCAAGTTTATTAAGTTGGTCCTCGGTGAGATCGAGATAGCTGACGTCGGCATAATCAAGGATGGGGAGTAGGAGAGTCTGTGCAAGGGAAATTTTCGTGGCAATGGGGAGAAAACTGTGTAACCTCCACAAAGACCTAGCTGAGGCAAAAACCTTACGGCTAACTTCCCGGAGCTGAGGACCCCAGGTGAAACACTTGTCCATATATAGGCCAAGATTTTTTACTGTATCACTGTATGGAACAGTGATACCATCACAGGATACAGATGGAAGTTGAGCCTGATCAAGTTTCGATATCATCCTGGGGCTGCCGACAACAATGACTTGAGTCTTAGATGGATTGACCTTCAGTCCATAATCATTACTCCATGAACATATATGTTGGATGTCAGTATTGATAGCTCCAATCGCATCAGTCATCTTGTCCAAGGATGCCCGAGTATAAATTTGCAGATCGTCAGCGTAAAGGTGGTAGGAGGAGCGAAGATTATTGGTAATAGAATTAATAAAGACAGCGAAGAGTAAAGGAGATAAAACGCCGCCCTGAGGTACACCAGCAGATACAGAGCACCAAGAGAAAAAGCATTCCTCAAAGCAGATGCGTTGCTGGCGACCATACAGGTAACTACGAAACCAATCAACTGCTGTTGGAGATATGTTAAGAGAACGCATTATGCCAAGTAAGACATCAAAATCGACGGTGTTGAAGGCATTACTGAAGTCCAGCAATGCTAAGATAGTCAGCTTGCCTTCCTCCATGCCCGACCGAATGCCATCCGCAACATGAGTTAGAGTGGTAACCGTGCTATGCCCAGGACGAAACCCCGATTGGAGAGGATTAAGGAGATTGTGTTTCGAGAGGAATTCATTCAGCTGGATATGGATTAGACGTTCAAGGACTTTGGATAGAAAAGGAAGAATGGATATAGGACGGAAATCTGTGAGATTGGATGCATTGGATTTCTTAGGAGTTGGGATGATATGTGCTTTCTTCCAAGGAGCAGGAAAAATGCCGGAGGAAATAGAATCATTAAGGATATGGGAGATAATAGGAAGGATTTCGTCTAGGATAGGGAGAATCATATTGCGGCTGACACAGTCACTTCCCGTCGCATTGGATGAAATGAGCATAATGGTCTTTCTAACATCACAAGCAGCAAATTGTTTAATGACGAAAGCAGAACATTCAGGAGTATTGAGGTTCGAAAGGAACTTAATAGTGTTATCTTTCTTCGCCTTATCAAAGAAAGGCGATGTACAAAAATGATTGTTTAAGGAATTTAAGTTAATAGACTTACAAAAGGACTCTTGTCGAGATTTCCCCACTCCCAGTGTTTTCAGAAATTTCCAAACCGTAGCTGGATCTCCGGTTTCAACAGAGTTGTGAATATGTCGGCGTTGAGCATTCCTACACACCTTACTGCAATGATTTCGAATCGAGACGTACTTCTGCCAATTCAACTCATTAGGTCTACGGTTGTACCGGGACTTGGCCAACCCTTTTTTGGAAAGCAGTTCTTTAATCTCAGGTGTTAGCCAAGGAGCCGGTAGGTGTTTGAGTTTTACAGGCCGGATTGGTGCATGCTTATTATAAAGGTCAATAATCTTACTGTTAAAGATATCAACTTTATCATCGACATTGCTAGCAAGAAGAAGCGAACTCCAGTCAATGTTGCCGGCATCTTTGCGAAGATCAACAATATTCATACCCCGAAAATTTCTTTGCAGGAGGATTTTGGGTAGGGCTTTAGGTGGACGGAGACGATAAGACAGGAATAGCAGGTCATGGGAAGAAAAAGCATCAGCAGGATATTGTCCATGCTTAGACACATGGTTTAAGGAGGAAACAAAGATAAGGTCTAGGAGAGAAGGAGAACAATTAGGAGCATGGTGGGTCGCTGAGAGTGGAAGAATGGAAAGATTACAGGATTTAATAGTATTAATAAGGGAACTTGAACGACGGTCATTTTTAAGGAGACAGGTATTAAAATCACCCATGATTATGGTTTGACTGTACATAGGAACAAGATTTTCAAGGATAATTTCAATAGAAGAGAAGAAGTTAATGTGGAGCGAGGGACAATAATATACACCGAGTAGAACTTTTTTTAGGGAGAATTCCACCTCCAGAAAAAGATGCTCACCAGCATCGGATGGTGGGGGTTGCGGAGATACGCTAACTATCGTATAACGGAATTGAGTTCGTAAATAAATAGCAACTCCGCCTCCACCACGCGATGTACGATCGTTTCTGATGAGGTGGAACCCCGGAAGTGAGTAAGCGGAAGAGGAGAGGCATGGTTTCAACCAAGATTCAGACACTAAGATAGCATGGATATGAGTACAGTCAAAAGTAGCCAGCATATCTGGGAAATGAGCCGGAATACTCTGGGCATTGAGATGTACTACATTAAAGTTCCTGGGGACATCGGAGAACTGAGACGTAAGATTATCAGTAAGTGATGGAACACTGACGAAACTATCATCACTGCACACTGAGTAGTACTCACTGTCACTACTATCAAATTGCAAAGACATCTCAATGCATAACTAAATTTTTTATATAATAATAATAATAATAATGTATAAGTAAAATCCTAAACTAAAAATAAATTTATAGCGGTAAAATCTGACGAAATGACACAAAATATAATAACAATAAAATAATACAAATCATCCATCTGCCGGTGGTGTTAACAAAACACTGTCTTATTAAGATGCAAAATAAACATGAATATTAAAATAAATATAACTAAAAGCAAGTAAAAGATACAAAATAACCTAAAAGAGAGAAAAAAAAAAAAAAAAAAAAAAAACATAAAAACAGAATTAAAGTTAAAAAAAAGTTGAAATATATCAATATTTAAAACACTGCCAGTCCAGGCAACTAACTACAAAGTTACCACAAGTGAATGAGACAAAATGACTTTATAATGAGGAATAACTAAACGCTGTCAAGAAGTGACACATGTCAAATTAGGTTATGTTATGACAATCATCAACAAACCACAACAAACTAGATAATGTTAAATAATTATGAGGGTGACTTTAATATGGTTTTAGTATAAACAGTAACAACACAAACAAAAAGTTCTAACTAAAACGACGTGTTACCTGGACTGGTCAAGCGATAAGGAAAAAAAATGTGTGTGTGTATTAGTGTACACACGTAAGAAGTGAAACTTCTTTATGACATCATTTTTCGCAAAATGATCTACTATTTACAAATTTACAGAATTGGTAAAATAAAGCTAAATTAAATAAAGTTTAAGTTTAGGAGGGGGGAAATTTTTGAGGGAATTTGGGATTTCTATCGGGGCCAATTTGTAGCCCTCACCGAGACGGTTCCGAGGATACCAAGCTCGGTGGGTCCACGACCTTTATTGGCCGAGATAGGTTTAGGGGGGGTGAAGTAAAAATTTTAGGTGGGGGCAGGGGCGGGGGGGGGGGGTTAGGTTTCGTGGGGGGGCTATTGGGCACCTTAAAATATTTTTGGGTGGGGAAAGTTGTGGAGGGGGAATTCGGGAATTCTGTTGGGGCAGGATTGTAGGCCTCACCGAGCCGGTTCTAATGAACCCAGGGTCGATGGGTCTACGATGGATATTGGCGGAGATAGGAATAGGGGGGGTGAGGTAAACATTTTAGGTGGGGGTAGGGGCGGGGGGGGGGGGTTAGGTTTCGTGGGGAGGCTATTGGGCACCTTAAAATATTTTTGAGTGGGGAAAGTTGTGAGGGGGTATTCGGGAATTCTGTTGGGGCAGGATTGTAGCCCTCACCGAGCCGGTTCCAATGAACCCAAGGTCGGTGGGTCTACGATGGATAATGCCGGAGATATGAGTAGGGGGGGTGAGGTAAAATTTTTAGGGTGGGGGTAAGCGGGGGGGGGAGGTTTCGTGGGGAGGCTATTGGGCACTGTTTTGGATTTAGGGTAGGGGAAGGCCAGAGGGGGGGTAAGGATCAAATTACAAAAAAGTGGGTGGGGCTTAAAATTTTGGGTGGGGCTTGGAAACGGTTGGGGGTGTGGCTTACTGAAGTGGGTACAGAATGTGTTCTAATGGTATACACTGTATTATGTCCAAATGTGGGATGATACACTAGTGTGGGATTCGTACTAAATACAGTTACAATACACAGGATTACTACTAAGTATTACTAATTTACTAAATAAATAAAGATGGCGCGTAACGCAAAAATGTGACGTAGAAATAAAGATGGCGCGTAACGCAAAATTTTTTCCAACCCCGATAAAGAAGTTTCACTTCAACAATATTAAAGACACACTTCACTTCTTTGAAGCAACAGCCCGTCGAGTTTTGGGCACTGCTATGGCTTTTTCACTGGGCTCGGCTTTGCAGGGGTGTCCACAGCAATCTGACCAAGCAGAGTGAGCGACACCACGCGATGCCGGACGCCCGAACTGATGACGAAGACATTACCATCCCGGGTCCACGAATTAGCCACACCGAATTTCTCTCGCGCAGCCATAAATATGTCGTGCCTGGACTTGGTAAGGAACTCGGAGAGGGTAATACCAGAGCCCTTCAACTTCGTCTTGCCAAACCAAAGCTTGTCTCGCATTGCTGCATCCTGTAGTTTGACAAGCATGGGGCGAGGCTTTTTAGTGGATGATGGTCGGCCCATTCTGTGGCTTCGTTGTATGTCGCCAATAGAGAACTCGGTTACACCCAAGCGTTGCCTCACAACATCCACCACAATCTGTGAAGTATCTTCATTTGCCGCTTCAGCAACTCCGTGAAACAGTATGATTTTTCGGCGCCTCTGCATTTCTATTGTATCCACGGAATATGACAAAGTTTCTACTTGCTGCTGGATGAGACTGAGAGCCTGAGTGATGAAAGCTCGAAAGGTAGTAAACTCAGCAGCCAAATCTGTAGAGCTTGTTGGAGATGCATTCCCAGAAGATTTATTGAGGTCTGATTCAAAGGCTGCCATCCTTTGGTGGAATTCGGTCTTCAATTCTTCGATGGATGCTTTAAGTCCTGACTCCATAGTGTAGTGGTGCAGTGAAGAAGCAAACAAGTGTTGTGGTGCAAACAGGTGAAGTGGTGTGACAGAAGAAGGAGAAAAGTCAAGGATTTAGAACACTAACACCGGCAGGTAGACAATGTAAATGATAATTTAGTGCATTAAAAATAAATAATAAACAACTGTATGTATTTTAAAATCAATAAAAATTGTAGAGCAAAAATTTTTCCACTGGCCTACACAACTACCCACACCTACGTAACTATATGTACCTATTTTAGTAAAGAAATGTTATTTATTTTCGGAGTAATAAGACTATTCAAAAGTGAAATAAATTTTCGTATATACGTATGTTTGTAGTAGTTTAGGCGCTTATTCCATATAATTAATACTTCTTTACAAAATTAAAGATATAATTGCCGTCTGAATAAAATCGTACTCATGAAAACATATAAACAGTATAATATACCACCAAACAAATTATATCAAAACTTTCTGTCGTAAAATTATACGATGGCGGGCAATTATTTTTTCGTCTGAAATCTAAACTTGGTTTATTACCGAGTGCCAACAAATTTGGCTAATTAAAATTAGTTTGGACCTTTTCGTGTCGTAAATATAATAAAGTAGATATAAACACTAATTGGTTTTTATTTTTGTGTTTTAATTTTGCGATGTTTTTTTTCTTCACATTGACAAGGCCTTTTCTTTTCCTTCATAAAAAGAACTTGATTGTCAGTAGATGCTTATTAAAAGACACGATACTTAGTAATCTTGTGTAGTTTGGGTAAGGTAAATACCTGAGTTTTCTTCACAGCAATGTAAAGAATATGTAGAATCCACTAAATTAAACTACACCGGTATGGAAGACTAAGACCTAACCGCACCTTTCAGATACAAGACTCAAAAAAAAGGTTTGGGTATCAAAAACCTCACAAACCCATTATTTATTTACACGATAAACTTCCAAAATGTCGAATAATAAAGGATAGAAACCAATCAACAATACTAAAGGGATTAGGGACAGTCGAAGCTGACTCCGCACAAAGGACTGGGCAACCTTCACTAGTTTCCAATGATGAACGCAAAGAAATTACTTTATTGGGCTTTTCTTGGATAAAAGTTACAGTCGAATAGTTTTCTGCGCAATATAACTGTTTTTGGGGCATATTGTCTGGATTCATTGATTTTGTGGTGTTTGGAAGATAGAGGCTTATAAATTAGAAATTAAATTTTTTGGGGGTTGCAAATTTTATTTGTAATCGAATTTTGTTTCGAATATTACCAATATTCTTTATTTTGGCACAATAATTACTGTTATAAAAAATAAAGATTTGTATGTAAGTATGTTTGTAATGAATTGGCTCAAAAAGTACTGGACCGATTTTAAAAATTCTTTCACCATTTGAATGCTACATTACCATTAATTAATATAGGGTATTTTAATTGGAAGAAAAAATAAGGATCCCTACTAAAACTACAATAATGTTACCCAAGGTGTAAAAAAAATATGCCTATAATCTTATTTACATTGCGTGCGTTGCGACAACTATAATATGTTGTCGATGTGGACTGGACTCAAAAACTATCTGCACCCGGGCAAAGCCGGGCCGAGCCGCTAGCTTGCCATTATTTACGTGATTGTAACTACGTTGCAATACAACTAATAGAGTTTCACATTCATCGCTATAACAAAAAAATGTACATACATACATACATAAACTCACGCCTTTATCCCCGAAGGGGTAGGCAGAGGCGCCACCAGGACACCCACATTTCGCCTTGTATGTTCCGTCCCACGATGTGATAGGGGGCGAGCCTATCGCCATATCGGGCACAAATTCCTGACTCCGGGCTGATAATGAATAGAAAAATCCAATATCACTTTGCCCGACCCGGGATTCGAACCCGAGACCTCAACTTTGTAACCATACCGTAACTACGCCACCGAGGTAGTGTAAAAAATGTATCCCAATAGTTATGACATATTTACAAATCATATGCTTGGTACTTCATCTGAATCGCACTACGCTTGGTGCCAGGTGCATTCTAGTTATTTAGTCATGAAAGCATAATATTATCTGTACAATTTGTTAAAGTCCGAAGATCGAACCTACAACCTATCGTTTCACAGCCAATTTCCACTTATTTCCGCACCGAGACTGCGAAATACATTGAAAGGTTTCTTAAGATCTATTTAATATTAATGACTTACTTAACCTAATTACTGAAGTTCCTTCTGTAATTCAATTTCTGGTGCAATTAGAAAAGTGTAAGTCGCGTTTAGTTCAGTTCGCCTCCTAGGATTATTATTTGTAAGATACTGGGTTCGTTTCCGTTGTGAGGTACTTTACTTTATACAAGTTAAAAAAAAATCTTATACTCGTTTCCTGTGACTCGAATTTATGCCTGGTGTGGTAATTGGCTCGTCAACCTATATATATATTGTAATGTAATTAACGACGAATCACGTGAGACCATTAGTGACACTTCTGTCTACCTCTTATGGGATACATGCGTGAGCTTATGTATTGTATACATAATTGGCAAATATATACTCGAGTGGAGGCCACGCACTAGCAGATGAAGCTTTGGACGTCCACCTACAAGGTTGACAGACGACCTTGCTAAATTTACAGGAAGTCACTGGATGCAGGACGCTTTCAACAGGTCGTTGAGTATCCTTGGAGGAGGCCTATGTTCAGTAGTAGACTCCTTGTGGCTGAAGAGAGAGAGAGAGAGGGAGAGAGAGAGAGTGTAAAACACAGAAACACACATACATATGTATGTATATAAAAAACTTACGTAATCACTTGATTATAACCACACGTGTAGGAAACATTTTACCGTGAATCGAATTAAGGGATTTATATAAAAGATTTATATGAAAAAAATTGGTATATTTTTTATATTTCCTGCGAGTAATTTATATACCGTGTAGGGTAAAGAGAAAATTGCCAACGTGTTTACTGAATTGAATATATCTTTTGTGTGCTTTTACTTAACCATGTATTTATCGGTTTAATCGAAAGTGATTGGCTTATGTAATCTTTAGGAAGTGTGTAGTGTGAAATGAGACATACGTACTGTAAATATCAGCCCATATACGTCCCACTGCAGGACACAGGCCTCCTCTACAATCGACAGTAAAATTGGGATTGTTAGGCTATACAGTCCACCACGCTGGCCTGGTGCGGGTTGGCGGACTTTACATATCATAGCAATTCGTACAAACCGCTATGCTATTCTGATTCCCTCCTGATGTTTTCCTTTACCCTTTTGTGCGTGATAATTGGCTATTAATACATACATGACTCCGAAAAGATTTGAACTCGCGACCACCGTGAACATGTTGGTTGGTCTGTTACCAGCGGGTCATGTACTTCGCACACACTCACACGCATATAAATACTCTATGTATGTATGTCTGGATACGGAGATAAATGAGTGGTAAATTTTATCCGGATAACATTCAGAATTGTCCGGTCATGAAGATCAATCATTTCAATCAATTGATTTTGAAGAATTGTTTGGTTCTGTGATATGAAAACCAGAGGAATACCTTGGCGTCGTATGTTTTTTTCATTAAATACATTCAATAGTTGCACACATATTTCTAACCCCAAAGATACAAGACTTGTATCGTGGGTATAAGAAAATACGAAAGACTTTTATGTCTCACAACATTCACACCCGAAACAAACAAATAAATACACCAAACACTCACATACATAACCCTGACCCCAAACTGGATCGAGTCTTATGGCCGCTTCACACATTCAAGTGCGTTTGCGCCAACGCGAGTTTGCACCAGTCTCGAACCGAAAATTTCAACGAAGTTTGCGCAGCTATTAGCCCACTCACGTTCCAGTATACTGGTGCAAACTCAGACTTGCACAGTTATATCGTTACGTGTGGGGCAGCTATAACGTCGTGGGTATCACTAGCTACGAGAGACTTTTCAATTTCAAATACCTATGGATCATACTTACATTTTTTTTTTATTGTTCTGAATAGCGAGACGAGCATGCCAATCACCTGATGGTAAGCGATACGACCGCTCATGGACAGTAGCAAAACCAAACACCATGAAGACAATGCTTGGCATTCCACTGCGCTCGCCATCCTGAGACATACGATGTTAAGTCTCAATATGTCCAGTAGTTACTCTGGCTACAATGTCCTCCAAACCGGAACACAACAACGCATTTACACTGCTTACACTGCTGATTGGCGGGAGAAATAGACATAGCGGTGGTACCTACCCAGGCGGCCTCTCACATATGAGAGACCTACCACCAGTAATTTATTTCAATCTTTATTGTACACAGAAAAATAACATACGGAAACAGAAAAAAAATATATTTTTCTCAGTGCAGTTGTCGAACCCGTAGCCTCTCTTTTCACAACTTCATAACTGGGCTATGGAGCTTTCTCTACGCAAGTCAATATGACTTATAAGCGCTGGATTACAGCATACACTTGTGTTTATGGTCTGGATTAGGAGATATGCCAGGGCATGAGAACTAGGATTAGACTGCCGCCAATACACTAAGGTATCAGTGTATGCGTAACATTACACCCATGTTTCGACGGGGAAAGCAAAGACTAATATGTATAAAAGAATAGAAATAAGTCTGGAAAATAAATATATAATTGCTTTATCTACTCGTGGTCACTTTGTCGTTTTTTATACTGCCGCGATAAATTAACTACAATATACCTTATGATTAGTTACTGAGTACAGACTATCAGTGAGAGAATTAATTCTGTATTAGTCCATATACGTCCCACTGCAGGGCACAAGCCTCCTCTACAGTTAAGATTGGAAGGGGTTAGGCCATATAGTCCACTACGCTGGCCAAGTGCTAGTTGGCGAACTTTACATACCATGAATAAAAAAAAATATCGCTATGATATGCAGGTTTCCTCACGATGTTTTCCTTCGCCATTATAGTGCGTGGTGGTTGACTTTCAATACACACATGACTCCGAAAAGTCAGAGGTGTGCCCTGGGATTTGAACCCACGACCACCGTGAACATGGCAGCCGCGTCTGGTCCATTTATCAGCATGCCACCACGTACTAGAATTAACGCATAAAGTAACTCGCTGGTCTAAAAATAACGTCAGTCTGAAAACAGCATCTATAGACTGAATTTGCTACTTATAACACACTAGTAACTATGACGGATTCGTTGTAACTTGTATACGGCTGTATCTTTCCACCGGCTACGAGTATCCTAGCATAAGTTTTTTTCAACCCACACACTTCCTTCATCAAAATTCACAAATTAACATCAACATAACACTCTTAAATAAAACCTAATCCACCGATAAAACCCTAGTGTCACAATAATCCCATCCCAACCGAATTTCATTTTTCAACATTTAAATATTGCCAAGTGGGAAATCCTAACCGTTTTATGTTCATACGTTGCATCTGCGCCCTCCACAATGCTTTGAATGCGTTCGCACCCACCCTTATTTTAAATGGAAAAAAAAGTAAATGTGTATCGTGGAAACTTATCTTTCTGAGTATTTTCGGGTTGGATTTACGTTGCATAAGCTTTTAAGTCTGTGAATGCTGTCCTTAGGGAATGAGTGGTCAATGTTTGGTTATTATAACAAGATGAATCCATGTATGCGTTTCAGGATTAGCTAATTCGGGTTATCATTTACCATAAGCAGCAACTTGATTGTGTCGCTGATATTGTAAAAGCCTATAAGGGGCGGTGACCGCTACCATAGGATTACCCATGTTAGGGTCTCTAGCTCGTATGCTTAGGCGGACAATAAGGAATTTAGAATCGACTACATGCAAGCCTTTTCAATTATATTGAATTATAAATCATCCTTCGCACCCCTGGCCCCGTCGCTACCGTAGCCGCTACCGAAGCCAGGAATAACGAGGCTGCCGAGGACTGGGTGCCTGGTCTTTATTCGTGTCATTTTAATGGATCTGTGCCGATATTCCCCGCGCTTGGCAGGACGTAGCGTCTGCCGGTATCAGCCTTTCATTTAGCCAAGCCAATTTTAAAAAATGGTTATTCCTCCGTTGTCGGTCGCTAAAGCCTCGTCTCCTGGCCAGCAGAGGCACCACGCTCAGGTGAGGTCGGCAGGGCCCCGGAAGGTGTAGTTGGAGCCCTTTACCCAATCCCCGTACCCCCTTAATCATCATCATCTCACATCCTTCGATATTTTATCTGAAGTATTTTCCTCAATTTCATATTTACTGCGCCTAGTATTCTTTTTAGTTGCGAATAATATATGTAAATTCAGGACTATACATATTCCCAAAGGTTCAGGCAGAGGTAGGAGTAATGCCACTCACATTTATCGAACTTATTTCCGTCCCAAAATGTGTTAGGATACATGCAGGGCACGATTTGAAGTCCCGCGTCGGGTAACATATTATAGTTATTGATATCCCAAACGTTTATTATTACTGGGTCAGGACATTGAGTGTAACTTTACCATTATTTATATCATCAGGAATTTCACTTTAGCATGTGTTCATATAGTGAGCGTGGTGGCCTTTGGCCATCCGTACATATGGTGACGGACCAGATGCGACTGCCAACATGATTCACGGTGGTGGCAGGTTAAAATCCCAGGGCCCACCTCTGACTTTTCGGTTTTATGTGTGTATTGATGGTCAATTACCACGTACTATAACGGAAGGAAAACGTGAGAAAATCTGTATACTGAATTTCTACGGTATGTAAAGTCCGCCAATCCGCACTAGGCCAGCGTGGCGGAATATATTTTATTTTATTTAGTTTTAGGAAAGCTTACAGACTAATACAGTAACAGTAACTCTATATGGCCTAACTCCTCCCAATCGTACTCTTGATTGTGGAGTAGGCCCTCCAATGGGACGTATAAGGACTGATACAGATACAGTAGACAATTATCTGTTATATAAAACTACGATATAAATTCCGTATATTTTACCACTGCTACTAAAACTTCAGCACTAATTTGTTAAACTTGGTATAAAAACCGGCAGATCTTGATACGACTACAAAGCCCTCTGACAACGATTATTTCTCGTTCTCTTACATTAAAATGCAGAGAATCAAGCCTCTAAGACATAGTTTCCTCTTGTGAATAAAACATGAAACGTTCCAGCGGCTCCCAAACTTTTGGGTCGCAGCCAAAATTTAAGAGTTTTAGGGGGCGTTGTTATGGGCAGTTAAAAGGAGCGTGGACTGTCTTTGAGGTATTTTTTATATGACATGTTTGGTACGTAAAGAATTTAGTTGTTATGTTGTAGTGACGTAACGAAATTTAACATCGAAAAAGTCAGGGTTGATAGTAAATGCCTATTTTTATTGTTTAGTTGAAAAAAACATACTATCGAGTAGAAGCCTAACAAATGACTCAATGGAAATAAGACAGACAAGTAAATATAATAAACATACAAAACATTTTATTTGAACGTATCGAAATGTGAAGCTACACATATACCTCCGCCATGTTTTTATGTAGTCTTTTTTATTTTTTATCAATTGTTTCACGATGGGGATTTTCCTATATCGTGATTCGGCTGTGCATCCTGTATGTGACAGATGATAAGTATCTAAACCGAAAATATACCATACACTTATTTTCCCATATAGAGATAAAACCCTCATTTATTTTAGTGCACAAAACTAACTAAGCATTCTGCGGTAATCAATATTCAAATATATTACCAATAGTTTTTTTAGATTACATTTACAACTTACAATTTCAAGAATCTTGATCCAACTATGCATATATGCCATATCCAAGATACAATAAAAATATAATGCACACAAAGAATACGTTCAATTCAAATAAATATTTTATTCTGATCTATCAAATAGAGGAAGTACAATAGAGGTTTTTCAAATATTGGTAGATATTTGTTTACTTTAAAAAAAATCTTGTTTGTAATAATTTACAGATGCACCATGTGAATTTAAATAAAATTATTCTTATCAAAACGCACAACGGCTTACAAAACTACAGCTTAGTGATCACCACTATCTCAGCCCAGATCAAGAGTTTCACTTTATTTTTTTTTATAACACCGTGTAGCTAGGAAACAGCTTGCTGGCCATATTTAACTTCATTCTATAATCCCTCGTCGCTCGTAGCGTCAAGAGGGAGTTGCAAATGCAAGCATTTTGTATCGAGTAGCACGTGTTGTCTGTTTCTTGCCAATTAGTACTTTTGTCTGAACAGCAATACAGCTTTCTTCAGGTGAACCAGTTTTACAAATATCTTGTTCGCCTGGGTGAGAGGATGTGGAAAGTGGGACGTTTATCGTGAAGATTTTCTGTATTGTATTGTATCAGCCCATATACATACAGGACGAATGCTATAGTGCTAAGCTAGATTATTTTAAAAGAACAACTGAAAACCCAGGGGCGATGCAACTTTGAGAAGCGCAGTTCGCACCACCAACTGAACAACTTATACGATTTGCAGTTGTATCTTATCTGTTTTGTTTTATATGGAGTTGTCGGTATCGAAAATAGCCGATGGCAACCTCGTTTTGCATATTCAAACTTTAGTCGGGAAATGTGAAACAGAATTGGAAATAACATTGGGCGGTTAATGTTTTTTTTATTGGTGTTTATGGACGGTCTAAAAGAGTTTTTCTTTTTAGGCTATTTACCGGTTGGTGCAATGTTTTCTACCTCGTCTATCTTTCTGGGAATATAGTGTTGATTTTTTTTATCTTTCTTGACGGTGCTTTTTTTATCAATCTGCGGACTTAACCCGTGGTATGTAAAGATCTAGTAAAATGTAACCAGCATTTTCCATTTTTTGAAATATGAAATAGCTGAAGTACTTTTATTTTATTTTTTTAAGAAACAAGATAGCGCAGAACAGGCTTTGGCAAAATACGATTTTTAATGCACGCTGCAGCATTATTATTATAATGCAATTAGCATCCTGAGATCAATCTTCTGACATATTTATAATATTAAAATAATTCTGACCGAATTAGGAGAAAACTATGACCTTCACCTCAAGGTCCCAATTTGATTTCCTCTGTTAAAGACATTTCAATTGTGATTTCATTAATAATCCCCGTTACATGTATAGCCAATATTTGACCTTATTCTCAGTTTTCAACATAATTACATCATCAAGTCCCAGATTATCCGGGCTCGGGTAATTTACATTCAACTGACAGGAAATTATTTGTTACGAAAGGAGATAATTACTGCCATTTGAATTGATCTTCGTATGTCGTATTTCTTTATTCATCATCATCATCGACCCGTTGCAGACCACTGCTGGACATAGGCCTCTCCCAAGGTACGCCACAGAGCCCGGTCAGCTGCTCTATGCATTTCATTATTGACAAGGCGTTTTTATTATCAACATAGATAGATGGACGTCTTTTGGCAAACCAAATTTGACATCGGAAATGTCAAATGTTACCAAAGTCGTTTTTAATAATGTAATTATTGGTTAATTTGTTTTTTGTTTTTTGTTAGTTGCTCTCAAGAAAAATTAATTTAAGAATTATTCTTTAATAGTTATTTTTTTGTTACATGCTCTTTACCGTAATACAGTAAAACTTTTACTGTAATAAAATAAGTATAACTGATCTTATAACGCTGGGCGAGGAACCCAAGACTTCAAGTTCATAACCCACAATCACTGAACCAACAAAACAACATTTGTATCACTAAATTCTAATTAAAACATAAAAGTAACTTGAAAAGAGTCGTTTTTGTGAAATCCGTGTAATGCTTATAACGTAAAAGGAAAATAACGTGAAAAATAAAATAAAAATTCCACTTTGATGTTAAAAATGAGAGGTTAGAACGATATGTGCTTTCAGACCACAGAAACATGTTTCGAAAAGGTCGCACAAACATCAAAAAGAACCTGTGTTTGTCAGTGGGGATAGGCTAGTTAGATGCGAACCGTATTTCAAACATTGTGGTCTGTGCCTTATATGGCTAATAAGGTATTGTGAGTATTGTTTTAAATGAAAGATCGGCTGATAGACACGTCCGTTTAATAGGTAACTTCTACAATACTAAAATCTTAATACTATGACATTAGCATATATACGTATAATGTCGGCAGAATACATCCCCCTTTCTTTAATTTTGGGTATACAATCACAAAAAAACAAAAGATAATAATGTCGGCACAGGTCACTGGTTCTGGGAAAAAGATTGAGTTTTTTTAAACCACCTGGAAGCGTACCGCTCCCGAACGGTACGTTTCCAGCGTTCTTTCTTACCACGTACGTGCAAGCTCTGGAATGAACTCCCTGCATCGGTGTTTCCTGAGCGCTATGACCTGTCCTTCTTCAAACGAGGCTTAAAGAGAGTACTATCCTTAAGGTAGGCAGCGACTTTGTTGTGCTGGACCCCTGGCATTGCGAAGGTCTATGGGCAGCGGTAGCCGCTTACCATCAGGCGGGCCGCTAGCTCGTCTGCCTATAGGGCAATAAAAAAAAAAAGACAATAGGTCTGGCAAGCGAGCAGGTCACCTGATGGTAAATGATCACTGCCGCCCATGAACATCCTCAACGCTGGATCATGGATGTGATACCGGCCCATTAGGAGGGGAGCGGAAAGGAATAAGGATGAGAAGAATTCGCCAGGCATTTCGTTTCATTAGGCTTGATAAGACTGCACTGCACCTGATGAGAGCAAAACTATCAGAACAGAATATCGATTCTTCTTCTTCTTTTCAGCTACAGGAAGTCCATTGCTGAACATAGGCGTCCAACATAGATCTACATAGACCGGTTGGCAGCAGTCTGCAGCCAGCGAATTCCTGCGATCTTAACCAGGCCATGCGTCAACCTTACGGGTGGGCATTGGGCGTCCGACACGTCGCTTGTACGTGGCCTTCACTCCAGAACCCTGGGGCTTTTTTCTGACGCTGGACCCCAGAAAAAAAACATTGAATATCGATTGGCAACAAAGAAATTTCTAGCTATTAGATTCACTTATACCAACTAAACTGTTTCTTCCCGCCAAAGAATAACCTAGGATTTTGCAAAGACTCCCAATAGTATTTGGGCCGTCAAACTGTACAGGATCTAGGTTTTTCGATTACTTAAAAAATGATTTATAAACATGGACACGTAACACGTTTTATCAGAGCTTATTTTCGTGGCAAATATGATTGGGCGAGAGCCTATCGCTCGCTATTTATAGGCCAAATTTATTCATTTCCATAATTTCTAAAATGTTTTTATCCTTATCATTATGTTGTGTTCTAAATACGGGTTTTTTTCTAGTAATTTTCACTTTGAAAAAATGTATTATTTCAATTATAATACAGACTATACCCGTCCCATTAAAAACGGGTCTCGTAAATAATTAAAAAGGCTTAAGTCATAGTCTACCACGCTAACCTAGTGCGGTGTGACAAACCCTTAAACATCTAAGCAGCTTACCTAACGTTGTTTTCTCTTTTAAAATGCACTTTATCATACTGCCTGTAATCTGAAATAGTGTGTTAAATCTATATTAAACACGCTATTGATTCAGTTAAAAGCTATTTAAGCGCTGTCATCGCTTCAAAGTCTCGCCCAACCCTATCGTTTACTAAACGCGAAACCACTTAAAGCGAAACGACGAGAACAGACGGTGCGTGTCACTCAATTTACTAGTTTGTAATAAATTAGTGATATTAAATTGATTAATCTCTTGACCGCTGTTAAAGGAACCGTGGAGACTAGGAAAACGGGAGGAATCGGGTTTTTTAAATGTTAAATTACTATAATGTATCTGTATCATCCCATATACGTTTCGTTAATCGATAGTTTGATTGAGAGGGGTTAGGCCATAATGTCCACGCTGGCCTAGTGCGGATTGGCGGACTTTACACACGGGATGAATTAGAAATTCTTACAAATCGCTATGTTATTTTACTGGTGGTAGGTCTCTCATATGTGAGACGCTGCCTGGGTAGGTACCACCGCAATGTCTATTTCTCCCGCCAAACAGCAGTGTGAATGCGCTGTTGTGTTCCGGACTGGACATATTGAGACTTAACATCTTATGTCTCAGGATGGCGAGCGCAGTGGAATTCCAAGCATTGCCTTGTAATTCATGGTGTTGTTTGGTTTTGCGTCCATGAGCGGTCGTATCGCTTACCATCAGACGAATGGCTTGCTCGTCTCGCCATTCGGCAAAAAAAATGTTATGTAGAATTACGATGTTTTTCTTTACCGTTATAGTGCGTGGTGATTGACTATACACACGTGACTCCGCAGTTTTTATCGGGTCAAATCAATGGCAGTGTTCTAATTTTCATTTTAAAATCCTTATCCATAATGGATTATTCTCTCTATAAATAAATCAAAGACATGAATTCCTATTCGATATTTTTAATAAAGCGTTATAATATCATATTTGGTGTTTGCCTAGGGCTTTAATAATGAATTTATGATATTTTTAGAATACAATTAAAATTACTTTTGTTCTTATCCATCAGCCTGACTTTATTAAAAATTGTCGCTTTTATTTTAAGATATTTACATATTTACAATACTCCGATTTATTAGTACGGGAGAGATATTTTGGGCTCGAAATGAAATGCTGAGATTAAGGTTATCTTTGTTAAATATAAGACAAGTTACAATTCGATTTATTTATAAACATCGTATATTCAAAATACAATTTTAATTTGTTAATCTGTGTTGCTATTGGTGCAAATAAGCAGATGACCCACTTAGTAAGTGAGTACATTGCTGGCCTCTTAAAATGAGGCAGAACAGAGAAGGAGAAAGACGGGAGGAGAAAAGGTTATTCCTCCGCCCATCTGTTTTGCTGTATCAGCCCAAATGCCCACTGCATGGTCCAGCCTCTTCTACAATCGAGAGTACGCCTGGATGGGGTTAGGCCATATAGTCAGCTACGCTGGCCTAGTGCGGATTGGCGTACTTTACATACTATAGAAATTCTTCAAAATCGCTACGGTATGTAAGTTTTCCTTCACCATTATAGTGCGTAGTAATTGACAATCAATACACCTATAACTCCGAAAAGTCGGATTTGTCTCCTGGGACTTGAACCCGCGACCAGACGCGGCTGCCTACATGTTCGCGGTGGTCGCGGGTTCAAATCCCAGGGCACACCTCTGACTTTTCGGAGTTATGTGTGTAATGATAGTCAATCACCACGCACTTTAAACGGTGAAGGAAAACATCGTGAGGAAACCTGCATACCGTAGCGATTTTAAACAATTTCTACGGTATGTAAGTCCGCCAACCCGCACTAGGCCAGCGCGGCGTGGTAGACTCAATCGATTCCCTCGATTGTAGAGTAGGCCCGTGCCCTGCAGTGGGACGTATATAGGCTGATATAACTAACTTGAACCCGCGACCACCGTTAAACATGGCAGTCGCATCTGGTCCGTTAACAACAGGCCACCACGCACTTATCTTTTTTAATCAATCATAATCCCGCTTGTGGAGGGAGCCTGTGTCCTGCAGTGTGACGTATAATGACTTATACAGATAGATATATAATATTTTTTTATACTGGCATGGCAAAGTTACCAAAATGCGCCTAAAATTGAACGCAGTACATTTCAGATAGAGTAAAGCGCCATTTTCACAGGGAGTGTATCTCGCGGCGACGGCCGGCACGGCCGACGCGTGATGTTTAAATATAGCTGGTCGAATTCTTAATGTTATTAGAAAAATACCAACTTTCTAACAAATATGCCAATATTGGAACGCAAATACTTATGGGTATTACAGAGCAGGCGTTTAGTAAAGCGCCGACAGCGTAGATATATGGATCCCGAGAGAAATCTACGTTTACCGAAGATTTAGACTAACATATTCAGTACTTTAAATTCTCTTGAATCCGCCGATTGGCACAAAAGCTTGGTTAGGTTTTATCTGCTCAATACAGGTGTCTTGATAAATATTAATGTTTGTATTTGACGAGTTTATTGCTTTAATTGTAACACGATTGGGTTGTGAAGTGTTACAGTCTGAGTTTTTTCGGGTCGAGCAATTTATTTGGTCTATGGGTTTTGGTTTGGATAATCTTGTATGAGTCATGACTGGGAGTTCTTTGTTAATAAATACACCCAACAGTCACATACATAGTCCTGACACGCTAAGCTCGAGTCTTATGGCGAGGATATTAAAACTGTGACAGACTTTTCGGTCTTACAAACACCCAGACCCGAAATAAAACTGTGGTTCACAAAAACATTTGTTTTAGTGCGGTGATCGCATTTTATGTCTAATAGTGCCTGTAAAAATATGCGAGCTAAAAAAAATTCAGGTCTAGTTACCTGAAAATTCACTTGTGGTGTACAGACTAATAAACTTGTAGGTAGTAGTTCGAATATGTTAATTAAATATAAGTGTGCGAGCCACCCTCTCCGTTATTACACTGACAGACGTCAGACCGACTGGACGGGTCTCAGACACTGGAAATCAACCACAGTGTTTTATTGAAAATGTAAATGAAAAAATTTATTGAATTAATTAAAATGTTCAACATCATTTAAATTTAGTAATTTTTTGTAAAGCGGTTTTCACTAGACAAGAACTGGCTAGAAACTCTAGTGTCAATCTTTTCAAAACCAGTTTACAATATAGTGATTATTACAAAAGTTACATGTTGGTTTAAATCAGAGCAGTTCATTAATATTTTATTTGGTATAATTTACAAAGATATTAGTATTAAAAATATATATTACTTGTAAATTATACCAAATAAAATATTAATGAACGTTATATTTAATATGGCTGAGTGAAGCGGAGTCGCCCAGAACGAAGAATTCGTATACTCTGATATTTAAACTATCAACACCTGATCATAATATCTCCCTTAGTATTAAATGAATGATAATATGTAGCATAGCGTAAAGGCGGAACTATCCATGACTATTGGTCGTATCAATTTATTTACTCACATTTCAGAATCTATTCAAACAGTCATAGAAGTATTAACATAAATTATATAAACATACATACATAAACGGTGAAGGAAAACATCGTGAGGAAACCTGCATACCGTAGCGATTTTAAAGAATTTCTACGGTATGTAAGTCCGTCAACCCGCACTAGGCCAGCGTGGTGGACTATATGGCCTAACCACTCTCAATCGATTCTCTCGATTGTAGAGTAGGCCCGTGCCCTGCAGTGGGACGTATATGGGCTGATATAGATAGATAGACATACATAAACTCACGCCTTTTTCCCAGGGTAGGCAGAGGTGCTACCAGGACACACCCACATTTCGCCTTGTATGTTCAGTCACACGATGTGATAGGGGGCGAGCCTATAGCCATATTGGGTAAAAATTCCTGACTCCGGGCTGATAATGAATAGAAAAACCCAATATCACTTTGCCCGACCCGGGTTTCAAACCCGAGACCTCAGCTTTGTAGTCGTACCGTAGTACAACTACGCCACCATGACAGTCTTGGCACAATATTTTTCTTTATCGTTGAAATAAGCGATAATCTACTTACTAACACTCTGTTTGCCAAACATCGTAGACTTTAAGCCGACGGATTTAAAAGCATTACATTTTTCACAAGAATTTTCCTTGCAAGGTAAGCACATAAAGAATTTTTTTTAAAGTTTATCCGATAAAATAGATGAAAATCTATGTTATCGGATCTATTTTATACAGCTATCATTTTATTGATTATTATAATCACTTTGAAGTGCAGTGCATAATTATGTCGGCCTTAATTAATCCAGATATAGATTCGAACCTGGAACGCTTCGTATACATAAACTACTATTTTAAGTCTAAATCCAGATATGGAGATCCTACCATCAGCAGAAGTTTAACATTTTAGATGAACGAGACTTAACGTCTTATGTCTCAGGTTGGCGAGCGCAGTGGAATGGCGAACATTGCTTTGTAATTGGGTGTTTGATTTTGCTATTGTCCATGAGCGGTCGTATCGCTTACCATCAGGCGAATGGCATGCTCGTCTCGCCATTCATCGCAATAAAAAAATATCTAGAACTTTTCTGGGACCGACCGGTGTGATCCAACATCTTTCTGCAACTCATTTGTGCACTTGTTTGGTACCGTATGCATACATACATAAACTCACGCCTTTTTCCCAAAAGGGGTAGGAAGAGGTGCTACCAGGACACCCAAATTTCGCCTTGTAATGTTGCCGCGATGTGATAGGGGGCTCCCTTATATATAGTATGTATGTATATTTCTTTCAAATGTTTATTTTTTCTTCAAATCAATTTATGCACCTAAATCCATTCCCAACCCAGAACTAGCCCACAAAACCTTACAAACCGAAATACATTTCCATATTCATAATCCCTCAATCGGCTATGAATCCTTAGTCTTTAAAGCGTGTACCGCATTACCAACTCTCAATTTACCGGCTGACCGCTTATACCGCGGGATTCCGCCCGTTCATCATACGGAAATATCGGCAGCGCACATGATCAATGCTCTGCTGAATTTATGAGCGCCTAGTATTACAGCCTGGTTTAGGCTAAGTTTGTGGGTATTTTATGGAATATTTAGATGTTTCAAGAGTTTTTGTAGGAGAAGAAAGAGAGAGGGAGAAAGAGAGAGAAAGATATATGTATATTTTACTGGCCAAACCCGATTTTAGGATAAACTTGTGTCGCCTAGGCCAAACCAGTTCTCCCTACACGCGATAGGACAATCTAGTATAGCCCAGGCCAAGCTAGTGTATATATTATAATATTATATTTTCTACGAATTGTAACACTGCCTGGTAGTTTTGTCAAAAATCGCGATTTTAGTATTCATGGATCAATCCGTATAGGCATGAATCTTTTTACTGCTCGGATAAGTTCCCGAACCGAACCGAAGTTCAGCTAAGCGACAAAAATAATCGTAGATATCTATACGGGGTGGCCAAAAATCGTGGAAACTAAAATCACGATTTTGAACAAAGAATCGACTCAGAATTTTTTCAAATTTTATACAATGTCACTGGGGGTGACGAGAAATATAAGGGGTAAATTAAATACCCTATGTCAATATGGAATGAAAATGAAATGGAATGAAAATAATTTATTAAATCCATTAAAAGGTTAAACATTATTTAGATTCAGTCATTTTTTGTTCGACCACCCGGTTCTGAAAGCGGTTTTCACTAGAGAAAAACGGGCAAGAAACTAACAAATTAATCTAGTATTACACAGAGCACTAAATAAGAAGGTGAAGGAATTAAACATTCAAGCTATTTCAGTCCCCAGATGGGTATAAAACCACGTCGCAAAAGCACTTATGTTACTAAACCACTAAGCTTAATTCATTATTTAAACACATCAACGTACATTAATTAGATAAGACATTTTCCAACATTCCTGCTACATTACCAACGAAAACACCCACGATATTCATAGTCAGTTTATAAACCTATTTAACTATCGAATGTTTTGTCTTGTTCGCTCAAACTGAAGTCAAAAGCCGTTCGAAAGGGACAAAATATTCGATAGGTATTATTAAACTATGTATACGGCCGCTAACACACACGATCCGACATTAAGATACATGTCTTGCGTCGTGTATCAGAAACTACGAGAGTTTTCGGTCTCCCAACACGCAGATTTGAATCAAATATTTGATCACACAAGTATTTGCGATGCGAGGATCAAGGCTTTTGGTAAATTGATTAAAATCAGATTTCAGCCTAGAATTCTGGTGGTAATATATAGGTATCGATTTAGACTTGTATTGACAGTCAATTACCACGCAGATCAATGATGAAGAAGAACAAACATACATACATAAACTCACACCTTTATCCCAGAAGGGGTAGGCAGAGGCGCCACCTGGCAACCCCATTTCGCCTTGTATGTTCCGTCCTATGATGTGATAGGGGGCGAGCCTATCGCCATATGGGGCACAAATTCCTGACTCCAGGCTGATAATGAATAGAAAAACCCAGTATCTCTTTGCCCGACCCGGGATTCGAACCCAAGACCTCAGCATTTTAAAGGGATTTTAAATAATTTATATGATATGTAAGGTCCGGCAACCCGCATTATGCCAGCGTGGTACTATGCTTGGCTATGGCCTAACCCTTCTCAATCAAACTCTCAATTGTAAAGTAGCGTGCCTTGCATTCAGCAATCGTACCGTGCCAGATTAATCTTTATAAAATAAATTGCTATAGAACATTTTATAATCCCTGTTACATCTTGGAACAGAAAAAATTTTGACTATCTTTGGATATTACTAGTTGGATTTTTATCTACCCCTTAGGATATAAGCGTGAATTTATTTATATTTTAAACATTCGTTACACCATCGGTGCGGTACCGATAAAATTACATGAATATATTATGTATTGTTCTAAGTAACGAACTTTGTACGCGTATACAGCATTACTTATGTATGTCAATAGAAAATAGAATGCCTAAGAGGCGTAGTTGTACTACGGTTCAATTACAACCTAAGGTCTCGGCTTTGAATCCCGGGTCGGGCAAAGTGTTATTGGATTTTTCCACTCATTATCAGTCAAGAATTTGTGACCGATATCGCGATAGGCACGCCGTGCATCATATCGTGGAACGGAACACACAAGGCGAAAGCACTTCTGTAAGCACCTCTGCTTACCCCTTCTGGGAAAACAGCGTGAGTTACTATATGTATATATCTATGTAGAAAATAGTCCAACATTTTACCTAAAATCATCAAGGTGAAATCCTTAGTTAACGTGTTATTAATTAACACTTACATATTCAAATTCGCTAATTAGATAGTAGGGTCTAGAACGCTTGTAGTTAGTTCAGACGAAATATCTCGGGTACTTATGTTAGAAATCCGACACGAATTAACTTTGCTGTTACGTTTACTGATTTATATTGCAGAATACTCTATAGTACTGCCATGTTTTATTTTTTTATTACTTTGATTATCGAGACGAGTATGCCATTCGCCTGATGGTAAGCGATACGACCGTAAGAAAACCAAACATCACCATGAATTACAAAGCAATGTTTGGCAACTGCGCTCGCCATCCTGAGACATGAGATGTTAAGTCTCATTATGTCCAGTAGTTACTCTGGCTATAATGTCCTTCAAACCGAACATTTTGGTACGACATTTGACTGAAATGTATCTAATGGTATGTTTAGCGACCTACTGGGTCGGGGTAATTGTAAAGGTTTAAAGCAGTGCAAATAATTTTGAGCCATTGACTCAAACGAAGAAGAATGGTAAGTGGCGTCCAAATGAAGCATCAATAACTATAGATGCTGTTGCGTTTAGTGAGTAAGATTGCTGACGAATCTATAATAAATACCCCTCTTTTTGCAAGACTAGCAACGCAACTACATTTTTATATTAGCACGACATTAGATTACAATGCATTTAACGGTACTATGGACTATGGACTATGGACTATATGGCCTAACCACTCTCAATCGATTCTCTCGATTGTAGAGTAGGCTCAGGCCCCGCAGCAGGACGTATAAGGGCTGATACAGAAACGGTAAATGCAATTCAATCGAAATAGGGCCTGTAATGATGATTAATCATTACCTCTTGCTGATCGATACGAAGATATCTACTTGAAACTGTTTATAGATAGGTTGCAGCGTAATCGCGACATATTTGCATGGGTCACGGTTTTGTTGCAATGTATATGGTAAACGCAATCTATCAACTGACTCTCACAAATTCTCAAGTAATGAGAGTGTAATATAGAAGCGAGCCATCACGTACCATACTAATAAATAAATACACCCAACAGTCACATACATAGTCCTGACCCAACATTAGGATCAATTAAGTCTTGTGTCGCAGGTATCGGAACTACGAGAGACTTTTCGGTCTCACAAACACCCAGACCCGAAAGAAATATATCTCTCGTTTCACAGCCCGCGTCTAACCAACTGTGCCACGGAGGCTGTCCATAAGGTACCATAAGGTTACCATAAGATAACCATAAGGTTACCATAAGGTACCATAAGGTACCATAAGATTACCATAAGGTTACCATAAGGTACCATAAGATTACCATAAGGTTACCATAAGGTACCATAAGGTAAACTGTTTTTTTTTTTTTTGTGTGTGTGTTATCTGTAACTGTATCAGCCTATATGTCCCACTGGCCACGGGCCTCTTTTACAATCAAGAGATGGATTGAGAGAGGCTAAGTCTAAACTCGCTGGCTAAGTCCAGGTTGGCGGACTTAACATACTATAAAAATTGTTACGAATCGCTATATGCAGGTTTTTCTCGATGTTTTCCTTCATCCATAAAGTTTTTTTAATATGACACAAAAAACCGTTTCTCAAGTAATTCATTACATCGACTATTAAACCTTGAATTATCTAACTACCAACAGGCGTTGTAGTCACTTTGTCCGGCGAAAATAAAAATCAGTTTCTGTACCGCAGTGCGCGATATGCAAAACGCGATGTCACAGGTTCGACCGCCGAACCGGGAAAATATTTGTCTAAACAAAAGAATATTTGGATGAAATCTTGTATTAATAATACATTTCCAAAATTAACATCATTTTATTATTATTGTAATTTCAAATACGCATGATATAACACACGCATCTTATTCTGAAGTTTGTAATTCTGAATTGTAAATTAAAGAATAATAGACCTCGTCGTTTAAATTATTTTGATATATTTCTGTTACTGTTGTTGATGAAATATTCATTCATAATTAATATTCATTTATCAATTAATTAATATGACAACGAATAATCTTTAAAAAAGATTTATTTAATGTAGATTTTACTATTTTAAAACAGTATTAAACTACTCGGAATATTTTGTAAAAATAATTATTTATCTGTGTGCAAAAAGAATGCAATGGTTGAAATATTTTATGCCTAATTATCGATATATAGGAATATATACGTAAAAGATTATGTTACATAATTATAAAGTCGCTTCAAAATTCCCATCAATTATTACATAAAAATTAAACTACACAAAACGGAATTTCCAAAAAAAATATTTCCATCAAAATATAGTATATAAACGCAAAGAAAAATTATATAAAAAAGGCGGTTCATACGAAATGTTTTACCCAATACAAAGTTTAA
This sequence comes from Deilephila elpenor, assembly GCA_949752805.1. Classification (NCBI taxonomy): domain Eukaryota; kingdom Metazoa; phylum Arthropoda; class Insecta; order Lepidoptera; family Sphingidae; genus Deilephila; species Deilephila elpenor. The sequence continues at coordinate 8,731,590 of OX457118.1, read as the reverse complement.
TCTCCAGTTATGTAATCCTAAGTTGTTTAACACCCGGGATATCCCAGGATTTACTCTGAATAGAGTTTTGTATACGCCTCTTATTTATTCGATAAACTGGCAGAGGCATAAATCATTCCTTTCTAAGTTTTACATTTTGTACAGCAGTGCTTCCGCTTCGATAATTTTTTTAGTTCATACATACATTAAGTATGTGAATATATTGATTTAAAAAATTGTCGCAAATATTATCTGTAATAGCAATTTAAAAAAAACAAACATTTTTTGAAAAAAATATTTTTGGTAACACAAAAACTTTTTTAAACTTACCAAATTACTTTTCAACGCACATTTTTGTCACTACGTTTGAGAGAAAATTCCTCACACAATTTCACCCACTTATAACTCACTTTCTACGGGAACACAACACTGCATTTTTCACTCCGCGTATCGTGTTTTAGGGGTGAGCGCGACCATCCCCTAACCGAACGAAAGACATTCTAACCCCCACCCTCTGGGATTGTGCGTGTCGCCACCACGCATGCGTCCAACCCTCAAGGCTGCAAATTGAAGATTTATTCCAACTGAATAGTATTTGCATTTTTTTATATGTAATTGTCCATTTTTATTCCAGCGACAGTTTTGCTACTGATGGCCAATTCATGTTACGTTGTTCGATTAAAAAAAGAGCTTAGATTTTTGAGCGGTATTTTCGTGAATTTAATCTCGTGGTCGATTGCGCTTTTTGCTTTTATTCAAATTTAGAACGTGGTTGACATTTATTAAAATGTGCATTTATTTATTAAACCTTATTTTTTATATTGAGAAAGCCATACAATGTATATTTTGAATAGCAATAGAACTATATCGGAAAAAATATTATTGCAATAGAATGAAAAAAACATGTAATTAAAATTGTAAATGTAAAGCCGGGCGGTAATTATCTATGAATACAATATATTTATTTACCTGCATGAAAAATTGACGACAAAGCCTCTCGTTTTAAATGCACTGCAATACAATTAAAGTATCCAATGGTAAGAGCTAATTACAAATCGTCGGTCGACACAATTTTGTCGGCCAGAAAACCGCATACCCAATCGCGAAACACATGCATGCACTATAATGGACTATCCACTATCTTATAAAATGGTTATTAACCAGGCGGATATAAATAGAGGTTTTGTATATACATACATTCATAAACTCACGCCTTTTCCCAGAAGAGGTAGGCAGAGGTGCTACCAGGACACCCACATTTCGCCTTGTATGTTCCGTCCCACGATGTGATAGCGGGCGAGTCTATCGCCATATCCGGCACAAATTCCTGACTTTCAATTCAATATCACTACCCACCCGAGATTCGAACTCGAGACTTCAGCTTTATAATCGTACCGTAGTACAACTACGCCACCAAGCAGTCGCAATAAATAATAGTAATTAAAAGTCTTTCTACAGTGACAAAGGAATTATGCAATGACAGTAATTACAGTTCAAGCTAAATAGAATATCGACTGTGGAACGTCGGTTAAATATTAATAAGTCTGTCGCCATATGCCGTAATATGCTAGCTTTCCGTGCAAACCTTATTTCCATTATTTCTAATTATATTGGAACAGTGGCTATAATTATACACCTGATGTTTTTATTTATTGCGCGGAATGGCGAGACGAGCATGCCATTCGCCTGATGGTAAGCAATACGACCGCTCATGGACAGCAGCAAAACCAAACAACACCTTGAATTGCAACGCATTGCTTGGCATTCCATTGCTCTCGTCATCCTGAGACATAAGATGTTAAGTCTCAATATGTCCAGTAGTTACACTGGCTACAATGTCCTTCAAGCCGGAGCACAACAGTGTATTTACACTGCTGTTTGGAGAAACAGACGTTGCGGTGGTACCTACCCAGGTGGCCTCTCACATATGACAGACCTACCACCAGTAAAGTGGTAAGTGCAGGGCACTCTAGACAGTTTATAGATGATACCCATGTGTCATAGTGGAATAAGACAGCCTTCATTGCTTAGTTGGTTAGACGCTGGATTTCAAACGAGAAAGGAGAATGAATGCCCATTCAGGGTGTCGGTAAAAAATATCTTTGATCCCGAAACCGATACTGCTTAAAATTCATTATAGCGTTTCCCTGTTTTATCCCGGGTGACAGATTTTTATAAAATAAAGTAATTATGATCACATTTTACGATACGTTAGCCATTACAAATAGGGCTACCAGAGTTACTGCACTTTAAGTTTATTTCTCCAAGAACTCCGGGCCTGGGTCGCCATTATGTTTATTTTTATTAAAAATATATATATATATATATATATATATATATATATTTATAATATATTTCCCTTCACAAAAAAGTAGGTTTCACCGAGGGACAAAAATTTGCCACCGATACCAAGTTTCATAGTGAAATGAGCATTCTCCTTTCCCAGGTTTCCATTCTTATACCGAGACAAACTTTTGTATAAACCACAAGTATTTGTTTCGGATTTTGGTGGTATTCGCCCGAATACTTAAACGCCACTTTAATATCATGTTGCACTTAACTACGAAAGTCCCACTTAAATGTACTGATTAAGTGGGACGTGGGTAATTAAGTGCAACTTAATATTTAAATGGCGTGTGAGTATTCGGGCGATTTAGACCGAAACTCTCTTGTAGTTTCTGAAAAAACTTGATCTTAGTTTGAGGTCCAGACTATGTATGTGTTAGCTTATTTATTTACTTATTTAAGATGATTTTCCAGTCACACACCCACCATTGTCACTCCTGTCAGCCAGTATCAACAGCACACAAAGAAATTACACCAAGCATCGGAGCTCAGCGAGTCTTTTAGGGAAATTAGCTTGTCTTATTATTTATAAACCGACTTCAAAAAGATTTTGTATTAGTTAAGTATGTATGTATAAGTTTATAATAATAAATATAATAACGGTCACATACATAGTCATGACCCCACACTAAGATCGAGACTTTTCGGTCTCACAAACACCCAGACCCGAAAAAATACCTGTAGCACACACAAACATTTGTCACGGTGCTGGACTCGAACCCGCGGCTTTTTTCACAGTCGGCGTCCAACCAACTGCGCCACGTAGGCTGTCCGCGATTTACCCAATTATTCGATTAATTTATTTATTATTAATAATAGTTCATAAAGTGTACTAATTTAGCTTCAGCTGCAAACTGAATGCTATTGTACAACTGATGACATAGGCCATGCAATCGCCCCGTTGACAAAATAGAATGGAGCTTGTGGATTATGACGTCACGAACATGAGCAATGCGTAATAGCTTGGACAGATTAATCTGCTTTAGTGTTATAACGTTTGTTTAAGTGGAGTAGTTGAAAAGTGTTGTATACTAATAAATTGATGACTCAGTAGGTCATGGTACCTGAAATTCTGTACACATAGAGTATCAAAAAGGAATGGAGAGAAATTCCTTGAATTAAAGGCATTAAAGAAATTCCTCTTTCTAGTTTACGTCATATAACACTCAAATGAATCTGTATCTATATCAGCCCAAATAGGTCCCACTGCAAGGCACGGTTCTCCTCTAAAATCGAGAGTACGATTGAGAGGGCTTAGGTCATATAGTCCACCACGCTGGCCTTGTGCGGGTTGGCGGACTTTACATGCCGTAGAAATTCTTCAAAATCGCTACGGTAGGCAGGTTTCCTCGCGATGTTTCCCTCCCCGTTATACCGTGGTGATTGATTTTGCTATCAAAATACATGACTCCAAACTCATTAATGAAAATACGCCCCATATAAGTATATACATGTAATAAGGTGTTTAACGAAACAAAAATAGCCACGTTGTTGCTCTGTAAAGAGTTTATTTAATGTTTATACGAGATACAATTTCACAAATTACACAACTTAAATAAAACAATTATTACATAATAACAATTATACAAACCTGTAAAGAGAAACAACGTTTAAAGCTATTGCTTTAATTAATATTTTCACGAGTACAATCTTAAATATTTCTTATAGCCTCGTTTTTCCCAAGCATGTAGATCCATAAACAAATCCCTTTTTTTACAATACTCTATGCCATAGAGTCTATGGTAAATTGCTGCCACCACAGATAATACTTTGATATTAGAAATGCGCGGGTAATTTAATGAAGGGCTTCAAAGAGCTTCATTTACATACATATAAAAGATTGCAGACAGTTGTTCCTTTCGTGAAGATTTCTAAGATGTATTGGTACGGAAATACCACAGACGCAAACTCATTCTGCAAAGTGGATGTGCAGTGGAGCAAATTGCTCGAGAAACGTATTTTATAATGCAGTTTTGAAGAATATGTTTTGTACTGGGACGATAGAAGGATTACAATGCTTCTGCAAAGAGTGATGTAGTCTTGATAGAGAATGAAGAGACGTTTGTCTTTGAATGAGAAAAGGCGTAGAGTGAAGAAGCATCTCAGCGGGCCGGCATGATTGTGTCGAATGGTATGAGACTACCGTCTGTTGCCATTCGATACTCTGTCTGGACGGCATTCGCACTTACCACCAGGTGCAATGCAGTCACTATACCATGCGAAATTTAAAAAAAAATAGGTCCATTCCAAACCGCATATACTCACGTGTTGGGAACAATACTTAAATTTGTGCCCCATACGGCGATAGACTTGCCCCCTATCATATCATCGGACAGAACACGTAAGGCGAAACGTGGGTATCCTTGTTGCACTTCTGCCTACCCCTGCTGGGAAAAAGGCGTGATGTTTATGTATGTAAAATACTTGTTGGAGTTGAAAGATTTTACAGCTTTTTAATAAACGTATATTAATATTCTACATCACTTGACGAGTAAAAAATAATATTATTTACTATTTAAATACTAACCCTTGGTTTCGATTTATCACCGTATGCTATTGAGTAAAAAATGTTATTTACATAATTATATAAAAAATAATGAAGAGAGCAGAATTAACCTTATAATTAATACAGTTCCTAATACTTTGTGCTGGAGTAAAGTGCAGTTGCACTGAAATTGCACTAAAATGTTAAAACCTCTTCAAGCCACCCATTTGTACAATAAGCCACTTGTATTTTACACTCCTCTAAATCTTGCTTTCACTGCACTTTTCTTGTGCTAAACCTCCGAATTTTTCTAACCATCTCTATGACAAACTACGGGAGAGCCCCACAATCTTTGCCAATAGCCTTGTTGAAACAACGCACCAGCTACTAATATATGGCGCGATATATTACTAAGACTTTGCAAAGGATAGATAGGAACGGTAAATTAACTTTATTGGTATAATTGTTTGTTACACTTTAAAGTCTTAACTTCTTGAGTGATTCTTGTAAAATTTTGTGTGCATGTTGTCAGACGCATAAGAACGGACTTAAGGTTTCATTTATCTCTTAAAAAAGTACTGTTTACAAAGAATGGTCGTATTTGTAACGGTTGAATTATTGGTCTAATAAGTCGAAGTGTAGGTGCACTGTTCAATTCTATCGTCTCCAACAAACACATAACAAGCGCTATTTAATCACCTCACGTAGATGTAAATGATGATGACTATGATTTCGAATAATAGGGTAGTTTAATTAAATATCGTATGAAAATAAAACAGTAGTGTGGAATGAAATGTTTACTTCTCAATTGGGAGCCCAATAATCCTTCTACTGACAAAAATAGACAAATTAAAAAATACATACCACTCCGTTTCTCCCTACATTGTATATGCAAGAATTTGCTAAAAGTGGCCTTGTATGCATATTGCCCGCGCTCTTTACAAAACAAGGTTATATGCAGGAAAATAAAGAAAGTGTTATAACCATTTTCTATGGAAATGTAATTTTGTTTAATAAATTTTGGAGCAGATGCGACCTCTACGTATTTTAATAAATAGAGTTTAAAGTGAAAAAAAACACCTATTATTTCTCACTCTCTCTCTCTCTATGAGACTTAACATCATATGTCTCAGGATGGCGAGCTCAGGGAATGCCAAGCATTGCTTTGTAATTCATCGTGTTGTTTGATTTTGCTTCTGTCCATGAGCGGTCGTATAGCTTACCATCAGGCAAATGGAATGCTGGTCTCGCCATTCATCGCAATAAAAAATAATAAATAACTATTGATTAACTCATAAAATATTTCAAAAGCAGAAAAATATTTTAATGTCCCCAATGGTATCACAGATAAAAATGAAAAGACTTAGCAGACGACAGGATTGATACACGGTTGTCTCAACGGTTTCTGTTTTACATTATTATCCTTTTAGATCTAAAATCTCGTTTAACATCCGTCATACTCCGGCTGAAGTACAGGCGGGTTGAAAAGTGTTGAAAAAAATTAAAACTCCGGCGTAAATGCATTTGACGCTTTTATTTGTTTGTGGATTATATCAGTCAGAAATCCAAACTTTTGTAACTATTATGTGTGCATACATACATCACGCCTTTTTCCCAGAAGTTGTAAGCAGAGGTGTAACCAAGATACCCACATTTCGACTTGTATATTCCGGCGTACAATGTGATAGGGGGCGCTCCTATCGCCATATCGGGCACAAATTCCTAACTCTGGGCTGATAATGAATAGAAAAATCCAATATCTCTTTGCCAGACCAAGGACTCGAACCGGAGACCTTACACCTACGCCACTGAGGCAGTATTATATGTGCCTGATATTAAATACCTTTAATATTAATCTTCTCTCTCTTCGTTTTCTCTTAGCCATAGGAAGTCCATTGCTGAAAGTAGGCCTTCCAAAATAATTTAATTTGAGAAAATATATACATACATACATACATACATACATAAACTCACGCCTATGTCCCATTGGGGTAGGCAGAGACTATTGAGCGCCAAGTGCTACGGTCCATACATACCTCTTTCGCTTCATCCACTGTCATTAATCTTTGCATACACGCTCGTCGGTTTCGAGGACTCCGTATTTTCCCTTTCTTTAATAAATTAATGAGAAAATATATATTAATGTTAATATGAGAAAGTATATAATATTAATATTAATATGAGAAAATAAATACATACAAAAGCTTTTCTAAGCGACGCTACCCGGCCTCTCGAGGCGTTGTCGCGTAAAATGACGCGGTATTTTGCACGATAAAATATAACTTGCGGCTGATGAATCCAGTCTGAATTGAGGATGAGAGTCTGGAGTGGACAGTCATTTCGTGCTACATGTAAGGAATTATGTAAAGACATTTTATTGTATTTTTTTTGTTCTGTACCAGCCCATATACGTCCCACTGCAGGGCACGGGTCTATTCTACAATCGAGAGAACGATTGAGAGAGCATTATTTAAACTTAGAGCAAATATAAAAAAAATAAACAATATGAAACTGCTCTTATAAAGTCTTGTGTTCGATTTTAAATCTATGTCTCTTTAATGTAAAAATATGTTAATATGTTTAAATATATACGTAATAATAACACATACACCCAACACTCACATATGTGCATAGTCTTGACGCTACACTAAGATCAAGTTTTGTGTGAGTATCAGAAACTACGAGAGACTTTTTGGTCTCACACAAACACGGACGCTGTCAATGTTATTTAATTTGTGTAATATCATTTCATTTAAATTCATTTCATATAGAAAAATATATTAAATATTTTTTTTAAATTAAGATTTAATCAAATATAATATAATCCAAGCATACAATCATGAAAATAGCTGCATTAATGAAAACTGCTTGCAGATACGACCTAAACTACCAAAAATTAAAATCTTCCTTTTATAAACACCTAAAAATCACATATGATTCACACCAAAAGTCCCTGAGATCGTCAGAGAACCTGAGGTTGAGAATGCCCGTGCACTCTACGACGTTTATGGATAAGTCTTTCACTGTGCAAGCTGTCCGATTATGGAACGCACTTCCTGATGCAGTAAGACGGGCACGAACACTGTTGTCCTTTAAAAAAATGGTAAAAGAACACTACTTGTCCCTTTAACAGCCCAATTAATCGAGTGAGTGATTGTTAATATTTTTATTATATAATATGCTATAAATGTGTGCACTTATGTGTATATATAAACGTATGTATTTATTTATGTATATATTTTGTAATATATATGTTTATTTATTTATTATATTAGTATGTTGCGTATTTTATATGTCTGATACTGTGTCACTTGTTTTATTCGTATGTGTATACGGAGCATCTATTAAATATTATTGTTATTTTTATTTTATAGCTATTATGAATATGTTTTTAATAAGCTATTGGTGCACTATTGACTGCCCTCTCTTTTATCCTTCTCTTATTTCCATCCCAAGGTAGTCGGTAAGAGATTGCCTCGAGCGATACGACCGCCTTTTGTACTATTATCGAATGTAATGTTTTATTTGTTAAGCTTAAATATAGTGTACAATAAAGGATATAAATAAATAAATAAATAAAAATCTTTCAATTGACACAATTTTCAATAGTAAATTTGAAACCCAAAGAAACTCCAACCAGTACTTATAATTAAATACAATTTAAACTTCACGCGAAGGTCAGAACAATGAACTTAAAATAGATTCCAGTATTCCGCACTGCAAACACACATCACAAACTTAGGACAACCCAACTGAATATTTGAAGCATCAAAATGAACAAGGACCGTGCCACAATGGCCCAACTTTCCCAAGATGGAATTAAAAAGTTCGCCCAAGTCGCGAGAACCACAATTGCAGGGTACTTTACGAACGTTCCGAAGATATTACAACATTTATCTTGAGAAACTCGACCTTATTTTATTTTGTCTATATTTGGCTAATTTGGACTGAAACATGTACCAAATATTAGTTTAGTAAAATATATATTATTTCTCAATATTTTATTACATGTTTATTTCAAAAAGTCACGAAACGAGAGACTGTGTTACATTGAGACAAATGTTTGTATCATTATCTAATAAAATAATAGTTTGATCTAGATATTGCGAGACAAGAAACCCTGCGTAGTTTCATATAATAGACATGAGTCTTACAATAAGGTCGATTAAACTATCCGATTATTTGGTGCAAGTATTAAATAAAATATATTTTTTTATATCCTATATGTTTAGTAGCCAATGTTAATTGTTTATAATGTAACTGAAATTTAATTATCGATAGCTTTCTGATAACAGGGCAAGAGCCTTTGCTTAAGAGGGCCGGCAGCGACTGTATGCATAAAGCAGCAGACCGGGCTCTGTGGCTTACCTTGGGAGAGGCCTATGTCCAGCAGTGGACTGCAAGGGCTGATGATGATGACAATGATAAAGCCTTATGATAAAGAACTAAGGAAAGAAATGTCTCGATTTTGATCTCAGAGATACACACTTTACAATACATACTTTTCATAGTTATCTATTACGTAATTTACATACTGAATTCCACGAACCCGCTTTAGGCCACGAATGGACTCAGGCCTAACCCTCTCAATGCTAAAAGACTAAAGAACAGTCAATTAAGCTTACGATTAAATGGGTAATAAAAACCCAGGGTCAGGTAACAAGTATTATGTAACATATAAAATGTCTCCATTCCATGTCTACCTTGTTAGTTGATCCTTAACATAATTATGTAATAATTGTTGACTATGTCTTCTCGGGGGTTGAAAGGCTGAGTGCAAAGTTACGACTATTTTTCGTGCAAGAGGAAAAGCTTTAAAGTTCCCCTTTCGGTACCTCCTGGGAGGCTGAAAGGGGTATGTCAGTGTCACTGGTCTTCCAGCCCGGCATTCTTCGGATGCTGTGGCCGAGGTGCCTAACAAAACCGACGACGATTTGATAAATTTTTACTTATTTTTTACACTAGCACGAAAAAGTGACTGCAGAGCAGATAGTAGGTTAGTGTTATGTTATTCAATTAGAATATTAACTCGCGGAAGATGGTTACGTGTCCTTAGTGGACACAATTATAGCGGCCGGGAAGATGCTGAATATACACAGACTGAACCTGGAACGTGAAACACTTGCGTGTCTTACTGTGACGGGTTCTTATACATCGTGTGCGGTGGTTGCTTTTCGGACGGATATAATTAGCTTCCACTGGCAAAGTGCGGGTGATTAGCACTCACTATATACATAGATAAACTCATGCCTTTATCCCGTAGAAGGGGTAGGCAGAGGTACCACCAGGACACCCACATTTCGCCTTGTGTGTTTCGTCCCACGATGTGATAGGGGGCGAGCCTACCGCCATATCGGACAAAAAATACTGAGTCTGGGCTGATAAATAGAAAAATCCAATATTATATTGCGCCACCCGGGATTCTCAGTTTTGTAATCGTACCGTAATACAACTACGCCACCGAGGCACCCATGAATGTTTCGAAAACTTGGATTGAAGTTGTGTCACTAGCCTTTCAAAATAGGAGAGAGGGAAAGAAAAGAAGAAAGGTATTAAACCTCCAGGAACCTTACTCAACGATCAAAACACACCAGCAAAGCCTTACTAGGGGATAAAACACTATAAAATACCCGTACATTTTCTTGAAAATGTAATAACTCGGCCTGTGTACAGGAAGCCTTAACAACATCACACGTGCTTTCATAGAGTAATAGGATACGTTTCAGCCCAGTCTTGTGGCTAATGAACGGTTAGTGTGTTGTCCCCATCATTTTTGCCGTAGGCAGGACTTTTAGTAATGTTGTTACTTGTATGAAGTTCTAGGTATGAAAACATTTCGTGGAAATAAGTGGAATAAACAGTCATATAGCAACTTTGTGTTGGAAAAATGAGACCGCGATTGCCAAGATGTAATTTGTGATTTACTAAAATGTATGTGGTATGAGAACTCCGTAACGCGCATTGGTTTGACTATATTATATACCTTTATAATCGAAATTTGTTCTCAAAATCAATTTTAATCATAGTCATGCATATTTTGATATTCCGCAAAATAATAATGGCTAATAAAAGAGATGATATAGCTCAATGTCAAAAACAAGTGCGCAGTGGAATGTCATGCATTGCTTTGTAATTCATGGTGTTGTTTGGTTTTCCTACTGTCTATCAGTGGTCGTATCGCTTGCCAACAGGCGAATGGCATGCTCGTCTCGCCATTCATCACAATAAAAAGTTTACAAACCAAACTTACCGTGATAAAAGATTATTGCAACAGAAAACATCTTCAATGTATTTAATTGCATTCAACCCATGGCTAAAACGATATTGTCACATAAAAATGTCCCATTATCACTCACAAACATGTCCCTCCTACTCCTATTAACACTCCGTCCGCCGGCCGAGATAAATATTGCCCTCTAATAAATGGCTGTTCCGACAGTCATCAAATCAATTACAAGTCTTTTACTAGTAACACGAGCTGTGCCTTTCTATTTCCCATTTATCTTATAACTAATGCTATTAACTTCTGTGCTGGGAGTAATCCTAATACGGATTTATTTATGATAGTGTTAACGACTTTTGTAGTACGTGGCTTGGTAACGAACAAGACGGAACTGAAGATACAGCGGTTGAAGGTTCGAATACCAGGTCATACCCTGTGAATTTTCGGAGTCATGTGTATCGATAGTAAATTGCCACGCACTTTAAAAGCGAAGGAAAACATTGTGCGGAAGCTCGGAGTTTACCAGTTTCCATTCTTATCTGTTATTGGTATCCAATGTGTTCGAAGTACTCTCATCAGACCTATAACTAAACCTAAGGTTATCGAAATTATTTTGTTTACCAACAAATAAAATAAAATAAAGTAGAAAACACAAAAAGTTTTCCCTTGAATTCATAATCCAATTTTCTCATTACCAAGTAATTTAATTACATCTAAGCAACGGATTAAATATTTTATTAAAAGAAACGTGTTTATAAAATAGATACAATTTTTCTCAGCTACTGTGGAAAATTTTATAAAAATATTATTTACCGATGCCACTTTTCTCGTTATTTTTATAATTAATTGGTGATAGAATGTGGTGTTCTTGGTCATAGAATCTGCTTTACAATTAACGTTATTAGACATAAAGTAATAGTTTTGCTGTGGCGTGTTAAGGGCCTCGTTCACCATATTCAAGTGAACTGTTGATTAGTTACTTTTTGATTAACATTAATTGCCAAGTAAAAGTGCAGAGTATCTTCCGTCGATTTCACAAGTGAAAATAAATTATTGAGTTACAACGTGCTGGTTAAGTGAATGACATAGTAAATTGAACGAATTATTCGTTCAATATTACGTCAAATGCAAGGTCAAATGTCCCCGGCCCTGCTTTCCGCTGAAGAGTCAACGTTTTTATCCTTAAAAAATAAAATAGGAGGTTGAGATTTTAACCATCAAGTAAATACGTTAATTAGCAGACTATGCGGCCAGTAAAGTACTGATTAATCGATTAATCGACACGTGATGTTACGGGTGACTTCGACTGATGACTAGACTACTTGACGCTTTACTTGAGGGTGGTGAACGAGACCCTAAGGGAGATTATCGGAAGACGAAAGGTGATTGTTCTTTCTCATTCTCTCTCCTTTTTTCTTCTTTTATTGGCCATTCTCCACTCCAAACTTTATGGTAAATGAGTATTTCTGTGCAGGGGTATTTTTACTTACCATGTGGCGATCAAATTGCTCAGACTTTTTTGTACTAGCATTGCAAAATGTCTAAAATGCACCTGATGGTAACATTAGTGCAGTCCAAAGAAATTACTTAGCAAATGAAATGATTATTTGCTCAGAAACCAATATCGTATTTGACCAGAATATAAGCTGAAACTATAAAACATCATTTTGTTTTCACAACACATCGTTCGAAAACTATAAAAATATATCGACATCTGGTAAATAAGACAGATTCTCAAATTCTTTATTTCTACAAAGTTGTATTTTTTCAATAAGTAAATGTGCAATTTATATTGTGTTCAATCTACCCCCTGCGGGGCGAAGCGCGAACATATAAACCGAACCGACGTGGTTAGAATTTAATAAAAATCTGTTTTTCGTTCCCAAATCTAATTGGAAAGGAGCTGCAGAAAGAGTAGTATAAAAGCACATTCAGTTATCGACTCTACCCTATTATATTAGGGTGCAAATTTGTCTGTGATCCATAAAAACGTCTGGATCCACATAAACAAACGGTATTTGATATATTTCCTTTTGTTGGGTTACGTTTCGTATCCACCAGACTATGATGAACATCGGGCAGAAGCTCTTGCTCAAGCGGGCACCGAAAAATATCTTTACCATTTGCTAAAAACTCTCAATTTACTCTGCGAAATGGGAGAGAGTTTATTAGCGAGACATCTGTTATATTTTAATACTTAATATTTTTTGAAGGTAAATAATATGACCTTTATTAAGACGGGAGTTAAAACTAAACAATTAAATCCTGCTCCAAAACATTTCCCATTTATATAAAAGTCACTTCTATTTGCCGGAGATAAAAATATACCAGAAATATATTCCTGCTTTCCCAAAATATGTAAGAGCCATTCACGTCCCAACTCTCCCAGCTTAAATATATTGAAATCCTTGCACAAACCCACGTATGGTAGAGTCGGTACTGCATAAATCACTGCGCATAACGATACGCGATTGAAGCTCTATTGTACGTCTCTACGTGGTAGAGTCGTTGTAAAAACATCGTGGTAAGGCGCAGCTTACTGTGCATTTGGCACTGTCGTCCTATTTGCAAACGTGACGGCGCTACTAACAGCTCTACAAATAAAATTGCAATTTTTTAAAATAATTTTTTCGATGTTGCTTTTTCCCGTGAAGTTCCCGGACATTTTTAATTTTTCATGAAGCATATCCACGTCATATAAACAATTTCTTATTACATATTGAGGCTTAACATCTTATATCTCAGGATGGCGAGCGCAGTAAAATGCAAATCATTGCTTTGTAACTCATGGTGTTTGGTTTTGCTACTGTCAATGAGCTGTCGTATCGCTTACCATCAAGCGAATGGTATGCTCGTCTCGCCATTCATGGTAATAAATAACTGGTCTAGACGTCATATATATGGACCGCATAAAATTTGTTGAATAAGAAGTAAATAAACTTATGTATCTATCACAGATTATAATACAATAAAACAAAAGGTAGTTACACATCGTGGGACGGAACATACAAGGCGAAATGTGGGTGTCCTGGTGGCGCTTCTGCCTACCCCTTCGGGGATAAAGGCGTGAGTTTATGTATGTATGCATGTAGTTACATATTATATATTATATCAGTCCATATACGTCCCATTGCTGGACACGGGCCCACTCTACAATCGAGAGAATCGATTGAGAGTGGTTAGGCCGTTTAGTCCACCATGCTGGAGTTACATAACTTAGTATTAATATAGTTGTCAATTCCTTTTTTATCCGGTTAAAGTACATACCATAACATATTATACATATTAAGAAAGTTTAAATTAGATGGATATACGTGGCAACATATTAATATCAAATACTAACTGACGTCCGCGTGTAATGAAAGGTGTCATTAATAATTAAGCGAATTTCTCACCTACATACAAATCAGAGCCACGACGTGCAAATTCCCTCGTTAATTAAATATTTCTAACTACTATGTCAGCTGAATACGTTCATTATACAGGGTATATCAAGACCGCGACCGAAAACGAAGCCTGGTGGTAGTATTAGTGATATGAAACACAATGCAAGTAAAAATTTTACAAAAAAAATCGTTAATTTTTTTTTGTTATTTTTTACATATGGTCGTATTTGAGTGATTAAACATAGCTTTTCTAAAATAATGACGTACATCGCTTAATCTTTAAACACGCAATGGTACGTAAGGGTTTAAATTACTATTTTTGCAAAAACTAGGTATTTACCCCTCAAAAACGATCATTTTTAAACAATTGTAAAAAAAAATCCGTCGCTTATTTTGCAAAATTTTTAGTTGCATTGTGTCTGTAGCCGCTAAAACTACCACCTGGCTTCGTTTTCGGTCGCGGTCTTGATATACCCTGTATGAGTTGTAAAAATTATTATAATTTTTCGACATTGTAGCCTGCGTAACTACTGGACATAATGAGTTAACATTTTATGTTTGAGGATGGCGAGCGCAGTGGAATGCCAAGTATTGCTTTGTTTCATGGTAAAGTTTGGTTTTGCTACTGTCCATGAGCGGTCGTATCGCTTACCATCAGGCGAACTGCATGCTCGTCTCGCCATTCAATTTACTGCTCTGCCACTAAATAGGAGACTGTCCCGGCCTCACACCCGCCACTGCAAATCCTGTAAGCCAGGATCAACAGTGGCACGCATTTTAATGACTGAGCATTGAAGCTCAGCGCGTCTCCGGGAATGTCCACTTGTCTTTAACCCACAACGAAATCAATCAAAAAGTTAATCTGCTACTAAATGTAAAAAGATACCATTTAAGAAATAACAGATACCTAGAACCTGTTTTATTTTTCGATATCACGATATTTTTTCATTAAATGAGGACCCAACGTCCAAAAATAAGCTGATAATTTTAGAAATCGCACCAATTTTCGAATGATGCCCACACAAAGATAGACGATTTTATATATTGTGGCGACCAGTTTGTCCGAGCGTGAGTGGACTCGCTGATTCGCCATTTTTTAGCAACGGTGATGTAAAAATAAATTCTGTATTAGAATTGCATATGAGGTAACCGCGGATGTACCCCGAAATATTTCCTGACAGACGTTTTAAATTAAAAATGTACTCAGTTTTGCATATAAAATGTAGCTGGACAGAGGGAAATGGCTCTTATTTAAATAATCTTGTATAAGTTGTCGTTCGTCACTCTATTATATTTCGGATGTGCGGAAAAGTGTTATAAAAATAATGTTTTTTATGCAGAAAATAATAACGATAGGTTTGCTTCCTATCACATCTGGGATCGGAAGTAATCTTAGCCATATATGGTCGCTAGCCGCTATTAATGGCATCTCAGCCCACCCCTCGGGGATTTAGATAGGCTTATGTGTATTTTTGTCGATTAGCGAGGACGTTAAGAAAACCGGCTTTTTGCATTGGCGAATGATGATTCTCCAACGGATACAGGTTTTGTGTATACATTCATTCAAAAACTCAAGCCTTTTTCCCAGTAAGGGTAGGCAGATATGCTACCAGCACACCCACATTTTCCTTATATGTTTCCGTGTATATTCCGTCCCACGATGTGGTAGGGGGCGAGTCTATCGCCATATCAGGCACAAATTCCTGACACCAGGCTGATAATAAATAAAAAAATCCAATATCACTTTGCCCGACCCGGTATTCCAACCCGAGACCTCAGCTTTGTAATCGTACCGTAGTACAACTACACCGAGGCAGTCACAAACAAAAAAATACAACAAGCATAAAAACTTTTCCAGTCTACCCCATTTCGATGGTCAGCACGAACGCGCGATCACCATACATCATATTAAGTTTGTGGATCTTTTAAACCATCTAAGAAACTAAACCCAATTTACCCGCACGGTTGCATACAAAGGCCGCGACTCGACTACTGCAGCTGAATACTAAGTTCAAACATTACTGTAAATGTACCGAAAGTATCGAAGTTGGTAAAAAAGTTTCTTTAAATACGGTTAATGATGGTCTGTTGTTTCGTGTGCAAATACGGCCGGTCTCTATATCCTATCTATCTTTAACTAGAGCTTAATATAGCAACCTTTACTATAGCGATACAATTGTACACTTAAACAAAGATAGACGTGTATAATCATCTTACCTAGCTAACTACAAATAAATACACCATATCTATATCTCTCTCTTTGTTTACAGAAACATAAAATGCATCTTAATATGTAACGAAATCTTTTGTTAAAGAGAGATAGATTATAGAAACTGGGCGTAAGTGTTTATTTTATGTGTTTTTTATTGCTGTGAATGGCGAGACCAGTATGCTATTCGCCTGATGGTAAGCGATACGACCGCTCATGGACAGTAGCAAATCCAAACACCATGAATTACAAACCTGAAACCAATGCTTGGCATTCCACTGTGCTCGCCATCCTGAGACATAAAATGTTAAGTCTCAAAATATCCAGTAATTACTCTGGCTACAGTGTCCTTCAAAAGGAAATACAACAGTGCATTTACAATGCTCATACAAAATAGTCAATATGATTGACTATCGTGACTCCGAAAAGTCAGAGGTTAAAAAAGTCAGAGATTTGAACCCGCGACCACCGTGAACATGTTGGCAGTCGCGTCTAGTCTGTTACAGGCCACCATGCATCTTGGTTTAATACAGATAATGTCAAAATGTGCAATTTATTATAAATGTACCATTCACAATACACAAAAATGGAATCTTTATTTATTTATTTATTTATTTTAGAGAAGCTTACAGACAAATAACAAATACAAATAACTAATCTTACATATAACTATAGCTAATTACAAGCCTCCACCGATTTATAAACACGATTGTTACCTCTTATAATTCTTCTTATTAACTATGTAGTACCTAATATAATACATTAATATTGAAATAAATACTTACTTGAATTTACACTTTCAAACATTATATGTTCAGCCATAATTTTAGCTTGAGAAATATTCTTTTGTTAATACATGTTTAATTTTATTTATTTTTGTACAAAATAAGTCAATATCTAATTTAGGGTCTAATCTATTAAAAGTATTTGAACTGCGTATTAAAAACGAATTTGTTCTATAATTTGTATTAGCGGATGGTGTGCATAATAATGGTCTTAATCTAAAGCTCAGCTGATTGGTGCGCATCGATAACTTTGAGAGAAGGTAAGGACAGTCAATAGATCCTCTGGCCAATTTCATTAGAAAACATAAGTCATTTATGCATCTTCTATGTCCCAGTGGAAGAAAATGATACCTCTTACAACGATGATAGTAGCCGGACGAGACTTGTTGTGCCTTAAAGTCTAAAAATCTTAGGAATCTCCTTTGTATCTGTTCTATCCTAGCAATATATACATTGTATTGTGGATTCCAGACTTGTGATGCGTATTCCAACTGACTACGTACAAAAGAGCAATATATAATTTTTATAGGCTTCAGTGTTCGAAAACAAGCAGCAGTCCTCATAACGAATCCTAAGGACTTAGTTGCCTTCTTAACTATATGTTCTATGTGCTTACTAAATAATAGTTTTTCGTCATGTATGACACCCAAATCCTTACTCTCCGTAACCTTGCTAATGGGATTGTTGTAAAAGGTATAATTAGTGCTAATAAAATTAGTTTTCAATCTAGAAAATGTGATGTGAAAACATTTGGAAACATTAAGTTGAAGTTTGTTAGAACAGCAGTAATCTGAGAACCTATCTAGATCTTCTTGTAATTTAGTAGAGTCCGAGGCATTGACTATAGGCTTCAAGATTTTCATAGCATCCGCGCATAACAATGCCTCAGATTTCAAGAAGCAGGATTTCACATCAGAAATATATATTGAAAATAGCAATGGGCCCAAAATTGATCCTTGCGGTACGCCTGAGGGAACAAACTTCCAAAGAGAAGCAAAACCACACAAAACCACTGCCTGTGTCCTATTATGAATGTATGAGGTGAACCATCGCAATAAATCACCATGTATGCCGGCAAGTATCAGCTTACGTAAAAGTACTACGTGATCTATACGATCAAAACATTTAGTATAATCTGTATAGATCACGTCCACTTGAATACGATTATCCATGCATTCAGAGATACGTTCATTAAATAGAACCAAGTTTGATGTGGTTGAGCGACCCCTAAAGAAGCCATGTTGGCCATCACCCAGCTTAGGAGCTAGCATGGAGTACACTTCGGCATGGACTATCCTCTCAAGAATTTTAGCAAATAGACATAACTTCGAGATTGGACGATAATTACTTACCTCGGCTTTATCCCCACTTTTGAATACTGGGGTAATAAATGCCGATTTCCATACTCTTGACACGACACCTTCTGATAGGGAGCGTTTAAATAATATACAGATTGGTTTTACAAGACTCTCAGCACATTTCACAATAAAGATAGGTGGAATTAAGTCAGGGCCTCCCGATTTATTAATGTCTAGCGATTTAAGTAACTTAAGAATTCTGTCAGGAGAGATTTCAACAGAAGATATGGAAGTATTTACGTCATTTTCATTTAAAAATCGAACACTTGATGGATTTGAGTCTGGTTGTTGAAATGTGGAGTGAAAATAATCAGCAAATAAGTTAGTTATATCCGGCCCCGTTTCTGCTACCATATCGCCATACCGCATTATATTCGGCAAGACATTTGAACTTTTCTTGATTTTTATAAAAGTTGCCAGTCAAAGAGCGTTTAAAATGAAATTCATATTTAAACGTTGAAGCCAATACTTCCTTGGTCGGCAGTACGTGCAATATATACGTCACGTGTGACGTCACTTGTGGAGGTGTCACATACTTTGTATTATAAAGATTTTATTTGGGTCATGGATCCTATTGGTAGTGGACAAACAAAAATATTTCAGATGTATTTAATTAATGGTTAGTTGCCTAAACCTGCCTCGGTGGCGCAGTTGTACTACGGTATGATTGCAAAGCTGTGGTCTCGGGTTCGAATCCCGGGTGATATTGGATTATTTTTTCATTATCAGCCTGGAGTCAGGAATTTGTGGCCAATGTGATAATAGGCTTGCTCCCTATCACATCGTGGGACGGAACACAAGGCGAAACGTGGGTGTCTTGTTAGCACCTCTACCTACGCCTTCTGGGAAAAAGGCGTGAGTTTATGTATGTATGTTGGTTAAATTTTTTTATGGTACAACGTTAGAATGTACAGCGTTTGTTCGTAGATATAGTCAAGTCGATAAAATGAGAACTGTCGCTAGTCAGTCGACACGATTATGCAGGCTTACTCTAAATCGCATAAACTTTGGCGGAACACATTTGCCTCGGTTATTATAAGGGGTCTTTCACTGTTGTCAATATAAATAATTCGTGCAGTTATGAATACTTCATATACAAGGCTGAAGTAATTTGTCTTGGTAAATTTCTACGGTATGTAAGTCCGCCAACCCGCACTAGGCCAGCGTGGTGGGCTATATGGCCTAACCACTCTCAATCGATTCTCTCGATTGTAGAGTAGGCCCGTGCCCTGCAGTGGGACGTATATGGGCTGATATAGATATAGATATAGAAATATCAAGGGTTTTTGCTGTAGTCAATGATTCAGCCAGATACATTATCATAGCATCAACGATAGGTGTTGTATTTTATTTATTGCACATAATGGTAAGACGAGCATCCCATTTGCTTGTTGGTAAGCGATACGACCGCTCATGGACAGTTGAAAACCAAACACCATGGTGTTGTAATTCATGAATTATAAAGCACTGCGCTCGCCGTCCTGAGACATAAGATGTTACTCGTAAGTCTCATTATGTCCAGTAAATAAAATAGAAATCATTTTACGTGGATAATAATAATTTGACAGCCTCCGTGGCGCAGTTGGTTTGACGCCGCCTGTGAAACGAGAGGCCGCGGGTTCGATCCCCGTACCGAAACAAATATTTGTGTGATCCATAGGTATTTGTTTCGGGTCTGGGTGTTTGTGAGACCGAAAAGTCTCTCGTAGCTTCTGATACCCACGACACAAGACTCGATCTTAGTGTGGGGTCAGGACTATGTATGTGACTGTTGTGTGTATTTATTATTTATTATTATTATTTATAATAACTTGTATTATGCCAAGTATATTTGAGACGGAAGCTTATTCCTAAATTGAAACCAAATTATATGAATGCAACGAAACAAATAAAAAAGTATATACCTCCCAAATTTTCTTTCGCACACCCGGTCCACTTCAGACAATTCGTTGTCATTTACCCCGCCACACCCCAATTCACCGAAGACGTGCGCTTATCTCGAAGCAAATTAACCGAGCCCGACGTAGGTCGCATAAATGAACGTTGGGGTAACCCTATACTGATATCGGGTCATTTTCTACCCCGTTGGCTCAGTGTGTAGGGGTGACGAACTGAAAAATGAGCTTACGTCGCTCTGCACCCTTATCTTTTAAGGGGTATTAAGCCTGGGTAATCCGGAATGTAAATTCATATTGGTTTGAATCGGATGGTGGGTTTTTAAGAGGTTTTTTAAGGTTATCTTGAAGTCAGTTTTTCCAAAATAAAAAACAAGACTTTTTACTCTTATAACACCCAGATCAAAAAAATAATAGTGGGCTGCACAAGAAGGTCCTTCTTATGAATCAGCCTGAGGTCTTTCGATTTTTGTCGTCGTACTTTTAAAGAACCAGATGATTTCCTGGAAGGTCTACTTTGGTTTTTCGTGATTTGCGTCTCCGAGTGAATCGTCTTTTTAAAATACTAAGGCTAAGTGGTCTTTTGCGTTCTAGATTTTGGAGTTGTGTACATAGAATTTAAATAATGGTGCCTATTTTCCGTGCCACATGATCAAAACACTGGCCAATTTTTCCGGATGAAAGCACTGAACAACCGTTTTATTGTCTCAACCTCCTTCAAAATAAATTAGTTCAATGAGCGCTCTGGAATATTATACACGGCGCCATTACCACTGAAAACCTTTTCATAACGTTGAAGCCTTTTCATTACTAAAACAACTTGAATTTGAAATTAAAACGTATCATTTCGCCCTAAATTTGAGACGTCGAAGAGCACTATAATTTTAATTTGTCTACTAGCGGCCCAGTTCGACTTCGCCCGGGTGCAGACTTTTTGGGTCCAGTCCACATCAGCAATATTATTTTACGTACTCATTGTTTTATTTATATTTAAACTTAATTAATAAACTCAATGCCACTGTTGTTGTCTATACTGCTTTTCCCGTCCCGTCCATTACATATATATCATTGTGTCTCATGACTCAAAGCATGTAATTGTGTTCTGTCCCATCCATCCTGTCCCATCCCATTCCTTTCAGTTTGAAATAGTTACAAATATTTCTGAATTCTCCGCTCATTCCACAGAAACACTTTTCTTTGGGATAAAGTGTAGCCTGTGTTAATCTAAGGTATCAGCTATCTTCATACCAAAATTAAGCAAAACTCGTTCAGCCGTTTCTGAGATTAGCGAGCACAAAGACACATACAACATTCAAACAATCATGGTTTTGGGCTGGCTGATAATAGTTTCTCACCTATAGCTTCCATGTATAGACATCGATCAGATACAAATGTATTATATGTGTGAAGAAGATACAGACATCCTCCGTGGCACAGTTGGTTAGACGCCGACTGTGAAACGAGAGGCCACGGGTGCGAATCCCGCAACCGATATAAAATGTTTGTGTGATCCACAGGTATTTGTATTTATGTATATATTTTTTTTTTATTTTATTTATTATTAACAAAAGAATAAACTTATAATCTACACAAGCGTCCTGCAAAACTATACAAACAGTTTGACTGCAGGATCAATTTATACATTTAATTAATAATTAATTATACATTATATATTATATATTATTGTATATATATGTATATATGTATATATATATTTATTACTTGTAGTTATTAGATTATTTCTATTTGATTTATTATTCAGTGTTAGCTTTTATCTCTTACACTTTAAACTGCCTTCTGTTAATCCTTTTCCAAAATCCATCCTATGGTTGTCTGTAAGATATTGCCTTTGAGCGATAAGACCACCAATTGTACTTTTTATGTATGTGATTTTCTTTTTATTTGTATTTTTTGTGTGTGTGCAATAAAGTGTATATAAATAAATAAATATTTGTTTCGGATCTGGGTGATTGTGAGACGGAAAAGTCTCTCGTAGTTCCTGATGTCCACGACACAAGACTCGATCTTAGTGTGGGGTCAGGACTATGCTTGAGACTATTCGGTGTATTTATCTATTAAAATAAATATATAATTCAGAGGACAAAAGCTAGTTGTAATATAACAAAAGGCGACCAGACAGTGTCTACATTAATATTATTTTTAGCCACGAAAAATATTGAGAAAACTTCCTCAAAATACGTCGTCAAATATTCATGAACGCTTCATAACTCGTAATGGGGAGGGCATTGAGTCGACATTTGTGCAGAACTGACACTTGGTTTTAAAATTAATTTTAGTTAAAGAATAAGCTCATGCTTTTATCTCTAACAGTGTAGGCAAAGATGACACTAGTATAACCTAGGGTAGATACATCGATTAATTTCCATCTCAAGATATGATAAAGGGCTAACCTATTGCAAGCTGTAGCACAGGCTATAGCTTGTCCAGCTATAGCAACATTTGTGCAACATAGCTATAGCTATGTCGTACAAATGTTGAATTTTGTACGCATGAAATTTCAAACCGATAAATTCATTATGGTTTTACCTTGGAATTCAGCTTAGAATATCGTGGTTTCGAGTAGTGCTAATCAAATAGAAGCTCACTATTCTCCGTGTTACCTTCGTAAGCGATATTACAACCGGATTTCTCTAATCTTTAGCCCATAGCATGTTTGTAGCAATGGAACGTATGGAGAGTCTATTCCGTCCTCACATCTGCAACTGCAACTCCTGTAAGCCAGGATCGACAGCGGCACGCACTTAGTGACAATGCCCACTGGAGCTCAGCGAGTCTGTGGAATATCTCGGATAAGTTTAACCATTTCAATAAGTAAATAGCAATCAAATATCAAATTGAATACATAATAGGTGACTACTATATGGCTACAAATGGAAAAATAATAATATGGGGGTCTGTATTAACGTAATCGTACCCAAAACAACGATTTTTTAGAATTTTTGTATGTTTGTTTGTCTCTGCGGTTGTGCGCGATGAACTCAGAAACGGCTTAAGGGATTTCAATGAAATTTGGTATGGAGGTAGCTGGCACCCTGGATTAACACTTAGGTTACTTTATATCCCGAAAAACTTAGTACTCCCGTGGGAAGCAGAAGGAATTCCGATATACTTGTTACTTTTTTATACTCAGAGGGATGGGATGGGATTACATGTCTTAAAATAAAACTATTTTATACGGATTTTATCGCGATTTGGTTTAATTTTTACATTTTTTTAACTTCCCGACGTTTCGATTACTTTACAGCTTTCGTGGTCACGGGGCGGACTCAGTAAAAAAAAGTTAAAAAAATGTAAAAATTAAACCAAATCGCGATAAAATCCGTATAAAATAGTTTTATTTCAATGTGTAACATTCGCGTAAATCTAAGAAACCATTATACATGTCTTAAGTGAGAATGAGACGGGACGGGCGGGGTATAACGGTATGGGACGGGACGGGATGGGAGATTCAAAATAAAGTTAGTCACGCAGACGAAGTTTGCGGGTAGATGCTTAAATAAAATAAAAGAAGAAACATCCAAGATCGAAAAACTTAAATAACTAAAACCAACTATAAAGTGCTTTGTTCATTAATTAGGACGTGTAAAATAAGTCTCACGTAATTAGGCATTTTGAGATTCGTCACGTCACATCTATTTCAATTTGGCGAGCACCCGCCATCTATGGCAAGTGTAATGTCTGCATTGTACTGTCCTTTTAGAGGTCGCCCTAAGACGATTTTAGACCCTTAGATGTTCAGCGAAAAGGGTCAGATCTTTGGTCTTAGAAACTCGCCGTCTTAGAGAAAACAGCACGCGATTGATAGTAAAGACGAATGAATTAAAATGATGGTAGTGGATTTTTTTATGTAAATGAAAGAATCTGGTAAAAGCTTTGTATATTTTTGGATTTATGTAGTTCTAACTGCATAATAAGATAAGTTTCATATAACGTGGGTACTCAAAAATATTATAAGTACCATTTTATATAAATAATAATTGATAACTCAAACTTGAATTCCAAACAATCGATTTCTACTCAGCGCCACAGCTTTCAATGCTTGTAATCCCAGAATTACCGCACGGGTAACAGAACATTCAACCGTTCGCAGTACGACAAAGTTCTTATAAGCGGATTCAAAGTATCAATTTCCCGAAATTTGCGGTTGCTCTGAGTGTGAATAATTATTATTTAATTAGATTAATTTCGTTCGTATTCTCTCTAACTTGGTATAATTGGTTCAGAGAAAAAGCGGGTAATGTAATAAGGAATTGAAGTACCGTATTATTAGATTGGGTTTCGAAGATTTTTTCAAGGCCACTAGGTTTCAGACCGAGCGACCCCGATAATCATATAAAAGCTCTTTATTTCATAGACTTATAATATTTGGTGCATTAAAAAGAGCGTGGTGGCCTGTTGGGAATGGACCAGACCGTGTTCACAAGAGTGGCAGGTTCAAATCCTAGGACACGCCTCTTACTTTTCGAAGTCATGTGTATTGATAGTCAATCCCACTTTTAGACGGTGAAGGAAAACATCGTGAGAAATTTTCCATATCATAGCGATTTGTAAGAATTAGTTAGTGGGACGTGTATGGGCTCATACAGATACAAGAAAAACAAGAATAAAATAACAAAAGCTACACACATTTCCTTACAATGATTTCCTTGAACGAATGCTTCAAGCACATAATTAAGCTACAACGTGACTTTGAAAAGTTAAGAATGAGATTGCAAATCCGTGACTCATATTTAGCCGTCTTTTCAATTACCCTTCGCTCTTTGTTCATGTATGCATCTCTCACGCAATCTCTCTCTCTCTTTCTTTCTCTTTAGCCACAATAAGTCTATCCGTAAACATAGACTTATAAGATGTATATACACTAACAAAAATAATGTAAAAAATTAATGGTTATCGAAATTAAATTGTTGAGATTTCAGTCCATTACTACGCCTGAGTGGGGTTTTGTCTGACCTCTATAAAGGTGATTTTTCTCCGAAACGGATCTAATTTATATGAAGCTAATGGACGAGTACCCTTCTGATATTACATACCTAGAGGGCGTAAGATTTTGCCCGCTTCATGTCCCTCGGACCTTGTACGTCTTTCCCTTTTTAGTCGATATGGGTCGGGGAAACTCACGCTTGTTTTCTTGATAGGGTAGGCAGAGGAGCTTCTTATGCAGCTCGTAATGAGCCGAAGGTATTTTTGCCTGTGTGTATCTTGTTTTCGAGTAGGCTAATATAAATTTGTTGATATATTATTCTCTGCATTATCTTGTTTATAAAGTGCTATGATATGTATTTGGCAGAATCAGAATAACAATAAAAATAAAGTATCAATTAATAAGCTTTATTTGCAAACTACAGTATAAGATTACTGAATAAAATCCGTCGTCCCCAAACTTACGTAAAATGCAAATTAATTTCGACTTACCCAATTAAGCAAATGAAAAGCTATAAAATATTAATCAAATGAAGAGCTATAAAATATTTAAATTCGACAACTTCAATTAATACAGCATTTACACGCCCTCGTATTAAATTACTGGGATCATATTATGTAATAGCGATTCAAAAAGTTTGTTACTAAGGCAGGCGTTTCCGGATTAATCCGTAAAATCGACCAACGAACACAAATATTTGTATTGCTTAACGCAAAAGTTTCTGCGAGATTCTCAAAATGTATACAGACTCAGGCTGCAAGACTATTTGCAGACTAGCCAAGCAATCAAACAATAATTAATGTAATATAATAGAGCTCAGGAGCGTAGTGTGTGACGCGCGGGCCGGTGGAGCGACGAGCTGAAGATAGTGGATGAGAGCTCAGGAGCGAGTGTTGTGAGAGCACGTACAGGAAGCGTGGTGTGTGACGCGCGGGCCGGTGGAGCGACGAGCTGAAGATAGTGGATGAGAGCTCAGGAGCGAGTGTTGTGAGAGCGCGTACAGGGAGCGTAGTGTGTGACACGCGGGCCGGTGAAGCGACGAGCTGAAGGTAGTGGATGAGAGCTCAGGAGCGAGTGTAGTGAGAGCACGTACAGGGAGCGTAGTGTGTGACGCGCAGGCCGGTGGAGCGACAAGCTGAAGGTAGTGGATGATATGTATACATTATAGAAGGCGATTTCAAGGCAAGTCGTAAATTTGTAGAAGGCAAACGCGTCGAACCACGTAACAGAAAGCTGAGAGATATGAACAGCTCAGGGGCAAGTGTTGCGAGCTCACGTACAATAGAGAAACAAACTGACGCTTTGCCTAAAACACAAGAACAAAGATTGAGAACCCGAACCGCAATAGAGTGTCGAACAACGAAGGGATTACGGCGGTAGCCTCGTCCGAAATGGAAGCGTTTTTACTTCGACATTAATGCGAAAGTATATTTGGAAATTCGAGCAAGTTTCGAGGATTAATTTGCTGCGTGGTACGTTTTCACAAAAAGCATTGTGTTGCCGCTGCACAGCGAAAATTTCAGATGTTCCAACCTCGTATTTTGTATGCGTTATTGTTGACCGTTTCACGTTCACGCGCCGAATTTTTGGGACTCTGTGAAATAAATTATTAATGACAGATTTCGAGGCGCATTTGGTTATGCGTCGAAGGTAAAATGAAAGGTCACAGATTAAATACTTGCACTGGTATAATTAACGTATATCTGGTTTACAAGTAGCTATCAGTACCGAAAGGTATCACGTAGTTTCTAATACCTACAACAATAACCTAGTGTTGTACCGTAATTCATGTATTGTACCGTTTCAGCTCATATACGTCCCACTGCTGGGCACAGACCTACTCTACAATCGAGGGTGCGATTGAGAATGGTTAGGCCATGTAGTCCACCACGCTGGCCTAGTGCGGGTTGGTGGACTTTACACACCATAGAAATTCTTACAAATTGCTATGGTTTCCTTACGATGTTTTCCTTCACCGTTATAGTGCGTGACTATCAATACACACATGACTCAATGATGAGTGTATTGTTATTCAATGTACTCATGAGTACATTTATTTAATAATGTATTAGTTTACAAAAGAGAATATCACGTTAAAGGATTGAAAATGATATTCGATGTATGTATAAATATTTTGATACAGTTTTATTACGAGCATGTTATAGGATTAAATTTTGCCTGAATTGTTTTATAAAGTGCTACACAATTTAATATTAATATAAAATAACACCGTTTTAACATCGGGTGTTACTTTACTAACAGTATATTATAATGGTTTCTTAGATTTACGCGAATGTTACATATTGAAATAAAACTATTTTATACGGATTTTATACGGACTGACCGCCCCGTGACCACGAAAGCTGTAAAGTAATCGAAACGTCGGGAAGTTAAAAAATGTAAAAATTAAACCAAATCGCGATAAAATCCGTATAAAATAGTTTTATTTCAATAACAGTATATTATTATTCCACGTTAAATTATTCCACGAATTATTAAATTTCACTGGTTTACTGGCGATATTTACAGCCTGTAAACTGCGAGGACTTAGGTTGGGTGTTCAGGTAGGTCTATTCACTTTGTATGAGTTATTTTTGTTTGATAAATCTCGTTTGGATCGTAAGTAGAATCTGTGCGAGATATTCTCTCACTTACGACTGCCTCGGTGGCGTAGTTGTATAACGGTGCGGTTACAAAGCTGAGGTCTCGGGTTCGAGTCCCAGGTCGGGCAAATTGATGTTACATTTTTCTAGTCATTATCAGCCCGGAGTCAGCAATTTGTGCCTGATATGACGACTTGCACAAAAGGGAGGGCAGCGACTGGATGCGTAAAGCAGCAGATCGGGCTCTGTAGCGTACTTTAGGAGAGGCCTATGTCCAGCAGTGGACTGCATCGGGCTGATGATGATGATGGCGATAGGCTCGTCTCCTATCACATCGTGGGACGGAACATGCAGGGCGAAATGTGGGTGTCCTAGTGGCAACTCTGCCTACCCCTTCGGGGATAAGGGCGTGAGTTCATCAGTTACCATCAAGTAAATTGGACACTTTGTCCTATAAGTAGAATAATGACAATCCTAAAAACATCAAGTTTTCCATTTACATAAATTCACGCTTAATATGCCCCATTGATACAGGCACTCAGAAGCTGGTTCATAGTTATCTTCTGAGCATCTTAACTGAAATCTAGGTGGTGGGTTTTTCATATGTGAGAGGCCGCCTGGGTAGGTAATGACTATTTCTCCCGCCAAACAGCAGTGTAAATACACTGTTGTGTTCCGGTCTGAAGGACATTGTAGCCAGAGCCATTACTGGACATAATGCGACTTAACATCTTATATCTCAGGATGGCAAGCGCAGTGGATTGCCAAGCATTGCTTTGATTCATAGTGTTGTTTGGTTTTGCTACAGTCCATGAGCGGTTGTATCGCTTACCATCAGCCGAATGGCATGCTCGTCTCGCCATTTATCACAATAAAAAAAATCCACCTGAATGCTGACCAGGGTCGCTATTTACTGCAGTCTGTTTACATCGTAACCACTCAAAGTATCATCCATTTAAAACAATTTTACTGCACATTTTGCAACGTTTAGACTACTCACGACGCCCTCGAAAATAGCAACCATTATATCTTGAACCCCCGCATACTAACTTAGTTAACGACGCTTAATCATTTTACCTTAACCGTTGGTAAACATTTTTTCTTTTAACTATTGAAGCCTGAGTACGCTTCAAAGTAAGAGTTCGCATTAAGTACTGAAAAAAAGTCTTTTAAAACCGCGGTATAAATAAACTACTTGACCTAAATAGGAGAAAATATAAGGAAATTCAAAGGCGAACCATTTTTTCCTTCAAACACTCAGAGTCGATGTCATTTACTCTGCTTAGTATAACGTAGCAGGGAACTAATTTTATGTTTATTTTAAGTTAATTATATCTGAGGATGGCATCTGAGGAAACCTCCATTTCTTAGGGTATTTTTTGTCAATTTTGAATGTATGTATAGTCTACCAACAGCATTAGATTTGTGCGTGAGACTAAAAGGTCTAGTCTTTACGAATCTTTAAGTAGCATGCATCTAATCGGAAAATTGTCAAATATAAAATGCACCAAATATTTCGGTAATGGCCGGAGAGTACCTTCTCCGCAGTTTTGTAGAATGGGCTGTAACTTTTATTATACTGTCTCTCCATCTTTTAGAAGATCCAACAATAAGCTTGCCGCTTGTTGGACAATCTTTACTTAAAATGTTCAGGTAAAGTTACTAAACTACATGACGAAGATTCATTTAAAAATGTCAGCAGTGTCTGAGTTAATGTTAAACAAACTGGTACCATTATCTACGGTTCATTGCAGCCACTAATTATGTGAACAAACAATTTACCTCTCGCTAACTTACACAGCTCATTAATCTTCTTAACGGAAGCTGTGGAGCCACGTTTACCGGTGCTTGCGTCTTTAGGAATTCATAGGTCTGGCTCTTGTAATGTGTGTTTTATCCACTCATTAAAGTCTTCTGAACACTCTGTGAATTTTCAAGACTTTCATGTTCGCTCATTAGTCTTCTGACTGCTCTTGTCATATACCGGGTGATATTATACCACCATTTCAGTCATGTTGTTTATTTTACGTCTGACTGCCTGAAATAATTCCATTTGAGATTAGGTCTCTTAGTCTGTCATGCTATCATAATATACTATATTTCACATACCTTTGAAATCCTTTAAATAACTCTCATGCGTTCTCATGATGCTACTGACTAAAAGTATTACAATAAGTATTAAATAAATCAGTATTACATAAACTCACTTACGCCTTTTTTCCAGAAGGGGTAGGCAGAGAGACACCCACATTTCGCCTTGTATGTTCCGTCCCATGTGATATGAGCCTATCACCATATCGGGCACAAATTTCTGACCCGAGCTGATAATAAATAAAAAAATCCAATATCACTTTGCCCGACCTGGGATTCGAACCCGAGACCTCAGCGTTGCCACCGTACCGTAGTACAACTACGCCACTATGCCTCAGTCTACTAAAGCATACTAGTTATTTAACAGACTAAATAGGTCTTAATGCATGAAAGAGCCTCCTCTATACAAAGCTACTACTTTCTAACGGCTTTCTATAAAATAGTGGATAGTATCTTAAAGACGAGAATGTAAAATTCTCTAAGGATGAATGATAAACGGTTCACGTAGGAGCCGCATATAAGAATTTTTATTCTCCGATCCAAAGGACGAGTATAAACTTTTATTATACTATCAAATATAGGAAATTCTGTAAGTAGATATAAGAATGGGCATAACCGTTAAACAGTAGGAAATATGATAATATGATGTTTTTATGAATTGTAAAAATATTTTTAAACGCAATCGTAAAATATTCTGGATCGTAAACGTTTAAAATTAAGGGTTTTATGCTTGTACGCGGGCTCCTGGGATTTGTGATATTGTAGTTAATATATTAGATGTGGGATTGAACTAGGAATTGTTATATTCATAGTATCACGCTAGCATCACCGGTGGGGTAAGGCCAGCTATTAGTGGGATCCAAAAAAATTACTAATTAATCCGGAAGTTTTTTTTCATTGCAATAGGCTAGTTGCCTAAATTTGAAAAATTGTTTATTATGATTTTGTAGCATCTCCTTAATGCGAAAAATCCAATATTTTTGAGAAAATCGAATATATACTTAATGTATTTTGCTTTACAAAACAGCAATGATATGTTTACCTCGAAAACGCTTCAAATTGTCATGGCGGCTGTCATGACGTCACACCTTGCGAAACTAAACAGTGTTCTATGACGATTTTTGGTTTTCTTTAAATTAATAATGAATCCCTCATATTACAAGTACTGTATAGTGCCCCAATGTAAAAGCACAACCATAAAAACACCAAACAAGTTGTTTATATATGTCCCAAACAATCAAATAATGCGGAGAAAATGGCTAAAACTTTCAAGGAGGGACAATGCTCATTATTTATCAAATAATTCAAGAATGTACTTTTGTGAAGATCATTTTGATGTAAGTATTTCACAAATATATGTTCTAATTCTAAAACAATCATGTTGTTTTTCACTTAAGATTAATAAATAAAACGAAAAATATACTAGTTAGGGTTATAAATATTTTTTTGTTTACTGATTGAATCTGAATTTATTTTTATTCTTCTAGTTACCGAATGATATGCTTAACCATACCGAATATTGTATTATGGGAACAGTATCAAAAGTAAGTATGAAACCTGGTTTTATACCAAGTAAATTTGCATGTCAAGAAGATAAAAGAAAACGGACATCCAGATCTACAGAACGGCCATACATATTTAAAAAACAAAGAATGGAGATAATAAATATGATCGATCAAATTACAATACATATCTCAAAACAATAGCGATTTATAACATATTGCTGTAGCTTATAAAAAATAATTGACACTTGTATATGCACTTATATCGATGTTTTAATATTGCGAAATTCCGATGAGCAAAAGTTACTGTTTGACGCAAAAAAATTGCC
Organism: Deilephila elpenor; assembly: GCA_949752805.1. NCBI lineage: Eukaryota > Metazoa > Arthropoda > Insecta > Lepidoptera > Sphingidae > Deilephila > Deilephila elpenor. The sequence goes on along the minus strand of OX457118.1, from coordinate 8,699,454 downwards.
AAGCATAACCACGTCGATTTTGGGCAAGTTATTAGAATTTGCTTTAATAAATCCTGCTTCTATGGCTATTCTATGGTTGCCTCTTAATATCTTGCTTGAAAAAACTGTATCAATTTGGTAGAAATTCCCCAAAACGAAAATTAAACTGAGTAACAACTAACACGTAGAGTTCTGTCAACAACATTATTGATGTTTTGCACGGCGTGACGTTGCAGGTTTTGATTGGCGTTTATTTTTACGTGTGATATGGCTAATTTTTATTGAATTTATTTCCTGAAAATAATAATAATCTTTAATTATTTTTGAAAATAATTTGGTTTTTTCTTAAATACATTTGATAAATAATCACTAGAAACTCTCATGTACTTGATTTATTCTAAGTGGAAACAAGCCTATTAATAGCAAGACTAGCATGCCATTAGAATTTAGATGGTAAGCGATACGACCGCCCATGGACAATAACAAAACCAAACAACACCATGACTTACAAAGCAATGCGTGGTATTCCACTAAGCTCGCCATCCTGAGACATAAGATGTTAAGTCTCATTATGTCCAGTAGTTACTCTGGCTACAATGTCCTTCAAACCGGAACACAACAGTGCATTTACGTTGCGGTTTGGCGGAAGAAATAGACATTGCGGTGGTACCTACCCAGGCGGCCTCTCACATATAAGGGACCTACCACTTGTAAAAGTAGGTATTCAGAGAAGCTAATTAAAGCTAATGAGACTAGAGGGGACTCTTCTTATGGAAGAGCTTGGTTATGTTAAACTCTTGGTACTATGACGGTTCATAAGCGGCGGTAATTACTTACCAGGCGGATCGCATCCGGTCTGTCTGCGAAGGCTATAAAAAAATCCAAAAGTTGTAGATGTTATGTATAAAATATTTAGCCTAAATGAAACCATTTTCTCTTTTGCCAAATCTATGCAATACAAATCTATTCGTAAGTAATTTGATTTCACTGTTTAATTTCGTATGAAAGCAACATTACTAATCCCTGATGCATCAAAACCTCCCACTGCGACCCTCGATCGTTGCGATTAATTCGGTTTACATTGCCGGTTGGAATGTTGCAGGCTTTAGAATGTCCACTCAGTAAAATCCCGTTAACAAACTGATCCCGGATCCGCCTATAAGTAGAGTAATGTACAGCGAAATAGATTTGGTCGGTACGGTTGATGGAATCATTGTGATTCGCTTTGTGGTTTACAGATTATCTGTTGCAAGTGCGTTAATGCGAGATTGACATAAGTCCGTAGTAAATCCTTGATGGGATGGGCAGAGGTGCAACTAGTACTATTCATAGTTTGTAGAGATTATTTTCATCCAAAAGTGTTAAAGGGGGAATCCATGGGCGCAAACTCTCAAATAACTCATAATATGTGATTGCATAATCCCAAGGACTCAAAGAAGTTAATTGATAAATGTCGCACTAAATGACACACGGAGCGCGAAATTCCAACAAGTGTGTCGGGAACACTAGCACGGCTTTGAATTACAGAGAAATGAGGCAATATCAAAAGACTCAGATCGTATTCCATCATGTTGGCCTAATGCGAGCTGGCAAACCACAAACCGTAGTTCTTGTAAAGATCTCTACGAGTCGTTTCCTCATGTTTCCTTCGTCAGATAAAGCGCTTGGTAATTTGTCAATAATGCAGAAGTTCAAAAAGTCAGAGGTGTAATTTGGCATTCCAAACCAAGCCTACCGTCTTAGCAGTTCACATCTGGTTCATTAAAACCCCACCATTTAACTGAATCTGAATTCAATACTAACTCTCCAATACAGATGAGCCAGTACTTTGCATCATCTGAAGACAGAATGCATTAAGCAAATCTGAATAAGAAGTAATATTTTTGCAATACAATTCTTTCGTTATAAGAAATCGCTAAGAGCCCTTGAAAAAATACTAGTGGGTAGAATTTGCTAAATGTACCGAACGCCTCCGTCGGTAATGCATGTTGGCGTTGTAAAATGCAAAACGAGCTTCACTTTATCCCGATTTCGTGATGGTATCAGACAGTGGGAGAGGCTGCGGTGGGACTGACAGCGGATTTAAAATACTGATTTAAAATTACGTATTTACCCTATGCAGCCAAATGTGGTTCATGATTAATTTTACGTATAAATGATAGATTTTTAATGACTTAAGATATTGTAAAGCGTATTGTCTCATACGACAACTGAGGACGCTCATTATTTTATTCATGTAAAAAAAGTTCGGTTTATAACAATTTGAGCTTTATACAATACAAAAATGCAGTTACTTTGGACTATTGCAGGAACTAGCCAGCTCAAACACCATTGATTTACGGAAAACAGACGTGAAGCGACGGTTTTTCTGTAGTGTTTCGTTTTCAAGTTCTTCTCCCTATCGGTTTTTAGATCCACTCCTGTACCATTCTTAGATACTGCAGCGCATTTATGATCCAGATATTTCATGGACAGCAATTTTATTTTTTTAAATAGGTACCGCAAAATTGACTGCACTTACTGATAGTAAGCGCAATGCCGTCTAGACAGAGTGTCAAATGACATTAGACGGTGGTCCCATGCCATTCAACACAAAACATCGCTATGGCGAAAGGACCCATGATTTACCATCAGTAGATCTGTTTGCCTGATTTCGTACCTGTGCAATAAAAACCCTGTACCAAAGACGCTATAAGTATAAATAAATAAATAATCGCTACTCGCTCAGTATAACCGCAAGTTTTCGATGCAAATGTCCACAGTTCCGAAGTTTGTGTTATCTTTCAGTTTTGCAAAGAGATTTACGTGTTTAGTTCTTGCTTTTTGTTTGGCTTGCTTGTTTATTACCATGCTATTTTGCTCGCTTATCATTTCTGAAGCTATCTTATTCTCAGAACATAGGATTATCCGAGGCACTGCATCCATCGCAGGATTTTTATATTTTCTTCCTTTGAAATCATTAGTCGTGGTATCCAGCCTGGGATTTTGGTGTTTCCAACTTTCTTTGTCTGACATACAGGGGTGAGGTATAATCTCCTTAGGTAAATAATTGGTGTATTTATATACACTCCAAAGTCGAAAACATAGTCTTGACCACACCTGAGCAATCCAGATTTGTGTCATGGGTGTCAGAAACTACGGGAGACTTTTCTGCCGCACAAACATTTGTCTCGGAGTGAAGATCGCAGCCTCTTGTTTTCCACCGGGCTGTAACTAACTGTGCCACAGAGGTTATCAGGGGATTATTGTCGCTCCCGTAATCTTACTAACAGCACAAAACGTGAATACAAAGCAACAGCTTTGCTGTCTTTGTTCATGTCGGTATTCTGTAAAATGTTCATTTTAAATTATTGCAACAGCTACCTATATTAATGTCATTATTTCCCTTTTCAGTGTCTTGTTATCTATAGCTAAACCGTTCGTCAAATAACTAAATAATTCCAAATATATTTCCAGTCCCAAATCCCCCAGAACACGTCGGTACTTTTTCATCAACCCGCTTTGTCCGCAGGTTTCCGAATTGCGGTCCTTTTAAGAATCATGTCACGCGGGAAAGGCTTAGAATAAATCCGGGACAGATTTCAAGAAATGCATCTCGAAAATGCAACGGGCATCCCACAAACGAGATAACGTTATGCACGGAATCCCACCGCGGGATTTATATGCCGGTCATTCACGGGATTCGTCGACGCGACACGACCGGCCGCGCGCGTGCCTCGCAAACCAAAGTTGCGCTGCTGCAATATTTTTGATACAATAATTCGGATCGTGCCTCTTGGAATTGTAATTTTAATTAAAGGACATCTGCGACGGTTATTAGTTCATGCTGGGTAGGAATAAGCATTTTTTAAACAATGAAATCTGATATTCGTTTCTATTTTATTGCATTGATTTTGCAAACAGGTCACATCATGGTAAGTGATTGTCGCCACCCACGAACATCTAGAAAACTTGAATGGTTGATGCAATGCCGTCCATTTAAAATTCAAAGGGAAAGGGAGGGAGCTTCGGGCCTCCGGCAATCTAATTTAGAGAACGAAACACGACACTAAAGCCGTCACTTCAAGTCGGTTTTCATTGAGACAGTGGTTTCAATAGAAGATCTGAATAAATTGTCTACCTATCTGAATTAAAGTTCTTGTGTACAACATAGCTTTGATTACTCAAATCGCGATTTGATTTAGATAAATTTACTAGACGAAAGTCCTTCCCTTTTTACAGTAGAAAATACTACTTAATGCGACAGAACCATGCTTCACAAAACCCAGACAACAATTGTCTTTCTTCTATTACAGAAAATATATCTATTTGTTGTGGTAAATCTAAAACCATGGTTTAGGAAACGGAACACAATCTCAACATTACACAATTCACACGAAAACAACATCCAAGAAAGCGGTCGAGAATCTCAACAAATCTCCGTATTAAAAACAAGTTTTACACAAATGCAATAAAGGAGCGTTTCGAAATCTCGCGAACGCCTTCAAACAAATTTTGTCTGACAATGCAATAGCGATACGGCTTCGGTTTCCTGCGAAATTAACTTGACAACTTTGCCTTTTATTTATCTCGTATTGGATTGGGGTCTTTAGAACTCTATGTACAATTTGGATTATGGTACGATAGCAATATAAAATTTAGTCGCTGGATGCAAGCTGCTTCCAACAGGCCTATGTGTCGATCTATGGGATAGGCCTATATGCAGCAGTGGACTTCCTGAAAGAGAGAGAGAGAGGGTAGTAACCATCGTACACCATGGTAAAATACTGTTTTAGCGAATAGTGCCTTATTTCGTGACACGACATTGTATTCGTGGGTAGCGACCATCGAACAAAAAGGTCGAAAACCCATTGTAGTGTGCCGCGTTTCGGGTTCACCTTGTGTTCATTACGTTTCTGGGTATGCCACCCAGAAACGGTAATCGAAACGTGTTAAGTGACGTGAATCGAAATTCAACTTTGTGTTATTGTATTCACCAACAGATATTTTTAGTATATTTTTAGTATATTATAATTAGAATTTCGCAGAATTTTACTTTGACCTATTAGAAGCATTAATAAACATAATAAATTTAATGTTAATGCATTTAAAATTATATGAGTCCAAATAATTTGTCGTGCTTCTGATTCGCTGCGTTAGACTGTAGTTTATTACGCTGACCCAGTAAGAATAGGTTAGTGAATTTCATATGCCTTTAAGATCTTATAGTTATTCTAGTTTCTTCACGATTCCTTAAACATTAAATAAATAAACAACTGACTAACAAACAGACTTTACTTCGTACGATTTGGGCTCGAACTTCCACCTTCAAATTTGTCTGTAAACCAATTAATATCCTCGTTAACTAACATTTAACAAAACTAATATTAAGGAAACTCGGCAAGCTATTATACGATACGTGTTCTTAGAACCCTATGGATTGCTATTTGCTAGTAATCATGGGAAAGGCCGCAAATTGTTTCCGATATTCCCGCAGGCTTTCCGAGAATGCCTGCTATTTGAAACTTTTATTGGTACGGCTTAAAATAGTTTGTATTTAATATCAGGTCTCTGTGTAGTTTACGTTACGTTGAGGAGTTAAAATGGTATTATTTACCTGCTGAAAATCCTGAACATACATAAACTCGGGCCTTTTTCTCAGAAAGGGTAAGCAGAGGTGCAGTAAATAATATGGAATAAAAATAATAAAATAATCTTCTAATAAATTCTCGCGTATTTTAAGAGTGAAAAAAAAACAGCGGATGAACCTTTAGTCCTCCGATATGGACAGTAAAGAACCAATCAACACCATGAATTACAAAGTATTGCTTGGCATTCCACTGCGCTCGCCATCCTCAGACATAAGATGTTAAGTCTCATTATGTCCAGTAGTCACTGGCTACAATGTACTACAGACCGGAACACAGCAGTGCATTTACACTGCTGTTTAGCGGGAGAAATAGAATATATAATCATAATATATATGAGAGCCCTACCACCAGTAGAATTATTTCGTAATTTTAATATTATAGTAAGGATCTAATACAAGTCATATGTCCAGCATGGACTTGTATACGCTGATATTACTATTTAATTTGTAATCAATAGTTTTCACTTGACATTTAAACATAGGTCGAAGTTGTTTGCTTAATACCAAGCATTGTAAATTAACGAACTCTCAGAATTTATTTTCACAATAATTATTGTTGGCCAACTTGAATAAACATTGTGGCCACAAATGCAGAATAATAAATTGATTACTAAGTATTGGAGCCAAAATTGACATATGTACATTAATGTACTGTACTGTACTGTACTGTACTGTACTGTACTGTACTGTACTGTACTGTACAGTACAGTACAGTACAGTACATTAATGTACATATGTACTGTACTGTACTGTACTGTACTGTATCAGTCTATATACGTCCCACTGCAGGGCACGAGCCTCCTCTACAATCGCGAGTACGATTGTACGGGTTTAGCCGTATAGTCCACCACGCTGGCCTAGTGCGGGTTGGCGGACTTTTACATACTAAAGACATTCTTCTAAATCTCTATTGTATGCAGATTTCCTCACGGTGTTTGCCTTCGCCGTTATAGTGCGTGGTGATTGACTATCAATACACACATGACTCCGAAAAGTCCGAGATCTGCTCTAGATTTGAACCCGCGACAACCGTAAACATGTTAGTGGCTACGTCTAGTCCTTTACCATCAGGCCACCACGCACGATTTAGAATATTCACAGTATATTTAAAAATATATTCCTATTTTTAATTTTTCTTTGTGTTCTGACAAAACAGACTGTCTTTGATCAAAACAGCTGTCGACCCTTAGGCTGCGTATAAAATTTAATTTGATAAATTAATATGTATAATCCTACATTTACATACCATTCCCTCACCTCTTCTCTTCGACCCATTAAGGTTATTTTTTTAAATTTATGAAATAAAATTATCAAACCTAATTTATACCTTAGAAAACTTTTAGTAGTTTTAATGAATAAAATTGGCCATGAATAGACTTTTATCGAAAGGACTGGTGTTTAATAAGGTTGTCTGGAAGTTATCCATTATGAATTGATGATAAAAAGAATTGATATTAAAAGCAACGTAATGAAAATTAGTATATTGAAAATATTTTAAAAATAGCTCTACTATTTTAATGATGAAAGATAATAGTAGCTATAATTATCCCAAGAAGATACACGCATAATGTTATATCATTTTAATTTTATAAAACCTTAACCTTCTACTGCCTGCCTCGGTGGCTTAGCTGTGCTACGGTACGATTACAACGATGAGGTCTCTAGTTCGAACCCCGGGTCGCGCAAAGTGATATTGGGTTTTTCTATTCATTCATTAATTATCAGCATGGAGTCAATAATTGTGCCCGGTATGGCGATAGGCTCGCCGCATATCACTCTTGGGACGGATCACATAAGGCGATAGGTACGTAGGTGTCCTGGTTACACTTCTGCTTACCCCTTCCAGGAAAAAAAAGCGTGATAATGTACGTTTATATATTTACCTTCTAATGTACAGTGAAAATAATTGTGAAACGTATTTATTTATTTATTTATTTATTTATTAATAAAATGCAAGTTTACAGACTTAATCCAAAGTACTTACATTCTAAATATTAAAGGACTAATTGCTAAGGAGAATAACAAAATATAAAATCTTAAATAAAATCACAAATTTCTTATAAAACTAGTAACATTAATTTCCATAATAAAACAAATTGTTATAAACTATTTAAAAATAACCTTATTTTAATATATATTTGACTGGGCTTATCATAAAATATATCTGGATCTGAGTGGTGAGTGAGCATGGAATTAAGTAACGTAGTCGCTCGCGCGGTGGGCGCGGCAGCCGCATGTCGCGTGCGCACTCCTCGCGGGCAGGCAAACAGCTTGCGGCGCCGACGCGGACCCTCCGCTCCCTCGCCTCCAACCAAGAATCTGGGTGGCACGCACGCGATACCCACCATTCCCAACGCAGTCTGATTGTCTACTTTATTCGTTAAGAGATGGTAGTAGTGGATTAAAAGTAGCAGCTTACGCCTGTACTCTAATGTGTCCAAACCAACCATTCCTGTTACGAACATGGACGGATATAAATATGGATAATACCCATATATTTTTTTGTACATATACCGAGCAAATTTTTTTTGTACTCTTTCTATGAGTAATGCATATGTACTTTGGTACGGGTCCCAAACTATGGCATTATATTCTAGCCTGCTACGCACGTATGCTTTGTAGAGTGTCAGTGCAACGTTAATTGTTTTAAATGTTGAGCAAATCCTCATCACAAATCCTAAAATTTTACTAGCATTTTCGCAAGTAGCTAGCATATGCGACTTAAAGTCCAAACGCGAGTCCATCAGAAGTCCTAGGTCCTTTATCTGGTCTACACGGTCGATTAAAGTTTTGCCAATGCGATAATCGAATGTAAGTGGCTTGCGTACGCGTGAAAATGTAATTATTTTACATTTTGAGATGTTAAAATACAGTCGATTTTCCTTACTCCATTCAACTACAGCATCTATGTCATTTTGCATAGATATACAATCATCAGGTCCTTTTATCGACGAAAATAATTTCAAATCGTCTGCAAACAAGAGACAACGAGTAGCTCTTATCACCTTGGGCAGGTCGTTGATCATTATGATGAACTGAGTTGGCCCAAGGGTGCTACCCTGACTTACTCCAGACCTCGTATAATAGTCATCAGACTCAAACCCACTTAATCGAACGTATTGCGTTCGATTCTGCAGATATGATGCAAAAAAAATTAGAAGTTTGGGTTCAAAGCCCATTGATGCCATTTTGGACAAAAGAATGTCATTGGCAACAATATCAAATGCCTAATGGTTTCTTAGATTTACGCGAATGTTACACATTGAAATAAAACTATTTTATTACGGATTTTATCGCGATTTGGTTTAATTTTTACATTTTTTTAACTTCCCGACGTTTCGATTACTTTACAGCTTTCGTGGTCACGGGGCGGACTGAGGTATTAGTCATCCGCTCTGTGACTGTCACAATTAAACTACCCTTAATTTTCAATTATTAAATTAAAAAGTTAACTAGTTGTTGCGATCCGATCTACGCAGTAGGAGCTCACAGTGTCTTGAGGTCTGGCAGCTGGTCTTTTGGGTTCCGATTTAATCAAATGTAGAACTGGATCCCATGATGGTGCAAGCTTCAAGCCATCTTCTCTATTGAAATTTGGATGTTTTTTAATTTCAATAGCCTCGCGAAACATCCTGGGTAGGAAGCGGTGTTCTTTAGCGAGGATTAGGGGCTTATCAAAACGAAGGTAATGCTTGGAGCCTTCTTCGATGTGTTCAGCAACTGCAGACTTCGTTGAGCGTCGGTGTTTGACGTCAGCTATGTGTTCTTTTACGCGGGTCCCTATGCTTCTCTTGGTTTGGCCGATATAAGAGAGGCCACAGTCACAATCTATTTTATATACGCCCGGTTCTTGCAAAGGTATATGACACTTGACAGGTGGTAAGAATTGACTAATCTTCTTGGGCGGCTTGAAGTATGTTTTAATGGAAGCACGCTTCAGGATGTAGCCAATCTTGTCTGTGACTCCTTTGATGTAAGGTAGTATAACCGGGGCCCGTTCAACTGTGGCTGGTTTCACTCGGTTTCTGTGACGGCGGCGTGGAACTTGGAGCTTGTTGTCTCGCAGTACCTGCTTGACGTGTTGCAGCTCAGTCGCCAGGTGTTTCTCATCACAGATTCCTTGTGCTCTCTGAAACAAAGATTTACCCACGGTAGCTAACTGTTTCGGATGGTGGTGAGATTCACCGTTCAGATATTTATCTGTATGGGTCTTTTTTCTATACACGGTATGACCTAAGGACTGATCAGGATTACGGATTACTAAAACATCTAAGAAGGCAAGAGATTTATTATGTTCCAACTCCATAGTAAATTGAATTTTATTGTTAATGGAGTTGAGGTGATTTAAAAATGCAGTTACTTGGTTAGATGGTAAGATTGTGAAAGTATCATCTACGTACCGCTTGTAAAATCTTGGCGAGACCGGGGCTGTACTAAGGGCTGTCTCCTCGAAGTCCTCCATGAAAATATCGGCAACTACAGGAGATACAGGTGAGCCCATAGCAACACCATCCATTTGTACATAGTATTGATTATTCCACAACATGTAGCCAGATGTGAGGCAATGTTTGAGTAATTCTGCATATTCTAGTGGCATGTCATTCTCTGCTAACTTCTTAGTGACAATTTTGATGCAGTCTTGTACTGGTAAGCTTGTAAAAAGTGACTGCACATCAAAACTAACCATTGTTTCATTGTCAGCTAATTGTAGATGTTTAATGTCACTGACAAATTGGTATGAATCCTTCACAGATGCTCTAGTGTTTCTTCTGAGTGGTGAAAGCACTTGTGCTACGTGCTGAGCCAATCTGTAGGTTGGTGTGTCGATCTGGCTCACGATGGGACGTAGTGGAGCATTTTCCTTGTGTATTTTGGGTAATCCATACAATTTTGGAGGTTTTGCACACGATGGGATGAGTGACTTAGAGTTCAGATCTAACTTCTCGGAGTACTTGATTATTAAAGAGCTGGTGGCCTTTAATATTTTGGTAGTCGGGTCTGATTTGACTATTTTGTAAGTAGTGTCATCCGATAAAAGTTGTTCGATTTTATTGTTATAATCTGAAGTATCCATCACTACTGTCGCATTCCCTTTATCTGCACGGAGAACAGTTAATTCCTTCATAGATCGCAGGTTCTTTAAAGCGATAAATAGTTGTTTTGGAAGATTTGGTTTCGGCACTTTGTTTCGTCGTAGTAAAGATGATATATCTTGACGTATCGCCTCCGAATCTTCCTTCTTCAAATTGTTAATGAAAAGACTGTTCTCAACGTTACAAATAATGTCTTCATACGGTATCCTACGTGGAGTTACGGCAAAATTTAGACCTCTTGACAAAACCTGAACTGTGTTTTCATTCATTTGTTTGGAAATCAAAATAGGCGGCGTCTACCTGTTTTCCCGCATCCATTTCAATTGTTACATAGTCAACGAAGTTGACGTGACTGGTTGCTGTTGATCGTCGTGCCCTGAAACCGTGTTGCTCTTCAGCAATTTGGACATTAATCTGCTGTCTTAAGTTACGGTCGATAATGGACTCAAATACTTTGCCAAGTGCCGAAAGTACTGCTATTGGCCTGTACATGGTGACGTTCTTAGACGCTTTACCTTTGGGTATCGGTGTTACCCTAGATATCTTCCAACAATTCGGGTATCTAGAAGTTTTTAGGGAAAGGTTATAAAGATATAGAAGAGGTTTCTCTAAGACAGAGAGGCAGTCTTTTACGAGGAAAGGTATAAAACTCATATTTTGTTTTATTGAATTATCATCATCATATTAGCCCGAATTAATCTACTTCTAGCCATAGGCATCTTCTCTATCACACCACTTTTCTCGGTCCTGAGCTTGTCTCTCCTTACATTCTTTATTAAGTAAAAAGGTCGATATCCTATTGGGATGCAGGAAAACCACCGTAGCCATGTTTAAGGTCAACAATATCGCATACGCACCCCACATAAAGTTAAGGTAAGCCAGAGCGGTCGAAAGAATGTTGGTTAGGGTTTCATTGCCTCTTATTGAAAAATATTGTCAAATATCTTGTTTCTAGCGAATGGATGCTAACATTTTGTCCCTCAGCCGAGAGATAGCTAACTCGCTCATAAAATGTCTCCAAAATATCCCTTTGCACGAAAAGGCCTTCTGAATCTCCTGGTATGTTCATGCGTAAATCGTGGACCCAAGCGATTTTAGACTTTATAACTGTAATCTTTAGATTTACGGTCGTTTCCTCAACGGCAAAATCAGAGTTGGGCATTGTAAACATATAATCTAAAATCGATGGGTTGCTAGTACAGTTTTGTATCTTAATATTTTTTCTTTTTTTCGCTTGATCTGATCATTTTTTCGCTTTCGTTTTGTTAAGTTTCTTGCACGCTATTATGAAACTCCGAAGAATTACTTGCGACTTTATGAAGATTAAATCGTTTTTTAAATATTATTTTTCTGCTGAATTTTTTACTCCACAGTCATCTTGGGTTTAATGTAATGAATAATAACGATTTGTGGCGGACTTTATGAGATAATGTCAAAAGATGATTGAAAGTTCAAAAGCGAGTGTTGTAAGAGTACGTACAGGGAGCATAGTGTTTGACGCGCGGGCCGGTGGAGCGACGAGCTGAAGGTAGTGGATGAGAGCTCAAGAGCGAGTGTTATGAGAGAACGTTCATGGAGCGTAGTGTGTGATGCGCAGGCCAATGGAGCGATGAGCTAAAACCTGTATAGAGCAGAGAAGCGAAATTTTTAAAAAAGTACAAAGATCCAAAAAGTGTCGCAAACACTAGATAGCAACAAAAGAGCAGCAGCAATTTTTATACAACTCAATTCCTTTAGAATTGAACAGAATTGAATAAAACCACTAGCTACACTTTACGGCAACCTTTAGCGGTTAACTTGCAATCGACGCCCCTTGGGATGGTACCGAGCAATTGCCGACGTTTCCTTTCGTTATTGCAAATTTAATCGAAGTTCAGAGATAATAAAATGACTCGCGAATATCACTGAGGTAAAGCGAAATTATTGATCTGACTCAGGGATTAATGCTGAATTATTACATCCCAATGAATAAATTTCGTGATTTTTGGGAATAATTCTGTAAATGTCTTTTATGATGTCCCTGGTTATTTAAATTGAGTTTTGTGTTATTATTTTTGAGGTGTTTTTTTTGTTGCAAAGAAATGTAAGTAGTTGCTTGGTCAGTAGTGACTGACTAGTTTAGTGTAAAAATATATTTGAGGACTCATATTATAGTACATTTGCTTAGTCTGCATTTTCATTGCATTGTAACTAATGGGCAGATAAATGAAGGTTAGCTATAAATATCTATAAATCGAATTCGCGTACCACTTGTGACGGGTTGTGATATAAATGGCCCACTTTGCTGGCTATATAACTTATTATGCCTATTGAAGCTTTCAACCAACATCGGTATAGCATTTACTAGAATTTATTAAAACGTGATTATTTGTAGTCGTCCAATTAACTGTATTAAACAGAAAATACGTTTCCATCGGTGAATAAATGATGACACTTCAAAATTATGTAACGAGGAACAATACGTGATAATGTGAAACGAGTAAATATGTTTTAATGTTTATTTGTGGGTCACGTAATATATTTTATAACTAATTGATGTTTTTAAATTAAAAATATTTTAAGGGGTTTTGTTAATTTTTACATTTTTAAAGAGATTGCATTGAGCGATAAGATAGACAATGAAGTCACATTCAAAAGGTACACTTTTGTGTATGTGATTTCTCATTGTACACATACAGGGTATATCAAGACCGCGACCGAAAACGAAGCCAGAAGGTAGTATTAGTGATATCAAACACAATGCAAGTAAAAATTTAAAAAAAAAATCGTCAAATTTTTTTTTGTTATTTTTTACATATCGTCGTATTTGAGTGATTAAACATAGTTTTTCTAAAATAATGATGTACATCGCTTAATTTTTAAACACGCAATGGTACGTAAGGGTTTAAATTACTATTTTTGCAAAAACTAGGTTTTTACCCCTCAAAAACGATGATTTTTAAAAATTTGTAAAAAAAATCCGTCGCTTATTTTGCAAAATTTTTAGTTGCATTGTGTCTGTAGCCGCTAAAACTACTACCTGGCTTTGTTTTCGGTCGCGGTCTTGATATACACTGTATATTTGTTTTTTTTTTGTATGGAATAAGGTATAAATAAATAATGAATTGCCTATCATTTCGGTCATGTACGCATGAAATTAGTCATAATTTACTTTCTAAATTGATTACTTTTAACTATCTGCAGATTATATCATTCTTATACTTAAAATATTATTAAGTCATCGTTTATAAATAATACTCGTAGTTAGCGTTATGAATACACTGTAAGCTACTCTTGTAAAATATCTATCTATATCTATATCAGCCCATATACGCCCCACTGCAGGGCACGGGCCTACTCTACAATCAAGAGAATCAATTGAGAGTGGTTAGGCCATATAGTCCACCACGCTGGCCTAGTGCGGGTTGGCGGACTTTACATTGTAAAATATAATAAAATAAAAATAAAATAAATTAAATATCAAAAACTTTACCCCTTGTTGCCTAAACTTAATCTATCTGTGAAGCATTTAAATACAATTTTAATCAATCTTCCCAAAACAAATATAAAGAGCTGATTGGAAAGTAATTGTTTGTTTATAATTAAACACTAGGCAACGGGGAATAAAGTACCGTCTAGACAAAAGATTTCCCAATTCATTTCGTGATTACATTCGGCTCTCAGATATTTTGTAGCTCATTGCTGGGTAACTTATCATTGATTTTATCTTGTACTATACCTTTTTATCCTTTTGCAAAGACTTATTCTTATGTATGTGACTGTTGGGTGTATTTATTTATTTATTATTTATTTATATTTAGGATTCTTGAGGTTGATAACATTGATGAAGCAGTATCGGATACTATCGCCATCCATCCCGAATTAAAGTCATGAGAGTACAAATATTGGATTTAAAATATATTTTGAGTCTCTACACGTAATTGTTACAGTAGGTTTTTCTTATAAATAAATTCACCCAACAGTCACACACATAGTACTGACCCCACATTAAGATCGAGCCTTGTGACGTGGGTATCAGAAACTACGATAGACTTTTCTGTCTCACAAACACCTAGACCCGTAACAAATACCTGTGGTTCACACAAACATTTGTCTCGGTGCAGGACTCGCACGCGCGGCCTCTAGTTTCACAGGCCTCTCGTTTCTCGTTTCACAGTTCGTTTCTAACCAACTGCGCCACCGAAGTTGTCATTTTCAAAATCAATGTTATTCTAAGAGAAAAGGTTTTTATTTGTTGTTCCCTGGGGCTTTCCTCCTCAGGTCTATGTAGCTTTGAAGCCACGGCAGTTTCGCTTGACGTTACAAAAAGTGTTTGTGAAAAACTATTCGAAGAGGGAATGTATTAATGTTGAGTATATATTCATGGAAGTAATAGACAGAATACTAGTTCTTCAATTTTAATTCAATTGGTATTAAATACTCTTTTTAGGCATTCATCTAGGTCAAATCGCCAATTTTTTTTTCAATTATGACTTTGTTTGCGAGAGCTTAGGCCACATTCCGCCACGCTGGCCTATTGCATTGACGGATATTTCATACTATAATTAATACTATTATATTCTTGTAAACATATTTATGGCATGCAGGCGTGGAAACCTTTCCTCATGACGTTTTCCTCCACCGTTTTTAGAATTATTATTTTCATTGTCATCATCAGCCTGAACTGTTGTCCACTGCTGGACATAGGTCTCCTCCAAATTGCGCCATATCAAATAGCCTTCAACTTGTCGCATCCAGCATCTGCCAGCGACCTAACGCAAATCGTCACTCCACCTGGCTGGAGGGGGCACAACGCTACGCTTACCAAGACGCGGTCTCCACATTATTATTTTACTTTAACACAAATCATCGAATGACAAGGATGTTTAATCATCTTACCTTTGTACCAAAATAACTCTTAATCTTGAATAGTTATATTAATTAAACGGGTGGGTATATGAAACTAATTTTCTCTTAGTGAGCGAGATCTCTTTATACTTGCCCGATTGGACGGAGCTTAGTGGAGTTGGACGGCATTATCCAAGAGGCCAGAGGCAAGAATTTATCTCGAAAATGTTTGCATTAAAATCGTCTTTCTGAGCTACTTATTTACTTGGATATAAGTGAAGAAGTAAGTCTTTTGGCTGAGTAGTTAGTACTCAGTAGTCTTATAGAATTTTAATAGGAATCTTACGGATAAATGTATTAAAAATATTTATTTTATACATATTAATTCAATAATTTTTTACTGCAACGGAATCTTTCGCTACCTACTTTCGGTACGTTATTAATATCTGTCTTTTTCAATGTGGCAGAACTTCACTGTAATTATCTTAGGCTATTGAAGAAATGGATTAATTATGCCGGAATAATATTTTAATAATTCCTAACTTCAAAAAAGAGTAATATGAAGTATTTTCGGTCATGTTTCTTTATTTTTAATGCTAATAATGGCGAGACGAGCACGCCATTCGCCTAATGGTAAGCGATACGACTGCTCAAGGACAGTAGCAAAACCAAACAACACCATGAATAACAAGCCAATCCTGAGACATAAGATGTTAAGTCTCAATATGTCCAGTAGTTACTCTGGCTAGTGGCTATAATGTCCTTCAACCTGGAACACAACAGTGCATTTACACTGATATTCGGCGGGAGAAATAGACATTGCGGTGGTCTACCTAGGCCAGCTCTCACATACGAGAGAACTACCAATAAAATTCTGATTCTGTAAAATGTTTATTGTCAAACTTCAAATGTCCAATTATCCGATTGTCGACGGACACACACCACAGGTCGACAAAATCTACAAAACACACTTTTCTTCTGCAACTGTTATTACTCAACATAAAAGAGAAGTCGGTATCAAAATACAAGTAAAAGGGAAAATAATTGGTTCTGCGTAATTGCAAGGCGTAATAGAAAACGAAAACCCTGATCGCTTTAATTAAACTATCAACAAATGAACTCGATACAGCTTATTTAACAAAGGCTGGGTATCAACAACTTTCGTTAAGACTGTTTAAAGCGATCCTTTATGAAGAAACAAGAATTAAAGTAGTTTTGTTTTGATATAGGTACTTATTTTGTATAGTTAAATTTCACTAAATACCATAAAACGACAATGTCGATTGAGCTTCATTTTGAGAAGCCTGTCTTTAGAGTGACTCGACAGTCATAGGCAAGCTTGTTTGTCAGAAGTTAAATATGTAAAAAATAAACCAAGTATGTGATACAATCCGCATAGAATAGCTTTATTTCAAAGTGCAAAATAGCTATTCATAAGAACAAAAACCTTGCCTCACTCCAGCACACTAACATCCCATGTGATATAACTTTCGCTAGTGTTAATAAGGGTCCGTGGAGGTAGATAAGTCACCGCTTCTGCGTCATGTCACGACTTTGTGCCTCACAATATCTTTGAGTGCCTCTACAGCTTTGTGCGGCCTGTTTTCAGGCAGGACAAGGGTTGAATAGAAGAATTGAGCTCGAATTTACGTTGTTTGAACAAGTGGTCAAGATGGCTCGTTTTTGTAGAATGTTTAGTGAAATTTAAAGTGCTGAATTCGGTTATTGTCGATGATAGCACGCATGTATGTCTGTTGCAGTATCTAAAATATAAATACAATGTGCAGTCGCTCATATTAAAATCATGGTCATATGACTAATGTTTTATTTCTCATAAATATGAGTAAATACGAAAGATTTCATTCGTTTGAAAGCCTCCGTGGCGCAGTTGGTTAGACGCCATGAAACGGGAGGTCGCGGATTCGTTCCCTGCACTGAATTTTTTTTTTGTGTGATCCACAGGTATTTGTGTCGTTTGTGATACCGAAAAGTCTCTCGTAGTTTCTGATACCCACGACACAAGAATCGATCTTAGTGTTGGATCAGGACTAAGTATGAGACTGTTGGGTATATTTTATATTTATTTATTATTTAAAACTGGCTTTTTTCGTTTATTAAATTTAATTAATTTATTTATCCAGATAAATTTATTTGACTTATTTTAAATATATTAATTCAAAATAACATGTTCTGTATACTTAAATTTACGAAATAAGACTTGTAGTCTAAGCTAGACTTAAGATAAGATTAGTCTGGGCATAGGTCCCATTGTATTGAAACCTAGGACATGTAGCCGACGCGATACTGCGGTTTTCTTAAGACGTGACTAACCCACCTCAAGCGACATGAAGCTTATCGTAGTGGTTGCGGATTTTCTCATTGCGAATGCAGTTCAGACGTTTTATGTTATAAAGTTCAAAATTATAAGTCGAAATCAGAATCACAATTTATTCATTTCTATAATGTTACTGCAAGCATAAGATGTTTTTGTAATAAAAAAGAAGAATAAGTTTATTTTTGTTGTGACGGAATACATTGATAGATGTACGTTTTATATGCAGTAGCAGCAAAGTGTACGCCGACAGTCTATCCTGTCAACGATGATGAAATATGTAAACTGAAGTTCGATTGAAATTAAATAAATATAATTTTATCGCGCGCGTGCAGCTCCCGTTCAAAAAGTAAAACAAACACCATCACGCAGCTACAAGCCCCGTTGTTATGTAAATATGACAATCTATCTGATATTCAGTCGAGACTTTATATTCGTCGATTTATGACACAATAACTGCCTATTTATACACCATTGTGGGGTAAAATCCTCGCTCGAAACTATCAGGAAGATAAATAACGCGGTTTTTCCAGTCGGATCACGTGTCGCGCCCCGCTTTGCTACACGTGATCCCGACATCCTTCAGTTAGTTTTAGCGCGCCGCATACTGCGCTCATGTTATATGGAATTACAGAAGCTCTTTAGTTCTCGGCCACTGCCTCTAGCGCTCCACCGGCCCGCGCGTCACACACTACGCTCCCTGTACGTGCTCTCACAACACTCGCTCCTGAGCTCTCATCCACTACCTTCAGCTCGTCGCTCCACCGGCCCGCGCGTCACACACTACGCTCCCTGTACGTGCTCTCACAACACTCGCTCCTGAGCTCTCATCCACTACCTTCAGCTCGTCATTCATTTAAAACTATACTGACATAAGCTTCGCATAACAGTGAGCTTGTTACACCACCGGAAATATTTCAAGATATTTTTAGACGTTTAACAAGTTTCTATGCAAATTTAATACCCAGATAGACGGAGTTTCGACTGCGAGGCACAATTGCGGAAACAAACGGAGCACATTGGATGCGCTCCAGAATTTTAATTAATCTCACATGTAGACCAGTTCAACTTTATCGTGCGACTACGAGCTACAAACGTGTATTGTGGAAAGGAGCATTCTTCACAAACCGAGTAAAGTTGCGTCGTTATAGAATTTAAGTTTGTTTTCGGGATTCCTTCATATTGTTTGGAGCGTGTGTTGGCGAACTTCAGTTACAACAAGACAATATGAGGTTTTGGAACTTCAAGCGTAGCCATTGTGGATTACGACGTAGACAGTTTCGGTGTGGGAAAAGAGCTCGAGGGTTTTCATTCAAATAGTGTTGTTCATATTATACCATTGCAATTTAACAATTATTATTGAATTATTATCTGCTTACTCCTTGTAATAGAACACTCATAATTGAAACTTAATTGTCTTGAAATTTATTAAAAGCAATTATTTATCCTACTATAAAACGACTGCCTTAATAAAAAAAAATATCTTGACTAAATTTTATCAACGTTTACAGCTAAACCGCGTTGGGTTTCACTTAAACTATCCAGAATATTATGCTACATATTCGATCCCAGCAAAAAAAGCAATCATTCTGCGATTAAAAATAGATTTCCGATTTTTTTTAATTCTCCTTAACAGATAACAACTCAAAAGGTACTTACTTGATGGACTAAATGTGCAACTATTATATTTAATTTACGAAAAATAATATGAACCATTTACGAAAAATAACATAAAAAATAATATAAAATATCTCAATTGTATCATAGAAAAAGTGACTGCCATGGTGGCTTAGTTGTACGATACGATTACAAAGCTGATGTATCGGGTTCGAATCCCGGGTCGGGCAAAGTAATATTGAATTTTTCTATTCATTATCAGCCCGGAGTCAGGAATTTGCACCCAATATGGCGATAGGCTTGCGACCTATCACATCGTGGGACGGAACATACAAAGTGAAATGTCGGTGTCCTGTTAGCACCTCCGCCTACCCCTTCTGGGAAAAAGGCATGAGTCTATATAAGTATCATAAAAAAAGCATAAAATGATTATTCAAAACAAAATTCTTCTTTATTAACATAATTACTTCCATTTCTTAGACATAACTTAGTCGTATTTTATTTTCCTCTTGCATAAAAGAGAAGTGTACACGATAATTCGGATTGCGTAAGGCAAACGTTCTGGTTAATTTGTATGTACCAAAGCTTGGCTTTCACGTATACCTTTACTGCTCTAAGCTTTGCAGTCTCCACAGTACTGGAGTATATTGGCCTTTGTATACTGGTGCCTTTGTGGGGTTAATTTGATGTAAAACCATTGAGACTATCCTTAGAATTTATGTTAAAATCCACAGCACGTAAAGAATTGACACTGAGTTTTTATAAAGAAATAAATGATTGTAATATGTTTGTGATATATTAATAAAACATAAATAAATATACCCAAAATTACATATACAGTCCAGACCCCACATTAAAATCAATTAAGTCTTGTGTCGTGGGTATCAGAAACGACGAGAGACTTTTCGGTCTCACAAACACCCAGACCCACAAATAGATAAAATATTGCAATTCATTTGTTTGCACTTTGGTAGTTATAGGATGAATAAAGTTAGGTTCTTGTTTGGTTAAAATGCATTATTTAGAACGCTCTTGTTTGTGTTAGCTTACGTCCGAAAGTTATAAAAAAAAGAACAGAAAATCAGCTTAGCGCTACGGTTCGCACTGCAGCGCAACTTTTTGCTGAGTGGTTACCTAATACCTACTAGTCACAGCTACGACGTGTAGGCTTCTTCTTTTATTTATATTGTATTTTATTTTTTACACCTGTATTACATTATTATTTGTGACTAATAACACGATTTTCAAAATGATGGGTATAGCAATAGATTTTTTGTGCAATGAGCTTTTGCATCTTTAAATACAATTACGTTTGGCGAACTGTTGATACTACTTAAACGCCTGCAGAGTAGGCCCGTGCCCTGCAGTGGGACGTATATGGGCTGATATAGATAAACGCCTGCCTAACCCCTTGAATGAACAAGCGTGAACTAACAATATATATAAATAAAAGTGTTAAAATGAGACGCTAAAATTGACAAGATCTATTATAGTAACTCCACATCCCGATATTAGATCAATTGTTACAATTAAATTCAGCAGCACTTAATTAAAAGTTGATAATGAAGCAATTCTCGCTCAGATATCGTGCCAAGTAGCCTAATGACATAACGATACGTATGTTTGCAGAAATTGGCTGAAATCTGGCACCGAATGGCCAGTAGTCTGGCATTCTTTCGACCGAGCTAGCTTAATTATATTAGCTGGAAAATTATGTTTAAATTAACATTCTATTTCTACCTTATTACTTGGAATGGCTTAAGCTAAACTTTTGGTTTGAGTTGGTACGTTGTATTTGAATTCTAAGTTATATGTTTTTTTTTAATCTTACTAGGTATTATCTCAAATAGACTTCATGATTTTATGATGAATTATTTCTAGAATTGTGCGAATTTCTGCCGAAAATCTACCTTTATCAATTTTTGTTTAATTAAAAATCTCTCGAAAGTTACTCAGAATCTTGAAGTCAAACTAAAAACCACACGTTTTGTTGTTCACACGCGCTACTAAGAAATTATTAACACAAAACTAAAAACTAGACTTGTATATTGTTTTTAATCTCTTAAAATATATATGTATCTCTTATAAATTTATCTGCTTTGGCCCATATACATCCCACTGCAGGGCACAAGCCTCCTCTACAATAAAGAATGTTTGGGATTGGAACCCGCGACAGCCGTGAACATATTGGCAGTCGCTTCTGGTCCGTTTGCCAACAGGCCACCATGCACTTTTATTTATTATCAAAAACTATAAAGGTAAAAATGACGCATCAAAATGTGTTTATTTTTCTACACCATATTCTTCGTATAAATAAACATAAAATGTTTACAGAACCTTTTCAGTACAATTATAGTATCATAGTAACACCTTTTTTCAATACCAGGCAATACAATTACGCTTTCCGGACCTATTGGTTGGTTGCGTGTCTTTTATTTATTTTTTTATTTAAATTTTTATCGTACACCTGTGATATACAAAATTACAAGGTAGAAAGAGAAAAATAAAATGTACAAAACGCGGTCTTATCGCTCAAGGCGATCTCTTACAGACAACCAACCATAGGATGGATAAGAGGGAACAACAGTTTCGGGGTACCTTGAGGTGTACGAAAAATGTAATACAACAATATATGAATATATAAATATATTATATACACATACATACAGGGTATATCAAGACCGCGACCGAAAATGAAGCCAGGTGGTAGTTTTAGCGGTTACAGACACAATGCAACTAAAAATTTTGAATAAACAGCGACGGATTTTTTTTACAGTATTTTAAAAATCATCATGTTTGGGGGATAAATACCTAGTTTTTGCAAAAATAGTAATATAAACCCTTACATACCATTGCGTGTTTAAAAATAAAGTGGTGTACGTCATAATTTTCAAAAAACTATGTATTTATCACCCAAAAATGACGATAAGTAAAAAATAAAAAAAAATTGGCTATTTTTTTTGTAAAATTTTTACTTGCATTGTGTTTGATATCACTAATAATATCACCTGGCTTCGTTTTCGGTCGCGGTCTTGATATACCCTGTATATACATATATACATTGGCAAGAAAAAGCGTTGAATTTACAGAAATATATGTTTCTGATAGCGAAACCTGCATAGTGAGCTTTTTAACAATTGCTTGTAATAAAGCCATACTTTTATTTGGTATGAAAGGCTCCCTTTGATTGAGCTTGGTACTTATACCATAGAAAATTGAAATGAAATACGAAAATGTATTACGAAGCTAGTTTTTCTGTTACGCTTCTTTATTTCAGCTGTAGTGCTTTTCGCCAAATTCCTACTTTTTCCTTGCTTATGCTTTCCAAGTGATAAAAAGAAAGTTATTAAGCCCTTTTCAAATACATCATTTAATACAAACAAATGCGGGGCGGCGAACTTCTCATTCTGTGTTAGCCTAAGTCTTCTCAATCAAACCCTAGATATTAAAGGAGTGCTCGGCAGGTGATCATGGTATTATACATAAATACAACATTCATAAACTCACGCCTTGTTCCTAAATAGGGTAGGCAGAGGTGCTACAAGGACACCCACATTTCGCCTTGTATATTCCGTCCCACGATGTGATAGGAAGCGAGCCTATCCCCATATCGGGCACAAATTCAATATTACTTTGCGCGACCTGGGATTTGAACCCGTGACCTCAGCTCTGTAATAGTACCGTAGAACAACTAAGCCACCGAGGCAGTCAAACACAAATCAAGGCAAATATACACAAATCGTTGTAATATCGATATGATCAATAAAACAGTTTTCTAATATTATGTAGTAATAGCGATACCTGCTATAGTAGCTTGTCGGGAGGCTTTCCAACAAGTTTGTTGTTGCTAACTCGTTAGTATCGGCATATGTGAGTCGACGGCACACGGGGCAGGTGAACGGACAACACGTTTGACAAATGTTGGACATATGTTGGCCAACATACCAAACTACGGCAAAATCTTTGACAAATATACGCCAGTTATCATGCATCGGAATAATAAGTGCAGTGAATTCCAAAATCAAAATATTTTTTATACTAAAAGTCTTTCACAAGATCTTTTGAATCGTTAATTACTGCTACCTACGCGGAACGTTTACCTGTGACGAAGAACCGGCGAATTTTCTTTGTATTCTTTATTATGCCATTTATTGTAACAATACTTATAAATGGAGTATCTACCAGGTAGGTTTTCTTCATAGTTTTCTCTCGCCGGCACCATAATATCGGCCTGTTTATGAATTTTAAGACGCATTCAACGGGTCACTTTGATGAAATCTTATAAATATCTTGCCACCGCTATAGATATCGATATCTGCCAATCTCACTCACCCAAAGAAATTTATCAATATATCTGTTGATGTACATCGGCTTTCCATGAGAAAATGGTAAAATCTCGCTCGATCCCGGACGATTGGTTTTACCTTTAACAACCTACAAGTGGCTCTACAAATTTTACAAACAATTTTAGAATATGTGTGGAAATACATGCCACAATTAAAATCTACATACATACAAATATCAACTTTCGCGTTTAACCCAAAAGGGTAAGCAGAGGTGCAACCAGGACACCCCCGTTTTTACTTGTATATCTGTACCACGACGCGATGTGAAAGAGGGCGAGCCTAACGCCATATCGGGCACAAATTCTTGTCTCCGGGTTAATAATTATTTATAGAAAAATCCAGTACCACTTTGCCCGACCCGGGATTCGAACCTGAGACCTCAGCTTTACAATCATACCGTAGTACAACTACGCCACCGAGGCAGTCAAAATCGAAATCTATTACGTCGAAATACGGTAACCTGGTTGATACGACCCATTGATAAATTACAACAATCAATTCCACAGCAATGCTTTACCACTTTACTTCTACATACATGATGTACTTAGTTTTACAAGGTGCTACTTCAGGCGTTCAGAGAAACAGCTATTGCCCCAGCCCCTAACATTTAGGAGCTAGTCTAGACAGGTCACAGCGCGTGCATCCGAAATTTATAAAGTCCACTTATAACTTGCAACTGTTTTCTGGCGTGAAGGGGAAATTGGAATTCCGGAAACTTGAAGACAAGTGACGTGGTTTTGTAAATATTGTAGTTGTATTAGTAAAATAGAATTTTGTTTATTATTACCAATGCAAACGAATGCAATATTATTTTGTACTACATTTTGCCCGCAGCTTCATCTGCGTGATTAATGGTTTTTATTTTTTTTGTGCGGAACCTTAATTTGATTTCAAATAAATCGTTTTTCTTTCTTTCTTTCTTTCTTATTTCCAAAATTAAAGTAGCCTAAGTTACTTCCGTGTAAATTTGCTATGTTTCAATGAAAGTCCCGTCAAAATCGGTCCAGCCGTTATCGAGATTAGCGGCAACAGAAAGACATATTTTAAAGTGTATCTGGGTATAGTTATCCTGTAAATATACTTATTTAAAAAATACGTTTTTCACCAACACTTTAATTTTATTTTTATATACGAGTATATATATATGGCAACACTGCCAAGTTGTAAACATTAACTCCGTAATTTAAAAATCTGTAAAAAGTGTAAACCTCAACCAGAAACCCTTAAAAGTGCACAATCTTGCTCGGAATAGCCAGTTTCTTCAACAGTGTTGTTATTCAGCACAAGAACTATCAGTGAGTGCTACACAAAGTGTATACAATCAACAAAGTGTAGAACAGTGTTAAACCCGTTCCCATCAAAACTGAGTATACAAGTGATATTAACATTAACATAACTTATCATATCACATAATTCCCTTGTGACAGACAATTAATTACTACAAGTGTTACAGAAAATATAAACATTTTACATATACCAATACGTTAATTTTTCAAATTGTTGTTATAAATCTGTCCCGCTTAAGTGCAGAAACAACGCCATCTATCACTGAACTTTGTCCTGATCTAAACTGCTTAAGCTACATAACCAACTCTATTATTACTAGCACCAAAAGATGGCGCCACTATCAATCAATAATTAATTATTGGATCATAGGGTGACATTACCAAATTTGTTACGAACGAGTATAGGTGGCGCTACAATCTACTATTATTATAAACGCCAAAATACTATTTTTGTAAAAATGAACAAGACCTGTGCCGCGTGTCAAGAAATACTCTCAAGTAAATTATTAATAAAATGCACAAGCTGTCCAGATAAATTCCATCTTCAATGCGTAAATGTGACGCTTAACGAACATCGAAACATTGCACAAAAATGGATTTGCCCCTCTTGCAAAGGGAAATTTCCCAAAGGTGATAACACAAACACCCCTGTCCGTCCTACAGCATTTATACAGGAAGATTCATTTGTGAATATAATACCTCGATCCCAGAAACACCAGGGTTCCGTATCTCCCACCCTTCATGACACATCAGACACAGAAGCTCTCATAACGCTCACGCAAGAAATACGCATGATGAGGCAAGACATGTCTGAAATAAAGAACCAATTGTGTGATTTGTCGGAAAATGTAAAATGTTGCAACAATAAGCTAAGCATCCTGGAAGAAAGAATTATGCAATCAGAGAATAAAATCTGCGTTATTGAATCCCTTCACAATAAGCATATCCTGGAATTAAACGACACTATTAACCAACTCCAGCTAAAATTAAATTCTCAGGCCCAGGCCTCATTAAGCAATGACATAGAAATAGTAGGATTACAGGAAACAAGCAATGAAAACTTGCAACATATAGTTCTGCTGACAGCATCAAAAATTGGTGTTCAATTAAAAGAAGACGACATCGACTGGGCCACTAGATCGGGCATGCATCCAAACCGCAGCTCTGGAGACACAACCTACAACTTTTCGCGCCCAATAACTGTCCGGCTGACACGACGAGCTAAAAGAAACGAACTACTTAAAGCCGCCAAAACAAGGAGGAACCTGAACCGCCAGGATGTTGTTACCGGCGGGAACCCGGGTCCAGTATACATCAATGAACGTCTGACCAAAGAAAATAGGCTGTTTTTTCGGGATACAAAAGCTAAGGCTAAAGCCAGGGGCTTTAAGTTTTGTTGGATACGAGACGGACAAACATACCTCCGAAAAGCGGAAGGTAAACCGGCAATACGCATCCGTAACCAAGCTGATTGGGAAAAACTCTTGGAACGCAATTCGTCGAACAATAATCGAGAACTACTCCCCAAAGATCCAACTCCACAGCAAGAACACCCTGAATAAACCAAAACGCCTACTAACTATTTTTTATTCATTTTTTATACTGATTTGGTTTTTAATAAAGTTATGTATCGACATGACTCATGACAGCTTACACACACATTATTCACACCCTACCCTATACACTTCTTACACACTACACAACTACACATACACATACACTACACCTAGCATTCATAGGTCGCTTAAATATTTTAACGCAAGTGACAATACCAGAAGTACTTTAACATACTTAGATATACTGGTTTTACCGTGGATAACTTAGAAGTCTATAATAATATTGACTTATCGTTCAGTATTGACTGTCACTTGTTGGATAAAGTTGAGCTATGTAAACAGTACTTAACAAGCGACCACTCATTTACGATTCTTACAATGAATATTAGAAGTTTGCAATGCAATTTTGACAATTTTTTGGTTACCTTAAAGCGATTGGATGTAGTTTATGACGTAATTATACTTACCGAATGCTGGCTACATGATGACATGGTACCTAGACACATCGATGGGTATCAAGTATGTCAAACAACAAAACATATCAACCGAGCAGGTGGGGTCACTGCATATATACTTGATACCTATAATATGACAGTATCCGAACCTAATTTGGACGACGCTGACTGTTTGGTAATCCACATTAAAGATATCATAAATATTATTGGAATTTATAGAACCCCCTCAATAGTCAATTTGAACACATTTCTCACATCGTTAGACTCCGCTCTTAGCGGATTCGCCAACAACTCAAGACTAATACTCGCTGGAGACCTAAACATTGATCTACTTTCGGCTAGTCCTACCACCGATAATATAACATACAGTTGCCTTCTAGCACAACATGGTCTTTTACCTGCAATTACCGAACCAACAAGAGGAAAATCGTGTTTGGATCACATATTTGTAAGAAGCAAAGACCAAATCGTAGGCGTTGTTGCCAAGTGCTCGGTAACTGATCACGATATTGTAATGGCCGGTCTTAAAACATTTATTGATAAAGCAAGTAAAAGGAAAAGATTTTTTATAAAGACTGATGAAAAAGCCGTTCTCGAAGAGTTAAAGAAAGAAGATTGGAGTGCGGTAACTAATAAAATTAATGTAAATGAGGCACTCGAGAGCTTTAATAACATTATTAATACGGCAGTGGCAGAACACACAAAAACAGTACAAATCAGCCGCTCTAAATATAATCTTAAGCCTTGGATCACCTCCGGCTTAATGAGATGTATGCGACATCGTGATAGCCTGCATCGACAGCTGAAATCAGACCCAAATAATAAAAGACTGAAACTATCGTATACAAGATACAGAAATTTTCTTAAAGATTTGCTTCGTAAATTAAAGACAGACTATGAAATAAAGAAACTAGAAGAAAATCGGAGAAATTCAAAGAAACTATGGGGTGCCATAAAGGATATTTGTGAGATACGACAGAAAAGACACGCTGCCTCTGAACTTTTAGCCACAAAACCCACAACCCAGGAATCTCTTGATTCTTGTAATCGTTATTATACCACGGTCGGGAAGAATCTTTCTGACCTAATATTAAAACGGCTCTCGACCACCGAAGAACTACTTACTACAAAGGTAAACAATCATGCCCTTTCCGGAAAATCCATGTTTTTGAGTCCGACAGATATTTTTGAGGTAAACACGGTAATTAGAAATCTGAAAAATGACAGTGCTCCCGGCCTAGATGGTTTTAAATCCTCATTAATAAAACTTTTAAACCCCGTTATCGCAGAACCGCTCACATATTTATGCAACCTAAGCTTATCTACTGGAACCTTCCCCGACTACTGGAAAACAGCGATAGTGAGTCCAATTTATAAGGCTGGATCAAATAGTGGCCCAGAAAACTACCGACCTATATCACTTCTAAGTATACTCTCCAAAATTCTAGAGAAACTGGTAAATAAGCGACTTGTAAATTTCTTGGAAGAAAATTCCTTACTCTCAAATCAGCAATTCGGCTTCAGACGTGGCAAATCTACTGCGGAGGCCGTAGAACTTCTAACAAATAGTCTCACAACATACTGATGCGAGTCGAAGATGTATTGGGGTATTTTTGGACCTCAGCAAGGCCTTCGATACCATATCAATCCCGATCCTACTTCGAAAAATTGAAATGGCTGGTATTAGGGGTATAGGTTGTGACTGGTTTACCTCATACCTCAGCAACAGGCGTCAACGTGTAAGAGTTGACAATTTGCTAAGTGAAGAACAAAGTATACCTTTCGGCGTCCCACAGGGCAGTATTCTTGGCCCAACACTCTTTACTTTGTACATGGATGACTTACTGAGAATAAATATCCCAAACGCGAATATCATCTGTTATGCAGATGATACGGCTATAATATTTCACGGTAATGACTGGGATGATGTATACTCAAACTGTGAAACGGGGATGAAACTCATTAAACGCTGGCTAGACTCTAACCTACTAACTTTAAATATTAATAAGTCCCATTATATTGCTTTTAGGAAAACACAAGCCACTAAAATCACCCCGCGAAATCTTGTTGTTCACGAAGTTTCTTGCAATGACGTTCAACCCCATACGTGAACAGTGAAGGAATGCTCATGCAGTACAATTAATAGAGTAAATGAATTAAAGTACCTGGGAATCATTATAGACCAGCATTTATCCTTCAAAGCACATACAGCGGAGCTGACAAAACGAGTTCGTAAACAAATATACGTAATGAAACTTCTACGGCACAGCGCCTCTACCGAAGTCAAGAGATTGGTCTACACCGCTTTATGCGAACCTCTCCTACAATATTGTATTAATGTTTGGGGAGGAGTTGCCAAAACATTTCTTTTAAATATTGAAAGAGCTCAAAGAGCAGTCCTTAAAACAATGATGGGCAAACCTTTTCGTTTCCCCACAGAAAATCTTTATGGAGAAGCTTCAGTACTGAGTGTGCGCAAACTTTTCATTTTGAACACCGTACTTAAAATGAATATCAGCATACGAAACAATCCCACTGCAATGGCTGCCATACAAAATAAGCGTAATATTAGAGTACCAACAATCGCCGTCAGATCCGTTTTTGCACAACGACATCCCCATTACCTTCAACCCCGTATTTATAATATTATACTTAAAAACTGTGACATAAAGTCCTGCTCACGCAGGGAAACCAGAGCCAAAGTGAAAATTATGCTTCTAAAATTATCGTATGACCAATTAGAGAACATGCTTAAAATTGTCAAATAATCAAATATTCACACCTGCACACACACATACTCTCATACACATACACACACACAGGCACACACATACTCACACAATCACACACATACACACATTAATTTTCCTTTCGTTATTATTATTAATTATATTGTGTTGGAGTTAGTTTGAGTTTATTTCGTTAATTTCTGTTTTGTTTAAATACTTCGCTTTTCATTGTTTTATTAAAATTGTTTACACTGGCAGTACCTAATCCAGGATGGGTGCCCAAGACACGGGCTTGCCTACGTTGGGACCCACATACTTGATATAAAGAAAATAATTGTAAAATGTGAATGTGGTATATTGTATTTTTTGGAGATTTTTCACAATAAAATTTATTATTATTATTTTTTATATTTATTTTATATCTCGAAATATATACATACTTCGGTTTAATGATACTCACGGGCCTAGGCCAAGTGCGAATCATGTTGAAAAGGAGTATTAGTGTCGTCTTGTAGGAATTTTCGTACAATCCGACACGTATTTAGTATAGCAGCTTTCTGCATAGTTATATAAATGTTTTCCGGGATATCAATTATTCTGAGGTAATGATGAAGGCATTTTGGTATCA
This sequence comes from Deilephila elpenor, assembly GCA_949752805.1. Lineage (NCBI taxonomy): Eukaryota > Metazoa > Arthropoda > Insecta > Lepidoptera > Sphingidae > Deilephila > Deilephila elpenor. The sequence goes on along the minus strand of OX457118.1, from coordinate 8,668,977 downwards.
CACCGGTGCAAGAGAGCACGAGCGGCACAATGTATACTTTGTTGAGTTTCCAGATTCGTAATATTTCTTCTTTGAGCTCAGTATATTTATTTATTTTTTCTGTGACTGTTTTTTGCAAATTATGAGTATTTGGTACAGCAATGTCTATTAAATAAGCAATTTTACCAATTTTATCTATTAAAGTAACATCCGGTCTATTATTGTGAATTGTCTTATCTGTTAATATAGCTCTGTCAAAGTACATTCTGTGGCTCGTGCTCTCCAACACAGGCATTGGGGAGTATTGATAGTATGGTACGGGTTTTTCGGGAATAAGTTTATGTTTAAGGGCAAGTTTTTGATGGATAATATGTGCTACCTGGTTATGTCTGTGAGTGTAATCGGTTTGGGTTAGGTTAGAACAGGCACTTATAATATGTTGTATCGTTTCAGGCATACGGTGACATTTCCTACATTTATCATTTTGCATCGTCCGATCTTTTAAAATAAACTTCCTATAATTTCTAGTGTTAATAACCTGATCCTGTATCGCCACCATAAATCCTTCAGTTTCCGGAAAAAGAGAACCAAATTTTAACCATTTATTTGAGGCCTGTATATCTACATGGGGCTGCTCCAAATCTTGTATATGTCTTCCGTGCATTTCTTTACTACGCCATCTTACGAGCTTATTGTTTAAATTTTCATTTGGGGTAGCAAATTGAGATGTTTTATTAACTAAATTTAAAGGTGTATAATTTTTATCCGTTTCTATTGTTGCTAAATGAATTTTACTTGTGTTGCTTTTTTCGTAGAAGAAATTTCTTAATTTTTGTATTTGCCCCACCCATAAATTATTTAAATCTATTAATCCTCTGCCCCCTTTCGATCTATCTATAGACATTCTTTCAATTGCGGATTTAGGATGCAAAAAATTATGTTTAGTAAGCGTTGATCGTGTCTTCATTTCTAATTTTTTGATGTCGGTTTTTGACCACTTCACTATGCCAAACGAATAAGTTAAGACTGGTATCGCATATGTGTTTAGCGCTTTAAATAAGTTTTTAGAAAATAGTGGTTTTTTACATATCTGATTGACCCTAGTAAAATATTCTTTACGGAGTTCTTTTTTTATCTGAATATGATTTATATTTTTCCCTTCACGTAGTCCTAAATATTTATATGTATCATTTTCCTCCATCAGATCAAAATAACTTTCCCGAGCAGGTTCACTGCTGTTTCCTACTATTTTTCCTTTCTGTATATTTAATCTTTTACATTTGTCTAAGCCGAATGACATGTTAATATCTTCACTAAATTTGGCCGTAGTTTCTATTAATGTTATAATTTCTTTTTTAGACTTCGCGAACAATTTGATGTCATCCATATACATAAGGTGACTTACTGCAATATTGGGTGTTAATTTGTAGCCAAAGTTTGAATTGTTAAGCAGACTCGATAACGGATTGAGTGCCAGGCAGAACCACAGAGGACTCAATGAGTCTCCCTGAAAAATACCATTCTCAATTGGAATTTCGTCAGTGGTTATGGTTGTATCGTTACCTGAAAGGAATATTGTGGTTCTCCATTTACCCATCGCAGCTTTCAGGAAGGTTATAATAACTGGGTTAATTTTGTAAATCTGTAAAACTCTAATCAACCAGGAGTGAGGCACACTGTCAAACGCTTTTTTGTAATCAATGTATGCTAAATACAAGTTACGACTATGGGACGTGGCATGTTTTAATATGGTGGAATCAATAATTAGCTGTTCTTTGCATCCTTTGTGGTTCTGTCTACACCCTTTCTGTTCCTCAGCTATTACACTATATCTAATTAAATGGTCATTGATTCTAAGTGTTATGCATGATGTGATTAATTTGTAAATGGTTGGTAAACAAGTTATGGGGCGATACTGTGAGGGGTCAGATGTGTTTTCACTTTTAGGGAGCATGTACGTTATACCTTTCGTGACAAAATTCGGTAGCTCTTCCGTACCCCTTATTATGTCTGTAATAGTTTTAGCTAATATCTCATGTAGCACAGAGAACTTTTTGTACCAAAAATTATGAACTCCATCAATACCTGCAGCTTTCCAGTTTTTAATCCTTCGAGTGATCAACTCAATATCGACTTTATCTATGTCTGTGAATTCCATGTCATCCATTATCTCTGATTTAAATTCTTCTGTTTTAATCCATTCAGCTAGTTCGTTATGGTCTTTACCTTTTTTCCAAATTCCTGACCAGTATTCTTTTAAATCTTTTTTATCTGGAGTACTTAAATCACTATTGACATTATTAGGATTATTCTTGAGATTTCTATAAAAACTTTTTTCATTAAATTTAAATATTTTGTTATCATTTTTTCTTTGTAGTGCCTTTTTGTACCTTGCTAATCTCTGGGATTTTAATGTTAATTTCTGCTTAAGTGTGTCCAAAAATTCTGCAGGCTTATTATTATAGGCTTCGTGACTTGAATGAACTTTGTATTTCTCAAATATTAAATTAACTTTTTTAACTAAAGAAGTGTGTCTATTATTATTAATGTACTGGGTCAACCTACCAATATCAGCACGTAGATTAGTTATGTCTTTTTCTAGCCTAATTTGCCATTGTGGTTTATTTGGTTGTCGCTTACTTTTATTACTAGCATCGGGAGATATTTTATATCCTAACTTTGTTGATATTACTACTGCACTGCAATAAATAATCGTATGCAAATGAACTAGATTTGACTCAAGAGAGAAGAATTTACTTAGGATTTGGCAATTAAAAACGTTTACTAATTGGTATAACTTTTTATTTTCTCGTAAACGGGGAAGTTTGGGACGAGTTGATGGATCAATTCCTGAGTATAAAGTAAGTGCAGATCTAAACTCATCTATAAGCTGTTGTACCTGATTACTGTCAACCGTTGTGCCCGTGTGTCTGATTGTGGCTGTTTCTAACAAATGTGAAGGGTCTAATGTGGGAGTTTCAGTACTATCTTCTACTAAAGGTGGTAACGACATGGGTTCCGAAATGTCATTATTTTCTTCAAGTATCAAAATTTCAGAAACTTCTTGTTTTAAACTCGCGATTTGTGCATCTGATAAAAGTTTATTCCTAATAATTACTCTTCTTTGATCTGCTATTCTTTGTGATGAAACGTCTATATGTGGGTATTGAATTTTAAATTTGTCATATAATTTTTTGCAGTACATTGTTTTGTCTGTTTCTAATTTAGTTACATATATATAGGTACGCATGATGAAAGTATTTATTTCGTTGTCCCATTTCATGCGTACCCTCGGTTTTCCAGCTTTGGTGGTCGCAGGTTGAGTGGCAAGTGCCTCCTGCGAAACATCCTCAGCTGGGGTTGCTGCTCTACTACTACTTCTTGTGACGCGAGTATGCGTTACCTGTTCAGGTTGCCTTCTGAGTAAGGTTGAATAGACCGACGATTCCGGAGAAGAAGGAGAAAAAGAAGAACCATTAGTGTTACAGTTTAAGTATGAAGGCGGAGAAGAAGGAACTGATGGAAAAAGAGATGAGGGTGAGGATAGAGATGATGATGATGATATGGCTTCTGCAAACTCTTCGGCCATATCTGTACGGCTTCCCTGGCTCCATTCCTCAATTGGAGCAAGCCGTGTAACTTCACCATCTTGTATGCTCGTCATACGACGTGCCGTGCCAGCAGGTGTGCTCTGGCTTCTAGATAGCGACCGTAGGTTGTACCTTCTGTTGGGCTCACATTGTTCGGGTTCCCCGGCAGAGGGCCGCCCATTACCCTCGCCACCGATGGCTTGCATGCTGTAACGTCCAGCATCGGCTCCAGACGTGCCCCGGCGATCACCCCCGGGAAGCGACCATAAACTTTCAATTTTCTTAGTTTGCTCCATATTGATGGGTATGCCATTGCCCTTTTTGTCACTCGCTAAGTAAATGCGTTGCGAGTGTCCGCCCCTCACGTGGCTTAGGTGGTCAGCACGGACGCAGGGTTGGGCTTTGAGGGGCTTATTATTATTATTATTATATTATAAAAAATCAATTATTTGTGTTAACATCTGTTATTAAATAATTAACATGCAGTCTTTTAAAGTGTTTAAATGTGCTTTAAACAAAATTAATCACGATATTTACCGTATTATAATTACGACTATTCAAACCACAAAGCGGTGTGTCCACAAACACTGGAGTAATTGAGCGATACAGCGAACAGCAATCGCTGTAATTGGACCTTTGATTTTTGTGTTTTTCCTCCACATTTTCACGTGATTTTTAAAACAGTTTTCATTACTACAAACTCACAGTAAATCACGAATTGTTTTTTACAATATCCGTTCTCAACAGAATAACCTTGTTAATGAGGTGGTAACATAATTAATTCCTGCAAATGGGATTTAGCCTCCAAATTAATTTTAAGTACCTACTTAAAGAAGTTTGTCTCATTTTCAAATGTTACTTTAGGATTCTTGGAAACATTTGTCGACAGCAAGGTCGCTAGTCTAAAATGTATATCTAACAGCAATCGGCTATAAGCCGCGTCGGTGACAGCGCGGAGAGCGCTCGTCTACTGCACTACATAACAGCACTCGGCTATACGCCGCGTCAGTGACAGCACGGAGAGCGCTCGTCTACTGCACTACATAACAGCACTCGGCTATACGCCGCGTCGGTAACAGCGCGGAGAGCGCTCGTCTACTACACTATGTACATAACAGCACTCGGCTATACGCTGCGTCGGTGACAGCGCGGAGAGCGCTCGTCTACTACACTACTTATCAGCACTCGGCTATACGCCGCGTCGGTGACAGCGCGGAGAGCGCTCGTCTACTACACTGCATAACAGCACTCGGCTATACGCCGCATCGGTGACAGCGCAGAGAGCGCTCGTCTACTGCACTACATAACAGCACTCGGCTATACGCCTGCCAGCGGGGAGAATGCTCGTCTACTGCACTACATAACAGCACTCGACTATACGCCGCGTCGGTGCCAGCGCGGAGAACGCTCGTCTACGCACAAAAGCACTCAGCTACAAGTCATTATCACAACAAACTCGTCCGCTACATAAGTACACAGATATAACGCAATAATACGTCTGAACGTCGGCTTGATAAAAAATCAATTATGTTGAAAGCCCAAACGTGTTTCCGAGTTCTCATTGTGATAAACAAACAATGAGAATGAAAGACAAATAGCTACGGGCAAATAACAGTATCTTATTGTAGTGAGATGAACAGAGACGAAATCCCTTATTGCTTTGTACAATTTACTGCATTTAACGACCGGATAAAACTGAGGTTATTTGGTCTATTGATAACATGGTTAATGCTTTTGTAGGTATTGGGTACGATTCCTAGATCAAGCACTTTTTGTATGGGTTTTTGATTGAAAAATCCCACTTAAATTGCCCGAGTGTGTGTCATGGCTTTAACTTTGCCTCGTGTCACAGCGTGCAACAAAATGAAACTCGATTACGAAATATCACTAGTAGCAATTTTGATTTTCAGGAATACATGAACAGTAAAAACGTTTGAAGCTTCTGGCTTAACTGGTAGAATGGTGTTGTAGCTGTAGATAAAAATGCAGAATTAAAAATCGTTAAACTAAATTTGAAGCCGGTTATCTTGAGTTTACTTTAAATACTAATATTTGAGCTTAGAGGTTTGGTAAAGATATCAAAATCAATACACCTATCAGTTATATACAAAGTTTTGACCCTACACTAATGTCGGAGTCTCGTATCGTAGGTATCAGAAAATTTTATGTTAATTTTATAAAACTCGGATACTATATACCACACAATCATTTGTCTCTGGGATTGAACCCGGAGCGTCTCGTTTCACAGACTCCGAACCAACTGCGCTACTGAAGCTGTAAATAATAATAGTGTTATGTATTTCAACTATGTTTGTGTCAATTTATTTGCTACGAATAACATAACTTATATAAAATTCAAACCAAACACAAATTCTATTATCAAAGATTAATTGAATGTAATTTAGAATTTTACGTGCCCCGAGGGATGGTAAAACGGTATAAACACCTTACTGAGGTAAATATTTGAATATTAATGGTGTGAATTGTTTAGGGCATTGGTGTTGTTAGAATCAGAAATCTTTGTAATTTCTGATACAAAACAATTATATATTTTATGTTTGAAATACGACGTGTGTTTAATTTAGTACCACAAAAAAATATTTGGCAAATCGGCCCTAATTTAATCCGATCAGCGACGACAACTTTATATATTTTTTCTACTGACCCCCTTCATTTTGTATTGTTTTCTATTTGCGAAAATTTTTAAATGGCCCTTTCATATTGTCGTTCTCCTGTTATAATGTAAACTAGATGTAAGTTTAGTGCCTCGGTGGCGTAGTTGTACTGCGGTACAACTACAAAGCTGAGGTCTCGGGTTCGAATCCCGGGTCGGGCAAAGTGATATTGGGTTTTTCTATTTATTATAAGCCCAGAGTCAGGAATTTGCACCGATATGGCGATAGGCTCGCCCCCTATCACATCGTGGGACGGAACATACAAGGCGAAATATGGGTGTCCTGGAGGCGCCTCTGCCTACCCCTTCTGGGATAAAGGCGTGAGTTTATGTATGTATGTATAGTATAATTCTCCCCAATTTTGTTTATATCTGCGTCCGCTAAAGCCTCTGTTCAAACGACTGGAAGTATCAAGCTATTGGTGCTTAATGTATTTGTATCTTCTGTAATGTTAAGCCTTTTGTTTTTAAATTTTATAGATGAATAGGCTCCTCAGTGCAGTTGATTAAACTTGCTGTGTAACGAGAGGCTGCGAGTTTGATCCTCGCACCGAGACAAATGGGTGATTCACAAGTATGTTTTCATGTCTGGGTGTTAGTGAGACCGAAAAGTCTCACGTAGTTTCAGATACATCCCAAGACTCGCATCTTAGTGTGAGGTCACGGCTACCTGTGTGTTGAGCTTATGAAATGACTAAAGTACATTTTTTGTTATATTAGGCGAGCATACGGTTCACCTGATGATAAATAATTTTAAAACTAATTTCAATCTCGTCATAATCTGCATGAAGCGCTGTATTAACTCAATTGTCTAATTTAAATCAAATATAATTTATAAATAGACGTAAAGAGGTCACACTACACCTGGCGTGAACCGCGAGTGATCCAATTAAAGCATTTCTATTATATTAAATTTGACTAACACAGTTAATAGTCTAAAATGGAACGTGTGACAAACCAAATCATACAATAATGCGATTATTCCCATTGTTTTGGTTCATACAATAGTAAATAATGGTGTATTTTGTACCTAGTATGTTTACTACGGTATTATAAAGAGAGCTAATTTGTTAAGACGCCTTTTGTAGTATTATGACAGGTCGCGAGTGACAAATATGCTCAAAGAGCTCTAAAGTCTCTCATATGTAAGAGGCCGACTGGGCAGGTACCACCGCAATGTCTATTTCTTCCGCCAAACAGCAGTGTAAATGTACTGTTGTGTTCCGGTTTGAAGGACATTGTAGCCAGAGTATCTACTGGACATATTGAGACTTAACATCTTATGTCTCAGGATGGCGAGCACAGTAAAATGCCAGGCATTGCTTTGTAATTATTCATGGTGTTGTTTGGTTTTGCTATGTCCATGAGTGGTCGTATTGTTTACCATCAGGCAAATGGCATGCTCGTCTCGCCATTCATGACAATAAATAAAATCTCCAACCATTGTATAAAGAACCTTACAAAGTAAAATACATTGCTTCTGTTACCAATATGCATATTATAATGCGTAAATGCGAACGCGAAAAGTTTGCTAAAGTTGTAATAAGTACACCCCTTTGTATTCGAAGGGTTGTTAAGTAATAAACATTAGCATACAAGCCATATTTCTGCTTATATTGTTGGATTCTACCCACCCTTTTGTTATAAGGAAGGGGTGGTGTTGTAGACGATTAGCGACTCGAATAATTTGCCAAATATTTTAACTGTCAGTAGTTTTAAGATTATTGACGCTCATGTCTTCTATGATGATTTAAAATCGATTTCGAATCCTTGACCCTACCACGTTAAGGTTCAAGCATATTAATAAACCATACATAAACTCACGCCTTTATCCCCGAAGGGGTAGGCAGAGGCGCCACCAGGACACCCACATTTCGCCTTGTATGGTTCCGTCCCACGATGTGATAGGGGGCGAGCCTATCGCCATATCGGGCACAAATTTCTGACTCCGGGCTGATAATGAATAGAAAAATTCAATATCACTTTGCCCGACCCGGGACTCGAACCCGAGACCTCAGCTTTGCTACCATACCGTAATACAACTACGCCACCGAGGCAGTCATTAATAAACCAGTCACACACATATTCATGTCGTGGTTATCAGATAATTCAAATGGTTTTTTTTATATCACCACTCCCAAACCAGAATGAAATATCGGTTTTAAAACCATTTGTCTCTCTTGTATAGAGATCCAAATAAGTGCTTCTCGTTCCAATTTTTAATGCTTTCTTTTTCGTATACTATGTTATTTTAGTAAACGTAAGATATAAAATACACATGAATAATTCCACCTGCCCGCTGTCAATCCCACAGCGTCTCAGATTTGAAGTGCCAGCAAACATAGTAGCTAAAGGATGTTTGCACTTAAGAAATATTTTAACTCGTAAAGTACGTAACTGGAAGTGACAAAGAATGCGTCAAAGCAGGTATTTTTCTGGAGGTATTAACTTACTGGAAACGTTATACTGTTTTAAACTACATGTTCGTTGTGAATTGGGTGATTCCAGCCTGTATAAATCCTATTGCTTTCTCTTTTGCTCTTTCTCTTACGAGCTGTACAATTAAGAGGGTCAAGGCTTCAATTCACCACGCTAGTTTAGTGAAATTTGGCATATATTTGTTATACTTTTAAGATCGCTCAGATATTATGCAGGTTTTCTCATAATATTTTTCTTCAGTAATAGTATTTTTTTACCTTCATCAATAAAGTCAGCTACATATTGTAGTATTGTACCTGCAATCTCCATCTAGTCAATCGGGTAAATTTATAAAATCCACATTACTTACTTTTATGCGTTGCGCTGTGGCTCACGCCGCAGTACAACATTAAGCTGAGTGGCCTCCTTTATTTTTATTTGTTTATTGTGATGTTTGTACATTTAAATTAAGCGAGTAAGTGCGTTGTCAAATTGTGTGTGACAAATAAATGTTTCCTATCTTTTTTTTTCTTTTTTTATTGCAATGAATGGCATGACGAGACGAGCATGGCATTTCCCTGACGATAAACGCTCATGGACAGTAGCAAAACGAAACAACACCATGAATTAGAAAGCAATGCTTGGCATTCCACTGCACTCGCCATCCTGAGACATAAGATCTTAAGTCTCAATATGTAATAATCTTTCTTTTATATTTTGAAATTTCACTTCACTTCCATCCAAATTTTGTATCTTTGTACTAAACTGTCGAACAAATTCAAAGAATCCTCGGGCAATGCCAACTTTCTTGTTAGTTCAACATTAATTAACTACTAATAAAGTATTGATTATGATAGAATACGGCTATCCGTATTTATTAATGGATGCGATGTTTCTTTATGACCAGGATTCCGTGTGTATATATGATTCGAAATTATGAACTAAAATCGCGTAGTTTCTGATCCCCACGACACTTGTGTCGTGGGGATCAGATCAGATCAGATCGAGTCTCGACTCGATCTTAGTGTGAGGTCAGGACTATGTTTGTGACTGTTGGATGTATTAATATATCATTGATTTTTTATTTTATTTTCATCCATTAGTGTTACACTGCTGGGCAAAGACCTCCTATTTTTCTTCCAGATCTTGTGGTATTGCGTGACTCGAGGCCAATCTTCAAGAAACCTGCCTATTTCATCTCTCCTCTCCGCCTAGGTTTGCTGCGTCTTCTTTTTAGAGGATTATGACGCCACTCAGTGGAGATTCTTGCCCGCTGCTGTAGGTGCATGCGGCAGACCTGACCAGTCCACTGTCAGTGGAGCTTCATGCCCACTGTGGGTGCATGTGTCAGACCTGACCGGCCCACTGCCACTTCAACTTGCAGAGCCGCCAAGATGCTACACACATCCACGATTTGATATCGCAAATTTTTACCTGAAAAACCTTGAGCTTTTGAATTTTCGTCCAAGACCAAGTTTGCGAGCCATATGTCAGAACGGGGAGGATACATATGTCCATTAGTTTCCGTTTGAGAGATAATGGAACATCACATATCACTATATCCCCCATGGATGTTATATTTAAGCATTTCGATGGTAAATGAAGTGCACATAGTATATCCACAGGTAAGAGATGTTTCTTTATATAATCAAAAGGAAGTCAATTTCTAAAAATAAGCCTCGCTAAAGATTTAGATAGGGACCTTTTGGTGGAGACGATAGTTTCTAAATAAATATGAGAAATATATACATACTTACGCCTTATTCCCAGAAGGCGTAGGCAGAGGTGAAAAGAAGACATCCACGTTTCGCCTTATATTTTCCATCCCACGATAGGATAGGGGGCCAGCCTATCGCCATATAAATTTCTGACTGCAGGCTGGTAATGAATAGAAAACTCCAATACCACTTTTTCCTGACCCGGGATTGGAACCCGAGACCTCAGCTTTGCAAACATACCGTAGACCGTAGTACAACTGCGCCACCGACGCATACATATGAGAGTATGATCAAAACCTGATGTAGAAAGACTTCTTATGATTTTTTTTTTTTCTGCGCGGGTAGTTGTAAAAGAGAGTGTGTATAAATTTTGCTCCTTATTTTTTTTATTATTTTAATTATAATAAAGTAGTTTTTCTCTAGTTTTAATGTGGAAAAATAATAACTAAACTGAGTACCTGCCGGTGTTAATATAGGTTTTCCTATCTTCTTTCCTTTCGACATTTAACACAACACTTCACTACACTATAAATTTTCGTGGAATATATCATCGCACTATGGAGTCTGTCTTAAAAGCCTCTATCGACGAAATGAAGGACGAATTCCATAAAAGGATGGCTGCGTTTGAAAACGACCTCCAGAAGTCCTCTGCGGTGAACACAGGATCCACAGACCTGGCCGCTGATTTTGCTACCTACAAGGCGTTTGTGTCTCAGGCTCTGAATCTCCTTCAGCAGCAGATCGAAGTTCTGACGAACACAGTGGACACCATGGAGATGCAGAGGCGTCGTAAAATGCTGCTCATCCACGGTGTAGCTGAAGTTGCGGATGAAATCTCTGCACAGCTAGTTGTCGACATTGTGAAGCAGCGCCTCGGTATTGCAGATTTTAAGGCCACTGATCTGCAACGCTGTCATAGGTTGGGTCGACCAACCACGTCGAAGAAGCCGCGACCTATGATCCTCAAGTTCCAGGACGTCGCTATCAAGGACAAGGTCTGGTTCAGCAAAATTAAGTTGAAAGGTTCCGGTGTGACTCTATCTGAGTTCCTTACAAAACGTAGACACGATATTTTTATGGCGGCTCGAGACAAGTTTGGCGTGACTAACGCGTGGACCCGGGACGGTACCGTCTACATTGTCAGCGCTGGAGTTCGGCATCGCGTAGTGTCGCTTGGTCTGCTGGAGCAGATCAACGTAGACACACCTGCTAAGCCGACTCCTGTCAAGAAGGCCATAGCCGTGCCGAAGACCAGGCGGGCTGCGACTGCCAAGAAGTAGTGTCATGTGTATGTTTTGTTTATTAAGTTTCTTGTATGTAATCCAGGTAAACCTATCAGTATTATTTTTATATTTATTCACTCCATTCCACAAACTTTTATTCCATTTAGTGTTACTCATTTCTGTTTTTTCTTTGTTTTGTTTTGTTGGCTGCCTTGTTTTTTTTTTTGTGTAATTTATCCACCCACTTTTATATCAATAAACATAACCTCTATCTATTATTAATGTCAAATGTCACGGTTAGTTCCTTTTTAATTTTTAGTTATTTGACATTTCGTTCTGAAATTGATTGATGTAAGTTTGTTTTTAAAACTATTCTATAATGTTAATTATTTATTCTTATGTCTGTTTACCTGGACTCTGATGCCTTTTTTACTTTTTTCTTTTGTCTGTACGTCATGCGTTTTTTTTTTTACTTTCGTATTCCTTGTTTTAATTTAATTATTTTTTGTTTTTGTGTTTACTTATAGTGAATAGTCCATGTTTTTAGTATTTTACGTTTTGTTATTGCAACCGGCAGATGGATATGTATTCTGTTTTATAGTTTTTATTCTTATTTAACAACTATTGTTTATTTTAGGTTAAGGTTTTTAATATTTATTTGTCATAACATATTTTATTATTATATTATATTTTTTTGAATATTACTTATGTCTGTGTACAACTTTAGTAGCGACAGTGAAGAATTCTTTTCTGCCAATAGTGACGATAGCTTTGTTAGTGTTCCGTCACTTGCCGACACTCTCTCATGCCAGTTCTCGGACGTCCCTAGGAATTTCAATGTGGTCCATCTTAATGCCCAGAGTATTCCGGCCCATTTCCCTGATATGCTGACTAGTTTCGACTGTACTAATATACATGCTATCCTTGTTTCTGAGTCTTGGTTGAAACCATGTCTCTCTTCTTCAGCTTACTCCCTTCCAGGATTCCACCTTATAAGAAATGATCGTACGGCTCGTGGCGGTGGTGGTGTTGCCATTTATCTACGTTCTCAGTTCCGATATTCGGTTGTAAGTGCATCCCCACAACCTCCACCGATTAATGCTGGCGAACATCTTTTCTTGGAGGTGGAATTCTCACTTAAAAAACTTTTACTCGGTGTCTACTACTGTCCTCTTCGCGTTGACTTCTTTTCTTCTTTTGAAATTATTCTTGAAAATCTTGTCCCGTTGTACAGTCAAACTATAATCATGGGTGATTTCAATACCTGTCTCCTCAAGAACGATCGTCGTTCTACCTCCTTGCTAAATACTATCCAATCCTGCAACCTTTCTATTCTTCCTCTCTCAGCCACTCACCATTCCCCTAACAACACTCCTTCTCTTCTTGACCTCATTATTGTTTCCTCTCCAAACCTTGTTGCTAAACATGGGCAATGTTCCGCCGACGCCTTTTCCTGCCATGATCTCTTATACCTTTCCTATCGTGTCCGCCCTCCTAAATCCTCACCTAAAGTCCTCATGCAACGAAATTTTCGGGGTATGAATCTTGATGATCTTCGCAGGGATGCTGGCGGCATTGACTGGAGCTCGATTCTTCTTTCAGATTGTGTTGATACTAAGCTGCATACCTTCAACCAAAAGTTGACTGACCTTTTCGACAGACATGCGCCAGTAAGGCCTATTAAAATCAAGCACCTACCCTCACCATGGCTCACTGCCGATATTAAGGTATTGCTTTGTAAAAAAGCGTCGGCCAAGAGTAAATATAATCGTCGGCCGACTGAGTCGAACTGGCTGAAGTATGTAGCTATCCGGAATCATTGCAGTAAGGTGTGTAGAAATGCTCAACGCCGATACATCCACAATTCAGTCGATAATAGTGATCCAGCCAAAGTCTGGAAATTTTTGAAAACACTGGGAGTGGGTAAATCACCACAAGATTCTATTCCCAAATCTATCGATTTAAATTCCTTAAACATTCACTTCTCTTCTCCGTCCTACTTTGATAGGATGACTAAAGATAATACCATTAAGCATCTTTCCACCCTTAAGACTCCCGTTGGTTCTACCTTTGTCTTTAAACAATTTGCCACTTGTGATGTTAAGAAAACCATTACTCTTATGTCATCTAACGCAACGGGTAGCGACTTTGTTAGTCGTAACATGATTCTCCCTGTCTTAGACGAAACCCTTCCTATTATTTCCCACATATTAAACCACTCTATCTCCACTGGGATCTTTCCCACTGCGTGGAAAGAAGCCCATATTATTCCCATTCCCAAAAAATCCAATGCTTCTCTTCTTTCCGAATTTCGTCCTATTTCCATACTTCCTTTCCTTTCCAAAGTCCTTGAACGTTTAGTCCATACCCAACTCAATGATTTCCTTTCCAAGAATAATCTCTTAAATCCTCTCCAATCTGGGTTTCGTCCGGGGCATAGTACGACCACCACTTTGACCCATATCACAGATGGCATCAGATCCGGCATGGAGGACGGCAAGCTGGCGGTCTTAGCTTTGCTAGACTTCAGCAATGCCTTTAACACTGTGGACTATGACATTTTACTTTCCATGCTACGTTCTCTTAACATATCTCCAATGGCGGTTGATTGGTTTCGTAGTTACCTGTATGGACGCCGGCAACGCATCCGTGTGGAGGAAACCTTTTCCTCCTGGTGCCCCGTATCTGCTGGCGTACCTCAGGGCGGCGTGCTATCTCCTCTTCTCTTCGCTATATTTATTAACTCTATAACCAACCATTTACGTTCCTCCTACCACCTCTACGCTGATGATCTCCAGATCTATACTCAAGCACCCTTAGACCAGATTTTCGGTGCGATCGCTACTGTTAATACTGACATTCAACACATCTGCGATTGGAGTAGAGCTCATGGTTTGAAGATCAACCCATTGAAAACCCAGGTCATTGTTGTCGCCAGTCCCAGGATGATCTCGAAGCTGGATTGGACTCAACTTCCCAGTGTTTATTGTGATGGTATAACCATCCCTTATAGTGACACCGTCCGCAATCTGGGTCTACTTATTGATAAATCCTTTACATGGGGTCCCCAGCTTCGTGAAATAAGCCGTAAGCTGTTCGTTTCAGCAAGGTCCCTGCGAAGGTTACGCAACTTTCTACCCGTTACCACGAAGATTTTGCTTGCGCAATCCCTCCTTCTCCCCACCCTTGATTATGCCGATGTCAGCTATCTTGATCTCACCGAAAACCAACTTAATAAACTTGAGCGACTTCAAAATTTCTGTATAAGATTCATATTTGGTTTACGCAAATACGATCATGTATCTGAGTTTCGAGCTAAGCTCAAGTGGTTACCTATACGACTTCGTCGGAATGCTCACATTCTTTCTCTTCTTTACAACATTTTATTTAATCCTCTTACCCCTTCTTATCTTAAAGAACGATTTATTTTTCTTCATGACTCACATTCGAGATCCTTGAGGTCGTCTGAGAATCTTAACCTGCGAATGCCTGTGCACACCACGACATTTATGGACAAGTCCTTTACGGTCAAAGCAGTTCGTTTGTGGAACGCGCTTCCTACTGTGGTGAGACAGGCGCAAACACTGTCATCGTTCAAGAGGCTTACTAAAGAACACTACCTCTCTCTTTAAACTGATTTTATTATTATTTCCTACATCAGAATTCTCTTTATATTTTGTATATTAATTTATATATGTATGTATGTATGTATGTCTATTTATTATGTATTTATTTTATTTGTTATGTAAGTATGTAATGTCTGTGTATTTATATTTATATGTTTAATTAGTTTTATTTGGCTTCCATTCTTTATTTATTTAATTTCTTTTTTACACTGCCCTCTGTTTCTCTTTCTCCGTCTTTTAAATCCATCCCATGGTTGTCTGTAAGACATTGCTTTATGCGATAAGACCGCCATTTGTACTGTTTTTTTTTCTGTTCCTGTATTATATTTTATTGTGTACAAGAAAGATTTAAATAAATAAATAAAATAAAATATGATCGCGATACATATTTTTAGCCTCTGTGGATCTGTAATACTTATGAGCCCTTTACACGAGAGACGAAAAATTTTACCTCATTTATGTTTTTAAGCCTTTGTCTATAACTATACAGGGTATATCAAGACCGCGACCGAAAACGAAGCCAGGAGGTAGTATTAGTGATATCAAACACAATGCAAGTAAAAATTGTACAAAAAAAATCCGCAATTTTTTTTTTGTTATTTTTTACATATCGTCGTATTTGAGTGATTAAACATAGTTTTTCTAAAATAATGACGTACATCGCTTAATTTTTAAACACGCAATGGTACGTAAGGGCTTAAATTACTATTTTTGCAAAAACTAGGTTTTTACACCTCAAAAACGATGATTTTTAAAAAATTGTAATAAAAAAATCCGTCGCTTATTTTGCAAAATTTTTTGTGGCATTGTGTCTGTAGCCGCTAAAACTACCACCTGGCTTCGTTTTCGGTCGCGGTCTTGATATACCCTGTATACTTTATAAACGTTGATTAATACTAGAATAACTTTAACATCGCTTCACAAACACATATTAAATATTCATAAACGCACAGACCTATAAAAATATTGGTACTCATGCGTATTATCCTTTCGGGGATCATACCAGCTAGAAATAGGCGTCAATTTTTTTGTATCCTTTTTTTATATATAATGAAGCCTTATTAAAATTGTTTAATATAAAATAATAACTTTTCATTAACAAAATAGTAAAAGAAATTTATATTACGCCGAAAATAATAAATCTTTCAATCAAAAGAGAATCGGAACTTCCTGAGGAATATTTTATGAGTGTAATTAATTTCCTAGGCTTGTTGACTAGATTAAATAAAGGAGAAATAATTTTGTATAATGAATAATTTTGCAATATCTGCTGTAATATTACCAAATAATAAATGGAATAATCAACGAGGTTATATTTTAGTCTGCCACTCTTTGAACTGATGGCCGATGGGGTCAAAAAGTTCTTGAGTTGAGGCCACCGGCAAATGAAGCTTCAGACGTCCACCTACAAGGTGAACATTTGACCTTACCAAAGCCGCAGAATTAGTATATCTAAGTTACCACCTACTGGTAAACTGGGATTTTTATTATAAGTTGCCGGAAGTAGCTGAGTGTAGGTCTCTTCCAACGGGTCTATAAGGAGATCTTTGGGGGAGACCTGGGTTCAGCAGTGGACTTCCTTAAGAGAAAGATTTTTTTATTGCGATGTGTGGCAAGACGAGCATGCCATTCACGAGGTGGTAAGCGATACGACCGCTCATGGACAGTAGAAAAACCAAACAAAACCATGAATTACAAAGCAATGCTTTGCATTCCACTGCGCTCGCCACCTGAGACATAAGATTTTACGTCTCATTATATCCAGTATTTACTCTGGTTATAATTTCCTTTAAACCAGAACACAACTGTGCATTTACTCTACTGTTGGGCGGGAGAAATAGACATTGCGGTGGTACCTACCCAGGCGGCTTCTCACATATGTGAGACCTACCTATAGATATGGTATATATTCTTAGTCTTGATTATGTAAATATGTGTTCTGTACGTTCAGTGACTGCATGAAACGCAACAGCGAAGCTGTCACAGGAAACCGACGTGAAAGGAAGACTTTGATGTCGTGTTGCGTTCGGCGAGTGAGATTCCCGGAAGCCCAATATCTCTTTCATCCTCGCGTCTTTTGTCCTTCCCTTACCACTTTTATTTTGACAGACCGCTAATCTATCTACAGTACAAGTGTTGCAGATTTTTTTTTTAATCTGGCACGGCATAGTGACTGCTTTGCACCTGGTGGTAAGTGCAAATGCCGTCCAGATAGAGTATCGAATGGTAACAGACGGTAGTCTCATACCATTCGACACAATCATGCCGGCCCGCTGAGATGCCTCTTCACGCTACGGCAGCAGGACCCGGGATAATAAGAAGGAGGCAACACGTTATTAGCGTACGTATTAATAGCTATAATCGCTAAATATCGTATAAACTGTTTGCTATTTTGCCGACCCTCGATAATAATAGAAAAGATTACATAATATATAAGTACTTATTTACTCATATCACCATTAATATCAGAAATATAACCCGAATAAAAACGAGAGCTTTTTGAAAGTAATCCTTATAATAAGGTCACTCTACCCTTTAGTTACTCTTAAAACCTTTCTGATTTAATATCGAAAATGCTTATTCTGCCTTTTATCTTTAACTAGCTGTAACCTTTGACTTTGCTTCCAGACTTTTTTCTTTTTAAGTTTAATTGAAGACAAACATATTGTGGTTTGGATGACCAAATCTAAAATCTATTTTACAGAGGTTTTTTGAGTCTATTTCATAGATAGATATTTCTATTTGACATTTATTGACTTTTGATATTTTTATTTCTTACCTTTTGTCGAGTCAATTATTGATGGAAATATTATTCTAATTTCTAAATTGCATGTAATAGCCATCGCCAATCTTCCGTTCGACATAATAATGCCGGCGTGGCCAACACCACGCTGTCCTTCTGTTCACGACTTTCCACTGGGGCTGCTGTCCTGGTGTATGCGAACGTAGTTTCTTTTTTTTGTTCATAATTACTGTAATTAGTGTATACCGTTGTAATTAATTAGATAAATAAATACCAAATTGTTATCACCAGTTCTAGACTCTAGCAATGTGAGACGAAAATAAAAAAGAAACGAACAAATTATCTTTAATTTACCCATTTATTATTAGCGATATTTTTATTGGACACCAATTGAAAACGCCCTTTATTTGCCTTAGCCATAGTATTTACTTAGTGCCAGACCAATCTATTGATTAGAAAAATAGGTTTTGCGTCCCAATAAAAAAGTTAAAAACATTCGAGAGGGCCAACAAACCCTTTTATTGCAAGTTAAATAGAGATATTTGAACCTAAGTAATTTAAACTTTGACATTAATTACTAAGTAGGTCAACTATTAGAACCCCTCTCCATCGTACACTCGATTTTAGAGGAGGCCCGTGCCCTGCAGTGGGGCGCATATGGGCTGACATAAATACACCCAACAGTCACATACATAGTCTTGACCCCACTAAGATCAATGGAGTCTTGTGCGGTACCAGAAGCTAAAAGAGACTTTTCGGTCTCATAAACACCCAGATCCGAGACAAATACTTGTGGGTCTCACAAACGTTAGTCTTGGTCGGGGATCATTAAAATCGCGTTACGCCGCTCATTCACCTCAGCATCTTCATCACCGTGACACGAAGCTCCTGGGTGTGTCTGCTTAGTGCTGGCCAACATTCGCCGCCGTATAGGAGGACAGGCCGTATGATGCAATTATATATCTGCCCCTTGAGCTTCGAAGGCATTTTGCGCTCGCATACAACGCCCATATGAGTACAAAATCAGCCAAATTGGTGCATGACGTAAATATCTCTCATTTTTGGTTCATCTAGTATACATCCAGTTTAAACAGGCCGAAATAATTGTATCAAGTAGCGAGATAACCATCTCTCAGCGGTAGATATTGTATTACTCGTAAAACTACACTACATTAGGTGCATAGTACATTTCAGCATGAAAAAACATTTTTCGCAAGCAAAGTCACGAACCAGAATTGGTTCTAAAACTCTATTAAGCTATAAATCAAATCTGTAATTACACGTAATAATTATAGGAGGGGTGAAATAACACCTCAGCTATGATAAGGTAGCCGCGTCGTGTCATTTTGATCGTAATTAGTAGAGATAGCCTACAATATTTGATATCGATACTTTTAAATTTTTTATAGGAATTTTGTGGTGGCTTTTTTGGATTTACTGTGTGATTTTTTGCAATTCGGAAAATAAAACAATGTTGCACAATTGTTTGGTAAGTGACCCACACTTACCAAACAATTGTGCATTTACCAAACATTTGAAAATGTTATTTTTAGAAGAAATAAGAAAATAAAAGTGGGTACCTATTATGAATATTTATTTTAAATATTATATTTGATTGATACGCCGCGCTAGGCAATTTACGTTTTGTAGGATTTCATTCAATCTGGAGATGAAAAAAGTTCAGTGAACTGTTGGTATGGGGTTCAATAGTAACTTTTACAAACCCCAAAAGTTATTTGTGTAACTAAACACATAATGGTATGTGAAATTGTTTATTTTATTACTTTTTATTTTTCAGTAAGCGCATAACCACTTTTCATCGTTTTATAATTTTATGTTCTGAGCCTTTCGACTGCCACTATTTAACATACACCTGCCGAGCCAACCATAAAAAGAAACATATAAATGTAATTTTAAAAAAATATCGACAATTATCGATATCCAACTTAACGGCTTCATCAACCCTAGCTTCTCTTTGATCGCAATTAAAAGCTCCCACACGTACACTTAATCCACTATATTCAATCCGCCGATCCACACGTCACGAAAATGAAATTTCTCAAAAGCCTTGAAAACCCTAAGCGGCCACTTCTAGGGCCTAACGTGAAAGCCCTTGAATTCTGGGGGCTTCTGCTACCAAAGGAAAAATGTAAAAAATATTTCTACCTAGTCATGCACGCTTTGGTAACGTTGTTCACTTTCACAGAGTGCGTTGATGTGTATTTCGTCAAGGATGATCTGAATCTACTGCTGATAAACTTGAAGATCACGATGTTAGCGACTGTCAGCGTCTGCAAGGTGACTACCTTCATCTATTGGCAGAAGCATTGGAAGGGCATCATCGAGTACGTCACTAGAGCAGACCTGAACCAAAGGGCTACTACGGATGAGACCAAATTGTCCATGATCTACAAGTTTACTGTCTATTGTAGAAGGATTACGTATTTGTACTGGAGTTTAATGTACACCACTGTGGTTATTGTCGTCGCTCAGCCTTTGTTTAAGTTCATTTTCTCGCAGAATTACAGGTTTGTATGATTAATTTCTATTTTTCCTAGAATTTGTGAGATATTGCAAATTGGGATGAAAATTTGCTCAACGAATTGAAGGTGTATTTGCTGGGAAAAAAGTCGTTTAGTTCCTGTAGTTAATCCTTCTTTCCTCTACATTACTTCATGTTTAACAAACTAAAATATTTTTTAGAGAGAACGTGAAAAAAGGCGAAGACATGTACGTCCAAGTGGTTAGCTCTTGGGTTCCTTTCGATAAGAACACCTTACCAGGATACCTAGCTGCCTCTTTGTACCAGACTTACGCATCAGTGTATGGAGGTGGTTGGATAACCTCCTTTGACACCAACGCTATGGTCATCATGGTGTTCTTCAAAGCTGAGCTGGAATTACTGAGGGTCGACTGCAGAAATATATTTGGGGATTTGGGAAGACCAGTAGATGATAGCACAGTTTTGGAAAGACTGAAGGATTTACATAGAAGACACGTTGATTTGGTCAAGTAAGTGGTTTTAATTCATGTTTTTATAATTGAGTTTCATTAATGAGATACGTTTTTTAATTGGACTTAAGATATGATTGTTTTGCGCATTTATATATGGGAGATTTGTCTATAAATTATGCCAGCAGTATTACAGTTAAAATTATAACTTCGATCCATCGAACCTTTGGTCAAGTTTTGACCCCTAATTTCTAAACTATTTAGCTCACTTTAACATATGCCAACATGTGGGTTTGCCTGCTTCTGCTTTCATCTCTTCCATTTCTTAGCTCAGATTAAAATTGCCAAATTTAACCAAGCATTTAAACCGTAAACTCGGGCCATATGGCATCTCGCATCCGCGAGCCTTGGAGTAACCACTTTCAAGGGCATTAAATCTACCATTCCCAGTGTAAACGCGCTCACATACTGCAAAGCAATAAAGACAAGTTGCTAACAGTTTGGCTCATAAACAAAGTTTTATAGTGGAATCCGACGAGCAACTAACTTAGATTGACTTCTCCGCTACTAATTAACATGATAGCTTTGCTTAAAATGTTTAGTGAGTTGGAGAAGCGCCTGGTTGCAAGCTAAAGGAAATTTCAATACATTTTATAGTCTGGTACAGGCCCGACGCCCACTAAGATGCAAGTCTTATGTTTACAAACTATGAGAGAACTTGTGATCACACAACACCCAGTTCCGAGTAATGAATGGCGAGACGAGCATGCCATTCGCCTGATGGTAACGATACGACCGCTCATGGACAGTAGCAAAACCAAACAACACTATGAATTACAAAACAATGCTTGATATTCCACTGCTCTCGTCATCCTGAGACAAAAGATGTTAAGTCTCATTATTCTGGCTACAATGTCCTTTAAACCGGAACACAGCAGTGCATTTACACTAGTGTTCAGTGGAAGAAAGAAACATTGCGGTGGTACCTACCCAGGCGGCCTCTCACCTATGAGAGCCCTACCACCAGTAAACCGACAGCGGACTGTAACACCGCTATATTCCTTGATACAAAATCCATTATAATAATAATACGTCTTTTTTTCAGATTTGCTCGTCTATTCGACGCATGCTTGTCTCCAATAATGCTTCTATACGTGTTTGTATGCTCTGTGATGCTGTGTGTTACCGCTTATCAGATAACTGTAGGTATTATCATGAGGTTTAGAATTCCAAAATTAAGTTTTGGAAATAAAACAATTTTTTACGGATTTATTTTATTATAATTTAACTGCAGTGACAGTCACTGAGCGGATGACTAATACCTCAGTCCACTCTGTGACCACGAAAGCTGTAAAGTAATCGAAATAAGAAATAAAAAAATGTAAAAATTAAATCAAATCCGCGATAAAATCCGTAAAATTAAGTTTTATTTCAATGTGTAACATTAGCGTAAATTTACGAAACCATTACGCAAAAAGTCTTTGGAAATGTGGAAAAGCTTCACCAAATACAAGGAGTTGGATTCATACATATTGGAAACTCTTTCTCTCTCTCTTCAGCCACAAGAAGTCCACTGCAAACACCTCAAATAAATACATCCTACATGTTACCCGACGCCCTCCTGCCAGGTATTCTAACCCGAGACCTCAGCTTTTTAATCATACCGTACAACAACGCCACCGAGGCAGTTTTTACTAACTTCAACTGAAACTAAACTTTTTTTTGTCAATACTAGTAAAATACAGGCATGGGTATAAACAAATAAATGTGTTACGAAAATTCACGTATATTTGAATTTAAATTCTTTAAAATAATAGTTGTTTAAATAATAAACATACGAATTTATTTACATCGCAGTAATTGCAACGAAACAGTACAAGCCAACGGGACATAAAAACTGAAAATTATATGTCACACCGCGGGGATTTGAAAAACGCAATAATATAAAATGCAACGGGAGCCAAAATTACATTTTTATTTTCCTAATAACGTGGACTGACAAACTGTTATCCAACTCCACGCTCCAGTGTTGCCAACAACGTGTAAAAAACACGGCTGCCAACATAATGATTGCTATTATATAAGCCATTGCGTTGAGAGATGCTCTTTATGTAAAATTACGGGTGCGAGTTGGAATCCCGCCCTGAGCTTCCGTATTTTTGTTGTAATTGGGCTAATAAGCTTGGGTTGATGTGGTTTACAGTCCTTTTTCACGAGATTGGGACGATGTGGGTACGGACATTAATAAAGTTCTATCAAACGTGAAATATTGACAGCCTCCGTGAGGCAGTTGGTTAAAACCGGGTTACAAATAACATAAATAAATACACCCAACAGTCAAATACATAGTCCTGGCCCAAGGGCGGACCCAGGGGGAAGGTCATGGGGGTCATGACCCCCTCCTGGGCTCACCCCAGTTTGGCAAATTTTTAAAATATATTGTTGATTTTCACTTAAGAAATCGTAAATTTATTAACTAATCACAGGTGTATCTGAATGAATTTATAAAACTGCATTTTTTACTTCGCTTATACAAATATCTATGAAAGCAATTCACAGAATTTCAAATCCGCCCACAATATAACTGACTCAACGTAATTGTTCTAATTTGGAAACAATCGGAATCGGCGCCATGCTGCGCGCTTTGAGGCAAGAAAATGTTTATTGAATAAGCATTGAGAAATATAAAAACACTAGAAGGTTGCGGATTCGATATTACTATATACGATTTCTGGAAATAAGCGTGTTTTTATTCGTTTCAATAAAAGTAAAGTAAAATGTCGTGAAGAAAAGTACATAGATATTTTCAATTATGAACGCTTTCTAGATAATATTAGGTCTTTAATAAAACTATCGCTTTTTTTTTAATTTTATTTGAGATTGGTACAAAAGCATTTAACAAAATTCAACTTAACTAACTTAAATTAACTCATGCTAATAACAGTCCTAAAGTTAAACTTAACTAAATATTGTACATAACATTTTTAAAGTAATGCAAACAATTTTCCCTCCAGTAGGTAGTAGATAATAAAATTTAAAATAATATTTTTTTATTGCCACAAAGTAACAACATTGCCCTCAATGACAAGTGCAGTGCATTTGAAATGAAATGAAATTCGTTTATTGGTCGCGTAGGCAATTATAGCTCTTATGACAAGTCAATACACATTTTTCAAGATGTTTGTTATAATAATATTTATATTATGTACTATTTTTTGGTAGTCATTAAGGAAAATGAAGAAGCCATCGCCCGGGACTTGTCTCTTTCATGCGTCAACAAAATCATCCCCGAAAACGGACATACCTAGGATGAATTTAAAATACAGCGCCACAAAATATTGAGTATGACAGGTTTTCATCCAGCATTTAACGCCATTATACGCCGCCTGTGAAACGATGGGCTGCGAGTTCGATCCCCACACTGAGACAAATGTTTGTGTAAACCACAAGTATTTGTTTCGGGTCTGGGTGTTTGTGAGGCCAAAAATTATCTCGTAGTTTCTGATACCCACGACACAAAACTAGATCTAAGTGTGGGGTCAGGACTATGTATGTGACTGTTGGGTGTATTTGTTTATTTCAGATCGAAACAAACCCAATGCAGCGTTTCTTAACAACTGAATTCCTGGTGTTCGGAGTGGCGCAACTGTTCATTTATTGCTGGCATAGTAATGAAGTTCTTTATGCTGTAAGTTATTTTTATATAAGTATTACAAAATTACTACAATGCACTTGATAGTATGTACCTACAGCGCAGTTGAAACTGAGTTTTTTTTTCATTGCGATAATTGGCGAGACGAGCATGCCATTCGCCTGATAGTAAGCGATACGGGCGCTTATGGACAGTAGAAAACCAAACAACACCATGAATTACAAGGCATTCCACTGCGCTCGCCATCCTGAGACATAAGATGTTAAGTCTCAATATATCCAGTAGTTACTCTGGCTACAATGTTCTTCAAACCAGAACACAACAGTGCATTTACGCAGTGTAAGTGTAGTGTTTGGCGGGAGAAATAAGCATTGCGGTGGTGTCTACTCAGGCGGCCTCTCACATATGAGAGACCTACCACCAGTAACCGCTAGGGATGGTCATATCTTTCATCGCTTGACATAATTATGTCGGTTTAGACGAAACCAGAAACATTTAAGCCAGATTCAAAACAGGATTCACTTTGTTGCCCGTTAGAAAATTTCTTGATTTATTAAACCCTTAACCATGGTAATAACTTAATAATTATAACAACTTACAATATGGTATAATCGGCGGGCATATCGCGTTGAGGGATTTCTTACTTACTATGAATAATTCGAAAATCGAAATTTTACCCAGCAAGAGTGTCTGCAAACTGCCCATTCCAATGAGACAGACGTAGAAATACAAGATAATAAAGATACCCTCATACATACATAAACTCACGCCTTTATCCCAGAAGGGGTAGGCACAGGCGCCACCAGGACACCCGCATTCGCCTTGTATGTTCCGTCTCATGATGTGATAGGGAGCGAACCTATCGCCATATCGGGCACAAATTCCTGACTCCGGGCTGATAATGAATGGAAAAATCCAATATCACTTTGCCCGACCCGGGATTCGAACCCGAGACCTCAGCTTTGTAATCGTACCGTAGTACAACTACGCCACCGATACCCTCAAGTAATAATAAATATTCTTCCAGAGCGAGGAGTTAATGCGAGGTCCATACGAGAGCATCTGGTGGTCTCGACGCACCAAGCATCTCAAGGAGCTGTACATTCTAACATCGCAGTATAATAGGAGCATTGTTTTCTCAGCCGGACCATTTGCTAAACTCACTGTCGCTACTTTTATTAGTGTAAGTGTGAATAAATAGACAGTAGTCACGTGGTTCTAATCTTCCTTAAGATGTAGGGGTTGTGTCGTGGGTATCAAAAACTACTGGAGACTTTTTGGTCTCATAACACTCAGATATCAAAATATTATATGAACATATTATAGATCATATGAACATCGCTTTTGGTGAAAGGTTTGAATCCGCTTCGTCATAAATAACTATTTTGCTGAAACTGTTTATTGATCGTACATTTTGAGAATTGGTTTAAAAACATTAGTTTCAAGATTACTAACCATCTCTATCACTCTCCAAATATTAGAGACAACAAATCATGAATCATGGTTAGTGAATATAATTTTATAAAAAATATATTTGTTAACAACTGTAGTAAATTATTTATATAGTGTATTTTGAAACAATTTGAGACTAAATTTGCATGATACCTTTAAAATTAAATGTAAAATCAGACAGATTTTTGTGAACGTCAGTTTTGTAATGAAATTACAAAGACATTTCCGTTTTCAGATTCTGAAGGGCGCCTACAGTTACTACACTCTGCTGAGTCAATCGCAAATTAAATAATGTATTTAAAATATAGAGGAGTAGCATTTAAGCACTAAGGACATAAAAAGTATAAGTAGCATTAAAGTAGTCAAGTAGTAAGCACCTCGACCAAGAGGTAGACGGAAGAAGCGCTGGCTGGATGTCTTCAAGGAAAATTGAGAGGCAATAGCCTTTCTATTGAGAATGCCGAAGACCGGGTGAAATGGATGAGAATCATCCGGAAGGTGGACCCTGGCACCAGCCGTGATAACGCCTAAGCAGAAAGAAGAAGCATTAAAGTACTAGTTAGATAAATTCTTAATTAGTTGTCAATAGTCTTCAATGTTTTTAGCACCAATCCGCACTAATCTAGACTGACCTAATGGTTATTTATGATGATCATCAAGGTCACAAGATCACACAATAATTGTGACCCCACATTAAGATGCGTAAAGCAGCAGACCGGGCTCTGTGGCGTACCTTGGAAGAGGCCTATGTCCAGCAGTGGACTGCAACGAGCTGATGATGATGATGATGATTAAGATACGCACTTTAACGGTGAAGGAAAACATCGTGAGGAAACCTGCTTACCGTAGCAATTTTAAAGAATTCCTACGGTATGTAAGTCCGCCAACCCGCACTAGTCCAGCGTGGTGGACTGTATAGCCTAACCACACTCAATCGATTATCTCGATTGTAGAGTAGGCCCGTGCCCAGCAGTGGGCCGTATATGAGCTGATACAATACAATACATTAAGATACAAGTCTTTTGTCGTGGGTACCAAAAACTACGAGAGACTTTTCGCTTCAACAACACCCTCATCCAAAACCATTATTTGTGGATCGCACAAACGTTTGTCTTGGTACGTAGATAATAAGTCACATTAGTTTAGAATTTCAATGTTTACCATCACAAAATGTTAAATAAAGATTAATAACTTCAATGGAGTCAATTTCTTAAATTCAATCCTCAAGTTTATTGTAGTTGCAAAAAGAAAGCAAGGTAAGCGAAAAAAGGAAAAATAATCCAAAAATATATTTAATAACCTTTTAACGTATTAAGGACGCGAGTCAAACAAAAAGTTTATTTTCAAAGAGCCTTCCTTTTATTGTACTGGCGAATTTCATCTTCATAATCCTTTGACTTACAACCTTTTGGCAATAAACATATCGAGCAGTGTATTATGTTCTTTATTTTCTCCTAGTCATACACTTATGGGGCTACTTTTGTGTATAGTTAATTTTGTAATAATAAGCCAAAATATTCTGCAATATGGGTCGAAAATCTAGTGTCTAGTCTATCTATTCTAGCTTTAATTATCTATAAATCTAAAATGTTCTCCACCTACATTTTTAGATGACAACATTTACTGGAATTATTACTAATTATTTTTCTTCTAAGTTTTGTTTTAATGGATAAAAACTGATTCGAAAAGTACTGTTTTTGACCGAAATAGTGCATTGAACGGTTCAGACATCTCAACAAGAATTTCAAAGGCAGGTTGGCTTTGATTAGCTTTGTAAATTAATATGAAATCATAATGATACATATCATTTTACCATAAAGTGTGGCGAACTAAAAAACTACGAGTAAAAGCAAGCAATATTGTTTGGCATAATTTTTATAATGTAAACCACGAGTTTAGTTTAGAATGCCTCGGTGGCGCAGTCGTACGACTACAACGCTGAGGTCTCGGATTTGAATCCGGGTCGGGCGAAGGGATATTGCATTTTTCTATTCATTATCAGCCCGGAGTCAGAAATTTGTGTCCGATATGGCGATAGGCTCGCCCCCTACCACATCGTGGGACGGAACACAATGCGAAACGTGGGATTCCTAGTAGCACCTTTGCTTACCCCTTCTGTGAAAAAGGCGTAAGTTTATGTATGTATTCTATCTATGTAAAAGAGTATTTATATTCGTTATCTAATAATAATAATAAGTATTAGAAACTTAGAAAAAAATATATACATATATTATTATTGTGTACAAGGCGAAACGTGGATGTCTTGACGGATTGACATTTTTTTTTTTTTTATTGCAGTAAATGGCGAGACGAGCATGCCATTCGCCTGATGGTAAGCGATACGACCGCTCATGGACAGTAGCAAAACCAAAACAACACCATAAATTACAAGGCAATGCTTGCAATTCCACTGCGCTCGCCATCCTGAGACATAAGATGTTAAGTCTCAATATGTCCAGTAGTTACTCTGGCTACAATGTCCTTCAAACCGGAACACAACAGCGCATTCACACTGCTGTTTGGCTATATTTGGTTTATAGTTTGATAAAGCTCAACAAAAGATATATCCGAATTTGACGCGCATAGAAACTTCCTTACATCATTATTCCCTACAAACTGCTGGATTTTCTTTTGAAATCTGATCGTAATTTGTCACAAAGCAACCCGTATGATTGATACTGATGTATCGACGCAAAGGGGCCGGATAAGCCCGCAGGGCTATTTACCTGACCCACCTTTGTTGGATAATGTAAGCGTTTGAGGGTTAATACGACCAATAACCTAATGGTCATATGATTTATTTATGAATCGATATTATGACGGGTTGACGACTGAAAGCCTTTAGATCTGGATTGATGAATAAATTTAAGAAAGATGTTGGATTTTGGAAAAATACATTTTATGGGTTGAGGAAACTTGTGAGATGGATTGTCAGTAAACAAAATACCTATATTGAGATTTAACATCTTATGTCTCAGGATGGCGAGCGTAGTGGAATGCCAAGTATTGCTTTGTGCATGTTGTTTGGTTTTCTACTGTCCATGAGCGGTCGTATCGCTTACCATCAGGCGAATGGCATGCTCGCCTCGCCATTAATAACAATAAAAACATATTTTGGTGTTGTAGAATATCTGTCTGGTTTAGGAAGCACCGGACATAGTATTTTGTAATGTCCACCGTCTTTATACAAGTATGTCAGTATAAATTACTATATCTAGCTACGACCATTCCAGCATAATTGTGGCAAATAAGATACTCATATTATAATCTATCTCATCATATCACTTACTTATAATATGAGGTTTTGAGTTACTACAAAAATATGTCAGACATGATGTCTTAATCTGAAAATGAAATCCAGAACTTCATATTTCAAAGACCTTGCACAAATTTGTCGTTTTTGAACTCATAAAATATTATAGTACGTTGACCCAAAAACTCTCCCTCGCATATTATTATTTCAGAGTAGAATTCCATATAATTGTTAGTTACAATGATTACTTAAAACTACATTAGTATAATACAGAAATATATTTGATTTGTCACTAGTCAATACAATCGATTATAAGCAATCGATTATTCAATGTGCCGCTGAATGCACCTTTGTAACAATTGATTGCTCCAGCGGTCTGAAAAAATCTGCAGGATATAAAACGACATTTCATCTAAAACGACCCAAATCCGCAGGCATTAAAAAACTATAACTCATATTGAATAATTTGTTAGATTTTCTGTTATAAATTACAACGTCACTCCTCCAGCGTTTCAAACCTGACTTCTGTAATGAATTAACTCCGTTCATGATGTATATGTGACCAGGCGCCTACTGCATTTTGCTGGCAAAAATTTTGTACCACAACACAAAGTACATTTAACAACCAACCTTAATTTCAAACAGGTAGAGTCGAAAACCCATCACCAATTAAACGCCGTGTAGGATGTTAAGTAGTTGGAGCCACGTTGGACAGACGCCAACAACTAAAATCTGAAACTAAGCAATGTTTTAATCTGAATTATATTTTAAGCCAAAATAATTTCAACTCATGAAGTTTATGAGGTGGAAATATACATAAATTACGTCTGGAGTCAGGCATTAGGATAAATATTTCGTGCGACCTTAAAAGGATTTGCTGGTGAAATATTTTTGGTTGTGTCACATTTTAACGAGCTTTAAAAATGTTGCATGTGGTTTGATCCTGGTTGAAAAAGCACGTTTGTATTATATACTCGGGCCTATCCTATGCCTCGAAGTAGACTTAGAACCGCTGGCTACATAGCTCAAATGAAGATATGAGAGCCAAGTCTTGTAATAGACAACTTTAAAGATCTGGATACCTGGATTATTTCAGATCAAGCAATAAAAAAGGATAAATTTCCTGAAACATATTTCAGTATACGGTAATTTTGGCAGTCTCCCTCGGTATTAATTACAATAAGCGCGAGTACTAAAGGGCTTCAAATCTGTTTGTCATACAATATCACAAACAAATGTTACTGAGCTGAGATTAATTTTAATTAAACGGTTTGTTTATGTGTTCCCAATTAACCTTGATTTATGTTTACATACTGTAAATAAATATATATTTTAGAGAATAATTAAGCGCGAGCCGATGAAGCGACAAGCTGATGGTAGTAGATGAGAACTCAGGAGCGAGTGTTGGGAGCGTAGTGTGTGACGCGCGGGCCGGTGGAGCGCCGAGCTGAAGGTAGTGGATGAGAACTCAGGAGCGAGTGTTGAGAGAGCACGTACAGGGAGCGTAGTGTGTGACGCGCGGGCCGGCGGAGTTGTGAGCTGAAGGTAATGGATAAGAGCTTCGGGTGCTATATTCAGGGTGGCATAAAATGCTGATAATTTATGTAAAAAATCGAAAACGAAGGATTTGGGTCAAAAAAGTTTGATTTAAAACTCCAGCAATCAGGAAGTCGCAAAACGTCGTTGTCACACAAGATGGCGTGCCGATCGGCAATCTGTCGTCGGGATTTTATGTCGACCTGCCAAATATCGTAAAAATTCATGTTCCAATGTTAGCACTAAAAAAAAGAGTGGAGAAAACACGCCAGAATTCGGACAAACGACAGTAAAACGTTATCGGATGAACGATTGCGGTGTTCCGTTTTACGGCAGCAAAAAAAAAATACACATCACGAGTTTTATGTCCAGCAGTGGACTGCAAGAGGCTGAATATGATGATAATGAAAATAAAAATTATGTGGGACCTTTAAAATGTTTCCTTAACTATAATATATTACACGACAACTAAAACTGTAAATTCGCATAAACTAGAAAGAATTTTCGAAATGGCACATCATTCTATTGATCGTTATAATCATTCATACCAACAGGAGTCTGCAGCTGCACGTAGGTCTCCGCTGACTTCCTGCAACTTTGACCAATCTGTATATGTACGTTATGGTTGAAATTCCAACACTGCATTTACCAACACTCGATAAATTTGCCACATCAGCCATCATTAAATTCCAGGGGCCTTACTACCATCTTTTACTAAACATTCTTATTGCAGGAACGTTTTGTTTCAAGCTTATAGTAATATTACTCAGATTCGTACCATGACCTTATAAAACAATATTACTTTATTCCTGCATAGTGCTGGAAAAGAACGAATGATTGTATACAAGATCGCTAACCTTTTTATTTACGTTCCAAGACACGCATATGCCGATAAATATTGAAGCTAAACAAATTAAATTTACTTCTAGATTTCTTAACGGATTATCAAGTAAAAATTATATTGTATAATTTTAAATAAAAGAAAATATCCCTTTGTCTTGCAGAGCAAAGATTTTGTATATTTGTATTTCTTTGACATGTATGCAACGGGAACGAAACGGTTTTACGAATGTCATTACTCTTACGAGCTCGCTCGCGGGACGCGGTCGGTGTTTAAAAATCTTATGAAGTGGAAGTGGTGCAATACAAACTTTTTAATTTATTTTATGCAGTTTTAAAAGTCTCGATATCATTTCTAGCAACGAGTAAGTATGTTTTAATAGAAATAAAACAATGAACAAATTTATGCATTGCGATACTTTGATCGCATGTTTAATTATAATCGCTATCTCAACTTTGATTTTAATATCATTTATGTTAATTAAATAATTAGAGTCGACACGTAATATACTATTATGTCTAAAAATATATATATGCAATACGAATAATATTATTTATAAAACAAAGAAATCTAATGTGGCTGTGAAAAGAAGTTGGAATTTCAAGTGGTTTATTATTTCAAGTGGTTTAAACTTTTTGCAGCGTCAGAGTTCGGAGAGTTTTGGGGCGACGCAACAACTCGATTTAATGTGTGGCGTACAATCAAACCACTGCAGGCAAAGGAATATTCTAAACAAAAGTGTGGCGTGCTTGCAGTGATCTTAAACTGTCAAGGCGAAGGCACATAGACTGGAAAGGGTGGTCTAAAGTAACTACTTATATTAATTTATGTGATTATGATTAGATATACTGGTAAGATTATGGACAGCTGCATGAGTGTAATATCTGGTCTAGAATAAAATGTTATTTATAATGGTTTCATGATACTACCCATGATAACTGTATGCTAAACTACACCTGTGGATTTTTCAGTACTGGGTGAAAACAATTTTTTGCGATTACTCTGGGATGATTATAGTCAAGGGTTACCAAGTGTGCAATTGGAACCATTCATAGAAGTAAGTGTACCTAAACAACAAGAAAACAAATATGTAGGCTCTACTGATTTCTAGAAAAATGATACTAATCTTTATTTGGTTCAGAAAAATAATCTTTATTTGGTTTCATTACATTACATAAAGTATAATTTTAACTTTGCTTACTGCAGTAGTTAGTTTATCTGTGTTACAATTTAGAGCACCCACCTTTAGAGATTACAAATAAAAAATTGGAAAGTAAAATAATTAAATTTATACAAAACAATAGGCAATAGTATAAATACACCGACAATCTCTCTTCCAGCATTCTAACATCTATAACTGCCACCTTGTCCAGACCTGCGGAGTGAGTGCCCTCCGTGCTGCCCAATTCTGCTGTAAAGCAACATTGCTACTGTTGGAGTGCTGATGATGCTTCACCAACAGTATAATTGAGCTGCAATTGGTTCTCTTCATTAGTTAATTGCTGCACAGGAATATTGGCTGTGTTGCATATGTTGTGTAATATTAATAATCCTGCCACATGAGGTGCATAATGCAACACTCTGTGTACAAGTAAGCAACGAAAATGTGTTTTGAGAAGTCCAATTGTTCATTCAACTATGTTTCTAGTGCGAACATGCAAATTCTTGTGGTGTGCTTCAGGTGTCTGTGGTGCTGCATTGAGTATGGGATTCATCATGGTTTTTCATCATATCATCTGTAATTTTTTTTAAATATAATTAATTATTTTCACTGATTAAGGACAATATATAAATATAAGTATGTAATTTGAATAATTAAAGTATCTGATATTAAAATAACTTTTTTATATATGTTATATTGGAGTTTTACCTAGAAACCAGATATTTTCATTGTTGCTCAGTTCTTCCAAGTGACTCCTCAGTGGATGATTTGACCATATAAAGGAGTCAATAGTAGCACCACCATGGCTTGCCTCCTCTACACTCATAATTTGCATGTTTGCATCACAAATCTGAAATTTTATGAGATTGAATAAAGTAATGTTACTATATTTATTTGTTATTTAAATCATTGTTATATTTCATATTTTTTATGTTATTAGTTATTCTCTGTGTTGTCTAGAAATGAAAATATATTCTGTATTAGAAAAAATATAATTCATTTAAGTTCTTTGTTATGTGTGCATTAATAAGTTGAACTTAAATAATAAATTACCATGTAAAATTATAACAGGGCAATATTATTTTATACAATTATTGTAATGTATGATATTATTATTTATGCAATATGTCATAGAAACATCACTTTTGATCACTATAATTGCAGATACAAACTCAAGTTTTGGTTCCACCTTGGTAATGTTGTTTAATCAAAAATATAATTCTAGTTATAACAGTTTCATTTTTTTACATATTCAAAACATAGCTGAGGTTTCATATTGAATGGTCCGTTACAATTGACTATGAAATCGATAAATTGTAGTATACTTACTTTGCTTTTATTTTGTTGCGTTCTTGGTCATTAGCCTGTATCTACTAATAAACTCAGAGTCGTATAGATTGAAGGGATCGCATTCCTCGCGTAATCGCCTTTGTCGTAGCTTACTTAACGAGTTATTAGCAGAATTATCATCCTCCAGAAATTCGAAGATTTCGTAATCATTGGCCATCTACAACCATATAACATTCATAATAATTATCGGCCCTTTTTGGACAAGAAACCACTTTATCGCACACCATAAGTATTTAAAATAAATATGCATTTGTTTTTTTACTGACTTTACGAGGATATATCACAGAAAACTGAAAAGTAATGTTAAAAAAGTTGCTTTCTCACAACTGTTTTATGACTGCTAAGTTTGACATTAAAGTAATATTACTTACTGTCAAAGGACACGTCGTGGTACGGTTTAGAATGAATGATTTGCGATTGCGTCACAAAACTGCTAATTAAAACATGATGGTTTTAAGCTTGTTTTAAAGGCGTCATGGTACAAAATTTCTAAGTAAGGTTAAAACATTACTGCTATAAGAGACGGTAGTAAGGCCCCAGGGCTATTTACCCGGCCCACTGTCACTTCCTGTTCTTATTTATTGCATAGGGCCGGCAAACGAATAGCTCACCTGATGGTAATCACTGTCGCCCATGAATATCTTGGATGTGTTTCCGGCCCAATTGGGAGAGGAGCGGGAAGGAAAAAGAATGAGAAGTGGGAAGGCGTATTGGGCATCCGACAATCTCACTCTCCGAAGGAAACGCGACAGTAAAGCTGTCGCTTCACGTCGATCTTGTGTGAGACAGTGGTACCACCCCGGACGAACCCGCCCATTCATTTATGTCATGACAACAGCGTGGCTCCACCACTTCCAAAAACTATTCTGACTGGCTATGCTGACAATTTTTATTCTCCTACTGAAATCGTATGTATTTAATCGAAACTAATTAATCTTTAATTATTCTTCAATACATTTTAAGGCCAGCATACATTTCCTGAAACATAACACAATTGACAAACTACAACTGAATATTCAGATTTGGAACGTCAAAGGGCCCAGCCGCCATTACCGCAAATATCTTCAAATAAACTCATTTGCATAGTTACTATTATCATTAATCCTGTAAATAAACTTCGCAAAGTTACTGATTTAGTAATTGTTTTCAAATATAGAGGTTATTTCAATAGTTTTGAGTATTGTTCTCAAAACTCAAGGGTGTTTAGGAAATTTCCTTGAAGAACTGACTGGGTGGATATTAATAAGTTATTATTTCGCCGCCAAGCTAATATATACTGACACTGTCGTCTAGTCTTTAGCATATTGTACAGTGCATTAAGAGCATTAACAGTTGAAACTTTAAGCGCACTACATACCAAACCAACTGGCCCGACGACACAGCCCGCCGATACAATATTTAAGAAAATAATCATGTCGGCAACAAGCGTGCACACGTGTTGCCAGGCGACATGTTGGCATGATGACGACGAAGCGCTCTGCTCGTCATAAGGTCAACCAGACATTGTTGACGTTGTTTATGACGATAAAAAATGTTCCCTGTGTCATGTTTTGACAGCCTCCGTGGCGCAGTTGGTTAGACGCCGCCTGTGAAACGAGAGGCCGCGGGTTCGATCCCCGCACCAAGAAAAATGTTTGTGCGGCCCACAAATATTTCTTTCGGGTCTGGGTGTTTGTGAGACCGAAAAGACTCTCGTAGTTCTGATACCTGCGACACAAGACTTAGTTGATCTTAATGTGGGGTCAGGACTATGTATGTGACTGTTGGGTGTATTTATTTATTTATTTATGTCGAGCCGCTGACATGTCGGCAACAATGTCGACAAGTTGCCGACATAGGTCGGCGGGTGTGTACTGCGCTTTATGTGTACTGCAGAGTTTCGGCCTTATTTGTCCCTTTCGAACGAATTTAGAATTCAATTTGAGGGAAGGAGACAAAACATTCGATAACTAAAATAGGTTTTAAATATGTCTATGAATAAGGCCGTTAGTGTTCGGGAAATACGTTTTCAGTTTTACTATGTAGGCTTGATGGTTACGATTAGACGAATTACCTTTCACACCATCCTTGCTTATAGAAATAAATCTTTATTAGAATTGAAATAGATGTATGTGATGACTGTTGGGTGTATTTATTTATTTATTTATACCAAAATTTAATAAATTTAGTGGTAACCTTAATAAATTGTACGAACTCTTGAAAAGACTTTAGACATAGAAATAAAACTAATTTTTACTATTGTGGATTGTTTAAAGTTATCGAAACATCGGGTCGAGAGGAAAAAATATTTAAAATTTTAACCAAATCCGCGATGAAATACGTAAAAAGTAATTTATTTCAATGTATAACACTCGCGTAAATCTAAGAAACCATTACGACTTCAGACAACTCATTTACGTAAAAGTGAAAAATTCCAACATATAGGTACCACTTAAAGTTCTTCACAATATCGGTATAATATCGTTTTATTATCGTCGTCATACCCTTTCAATATTCCTTCGGCTTGGGTTACAACGTTTTAATGACCAGAGACCAGATAAAACCAGAAATAGTTTATCGATATTATCTAATTCTTAGCTTAGTTTATTAATTGTATTCTGTTAGACTTTTTGTAGATCAAAATAATACATACATAAACTCACGCCTTTATCCCCGAAGGAATAGGCAGAGGCGCCACTAGGACACCCACATTTCGCCTTGCATGTTCCGTCCCACGATGTGATAGGGGGCGAGCCTATCGCCATATCGGGCACAAATTCCTGACTCCGGGCTGATAATGAATAGAAAAATCCAATATCACTTTGCCCGACCCGGGATTCGAACCCGAGACCTCAGCTTTGTAACCGTACCGTAAAACAAATACGCCACCGAGGCAGTCTATGTACGTGTCATGTACCAGTTATAACTGGCTTGTGAAATTTATCTCCCAAGTTGTAATTTGTTTGAGGATTTTAATTTCAATATTACAAGTTTCTTTCTATGGTATCAGCAAATCAAATTTTATGAGGACAAATGTATTTAATATAGTGAATGAATATTGTAAGATAATTTTTACACTAGCTATCTTCTGTTATTTTAACTTTTTAATGAAAGGAAATTATTTTATTTTTCGTGACACTTAGCTTAATATGGTTTCTAATACTTAAATATCATATTTTTATGTTGCTGGGTGAATTTATCACTTCTTTTTACCTAACCCAGGTCTTCGCAGTTCACAGCATTCACGCTGTCACTACCTAATACGTTATATGCTTAAAATAAACCGCCAGAATTCCCCTCTGAAAACTGTTTATACATAAACGCCGCAAACCACATAATTAGTTGGATCCCCGAAATTGGCGTGTAATTAAAACTTGGAATTTATCAAATACAAACTTTGTGTGCTAATTTACAAATTCTATAGACTGCGGTGTTTTGGTGGTAGTTTTTAATGGCTGTGAAAATGTGTGGTGTGAAAATTGTTGCATATACGTAGAAAAAACATCTGCCCGCATATTTCCATTCCTAGACAATAGGTTCCTCGGATACAAGAGGTAATTTAGCTACGTACATACGCTTTAGTTGCATTATTTACGAAATATTTTTTGGTGATTTCAAATCCAAAATGTTATTTTACAAGATCTTGATATTTTATTGTTATTTTGATATTTTTTGTTCAATAAAGTAACATTAATTTACACTCTCACCGCTTCGGGACGTTTAATAGTTTTGAAGAAGAACCTAAAATAGAAAATCGGTCAGCCACTTCTTCTTTATTTCGTATTCTTTCAGTCTAGACTATAATGAATAGACCGCGTTGATTATATCAATACAAAAAAAATTCAGTAGTGTTTTTGTTCAGTATTCGTAAGATTTTATTTTTATTTACAGTCTATAAGAATGAATATCCAAGTAAAACCCTTAATAAATGTAAAAATAGGTCGAATTAAAACCATTTTAATATAATATAGCCTTTTAAAAATATATTATAATCATACTTTTACGAATATATTTCATATTACAAACGATATTCAGACAGATTATATCAATAAATTAAATAAACGTATTGAGCTCGACGACTCAGCAAAAATGCCGAATAAAAGGAAAATTTAAATCCCTACCAACCGCAGATATCGAACTACAGAAAACCGGCTAAGGGCGAGTTGGACTCTCGCACTTAGGGTTCCGTACTACAAATAAATTTCAGTTTTTTGTTGTGTACTATTTCTTCGCTATTGTTTGATGTGTATTAAAGCCTTATACAAACTATTTCATGATATATAATAGATGATCAAACGAACTTACCTGTACGTGAAGTTCGATCATTATTATATGAGTCGTTTCATTCGAAGATATAATTTATTTACCAAGTAGTCCCTTCATTCCACAGGCAACATCGCACGATTTTAGAGTTTATACTTTTTTTTTTTTTTTTTTATTACCCACACTATTGTTCCTCTGTCTTGTCATCATGAAATAGCTCATTCCTTTTAGAGATTTTCTGTGAACAAAACTTTTTAGGGGAAAAAGCACAGTATGTAACGACTGGTTTTTTATGGGTGAGGAGGGTTCTTATATCTTCGAATGAAACGACTCATATAATAATGATCGAACTTCACGTACAGGTAAGTTCGTTTGATCATCTATTATATATTCGTCGTTTCATTCTTCAGATATAATTTATTTACCAAGTAGATTTTCAGAGAAACAAGTTTTGTTCAGGTACACTTTTTAATTTTTAAATTATTACAGTAACAATTAACAATCACATCTGTATTGATAATTAATATTGATTACGACTACCTAATTAGAACACAATACTGCATTTGCAAAATCATCATTGTTGGTTATGGGCCGATCATAAAAACGAGCAAACGCTGAGGATGAACTGGTCCAACCGGCAGTCTTCCGAATGACGTCTACACTAAGCCCGGAGACGCGGGCTGCTGACGTAGAGGCATGTCGCGTACTATGTGCGCTAAATGTGTTTACGTCTACGCCACAATCTGACAACACTTTCTTAATCCATCTACTGATAGACTGTGATGTGGCAGCTTTGTGCGGTTTTTTATAAGTTAGTAAAAGATTGCCCGCATTCGTAGTCCTCATATTTTTGGTAATAAAAATATAGTCGTTGAGGGCTGAAGCAGGACAAATTTTTATATTGTCTTTGAAGAATGGTAAAAATAATACTGGCTGTTCTCGTCCAGCCGAAGAAGTCTTAATAATGTCGGTAATGGCTATTTTAACCCCACCTGGAGCAAAAAAAAATTTTTTCTAATTTAATCAGAGAAAATGTTTGGACCCGATGGGCCGTACAAAGTGCTAGAAGAATAACCAATTTCTTCGTGATTTTTTCCAAATTTAGGTCTATGTTAGGGTACCAATTGGCCATATTATTGAGCACCAATTGTGGGTCCCAAGTAAAAGTATATTTTGGCTTATTAGGTTTAAGTTTGTATGCTCATTTGAGTAACCGTTTTACACAATCGTCGTTACCTACATTAAAGTTTGAGATTAAGGACAACGCGGAGCGGTGGCTATTAAGGGAGCCATACGAACAACCTTTGTTAAATTGTTCCGTTAAGAAGGAAAGGACCGATGTTTTTGAACCATCAAAGAAGTCAATATTTCGAGAGAAACAAAACTGCCACCAAAGTTTAAGTGTTACATTATATTGCTTGACGGTGTTATCAGCTAACGAAGCCATCATTAATTCTAATGATTCGGGAGGCGACCCGCGGCGTGAGAATGCCGTGCGCAAAGCCTCGCGACACCCAGGGTAAGGTGGGCGTGCAAGGGGTGGTGCTCCCTGAAATGAGATTTAAGAAGATATTTATCATGATTCAGATAGAGTATCTTGGAGTCAAGTAGACTTTGTAATAATGGGTACCATGGCTGCGAAGGCCAATGAGGAAAGACGAAGATTCCTCTAGCACCGTCGTCAATTATTTTGCGCAGACATTTTAAAATTAAAGAAAAAGGCGGAAAAGCGTAAAAATATTTGGATTGCCAGTTAAGGGTAAAAGCGTCTACCGCATACGCATCTGGTTCTTGTTTCCAAGAAACAAACAAGTTACATTTGGCATTGTGTCTAGAAGCAAATAGATCAATATCGGGGCAACCAAAGTGGTTTTTAATAAATTGGTATGCGTGGTCTGATAGCTCCCATTCCGTATCAGGGTTAATCTTTCTAGACTCTTCGTCCGCAATATTATCTTTCGTATTCACGTATGATGCGAAAAGCCAAATATCTCGCTTTTCGCACCATTGCCAAATGCTTCTTGTGAGATCGTTTAGGTAAGGAAACTGAATACCGCCTAGGCGGTTTATGTAACTAATGGCTGTCGTATTATCGACCCTCAATAATATTGCACAGTTGGTATCGTTATTGGCAAAACTTTTTAGTCCTAAGAATACTGCAAGGAGTTCTAAATAATTTATATGGTATTTTGATTCTACAGTGTTCCATCTACCATGGGTTTTTGCACCATTGCAGACTGCACCCCAGCCTGTTTTGGAAGCATCTGAATATATTTCTTTTTTATAACTTTGATTTCCAAAGGGGCACTTAGCTATGAAAATATGGGTACGCCACCAACAAAGGTCTTCTAGTACCGTTGCGGGAATATTTATTTTATGTTCGTAATTATTATTATGTTGTTGTAAGGCCAAGAATTTTTGGCGTTCCAATAATTTTGTATAAAGAAAACCATACCGAACTGCAGGACAGGCTGCAACTAAAACACCAATTAGTTAAGCAAACTCCCGAATTTTACATCTTGGCAACCTGGAGAATTTCTTAACTAGCTGGTTTATGCTTTCCCGTTTACTGATGGGTAATGATAATGACATTTCACGTGTATTATAGACAAATCCCAAAAATGTACATATTTGAGAGGGTTTTAAGGAACTTTTGTCAAAATTAATTCCGAATCCTAAGCATTCTAATAATTTCAAAGTTTCTCGTACGTTGGTAATGCATTCATCATAATCATTACCAATACATAATATATCGTCAAGATATATTACTGATTTGTGTCCCTGTTTTCGAAGGTAAGCTACGACTTCCTTCATGATTTTTGTGAACACCCTTGGTGCGGCAGATAAACCGTATGGCATGGCCGTAAACTGATATGTACACGAATTCTTAGAATTGGGGGCCTGAAAATTAAATCGTAGGTATTTTTGATCGGATTCGTAAATAGGAACCAATAAATATGACTCTTTTAGATCGATTGTTGCTAAGAACCCGTGCTGAGGGATTAACTTAGCAGCTGTTCTATGATCCTCCATTTTAAAGTGTGTACATGTTATAAATTTATTTAGTGGTTTTAGATTTAAAATAAAACGCTTGCCACCCGTAGCTTTTTTCGCCAAAAATATTTTTGATATGAACTGATCCTCGGACGGAATACAGCGTGAAACGGCCCCTAATTCTAATAATTTGTTGATCGCTAATTGCATATCTCGGGCTTCGACATGAGAAAATTTAGATACAGGTATGATAGACTGTGTAACACGATTACAGAATGGGATTTTAAACCCGTGTTCTACCCATGATAGGACAACAGCGTTTCTGGTTATGTGAAACCAACAGTGAAGGAATAATTAAATTCGACCAGCATGTACCTTAGTTATTTTTGTCGTGACGCACGGTTCTTTGCTAAGTAGGAGTTCTTCACTTGAGTTTGAGTCTGCGTTGGAAGTGACCTCCGTGACGTGACTGGTAGTCTCCTCTGACCTCCCCGCCCCCCCCTGTTGGACAAGTAGCGAGGAGGTTCCGGCCAGTTTCCCTGGGGGACAGAATGCGCTACTGGAGCTTGAGGAGTATTCATTTTCTGGGTGGTCATCGTTTTCCTTATCTGCAGCCCTTGCTTCTCGATAGCCTTACTGGCTTTGATTTTTTCGGTCAATGTGTTACCGAATAGGGTATCATCACGTTCTGAATCTTGAATATATTGAAGAAAGTTCTTCTCAAGACTTGGCGTTATTAGTTTTATTCTATCTTTGGTCAAAGAGAAATGCAAATCGGAAAATAGGCGACACCCGTCGCCTAATTGTTTTAGGGCGAGAACTTTATTTTCCGACTTCAACAAAGTATCCATTGCTTTGTTTATAGCTGCGGTACCGTTTCCTAGCTGTTGTTGGAAACTGATTAATTTTTTATCGCGTCCTCTAACCATGTCTGATACGGCAGCTGATATCTCCGCGTTCAACTTAGGAGCTTGCAATAATTTGCAATTAGCGGGTATAAGATGTTCTTTTAAGAGCCTATCTTTATCCTCTTTAGTTAGGCCTTTCTTTAGTATAGGAGTCCATAGTCCTGCTAGATTTTCATGAATATCTTCCCCGAAGTCCAAAGACGCAGCAGACGTAGACGGACCCAAAGCGGATAGTAGTTCGGGGTCTAAACTGACCTCTGGCGTTGACTCGATAGATGGGGCGCCCGCCTCCTCTGCATGAACTAATAATTCCTGAGAGTTAGGAGCCTCCACTGGCTGGCTTTCCTCGTATGAAAGATTCAGCATGTCATGTCGTGGCTCCGGAGATATCACATCACGTGTAACTGAAAAACATACGATGATTTTTTTTTTTTATTAGGTGGGCAATGAGGCGGTAGGTATAAAACGCTTATTGCGTTGGTATTGTCTCACGGACAATAAGTTGTATCTAATGTGCATATTTATTTAAGATTACACATATTTACTACAAATTTGTCGTGAAAACCCGACCCATAATTAGCTCGCAGCTAATTATGTTTTCGTAATTGACTCGCAGTCAATCCGATTTGGTAGTTATGAATCTGCTCGTTTAAACACTTGTATCACATTAGAGAACAATGTTTTTTCTTACCTTGTATATTTTCGTCATCCGACGAATCCAATGGTCGCCGTATTTGACGCCGATGTTTCTTATTGTAATTTTCTTTTTCTTCTAATTTCCTAATCTTGTGTTTGTATCTTTCTAATTTTTCCTGTGCACTACGTTTCGGCATTATTAAATGAGCGCGTGCGCTCGTTGCCTCGCACGAAAAAAGGAATGAGCTATTTCATGATGACAAGACAGAGGAACAATAGTGTGGGTAATAAAAAAAAAAAAAAAAAAAAAAGTATAAACTCTAAAATCGTGCGATGTTGCCTGTGGAATGAAGGGACTACTTGGTAAATAAATTATATCTGAAGAATGAAACGACGAATATATAATATACAACTTCTAGTGTTAGTTAAAATCGAAAAAATATGGTTATATAAATTCAATTTTCGAATAATATTCGGATTTTTCGGAAATTCGAATTTGTCCCTCCATTTTTATTATGTGACTTCGCATATCGCTGATCTTCTAGGTTCATTGGGGCAACGTTAATTTCTTGAGGCGAACAACAATATGATCATAGTTAAAATGAGAATCAATGGTAATATAATAAGCGAATACGAAAACTGTGGAAATCAAAAACTATAAAAGGCGGGTCTCTGCTTTATGGCGGCCATTTGCTTTCAACATTCGAGCGGAACGGTTGTGTTCGGCGCGACTTGTTTATTCATTTATTGAGTGCACTATTATATAAATTGTGTGTAATTAGTAATTGGTGTTTTATTTTGTCTTTTAATGATTAAATTCAGCAATGTATGAGTTCATGTATTTTGTTTGATTAAATTATAAGAATTAATAATAGAAGAGGGTATAAAATTATGTTTTTTTTATGAGTTTTATTTGAATTACCTAAAGATA
This sequence comes from Deilephila elpenor, assembly GCA_949752805.1. NCBI lineage: Eukaryota > Metazoa > Arthropoda > Insecta > Lepidoptera > Sphingidae > Deilephila > Deilephila elpenor. Next base: position 8,625,097 of record OX457118.1, on the reverse strand, counting down.
TAATATTATTGTTGTGTTGGTAGTTATAAGTTTTCTGTAAAAGTAGGCTGCTTTGCGTTTACTCTATTGTTTTCTCTTAAGTTGTAAGTTGTTCTGGAAAATACAAGTCTTGAGTTTTACACAGTCTTATTATTTAAAATAACATCAATCATAAGAGGGCTCCGGTTTCGCCTTTTAGTACGGAACCTTAAAAATACCAGTGAAGCGTTAATTTTAAGAATAATTTGCCAGATTTAACTGACAAAGCAGCTTGTTTTTTTGCCGCTTTTTCCCTCCGACAAATCCCACCTTTTTCTCTGGCTCTCGGGGGATTAACGAAGACTTTTACCCCTATTCAATGAGTGCGTTTGGTACAATACTCATCATTTCGCCTGTAATTAGAAATTTTTGTATTTCATTACTTGTTAAGTAACCAAATAATTATAAAGATTATCTTTTAATATACCTAAGTGGGCTGTGTCTTTGTGATGTTTTTGTTTTTAAGCTTTTAATACAACAATTATTACACATAAAATAGTATGTCTACAAAAAAAATATCTACCAGAAACTTTAAATAGAAAGAAATTAGAAGAAAATTCTTGCAAAAATCTTATTTGAATATTGATAGGGATTATGTTACGTAAGGCTATTAATTTTCTTGTAAAAAAAAAGGTATTTTATGCAAATGAAATATAATTTGAATAGTTTAAACACGAAAGTAAAATATCGAAAAACAAAAACAGACCGGGCAGCCATTATACCAAAGTAATAGGGAGAAATCATATAATCGGAGATTATTTTGGTTGAATATTTAAATTTTTACGATCAAGTACGGTCTTTCCAACAGATTTTCTTAATGTCGGTATTGGAAAACAATTGACAGTATTTTGCTATCAGTGTCTACAACAGAAGATAGTTTTGTGCATAGCCAATATTGTTTACGTCTCTTGAAACTTTTATAATGTTTTCGTCCGGCCGAGAAGCCGAGAGGCCGCCTGGGTAGGTACCACTGCAATGTTTATTTCTCCCGCCAAACAGCAGTGTAAATGCACTGTTGTGATCCGGTTTAAAGGACATTGTAGCCAGAGTAACTACAGAGCACATAATGAGACTTAACATCTTATGTCTCAGGTTGGCGAGCGTAGTGGAACGCCAAGCATTGCTTTGTAATTCACGGTGTTGTTTGGTTTGCTACTGTTCAGGAGCGGTTGTATCGCTAACCATCAGGCAAATGCCATACTCGTCTTGTCATTTATTGCAATAAAAAAAAACTTAGATACCTGACAATTATCTACAAATATTTCAAAGATTCTAAAATCTACGTCTTATGACAGCCTCCGTGACGCAGTTGGTTAGACACCGGCTGTGAAACGAGAGGCCGCGGGTTCGATCCCCGCACCGAGACAAATGTTTGTGTGAACCACAAGTATTTGTTTCGGGTCGGGGTGTTTGTGAGACCGAAAAAGTCTCTCGTTGTTCCTGATACCCACGACACAGGACTCGATCTTAGTGTGGGGTCAAGACTATGTATGTAATTGTTGGGTGTATTTATTTATTTCCTTATAAAATCACATAAAGAGTCAATAACTAAGAAATTTAAAGGCCAATCCAAAACGCCGTCTCCTTTAACTAGAACCTTCTCTTAATGATTAACTAGATGTTATCAGTCTATGTGTTAACGTTTTGCAGCAGTAATACCCGGATTTGTAAGGATCTGTACTGCCCACCTTCCGCTTGACTTTTACTCCATCAGGATGAATGCGCAGTAATGGACCATTGTTAATATTAATTAGGGTGTGTGAAGAATTTAATTTCGCGTTTGTTTTGGTAGACTCTTAGTAAAGGAAAAGATTTAAAATGCCGAAATGATGGTCTTGTTTTTTTTCAGTGTCATAGTTTTTCAAGTCATTTTTGATATGCAGGTTTCCTCACGATGTTTTCCTTCACCGTTAAAGTGCGTGGTAATTGACTATCAATACACAGATCACTCTGAAAAATCGAAGATGTGCCTTGGGATTAGAACCATTGACGACCGAGTCGGTAGCCGCGTCCGGTCCGTTACCAACAGGCACCACGCAATTTTATGCCTTTTAAAACCTATTTTAGTTATCGTATGTTTTGTCTCTTTCGAACGTCTTTTGAATTCAGTTTCAGCGAAGGAGACAAAACATTCGATATCTAAAATAAGTTTTAAAATTGTCTATGAATAAGTCCGCTAGTCTGCTAATAAATCGCAATAAGTATACTATATTCAAAACAAATAATATTGACCACATAAACATATTTCTGTGCAAGAATTGATCCATCATTTTCGGTTCGACTGTCGGTTTCACGCCATCTAAGCAGAACACAAATCTGATTTGTACTTTCATTTCGTAATACGACAGGGTCACATCTCGCCATATTTTGTTGCTAAAGTAAATTGGGAAAATCGCACTAAGAAGTGAACCATAGAAATAAGGTTGTCACTATAATAGGCCACTAACAGGAAGTAATAAAAAATATACAAAAAAATAACAACAAAAAAATCAAAAAAGTACTAGTGGCGGTCTTATCGTATAAAGCGATGTCTTACGGACAAGAATAATATGAGGGTTTATGATGTAATTGTTTATATATTTTCTTTTGCGGGTTTGTAATACTACTCTCCGAAGTAGTTACCGAAAAATTTCGACAGACAGGTTAAGGGTCTATGGTATCAAAGTCGATCAAAAAAAAAAAAATCCAATGGAACACCCATTTTTTTTAAGTCGGTTGAAATTACCACCAACATCTTACTTCGACATAATATTAAAAATATTTACTTGAAACCTACTTAAATATAGGACGAGATCAGATGAAAAATTCTCCGCCAATATTGACATAACTAAGAATATATCTTATATCATTATTTTCTACAAACCCATAAAATATGTCACAACTACCCTCAGTCAGAAAACTAAAACTTAGATTAACGTGTCCGCCGCGATGGCAATCGCTATGCCGGCCTCGTTTCACCAAAATCTAAAAGTCGTTTATCTAAAAACCTTCAGAACGCTAATTAGAGTTGTTTGAAAGTTTTTACCAAGTACTTCTGTGTTTTTGTTGGGCCGAGACAAATTGATAAAACTCCTCCTAATTTTTCTTTTTAAAACTAATGAAAGTTTCGAATGCGTTATTCCGTTTGTATGGCAACTTTTGTATATTACTTGGAATTCTTACACCTGAGTCCTTTTATAATAACTAGGAATATATTTTTGTAATAGCATGTATATGTTCCGGGCCTGAGACTGAAATATCCAGGTCCAAGTGGTTCGAATGAGGTTTTCGAACAGAAAACCTCACATAAGACAGATTACCTGTAATGGAAATCGAACCCATGATCGCTCGATTTACACATCATTCATGCTGTCACTAGAATTACGAATAATACACACATAACTTCATGAGAGTTGAGGTTCGATGATTCTTTGTATGAAAATCGGAATACAGAATCAGTCAAGTTCAAAGCACTATTATGTAATTTCCTCTCTTTGGCGGCGGATATAAAATATCCCGAAAATAATAGAATTTTTATCCCAACAGGAAAAAGTATATAAATTCTGGGCTATATAAAATACGGTTCAAACGCATCTTAACCGGTTCATCGCTTGTCGATGTACGGATTATACGAATTTACGGTTTGACACTAACAAGGGTTGAATTCTCTGCGCCGTCGACGCCGGGGTCGATTGTACCCGTGCGACTTAATTGGCACACTTGAGCCGATATTTTAAGTCTTTTGTGGGTTATATTTGATGCGCGGAATGAGGGTTTGTTATTGTTTTTTTTTATAGGGAATGAAAAAGGAAATATGTGACAAATTAAATTGTTTATAGATGCATCCATTACTTAGTTACACACAAACAAATGTGAGAGGCCGCTCAAATGTGGGAGGCCGCCTGGGAAGATACCACCGCAATATATTTATTTATTTATTTCAAGCTTTATTACACAACCGATCCTTTCGGGTGTCCAAGTGTGACAGATGCGCCATAATGGAGAACAATGGGGAACGTCATTAAAATTTTGGACAGCGAGCCCAAAATGAGCTTTTTGGACACCCGAAGGAAGATAAATACAATAAAAAAATAATTAAAATACCCAATTATGTCGGCCTATTTAAAGATATAAGCCTAGCATTTTTATATTTTAGTCTTCCATATTTCCATAATCGGCATTTCCATATGACTGCCTCGGTGGCGTAGTTGTATTACGGTACGGTTACAAAGCTGAGGTCTCGGGTTCGAGTCCCGGGTCGGGCAAAGTGATATTGGATTTTTCTATTCATTATCAGCCCGGAGTCAGGAATTTGTGCCCGATATGGCGATAGGCTCGCCCCCTATCACATCATGGGACGGAACATACAAGGCGAAGTGTGGGTGTCCTGGTGGCGCCTCTGCCTACCCCTTCGGGGATAAAGGCGTGAGTTTATGTATGTATGTATGTATTTCCATAATTTTTCAAAAGCATATTTTAAACTTGACATTAATATTTGCACTCACAAGCATTATACAGTGAGCACGAACTATGTCCAGTAACAAAGTACAAACGAGATAAGAACGGTATTAATATTCCCAGCGCACGCTTTGGTGGGCGTTTATCTTGGACTCCAGTTATTGCGTTTTTTACTAGTGTTTAATGTTACGTTTAATTTAAGTGTTTAATGAGAATTGATGTAGAGTTTTTATTGTACAGGTGTCTGAATGCTGGTGTTTTTAAAATAAGAAAGAAACAGAACTATAATGGTTTCCTAGATTTACGCGAATTTTACACATTGATGTAAAACTATTTATTACGGATTTTATCGCGATGTGGTTTAATTTTTAATTTTTTTAACTTCCCGACGTTTCGATTTCTTTACAGCTTTCGTGGTCGCGAGGCGGACTGGGGTATTATGAGTAGTCATCCGCTCAGTCACTGTTACAATTTAACTACCCTTAATTTTCAATTGTTAAATTAAAAGGTTAATTTAAAAAGTTAACTAGTTTTTGCGATCGGATCTAACGGATCTGATCCAAAACGTCGGGAAGTTAAAAAAATTAAAAATTAAACCAAATCGCGATAAAATCCGTAATAAATAGTTTTATTTCAAAACAGAGCTATATTAAGACTACCGGCCTTAATTATAGACAGATTTAAAACCCATTTTAGTTATCGAATGTTCGTCTTCTTCACGCAAACTAAATTCCAAAGTCGTTCGAAAAGGACAAAACATTTGATAAATAAAATGGATTTTATGACTATCTATGGCCATACATGTTGAAGCGGGTTGAAGATAAGTTAGTGTCCCTAAGGGACTCGCTGGGCTGTGGAGTTTGGTGTCAACGCTTTGCGTGCCACTGTTGATCCTGGCTGACAGAGTCGCAACTGAGGGTATGTTGGGAAGAAAGACCCTTAAATAATACTTGATTTTTCGATATAAATTACCTTATGTCCTTTGTAGCTGCCTTAACAACGTGCGTATAAAATTTCATAAAGATCGGTTGAATACTTACAGCGTGGAACCGTAACAAACAAACAAACATTCAATTTTGTAAAAGTAAGAATATCAAGATTTAACTATAGACAGAACGGTAACATCGAATCACATGTAGGAGAAGTCAATTATAGTATTGCATGCCCCAATTCCTAATAGTTTGAATCCACGTTTAATAGTTTCAGTTAGAGTACACTCCATTAGTATAAGTCTCCTTTAGAACTTTGCATGCACGCGTTAATCTATAGTTATGTCGGTTTATTAGCTATTCCACCATTGTGTCGGAATAGGAGACAAGTTTTACATATGTATTGCTAAAATACTTAACGTCGTTACAATGAAAGGCAATATTCAAACTTTTAACAATTTAAATTATATTATGTAGGTAGAGTACTATTGTAAGTTCTATAAAATTCTAAAGATTTCAATATTACGGTGCTAGAAGTATAGAATGGTGGACACTTTAATGACATTTTTAAAACCTATATTAGCTATCGAATGTTTTGTGTTCTTCGCTCAAACTAAATTCAAAAGTCGTTCGAAACGGACAAACATTCGATAAACTACAATAAGTTTTAATGAAAATGTTGTTGCTATAACGGACACAAATTACTCAATCATTGTATATCGTTGCTCTATTAGCGTCAATTGTCTACAATTCAGACACTATCATATTGGAACCAGCGAAGCAGAAAATCAGTCTTTTAATTGTACCGTTATTGTCAGTGTTTACCGACTAATTAATCATAAATTTTTGGACCCTCTGAAAGCGACGGAGACGAGAAATATTAATAATTTTGAAAGTAAAGCATTGCCTCCGAAAGCGGTAATTTACAGGGGTTTTGGCGGTCCCGTTTATGACTAGCTTAAGTTCATGAAATACAGCGATTTTCACTTTAATGTTTCAGCCCATAGTCATCCACTGTTGAGAACGAAAGTTCTCTATTCGAATTCTTCTTCTCTATTTCTGGTGTTCGGTGTCTCATATGTTTGAGGCCGCCTGGGTAAGTACAACCACAATGTCTATTTCTCCCACCAAACAGCAGTGTAAATGCACTGTTGTGTTCCGGTTTGGGCATTGTAGCCAGAATAACTACTAGATATAATGAGACTTTACATCTTATGTCTCAGGATGGCAAGCGCAGTTGAATGCCAAGCATAGCTTTGTATTTCATGGTGTTGTGTAATTTTGTTCCTGTCCATGAGCGGCTGTATCGGTTACCATCAGGCGAATGGCATGTTCGTCTTGCCCTTCAATGCCATAACAATAAAAAAAGATCTAATTTGAATGAGAGGACTTATGTTGACACAGCGCGGGTTGGCGGATTTGACACAGCACAGAAAATATTGTTAATGTTTTTATGGTATGCTATTTTCTCGCGATGTTTTCTTTTACCGTTGACTGTCTACACTATGTAACTGTGATGCATTTCAGGTTCATTTTTTATGTATGCGTGTTAAATCTAGCCAGAATTTAATGGCAAAAGATATATTTTTTGTATTGTAGCCAGCTTATCGTGTCAGAGTGAAAGAAATAATTAAGTGTCAATATCCTCTCATTTAGCCTTCATTAACAATCGCCTCCTCTTATAAACTGTGCTTCCACTCGAAAAGTTTTGATTGCGTTTACTGTATCGGCAATGATAATAAAGCTTATGATTGTTGCTCTGTCCCTTTCTATTTACACCTCTCTTTCTCTCATATGAGTTTGCACATTTCGTGGTTACAACTTTGACCTTTAGACAGTTAGGCTCGGCATATTATTGTAGTACTTTGGGAATTGGCAATTTAAAGGAACACGTCTTTAAGAACTAAATGTTAAAGATGATTATATTTATGAACTGATTTCAATTAAACTAAGATACGACTCCTGTATAATCACAATATTGTAAGCTTGTTTTGAAGAGCAACGCTAGAGTTTCTGCCCGTTCATTTATGGTGAAAACAGCCATCTGAACCGGGTGATTGTGGAAAAAAGTGACAAAATATTTAGTGGTAATATTTTGCGAGTATAGAATTTCGTCTCCATCCGGATAGCCACCACCATATTGGTTTTACATACTATATATTTAATGTCTAAAACCGCCATGCAAATAGGTCACGTTTTAGTTCACCCTGTATATAACAAGTTTCTTCAAGGCCGATTTTTACCATCCTTACTCGTATTTCATAAAAATAGTATTTTCCACAATGTTTAAATATTACTTTTAATTTAACGCCATACGCCTCACATCACTAGTTTTAAATGCATGTAATCAGTTAGTGTAATTTATATATAAATGCTCGCAAAACCTAAAAAAATATTCATAAAATATTTGATTACTGGACCTTTAAAAAATAACGCATGTTATTTTTCACAAAACTTGAAATCAATAGTTTGATACCGAATATTACATTAACTTAGTAGAGAAAAGGATGTTGATATTGAAAATTTTGTTTTATTGGTAAGCTGATTTAACCGCGCCTCAAATAATAATCGTCTTGACCTCCTCAAATAATAATGGTATGACTACATTAGTTATGAAGTGCAGGCTTATGTATCTTTCCTCTGACCGGTCATGTTTTGAAAATAGTTCGTCCATACATGTTTGAGCATCAATTTAGCGCAGCCTTGACTTCAAGGTCAACCAAAATTGATTGATGTCATCATACATACAAGTATCTATTAATTGTCGAAATGAAACTTCAAAATACTCCGATGAAAAAATGTGAATTGATACTGTATATAAATAAATAAATAAATATAAGTTTTAATATGACTAAAAAATATATTATTATACTTTTTTTTCCTACCAAATCCTAACATGCGTATTATGGAAAAATCAAGTGTACTCCCAACTTGGCTGACAGAGAGATAATGGTATGTACGTTTTAGTGATGTGCTAAAAGTTTCGTATTGCGAGCAAGCAAATTAAATTGAAAGTTATCGTAAACACCCACATCTGGCTATAAACACCCACGCCCGTTCGTAACTACCCACGTAGGTCTTTAAACACCTACAATACTTGGAAATTGTAGATGCGCTTTACCGGCTGTTGGGTAAAGGTTCACTGGGTATCGGAAATTCGGATGTGGGTTAGTGGATATGAGGATTATGTAGTAATAAGTCCTGCAGTGATTTTTTCTAGTAGTCTCAATCGTACTCTCGATTGTAGAGGAGGCCCGTGCCCTGGCATGGGACGTATATGGGCTGATACAGAAGCACCATACTATCGAAATCCCCAGTTACTCGATACAAATAAGCCGCTATGGTCCAAATTATAAATACAGGCTGTATCAAAAACCTGATACAGTTGCATGTCTCACTGAAAACGGAAATAAATAAATAAAATATATAAATAAATACAACCAACAGTCACATACATAGTCCTGACTCCACACTAAGATCGAGTCTTGTATCGTGGGTATCAGAAGCTACGAGAGACTTTTCGGTCTCACAAACCCCCAGAACCGAAACATATACCTGTGGATCACACATTATATTTGTTTCGATGCGGGGATCGAACCCGCGGCCTCTTGTTTCATAGGCGGCGTCTAATCAACTGCGCCACGGAGGCTGTCATAAATGAAAATATATTATTGAATTCATTAAAATAATCTACGTAATATCATCACCCGGTTCGGAAAGTGGTTTCGTCTAGTGAAGAACGGGAAAAAAATCTAGTGTTGCTCTTTTCAAAACCAGATTTCCACAATAGTGTACTATATCGGCTATCCGGACGAATACGAATACCAAGAGTAAAATTAAAAAAAAAACACAGCCAAATAGAACCTATACCCCATCCCTAAACGCCCACAGGTAACTGAAGACAATCTGAAACGATACCTTCCCAAGTATTTTGTTTGCACGAGGATAATCCCGCGGTATTGAGAGAAATCCCTGGGAAATTGGCTGTCTCGGCGACTCAATGGGCAGTGTTTGACTGCCTGCTCGCTTATTAAATTGCTTCATGTCCTTACAATGGCTGTTGATCTTCATATTTTATTGAAAAAAGTAGCGAGATTGTCATATTTTCCTTGTGTATCGGCTTTTTTGTTATTGAGAATGAAGTAGAGTAGGTCGCTCTTCTGATCATGAATGACAGTCGACTTAAAACTTGATAAGCACAACAAGGCACTGGCTACTCACAATGTCAATATTATGTTGCTTTGTCGCCAAGCAACAATGTCGCAATATTGCGTCGTCGCTTTGTCACCATGTTGTCTTGTCGTCGTGTCACCAATGACTACTTGTCTCATCGAGCTTAGTATGTAATATTAAAAAGTCACTAATATCTTATACCCAAGACACAAGACTTAAAATTTTCTGTGTTCATAACTATACAGTACGCCTATAGGGTATATTTATTTACCATTAACCCTAACAAATATCACACAACTCTACCAGTAATTTATTCTTCTAACTCTACATTTTATAAACAGTTATAAAAAACGGTTATATAATATACCATCTTACTCTACCAATCATAATCTACTTACTTAACATTTAAACAACACAAAATACTGTCAATCAACTTACAAAATTCTTCCAAATACCTCCCTCTATCGACTCTACACAACAGTAAAAGGACGCAAAATAGCCCACAAACAGCGACTCTACCTAATATTTCAGCGGGCGATAGCGCCGTGTAAATTACTGCGCGAGATTGATGGCGAGCTCAGAGCGGTACAATTGATTGATAAGTTCCAAACGGCACATTAGCCCGCGACTGGCTCTATGTTTCCTGCCGCGGCCTGAATTAGTCCACAACCAGCTCTATCTATCTCTCTCTATCTATCTCTAGCTCTACTTGCTTGTTTTACATTCTATTGGCTAATGTTTAGAAACTGTTTTGTATCAGCCTCAAGCTTCCGAAGGGAAAGCAATGGATCTTTTTCTTTTTGTTTTTCAAATTACAATTTTTTCAATACTGGTATCAAGAAGTCATAATATGTCCTTTGTATCCGAATAACCAAACATAGTGGTGAGGATACTGCCATACTTATGCATGAAACTGTGTAAAGTTTTGAGTTCATAGATACAACCAGGCCGGCAAAATAATATTGAACATCGAGAGATTATCATCTCATTTCTATATTGCATCCATAGTTGATTTTTGTTATTAATTCCGAATTCATATTTTAAGATTCTTCTTAAACGATCTTAATTAAAATAAATTGTATGTATGTATATTGTAACCGAAGAACAATAACAGGTCGTTCTATTTTACCCAATTCCGAAAGAGTTTTAATATGGGTTAAGACATTATCTTTAGTACAGCAGGTGCGCAACAGTAATGCATGTAGATATGCGAGCAGATTTGCATTTTTAACGCCAGTTCAACTTGTAAGTGAGATTAGGTAAAATGCTGAAGTAGTAACTGCATCCAGTTTTTTGCAGCACAGGTACAAAGGATATAATAATATACATTTTTACAGGTATTTGGTCTCTCATGGGTGTGTCAGACCCCGTCTGGGTAGGTACTACCGTAATGTCTATTTCTCCCCCCAAACAACAGCGTAAATGCAATGTTGTGTTACTGTTTGAAGGACATTGTACCCAGAGTAACTACTGGGCATAATGAGACTTAACATCTTATGTCTGAGGATGTCGAGCGCAGTGGAATGCCAAACATTGCTTTGTAATTCATGGTGTAGTTTGGTTTTGCTACTGTCTATGAGCGTTGGTATCGCTCACCATCAGGCGAATGGCATGTTCGTCTTGCCATTCATAGCAAAAACATAAATACATTATAATATATAGGTACATATTATTGATCACATAATCATCATCATCATCATCATCATGGCCTAAAGCCTTGAGGTCCTCTAATAAACGTAAGAGGGAATGATCTTACAATCGATGATGCCATAATTCCAGTGGAGTATTCAAGATTGAGCACAAAAGCCCATGGCACTGGCAGGATACCGTCCATTAAAAACAAAGAGAAGGCCAACGTAATGTGCAAACGGTCTACCACGTTGTAAGGTATTGGTGTGAGGATAGGTCAAGCACGTTTTAATATCTTTATGGATAGATTAACAAGCGAATTTAATCGGAGACAGTAGATCTTGGACAACTTACTTTCTTACCAAAAAATATAAATAAGGCTCACCTGCAAAGTAAAACTAATGAAGTAAAAGTATTAAAATAATTGAACTATAATACGTAGATAACTCATGAAGTTTTAAACGAAATTTAAAGTCATAAAATTGTCATTACGTTTACGAAACGCATACACGAAAATACAATAACAAAAGCATTTAAATATTTCAAGTATAAAATCAAGTTCTACGCCTAAATCACTTTCTTATCAAGTTGTTACAAAACCAATTTAAACTTTACACAAAGTCTAAAGAGTTACCCCATTTGTGGATATCTCCGAGCGGCGTAATGGAGATGTGTGTTTGTTTACATTAACTTGCGAACCCTCCGCCATTACTAACATTAGCCTGTAGTTTCTAGTCCTACGTTAAATTACGTTCCTTATAAAGTCTCACAACATTCCTGAGCTCTCATCCACTACCTTCAGCTCGTCGCTCCACCGGCCCACGCGTCACACACTACGCTCCCTGTACGTGCTCTCACAACACTCGCTCCTGAGGTCTCATCCACTACCTTCAGCTCGTCGCTCCACCGACCCGCGCGTCACACACTACGCTCCCTGTATGCGCTCTCACAACACTCGCTCCTGAGCTCTCATCCAGTACTTTGATTCCACTTTCAGCAGCTCTTAGGAATCTGCTTCTAACGAATATAATTAAATTTAATAAGCCCGCGACTGTTATCGCAAGCTATTGTTTGTTCGATTTATTTTGGCAAATTAATTGAGAGAGCAGTTTTGCTCAAACGTAATGAATAATTCACAAAGTTTCGGTTACATTCTTAATGAAAACAATTTTGGCTATCTTTTGCGGTTAAATATCCTTTATTTTAAAATGAGGTCTGCAGCTGTACGACCTTTTGTTATTTGGTAAAACAATCAGTTATATTTGACCCTGTTAAAGGAGGGACTGGGATAATTGGCTATATTAAGAATGATTTGTGTTAAATTATTATGAAATTACATTTGATAAAAAGTAATTTGCAACATTGTTTTTCACAATGAATGTTACTATAAAAAAATATTATTCCTTATTTCTATTCGTTATGTAGTAGAGATCCAGCCATATGTTATGGATTCAAAACCAATCTTAAGAGTAGATTTTAATTAATTAATTCAGAAATTAATATATACTACACAGAAGAACAAACACACTCCTTATAACATAGCATGAGAATTTTCAATAAACTTGAGTGTTCTTGATGCATTTGTATGCTCTCTCCAAGTTATACAAACTTGATTATTACAGAGAATATAACTAAGACGCTTCAATCTACAGATACCATTTATAGCGTCTCAACTCTAAGACATGAAACTTGAGATAAGCCACTAATAATGTCTTCATCCGGTATTCGAACCCACGTCACTGACACAACTCGCTAACTACACACCCTATAAATAACGCAATAAGCAACACAGGGCCGTATTCAGCGAACAGTCGAAGGGGTCATCAGTACGAATCGGAAACCCGGTCATACCCGCATCTGCATATCGATTTGATCACAGCAGATACAGAAAAGATAAATGGTTTGAGGGGTGATTTTCGAGGCGCCATCGAATTTCGCTGTTTCACTATCCCTTATAGGGTGCTCGACCGGAAACCGGATAAATCCGGAATAATGTAATCGGACGCCATGGATTGTGGTATAGTTGAATTGTTTTGCAGCAGCACAAGTCTGTTAAAATGATTTTTTATCTTTGATAGCTGGTAATTTCGTCTATTAATCCGGACATCATTTGATCCTCAAATTAGTACAAAGTAATAAATATATTACTTCATATCGAAGGCGAATCTTAAATAAAGAATTTGGTTTATATTATATTCCACTGAAGTAATAGCCACTTGTCTGGGCCCTTACTCAAGAGCACTAGAGGTGCTTTTGTTTGGTTAGTTTAGTAATCTTGTAAATTCCTTTTATTTTAATTTAATTCGGGGCAATTATTTATCTAATCGAATGATGTTAATATTTCCCTATTCAAAATTATTTAGCCAGTCTCGTTGAAAGCCTATACGTGCTGGCTGAATGGAATGGCAGTTTAACACAATTGCGTAGAGAGCACTATGATAAGAATATCTTGCCACCAGCTTTGTTATCTCCAGCGATCTTATTCTCCAAACAAAAGAGCAAAACTACTTCACGTCTGTGTTTGGTGTAACTGTAAAAGTTTATAATTTTTATCTCCTGACTCAATTTTATTTATCATTCTCATATATTTATTTACTCTTGGATCACTGAGTAAGTTGCACTGTGGCCTGAAATATGAAAGTTATGTCTGTGGGCCCGTACAATTTGATATATGAGGAAAAATGAGAGGGCTTTAAATATGCACTCAGATATAATAGACCAATTGATAAATGGTAGGGACCTGTCGCAGCCAGTCTTAAGAACAACACTAATAGGTAGGTCGGTTTGATCAGAACATAGGTACCACATTACACCGTACAAGAAACTGAGAGAACTTTGTTGTCCAGTTTCTTTTGGAAAATATATCCTACTCTAATGATTGTAAAAAGATACTTAAGGACTACCAAGAATTGAAAATACAACTTACCGTTTTGCTACATTTTCCAATTGTTCTTGTTTGTATTTTTTGTTTTGTCTTAGCAAAGAACCTAGAGTATTACTGATAGTAAGTATAGTGCAAATAGATCGCTGATAGTCAACATAATTAAGAGTATGATTACCCTTGTAAATAGTACCGAATTATTAAACTGATTAATTACAAACGATGTAACCTATTGCATATTACTAATTGTAATATTACTCTAACTTAGTGGTCTTATTTAAGTCCACAATAACATAAGGGACAATATTTGTACTATCCATATGCATATTTCAGCAATATCATATAAATTTGCTCGCAAAAGCCAGTTCTCACTGTCACCGAACAGTGTATCCAAAACGGCTGCCATTAACTGTAACGAGCTCAAATGTGATGCATAACAAGATAATAATTGAAATGGTCCTCATACATTTAATGCATTCAGCTCGGCGTGATAAACACTCGACATTACAATGATGATTTAATCTACCCTCTGAGAATTATGCTCTGGGTATATATTATTTATTGACTTGTACACTACACGTGTGCAGATCAAGAGTACTACTGCACTACATAACAGCATTCAGCTATACGCCGCGTCGGTGACAGCGCGGAGAGCGCTCGTCTACTGCACTGCATAACAGCACTCGTCTATACGCCGCGTCAATGACAGCGCGAAGCGCTCGTCTACTGCCCTACATAACAGCACTCAACTATACTCTAAGTTGGTGACAGCGAGAAGATCGCTCGTCTATGACACTGAACAAATTAAACAGAACTTTTAGTCAGGCACAAAGCCTGTCTAATTACTATCCAAATAAAAAGTCGGATTAAAAAGGGCGGATTCTTTACTGTCGCATTAATAATAAAGCGTGACTTTTCGCCTAAAAAATTAGGTAGCCGACGGTCCCTAATAACATAAATAAAAAGGCCATAAAACGACTATGAATGTCGCTTCTTGTGTCTTTAACATCAGACTTCATGAGCTGAGCGGTAGCGAAAGCGGAAGCGATATCGTTTTTGTTGAAGAAAAGATTGTGATTATATTTTTGTCTTAAAGTGTATTGAGTGTTGAAGTAACTGTTGCTATCCCGTTTTATTCGTTGGCCGATACCTGTGTCTTTTTATTTTCCTTCCCTTTTTAAATGCAATAATTGAGCCTGAAAAGGCTTCGCAAACAATTTTGAACAACATTCTCAATCATACAATACCGATATTTATTTTTGATTTTTATCAGGATACATTAGAAACTCCCTGCAAGATTGAATAGAAGGTGAGGATGGTAAATTGGATTCAAATATTGCGTAGATATTTTTTTCGTTTTTTTAATTGCTGTGTATGGCGAGACGAGCATGCCATTCGCCTGATGGTAAGCGATACGACCGCTTATGGACAGTAGCAACACCATGAACTACAACGCAATGCTTGGCATTCCACTATTCCACATTCTAGGAGATATTGATGCCGTGCCGAGACCTAAATCTACGCCGCCGTGCCAACTTGTTAGATGGTGTGCCAACCTTCCAGCATTTAAGACTGCAATGCAATTCCAAGTTACAAATTCTCACTAAGCTACTAGGCATTGCTAAGTACAGTAAGTCCTTAAATGAAAATGTCAAGTCTTAGTTTTAAAATCTCACACTTGCAGGCACAATTGAAATTCTGGAGGTTCGGGAGCACTTAATTTTTCAACGAATTTTGGCTTCAGTCCAAAGTGAAGTGTTTCTCTAGGAAAAATGGTCCACATATTCATTGTAATGTTTTGAGTTGATGTATTTGTTATTTTTTTATTAGCGAGAATAATTACAGAGATGGTTCGCTAACCTGATACTGCCTATATTATGTTTATTAACAAGAAGTAACTGAGTTATGAAGTTTTTCTTTACTTTAAGTGAAATAAAGAACTGCGCTCGATACTGATAAATTAAGCGCTAAGTCTCTTAGGGCATACATCTAAGTCTTTCGTATGAGTATAATCGGATGTGAGAAGGCTATATTAAATAACTCTTGGAGTTCTTGTGGCTAAAAAGGGAGTGAGTGGTTCTCAGATATTCTTATTTACACGCTATGTTTTTTTATCATTAAAGCAAATTGATGGCTTTGACAAATGATTTTTACTGGTGGTAGATTGCTCATACGTGAGAGGCCGCCTGGGTAGGTACCTCCGCAATGTCTATTTCTCTCGCCAAACAGCACTGTTGTGTTCCAGTTTGAAGGACACTGGACATAATGAGACTTAACATCTTATGTCACAGGATGGCGACCGCAGTGAAATACAAAGCATTGCTTTATAATATGGTGTTTGGTTTTGCTACTGTCTATGACCGGTCGTATCGCTTACCATCAGGCGAAAGGCATGCTCGTCTCGCCATTTATTTCAATAAAAGACTTATAAATAAAAATCGCTTGGCCAATGTGTCCTCACCCACAAACGTCTATGGTAATCGGGTCACGCGGCGTCCTAATGACTGTCTCATTAAACGCTCTTAAGGGCATCACTTCTGGCTGCGATTGTACCTGCCGCTAATCTACACTAATTGTTATTGCTGTAGATTGCTGAAGGTTTTTTATATGATGCTTTTAAGATGGTTTTGGAGATCGGTAATTGAGTTTTTGGTGAAGGTACTGGCAGACATACATAAACGTCACGCCTGTATCACATAGCGGTAGGCAGAGACTATGGATCTCCTCTTTGCTCGATCTTGACGACTACTTTCGCTACGTCTACTTTCATCAATATTTAAATTCCTTAGGTTAGGGCCAGGTTAAAAGTACTCTGAACCAACAAGAACGCATGAAGAGATTGATGAAAGTAGACTGCCAGATACGTTCTTGATTAATTTAATAATAAGGTTCTACATTATTCCTCTTCCTCTTTTCAGACAAAAGAAGACTCCTGGTGACCGTTCTAAATTAATTGTATTAAATTAAATAGAACATTTGCTATTGGACCTAAATTGCTAAAGATTGTTGAAGTAGGAAGAGTGTTGTCTTGAAAAGAAACAGTCGTGGTTATTTGTATCTCTTCATGTAGGTTACGGATTATAAGTTGTTTGTATGTACGAGAAATTGAGATCCACTGGCTTTTAAATATTTTTTTTGAGGTTTTGTTATTTACTTTTTGGGTTTTGAATAGTAGTAAACAAGTAGTCCAAGCTCTTTTTAGAAGTCTTTAATTAATACAGCCGTAAAATTCTAGTATTCTAAAACAGATTGCACATTAATAATTTTACTAATATATACATACATAAACTCACGCCTTTATCCCCGAAGGGGTAGGCACCACCAGGACACCCACATTTCGCCTTGTATGTTCCGTCCCACGATGTGATAGGGGCGAGCCTATCGCCATATCGGGCACAAATTTCTGACTCCGGGCTGATAATGAATAGAAAAATCCAATATTACTTTGCCCGACTCGGGACTCGAACCCGAGACCTCGGCTTTGTAACCGTACCGTAATACAACTACGTCACCGAGGCAATTTTACTAATACTACCTACAACACCAAAACTTCAAAGATAATTTATTAAAATTTATTTTTCACCCCTCTTGTTTTACCAGCTTCACTGACGGAGTACAAACTAAGCGACGTTGTAGTTAAATAAAGCAACAAAAGTTAGTAAAAGTTGACTTTAAACTAGATTACATTTACGACGCCCATCTTAGATGCTAAAATAACAGATTTTTCAGCGCTCTTAAAGAACCCTGGCACCAATTTAAAAAATCCCTACGGACAAGCAGGAATATTAGGAGATTACTTGGGACACTACTCTGAAATCACACTAAAATAAGCCAAGTGCAGACTGCCTCGGTGGCGTAGTTGTATTACGGTACGGTTACAGAGCTTCGGCTTACAGTTAGTCTCGGGTTCGAGTCCAGGGTCGGGCAAAGTGATATTGGATTTTTCTATTCATTATCAGCTCGGAATCAGAAATTTGTGCCCGATATGGCGATGGGCTTGCCCCCTATCACATCGTGGGACGGAACATACAAGGCGAAATGTGGGTGTCCTGGTGGCGCCTCTGCCTACCCCTTCGGGGATAAAGGCGTGAGTTTATGTATGTATGTGTATAAGTGCAGTGTGATTTTTCAATCACTTCGTCAGTTTATCAGCAGAATTTGACTGTAAATCTTTATTTTGATTTTTAAGCCGAACAAATAAAAACTTTTATATTATCATGTCTCCTGAAATTGGAGGCATTTCACTTTGCCAGAAAAAATACGTATTTATTCTATCTTTCCAACAACTCAAACGTTTTAAATACCTCTTTAATTATAGCCTAAACCATCCCAATCGAATTATCGGTTGTAATTCTGATTCTTGTGCATATCAGTAGACGATTATAGGCTTGTACAGTACTTTAATGATGCCACATCAATTTAGAAAAAATATAAATTTCATAGTAGACACCCGTACCATGTCTTAAACAAAATTCTCAAGCAGATAACGAATGAAATGCCTAAATTCGGTAAACTGGGCTTGATTAACGCTGGGCTAGCAGTCCTATGAATAATAACTTTGTTATGTGAACTAGGTATTTCTCGTGGCTGCACTTGCGTGAAAACCTAGACTGAAAAGTAGTTATTGTAATCCTAGTTGTATTTTCCTAGATTTTCGCGTACAAACTTCAAGGCTATTGTATATTGATATTTATATATAAGTACTTTTGTAATTAAAAGTCTTCATAAGTATATTAAAAACAAAAAGGCGAACACAGCAATATTCGAAATAAAAATCGGACATCAAAAGCGTATCATAAAGAAATAATGGCGCAAAACGTCCATCATTGGTAGAAATTAAAGGAATTGGTGCAGGATTTTTCGTGAAAAAGAAATCAACGGCTGCGAGTCTAAGAAATGTCCCGTGTTTAAGGGCAAGTGTGGTGAATATGTTAGTGTATTTTGTGGGATTTTTTATAATTAAAAAAAAAATTATACACGGTGGAGCTGTGTGATCTTTGAGATTTCGTAATAATTCTAAGATATCATTTTTTTTATTTTGAATTTGATTATTACTTTGTAGCTTTGAATGTTATCATAATTTAAGAAATACCTTTATAATTAACAATTAACAGGTACTTTTTTCTGAATGTAAGGCATACAGTATGCAAGGTTTCACGATGATCGGTTAAGTTGTTAAGGCATGAAAGGTTAACGAACAAACTAACTCACATTTGTTTGAATAATATTATTAGTAACTATCAGCTTGGCCCAACAACAACATATTATAGTTTTCGCAGCGCACGCGATGTAAAGAATATTTTATCTAATTTATTTACACCTTGGGTGAAATTATTGGAGTTTAAGTAACGATCCCTCAATTTTTTTGAAATGATAGTGTAACTTCACAACGGTGTAAGAATTATTCATTTCGGTTCATTATTTTCGGAACCTATTCATTGCAAACAAACAAACAATCAAATCTTTCCTCTTTATAATATTATAGTATATATCATGACTTCTTGTGACACGATACTACGCAGCTTGATTAAATGTTTTATTTTATCTGTTATTTTTACGACCGGACGGTACAATATATTTACGCTGTTTGGTGAACCATATGGCTAATAATATTTTATTGTGCTCGTTTCTTGATTTTATTCAGACACACATGAGTTTTATAATACACCCGACAGCCTCATACATAATCCTGAAACCACAAATTACTGTGGGGTCACCTGAGTGTTACCCGTATACCGTCAGAAACTTCGAGACTTTTCGTTTTCACGAGTACTGGGACTCGAAACAAATATTCGTAGATCACGCGGAATCTGACTGCACTTTTGAGGTTGTCAAAAAATAATGCAATTAGAGAGAAAAAGAACTCCAAAGAAAATTTTAAATTCTTTTGTCCTAAAATATCGAAAATTAAACAGTACCTAAATGACAGTCACCCTACACCTTAACTACGTCAGCGGCAAACTTTTCATTGGGAAAAATCTTTTAGAAATTTCGCTTAACTTAAAATGTCGTCGCTTTTTGTGATCAAGGTTCTATCGCGTTGTATAGCTTTGTATATTAATGATTGGTCGTCGAATAGATTGTGTTCTCGTGGAAATTGTGAAACACATTTCAATGCAGGGCACGGGTTTCCTCTACAATCGAGGGTACGATTGAGATGGGTAGTCATATAGTCTACCACGCTGGCCTAGTGCGGGTTGACAGACTTTACATATCATAGAGATTCTTACAAATCGCTATGGTATGCTGGTTTCCTCACGATTTTTTGCTTCGCAGTCATAGTGCGTGGTTATTAACTATGAATACACACAACTTCTTAAAGTCAGAGGTGTTCTCTGGGCTTTGAACCCGCGACCACCGTGAACATGTTTAGCCGCATCTGGTCCGTTAACACACGCCAAAACTCTAAAGAAGGTTGAAATAAATATAAAAATAAATTAATAAAATTTATTTCATATGTTGTGTCACCCAGCCCCTAAACTTGGCGACGTCGGTATACAACCCGTAGAAGTTAGGATTGCAGATGGGTCCGTCTCTCCTCGCCACGCTCATGGACACTATGCCCCGGACGTACCACGCGCCGGGAGCGTCCGGCGAGGCGTCCCCGGACGTGTCCGGGACAAAGATGACGTACCCGCCGCCACTGTCGCCGTTGCAGGCCGATGTTCCTGAAATTATGAGTCTTTAAGATCATAGTGCTGATGTATTTTACTATCATTTTACTGCTGAGGTATAGAGGGTTATTTTTAAAAGGATGCATTTTTTTTTTATTGAACTCATAAGTAAAATACTGATTATATTGAGACTTTAACAGCTTATGTCTCAGAATGGCGAGCACAGTGGAAAGCCAAACATTGTTTTGTAATTCATGGTATTGTTTGGTTTTGCTACTGTCCATGTGCGATCGTATCGCTTACCATCAGGCGAATGGCATGCTGGTATCGCCATTCATCTCAATAAAAAAAACGATGCAGTCTGAGTATAGTTTCCAATTTCGATCTGAAACTGGACACACGAGTTTGTCCGATTTAGTAATTATACCACCGAAACGTTCGTCGCAACAGCCTCCATACAACTCATTAACGTCGCGCCGTCAAAATCGTCATGATCAATGTTCGCATTTCCTTTGATAACCGATACAACGTGAAACTGGGCGTTTTGCGTTTTGTACCAGAGAGATGTATCATGAACGCGTTCATGGTTGCGCATAAAAATCCATCTTTACGTTTGCCGTTGATACGAAAAGGGAAAATAGGATCATGTGGAGCCAGTTTTAAATATATTTCATTGTTGTTCTTTTTATATTTCCTTGAGCTTTCGATTTATTAAGAGGTTTTTACTTTTTATTCTTGGTTAAGTTAGTGAAGTATGTACGGGTGTCCATGCAATATTGTAAAATATTATTGCTACCTAGGTGAACGTGTTGGCTGTTGCGTCTGGTCCGTTACCAACTGGTCAACGCACTATTTTTGATATATTATTAAAGAATATATCTAAATATATCTCTTAGATTTTAACACATGAAAAAGAAAATTCAACTGCTGAATGGACAATTGTACCAATCAAAGTCAAAATCACCTGCGCACCTTACAAAAAATTGTATAGTAGGAATCGAACCCATGGGATCTCGTTTCACAGCGTAGAATAAAACCCCATCAAATTGTCAAAGAAAAACACAATTACCATTAGTATATCCAGCGCAGAACTTATGATCATTAAGCAATGTAGAATAGAAGAGAGGGTTGCTTTTGATGCAAGTAGATTCTGATACTTTAGGCAACCTTACTTGCTGGAGTTGAGGTGACAGGGTATCGGTGCTGTCGAAACCCCAGCCGACAACCTGGAAATTATAATAATAATTCAACTCATACAGGGTATATCCAGACTGCGTCCGAAAATGAAGACAGGCTGTAGTATTAGTAACATACCGTACATACCGTAGCGATTAAAAAAAAAAAACTACGGTATGTAAGTCCGCCAACCCGCACTAGGCCAGCGTGGTGGACTAAATGGCCTAACCACTCTCAATCGATTCTCTCGATTCGAGTAGGCCCGTGCCCTGCAGTGGGACGTATATGGGCTGATATAGAATATACACATATATAGAATTTATAGTGTACCTTATAAACCCTATTAATTCTAAACAATAATAATTTGTTAATTTTGAAGGTTTCGAAATCCTTATAAGAATCTTATAGCAGCAGAGTCATTTATAAAATCTTCGGCAACATTTACATCATAGCATCAAATCAATTATTTATTGTATGTTTAGCAAAAGTAATACAATCTACAAACTTGGCAGATAATGTTATATTTTCTACTACTGTAGGAGGTATTCTGCAAAACCACAAGACCCATAACTACTACAGCTTTAAAGGCCTGCAGCAAAGCCTTTACTGGTGATAGGTTTCTCATATGTGAGAGGCCACTTGGGTACCTACCGCAATGTCTATTTCTCCCGCTAAACAGCAGTGTAAATGCACTGTTTTGTTCCGGTTTGAAGGACATTGTAGCCAGAATAACTACTGGACATATCGAGACTTAACATCATATGTCTCAGGATGGCGAGCGCAGTGGAATGCCAAGCAAGTAACTCATGGTGTTGTTTGGTTTTGCTACTGTCCATGAGCGGTCGTATCGCTTACCATCAGGCGAATGGCAGGCTCATCTCGTCATTCATTGCAATAACAAAAACTCTATTTTACATTATTTTATAAAAAAATACTTACAGTTCCATAAATCTTTCCGTGCGGCAGCCTCTTATAGGCGTCGGTGCTCCACAAGCAAGCTGGTTGCACGTACTCATCGAATACCGCCTCAGATTTAAGTCTCAAAAGAGCTATATCGTCATTCAAATGGCGGTTTTCATATTTGTCATGGACTATTATGTCTTGTACCTGAAAAGTTAAATTCAAATTAAATAAATTCACACAACAGTCCGAAGTCCTGTCTAATTACGAGAGATTTTTCAGTCATACGAACACCCAGACCGAAATAATTTGGATCATACAAATATTTGTCTCGGTGCAGGGACCGAGCTCGCTCTCTTGTTCAATTCAACCATCTGTACCACGGTTATAAATTTATTTCTATGTTACTGAAAGGGTATACAAGTGTTACTATTGAAGAAGGGTCAAAATCCTGATACATTTTTCCAAACAAAAAAGTCAGACAAAATAGATATCGCGAAATCTACCAAAGAATAAATGACCTCAACAACATTGAAGTCAAATTTTAACTGGTGGTAGGTCTCTCATATGTGAGAGGCCATCTAGGTAGGTACCACCGCAATGTCTATTTCTTCGACTAAACAGCAGTGTAAATGTTGTGTTCCGGTTTGAAGGACATTGTAGCCAGAGTAACTACTGAACATAGTGAGACTTAACATCTTATGTGTCAGGATGGCAAGCACAGTGGAATGCCAAGCATTGCTTTGTAATTCATGGTGTTGTTTGATGTTCCTACTGTCTATGAGCGGTCTTATCGCTGACCATCAGGCGAACGGCATGCTCGTCTCGCCATTAATTGCAAAAAAGTCCTTTAAAAAACTAATTATTTCAAGTTTCTAATTCTTCTGCAAACGAATGGTCCCAAATAAGCCTCTGATGTTAATAGTTTCAAATTATCAAAAGATAACACGGACAATTTTGGTCTCAAATCCTAGAATTAAATTTATTTAATTTAAAAACATCTTATTCGCAGAACCCAAGACCCTCAAAGGGAATTGTTCGAATAATTTAAGTGAGGAAATTAGCTCGGCTTTACATTACTACTTTGGAACTCGAAAGCCTGGCTTCTCTATTTTAATGATGTACTAGAGTAAAGAACCTTAATTTGCCATGCAGTAACTTGCTGGTAGTAAGATATTTTGAATTTGTATCCAAAGGAATACACATAAAGAGCGTGGTACATTTTTTACTTGAACTATGTCTCGTATTGAACATCTCGACATAATTTTGACGAGATGGTTATCACAACTCTGTCTTGCGGTGGGATATTGGTATTCGCCTGGATACCTAAAACCGTGAAAGTAACAAGTTAGCGTGTCACGTTCCAGGACCTTCCTATGGATCTGTATCTATACCTGTTTTTGTATCAGCACATACGGCCCACTGCTGGGCGCGGGCCTCCTCTACAATCGAGATTTCGATTGAGAGGGGTAAACTCATATAGTCCACCACGTTGACCTAGTCCGGGTTGGCAGACTTTACATACCATAACAATTCTTACAAAACGCTATGGTATGATGTTTTATTTCACCGTTAGCCTATGTACATTGAGATCCAATCACACTGGCATTATTGTAGCAATCGTTTAGAAATAACCATTCCTCAGTAGATACTACCATAAGGTGCATCATTTGGCAGTAAAAAGAAAAATTTATTACCTCTCTCTCCTGTGTAGTTGTATCACCTCCTAGTAAATTATATTTCCCTAGTACCACACTGAGAGTCGAGGAAGTGCGTGGTACTCCTCGTATCGTCACGCAGTGGGCCGCTGAAAAAAAGTATTATTTAAATGATATAAAGGAGAATGAAATAAAACATGCTACGTGTTGAGTTGCGAAAACGGAAGTAAGAAATATATTTTTTAACAAGAGACAAATAAACTATAAACTATTAAAGACTGCCTCGGTGGCGGAGTTGTATTACGGTACGGTTACAAAGCTGAGGTCTCGGGTTCGAGTCCCGGGTCGGGCAAAGTGATATTGGATTTTTCTATTCATTATCAGCCCGGAGTCAGGAATTTGTGCCCGATATGGCGATAGGCTCGCCCCCTATCACATCGTGGGACGAAACATACAAGGCGAAATGTGGGTGTCCTGGTGGCGCCTCTGCCTACCCCTTCGGGGATAAAGGCGTGAGTTTATATATGTATGTATGTAAACTATTAAAGAAAGGAAAAATACGGAGTCCTCGAAATCGACGAGCGTGTAAGAAGAGATTAATAACAGTTGAGGAAGCGAAAGAGACATGTATGGACCGTAGCACTTGACGATCAATAGTCTCTGCCTCTCCCAATGGGACATATGCGTGAGTTTATGTATGTCAAAATGTCAGATAGAAATTTCCAGTATTGGGCAACTCATTTCGGTTTTTATGTACCTACTCTCAGTAGTAATTTTAGAGGTGTGGTTGAGCGATAGCTTGGGGCACCAAAAATGAATTAACGACTAAGGCCAGAAATTTTCTTTTTTGGCTGCTTCGTTAAGTTTGTATGGCATAAAGGAAGCGATGGAGTCATCTTACCCTAAATGCTTTAGCAATCTAACCCTGGGATTCCTAGCAATCACGCTGGAGAAAGCTTTATTTTAAACTTTATTTTAAAACATACCAGTAAGCACTATAGTTTTCGACAACAAGGTCCCTCCACAGATATAGGTCAAAGAGGACCTATCAAGGACATAAAGGGCGGCATGCCAGGGCCAGTCTCCTGGCTTCGTCGGCTGTCCATTTACAATGAGACCTGTGTGAGACACCTGACGCCTACCGCACGAAGTGTCCACGACATTCGGTCTACTCTCTGCTGTGTTCTTGTAGCCTTGGATGTAGCTGTCTAAGTAGCCCTGAAAGGATTGCAAGATTTATATTAATCTTAGGTCTTCAAATGTTGGTGAACTTCTTCTTTTACTTTTTTTATGGGAAGAAATTTGTTGAGATCCCCTTCTTATACATCAGAGAAGGTGGTAAAGTAAGGGATTTATCTCATGACTTTATACTTTTGTCACCTGCTTTACTATTAGAAAAGTAGAAAAGGGTATGCCAGTGTTATCAGACTTTCAGCCTGAAGCTCATTGTGTTATGGCCGAGCTGGTTGTATCCAACTAAAACCTCTTGTTAACCGTAGGCGCTTTAGGAGCGGATCTAGATATTATAATTCCTGCTCTAATCCTAATCCTGCGTATAATCAATGCAACATGATACGCTTGTTGTAAACTGATTTGAATATTAAATTTCAATGGAATGACATCATATCTTTCAAGAAATACGTATCAAGCTTAAGACAAATTATGTTGATTCACACAAGGATTATTTGAGAATTAATTAATAAATAATAAATAAATACACCTAAAAGTCACTTTTTTTTTCTGGTATGGCACAGTGAGTGCATTGCACCTGGTGGTAAGTGCTAATGCCGTCTAGACAGAGTATCGAATGACATCAGACGGCAGTCTCATACCATTTGATACATACATTTTCCTGACCCTACACTAAGATCGAGTCTTGTGATGTCAGAAACTACGAGAGACCTTCAGTCTCACAAACACTCAGAGCCGAAACAATTACCTGTGAGTCACACAAATATTAGTCTGGGTGTGGGGATCGAACTCGTGACCTCTCATTTCGCAACCTTGATCAATCTTGACCTTGAAACTTACACGCTGTTTATCAAAATTAGTTGATTCACTTACAGTTTTAGCATCCTTGCAATACTCCACTGTGTTGACTACGAGGCTTTTCAGGTACGGTACTACTCTTTCAGTGGTTCCTTTTACTTTTAATGCGAGTCCATCTCCGTCCTTGAAGAAATTGACGTCGAAAACCCCAATTTCGGCATTGTCAGTAATTCTTGCAGCAATTTTGTCAGATTCGTAGGAAATCTGGAATAAAATACAATTCATAGATAAATAAACACACGCCTTTTTCTCAGAAAGGGTAGGCAGAGGTGGCGAAAAACCTGGTAACAACCAGGTCACCCAAATTTCGCCTAGTGGGTTCCGTCCCACGATGTGATAGGGGGGCGAGCCTATCGCCATATCGGGTTTAAATTCCTGACTCCAGGCTGGTAATGAATAGAAAAAACCAATATCACTTCGGCCATCCCGGGATTCAAACCCGAGACCTCAGCTTTAAATAATAAATAAATAAATAATACACCCAACAGTCACATACATAGTCCTGACCCCACACTAAGATCGAGTCTTGTGTCGTGGGTATCAGAAACTACGAGAGACTTTTCGGTCTCACAAACACCCGGACCCGAAACAAATACCTGTGGATCACACAAATATTTGTTTCGGTGCGGGGATCGAACCCGCGGCCTCTCGTTTCACAGGCCGGCGTCTAACCAACTGCGCCACGGAGGCTGTCAAAAAAAAATATAGATCAAAGCTTTGTAAAAATATAGATCATCTTCTTCAGGAAGAAGCCCACTACAAAAAATTGGCCTTCTTAAAAATTAACATGCAACTTGCACCTCTCTTAATACGCGCCAGAGTGGCAGTGACCACCAATCTGTGATTCTCTCCCTCTCCTCACTCTTTTTCTCTCTCTCTATCTCTCTCTTTCTTTAGCTACAGGAAATCCACTTCTGAAAATTGGCCTCCCCTAAGAATCTCTGCAATGACCTGTTAGAAACGACCTTATCCAGGGACATTTATTGGTGGTTTGCTATTGGGTGGCCTCCACTCTAGAACTCCTTGGCTCAATTGGGCCTCATTTCTCCGCGCTTTATGCCATCAGCTTTTTCAATTGCTAATCCTTTTAATCCATGTTTACCTGAAGTAAGAATTAAAAATAACTCACTAAAGTAACAACAGCTGCTGCGTCAAACTTCAATCTCATTCTGGTATATGCTGGAAACTTTCCATTAATGAACAGATTGTACTGATTCTCTTCGCTAGGTGCTAGGCCTGGTTCGAAAGAGACCAGAATGTTCCCCTCACAAGGTTTGGCGTGGAGTAATGGGGTCCCGACTAAAGCCCATCCGTCTTTGATTGATTGGGAATGGACCTGTGCTAGTCCTAGTATTATGAGTATTGGTAGCTTCATTTTTTCTGTAACAAATATTATTATATTTTATTTAAAGCCAGGTACCCTGAATGGGTAATTAAGTTGATGAACAATAAAAAGTATAAATAAATAAGAAAAGAGCAAAGAAACACACTTTCGCATATCATTATTACGATATTCAGCCCGCGTGTTGCCGACTTCGTTGTCATCAGAGTGGGTATTTCCACAAATTCTTTGTTGCAAAGTAGGAAAATGCAATTTAACACTCAGTAACCGGTATTATGTTAACAAATTATTAAATAAACAGTATTTGCTTAAAGATGAATCAGCTGTACATTTTTATTTGTGGTAAAGTGACACTGCATCTAACAAGATGAGTGGTGTTAAATAATGTTAGGACTGTATTTTTTTCAAATATTGTACAAAACAATAATAACGACTGTAAAAAAGAATTGAATTTAAAAGAAAATTGCAGTACTAATTACTATTCGTAAAAAATATTACGTATCAACAATAATTACTCTAAATAAACTTTGCAATCTCTCAAAATATTCTAATAATCTATACATTTATAAAATCTACAATAAATATCATTAAAATGCAACTTACCTATTTATGAACACATAAAACACTACAAACTAAAATGTATTATTTAAATTCACGATGCAATAAACATGACCTCAGTTGGTAAACACTCATACATTAATACGACATACAGTGGACAAGCGTTAAACGTGAAAATGCTCTGTGGTAAAACCAGTTTTCGATCTTATGTTCAAAAAAGGGGAATAACTTTTCAAAAGTCATTCATTTACTTAAACGAGATATATACATAAACTCATGCCTTTTTCCCAAAAGTCGTAGGCAGAGGTGCAACCAGGACACCCATGATTCGCCTTGTATTCCGTCCCACGATGTGGAAGGGGCGGGCTTAGCGTCATATCGGGCACAAATTTCTGACTCCGGGCTGATAATAAATAGAAAACTCCAACATCACCTTGCCCGACCCGGGACTCGAACCTGAGACCCTAGCGATGCAACCGCACCGCAGCAAAACCACGCCACAGAGGCAGTCGTTCTTTGAGATATTCTATCCAATTATATTTTTTTTATAATTTGCACAAACTACTGCTTAATATTTCTTTCCATCTTGTCTTAGTAAGTTTTAATTATAATCGAATATTTTGTCCCTTTCGAACGATTTTAGATTTCAGTTTGAGTGAAGAAGACAAAACATTCGATAACCAAAATAGGTTTTAAATCTGTATGAATAAGACCGACATACACACACATACATTGAAATAGAACACAAAATATCCTTTTCGAAGTCGGTTAAGCCAATATATTTCAATATTTCTTGATAACATTTATTCCGAGTATTCAAGATTGTTTTCCTCAAGAGCGACCTCAGATAAACCCGATGCGCGTGACGTCAGACGGAGCAAAACATGTGTTTTTGTTTCGTTTTGCAATTCCTAGATCGGGTTTTTAGATATAATAAGAAAGTTTGCTTGTTTATCCTTTAAAATGCAAAAAATAATATTGTGAGAGTGGTGTGTCTCAAAAAAATCGGGAGGAAACCTGCATACCAAAGCGATTTGTAAGAATTTCTATGGTACAAAGCAAGCAAATTGACATACATACATAAACTCACGCCTTTACCCCAGAGGGGTAGGCAGAGGCGACACCAGTACACCCACATTTCGCCTTGTATGTTTCGTCCCATGATATGATAGAGGGCGAGCCTATCGCCATATCGTGCACTAATTCCTGACTCCGGGCTGATAATGAATAGAAAACACAATATCACTTTGCCCGACCCAGGGTTCGAACCCGAGACCTCAGCTTTGTAGTCGTACCGTAGTACAACTACGTCACCGAGGCAGTCAAGCAAATTATGGTGTAATGTGTGCCAATACCCATTATTATAGTGGATTCTAATATGGCTTGACCCCTTTCAATTGTATTCTCGATCGAAGAGGAGGTCAGTGCCCAGCAGTGGGGCGGGATACTGAAATATATTGTCGTTGTAATACCCACACAACATACGTGCATTCAAGAAAAATACAAAAAACTAGTAGACCCAATAATAACACCTAGTAATGACCCAATTACAAATATATGATTCTATGACCAATTAGCAGGAAAACTCTTTACCAATAAGTCACGATTTATAAATGCCATTCTATTTTTACTTCTAAGAATTAAGTGAAGCGTCTAGAGAAGCCCGATTTCAATTTATTTCTCGTTTAGATTACAAAAAATAATAGACAAAGAACTTGGAAACCACAGCTCAGTAGCTAAAATAATAAAGTTGTACTCATAGTTCAACAAGTTTGTTTTAATCCGAAGATAATATATTATAAATAAGTAAAGCCATGTCGGCTCCATATTCCTATCTTGGGAAACCATAGTAAGAATTACTTATTATTATTCTCACACAAGCGGACTGCCACACCTGGGCATGGAATCCAAGACCACACGGTTTATAAACTATACATTCTACCATTAGATCAATGCGGCGAAACATTTTCTGAAGCAAAAATATCACAAAAACTGGATAACGGTATTGAAATAAAACTATTTATTACGGATTTTATCGATTTGGTTATTTCTACATTTTTTAACTTCCCGACGCACGTTTCGATTACTTTACAGCTTTAGTGGTCACGGGGCGGACTGAGGTATTAGTCATCCGCTCAGTGACTGTTACAATTTAACTACCCTTAATTTACAATTATTAAATTTTAAAAAAGTTAATTTTAAAAAAACATAGCATTTAGCATTTACATTCGCGTAAATCTAAAAAACCATAATGGATAACGGGATCTCGAAAATGAATTATGGACCTAATGGTTCATACTCAATACTTTCTACAAAAAGAACTTTATGGCGTCTGAAAATAAGTATTTTACTAAAATTAGTCCATACAAAATAAAACACCTAAATAAAATTCCCTTAATACCCAGCTGATGGAAATCAAACATTTTAACGGGGTTCCATTTGCCGGGCATCGGTTACGTCACCTGCTCTCGCCGGGGAATCGAACCGGCTATTAATTCCCGTCACCTCATTTACATATAGCCAATATCTGGAAACGTGGCGTGAAATTGCATAATCTTTTAAAACGATTTCCCAAATAAAGTTCCGTAGAAGTTGGCACTAAACTCTAACTTTTCAAATTTATTTACTTTTAATACCTACCTGCAATACATTAGACTGCCTCGGTGGCGTAGTTGTACTACGGTCTGACTACAAAGCTGAAGTCTCGGGTTCGAATCCCGGGTCGGGCAAAGTGATATTGGGTTTTTCTATTCATTATCAGCCCGGAGTCAGGAATTTGTGCCCGATATGGCGATAGGCTCGCCCCCTATCACATCGTGGGACGGAACATGCAAGGCGAGGTGTGGGTGTCCTAGTGACGCCTCTGCTTACACTTCGGGGATAAAGGTGTGAGTTTATGTATGTATGTATGCAATACATTAGCGTGAATGATTGGCCTAACACCTCTCAATTGAACTCTTGCTTATAGAGGAGACACGTGTACAACTATGGGTTATTTTGGGTTAACTATGGGTTATTAAAGAAAAATCCAATATCACTTTGCCCGACCCGAGATTCGAACCCGGCACCTCAGCTTTGTAACCGTAACGTAATACAACTACGCCACCGAGGCAGTCGAGTCAGTCAGTACCATGCAGTGCTTAGCAATAATAAGTTTAGACTGTTGATGCTCTTATTTATGGGTAGGCGTAACGCTTAACATGCGAAGGATGTATTTGTCTCATCATTCGATCGCTGATAAAAAAATTAGTGATGAGTCTATATTATTTATATCAGCCCTTATGCGTCCCACTGTAGGGCACGGGCCTACTCTACAATACAAATCTATTATCTAGAACAAAGCCCAAACACCACATATCAGGGTCGGATTTACACGATATACTGTTAGATTAATTCAAATTCCCCTTTATAAAACCAGTCTTAAATAACACACATTTCAACAAAAAAATAATTACCAATATCGGTTTAGAATTGGCGGAGAAATCGACTAATAAACATTAAAAAAAAATACTATTAAAATGAGAACCTTCTCATATTTTTTTAAATTTAATATTAGTATTAAAATGAGAACCTCCTCATTTCTTTCAAATTTAAATATAGTATAATTATATCACACAAAGGTACTTCCAACAATCTCAAAATTCTAATCAAAATCGTCTCTACCGATAGAGTAGCATCCCTCATATAGCCTTCATACTCTACCATGGTAGAGTACAAAATTTTTCAATGCACCTCTGGCATTTTCAGTTGCAATATCGTCGGCATCACCTCAAAGAAAACTCGTTACTACACTATACATTGAATTTGGCCGGTCAAAGGCATGCCGGCCGGTGTAGAGTCGCCTCTACCCGATCAACTTTGCGCTTTTTGTCGGCGCTACTTGATATTTGAATTTGTGGTGCAAGTTATGAGCGATGCGCTGGAGGTGCTTTGGCATATGATTAATGCCTTTAGAACTTATTTATAGGAATAAAAGAATATTTCATCGTGAAGATTTATTTTACATCAGACCTCAGTGTGGCTTCAGACAAAAAAAAAATAATTACTTCCAACAGTCACATACATAGTCCTGACCCACTTTAAGATCGAGTCTTGTGTCGAGGGTATCAGAAACTACGAAAGACTTTTCGGTCTCACAAAAGCATAATAATAATCATCATCTATTTTGAATTACTAATTAATGGCATAAGAATCGAAACTGTATGTTTCAGTTGATCAGTTGCACTAAATATGATAGTATTATTCAAGATCCAAAAAAAAAACTCTTGCTTACCATTGCGTCTTTAAAGAAAAAGGTGTACCTACATTATTACTTTGGGAAAACTATGTATTTACCACCCAAATACGAGGACAAATTAAAAAATACCAAAAAGAAATTTCGGTTTTTTTACGAAAGATTAGTTGCATTGTGTCTGAAGTCACTAATACCACCACCTGGCTTGGATTACGGCCACAGCCTGGATATACCTTGTATATTTATTTTATATTACCAACCGCTATAAGTCAATGCTTGGGCTTATCGGCGCTACATAAAATCGTCAAAGTTTGGACTGAGTCCAAACACGTACTGCGGTCGCATCGTAATCTATTTATTTTACAACTCACATGCGCTTTACTGTAAAACTCGCTGCATTAAGGTGTTTTATAGTTAAATACCTACAATCTACATGCATGATTGCTCAGCTCACAGTATTATGTAATTTAAGTTCATAAACCTTACAGAAGATGACAAAAGAGAGGCAAATATTGTATTTTTAGTTTTAAACAAAAGTTTTGTATGTGGACTTACTTTATTAATAATAAGTTTATTTGAACCGGGTTTTACCGAGCAGTTGAATAAATAAAAATGAATTATAATTATAATAATATAGCTCATTATTACACCACCACCTAATAAAATACGATAATAATAACAAAAAAAAACTAAAACTATACGGACGAGATTGAAAGATTGACATTATGCTCAAAACTTAATAAATTCCACAAGAAAACTTCAATTTTAAAAAAATACACCATAAAAACAAACGTAAAGCGCATAGAACCTTATTTTACATAGCTGTTCATTAAATATATGTAAAACTACTCGTAATGGAACACTTTCACACTAAAATCCTGAAATATTTAAATTCCTCAAGCAAAAGAAAATACTACCTGAAAAAATATCGGAGCAATGATTTCATACCCGTTCACTACAGCTTTGCTATCAACTATAGGAAAATACCATAACGTTTGTTAACCGGGCCTTACACACCCCATTTGCATTCTAAAACCGATATAAAACGCCAAACAGGGTTAAAAAAGCAAAAGGGTTAGCAGCAAATATAGGATGCAGCTCAGTGCCAATGTTCTGAACAATAGAAACGGGGTAAAATATACCCACACTTTGCCATAAGTTTTGCAATGGTATGCACCGTTATACAGGGTTGTTTCAACATAGGGACATTAATTGAGACGACGCTTTACATCCGTCCTCTACGTAAATTTAAAACATATCATATTTTTTTTTTTTATAAATTACATTACTCAGTTAGCTCAGAACAATTAAATATCTTGTTCAACTAAAAATGCATCAATTCGAAATAAATAAAGTGGCATCGTCTCATATATCTCGATTAGAGTAAGGACTTTATAATTGAGACAGCCTCCGTGGCGCAGTTGATTAGACGCCGGCTGTAAAACCAGAGGCCGCGGGTTCGATCCCCGCACGGTCACAAATATTTGTGTGAACCTCAAGCATTTGTTCCGGGTCTGAGTGTTTGTGAGACCGAAAAGTCTCTCGTAGTACCCACGACACAAGATTCGATCTTAGTGTGGGGTCAGGACTATGTATGTGACTGTTGGGTGTATTATTTAAATAATATGTAGACGCGTAGTAGCCATAGGCCAGGTGCATATAATTTAGACTTTAGAGTATGCCAAACCCTAATTAGTGCCTAAACTACTGCTGCGATTGGTCAGATTTTAGAACCTAGCTTAGATGTAATGCATAGTGCATGTGGTTTGATTTAGTGCCCCTATGTTGGATCAACCCTGTATAAGGAGTGTGCATCCAATAACTCGTAAGGGGTACTTTCTACCCAGCTCACGTATCGGCCATGAACGTCTCTGTGACGCCATATTGTATGAATATTCAGTTTGCGACGTACGCAAGGACTTTTAATTAACCCGCGCTGGGGTAAAAATGACCACGGCGTATCGGTTATGAATTTTGATTTTATAATGAATATATTTTAGGTTTGTTTTTGTAAAATGTTTTAGCGTAGGTTTATAGCAAATTAAATGAGATGTAAATGATCCAGCACTAAAATAAATGTATTGATTACGGAATCCAATTAAAATTTGCAATATAAAATTTAAACCCGAATTTATATCAATAAAAATTATAATAGGTTGATTTTTACGTCGACGCTTCACTCAATTACATGTATATTATCAATAACCAATTAATTGTCGCAATCATACACCAAAATAACAAAATATCAATTACTATAATCAATATATCAATTACTGGTGGTAGGTCTCTCATATGTGATGCCGCCTGGGTAGGTACCACCGCAATGTCTATTTCTCCCGCCAATCAGCAATGTAAATGCACTGTTGTGTTCTGGTTTGAAGGACATTGTAGCCATAGTAATGAGACTTAACATCTTATCTCTCAGGATGGTGAGCGCAGGGGAATGCGAAGCAATGCTTTATAATTCATGTTGTTTTTTAGTTTTTCTGTCCATGAGCGGTCGTATCGCTTACCATCAGGCGAATGGCATGCTCGTCTCGCCATTCAACGCGATCAATAAAAATATCAGCACCTTTATAAAGTCAACAAAATCCTTTGCCTTTCACGAATTCCATTGAAGATTATTCGATTCAATACGTTAACAAACAGTAATGGCAAATAACAGCAAATTATTCACACCGTGCCCAAAATTGTCTTCCCTTTACCACACCGATCAGAAAATATCCAATAAAACACGACACATGGGTATCATATTACAAAACATATCATTCGCGACGTGTGTTTAGCGCAAACACAGCTGCCCCACGAACAAACACATTCTTGAATAAAATATTCTGTTTGGTTATGTCAGATTGAGTCTTCCGGGAGAATGTGACAGAAGTCGCTACACTGGTAATGATATAATATATTTTAATTCTGTGGCTCTTGTTACAAGTGATACAACTCGAGTTGTACCCTTTTTGAGTTTTTAATATAGAAATGATCAGAAAAAAATTAGCTATTTTTTGGTCTAACTCACGATTTTCTATCTGCTATAGTTACGGAGATAATTTTGTGTAAAGTGATACAAGTGCTACTATTTTGGCGAAAATTGCGTGAATATTGATATATTTCGAGTTGTAACTCGTTTTTGTAATCGATTAATACGCAGTTTTTGTGGCTACTGGTATAAGTACAATTATAACTATTTTCACATATATTTTTTTCAGTGCATTTAACGTGAATATTGATATATCTAGGGTTATATCACTTTGAACCATTTTTTTCCAATATTGACTCGGGTTCAACTCGACATGTACCCACCAATAAGAATGTGAATTTTTGATTTTGATATGCTAAATGATACATCTCGACATATATCATTCTACAGATTTTTTTTATTTTATGTGCAAACGAATACAAATCTAGTTGTATCTAAAACTCAAACAAATTACAAAAATATTTTATATCAAACGAGATGTGCTAAGTGAGACAATTGTGCGCGGCAATACATTATTACGATTTTATTGATTTAAATACAACAGAACCAATTATTCAAATGTCCAAATATATACAGGGTATATCAAGACCGCGACCGAAAACGAAGCCAGGTGGTAGTTTTAGCGGCTACAGACACAATGCAACAAAATTTTTTTCAAAATAAGCGACGGATTTTTTTTTACAATTTTTTAAAAATCCTCGTTTTTGAGGGGTAAATACCTAGTTTTTGCAAAAATAGTAATTTACACCCTTACGTACCATTGCGTGTTTAAAAATTAAGCGATGTACGTCATTATTTTAGAAAAACTATGTTTAATCACTCAAATACGACGATATGTAAAAAATAACAAAAAAAAAAATTGACGATTTTTTTTTGTAAAATTTTTACTTGCATTGTGTTTGATATCACTAATACTACCTCCTGGCTTCGTTTTCGGTCGCGGTCTTGATATACCCTGTATAATACTTTTGTACTATAAATATGATTTATTATAATATTATATTATATCATCAGATACAATATCCAATGTAAATATACGAAAACTAAATTTTTTAACCAGCTGTCGGATACATTATATTATTATTTTATATTTTTTTGAAAAATGGCAGTTGTCATAACGGTATTGGTACATAATTTATTTTTAAATTCTTTATTGAACATCACATACAAACAAAATGAAAAATAAAAATCTTATTTATCAATATTACTGTTACTTTACTCAAATTATCTTAGATTAAACATGGAAAGAAACTCCTTATTATTTTCCAACTGTTCTGGAATAGTTTTTACATGTTTTCTTATTGTAGTATTTGTATAATACTCATCTGTGTAATTTCTTAGTTTAAAAATTATTTGCTTCGTTTTCGAACTTTTTAGTATATGACACGATACTAGTGAGATTAGAGACCTTTACCATTCATATTGTAAAAGTACGTTATAAGATTTTAATACATACATACATAAACTCACGCCTTTATCCCCGAAGGGAGAGGCAGAGGCGCCACCAGGACACCCACATTGCGCCTTGTATGTTCCGTCCCACGATTTGATAGGAGGCGAGCCTATCATCATATCGGGCACAAATTCCTGATTCCGGGCTGATAACGAATAGAAAAATCCAATATCACTTTGCCCGACCCGGGACTCGAACCCGAGACCTCAGCTTTGTAACCGTACCGTAATACAACTATGCCACCAAGGTAGTCTACGATTTTAATAATGAGATGTTGGTCTAGGCTCTTTGGTATCAGTCCATGTGCAGAAACAACAATCGGGACAATAATTATTGAGTCTACATCCCAAATGTCAGTAACCTCGTGGTCCAAATCTTAATATTTAGACAATTTGTTTTTTTCAGCTTTATAGAGGTTATCGTCATGTGGTATGGTAACATCAACAAGTATTGCTCGGCGCGTCAATCGATCTTTTATCACAACATCAGGCTTATTGGCAGCAATAGTCCTATCTGTGATAACAGACCGATCCCAATAAAGCGTTGAATGACCATTTTCAAGAACTGGTTGGGAAACATACCGGTAATATGGCACTTCAAGAGTCACAATAGTCCATATGAAAAAGCAATTTGATGATGTATGATCTTGGCTACTAGGTTGTATCTATGCAAGTACTCGCCGTTAGCAAGATACGAATAACCGGAAGTTACATGCCTGACTGACTCGCCAGGACGTTGGCATGCCCGACAAATGTCGGACGGTACGGTCCTTCAGGATGTATTCAAAACGTAGTCAAGTTACAGATGCAGGCCGGTCCACTTCAGGCCCGTGTAGAGCCCGATAGAACGGACCATGCAGCTCTTTGCTCTTCCATACTTCCTCGCGATCTTAAACGCTCATCACCAAAGGCCTCCGCCAGTTCTCATTCGCCGATGAGAGCTAGGTAAATCCTTTACACACTATAACTACAACCTTATGCATATCTACGTAGTTGAGATGGAAATACTCCCTTAGATTGCACACCTCGCGATTATGCAGATCCTTAGCATTAAGAATGCCTCGGCCCTCACATCTCCGCGGGATGCACAACCTCATCACTGACGAACTTGTATGATGCATACGATGTGCATTTGGTAGAGTCCGGACCTTACGATCCAGGGCGCCCAATTCCGTCTGAGTCCATCTGAGTTTGCCAAAAGAGTACATAAGTACAGGCATAATCCAACCGTTAAACGCACGAATCTTGTTTCCACCTGTTAAAAAACAGTTAAGAACTTTTGTCAGGTGGCTAAAGAAACGCTCCTTCATTGATTGTTTTACCTCTGCACCTATAATATCTAGACCCATCTGCGAAAGGGATCTGAGTCTTACAGTCTCTGAGACATTTATGTCATCAGAGACTGCAACCTCCCTCGCTTGACATGGATAACCGCACCTTTATCTACACCAAACTCCATATTGATTGAGTTGCTAAATCAAGTAGTTATGTTTGACTAAAGTTGATTTATTATTATTATTTTATTCATTAACAGTTATACTATCCGGTAATACATGGGAGACCCATCGTACCTTTTATTCATTATTAAAAACATCGCAACAACAAAGTTGATTATTTAATAATATCAAACTTTTATCTATTTACACAATACATATCATTTTAACGAGAGATATAACTTGACTTGTATCATTTAACACATATTTTCAATAGACTTGAATATTAGCAAACAGATACTATTCAAGTAATTTATGAAAATAGGGGGTTGCTGATTAAAAAAACATAATCTTACGGATTATACCTTTATCTTTTGTTTGAGCAACATTATGGTAGGAATTCATACAAATTATTTATTACATTTTGTAAACTTTTGTATATTAGTTTACACGAAAGCACTTTAAACAAAGTATTTAGGTGCGCCGTAATATAATTACACTTATATCATTTATCACAACATTTTTGCACATGTTATTCATAAGCCGAGGTATATCTCACAGGTTTCTCGTGAATTACTTTAAAAACATAATATTTATCAAAAAAACTAAAACGCACAATGAAAGAAAACATTTTTCCCTACAAAATAAGGTATTCAAGTTTAATCTAGCACATTTAGTTTACGACCAAGAATTTTTTAAATCTTGTTTTTGCTCTCCTGTAAAATGATGATTTTCGACTTGTATCACTCATCACAAGAGCCACAGAATTTCAATATGCTGGGGTGGAATTGGTGGGTTAAAATGGAGGGGAAAGAGATGGAAAAAAACGGGGGAGGTTGGCGGACTTTCTAAAATTCACTTAATATCACAGAGGACTTGTAAATTATTCTATTCATGTTATCTTTTTTCTATTCATTATCAGCCCGGAGTCAGGAATTTGTGCCCGATATGGCCATAGGCTTGACCCCTATCACATCATGGGACGGAAAACACAAGGCGAAATGTGGTCCTGGTCGCACCTCTGCCTACCTCTTATGGGATAAAGGCGTGAGTTTATGTATGTATGACTTGTATATGTATCCCAGACATTATTTCATACTTTTAAAACAATTCGTAACTCATTTACTGCAGCTTAAATAATAACTGTTGTAAGCTCGCAGAAGCACTTTGCAAACTTTTAGCAAAATTATTATACAGTTCCTGGCTCCTGCTAAGATAAAATAAACTACGCTGTACAGAAATCTTCTACTTACGTTTGTTCTACATTTAGGTGAATTTACTTAAGTGTAATTGTTAGGAATTTTACAAAGATATTTAGGAAAATTTTACTGAATTTTCCGGAATATCATTATTTTGGAAATATTATATTTTTATTAATTCTTCGCTCAAACTGGATTTCGAAAGCAATCCGAAAGGGACAAAACATTCGATAGCTAAAATCAGTTTTAAATCAGACTATGAATAAGGCGGTTATAAATTACATGACAAGCATCATGATTATAACGAACGTTTACAATGTAATGTGTACAATCACTACCCATCACTTCTGAGCAAGATAATCCTCTATAGGAAGTTTAATAAGGAGGGGTCAGGCCATGGCTGGAAGTCGCTGGACGCAGGTTGTTTCCAACATGTGGAGATTCTTGAGGGAGGCCTATGTTCAGCAGTGGACTTCCTAGGGCTGAATAGATAGATAGGCCATATCTAGCTGGCCTGCCACGAATTGGCGGTATTCCATTTAAAGTTACAAAGCGGGTTCGATCCCCGCACCGAAACAAATATTTGTGTGATCCACAGGTATTTGTTTCGGGTCTGGGTGTTTGTGATACCGAAAAGTATCTTGTAGTTTCTGATACCCACGACACAAGACTCGATCTTAGTGTGGGGTCAGGACTATGTATGTCGCTGTTGGCTGTATTTATTTATTTATTTTATTTATATAATTTCCTACCTCAATAACATGAACAGCATCTGAATATTCAGCACGAGTTCGGAACTTATCTGAAATGATTTACGTTGAATGTCTACTTGTTAGCGTAGTTCGAGCGCGCATATGCAATTACATACAATTCGTACACGTGTCTCCAATTACGTGGTTTGATACTGAATTTATGAACTGATTTTATGCAATACTCATTCCAGCATTAAAATACATACATTACTTTACATAAACTCACCCCTTTTTCCCAGAAGGGGTAGGCAGAGGTGCTACCAGAACACCCACATTTCGCCTTGTATGTTCCGTCCCACGATGTGATAGGGGGCGAGCCTATCGCCATATAGAGCACAAATTCCTGACTCCGGGCTGATAATGAACAGAAAAACCCAATATAACTTTGCCCGACAATTGCGCCATGGAGGCAGTCAATTAAAATAATATTTATAGTGAATTTTGCGTTTAAAAAAATAGCCCTTTCGTATATCAAGTTCCAATCGATCCGAAATTCATCCCAACACTTCAGATCAAAACACAAAAAGCACGACCCTCAACGGATCGACTGTAATATTTTCATGCAAAACTACCATATTTCTTGTTGGATACAAAAAACAGGATCATCACAAGGAAAATCTTGATGGAAACAGCTGTAAACAAATATGTAGTAATACGGGAAACAAAAGATACAAATAATAAAGCGTAAGGAGCATGTGGGTCGATCTCCAAAGGCATTTTTTTTCGTGTCGGGCTGAATAAGCCCCGTTTAAAATCGAAAAACGTTTTCAAAATATTTTTTTATATACAGTTTGGTGCCTAATCTACGTGATACAACGCTAATATTATGAATAAGTTTATTATAAATATTTTAAAAAAAATCTTAAACCCTAAAATCCTGATCGCTCTGGGTTGACCGAACTCCCGATTGAATGAAAAAAATATTTTTTAACTTTTTAATGAGAAGGTTCATATGAAACAACTTATTTAGATTACATAACAGATAGTTAATCTTCATCGTAATAAAATATTTTTAGTTATATGAACAATACTTTTGCCACAATTTGAATTAAAAATCGTGACCGGGCATTTTATCTCATCGCTCTGCGCTGAGGTAAAACATCGCGCTCATCCCTGGTTACGCAATATAGACACTCTATTCCCCTCCCGTGGGGTAACGCCAGTAGTGG
The DNA here is from genome assembly GCA_949752805.1 of Deilephila elpenor. Classification (NCBI taxonomy): domain Eukaryota; kingdom Metazoa; phylum Arthropoda; class Insecta; order Lepidoptera; family Sphingidae; genus Deilephila; species Deilephila elpenor. Next base: position 8,583,514 of record OX457118.1, on the reverse strand, counting down.
TCTAACCGCCGAGGAGGATACTTGTGTGCCACTTCCCCGGGCTCCAACATTACGAAGGTAAGTCTATGATTGCTCTGGATTTGGTTCTCGAATTTTATGATTGCTATGGCATGTTATTAAAATTAAATAATAAGCTTGTGAATGTGTTTTTTATGTGAATCAAGTGATCGTTACGATATTTTTTATGAGACGTAATCACAACTTTCTACTGCTTTTAAATTCGGCTATATTTATGATTTTGTGACTTTTTCTGATCGCTATGGCTGTGATTGCTCTGTCCAAAAAGACCAGAGCGATGATATTTCGCATTAATTGTACGTTATAAATCTATTTTTCAGCAAATACTAACAAGTTTTGGCTATGAGGCGACTAAGCTGTGATTTAGACAACTGCTCACAAAAGGCTATACAATGTCCGCACGGCAAACACTTAGGCGTTTGCTAACTTAATAGCGATTCGAACCAAAGAGATGCTTTGGTTGTCAAGATCAAACATGTCACGAGTACCAAGGAAGATAAGCCGACCTTCGCTGGTTATGCGTTCAAAAAATTACAATCAAGAGAAGCAAATTCAGCTTCCACAAATGCTAAATAATAGACAGACTATAACTGCAAATCAAAGTCAACAATCATTACACAACTCGGACTTGCCGGACAGTTTTTGGGATGTAGTTCCATCTATTGACTATGAAAATTTAATTACTCCAAGTATTTCCGAGGTAGTTTTATCTTCGTTGCAAAACGATAACACCTTGACAAAGGTTGCAGCAGCAGAAGATTTACCCGACTCCGACTCTGATGACTTTTCAATTTTCTGAGCTTCCAATAAACCTTATTATATTCTTAGTTTGTTGATCAACTAAGCCTTACAGAAATTGTATTTTTTTTTACTTGGTGTTAAAATTTGTATCATTTATTTATTATTATATATTTTTTTATTAAATACTTATTTCAGAATAGAATTCCATATAATTGTTAGTTAATTGTTAGTTATCATAATTTGCAAACAATATTTCAATCTGATCTGATCATATTCAGAATTGCATTGTACTTTGTGTTGTTCTATTTAATTCTTTACTTTCCACTAAATATATAGTTAAGGAAAATGTGATTATTACAAATCTCTTAGATAATCTAGAAAAGACTTTTTTTTATAAAATGTTTATTTTTAAGAATTTAATTTTGTTTTTTATAAACCTTAGTTTTCTTTAAATACTTTTTAAAAACTAATATTTAATACTTTAAATTAAATTTTAATGAATATAAGTCATTTTATAACTATAAAAGACTGCAGGTATTAAAAGTTGATTTCAAAAGGTTTTTAATTTTGTCTCATTAACCTAGAAGTGATTTAATGAAGTCCAAATAAATGAAACTAAGCCAAAAGTTGATATTTTAATTTTTAAGTTAATTTGTTATTTTAGCAATTATGTTATATAAAAATTACGTTTTTTTTTAATTTGTAAGACTGAATAAATAAAACGGCTAAATAAATAATATTTTACCAATATACTTATATTTTGTTTCACTGATTTCACCATTTATGATTGCTCTGGCACCAATTATGATTGCTCTGGTCGCGAATTTTTTGAACTTAAATATTTCAATAACTATATGTGTAAATTGAAGGCCAATAGTAAAAATGTGCTATTTGAATATCATTCTTTTTAATGAGATACATTATTACCATTAAATATCATTAACTGAAAAGCACCAGAGCGATCACACGAATACGCCCGATTTGGAGATTGACCCATGTGTGGTGTGGACGCCATAACTTGGTATCGACGATGCGTAAAGATAAACATATGAGGTCGGGGACGCGGGGTAAGGTCGCCGAGATGGGTCTTGAGGAAATATTGTCTTGTAGAGTATTTCTTTTAACAATTCTTCAAGCAAAAAGCTTGGTCATATGATTTATTTTTAAGACGCAATGGTACGTTAGGGTTTAAACTACTATTGACGCAATAACTAGGTATTTACTACCCAAACACAATGATTTTTAAAAAATTGCAAAAAAAATCTGTCGCGTATTTTGCAAAATTTTTATTTGCTTTGTGTCTGTAACCACTAAAACTACCACCCGGCTTCGTTTTCGGTCGCAGTCTTGATATACCCGGTATATTATATCATAATTGATTTATCCTCCTCATTGCGTCTTATTCCCCAGTATTGAAGGTGACCTTCCTTATGTATCGTTTTTTTACTAATTTATAATGTAACTTAAATGCAGAATGATAGATTTAGCTGCCATTTAGATCGAAGGAATTGCTCCTCTGGTGGAAAATGATTAACGATTTCTTAGATTTGCGCGAATGTTACACATATAAATAAATACTACGGAGTTTATCGCGGTATTGGCAAAGAGATAAAATAGTTGGCCTTTCACTACCTGCAGATACTTACCGTACACCACACTAATGACCGCTATTTCATCCCATTTTATGATCAGTCAATGTCGTCAGATTGAAACACACTACTACCGAGACAGAAGTCTATTGAACATACCGGCGAAAACATCAAATCAAATTTATATTTTATTTTGACAACAATGTTGAAATCTACACACCTTAACGAGAGAGTGCGTCACGACCCGTCATAACTTCGACCCCTCGTATTTTAAGTTTTCTGTGAGAGGCGTAACTTTTTCATTTGTTTCGCGAAATAGAAATTACACTGGAGATATAAAGAGAAATCGTCTGAAATTCAAACGTAAAAGCAAAATGACGTCCTTTAACGTCTTCTATTATTTATAGATCACTCTCGAAATTAGTAATACGAGGTCATTAGAAAATGTTTTGGTAGTTGATAATTAAGGAGCAAGTGTTGTGAAAGCTTGTATAGGAGGTAGTAAGACGATAAAGGTAATCAGTAAGAACTCGGGATTGAGGATTGTGAAAAGTGGTATAAAGATTGTAGTGTGACGCGGGGCTCGGTGAAGTGACGAGCTGAAGGTAGTGGATGAGAGCTCAGGAGCGAGTGTTGTGAGAGCACGTACAGGGAGCGTAGTGTGTGACGCGCGGGCCGGTGGAGCGACGAGCTGAAGGTAGTGGATGAGAGCTCAGGGGCGAGTGTTGTGAGAGCACGTACAGGGAGTGTAGTGTGTGACGCGCGGGCCGGTGAAGCGAAGACCACGAAAAAACTAATTCTTACTACCGCAGGGAATATAAAGCAAAAGTTTGTAAAAGATGTCGACAGATCGGTAGTTTGATTTATTAGTTCTCATAACCCGGGGTTTAAGTCGAAGTGTTATTTAGCAAGGCATTAAAATGCAGCCCGTGGAGTTATTCGGTGACGACGGCATGCTGGGGACATTTTGGAAGAGATAAGATGCTGGAAGTGCCTACATTATTAAATTATTTGCTTTTCAATATACAATTATACGAGTATATTATGGTATTCTTTGTTTAGTTCCTGAATTAAATTAAAGTCCCCTCTTTTCTTTAGTGCTGTGAATCATACAATATTATATTATAACCTATACACAACCAGCTTAGTTGCTGCTAGCCCCTCACGCATCAACACTAACATAATAAAAAATTGAATGAAGTCTATAAAAATTACTGAACTGTTTTTGCTTTTGTATGGCTGCAAAATATTTTATTATACTTCAACTTATAAATAAGCCATTAAACAAATATTAATTTGTGCCATTTACCTATTCCAAAAATATATAATGTCTCCGTGTTTGATATTAAATTTCATCCAGGCCACAATTCTGTGCCAGTGAATCAGGATTGTAAGTGTACATTTGTCAAATCGATTACCCCCTTGCGTCGCATCGTAGTGAATTGAGCATGCGGCAGTCGCCGTTTGTGGCTCAACAATTTACAACACTGCACAAGATTCATAGAGCTGTTAAGCTGAAGTCTCAAGCTAATCATAATTTATTTATTTATAAATTATTTGTTGCTCACCACACAAATACATGGGTTATTTTGTCTCTGTAAAAATTCGTCACACTTATGAAGTCTGAGGCTATGGAGATACGCGCATGTTACGACGTGACAATTGGGTGACATTTTTGTCACTACCACTATCGTGACTGGCATTCTGTCATTTAAACAAACTAAGATGGATTAGATTGAATGGAAGCAAGGAAAAAATGGGATTAACAGCATGAGTAAAAACGCTTAAAAATAAACAGTAGAATTTATACATTTTTTAATAAAATAAGTAGAAATATAACTATTAATGCTAAAAATATTAGTAGAGATTAACCGACAGCTCTTCCTAAGTAGCAACATCTAGGTCCAACTCTAATTCAAAGTCCAGACCGAGACCCAAGACGAAGTTCTTGAACGCGGAACTGCGGAAGTGCGGTCCAAGTTTATACCTACACTTACACAGACATATAACCCAATTGTATGTATCATTTTGTTGGATTCAGTTATTTGTAATCTAGTCTTGGTGCGGTAAAGAGCATTTACTGTTTGTATGATATTCGTATTCTTTAGGAGAGCGTGGTTCTGTCGGTAACCGACTAGATGCGGCTGCCACCATGTTCACGGTGGTCGTGAGTTTAAATCTGAGGCATACTTCTGAATTTTCGGAGTCATGTGTGTATTTATAGTCGATCACCAGGTAATATAAAGATGAAAGAAAAACAATACGAGGAAACCTGCACACCATTGCGATTTTTAAGAATTTCTACGGTATGTAAAGTCCGCCAACCCTAGGCCAGCGTGGTGGACTATATGACCTAACTCCTCTTTATTCTTGTAAAATATGTAAAACTAGGCATGTTACACGAGATTTAAATAATGCAACAATATTGAATTATATCATAATTATAATTGACGTCAACCACAAAACATAGACAAACTCGACTAAAACACAAACTCCACAATTCTGGAACTATTTAATTTTCCTATTGTTTGCAATCGGATGATTATATTTATCGACGTTCTTTGAGAGCATTTGTGAGATCTATTAATCTTTTTTTACATGTTTACAAATAAATATGCTTACATTCAGATTAAATGGTATAAGAATAAATAAACCCCAATATGTCCTCAAAAAATAACTTTGTTGACAAATTGTAAAGTGCTTTAAGAACTTACTTTTTTCAACTGATCACTTAAGTCCACCCTAAACAACACAAACAACGATAAAAACATTAAAAACGCGAAATACCAGTTTAAACTTTGTTTTTATTATAACACCGGAAGTGGCAAGAGTCGGAAACGGAACTGCCAAGTTCCCACTGCGGGTTGTTAGGGGTGAGCAAAATCACTTAAAAATGCCAGACATTTTTGTATAATGGTTTCTTAGATTTGCGCGAATGTTACACATTGAAAAAAAATAATTTTATGGATTTTATCGCGAATTTGGTTACATTTTCACGTTTTTTGACTTCCTGACGTTTCGATTACTTTACAGCTTTCGTGGTCACGGAGCGGAACCGTCGGGAATTTAAAAAAATGTACTTTAGGAATCCCTGTGTATTATATTTTAATTATTAATTACAGAAAAATGATAGTTTCATTTTACCGATTGAACTACAACTAAAACTGAAAAGGTTGCTCGTTTAAACGCTATCATCTTCGAAGTTACTTGTCAGATACAAATATATTTAAGAATTTGATAACACAAATGTTTTAAGGAAGGTTTAACTTATTGATTATCATTCTACAATACTTCGGAGCTAAGCAAAAAGTAAAGTTAAATCTTGGGATAAAAATAAAATGTAAAATTTATGCCTCGTCAGATTTATTAAAAACCCAGTTAAAATAATTGAGTAATTTAATCCCGATAAAGCCGAATAAGATAACTAGTTTAATATATTTTATATTTCAAATATCACATTTAATTATACCATTTGTTAAACGAAATGAAATTCGATCATCGGCTATGGAATGCAATTAAATAATGCTTATGACAAGTCAGTCAAAACCAGATCAATTAATATAACAACAATACCACTGAATATTAAATTGTTTCTGATTAATAAATAGACTCGGTGACTGCCTCGGTGAGGTAGTTGTACTAGGGTACGGCTACAAAGCCGAGGTCTTGGGCTTGAATCCCGGGTCGGGCAAAGCGATATTGGGTTTTACTATTCATGAGCAGCCCGGAGTCAGGAATTTGTGCCCGATATGGCGATAGGCTCGCCCACTATCACATCATGGGACGGTATCACGGTACATACAAGGCGAAATGTGGGTGTCCTGGTGGCGCCTTTGCCTACCCCTTATGAGATAAATGCGTGAGTTTATGTATGTATTAAATATGTATATTAATTTATATTATCTAATATAACACTGAAGTTAATATCACATTAAATTCAATGGTACATATTCTATTTTGCATTTGGGAACTCAAAACATTCCAGCTTACACTCTTTGACGATTCCAAAATATTAAAAAATAATGGTTTCTTAGATTTACGCGAATGTTACACATTGAAATAAAACTATTTTTACGGATTTTATCGCGATTTGGTTTCATTTTTAATTTTTAATTTTTTAACTTCCCGACGTTTCGATTGCTTCTCAGCTTTCGTGGTCCGCCCCGTGACCCAATCCGTAAAAATAGTTTTATTTTGATATTAAAAAATAAATAATTTAAATCGACTTTTTCAAAGCGGATCTTTGTTGACACAGATGTACCAAGAAAAGGGGATTTTCAAACAACTTCTGTGTGTGCATGTACATATGTTTTAACCAGCGTTGGCTAACGATCACTCGAGGGACGCCTCTCAAGGCTTAAGGAGGTACACTCAACAACAAAAACCGCTTTGAAGTTGTTGTTTGAGCAATTTGCGACTTTTTTACAACCAACACTACATAATTTATTTGAAATGTCTAGACTCGAGCGAAATGAAGTTGCTCTTTGTTTTTGCAGTGGAGCAGTGTTACACAAACACTTGTGTTTATATAGTTATAGATTTTGCTCGCCATTTCGCCCGCGTGTTTATGATAACTTTCTTTTTTCTTTCTTTTTTCTCTCATATCAGATTTTCAGACTGCCTCGGTGGCTCAGTACTATAGCATGATTGCAAACCTGAGTTCTCGGGTTCGAATCCCGGGTCGGCCAAAGTGATACTTGGTTTTTCTATTCATTATCATCAGCGCGGAGTCAGGAATTTGTGCCTGATATGGCGATAGGTTCCCCCTTTATCACATCATGAGACGGAATATCCAAGGTGAAATATGGGTGTTTTGGTGGCGCCTCTGCCTACCCCTAAAGACGTGAGTTTATTCCGTTTATTTAAAATGCTTAAAAATACATAATACACATTTGTTAGAAGATAACATCGAAACCACTAAAGTTTGTATTTATACTATCAGAATTGACAATAAGATTATTATTACACATAACAAAACCTAAAATCCTCTAAATAGTATAAGAAGTATCTTATACTAGTCTCCCAGCAGCAGTGAGACAGAAACAGGCACATAAACTACATATCCTAACGGCCTTATTCATTTACAGATTTTAAACCAATTTTAGTTATCAAATGTTATATCCCTTTCAAACTTCAGAATTTAGTTTGAGTGAAGAAGACAAAACATTCGATAGCTGAAATAGGTTTTAAATTTGTCTATGAATTCATAAGTGTCATAACAATAAGCACCGAGCGTATAGTATAAAACGCCCATTCAAATTCTGTTTCATAAATCATGCCTGTTAATAAATTGTGTAGCATCGTCGAAAGCTTATTTCCTATAATGGCCTAGTGCATTCACATTATAGCTTCAAGAATGGGTGATTTGTCAACCGTGACGTCAATGTGGCCCATCGAAGCCAAGTCCTTTCAGACGAAAATCAGTTTTAAATTTTCCTTTTGCAAAGATTTATTGGTATTTTTAAGATCGTATTTTGGCGCACTTTTGTTAAGGGTATTTCTTTATGAAATCGATTTTATACAATGCTTTGTTATTTTCTCGGTTTTATAGGAGTATGGTTGGTATTTATTTTTATTAGTTAAAAAGTGACTGCCTCGGTGGCGTAGTACTCCGGTAAAACTACAAAGCTAAGGTCTTGGGTTCGAATCTCGATCGGGCAAAGTGATATTGGGTTTTTCTATCCATTATCAGCCCGGAGTCAGGAATTTGTACCCGATATGTTTATAGGCTCACCCCCTATTACATCATGGGACGGAACAAACAAGGCGAAATGTGGGTGTCCTGGTGCCACCTCTGCCTACCCCTTCTGGGATAAAGGCGTGAGTTTATGTATGTATGTATATTGAATACCAATCAAAGTAACTTGCTGAGATAATCCAAAGATTCAACAACAATCCAAAAACTATTCATGAAATCACAACAGAATTGTGAGAGTTTCAGAAACGATTTCCGAATAAATTCATGTTTTAAAAATGCCAAACACACGAAATCAATGAAGTTCCAAAAGCCTGCGTAGTTTATTCGTATAAATCGCTTATGGGGCTCACTGGGAGATTTTTGAGCGAAAAATAACGGAATTTTAAAACAATCCTTATACGTTTTGGCCAATTAACAAAATGAATGCTCGGCGAGAGATTTAATTTTGGAAACATTCGGAAATCGGCTTTGTGCGAATATGCTCTGCATAATATTATCAGCCAAAAATATTTCATACTCCTCTCATTAATTTTACTTTAAGATTTATATCGGACCAAGATAATAACAAGTTAGACATTCCCGGAGACTCATTGAGCTTCAATGCTCGGTGTCATCAAAATGCGTGCCACGATCCTGGCTACAGGAGTTGCAGAGGCGCGTGTGAGGGCAGGACATCCCCACTGTACCAATGCTTTAAAATCCCTAATATTTACTTATGTATCATTGAACTCTAACCTTTGACTTTTACAAAGTAAACTACTAAACAAACGTACAAGTAAATTGAACGTCGTCATTAAGGGGAAATGTTATAGCCGCAATCACAAAATATCTTGGCAAAAACGAATTCCACGAACTTCGGTCTAAACAAATAGGGGACGTACTTTCGAGTTTGGGGGACAAAATTGATTTTTATATTGACGACTAAGTGCCTATGCAATGATCCATGAAAGTGTGTTGTGTTTTAGTTTGTGTATGTAAGGTCTTGTTGAAGACCGGAATACATTTAAAGCTTTAGTTGGTTGCTATTATTTATTTATAATTATTTATTGTACACAAAATATATTAAGAATAACGGTTATTAGTTATTTTACGGTTAACTTATTTCGGTCTAACAGTAGGCATTGGATTCTTTGTAATCCCTTTTTCGTGCTAGTATCCTTCTAATATTATACAGCGAAAGTTTGTGTGTTTGTTACTTCTTCACATTCAAACGGCTAGACCAATTTTGATGAAATTTGGTCTGGAGGTAGCTGATATCCTGGATTAGCGTGTAGGGTACTTTTTATCCTGAAAATATGGTGTTCGCGTGGGATGAGAAAGGAATTCAATTATACATGTATTTGCTACACTTTTAAACGCAAAGGGATGGTTTGGGATAGAATATAGGGTGGATAAAATGGGATATATGAGGACAGGATTGCCTGTCATGGTAAATTGAGTCGACGACGATTGAAACGAGACAAGATAGGATGTAACGGAATGGGATGAACAAAGCAGCACAAAAGACGGATATCACGTTGAGTTTAAATATAAACAGTAGATACGCGATATAGTATGTGTCTGATGGGCACAATAAGTGTATGCACCCAGGCGAAGCCGGGTCGGACCGCTAGTAAAAAAAAAGTAAAGTCGATTATATTTCTAACGGTGACATTAATAAAATATGTACATTATACACTTTACGTTTAACTACTTTTAAAAAAAACCTAGGGGGTGTCTATTGGCCTATGTTCTAGGGGGTTAACCCCCCAAAATCCGTCAAACAATATTAACATCTCACTCAACTGAAGCATCTGTAAGAATTTATTTCGTTTTTCTCGGACCCCCCGAATCCTTTACTATACAGTAAGTATTTTAACTGGCGGAGTAATCTCATCTAATGGCTGAAGTTCGCTCGTTAATGTCAAATAGCTGCGATTGTTATGTGGGGACCGGCCCCCTCGTACCGCTCCCGGCGGCTGGGACTGAAGTTATAAGCTGTAGCGAAAATAAAAATAATCGTTTCTTAGATTTACGCTAATGTTGCACATTGAAATTAAACTGCGCCTGTCCTGGTGGCGCCTCTGCCTACCGCTTTGGGGATAAAGGCGTGAGTTTATGTATGTATGTAAGAAATAAAACTATTTTTCAAGGATTTTATTTTAACTTTCCAACGTTTCGATAACTTTACAGTTTTCGTATTCGACTAAAAACGGCGGACTAAAAACGGTAAAAATTGAACGAAATTCGCGATAAAATCCGTAAAAAATATTTTTATTCAAAAAGTTGTTTAATATTGAAATAAAACTATTTTATACGGATTTTATCGCGATTTGGTTTAATTTACCCGTAAATTAAGGGTAGTTTAATTGTAACAGTCACTGAGCGGATGACTAATACCTCAGTCCGCCCCGTGACCACGAAAGCTGTAAAGTAATCGAAACGTCGGGAAGTTAAAAAATGTAAAAATTAAACCAAATCGCGATAAAATCCGTATAAAATAGTTTTATTTCAATGTGTAACATTCGCGTAAATCTAAGAAACCATTATAAAGTTGTTTAAGTTTCGGTTATTCTATATAAAAATAACCTCTCTGATACAATTCACTGGAAGCGTGTAAGTACAGATGATGATGTAAGGTTAAAAATAGGGCGGAGTCTAATAAGTACTTGGAGGCAGACTGGTGAAGCTGTATTTTTTTTTGGCACTATTATGCCGGCCTACACAAAATCACTATAACAGTGAAGGAAAACATTGTGAGGAAATCTGCATACCATAGCGATTTGTAAGAATTTCTATGGTATGTAAAGTCCGCCAACCCGCACTAGGCCAGCGTGGTGGACTAAATGTCCTAACCCCTCTCAATCGTACTCTCGATTGTAGAAGGGGTCCGTGCCCTGCAGTGGGACGTAAATGCGTTGATACAATACAAATATTCTAGGACGGCCAAAATCTGTATCAGATGACCTATCTGCTCGTTTACTGGGTGAACCCAGAAAATAAACTTTTAACACACACTTAAAAATGTGTGATCAAATGTATGTAAATAGAGGGACGCCTGGAGGCTTAGAATACAAATGAAATAATTTGCTTTAACTACAATTTATCCTCATTATATTGTTAACTAGTTTTGAAAAGAGAAACACTAGAGTTTCTTGCCCGTTCTTTTAGTGAAAATAGCCGAACCAGGTGGTAGAACAAAAAATTACTGAATCTAAATAATGTTGAACATTTTAATGGTAGTTCATTTTCATTTTCACCAACAGCTACCGTCTACAAATTGCGGCACACCGACAAATCTGCGCTGAAACCGACGAATTTGTGAGATTAAAACTCGCTGTAATAGTTATCTGCAGTGGCGCTACTTTCCTACGTATTGCTAATGTGAGGATTTTTAAACACGGGCAAGCGCTTTCTTCGCGAGCTCTGACATGTAAAGGTGTCGCATTTTGTCTTCAAAACTATGTCATACAGACAGCCTCTGTGGCGCAGTTGGTTAGACGCTGGCTGCGAAACAAGAGGCTGCGTGTTCGATTTCCGCACTGAAACATACAATTGTGTGAACCACAGGTATTTGTTTCGGGTAATTTCGTAATTGCTGATACCCACGACGCAAGACTCGATCTTAGTGTGGGGTCATGTCATGTATGTGACTGTTGGGTGTATTCTATATTTATTTATTATTTAACACTCGCTTTCCTAATATGTTATTCGTGGAATCTTCTACTTGTGTAGCCTCATTATTCAACCTTTGAGCTGATTCTTGGATTCGATTTTCAGGTGCAATTTACATTTGAAATATAAAAACATGCTCATAACAATTAAAAATTTAATTGAAATCTAAAATGTTCAAACCGATTGTAACCTTGAAAAAGAAAAAAGAAATAATGAAAAACAGATTTATTTATTACAGATTACTTAAAAAAATAAAATAAAGAAACACACTTTTTTTTTTTGTAGCCCACATACTTCCCACTGCAGGACACAAGCCTCCTCACATAAATATGACACGACTAAATTCCGAAGCTGTAGGTGGAGACTATGATCTATTGAGGATCCTGACTTATGACTTTCATTTTCCGATACCCCCGACCTGGCCCTCGTTTAAAGTGTTATCGATTTGTCTAGGAGGGTCGGTGTGGTCCACCCCTTTGAATACCTAAAAATAACATCTGGTGTCCATAAGAAGCTATTATTGTAAACTACCGTATGGCGTAGTTGTATTACGGTCCGGTTACAAAGCTGAGGTCTCGGGTTCGAGTCCCGGGTCGGGCAAAGTAATATTGGATTTTTCTATTCATTATCAGCCTGGAGTCAGGAATTTGTACCCGATATGGCGATAGGCTCGCCCTCTATCACATCGTGGGACGGAACATGCAAGGCGAAATGTGGGTGTCCTGGTGGCGCCTCTGCCTACCTCTTCGGGGATAAAGGCGTGAGTTTATGTATGTATGTATACATTTTTTTCTTCTGTAATATACAAGATATTACGTATAGTTTAGGGTAAACCACAACCAAATAAAACACTCCCCACATACTCGAAACATGAACTTCCAACCCCATTTATAAAACCTTCATGTTAAATATGTCACACTGCTTACATCTAAAAGCTAATTTTAATTCCCATACCGGTACCAGAGAAACACACCAGTACGTTCCACGCCCGAGGCTTGAGTAAAAAATTGGTTATAATTTTTCCCTTTTTTCGTTGCAAAATTCGCTTTCAAAATGATGGTCTCATATTGCCTGAAGCTGCCGGGGTGAAAGATTGTATTTTTAACCGACTTTGTAAAAGCGGGTTATGGGTTTAAGTTCTATTTTATTCTAATATTTGAGAATTATCGAGTGCAGTGTCTGAGATTTTTACTATGATTATGACATATTTTATTATTTTATTACTTAAAGGTATAATGTTTAAACTTAAATAATTATTTTATTATAAAATTATTGACTAAATTAATATAATTATAAATAAATTAATATAATTTTCATTACTTAAAGGTATTATTCATTAATTATTTTTTATCTATACGCTGAATAATAAGCACGGGATTCTCCTACATTGGAATACGGTTGGAAAGGCTTAGTCACGCTGTCTGACGGCTGATCTAAACGAGTTGGCGTAATTCACATATCATAAAAAAACTTGTAATAAATAAATAAATAAATACACCCGAACAGTCACATATGGATCAATTAACTCTTGTGTCGTGGGTACCAGGAACGAGAGACTTTTTGCGCTCACAAACACCCAGACCCGAATCAAATACCTGTGTATGACACAAATAATAGTTGTTTCAGTGAAGCGATCGAACCCACAGCCTCACGTTTCAGCAGGTGTCTAGCCAACTGCGCCATGAAGGCTGTCGTCTACACTTCCCAAATTCAAACGCAGCATTCAAAGCGTAGCTAATTATCCAAACACGGCGGTCTATTTCGGGGCACGCGTCTCTCTCAGCTCAGAACACAGAAAATTGGCAAAGTTTGAATGATGACCGGCCTGTCGGGGGTCTCGGCCGAGTAACACGCTTAGATTTAACAGAATTAACTCCAGTTCTTTCTTACCCTTTCTTAATAGTTGGACTTAACTTTTAATTACAAAAGTATTTTTACCATGAGTCTCTGCTACAGGAAAATAATTTGGCAAACTATAAAATAATAAATAAACAAAATAACAATTTACTGTTTCAATTTACTCACAAAAGGACATTGTTGCCAGAGAGTATCTGCTGAAGATAATGAGACTTAACATCTTATGTCTCAGGATGGCGAGCGCAGTGGAATGCCAAGCATTGCTTTGTACTGTATTGTTTGGTTTTGTTACTGTCCATGAGCAGTCGAATCACTTACCATCGAATGGCATGCTGGTCTTGCCATTCATTGCAATAAAAAAAAAACAATTAAGAACGACCTGTAGAGAAAAGAAAATTACTCATATTAAACTGATCGGCAACTAAGTACCGAACAGCGTTATTTTTCAGTCACCCCTGTCTCCTTATGGTGTTATGCAGGAGCTGGGCAACACTGGTTCGCTTTAACACAAAATAAAACATCATTTGGCAGCCTTCGTGGCGCAATTGGTTAGACACCGGCTGTGAAACGAGAGGCCGCGAGTTCTATCTCCGCACCGAGTTTCGAAGTTTATGATACTCACGACACAAGAATCGATCTTAATGTGGGATCAGAAGTATGTATGTGACTGTTGGGTGTATTTATTTTATTTATTTATCTGTAACAATAATGACCACGAGTTGGTATCGTGAAAAGGCAAGCAGAAGTGTGGCAAGTTCACCCAGCTTATTAGATGTATGTAAGTCATAATACTGACTTCTCTTTAAAACAAAAGTCTTGAGTCGTGGATATCAGAAACTACAAAAGACTATATTACAACACGAAATTGTATACTTACATTTGTTTCAAGATCGAATCTACAGCCATTTTATTCAATTATGCTACTGAAGTAGATAAAATGAACAATTATTTCGTTTCTTCCAAGCTGTTTAATTCCGGCATTCGATTCAAATAAATTAAAACATTAATTAGCACAACTTTTATCTTCAATCGGACAAATAGCACTTGATTCCTCAGTACGCCGAGTTCGGAAGTATCTAATTAGTTAACATTTACAAGGAGAAGTTATTTTGGGATCACAACGTTCGTTTCTTTGGAGATATTCCTGTTTTTATTAATCTGTATCAGTGCTTTTGTTTTAGGTTCCCTTGGAAAGGGAAAAATAGAACACATACAGGGTATATCTAGACTGCAATCGAAAACGAAGCCAGGTGATAGTATTAATGCCTTCAGATACAATGGTACTAAAATTTTTGCAAAAAGAGCGACATTTTGTTTTTGTAAAATTTTACTTATCATCGTACTTGGTTGATAAATACATAAATTAGAAAAAAATTATAAATATTTTGCAAATTATTTTAAAACCAAATATGCGTTGCCATTTACACCATAATAAATACTGCGTAAAGCAATGTCTTGTTGTATCTTCAACAAACGGAAATATGCGAAAAGACTTACAGGGACGGATTCAAACATATTTTATGCAAAGAAAATCTATTTTTACAACTAATACAGTAAAGTAAATAAACTGCAAATTATTGTGAATCTCCATATGGAGAATTTGCTGCCGACAGCTAAATATTTCCCCGTCGACACAAAATTTCGGATGAGAAAGATATACATAATTAACGACAGTATTTGTGAATCATAAGCAATACTCTAAATAGAAAACTATGGGTTAATTTCTTCAACCAAGACACTTAGTTTAATTAAAGAAAACAGAATATATTTCACTATTCACCCAAAATAGTAGATTTCTTCTATGTGCTATAATTCAAAAAACCTTGCTAATCTTGATAGAGGGGGTTAGTTACCCCCCACCGTTACTCTTAACCCGACCCTGTGAACACATCAAAGTATTTGTTTCCGCAAAGAAAAGATACATTTTACTGGCATAAATATTCTGCCAAGCTGCTACACTGCATAACTTTAATTTTACAATTTATATTTTGGCACAAACCATTTATTAATCTCTGACGTGAAGAAAAGTGTATTGTGCTTTTAAAACTGTGTCTGACGGTTCGTGGTATTGGGGAATAAGAAGTTTTTTTTTTGTTATTGGTATTTATTTGAAATTGTTATATTATTAAAATTCGAGCCTTCGAGCCTATAGTCTGTGGTTTTTTTATAAGGTTATGTGTGAACCCCTATGAATTATCTTCTCTGTAGCTATTACTACCTAAATGATGCTTTGTTTATCTGCCTGCACTCTGATAGGATTTTTACTTGTAAACTTAGATCACCGTACGATCGAATACGAATGTCCTGCCACTATGAAATATAGCGTTTTCTCCTTTTTTCACATATTTCTTTCAGATTCAGTATGCAAATACACATAAATAAAAACATATGAAAATAAGTTACGCTGCGTTGCCTTCACATACCGGAAACATACACTTTCCCGAAGCACTACATTTACGAATAGTTTTATTAACAATAAATCTTTTGCGAAAATGTTGACGATAGCTGCATCCTTTGCAATGGTTTCTAGTTCATGTGTATGTAGTTTTAAAAACTATACTAACCCAATTGTCATTAAAATTGCTGTCCACTAGGATCAACAGGGAGGCTTGCTTGTCTTTAATCGGCAATAAAATTAAAACGTAACGAATTTCATTTCATATCAAATACAAAAAAATGTGCTCGTGATAATTTCGTGTTTATATGGCAGGCAAGATCATAATCCTTATAGGGAAATTATTTGTAAAATACAATAAATCTGCACTGTTGTGTTCAGGTTTGAAGGACATTGTCCAGAGTAACTACTGGACATAATGAGACTTAACATGTTTTGTTTCAAGATGGCGAGCGCAGTTGAATGCCAAGCATTCCTTGTAATTCATGGTGTTGTTTGGTTTTGCTACTGTCCATGAGCCGTCGTACCGCTTACCATCATACAAATGGCCTGCTCGTCTCACCATTTACTGCAATAAAAAAAACCTGAAGCTTATTGCAAGTATTTTGGAGACAATTGTATCGCTCAGACAACCTAATATATTTAAATGGTGTGAAAAAACCACAAACCTTTTATATAATTTTATAGCACGATGGATAGCCTATCCTTCATTTTCATTTTCAATTGATGAGGAGCCTCGTGTCCAACAGTGGGATGTATAGGGCTGGATCATTACGTTCACTATCTTATATTTTCATCCGCGAAAAACTAGCTGGAGTAACCACTCTATTTCTATCTCAAAATAAAAACATATGATACAGAAAAAGGATTTATTTTTAGCTGACATTCTAGCGCCCAAATACTGGAACGCAACTTAAATATAACTTGCGCTTAACTACGTTAATCCCGATTAAATTTACTGGCTAAGTGAGCCGTGCGCTGTTAAGAGCAACTTATTATTTGAATGTCGTTCCAGTATTCGGGCGATAGAGTAGTAAACGATTTATCTCCGGTTTCTGTTTGAGAATAAGTCGTAATCACTCCCTCCGACTGTCCAAATCAATTTACACTGCGCGAACACTCACACAAATCAATTTAGTAAATTTCACGAAAATAATATAACTTGAGGTTCGTTCGGATGTTACGATATTTTTTGTTTTCTTTTTTTTTATTTATTTATTTTGACAGGGTTAGGCACGCCAACTACCACATATCGTGGGACTGAACAATGAACATACAAGGCGAAATGTGGGTATCCTGGTGGCGTCCCTGCCTACCCCTTCTGGGATAAAGGCGTGTGTTTATGTGTGTATGATATGTGGTATTATACACTGTTTAAGCTTTGTTTAAAGAGGACAGGTCATACCGTAATAGGAACTCCGAGGTAAAGACTTCTAAACTGTCATTCTCATTACGTAAGCATCACCCACAAGGTGGACGGACGACCTGGTTAAGGTCCCAGGAAGTCGCTGGATGCGGGCCGCTTCCAACAGGTCTACTTGGCGATCCATGGGGAAGGCCTATGTTAAGCAGTGCATTTCCGATGGCTGTGCATGTGCAGTGGTTTGACTTCACCTGAATACAATAATTTATTCATGCAACCTATGTTTAGAGATATAATCTGGGTCTGGGTGTTTGTGAGACCGAAAAGTCTCTCGTAGCTTCTGATACCCACGGCACAAGACTCGATCTTAGTGTGGGGTCAGGACTATGTATGTGACTGTTGGGTGTATTTATTTATTTATAATTTGTAAAATACAATAAATCTGCACTGTTGTGTTCCGGTTTGAAGGACATTGTAGCCAGAAAACATAATGAGACTTAACATGATAAGTTTCAAGATGGCGAGCGCAGTTGAATACCAAGCATTCCTTGTAATTCATGGTGTTGTTTGGTTTTGCTACTGTCCATGAGCGGTCGGATCGCTTACAATCAGGCAAAAAGGCCTGCTCGTCTCACCATACATTGCAAAAAAAAAATTGGCAGCGAACCTGATGATGATATGCAATGGTTGCTATTATTTGCTGTTCAGAAATTATAGGAGTCATTAAAATATGAAATATTACAGATTTGCCTTTATTAAAAAAAAATCCACACGCTTGTAGGTAAAACCCTCATAATTTTTTAAAATATTAAACAAATATCCAAGTATCAAATTCCTTGAAAAATTTAATCCTTAATACCGTCACTTTCTGGAGAATACGCCTACAAAATAACCTCACAAAAATGCTATAAGATGTCGTTGTCGTGTCGTCCCCGTACCGTGACTACAAACTTAATGCGTCATCCGAAGAGAATGATTTTGCTAAATCATATTACACTCCACATATCAACGCGTCAAGGTTTCCCGACGGAAAGGGAAGAGGAAGCGGGCTTATCTCGTCTCACTCTGCCCCACGGCTCGAGCCACGAGCGGGAGCGAGATAGTTATAATATAATCTAGGTGCTATTTATAAAGAATCAGGATACAACTTACTGAGCCTAAGAAAGACGTGCTTAGATTACTGAAATGCCAAATAAAAATATCAAACATGGATTTAAATGTTGATCATAAAAAAATCCCTTATTCCACTTCTACGTAGGATTGAAATAATATGATTTTGTCGGTGAATTGGCTTATTATGTGTCTGTCGCCTACACACTGGAACTCCTGTACAGAATCAAAAATACACAATGAATTTACACCGAGCGCTGAAGTTCAATTGAGTTTATTACGAATATTAGATTGTAAATAAACTTATACTGACTGCCTCGGTGGCGTAGTTGTACTAGGGTACGATTACAAAGCTAAGGTCTCGGGTTCTAATCACGGGTCGAGCAAAGTATAATAGATATAATAGAGAATAGATAATGGATTTTTCTATACATTATCACTCTAGAGTCAGGAATTTGGGCTCGATATGGCGATAGGCTCGCCCCCTATCACATCGTGGGACGGAACATACAAGGCGAAACATGGGTGCCCTAGTAACACCGCTGGCTACCCATTCTGGAAATAGGCGTTAGTTTATGTATGTTTATATGTATGTTACATTCAGATAAACTCACAAACTCTTATGCTTTATATATAGGCAAGCAAAAATATATTATTACAAATAATGAGGTATTTTATTATACCTTTTGAATATATTATTCTCCTACAAAGACCATAGACTACGCGACGCATCCTTCCTGCGATGTTTTATAATCCAATTACGAACTCCAAGGAAAGACCAACTTCGGTAATGCGCACAGACTTTAATACGCGAATATTAAAGTCATTGCAGGAATAAAATGGCACATTAATGTAATTGATAGTACTTACGTAGTGAAATTAAAATATGAGGTTGCGGGTTCAAAAGGATTTTTGTAAGTTAAATTGCTAAGCCATTTGTCCAGTCAATCGTTCTATTAACCCATGGTGAAATATGAATGTTCCATTACGGGAGCGAAGATATTTGGATGTTCGTATTCTCTTGAATTGCAACACATACATACATAAACCCACGCCTTTTTCTCAGAAGGGGTAGGCAGAGAAGCATCTCTGGTAGCAACCAGAACACCTACATTTCGCCTTGTATGTTCCGTCCCTCGATGTGATAGGGGGCGAGCCTATCGTCTTATCGGGTACAAATTCCTGACTCCGAGCTGATAATGAACAGAAAAATCCAATATCACTTTGCCCGACCCGGGATTCGAACCCGAGACCTCAGCTTTGTAACCGTACCGTAATACAACTACGCCACCGAGGCAGTCTTTAATTTTTAATAGAGTTTAATTTTTACTTTTTTTAACTTCTCGACGCGACGTTTCAATTACTTTGCAGCTTTCGTGGTCACAGATGGACGAAACTAAGTTTTATTTTCAATGTGTAACATTCGCGTAAATCTAAGAAATCTTTGTTTATTACTTTTCAATGCCGCAACTAAAGTTAATACGAATTTTGCTGATCCATCTCATCTATCAACAGAAAAGAACCGTACACATTACTCATCACATTTGCCTCGCGAGATCGCAGTGCGCCGGTTGTTCGAGAACTTTCTTCCACAACTTCGGCTGCTTGGGTATTCTGTACCAATCTTTACTAGTACAATGAAGTTTGCTTTTGTTAGGATAGGTGTTTTGGTAGAAAGGCCTGGTATTTCGTTTACTTGTATACTGTTTACTTGAAGATTTCTGAGTGAAGTAGGTTTATTTGAGGATAAATGAAAGCCCGGAGGTATAGATGTACCTATATAGTTTTGGAGATTTCTGATTTTAGTAGGCTTATTTAAAGGTAAATAACGGTCGTCTATTGTTGTCATAGCTTTTTTTTTTGGACTTTTATCCGTGCAGATATGTCAGTGCCATCATACCTTATACTTAATACAATATCATGTCATAATATAAAGTAATAGTCGGTTTAGTGGCATTAGTCTATTCACCAATAAGATGTATATACGAGACCTTAGTCCAATAGGGTATAGTTGAAATGGGCCGGCTTAATCAGAGTGGTACGACTGTCATAGAAAACCGATGTAAAACTGCCTTGCAACCGTGCTTCGTTGGGTAAATAATATTGCTGGAGGCCCAATATCCCTTCTTCCTCACATCTTTATTCTTCTATTTTAAGAGGTCGGTAACGCTACCGTCTAAGTAAATATGACAGCCTCCGTAGCGCAGTTGGTTAGACGCCGCCTGTGAAACAAGAGGCCGCGGGTTCGATCCCCGCACCGAGACAAATGTTTGTGAGGCCCACAAATATTTGTCTCGGGCCTGGGTGTTTGTGAGACCGAAAAGTCTCTCGTAGTTTCTGATACCTGCGACACAAGACTTAATTGATCTTAATGTGGGGTCAGGACTATGTATATGACTGTTGGGTGTATTTATTTAAAAAAAAAAAAAATAATAATAATAATAATAGCATACATTGATTACAAAAAAGCGTTTGACAGTGTGCCTCACTCCTGGTTGATTAGAGTTTTACAGATTTACAAAATTAACCCAGTTATTATAACCTTCCTGAAAGCTGCGATGGGTAAATGGAGAACCACAATATTCCTTTCAGGTAACGATACAACCATAACCACTGACGAAATTCCAATTGAGAATGGTATTTTTCAGGGAGACTCATTGAGTCCTCTATGGAGGAGTCAATGGATTCTGCAGGTTATAGTGGTAACCAAAATAAATCAGATCTAAATATACACACATTGCTCAATAATTTCAAGGAAGAACTACGAGCAGAGCTGCGGCAGTTGTTTAGGGAGGAACTCGTATTACTGAGAAAAGAATTTCTAACCGAGTTCCAAAGTCTGCGCACAGATATGTCCCAATTGCAGCAGGACAAAGAGCAATTGGAAACGGCTTTGGTTACTGTACGAGAGGGTTTAGATAGTATGGTGGTTAGATTGAATGCATCTGAACAAGTATCTGCGGAGTCTACGAAAGCAATCCTGGAAGTCGCCCAATTACGACAAGAGCTTAATGAGCGCGACCAGCTTTTGCTTTCTAACGATTTAGAAATCTCGAACCTGCCAGAGACGAACACCGAAAACCTAATCCACACCGTGAAAGTAATAGCGACTAAGTTGGGTGTCAATATTGATGAACGCGATGTAGTTAGTGCGGACCGCGTCGGAGCCAGGCGAGTGAATGCGACGAATGCCGCGGGCGCAGTGGGAACTCGGCCGCGTCCCATTGTCGTGCGCCTCGTTCACCGAGAACTACGCGATGAGTTGATGCGCGCCGCACGGGTGCGCCGTGGAGCAAACACCGCAGACCTCGACATGCCTGGACCACCGCGGCGTTTTTATATTAATGAACGCCTGACCAAAGTGAACCGTCAATTATTCCGACAAGCACGCGAAATCGGTCAACGTCTGGGGTGGAAGTTTGTGTGGACAAAGCACGGCCGCATCCTTGCCCGCCATAAGCCAGATGATAAGCCAATCATAATATATAAAGAGTCTGATATAGACCGTGTTTTTGGTCCGGAAAGTGCAAATTCTCCTAACACATAGATTTGTTCACATTATTCCAATAACTAATGTATTTATCGTTATTAATTTTAAGTTATGGCTTTTACATTCTATTGTTACTGTACTTTACTATGCTTTGTGTGTTGATGCTGGTTGTGGCATTGAGGTGCGTATATTTTTGATATCGGGCTCATATGTGGTACTATTGTATCACCATACTGCTATTTCTGAAAATTGTTATTGCTTTGAAATGATATATTTTGCTATTGTTAGTGTGATTGTTGTATTTTATTTGCAGTCTATTGTGTACGTGTGCTTTTTACTTATCTGCCAATTCATTTGTTATTATGTCCAATTTTACACTTGTGGTCATTATATTGCTGGAGTAAAATTCTTTATGTTATATCTACTTAGTATATTGTTATCTTAGATGATGCGTGGATGCAATCTTAAATTTGGGCTATTTAACTCTGGGTCCATATCTACGTGTCATGATGAATTTATCATTGCAATGACCCAGCATTCGGTTGATATCATGGCAATTAACGAAACATGGCTGCGTCGTGGGGAGGAGGGTAGGGCACCTGTGGTTCCAGGATACCAGCTACGCCACACGCCTCGTCCAGAGTCGGTCCGCGGTGGGCGCGGGGGAGGTGTCGCTTTTTATATAAAGTCTGGTACGACTACGCGTATAAAAGCTCACCCCTACCACCCTCAGGTGGAGCAAATGTGGATGAGTGTCACCGCGAATTCTAAAAAATTGCTGATAGGTACTGCATATCGCCCCCCGTGGCTGGACATAAACATTTTTATAGCTGCGATCACGGATAGTGTTAGTGCACTGGCTCCATATGACAACATAATTTTATTGGGGGATTTTAATGTAAATATGCTTAATATGTACCATTCAAAAACTAAAAGGATTTTGGAATTTTTAAATTATTGCAATATGGTTCAAATTGTAGGTGCGCCTACGCATTTTGTGGGGGACAGTGCAACATTAATTGATTTGATTTGTACAGACGCGCAATTCCGGGGCGTTAATATAGATCATATAACGGAACTCGGCCACCACTCAATTGTTACATGTGAGATTATTCTCAAAAAGGAAAAACCAATTCGTAGATGTGTCTCATATCGTCCATTTCAAGACATATCAATGGACAATTTTAATAGAGACTTAGAAAATATTCCGTGGAATACGATAAACAATGCGGGGGACGTAAATGATATGGTACATCTATTCACCTCTAATATTAAACAGATTTTTGATACTCATGCGCCAGTAAAAACTAGCTATTTTAAGACTCAGCCAACGCCTTGGATAACGGGTAATATCAAACTAATGTTTAAGCTTAGAAATGAGGCAAGACATCGTTATCATCGTACCAAGTTGGAAACTCATAGGCAATACTATCTGGACCTAAAACATCTGGCAATAGTTGGATTATACAATGAGAAAAAAGCGTATTTCAATAAATATATAAACGAAAATATACACAATTCTAAATTACTTTGGTCAAACCTAAAAAAGCATATTCTACCAGTTGTCAATAATGACTTTTCGGGACAATTTAACGACCCCGATACTATAAATTCGGAATTTTTAACGGTCCCAGGTGATCCTAATGTCACAATTTCCCAGTTAACTTATTTTGAATTTAATCGCTATGGTACTAGTTCTTTTTCATTGAAACCAACAGATTCATTAACTATTAAAAAAATTTTAAATAGCATTACTACCAATGCACAAGGCGTCGATGGTATTTCGAAAGAGATGTTAGACCTTACTTTGCCACACTCTTTAAGGACTATCACCGAAATAGTAAATAGGTCCATAACCTCAATGGAATTCCCAATTCTATGGCGTGAAGCGATAGTACGACCACTTGCAAAAAACAATAACCCTCAAAGCTGCAAGGACCTCCGTCCTATTAGTATACTGCCCTGTTTGTCCAAGGTGTTGGAAAGGGTAGTATATTTACAGGTAACCGACTTTCTTGAGAGTAATAATATATTGCCAGACTTGCAATCGGGATTTAGACGTGGCCGCGGGACTGCTACGGCTTTAGCAGATGTTGTGGGGAGTATCCTAGAGGCCCGGGATCGTGGGGAGGGAACAATACTGACTCTGCTTGATTACTCACGGGCCTTTGATTCAATTAATATTTCTTTGCTTCTGTCCAAACTGTCTTTCTATGGATTCGACCATAGCACAGTTATGTGGTTTAAGAGCTATCTTAGTGGAAGGTCACAGCGAGTTGAGATTACCAAAAAAGATGGCTCAAAGTTGTCCTCCTCCACACGATTCGTTGGCCGGGGAGTTCCTCAGGGCTCGTTGTTGGGGCCGATCCTATTTATTTTATATAGTGCCGATATGACCAGCCAAATTAAGCATTGCAAATATCATGTCTACGCGGACGACACACAGATATATACTTCCTTCAATGCTATTAAGACTCCTTTCGCAGTGGATATCCTCAATGATGAGCTCGATAGAATTGCTGCATGGTCTGCATGTAATTCTCTGTTATTAAACCCTCTCAAATCAAAATACATGATATTAGGGAGCAAAAATCAAATACAATCAATTAATATAAAAAATCCAGATATAAGAATTATGGGACAAAGTATACAGAGGGTAGATACAGCGCGTAATCTCGGCCTAGTGTTTGACCCGGAACTGCGGTTTGAGAATCATGTCAACGAAGTTGTAAAAAATTGTTTTTATAGGTTGAAGATTTTATATAGAATAAGGGACTATCTAAATATTGCCGTGAGAAAAAGATTGGTATATTCCTTGGTACTCTCAAAATTTAATTACTGTGATGTTGTGTATGGACCGTGCCTCCTAACTCGTACGGAACACCTAATACAGCGTGTCCAAAATGCGTGTGCAAGATTTTGTTTTGGGATACCACGAAGGGACCATGTTACACCCTATTTGAATAACAATAATATGTTAAAAATGGCAGCACGTAGAAAAATGCATTTGGCAAGTTTAGTTTTTAGCATTATAAACACACACACACCAAGATACCTTTACACAAAATTATTCTGGCGACAAGAGCATTACAAGTACCCCACTCGCTCCACGTCGAATCCGCTCTCGATGCCCCGCTTTAGAACTACCGCCTTCAGAGGCTGTTTCAGGTTTGCAGCCACCCGCTGCTGGAACGATCTTCCGCCGCCGGTGAGATTCCTAAAAAGAAAAGAAACATTCAAATTGCATATTAAAAGACATTTACTACATGTACAAAAGAATATCCAATAAGTTTAAATATATAAAACACGGTCTCTTTTATATGTGTGTAATTGAATGTACATAATATAATGTGTTATAAATTTTTACCTACCTAAAGTTTATGAATCATCGGCGCGGCGAGGCGTGACAATGTGATCGCGGCGCGGCGGATGGCTGCACTCCTCCAAACCGAACCTAAAAAAATTTAATCCTGCTTTGGTAACATTGTTATTTGTATTTTTATTTTTATGTTATTATTTTGATTATTATTGTTATTATTATTATTTTTCCAAAATATACTTTCACATATTATAATATTTTATATTAACGGATTCAAATGCAAAAATAAGCAATTTGCACTTACCTGAGATGTTTGTTTTGTTTTACATTTTATTTTGTTTTGACCTGCCTAGTCGATATAGCCATACTGGATATAGTAATGATTTGCGAAGCCCCAGCCGCACGCTCTGGGCCAAATGTTACATAACTGAGAAGCGTCCTCTCACGCTCCTGCCGTCGGACGACTGCATTATGCTTTTTATTTGATTTTTGTTGTGCAATGTATATACTCGCGCAGATGTGCCGCGTCGCGATAATGGGTAATACGCATGCGCATTGCGCAAACTAGTTGGTATGGCGTGTGAAAGCGGGACGGAACATTTAAGTTATTTGTTTGTTACTTATACCCATATATATATATATGTACTTTTTATTCATTTATTGTAACTTTTTCTTTATATGGGTTGATTGTATAAAATTGTGTTATAGGTATTTTGTTACGTATTTGGTTATTAACTTTGTTTTATTTTAATCTTTAATTATAAGTTGTTATCGTAGTTTAGTGGCCGACGTTCGCATGTCACTCTAGGTGACCACTGAAAATCAGCGTTGCGCTGTGGCTCGTGCCTTGGTGCAACATCTAAGCTGAGTGGTCACCTACTTTGTCACAGCGATGCGACGTGCATTCTCATTTACAATAAATATTATTGTTTTTATTTTTTATTTTTTATTATGTATGAACATTGTATATATAAATTTTTGTTAAGCGTTGTATGTGCGTTGTATGTTGTGACAAATAAATATACCTTTCTTTCTTTCTTTCTTCTTTCTTCCTCTGTGGTTCTGCCTGGCACTCAATCCGTTATCGAGTCTGCTTAACAATTCAAACTTTGGCTACAAATTAACACCCAATATTGCAGTAAGTCACCTTATGTATATGGCTGACATCAAATTGTTCGCGAAGTCTAAAAAAGAAATTATAACATTAATAGAAACTACGGCCAAATTTAGTGAAGATATTAACATGTCATTCGGCTTAGACAAATGTAAAAGATTAAATATACAGAAAGGAAAAATAGTAGGAAACAGCAGTGAACCTGCTCGGGAAAGTTATTTTGATCTGATGGAGGAAAATGATACATATAAATATTTAGGACTACGTGAAGGAAAAATATAAATCATATTCAGATAAAAAAAGAACTCCGTAAAGAATATTTTACTAGGGTCAATCAGATATGTAAAAAACCACTATTTTCTAAAAACTTATTTAAAGCGCTAAACACATATGCGATACCAGGGGCGTGCGCTCCTTGTAGGCAGAAATGCAGTGCTTTACTTGCCATTCACAGATATTTTAATAAAACGTTCGTACGTTTTAGATGACTTTAATTAATAGTAAATAAATGAATAAACAAAATATAATAAATTAAAAACGCCTAATATTTTATAAATAGCAATAGCGCTGCAAAATAATGTACCTAATCAACCAAGTCATGCCGCCGCGTCCCGCAGGAGATTTGTTCGTATGTGTGTAGTAATTTTGGTGTCCGTGCACAGTTCGCAAACGCACACACCCATGAATATCGAAAGCCTAATTGGCTGAATCTAAATCAACTCCTGCGGCAGGCTACGGAAGTTCGGCAGTTGTCGGGAGTAATCGGAAATGTTCGTTGCCTATAACCCGAATAAAAATAATAGACGGAAATCTTATAAATCACGTATGCACATTATGCATTTTTGTTTAGTAAGGTTTTATTTGTATAAATAGCAGAAATGTTTTGTGTTTCGCGGGGGCCATTTTGCTTTTTTCATGTAATAAGCATTGTTTACTATTTTGTTTGCGCCAGTTTATTTATAGTTTTCATAATTATAAGATTTTTTATTTTAACATTTGAAGTATGTACATTTAACAGTTAATTACTGAGTTTCTATAATAATTGTAGTGATTTGCATTTACTAGTGCGTTTGTTGATTTTTTAAAATGTTATTGGATTGTGAGGTTTGTGTTGAAAATGTTTTTTTATTAAAAATAACAAGTTCTCACAATTGTGATTCAGTGAAAAGATTCAAATTGTGTCTAAAGGTAGGTGTGTACTGTGTACCCGAGTTACAACAATTAAACCAGCAAAAAGGGAATGTAACTCGAAAGTTTCATGTTAAAAGTTATGAAACGTATAACTATTATTTTACTTATTAGAATTTCTTCCGGCGCGACAATCGATCGCTGTTTTTTCTGCGTTGCCGTAGAAGATGTACATGAATAGTAGTACATCTAAGACTTGTTCTGTTGGAATGGTTTCCGACTTAGATATCCGTCGCGTGGATATGGCTATGCTAAAAATCTATTTAAAAGATTTTTTTTGTGACCGAGTACTCCGCCGCATGCCCAGTGTCATAATCCTGTGCACGCCGCTGTGCGATACGAGTCTTAACTTATTCGTTTGGCATAGTGAAGTGGTCAAAAACCGACATCAAAAAATTAGAAATGAAGACACGATCAACGCTTACTAAACATAATTTTTTGCATCCTAAATCCGCAATTGAAAGAATGTCTATAGAAAGATCGAAAGGGGGCAGAGGATTAATAGATTTAAATAATTTATGGGTGGGGCAAATACAAAAATTAAGAAATTTCTTCTACGAAAAAAGCAACACAAGTAAAATTCATTTAGCAACAATAGAAACGGATAAAAATTATACACCTTTAAATTTAGTTAATAAAACATCTCAATTTGCTACCCCAAATGAAAATTTAAACAATAAGCTCGTAAGATGGCGTAGTAAAGAAATGCACGGAAGACATATACAAGATTTGGAGCAGCCCCATGTAGATATACAGGCCTCAAATAAATGGTTAAAATTTGGTTCTCTTTTTCCGGAAACTGAAGGATTTATGGTGGCGATACAGGATCAGGTTATTAACACTAGAAATTATAGGAAGTTTATTTTAAAAGACCGGACGATGCAAAATGATAAATGTAGGAAATGTCACCGTATGCCTGAAACGATACAACATATTATAAGTGCCTGTTCTAACCTAACCCAAACCGATTACACTCACAGACATAACCAGGTAGCACATATTATCCATCAAAAACTTGCCCTTAAACATAAACTTATTCCCGAAAAACCCGTACCATACTATCAATACTCCCCAATGCCTGTGTTGGAGAGCACGAGCCACAGAATGTACTTTGACAGAGCTATATTAACAGATAAGACAATTCACAATAATAGACCGGATGTTACTTTAATAGATAAAATTGGTAAAATTGCTTATTTAATAGACATTGCTGTACCAAATACTCATAATTTGCAAAAAACAGTCACAGAAAAAATAAATAAATATACTGAGCTCAAAGAAGAAATATTACGAATCTGGAAACTCAACAAAGTATACATTGTGCCGCTCGTGCTCTCTTGCACCGGTGTGATACCAAAATGCCTTCATCATTACCTCAGAATAATTGATATCCCGGAAAACATTTATATAACCATGCAGAAAGCTGCTATACTAAATACGTGTCGGATTGTACGAAAATTCCTACAAGACGACACTAATACTCCTTTTCAACATGATTCGCACTTGGCCTAGGCCCGTGAGTATCATTAAACCGAAGTATGTATATATCTCGAGATATAAAATAAATAATAATAATAATAAATAAATACACCCAACAGTCACATACATAGTCCTGACCCCACACTAAGATCGATTCTTGTGTCGTGGGTATCAGAAACTACGAGAGACTTTTCGGTCTCACAAACACCCAGACCCGAAACAAATACCTGTGGATCACACAAATATTTGTTTCGGTGCGGGGATCGAGCCCGCGCCCTCTCGTTTCACAGGCGGCGTCCAACCAGCTGCGCCACGGAGGCTGTCACGGAGTGTCGCTGATGCTCATGGTAACGACTATCACTTACAATCAAGTAAGCAATTTGCTAGTTTCCTGGACCTAGTCATATTAAAAACGTGTACAAAAATCTCCATATCCATGATTGAACCCGTAACCACTAGAATGCTTATCCACGCCAATTGTTACTCAAATACCCAGCATATAAAACTCGAACATTGCATTGAATTTATTGAAAATTCCCAGCAGATTGAGCTCGCGAGTAGTAACAGCGTTTGTAATATTGGACAATTTATCAATATTGCCATGCGCATAAGTTGTGTTTCAAGATTTCTCTATACTTTGGGAGGAAGTATTCTTGTAATAGATAGATGCAATTGTGAAAAGGGACTTGATAAAGATGGCTTGATATTACCTATGTTTGCTCTTATCATTTTAATTTTGCTGTCATCAAATACACCGTATCGTAAACTAATACACAATGTTATGTTTTTAATAATGAGAATTTAGATTTGAGCAGGTCATCCAACTACAAGATGGACAGAGGACCTAGCTAAGGTTGCAGGAAATCGCTGGATGCAGAAAGCCATAGTCTACCACTTTGGCCTAGTGCGGTTTGGCTGACTCGACATACCTTAGAAAATATTATTTAGATCTCTATGGATGCAGGTTTCCTCACGATCTTTTCCTACACTGTTAACTTGCGTAATTGAATATCAATTCACACATGACTCCCAAAAAGTCAGAGGTACATTCTCGAATCCACAACCGCTGTCTCAGCACCCGCTGTGCTCAACTCGCTTCTAGTCTGTTACCAAGCCACCACGCACTTGGGCTACATGTGGCTGGACTGAGAGAGAGAGAGAGAGAGAGAAAGAGAAATACAACCCTATAATGTCCCTAATTTTAAGACCATGTATTCTGTTTACCCGTGCATGTTTGCAT
The DNA here is from genome assembly GCA_949752805.1 of Deilephila elpenor. Taxonomy (NCBI): domain Eukaryota; kingdom Metazoa; phylum Arthropoda; class Insecta; order Lepidoptera; family Sphingidae; genus Deilephila; species Deilephila elpenor. The sequence continues at coordinate 8,553,259 of OX457118.1, read as the reverse complement.
CCGAGAAATACATCAAAAGGCTTTCTGTTGGTGGAATTAATTTATTTACCTTACAAACGCACTTGAGGTGAAAACATGTTTGTCTATAAATGTAATTTGGGTGTTTCCGCCATTTCTTTGAATTGATATGTTTTCCCTTGAATATGTCTTTAGAAAACCCGGTTGGATATTTTGATTAGCTGCCGGTAATGTTATTTTTGTTGACAGCCTGTGGCGCAGTTGGTTAGACAGTGTGTGAAACGAGAGGCTATTGGTTTGATCCCCGCATCGAGACAAATTTTTGTGTGCACCACAAGTATTTTTTTCGGGCCTGGGTGTTTGTGAGACTGAAAAGTCTCTCGTAGTTCCAGATACCCACGACACAAGACTCGATCTTAGTGAAGTCAGGGCTATGTATGCGATTCCACTTCCTTCCGTAACAAAGCCGGTGACAAAACAATGAATAAAGAGTCAATAGTGGACAACATTTTTTTTAACACCTTTTAATTTAGCTTTGTGATTGATTTCATTGCGGGTTAAAGACAAGTTAGACATTCCCGAAGACTCGTTGAGCTTCAATGCTCAGTGTCATTAAAATGCGTGCCACTGTTGATCCTGGCTTACAAGAGTTGCAGTGGCGGGTGTGAGGGCGGGACAGTCTCCTTTGTGTATGACTGTTGGGTGTATTTATTTATTATCATTAGTTTTAAACATTATTTTTAAAAGAAGTGAATGTGACTGACATGCCTTAGTTGGATAAAGGTCCCTAAATAAATAAGATAAAAAAAGAAGTGGAAGGTACTAGGTCTAAATGATTATTAAATCTAATTGAGTGCAAACTTTCTGGGTTTGCGTCGTTCATCAGTGTATTCAATACAGCATCTTTGAAGCCGAAATGATTGGTGACCCAATATCCGTATTCTCTTCTCGCCTTATTTACGTACTCTTATTTATTTTTAAGAACCCAGCAATGCATTTATGATCCAGATATAGATTTTCCTGAGCATCATTAACTATCAAATAGCCGTTTACTCAAGCATACCGAAGCGTAATTTATTGAAAAAAATGTGCTATGCCTTAGAAAAACATTAGTTCCTTAAGCCTTCTGGAACCTTAACTCGTTGTCAAAAGAACTGGTTCCCTCCGGACGCATCGCATTAACTTACAAAAGGAGAAAAAAATCGACGGTTTTATTCCCAATTCCCGACACTCACATACGAGCGTGTTAAGGGAGGCAGTGTCCCAAAAGTACGCTAAAACTGGATTTAAAACGGGCACCGGATAAATAATACAGATTTCCTCCGGGTGTAATTATATGCGACGGATCAAACGTCAGATGTTATCCTGCGGGAATTTTCACTGCGCTCCCCTAATTGGGGATTTCGTGCCTCAGATACACGAATAATTGGATCGAAGTTATTGTCAAAAGGAACCTATGATATGCATACGACAATAATAAGATTGGAATCTCAAATGTTGAATACTAGTTGTATAATAAATGAAATAAAATAAATCAATAAATACACCCAACAGTCACATACATAGTCCTGACCCCGCACTAAGATCGAGTCTTGTCTCGTGGGTATCAGGAACTACAAGAGACTTTTCGGTCTCACAAACACCCAGACACAAGACAATTTTTTGTGGGGTCCACAAATAACGAATCGAACCCGCAGCCTCTAGTTTCACAGGCATCTAACTAGCTGCAACACAGAGGCTGCATTGCTCTACCCCCGCTATTAAGTAATTGACATTCCAATATAAAAATATCCTTCCAGAATCAGAACTGCCTCGGTGGCGTAGTTGTATTACGGTACGGTTACAAAGCTGAGGTCTCGGGTTCGAATCCCGGGTCGGGCAAAGTGATATTGGATTTTTCTATTCATTATCAGCCCGGAGTCAGGAATTTGTGCCTGATATGGCGATAGGCTCGCCCCCTATCACATCGTGGGACGGAACATGCAAGGCGAAATGTGGGTGTCCTAGTGGCGCCTCTGCCTACCCTTTCGAGGATAAAAGCGTGGGTTTATGTATGTATGTAATCAGAACATCCAAAAATATCTCACAAAATCATCGGATCATCAAATGTATCCATTGATGTGAAAGCATAATCTCCCACACGTGACTGAACTTACACAATTAGTCTAATTCGGATACCAGATAATCATATTCGCGAGAATAAAATTTACGAAGCACAAATTATAATGATGCCGATTATGGCACGAATTATCCTGACTGAAAATGTTATGTAATATTATTTGTATCTAATAAGATGCTTATTTGTAATAATAGCTAAATTGTAAAAAAATACTTGTAGTCAATATTCGAATTATGTTAAAAATACGGTGCTGTTATTATTTCGGAGCGAAAAGCATTAAAGTTATAGTATCAATGGGACGGCTCACCCGGAGTGGTACTAACACAGGTACAAGGGCCGATCCAGCTTTCAAGTCAGGGAGTCATATAGTTCTAGTCAGAACACTGGACTATTTACAATTATACATTTAAAAGTGATTCTTTAAAAATTGGTTACACCTGTGATTAGTGAATATGTTGACGATTTTATAAGTGAAAATCAACAATATGTTTAAATAAATCTGTCAACCTGGAGTCAGCCCAGGGGAGGGTCATGACCCCCATGCTCTCCCCCCTGGATCCGTCCTTCCACAGGTACTACTGTCGAATACAGAATCTATACATAACATACATTGTACAGTCTCAACTATAGTTTGCTGACGCAGCGTGACGTTCAATACAACGCACGCGAAAATACCAATATATAAACCATCTCACCAATACTTCACTCGTGTGTGCAACTGCAACCGCAGACGTAAAAATATAACTAACATAACGATAGAAGAGAGGAATCGCCAATTTTAACGTGTGTTTAACTTGTACTTTAACTTAAATATTATCGAACGAATCGAACGGATCGAACCCGCGGCCTCTCGTTTCACAGCCGTTGTCTAACCATTAGGCTGTCGTTTGTTAATATTTCAAGCAATGCAGACAATAATTGTAGTTACTAAGCTATGTACTTTTTCGCGTAGCAGTCTTGTATCCCGTTGGGACCTAACCAAGCTGTTCCTATTTACTTCAAGTCTGCTTCTACGAAACAGAGGTAGCAAACTATTTGAGGTCGTCGAGATAACGAATTCCCACTAGTGGTTGCTTAATCTAAACCGCATTGTACTTACTATTTGGTTGCGATCTAATTCCTCTATTAATTTTATTATTTCATTAGGTTTGTTTCTGGTTTATGACAATATACATTCCCAGAAGCACGCTAAGCTTCAATGTTCGATGTCTTTAAAACGCGTGCTTTCGAATCTGGCTTGCACAGGTTGCAGTGATATGAGGGCGGCATTGTCTTTTCCTAAGGTGCATTGAAGCTGTGTAATAAATACTCGATTAAGGTCGTAATTATAGGCTTAGTATTCTTACATAAGCCCGCCATGTTTATCTATTCGCTGGTGTGCTCAGGAATACCTCACAACCATCCCGATAAACAATATTGCTACATATAATTACATAATCTATTCTATGGACAAAAGCTGCCCCTTATAATAATGTTTCTAGATTGGCCCATAATTGAATGAATACGTCAAAGGCAGAGCGCCTGTCACAAATTCATAGCAATAACAACTTAATTAGTAACATTATTTCTTGTAGGCGCAAAATATATATTTTATTCACTAGTCGTTTGTAGCTGGCTGCTTTACGAGTTTGTAGCTTTACGCGCGTCACACACTACGCTCCCTGTACGTGCTCTAACAATACTCGCTCCTGAGCTCTCATCCACTACCTTCAGCTCGTCGTTCCACCGGCCCGCGTGTCACACACTCCGCTCCGTGTATATGCTCCCACAACACTCGCTCCTGAGCTCTCATCCACTACCTTCAGCTCGTCGCTCCACCAATTGTTATCGGTCATAGCGTTAGATTATTTAGCCTATAGCGCTCCTTGATAACTGGTCTATCCAATATCAAAAGAAATTTCCAATTCGAAGGAGTTCCTGTCATCAGCGCATTTAAAAGAGCAACGAACTCTTCAGCTCTATGTATTAATGTAAATAATTAATGTAAATACAATAATACATTACACACTCATATTAGTCATGAAGTAAATTTATCTATAAGTTTAACTTAACCATGACCACGCCATCCATTTCAGATGCCGAATATATGTGTTAACATTGTCAAAATTAGAATTAACATTAGACATTTGTACAACTAATCTTGGATGATCTGACGTAAACAGAGCTAACTCAGCTGATTTCTAGAACTCGAGTTAAATCCCAAGATTCCGTTAAGATGCTCTCTCGCGGTTTCAAAGCCTTTGAACAATACGTTTCCGACTTCCGCATACGTGATCTGCTTACTCCCAGATTCTTATTCAAAGTATGTACAAACAAGAAAAACTACTGCTATCAGTGTTGAGTATTGGAAACTTTTCCTTTACCTGTTATAAAGTTGTGTTTGCACCGGGTTTCGGAAACGAATAAACTTCTGTATGCCCGAATTTGCTAAATTGGTATTAAATAAATGCGTTGTCTTCGTAAATTTTAAGCAATTTAAAAGTTCCATAAACTCATGTATGGTTGCACTTGCTAATCTGTTGTTAAATAAATGAGTAGTCTTCACATATTTTAAGCAATTTAGAAGTTTTCCGGTGTATAGATATTTAATTGTTTGTAAACGACAAAAGACTAAAAGACCTGAAGATTGTAAACTATAAGAAATCAAACATTCAAATTGAAAGAACAAAAGCGAGAGAGAGAGTACGAAAGGACTTGTTACAACTTCGAAAAACTCAATTACCAAACAAAAAGCGAAAGCATGATAGTAACTTAGCGTTGGTTTTCGGTGTAGTGGCGCTATACTGGTGGAGTTAGCCCTTATTAGCCCTACTAAATGTTGTTATAAGTAGTCGGGACTGTTCGCTCTATCACCGACGCTAAAGTTTCACAGTCGGTTATTCTCCACGTAATGATAATAATAAAATAATTAATAGTATTATCGTCTTATATGTCTATACTCTAAACACATTTACTAGTGGTGGGTCTCTCATATGTGGGAAGCCGACTGGGTAGGTACCACCGCAATGTCTATTTCTCCAGCCAAACAGCATTGTAAATGCACTGTTGTGTACCGGTTTGAAAGACATTGCAGCCAGAGTAACTACTGGACATATTGAGACCTAACATCTTATGTCTCAGGATAGCGAGCGCTGTGGAGTGCCAAGCAATGCTGTGCATTTCATGGTGTTTGGTTTTCTTATGTTCATGAGTGGTCGTATCGCTTACTATCAGGCGAAAAAAAAGCTTTGAGTTCCTTGACTAACCTAGCTCTGAATAAAATTACAAAACAGTTAAGGAAGATAATCAACTAATCGTATTTAAAGCCGAAATCAAAAATAAGTACCCAACAGTCACATGATAAATGCATACACAAACCCAGTGGGCGTCCGACCTAACGCCGCGGGGTCACCTCAAACACCCCGGGCGGCCAATCTGCGTGAAACTTTTAATTCCACTTTTTCTCCGGTAACGCTTATCGTGTGACTGCCGCCCGTTAAGTTTGGCCTAAGTCCGGCTTAAGCCCAAGTTGCTTAAGTCTTTAGTTATCTACCGACTTTGCCGAGGGGTATTAAAACTTAGATGTAAATTGGACAAGGGTTACCAGTTTGGTTTTTCTTTGCGTTTTCTCTGTTTGGCTTGAAGTTTTGGTTAATTTGTAACGTTATGAAGGATATTAAGCTAATATATTCAGTTAATATTTAGTTTGATACAATTATCCCTTTTGTAAGTTTTTCTTCAGCACGTTCTTCAACTAGGGACATTAATTACCTGTCTTCGTCAATGCGATTGCCTATCGGCTGGTTCGGTGGCGTAGTTTGTACTATGGTACGATTACAAAGTTGAGGTCTCGGGTTCCAATCCCGGGTCGGGTAAAGTGATATTGGGTTTTTCTATTCATTATCAGCCCGAAGTCAAGAATTTGTGCCCGATATGGCGATAGGTTCGCCGCCTATCACATCATGGGATGGAACATACAAGGATAAAGGTGTGCGTTTATGTATTATGTCTGCGTCATGTCCTTATAAATGAAAATGACTCAAAACTTGTTCGCTTACATAACTCTGCAATATTGAAGGAAAGCTTATTGTCATTATATTTAAACATTCTATTTCTGGAAAGCTTATTTAAGAGTTCCAAACTGGAATATCACGCAATTTTAATTGACTAACTCGGGAGTCAAACCAAGACCCACCGGTTCACGCCCATACTACCCGCTAAGTTAATAATGTGAATACCATATAAAAGAATTTATAAATTTAAAAAAAAACATTACACTTCTAATAAACCAAAATGATGATAAAAACCAAAAAATATATTTATGCCACTATGCAAAATTCGTACAAAAATACAGTATTTCATGATTTTAAATTATTACTTATTTACATTACAAGTGCCTGACTTCAAGGCCTCACGTAACTTTCTAGACCTATTTTCATCCCTCTAGGGATAGGTATCCGCATAATCCCTCTCGGCAGATGCCTAAATCCTGTAAGTAGCTTAAGTTCTAAGTTTGTAATATTTCTAGTTTCTGTGATTTTGACAGTGATTAATATGAAAACGAAACTTTTAAAAGAATAAAAAAATATAAATTGAACTAGAATAATTTAATAACCAATCTAGAAAATAAATAAATTTTCTTCTCCTAATTTGTATTTTTTTAGTGTTTTGTCCCAATAAATGGAAGGATTTTGGAGTTTTCTTCTCATTATACTCAGCCCGGAGTCAGGTATTTGTGCCCGAAATAGTAATAGGCTCGCCCCCCATCACATCATGGGACTGAACAAACAAGGCGAAACGTGAGAGTTCTGGTAGCATCTCCGCCTTCCCCTTTAGGAAAAAGGCGTGAGTTTATGTATGCATATGATAAAAAAATACTTTGAGATGAATGTTAGTTGATGTATATTTTGCTGTTAATATATCGCCTTATTAGTGCTTTTTAATTTCCTTTGTGATAAATATACTTATTTCATTTCATTACATTACATAAATAAAAATAGAATTCATCTCTATTATTAATATCGAGAATGACACGACAAGCATAGCTTACTTGGTTCATTGATGGTAGGTCTCTCATATGTGAGAGGCCGCCTCGGTAGGTACATACCACGGCAATGTTTATTTCTCCAATAGGCAGCAATGTATAACGAGTGTATAGATAATTATATCGTTTTAAAATTAACGCAGAAAAACCGGATATTACATATGCTTTCCGATGTTTTCCTTCGTTAAATCACTTGCATAAAATTTAATTAAACTTCGTCTCCTGCCATCTAAGCTTCTAGCCATATCCCATAGTTTATACGCCTGTCTACCTCTCAGATATAGGCCGCTAGATAAACGTTTTCATAGAACACAGTCCGTCCCGCTCTAACACAACTTTCTACTCTTCCGTCTCGCTTGCACGACCTTGCTCGGTAGCGATGTGGTGCAATTCACAAGCTTTCTCTCGTTTGTGCGTGACAAATGAATTTGTATTATGTATCAATGAATTAAGTGGTTTGTATACATGAATATTGGGTAATTGTAATTGATATTTATTTACACACCTTCATTGATATTTATTTATCCTGCATCTGTAAGGGGTAGGCGGAGTAACCTAAAGCCAATTTTCAAAAAGATTCTTAAAGTGTCCCAAGATGTGTTGGGGCGAGTCTACGCAATGCTGGGCACAAGTTTCAGTTCCTTGGAGCTGATTAAGCTTTTCTCAACCGGAAAAAGTCCCGTAAAGTTGGGTAACCAACCTGGAAATTGAATTTTATCACCAAGCAGCCATAAAAAGCAAAAAAAAACAGCCAACAGTCAAATACATAGTCCTGACCTCATATTAAGATCAATTAAGTCGTGTGTCGTAGGTATCAGAACTACGAGACACTTCGGTCTCACAAACACCGAGACCATACATAAATAAGTATGGTACAAACGTATACGGTTCAATTCACATAATTTTACTTACATCTTCCGCCTATACCTTGGGCGGTGACTAAGATAATCAGCATAGGTTACAATAACATGCGAGTTACACGATAATGTTTACATTACTACTCGGTCAAGTTTACCGGAGTTTTTGTCAGTAAAATGTTTACCGTGTTGCATATATGAGGGTCACTGAGTCAGCAAATAGACTAAATTATTACTAATTTTTTATGTGTATTTTACGTCAGTGGTCTAGTGGTGTACTGCCTCGGTGGCGTAGTTATATTACGGTACGGTTACAAAGCTGAGGTCTCGGGTTCGAGTCCCGGGTCGGGCAAAGTGATATTGGATTTTTCTATTCATTATCAGCCCGGAGTCAGGAATTTGTGCCCGATATGGCGATAGGCTCGCCCCCTATCACATCATGGGACGAAACATACAAGGCGAAATGTGGGTGTCCTGGTAGCGCCTCTGCCTACCACTTCGGGGATAAAGGCGTGAGTTTATGTATGTATGTATGGTCTAGTGGTAAAGGTTGTGAGCTGCTGGGCTTGATTCCCAGATTGAGAACTTTTCTTCTGTGAATTGTCCGGACAGCAGCTAAACTAAACAATAGTATGAATTACAAAGAAAAGCATGGCATTACACTGCGCTCGCCATCGTGAGATATAAGTTGTTAAGTCTCATTATTTTTAAAAGTTCGTGACACTGTTTATTACTCTTTACCGCAAAACTACTGAACGAATTTTGATGGAACTTTAAAGCATTTTACATCTGAATAACATAAAGACATAGCCGGGTAAAGCCAGGTTAATTCACTAGTCACACAACGCAAAGACAGTAGCCACATTTAGCTTTCCACAACCATAAAAAATAATCCGAAAAAATGCGTCTTATTCTCAACACTACGAAGATTTTGCAACCTTCTGCTTGCCGAGCTCACTCTGGCCTTGGGAGAAAAAATATTTCTTTACACAAATAAAAGTGTGGAAATTTTCCAGACCAGAATAATGTATTCAAATATATATTTGTTTGTTTTTAAATAATAAGGCATCTAATGCTCAAGCGACTGTAGGTTTAAGATTGGGTTTTGAATAATTACCTTCTGAATACGGTTTCCAATTGAAGTACATAATTGCGAGAACATCATTATTATATTTTATAGACAGATTTAAAACCTATTTTAGCTATCGAATGTTTTGTCCCTTTCTTACGACTTTAGAATTCAGTTTGAGTGAGGAAAACGAAACATTCGATACTAAAATTGGTTTTCAATCTGTGTATGAATAAGGTCATTATTGATTATAATTTAATATTTTGCTAATGGATGCATGGAGAAGTTTACGCCTCTCCAGCGTGGTGGACTATATGGCCTAACCCCTCTCAATCGTACTCTCGATTTTAGAAGAGGCTCGTGCTCTGCAGTGGGACGTATATGGGCTGATATAGAATCCAAAAAATGTTGCAAGTAACACCTTTTAAGGCTATCACAACATGCAACAATTAAACGTTACCTAAAAGCGAGCCTATCGCCATATCGGGCAAAAATTCTTACTCCAGGCTGATAATGAATACAGAAATCCAATACCACTTTTGCCCGACCCGGGGTTCGAACCCGAGACCCCAGCTTTGTAATCCTACCTTACTACAACTAAGCCAGCGAGGCAGTCTTAAACAATTAAATTTGATTTAAAAAAACGATTACAAAGTAAGAAAAGGGGATACTAAGATAGGTCATACAATTCTATCCATATTTATATACGGGCGGTTACGAATTTTCCATCAAATATTTTTCTTTTTACATAACATTATCTCAATAAGCATCAGGGTCTTATTTCTCACTCTTGCGCCATTCCGAACTTTGAAATCCTCGATTACATATTTATTCTATATCCCTACGTATTTACAAACAATTACCGTATACAAGATGGCATTAAATTTCGTAAAACCACTATCCATTGCCCTTCTAAGCTTGCGAAAAGCGAATCGTTCGCAGTCGTTCACCTGTCTTTCCACGATGTTGTTGCGTCTACTGTTCTGTGTCGGATTAGTGATAGCCCAAAATGACACCGAAGAGTCGAAAGGTACTTTTTTAATTATTTTTTTATGATGAAGGAAGTAGAGTGTACGGCCTTGGGTGATTTTAAGGGAATAGTGGCTGTTTGTTTTGAATTTGAATTTCGAATAGTGCAATATTTCGGAAGGATTTATTATTGGTAGATACTAAATATAACCTGTCGGAAATATCTGTGAAACTAGCTGGAATGCTGTTCACATTTCATTTTTTTGTGTCCCCCTATCTACTATGTTATTTTACATTAGAAACGTTTTGAGATGGATGCGAATTCTATGTTTTATTCTTTTATCTATTTTAATTCAATTTGTTTAACCTATATTTTAAATTTTCTGAACTTATGTTCCAATGACGTCAATTATTCAGGTCCACAGATATTTCCGACGGGTAATAGATACGTTGTAATAGGAACATTGGCTATCACAAACAACCTGAAATTGGAACGGTTATATTATACGATTAACATAATATTTTGCTTATATTGTGGAGAATGGAGAACTATAAAAGAACCTTTTCATAAACTGTAGAATTTCTTTTTTTAACTGACCACATATATTTGGTGAAAAACATTGAAATAAATGGTGACATATAAATGAAAAACATAATGAATGACTTTTTATATAACAGTTATAGATGGTACGGAAACAAATTAATACAATGTAGTGAACAAAATACTAAATTAATAAATCATTATTTACCAGTAGGATGTACATATCCTGTAACATTATGCTGTGCATAATATTCATAATAACAAGCGAATAATTATAATAATTAATCATCTTTCACAAGTCAACTGCACTTATATTTTACTTCATATTATCTGCCATGTCACTTCATGTTGCAAATACTAATATTATAAATGTGGAAGTGTCCTTATTGGTTTAGTGACATGACTGAGAATCGATAGGTCGTAGATTCCAATCCCGGGGTAGTAACTGTAAAATTCACACTAAGTGGTAGTGTTATTTTTCAGTTTTTTAAAGTCTTGTATAAGTTCTCCAGGAATTAGTGCTTGTCTTGGTGATAGGTACGCCCTTTCATATTTTTATTTTAGCCATCCCTCTGGGGATGGGGTGAATTAAAAATGTGTCTGCGTTATAATATGTAAAGCTGTTTCATTAAAATCTACTGAATGGATTCTGATAAAACTTTTCAGAAGGTAAATATCCTAAATTATAAATCTGTATATTGCCTAATTAATAAATGTATATATCTATATCAGCCCATATACGTCCCACTGCAGGGCACGGGCCTACTCTACAATCGAGGGAATCGATTGAGAGTAAATAAATACTATTTAATATTCTTTTGTTAGGGATATAGTAATATATTACCTACTAAATATTATAAAAATTATTAAAAATAAATTTAAATAGCGATAGGCTCGCACCCTATCACATCGTGAGCGAAACATACAAAGCGAAATGTGGGTGTCCTGGTATCACCTCAGCCTACCCCTTCTGGGAAAAAGGTGTGAGTTTATATGTATGTATAACTCGTCGGAAATATCTGTGGACCTGAATAATTAACGTCACTGGAACATAAGTTCAGCTAATTCGAAATATAGGTTAAACAAATTGAATTAAAACAGAAAAACGAATAAGAAATTGAATTCGCATCTATCTCAAAACGTTTTTAATGTAACATAACATAGTAGATAGTGGAACACAAAAAAATGAAATGTGAACCGCATTCCAATTAGGTTCACAGATATTTCCGATGAGTTATAAATCAAATAAAGTCGCGGGCATTGACAAATATTTAAGCTGTCATAAGTTCATTTTTTTATCAAAACAATTTTCAAACTCGTAATTCACAATTAACTTTGTTAATCAGTAATTAAAGACAAAGAAATTCTAATACCTGTATGTTTAATTTTTTTGTGGAAGGTTGAAAGTATTTGTAAATAAATAAATACACCCAACAGTCACATACATAGTCCTGACACCACACTAAGATCGAGTCTTGTGTCGTGTATCAGAAACTACGAGAGACTTTTCGGTCTCACAAACACCCAGACCCGAAACAAATACCCGTGGATCACACAAACATTTGTTTCGATGCGGGGACCGAAACCACGGCCTCTCATTTCACAGGCGGCGTCATAGCTAACTACGCCGCGGAGGCTGTCGAAAGAATTTGTAAAGAACTAACTATTGAAATAATTGAAATAATCTAGAGGGTATAATGCTTGCCACATCATGTTCGGTCGTCTGTTACAGGCCATACGGTTTCGAGCAAGCCGTCTTTATTATGACATCTGATATTATATTTGAATTGTACTTCACTTACCATCTTGCGTTTACTATATGGCGTCAATAAACAGACCCGAAAGTAATTGTTAAGACGAAACAGACAAGACAGACAAAAGTATTTGTCTCGGTGCGGAAATCGAACCTGCTGCCTCACGCTATCGTCATTTCACATGGTCTAACCAACTGCATCATATAGGCTTAAAAGCGCCGAACATAAATACAGAATTGTAAAATATAAAATATATTATGTACATACATACATTAACTCACGCCTTTATCCTAGAAGGGGTAAGCAGAGGCGCCACCAGGACACCCACATTTCGCCTTGTATGTTGCGTCCCATGATGTGATAGGGGGCGAGCCTATCGCCATATCGGGCACAAATTCCTGACTCCGGACTAATAATGAATAGAAAAATCCAATATAACTTTGCCCAACCCGGGACTCGAACCCGAGACCTCAGCTTTGTAACCGTACCGTGATACAACTACGCCACCGAGGCAGTCCAACATTAACATTTAGGCTACACAGGCAGATTAACATTTAGGCTACTTTTTATCCCGAGAAATTAAGTGTTCCCGTGGGATTAGAACAGAATTCCTATATATTTGTTATTTTTTTATACTCAAAGGGATGGGATGGGACTGGATTACATACCTTGAGTCCGAATTTAAAATAAAATTAATCACGCAGACGAAGTTCGCAGGCAGAAGCTATCTGTAATACTCTATATTATGTTATACCATAAAATATTATTTCTGGATTACTCTAGAACGTATGAACTTAATATTAATGTACTGTATTAGTACTAACTCCTAACTATGCGGATGTTAGTAAGCGAGAAATAGCGGCGCGCCAAGCGTTTAGTTTACGCAAGGGACGTGTCGAAATTATCCAGAGTTGGACATATCTGGTTTTCTGCATCTAGGCTAGCTTGCATAGCCTAGCCTATGTCTGAGTAGTGTTCAATGAAGATTTTATTATTAAATGTATATATTTAATTGGATATAAAAGTTAGTTAATTTAATGAAATAATAGTTTGACGGCCTCCGTAGCGTAGTTAGTTAGACGCCGGCTGTGAAACGAGAGGCCGTCGGTTCGATCACGGCACCAAGACAAATGTTATTTGTTTCGGGTCTGGGTGTTTGCGAGACCAAAAAAGTCTCTCGTAGTTTCTGATACCCACAACACAAGATTCAATCTTAGTGTGGGGTCAGGACTATGTATGTGACTGTTGGGTGTATTTATTTATTATTTATTAGCTTTTCATTCATTCATTTCGTTAGATATTTTGACTATACCGGGTATATCTAGACTGCGACTGAAAACGAAGCGAGGTGGTTGTTTAATATACAGGGTATATCAAGACCGCGACCGAAAACGAAGCCAGGATTTACATATCGTCGTATTTGAGTGATTAAACATTGCTTTTCTAAAATAATGACGTACATCGCTTAATTTTTAAACACGCAATGGTACGTAAGGGTTTAAATTACTATTTTTGCAAATCTAGGTATTTACCCCTCAAAAACGATGATTTTTAAAAAAATGTAAAAAAAAATCCGTGGCTTATTTTGCAAAATTTTTAGTTGCATTGTGTCTGTAGCCGCTAAAACTACCACCTGGCTTCGTTTTCGGTCGCGGCCTTGATATCCCTGTATACTTAATTGGATGAAAAGTTAGTTAATTTAATGAAATAATAGTTTGACAGCCTCCGTGGCGTAGTTAGTTAGACGCTGGTTGTGAAACGAGAGGCCGTCGGTTCGATCACCGCACCAAGACAAATGTTATTTGTTTCGGGTCTGGGTGTTTGTGAGATCAAAAAAGTCTCTCGTAGTTTCTGATACCCACAACACAAGATTCAATCTTAGTGTGGGGTCAGGACTATGTATGTGACTGTTGGGTGTATTTATTTATTATTTATTAGCTTTTCATTCATTCATTTCGTTAGATATTTTGACTATACAGGGTATATCAAGACCGCGACCGAAAACGAAGCCAGGATTTACATATCGTCGTATTTGAGTGATTAAACATTGCTTTTCTGAAATAATGACGTACATCGCTTAATTTTTAAACACGCAATGGTACGTAAGGGTTTAAATTACTATTTTTGCAAAATCTAGGTATTTACCCCTCAAAAACGATGATTTTTAAAAAATTGAAAAAAAAAATCCGTCGCTTATTTTGCAAAATTTTTAGTTGCATTGTGTCTGTAGCCGCTAAAACTACCACCTGGCTTCGTTTTCGGTCACGGTCTTGATATACCCTGTAGATAAGTAAAAAATTACAATAAAAATATTGGCGATTTTTTTCTTGCGAAATTTTTAGTTTCATTTTGTCTGAAGTCATTAATATCACCTGGCTTCGTTTTCTGTATAAAGTGTATCTTAATTAAATAATTGATATTCAAAAAATGAAAATGAAATTTAAATAAAATGGACCGATCTGTGAATCTCAGGACCTCCCGATTCACATCTGATAAATACTCCCATTAGACCAAAGAAGCGATTACCGATACGATAAATTATTTTTCATGTAATCAATATTTCGATTCGACTTTCATAAATCATATTTGTTGTTTGCACCGCAACGAAAAGGAAATATTAAAAACAATTTTACAATTTTAAAGAAAATCTAAACACATTTCGATCAATCGAAATACAATGTTAAAAAACTATTATAAATATTTATGAATAAACTATATATTTTAATAGATTCGATTAACAGATAGGCAGTTCAGGTATCCAGTCATAAGTACACAAAATATTAATTATAATTCAACCGATGATTTATTTCACCGCGCGTTTTACCAATTAATGTAATTTACGGTTTCCCACATAATGAAAATAAAGTTTGCATGATATATTATTGGTTCATTAAGGACTTAAATTAATATCACTCCAGTCTGTGGATTTGCTTATGAATATGTGGAATCGTGGATTGAATTAATCGTGTGGAATATCAAAATTAAACTTATTTTGTGGACATATTATATTTAGTAAAGTAGTTACTATTTATATATTTTAAATGTATAGATAATACGTGTATTGTAAAAATTGGCTCCACATAATTCCTTTTTCTCTATTTGTATCAACGTCAATCGTCAAACGTAAAGATGGATTTTGATGCGCAACCATGAACGCGTTCATGATACATCTCTCTGATACAAAACGCAAAACGCCCAGTTTCACGTTCAGTTGGTTTTCAAAGGAAATGCGAACATTGATCATGACGATTTTGATGGCGCGACTTTAATGAGTTGTATGGAGGCTGTTGCGACGAACGTTTCGGTGGTATAATTACTAAATCAGACAAACTCGTGTGTCCAGCTTCAGCTCGAAATTGGAAACTACACATAGACTGCATTGCTCTTTTTTATTGCGATGAAAAGCATGCCATTTGCCTGATGGTAAGCTATACGATCGCTCATGGACATTACCAAAACCAAACAACAGTATGAATTAAAAGCAATGTTTGGCATTCCGCTGCGCTCGCCATCCTGAGACATATTATGATGACCGCCATTTGTACTTTTTTTTTTTAATTGTTGTTTCTGTATTGTGTATTTTCATTTTTAATTGTGTACAATAAAGATTTAAATTAATAAATAAATAAATAAGATGTTAAGTCTCAGTTTTCTAGTAGTTACTCTGGCCCCAATGTCCTTCAAACCGGAATACAGCAATGCATTAACATGTTTGGCGGGAGAAATTGACATTGGGGTGGTACCTACCCAGGCGACCTCTCACATATGAGACCTACAAGTAGTATATAGATTATGGACTAAATCAGTACAATACCATAGTGTATAGTTTAAATCCGTCTCAAACCTAAAAATCACTATATCTATATCAGCCCATATACGTCCCACTGCAGGGCACGGGCCCACTCTACAACCGAGAGAATCGATTGAGAGTGGTTAGGCCATATAGTCCACCACGCTGGCCTATTGCGGGTTGGTTAACCTAAAAATACATCAATAGAACCTTCTGAACTCCAAAAGATTTTAAAATCCAATTTCCTTACATTTAAATTTATGTTTCCTTGACTTATTAAATAAATACACCCAACAGTCATATACATACTCCTAAACCTACATTAAGATCAGTTAAGTCTTGTGTCGTGAGTATCAGAAACTACGAGAGACTTTTCGATCTCACAAACACCCAGACCCGAGACAAATATTAGTGGACCTCACAAACTTTACCCCGGTGCGGGGATTGAACCCGCAGCCTCTCGATTCATAAAAGATAAACTGTGTACTAACGTGCCAGGTATGTAATAACCCATATATAGATTAATAAGCTTGATATTTGTTTTACAAGTCATAACCTAAAACCTGTAGTTAACACGCATCGCGTGCTGTTTTTCACGGATGGGGAGGTACCGCGTTTAGACGATAAAATCTTACTGTAATTAATAAATGTTGATTTTTTCATTATGATAGAATATTTACTGAGTAAATATTTAGAGTGAGAGGTGGCCTGGGTAAATTCACTGTTGTGTTCCGGTTTGAAGGACATTGTAGCCCGAGTAACTACTGGACATACTAACATTTTATGGTCTTAGGATAGCGAGCGCAGTGGAATGCCAAGCATAGCTTTGTAATTCATGGTGTTGTTTGGTTCTGCTGCTGTCCATGAGTGGTCTTATCGCTTACCATCAGGCGAATGGCAAGCTCGTCTCACCATTCCTCGTAATGAAAAAAAAATCAAATAGGAGACATTGGAAACAAATAATTGTCCACTTCAATGATCAATCCGAAATGTGACATGAAATCAAGAGTCAAGAATACTTTGCTTTGCCATTATCACCTAAATAAGCCCATTTACGTCCCACTGCAGGGGACGGGCCTCCTCTACAATCAAAAGTACGATTGAGAGGGTTAGGCCATATAGTCCACCACTGGCCTACTGCGGGTTGGCGGCTTTACCTACTGTAGAAATTCTTTAAAATCCATTATGGGATACAATTTATACCTAAACCCATTTCAATCCTCAGGCACATATGTTACCTTATATTATTAAACGCAATACTGTTATGAAAGCAAGCAACAGGATACCTGTTAATTGTCGGTAGGATGCTGTTGAAACGTGCGTAGTCATGCGTTGTAATTACACATATACATATACATAGCATAGTGGGCGAGAAACTGGCTTTCAAACGAAATAGAGCGGATTCGAGAGAAAATTCTTTTTTTTTTTTTATTGCAATGTATGGCGAGACGAGCATACCATTCGCCTGATGGTAAGCGATACGACCGCTCGTGGACAGAAGCAAAACCAAACAACACCATGAGTTACAAGGCAATGCTTGGTATTCCACTGCGCTCGCCATCCTGAGACATAAGATGTTAAGTTTCAATATGTCCAGTAGTTACTCTGGCTACAATGTCCTTCAAACCGGAACACAACAGCGCATTTACACTGCTGTTTGGCGGGAGAAATAGACATTGCGGTGGTACCTACCCAGGCGGCCTCTCACATATGAGAGACCTACCACCAATAAATAGTTTTGTTCCAATTTCTGTGTTATGTATCAAAAATTACAAAATATTTGACCTCCGCGGCGCTATTGGTAACACGCCGGCCATGAAACGAGAGGCCCCGGGTTCGATCCCCGCACCGAGACAAATGTTTGTGTGAACCACAAGAATTTCTTTCGGGTCTGTTTGTGAGACGGAAAAGTCTCTCGTAGTTCATGATACTCACGTCACAAGACTCGATCTTTGTGTGGGGTCAAGACTATGTATGTAACTGTTGGGTGTATTTATTTATTTATTGTTTTTCGGTCTCAACACTCAGACACGAACAAATATTCGCGTTCGCAATTTGACTTTTATACTGAACCTATTGCGTAAAAACCATCGGTAACCTGCTTAATTTCGAGGAGTTCTACTCTCTAAGTCCGAAGATATTCATCAGGTCTTCACCAACTTTTTATGGGACCAAATGGCAGCTATTTTGCATCCAACTACAGAAAAATTACGTAAATCGAATCAGAAATCTCAGAGTAATCGGTGAACATACATAAGAAAAAAAAATTTACGAATTGATAACCTCCTCTGAAGTCGGTTAAAAATCCAATAACGTGAATGATCTTACGAACATCGGGGCCCAAAACATTTATCTCGGGGCGGAGATCAATCGCGCGGTCTTTCGTTTCTTATTAAGCAATAGCACCACAGATCATTAAAATTCCCTTCCGTATTTAAAAATACCTCAAATATTTTTCCAATAAAGCATTTAATATATCCCCTAAAGTATAAAAATCCGGATGCTCCCGAACAATGTTAATTGGTCCCTTCGCACACAGATGCAACAATATTTGACTACCACTCAATGCCGGCTCTGTCCGAGTTGGACGACTTCGATCTGTGCCTGAAGAAACCTGACGCGGTGTATTGCATCATTGATATGGTTCTGATGGAAGATGACACTCCGCTGTATCAGTTTATTAAGGTATGCTATTTTTCTAATTTACAGCATGACATACGACATGTAATATTTTCTTTTGCAGAGGACTGGTAAAATGGAACGACGACTCTCCTGATGTCAAGTACTGTCTGTACCATTTTGGAGTCGTAATTCTAATACTATGTATTAAATTTACATTATATTAAATCAAGATTGAATATTAGCAAGTCTTGTTAATTATCAAAGTCCATATTATGATTCGATGGTCATTTCGTTTTACTTCTTCTACAACAAAAGCCATTCTTTTTATACCTGTAATTACTGTGTGTGTTGAATAAATAAATAAATAAAAACAATATTTTTCGGAAGCATTTCTTAAGAATATTTGTGTTTTTATTAAGGACTGTTTACATTGTCATCTTCAGTCACAGATAGCTACTGCTAAACTTAGGTCCCAAGGATTTTCACAACATGTTGGGAACGACCTGCATCCAATATACTGATATTCTTTCCTGCTTTCTCTCTCTTTAACCCCAGAAAGACCTGAACATAGGCCTAACAATAATTAATAGTAAATTTTATTCCATCAGAATTTCTCTTCAACGCCTTACAAGAACTACATGCATTCGAAGCTCCATCGAGGTGTCTGTGCGACTCAGCATTGTGGGTTAAACATAACCCATGCTAATGTCACGGAATCTACCGAGTCAGCACTGAAAGAATGCTTCAATGGCAGTATTCACCAGGGATATGGCTTGCAGGTATAGTTTGAATAATTAAAGCCCAACTACTCAAGAGCCACTTAAATATTATATTGCACTTAACTATGAAAGTCCAACTTATATGTTGATTAAGTGGGACCTATCTACTTAACTAACCATGTAGTTAAGTGCAACTTAATAAAGGAAAATAGAGAAAGAAATAAAGGTATCACGAGGTTTTGATCCCAAATAATACAGTGAAAATGCCACCAAGAGTATTAAAGTAACAATGAGAATTAGTCATACTCTATCGTAATAAAATTAAATAAAAATGTTCTCGAAATTAAATAAGAATGTTCTCGACATTCTAAAACTAGTTTTTACTATACTCCATTGCAAAACGGACGGCAAAAAAATTGAAAAAGTTATATTATCCCGTAATACTCGTTTAAACAATTAAAAATGCTAGAATTAAATCACCAAAGGCACTCTTAAAATACTATTCAGGTTTATGTACATAAAATTTACTTCAAAACTTTTCTTAATTATAAAATCGTGCCCTTAAACCCTATAATGTCCTAAAAAGCGTTAATTTGCCAAAAATAACAAGAACTTTGGACTGAAATCCAAAAGTCTGAAATTTCTTAATCATCTACAAGAATCTGCTTTTAGATTTACAAAGTTTGAACCCGAAATCTGAAATGTTATAACTTATGATTTAATACGAATTATCAAATGAGTCAGACTTACTTAGCGTAGATTTTAAATTCCATTAGAGCTGTGAGACACAATAAGCAAAACTTAGAAGTGAAATTAAGGAAGAGTAAAAATAACCAACTTTGTCAGTATCTTTACCTTAGTGGAAAGAAAAGTGGAAGGAAGAGGTTTAAATAGAAACTGAAGAATACAATAGAATAGGATCTATTAACGGGGAAGCGAATCAAACAATAAACATTGATCATAACAATAAGGATACGTTCATCATCATCATTATCAGTCCACTGCTAGACATGGGCCTCTCCAAAGGTACGTCACAGAGCCTGAATACGTTAATAGCTTGTAATAATGGAGGCAACATAGGATAAGAGAACAAAATTGGATCACGTCTTATCAAGGAAACAATATGGAAGTTTAGAAAAATGTATTCAACATATTATATCACCTATCCTGTGGACTTCAATTTCCAGGGTTTTCTTTGCAACTTCTTCTAAGCCCTTCCTCGTGTCATCCAAGATATTGCTAAAACTGTTTTTCTTCTAGGTGGAGACGCTATCAGTTCGATACTGCAAGACCAAAGACGATAGTCTTCCCATAGATGCACTTGATTTCACTGTTGGAGTAATTCTACTCGTGGTATTGTTGGTGAACTTCGGATGCTCGGCTTATCATTTTTTCTGGCCTGGGGAGAAAAACGAAGGTAAGTTATTTGTTTTGGGTTTGGCAATACTGTAATGAATAAACTCTTGTATGTCCGGCTTGAGATCAAATACACTTTTTGATCCCACAAATGGCTTTAAGCACTGAAATATTTACTACGATATGAGTATTAATTAATTAACATCTATTTTCTATTACGAAAATATTTAAAATCAAGTTATAATTGCTTAAACGAGATATTATTTTTGGAACCTTAAGTTTACTTTACCTATTATTTTCTGTAGGTACTAAGACGTGTCAAATAAATTGCTGTGTATCTGACGTTGATACTAACATTATCAGAATTAAGGGAATAAATTATATTTTGGATTTATCTGTTTATTTTTGTATAAAAAAGTCCTCTCTTGCAGGAAATCAATATATGCTAGCGTTTTGCGTGCAGAAGAATTGGAAAGCTTTAAAGTATGGAGGCAGTGCTGAAGGTGGACTGTTCAAGTGCTTCCAGGCTTTACGGTAAGAATTTATATGAAGACCAATAAGGATAAAGAATAATTAAATTAATTAAAAAATAAATTATTTGTAAAACATGAACATCAATGGTCTTTAATAAATATTATGAGCCAGAAAGGCATACAAATATTCTTTTTTACAATTTTACTATTACAACAGCTTAAAATGACATCTATAAAATTTATGTTATTTTTAATTTAAATTATAACAATGATATCAAAGTTCTCACAATAAATGGTCTCTCGCAAGTCTTGTTTATGAATCCTATTATTTTTTTAAAGTCATGCAGGTGACAGAATTAAACATAATCGGACCATTGTTGTTTCTTCAACAGATTCTACACGATGGTGATGATCCTCGGACTTCACTCGATGATATTCATCGGCTACGGATACACTGCAAACCCAGAGTTCATTGAGCAGGTAAGATTTTTATTGTATTTATTAAGCTTCATAGGCTTTTTCTATCTTTCATTTTCAATGAGTTCTGATGTCTTAGGGTCAGTTCACACCAAGACGCGACGTAAGGCAACATTGCGCGCGTATTTTAATAGAGTGACTCAAAATTTAAATTTATTTACTACACGAAAATTTACACATTTCACTGTTCAAAGCATCCCGAGGCGCAGCGGTGCGTGGTGCAACATATTCTAAATTCACACATTGAAATGTATATCTTTTCATTTAGTAAATAAAGTTAAATTTTGAGTAACTATTAAAATGTGCGCGTCGCGGTGTGAGCTACCCAGGTCGAGTAATATAGTTCAATCATTCATTAAAACTAAAAAAACTATTGTTTAAGGAATTTTCTTCTTGTAATGTGTACTTAGTAGAGCAATTTAGTTAAATTTGAAATTCCTTCGGTTTGAAATTCCTCTGGATCTGGCCTAATGCATAATACATACCACAGAAATGCTTAAAAATCGCTATGGTATGCAGGTTTCCTCACGGTATTTTCTTTCATCGTTATAGTGCGTGGTGATTAACTATCAATGCACACATGACTCCGAAAAGTCAGAGGTGTGGCCTTGGATTTGAACCCGCGACCACCGTGAACATGTAGACAGCCGCATCTGGTCCGTTACCACAGACCATCACGCATACCACTTACCATCAATTACTTTGTACCCTGTATAAAAAAATCTCAATGCGCAATCAAAACAATTCGATATATACAATTGGCGAATTTAAACAGTCACAATCGAAACTAATTGTTCTAATGAACACGCATTATTTAGCTCAGAATACGTCATTACTGCACGAGTTAAATTTAATTTGAACATGTTTAATTAAGCTCCGATATTTGTTTGTGCATTTTGTAACATTGTTACCGGGTATCGGTATTAATGGAATTTCTAAACAGTTTGCTAATTCATGGAGGTTATAGTCTGATATAATCTGGTGTTATACAACATAATGCATGGTTTTGTTGGGGCACGATATTGTTCAATAATCTTCCTGTATCGTACGCTTATTATACAAGAAAAGCAAATTAACGAGTAATATTTTGACAGCCTCCGTAGCGCAGTTGGTTAGACGCCGGTTGTGAAACGAGAGGCCGCGGGTTTAATCCCCGCACCGAGACAAAATATGTTTGTGAGGCCCACAAATATTTGTCTCGGGTCTGGGTGATTGTGAGACCGAAAAGTCTCTCGTAGTTTCTGATACCTGCGACACAAGACTTAATTGATCTTAATGTGGGATCAGGACTATGTATGTGACTGTTGGGTGTATTTATTATTTATATATCACTGAAAATCCACAACAAAAATATTTATTTGTTTTTACTGGTAATAAGTCTCTCATAAGCGAGAGGCTCAATTAATAGGTACCACCGCAATGTCTATTTCTCCGCCAAACAGCAGTGTAAAGGCACTGTTGTGTTCAGTTTGAAGGACATTATAGCCAGAGTAACTACTGGACATATTGAGTCAACATCTTATGTCTTAGGTTGGCGAGCGCAATTGACTGCCAAGAAATACTTTGTAATTCATGGTGCTGTTTAATTTTCTACTGTCCATGAGCGGTCGTATCGCTTACCATCAGGCGAATGGCATGCTCGTCTCGCCATACAACGCAATAAAATAAAAGGCAAAACTAACTGATAATAAAACCTATAATTCCATTAAAAGTGCTTCCGAAAATCATGCTATCAATCGTTTCCAAGATGTGTTCAACAGAAAGTGAAGATCAAAATAATTACGATACAAAATTAATTTCTATATCTATCGATAAATAACTTCTTATCCTATACAAATATGGTGCAATGGGTCGTATGGATCAAATGGCGAGATCCTTACCGCTGGACGTTTGTAAACAAACCTGACGGTTGTTTATTTTCATTATAGGGCCACGAAAATAGCGTCTGATACCATATTTATTATAACACCTACGTAGACATAACATAAACCGGTTTGGGTGTTACAGGAAATTACTAGAGACAAGTGGAAGTAAAAACTATGTTATAATTATGTGGTCAGAGACCTTTTGTGACTGCCTCGGTGGTACTACGGTACAATTACCAAGCTGAGGTCTCGGTTTCGAATTCGGGTCGGGCAAAGTGATATTGGATATTTCAATTCATTATCTGCCCGAAGTCAGGAATTGCCTAATATGGATATAGGCTCGCCGCCAACCACATCGCGGGACAGAAAAGACAAGGCGAAACGTGGGTGTCCTGGTGGCGCCTCTGCCTACCCCTTTCTGGGATAAAGGCGTGACTTTATGTATGTATGTGTATTTTAGTTCATTAAACTATTATTTATTTATTTTCTTGACAAGTATGCAAAATTACAAGTCAATCCGAAATTATGAAGTGCTCGAAAATCGACTTCAAAGATTCCGTTACATACATACAGACGAAGCTAATAACAGCGCGTTAAAAAAACAATGTATCAAGGCAGTATTAAAATGCCTACATACACTACTTATTTAAAGATATCCCGCGTATTTCCTGGCCCAAAGTTTCTACTTAAGCGCTGTGGATAGGCCCACAGCAATATAGTTATGCGAGACTGAACGCACCTTCGGTCAAAGAGCGACCCACATACAAACACAATGTAGTTATTATATTCCCGTAGGAAATCGTGGTGTGCTGGACTGAATCGTTGTTGTAAATAGTCATAGGCAATTAAATAAACTGCAAAATTATGTCATACATTAACTCACGCCTTTTTCCCAGAAGGGGTAGGCAAAGGTGCTACTAAAAACCACATTTCGCCTTGCCGATGTCATAGGGGGCGAGCCTATAGCCATATCAGGCACAAATTCCTGACTCCGGGCTGATAATGAAGAGAAAAATCCAATATCGCTTTGCCCGACCCGGGGTTCGAGACCTCAGCTTTGTAAACGTACCGTAGTACAACTACGCCACCGAGGCAAAATTAAGCATTAAAGAAAAAATTGCCAGCGTGATAGGGTATTTATCTATCATCGAATTTTGTATTATTTTGCAGACAAACACAAGTGCCATTAAAACAAAACATTTTTGTGAAAACAGTATTAAAGTAGCTTGTAAAATGAGGCAAATATTAGTATTTTCACACACTATAATGCATTTTAAGATTAGTGACGTCATTCATTTTGTTTTGCATCCCTTTTCTTTTACCCCCACTACAAGATTTAAAACGTTTCTATCTTGTTTAATTCTGAATGGATTTACAAAATTCTTTGTTTGTAAGATTTTAGTTAAGGATACTTTTTGATCAATACAATAAAAATAAACGAGTCAAATACTCTATTGTTTGGAGTAGCAAGAGGTAATCGTTAGTAGATAATCAAAGCCAAACGATTTTATTATTCCTTTAATTCTAAATAAATCAAAAGTAGATCTGTTTATTGTTTCATCTTGATAATAAAAAAAAAACAACAAAGCGATTTTAAAACTCCAAGTTAGCAATCAAAAACAGAGATTTACACTCCTCTATAGTAAACCTAGCTCGAATCACTAGGCAGAAAATAACCAAGCTGTTACAAACTTCAAGTCACGCACTGCGAATTAACGTGGCAACTCGTTTCGTCACGAAATACTGGACACTGTCTTTTGTAGTTTATTGTTGACCCACTTGTTTATGTCCTATTTCTAAAAGAGGTGACATCAGAGAAATCTGTTAAAAAAAACTAACATGTATTGAGATTTTATATCAATAAAACAAATAAATACACCCAACATTCTCATACATCTGACACTACACAAGCTCAAGAGTGGTGTCGTGGGTATGAGACACTACGATAGTTTTCGGTCAGAAACATCCAAACACGAAACAAATACCCTTGATTCACGCAAACCTTAATTGTTTCTGCGCGAGGACGGAACCCGCAGCCTCACGTTTAAGGCTGCGCCCACGATGGTAGCGGGGCGGTAGGGTTGAGCTGGACAGCAGCGGCAGCGCGGATGTCGCTTCCCGCTCGCCGCTCGTGTTCCGCTTCCATCGTGGGGGCGGCCTCACTGCTGGCGCCACGGAGGCTGTTGTTCTGTGAAATAGTTTCTTATTAAGGATGTTAAGACCAAAATGTACGCCAACGAACGATTTCATTAACATCATATTTGTCTAAGTGTAGCTGGTATTTCTACTATATTAGGGGGAAAAATATCAAGCTCCGACTTCACACAAGAACAGGCGTTAGAATTTTCTAATTGTTGGAATGTGTTATGTAAGTAAATGTGTATAAGGTTATTATTCAAATGAACATAATATATTATTTCTACGGTATGTAACTCCGCCAACCCGCACTAGGCCAGCGTGGTGGACTGTATGGCCTAACCGCTCTCAATCGATTCTCTTGATTGTAGAGTAGGCCCGTGCCCTGCAGTGGGACGTATATGGGCTGATATAGATAGATAGATATAGAATATATTAAAAATTATGAATATTGTAAATGCTGGCTTAGTTGAAACAATAAACAGGCTTAACCTTTGACGCGAACCAATTATATGCGTGCGAAATTAAAAGGTCTCATTGCGGGGATCGAACCCGCGGTCTCTCTATACACAGGCGGCGTCTAACCAACTGTGCTACGGAAGTTGTTGTCGTTTAAACAATTACAGTAAAGTGATTGATTGATGACACAAATGTAATCTTACTTAAGCGTTCTGAGAACTATGAATATTATCGATTTCTATTCTCATAATCGAATGTCGTCAAATCAGCTATTTGTGTAATAGGTTATAATTACATCCCTCTATTATTATAGTAACATTAAAGCTATGAAATCATGATATATTAATTATTATAAATATACCGTGAGTTCCTGGGTTCTATAATTTGACAATTGACTGCCTCCGAGGTGCAGTTGGTTAGACACCGCCTGTGAAGCGTGAGGCCGCGGGTTCGATCCCCGTACCGAAACAAATATTTGTGTGATCAACAGGAATTTGTTTCGGGTCTAGGTGTTTGTGAGACCGAAAAGTCTCTCGTAGTCTCTGATACCCACGACACAAGACTCGATTTTAGTGTGGGGTCAGGACTATGTATGTGACTGTTGGGTGTATTTATTTATTTATTTATTTATAACTAGGTGATGAGTGCTTACCATGGTCGCAGTTTAGTACGAGTAGGTATCACAATATTTTCAGATGAATTAAAAAAGGAAGGCCTTAGTAATTCCGCTGTTTTTCTTTTTACTTTTTATATTTCAAACTTTTTCTTACCTCGTTATCAAAGAAATCGGCACTACAATTTCAAATATATTAACAAATTATATAGACCATTTTGTAAACCATGAATTGAAAACTATAGAATTGCAAGCCTTTGGAAAATATTTTAATCCTAGGTTACCCATGTTTTGATCAATCTTACATGAAAGAGATTACTCGACCTGAAAATCAAAACCTAAATCACAACTTATTTTAACTAGATTTGACTCATTAAAACCATATAAAACACCAACTAAATATTTCTTTCTTTCAGTCATACAGCGATTTCTTCAAATCCCTGCTCTTCAACGCAAGGGTCATAGTCCAGATATTCTTCGTGATGGGAGGGTTTCTGATGGCCTACAAAATGCTGGTGTATGCTGAGACTCATCCTTTTACCCTGAAGACTGTCCCGATGGCCTTGATCAACCGCTGGTTCAGGTATTACGTTAGCCAATATAAAAGAAGAAAGAAAACACATTTATTATCACGGAATACCACGTACAAACATAAATTAACATACAAAAAACAAGGGAAAAATAGATATATTATTAACGTAGGAGTTTGCGCGTCTCATTGCTGTGACCACTTAGCAGAATGTTACTGCGGCGCGAGCCACAGCGCAACGCTGATTTTCAGTGGTCACCCAGAGTGACATGCGAACTTTGACCAACATATTAACTTATCAAATAATTACATACTAGAAATAATAAGCAAAAAAAAAAACAATACAATAACCAACAAGCACATATCACGCAATATTATTTACAATTGAAACATTTATAAAAAAACGTAAAAAATATGGAAGCATGGTCCTCTGTCCAATATCGATCCAAAGGTTGTTTGTAATAGATCGCCGATAGCGATAGACCGCCGACCATCACAATATCACAGTCTTGTGCCGTGGGTATCAGAAGCTACGAGAGACTTTTCGGTCTCACAAACACCCAGACCCAAGACAAATACTTGTGGCTCTCACAAACATTTGTCTCGGTGCGGGGATCGAACCCGCGGCCTCTCGTTTCTCAGCCGGCATCTAACCAACTGCGTCACGGGGGCTGTAATTTAATTTTAAGCGCTTTTCATTTCTAATGATGTTACATTTGTGGCGAACAATGAATAATTTATAAATTTAAATAACTATTGGTGACTATAATCTAAATTGGCATATGAGACATGAACATTATTTTTTGAATGCAATCCGATACTATTTTTTGAGCTCTTTAATCTAAACCGCTTCAATATAGCCAAAAAAGTGAAAAGTTATGACCACATTTCAAAAATACATATATATATATAAAATATTTTATTATTTTTGAATGATGTAAAGTAACCGTCAAGTCAAAATAAAATTTTAATAATAAAGTTTATTTGTTTCTCTCATACAGAAAATAGGTACCAAAACATGCTTAAATTAGTATGTACTCGTATTTATGTACATTAGATTCTCGTCAATTTTAAAACTGTTGTAATGTATGAAAAATTGTATTTAAATATAAATATTATTTCACGCCAACTCGTGTTTCGCGAGACATATTGTAATAATTCTAGGAACATGAAATCTCTGTGCTGTCGCTTTGCGTTTGTTTATGTATTATTCTATTTTATACGGTTAGACGATTTCTGAATTATTCAAATACATTTTGTCCTCCTGTATATTTTTGATGATTTGATTTTCAATATTTTTCAACGATTTGTGTGTCTGAGTGGGGGCTGTAGTTTGATGTAGGGGTCATTGAACTCTGTGCCAAAAGTTTGGTAAAGATGACTTTGAACTTTCTGTCGAATCCTGGGTAAATTATAGACAAAATTCTATGTGTATTAGCAAAATTTCTCCCAAGGCAAATATTTAGTTCTTAACTCAGTTAGTTAGTTCAAACTAACTAAATAGACTTTATTGCAATATACATTATTCCGTAAGGCTGTAAGATGTGCGACCTTGGTTTAATTAGAAAAATCTCTGGCCCGTTATTTTTAATAGAGTAGGCTGCCACTAGTACTTCCCACATTTCATTTAACTATATTCCGCCCCAAGATATAACAGAGGTGGACCTTCCTTGCAGGCACAAATTCTTGATACAACTTAAATGAGATACTTCAAATCGAAAATCTTATTAAAAATGCAATAGAGATTAATCTTAAAATCCACTATAGCAAAAAAAATCTGTGAAGATAACATTTTACTTTAAGATGTATCATTTGCGTAAAAAAACAATTTGAAATTTATCACATCTGACTCGGGTCTGGGTGTTTGTGAGACCGAAAAGTCTCTCGTAGCTTTCGATACCTACGACACAAGACTTAATTGATCTTAATGTGGTCTGGACTATGTATGTGACTGTCGGGTGTATTTATTTATTTAAATTATCGAGTCTTGTGTCGCGGGTATCAGGATGTACGAGAGATTTTTCGGTCTCACAAACACCCAGACCCGAAGGTAATACCTGTGGTTCACACAATCATTAGTCTCGGTGCGGGTATCGAACCCGCGGCCTCTCGTTTCACAGCCGGCGTCTAACCAACTACAGAGGCGATTGTCAAAATATATTTTATTTCATTATAAAAAATAACCATCCCTTCCTTCCAGGTTAATGCCAGCAGTACTCGTAGTGATGGGGCTGGCCATGACATGGGTGCCACACTTCGGCTCCGGCCCAATGTGGGATGCCGTGGTCAAGCGTGAACGCGACATGTGCCGCAGTAATTGGTGGCAGCTGGTCATACTTATGCCGAACCTGTTCCCGTTTGAGCATCTGTGTCTTCCTCAGGCTTGGTAAGTGATTTGCAGGAGTTTTAATAATTAAATTTCTCTCCCTCTCTCTTTAACGGCGGTGACTGGCACTGTGAAGGTCTATGCGCTTAAAATCAGGCCAGACGCATGCTCCTCTGCCTCCGAAGGCAATAAAAAAGTACTTTGCGAGGTCGAGAATATACCAAGAGTTTTTTGGTTATTCATAGACAAAATTTCCTCACTATATTATCTCACAACGTTAAAGTGCATAGTAATTCTAAGAATACACATATGCATAATGGTTTCTTAGGTTTACGCGAATGTTACACATTGAAATAAAACTATTTTATACGGATTTTATCGCGATTTGGTTTATTTTTTTCTCTTTAAAAAATGGAAGAAATGAAAATTTCTCTTTGAAATTTGGAAGTTAAAAAATGAAAAAAATAAATGAAAAATCCGTATAAAATAGTTTTATTTCAATACACATATGATTCGGAGAATGCAAAATTGAACCTACGTCTCCATAGTATTCAATACGTGATCAGAAAGTTAGAATTGTGTACTGGTGTTGGAACCCACGACCACGACTCTAGCCGCGTCCGGTCCGTAACCAACAGACTAATGATTAGGTCATAGCGTCCAAAAATCGTTTTATTAGCACACTTACCGCAAATACGAGTAACTATAGAATTCTTTGGGTCACGGTTGAACAGCTTATGGGAGCAACGCAAGGAACGGTGTGTTAAAATATTTGGAAATATACAGATTTATTGTAACATTTCCGATACGGCGAGTGCGTTTGGCGCAATAAATCCACTCCTATACTTGGACAATAAGTATCGACTTATAGGACTACTGGTGTATACCGGGTATATCAAGACTGCGACCGAAAACGAAGCCAGGTGGTACTTTTAGTGGTTACAAATACGATGCAAATAAAATTTTCGCCAAAACAGTTATATTTTTTTTTTAAATCATACGTTTATTACTTTAACTACATCATTACCTGTTTGGATACGAAATACGAGGATAAGTAAAAAAATACAAAAAAAAGTTGTCGATTTTTGCTTCAATTATCTATGAAGTCACTAATACTACCACCTGGCTTCGTTTTCGGTCGCGGTCTTGATATACCCTCACAACTGTGAGGTCTTGCATTTGATGCCCGTTTTAAAAGTTTTGATCAACGATTAGTAAAACTTAATGTTAATTGTCAACTCCGCCAACCCGCATGGGGCCAATGTGGTGGGCTATATGGCCTAGCCCCTCTCAATCGTATTCTCGATTGTAGAAGAGGCCCGAGCCCTGCAGGGTGACGTATATGTAATGGTAAAGAAACAGAAAACTTAAATTCGTTGGAATTTGGTTTACAACATTCGTACATAAACACACGCCTTTTTCCGAGAAGGGGTAGGCAAAGGTGCTACCAGGACACCCACATTTCACCTTGTATGTTCCGACCCATGATGTGATAGGGGGCGAGCCTATCGGACACAAATTCCTGACTCCGGGCTGATAATGAATCGAAAAATTCAATACCACTTTTGCCCGACCCGGGATTCGAACCTGAGATCTCGGCTTTTAATCGTACTCTAGTACAACACTAACATACGTAAATATAATACTATGTTGAACCTACATATATAAGCGTGAGAAAAGGAGCACCTAAAACACAGGTCATTAGGAATATTTGCAATTAGTTGCAATAAACGTAAAATAAATCAGACTAGGTAAATATGACTTTGCGTGAATCTTCATCAACATTTTACAGTTTACGTTTTGCGTTTTTCTGTAACTTAGCAATGGTACGAATATAATAATTATTTCCTTAAAGCTACCCGCGACAGACTAATCAAATTTTCGGTGGAAACATTTTTTTCCAATACAGTTGGATAAAGCAGTCTTCATAATTCAGCATGAAGCGTTTATTTTTATACAAAAAAAGATCAAAAAATTATATACTCATAAAACAGCCACTTTTTCTGCTAAACTTGAAGAAAACATGAATTTCATCCAAATAATTCACAAAAACGCGTTACGTAAGTCAAGTGTACTTCGCCGGGCGATTGACCTTTAGACGGAGAGATACGCATCGAGCGCCTTCTGTCGACAAAAAACGTGGAACTGCGAAACTTTCTGTTATCTGTGACGACCTTGCCCAGATTTCTTCTAGATTTCACACTCAAGGTTAAGATTGAGCCAGGTTTGCTTCTTAAAGTTTTTTTGCATTGCAAAGTCAGTAATGGAGTTGGTTATTGGTCTAGTTGTGCTCCTAATTGGAACAATAATGCCGGGGAACTCGATTTCTGATTGATGTAGAGTAAAGACTCAATCTAAGTAAAAGAGTAAAGACTGCCTCGGTGGCGTAGTTGTACTACGGCACGACTACAAAGCTGAGGTCTTCGAATCCCGAGTCGGGCAAATTGATATTGGGCTTTTCTATTCATTATCAGCCCGGAGTCAGGAATTTATGCCCGATATGGCGATAGGCTCGCCCCCTATCACATCATGGGACGGAACATACAAGGCGAAATGTGGGTGTCCTGGTTACGCCTCTGCCTACCCCTTCTGGGATAAAGCCGTGAGTTTATGTATGTATGTTTGTACTCAATCTAAATGCGAAACACATATCTTTAACACTATGATGTGTTTTTCTATTATATATAGTCCCTAGCGGCTATTCGGGTGCATAGAAATATCCTGCATAAGCGATAAAATAAATAACCTTTTGAATGAGTTATCCAAGTTTCGTTACCTTCATGAAACAATTTCTTGTGTGATATAATATGAGGTTTCATAACAGTTTTCGGGTTTATCTGGTATCCAGTATAACAGAATCATATTTGAAAGTAAGGCCAGAATAATTATCTGACTATTTATTTAACAAAACCTGTTCTAATTCAGAAGCGCAGCAGATCTAGATTAAATTACCAAAGTTGTCAATTGTCAAAGATTCAAGCAACAGAGATCGAAGTACCCTAGTTATGTCCAAGTTTTGTTAAACGAGCGCTCTCCGCGCCGTCGCTGGCATGGTATATAGTTCTATTATATTCACCAAACAATCGGTATTTTTTTATTGCAATGAATGGAGACGAGCATGCCATTCGCATTGTAAGCTGTACAACCGCTCATGGATAGTGGCAAAACCAAACACCATGAATTACACCAATGCTTGGCATTCCACTGCGCTCGCCATCCCGAGACATAAGATGTTAAGTCTTATTATGTCCAGTAGTATAGTATTTATATATTAACCTAGTATTGCTCGCATCTTCGCCCGCGAGAAAAGTTTTATCGGGATAAGAACCGTATATGTTCCGGGTTAAAAAGTACCAATTTTTTACTATTCAAACAAATAGTTTCTGAGATTGGCGCGTTTGAACAAACAAACTATCTCTTCAGCTTCATATATTAATAAAGATTATTCATCATATTCATTATAACGTCCATCTTTTGTCCTTACAAAAATATTTCCGGGTCGCATTTTCCCCAACAAATATTGGCGCTTTTACCAAAGTAAATACTGGTTATACGATGTTGAGGGCTTCTTCCAAACAACCATTACGTATAGAGGCTGATTAAATATTAATAATTAAGTGCAAACAGCTTGAATATTGCATAAGGTTTGTAAGTGCCCTTTTATCCATATCCGATAAACCGGGCATATTAAGACAGCGACCGAAAACGAAGCCAGGTGTTAGTATTAGTGAATTCAGACACAATGCGACTAAAAATTTCGCAAAAAAAAATATTTATCGTCGTATTTGGGTAGAAAATACATAGTTCTCCTTATACAATGATGAACAGCTTTCTATTTTTAAAGACGCAATGGTACGCAAGGGTTTAAATTTTTTTTTTACAAAAACTAGTTATTATGTTTGAAAAGTCCGGATGTGTTTTCGAGGACCGAATCGAGACAGATATTTGCGTCATCAAATTATCATTGGTTCGTGTACGAGTGTATGGCATCGTATGGTTTCTCTTTGTTTTTATACAAATATTGGAGACTATACTATCTGAAATTTAACTATCCAACTATAAATAATGATAATTAATACACCCAACAGTCTCATACATAGTCCTGACCCCACACTAAGATCGAGTGTTGTGTCGTGAGTATCAGGAACTACGAGAGACTTTTCGGTCTCACAAACACCCAGACCCGAAACAAATAACTGTGGATCACACAAATATTTGTTTCGGTGCGGGGATCGAACCCGCGGCCTCTCGTTTCACAGCCGGCGTCTAACCAACTGCGCCACGGAGGCTGTCCAAAATTGAACTAGTTTTAAAGAAAAATAATATTTAGGGCTTTAGTGGCTGCATAAAATCGTTAATATTTTGACAAACTCGCAAACATTACACTACAGATCGAGCTAACAACCTTCTCGTTTAAAGTCGGTTAAATTATTTGTTCAGTATGATACATATGCATAAACATAGTTAAACATCGAATATTCGCGTTGTTGCGCAAAAGTTGACGAAATGTTGATACTGTCGTGTAAATAAACCTTGGTTTACTTACCGTAATGGTTCTTGAGAAACTTGAGGGCATCACGCTTCAAATTATTATAATTTTATAATGTTTAGTTTATTTTCACTGACGTAGTTGGTTTTTTTTAAACGTTAGACGCTACCTGCGAAACGAGAGACTGCGAGTTCGATCAACGCACGGAAACAAATATTTTTGTTGTACAGGTATTTGTTTCGGGTCTGGGTGTTTGTGAGACCAAAGTTTCTCGTAGTTGATACCCACGACACAAGACTTAATCGATCTTAATGTGGGGCAGGACAGTATGTTTGACTATTGGGTGTATTTATCACTTATTTATTTATACAGGGTGTATCCAAACTGCGACCGAAAACGAAGCTAGGTGGTAGTTTTTTAGCATCAGCCACAAAAAAAGAGAAAAAAAATCGACATTTTTAGTTGCATTGTTTCTGTAGTCACTGAAACCTCCACGATGACTGTCCAGATATACCCGGCATTGCTGACTGTTTTTGTCACTTCATTGCATAGAAAAACACGGGTTTAAGAGAGAGGTTTAGGCTAGTCTACCACGCTGGCCTAATGCGAGTACCTAGACTTAATGTACTTGTATCAGCCCATATACGTCCCACTCCTGGACACGGGCCTACTCTACAATCGATTCTCTCGATTGAGAGTGGTTAGGCCATGTAGTCCGCCACGCTGGCCTAGGGCGGACTTTACATACCGTAGAAATTCTTGCAAGTCGCTTTAGTTTGCACGTTGCCTCGCATAGTTTTCCTACACCGTAATAGACGAAAAAATAAAGTATTAGAAAAAAGTCGTTACTTTAGGGAAGAATTCAATTTGCTATTATCTACTAAACCATAAGGAAAAAGACGCACTTACATCGATTCAAGATGCGTGGACAATTATCATGTATGGGACAATTTGTGCCGGCACAGCGCGTGAAATTGCTTGGTTCGCGATCATGCGTGTCGTCCAGCCGAGTTTTTATGTCGGCATTACAAAAATTAATCAGGTACACGGTAATGTACGTAAGTGTGTCGCGATTCAGTTTCATACTGTGAATTTGGATGTAGTATCTGGACTCTACTGCGCTTACCGTCACTGTAGTCACTTTGCTGTGCCAGTAAAAAAAATAATGAGTATCTACCGGCGAGACATTATTAGCCGGCGTGTTAAAGTATTTTTACGTAGTAATAGTTGAGTTGCCCGAAGCTCGGATTTGTTCTTATCAGGATGACATAATATAATAGGACACAAAAAAAATTGTCAGTGCGGGGATCAAACCCGCGGCCTCTCGTTTTCAACCAACTGCGCCACGGAGGCTTTCTATTATGTTTCCTGTAATCATTTACACTAATCACGCATATGCAACCATGTTAAAGATATTTATGAGATAATAACAATTAATTAATGTAATCATGTACGCTATTATGTGAAATTTAATTGAATTTTTTTAGGTTAAGTAACTGCTAAGTAACTTAAGCATACATTATTCAGATCCATACATAAATGATAAATATACTTAATATGCACACGTAATGTTGAAAATATATTTTAATATATAGTATTAAACAGGGTTTATCAAGACTGCGACCAAAAAGGAAGCCCGGTGGTATTAGTGACTTCAGACACAATGCAACTAAAATTTTCGTAGAAATAACTTTTATTTTTTTTTGTATTTTTTTACTCATCGTCTTATTGGTTGATACATACATAGTTTTCCTAAAATAATAATATACACATCTTTATTTTTAGAGACGCAATGGTACGCAAATGCTTAAATTACTTTTTTCGCAAGAATTAGGTATTTACCACCCAAACACGATGATATTCTAAACTAGTAACAAAAAGTAAAGTAGAAAAGACTAAAATATTAAACCCACCAAAAAGGGATTGGATAAACAAAGATGTTATAAATTCAATTAATTTACGCAATGTTTATTGGCAACAAATGAAGTCCAATCCAAGCAATAAAGATGTACAGAAGAACTTTTTGAATGAAAAAAACAAAGTAAACAACATGATCAAGAAGTGCAAGAAAAACTATTTTTACAATTTATTTAATAACAATAAGCACCCTAAGAAAATGTGGGAACTAATTAATAGTTTAGCTTTAAATAAAACTAAAGACAGCAGTGCTCCCCCTAAACTAATATGGAATTCTACCCCTATCACGGAAGGTAATGCAATTTGTAATCACTTTAATTCTTATTTTTCATCAATTGGTGCTGATTTAGCGAATAAAATACCAAATTTTTATCATGTTAATACGGGTAATATATTAATGTACGAAAGTAGTTTTACACATCATAATACACTTAATAAACTCACACCATGTACTACAGAAGAATTATCAAGAATCATTGACAATCTAGACAGTAATACTAGCACAGGCTTGGATGGCATTAGCACTAAAGCATTAAAATGTCTAAAAAACATAATTGTTGATAGGTTGGTGATCTGTATTAACGTTTGCCTGGTGCGCGGAGTCTTTCCTGATACCCTTAAGATTGCCAAGGTTAGCCCTATATATAAGTCCAATAGTAGATCAGATCCTAATAACTACCGCCCAGTATCTGTCTTACCTGTTATTTCAAAAATATTTGAGAGAATTTTATATGACCGCTTAAATACTTACTTAAAAGAAAAAGATATTTTAATTGAACAACAATATGGTTTCCGTCCAAAATCAAGTACCCTATCTGCTGCAATAGACTTGATAACCAAAATCAAGACTCATATTGATAAGAAAAATATAGCCTTAGGTATTTTTATTGACTTGAAAAAAGCCTTTGATACGGTAAGTCACAAAAAACTATTACTCAAATTACATAATATAGGTGTAACAGGTACAGCACTTGACATATTTTCATCATATTTACAAAACAGGAAGCAGATAGTAAAAATTAATAATTTTATTAGTTCCACCAAAGACATTTCCTATGGTATACCTCAAGGGTCCATACTTGGTCCTTTATTGTTTCTTTTGTACATAAACAATATTAACAAAATTGGACTTACCGGGCATCTTACTCTATATGCTGATGATACATGCCTCTTTTATTTCGATAAATGTATTCATGACATTATAACAGATGCACAAAAAGATCTTGATCTACTCAATGAATGGCTAAAACACAATTTATTAACAGTAAACACATCTAAAACATCATTTATGATTTTCAAAGCAAAAAACAAGCAAATACCGGATTTTACACCACTAACTATAAATCACGACATATTAAAACACACCCACCAAGAAAAATATCTTGGTCTGTGGATAGACGATAAACTTACTTGGAAACTACATATTAATCATGTTAAAACAAAACTTAATTCAATATTAGGAGCCTTACGTAAATCATCCAATTATATTCCAAATACAATCCGTACAATTATTTATAATTCACTAATTAAATCTCATCTAGAATATTTGATCGAAATATGGGGGTCGGCTCCCACAACCAACTTAAACCCTCTACAAAGGACTCAAAATAAAATTATTAAAGTACTACATAAATATGACTTCCGTACTCCCACTACCAAATTGTATCACGAAACAAAATTATTAAATATTAAACAACTTTATACATATTACACTTGTATTCTCATTAAAAATATCCACAATAATTCTATCCAGACAAATATTCAGTTACCTACACAATGTCATAATTATAATCTAAGAAATAAACACAAACTTCAGTTAATTAATGTACGCACTAATTATGGGAAGAAAACTATATTGTTTGAGGGAGTGCAGCTGTTTAATAAATTACCTAACGACATAAAAGAATGTGACTCAATAAAACAGTTTAAAAATAGACTTAAAAAATATGTGTGTAAAATGTGACTGTATTGTGCACCCAGCGTCCTAGATATAAGTTGTATTGTTGATTTGTTTTATATCTCATTGTAAGTGAACTGTATGTTTTTATGAGAATAAATTCTTTAAACCTATATTCAAAAAAATCTAAAAACAATCTGTCGCTTTTTTTGCTAATTTTTTAGTTGGATTGTGTCTGTAACCACTAAAACTACCACCTGGCTTCGTTCATGGATCTCAAGGAAACATGCACACCGAAATGTTTGCAAGATATTTATTGTATGTCTCTCATTTTTATTCACATTGGTAGGTGCCTCATAATAATATGTGAGAAGCCGCCTGGGTGGGTACCACCGCAATGTCTATTTCTTCCGCTAAACAGCAGTGTAAATGCACTGTTGTATTTCCGTTTGAAGGAAATTGTAGCCAGAGTCACTAATGGACATATCAAGACGTAACATCTTATGTCTCAGGATAGCGAGCGCTGTCGAATGCCAAGCATTGCTTTGTAATTCATAGTGTTGCTACTGTCTATGAGCGGTGTTATCGTTTACTATCAGGTGAATGTGATGCGCGCCTTTAAGTCTTGTCAAGACTTGTTTTCCTTCATCATTAAAGTGCAAAATAATTGACTATGACAACACAAACTTGACTTCGAAAACTCAGTGTGTCCTAGGATTCGAACCCGCGATTAACGCATCGACAGCCGCGTTCGGTTCGTTACCAACAAGCCACCACGCACTTGTTACTAATTATGTACTATCTTTGCTTAAACAGAGTTTCAAAGCCTTCATTTTGCCAATCACATTAGCTCTATACAGGGACATTTCTATGAAATGAAATCACAAGTAATAAAACATTACTATTACGTTACGTTCGGTCAATGAGATTATTGGAGACCTAAAGCCTTCAAAGCGAGACGAGTGTTTAATATAATTTCTTATGGAGTTAGAATTATTTTACACACTTTTATTCATCTAAAAACAACGTACATATTAATCGTGTTTTCTGGGGAGTTTCAGGTGTATTTATTATATTTCTATGCGCGTTTCGAAGCAGTTGCATTACAATTTACAATACAAAAGATGTGATACACAAATATATATAATATATTTTATAACCAACTTTTGGGTGATCTTGTTCAGTGATACCCTAATACTATGATCTTATTATTTAATGAGAGATGTAAAGGATAAAAACCACACGGTAGTGATTTGACTATGTCCCTGGCATTGCGAAACTCCACGAGCGGTGGTAACCGCTTATTATCAGATCGTCTGCCCATAAGTTAAATCGCAAGAAAACTACTAGAAAACATGATCCTCTACCGTAATGAATTATCAATTTATTTAATTTCTCTTGCAGGTACCTTGGAACTGACACCCAACTCTTCCTAATAACCCTAGTGGTGATGCTCATCATTTGGCGCTGGCCCAGGAGCGGAGTCCCAGTTCTCTCAGTTATAATGGTCATCAGTCTTCTCATACCATTCCTACAGAGCTACTTCATGAACCTCCTGCCTATACGCGTTAGCATCTTTCCTGAGTAAGTAACAAAAATACATCAAATAAAACCGAGCTGAAGGTAGTGGACGTAAGCTCAGGAGCGAGTGTTGTGAGAGCACGTACAGGGAGCGTAGTGTGTGACGCGCGGGCCGGTGGAGCGACGAGCTGAAGGTAGTGGATGAGAGCGCAGGAGCGAGTGTTGTGAGAGCACGTACAGGGAGCGTAGTGTGTGACGCGCGGGCCGGTGGAGCGACGAGCTGAAGGTTGTGGATGAGAGCGCAGGAGCGAGTGTTGTGAGAGCACGTACAAGGAGCGTAGTGTGTGACGCGCGGGCCGGTGGAGCGACGAGCTGAAGGTAGTGGATGAGAGCTCAGGAGCGAGTGTTGTGAGAGCACGTACAGAAAGCGTAGTGTGTGGCGCGCGGGCCGGTGGAGCGACGAGCTGAAGGTAGTGGATGAGAGCTCAGGAGCGAGTGTTGTGAGAGCACGTACAGGGAGCGTAGTGTGTGACGCGCAGGCCGGTGAAGCGACAAGCTGATGGTGATGAATATAAAATTAATAAAAAATAGTAATAAAAGAGTAAATAAATTCTAATACCGTTTTACAAATATTATGAATAGCCCAGTAAACTGTTACAACACCACTCTGTTTACAAACTCGTGGTAATACAAAAAGTAATAAACCATAATTAAACACCACCGAACAAAATGTCCGCGGAAAATTCATATGAGAAAAGTTTTTGCGTTTATTTACTGGAACGTTTGCCTTTCGAAGAGATTATAGGAATAATTTCATTTAGTAAACTCTTTTGTAGGTACTTGCGAGGTTATTGATCTTGGTTCTTTAGTAACAATAATTTGAGGCTATATTAAGCGATTGGAAGCTTAAAGCAGTAGATGAGTCTTTGTGGAGTACCTTGGGAGAGGCCTATGTCCATCAGTAGACTGCTGATATTGATGATGATGATATAGATATATAAGATAACTTTGTAGATGGTTAGGTCTCTCGTTTACAAAGAGCTATGTGGGTAGTTACCACCGCTTTGCCTATTTCTGAATAAAATTAAATTTTGAAATAATACAAACAGTGATATTTTTGGGCGTTAGGTAATCGAAACGTGGGTGTCCTGGTTGCACCTCTGCCTACCCCTTCTGGCAAAAAAGGCGTGAGTTTATATTTATATGTGTGTAGATACATAGACCTAACGTCACGCCCTGACAAGCGGTTTTCAGAACCCTACAGTTTTTAAAAGATATTTTGAGTGGTGCTGCTCCTCTTGTATAAGACAAATACTTGCTCACCTCGTTCTCCTTCTCATAAGAAAATGATGTACAGGTAATTTCTACCATGCAATATTATTCACAGATCCATAAGAGATATCTTCGGGTACAATGAAACGTTCTACCACGCCTACGTGTCAGCTCAGGGCAACTGGGCCGGGTATCACCTTGGCGTCCTAACTGCGTACTTTTACCGCAAGGCGCAGACTAAGAAATGGGACCTTGGCGGCTCTCTTGTAAGTACAGTGTATTATTTTTCTTATTAGCAATTTTGGTGGTAAAGAAAAATAACGTATACCAGTGAATTTGTAGAATAAATGTTCCTATAATATTTTGGTTTTCTTAATTTAAGTTTTCCGTTGTAATTACGCCATTAACTTATTAATTAAATTATTAATTAACTACACTAACTCCCGCACAAGACGATAGGGAGATAGGGGTGACTGAAAACCAGCGCTGATCTAAACTCTAGTTTCGGTCAGCATATGCTGAGTCATTTCCTTTTGTCTTTCGGTAATGTTATGTTTGCTTAAATTTGTTGTATTATTTGTTAATTTTAAGACAATAAACTTTTTTTTTTATTTTTTTATTTTATTTTAATAATTTTCAAGTATTTTGAAGCGAAAATCTTACTATAACAGTACTGTAAGTACTATGTGCTAAGCTCTTTCTTCTTCAACAAAGGAGAAATGTAAATGAGGCTTCTGTAACTTGAAAGACTAAAGTACATATACAGGGTTGATACCAAGCAGTCATCCTGTCATAAAATTATAAGTAATGATTCTGCAATTCGAATTTAAGTCACATTGCGTTGACTTCCGAATTAGAACAAGTACAGAAAAAAGTTAGTGTAATAAAAATTAACCAGAAATAAGTAACTCAGGCCAGAAGATCAACACTATATTCCTTTTTCCAGCTGATGAAACTCCTTTTCATCGTATCAATACCCGTTGCGATGGGCTCAGTCCTCATGGGCTGGGATCTGCATCACAGAGAAGCTTCAGCCTTCGAGTCAGCAGTCTTTAACGCCTTCAACCAGAATTTCTTCGCTCTGGCCATCTGTGTGTTCGTTATTGGATACTTCTATAGGTGTAATCGTGAGTATTCATCTATTCATATTACTATTCAAATCCTAAATATCTGTTTGTTATTTTTTAAAGAGTAAACCCCTAAATTGTGAGAAACAAAATATTATTATACACGTGGGTAGATTGGGACCTGGTGATAGATGTAGGTTCTCTTAAATACTAAATCATAACAGAAAAATTATCGTAGAAAAAAGTAATATAAAATTGTATGGTTTTGATAACATTTATTACAAAAATAAATTAATAATTTTGGCCTAGAATTAAATAACAC
Organism: Deilephila elpenor; assembly: GCA_949752805.1. Classification (NCBI taxonomy): domain Eukaryota; kingdom Metazoa; phylum Arthropoda; class Insecta; order Lepidoptera; family Sphingidae; genus Deilephila; species Deilephila elpenor. The sequence continues at coordinate 8,511,119 of OX457118.1, read as the reverse complement.
TGACGCCCAAATACTGGAACGCAACTTAAATGTAACTTGCGCTTAACTACGTTAATCCCGATTAAATGTACTGGCTAAGTGAGCCGTGCGCTGTTAAGAGCAACTTATTATTTGAATGTCGTTCCAGTATTCGGGCGTTAGTGTTTAAAAAATAAGCCCCATTACTACAGATACAAGTCTTGCCTGATAAATTTCGGAAACTACATCAGAATTTTTAGTCCTAATCTAGAAATAGTTGATGATGTCACGAAAGCTACCTACCATCACCCACTAAAAGCCCCGTTTACACGGGGAGGGATCCTCGCCTAATTTCAGATGAGAATTGTATGCCATTGTCGCATTCTGTAATTGCTCTAAGACTATAGTATTTTGGCAAACATTTGCACAGTTTAACATTTTTATATTCTCTTGTGACTGACTCGGTGGCGTAGTTGTATTACGGTACGGCTACAAAGCTGAGGTCTCGGGTTCGAGTCCCGGGTCGGGCAAAGTGGTATTGGATTTTTCAATTCAATATCAGCCCGGAGTCAGGAATTTGTGCCCGATGTGGCGATAGGCTCGCCCCCTATCACATTATGGGACGGAACATACAAGGCGAAATGTGGGTGTCGTGGTGGCGCCTCTGCCTACCCCTTCGGGGATAAAGGCGTGAGTTTATGTATGTATCTATATTCTCTTGTATTGATAGTCAATCACCACGCACTTTAAAGTTTAACGATGAAGGAAAACATCGTGAGGAAACCTGCATACCGTAGAGATTTTAAAAGAATTTCTACGGTATGCAAGTCCGCCAACCCGCACTAGGCCAGCGTGGTAGACTATATGGCGTAACCACTCTCAATCGATTCTCTCGATTGCAGAGTAGGCCCGTGCCCAGCAGTGGGACGTATATGGGCTAATATAGATATTCTCTTACGATTATCGTAATATCTTTGAGGAGAGAAATTCTCCCTGCGTAAAGGGGTCTTAAAGCTTTATGTTTTTAAATGTATTTTTCTTCGCAGCAATATACGTAGGCTCTGTAGAATGGGGTCCCCTACAGCCGTTGGGTAGGATGTCGTACTGCGCCATGTTGCTTCACGCCACTGTCCTGAGGACCTATGGCGGGCAGATGAGGAGATCTTTCTACGCCACTGACTATACTGCTGTAAGTACCATATTAATCAAATTGCCGATCAAAGACCTTCAAATACCCATGTATATTAATGTCTAGTGATGAATATCCTACTAATTCTACTTATTAAGAATGCTATAGTTTGTGAAGATGTTTACATGATAGAAGTAAATTAAGACACTTTTGAACTTCAGGTGTCCAAGAGCTCATTTCGGGCCTGCTGTCAAAAATTTGATGACGTTGCCCATTGTTTTTCAATTGTTTCCATTGTCAAAACTCATCTGTCAACACATGGACACCTGAGGGGTTAAATAGGATTCTTTTGAACTCGAAAATTGGGATGAATTGGAAGCTTTTATCTATTTTTTAAATAGAGCAATACTATTACCGTGTTTTATGCATCCAGTCGCTGTCCTCTTGGGTAAGGCCTATGTCCAGCAGTGGACTGAAACGGGCTGATGATAATGATGATGACCGTGTTTTATTTGCGTGGCGCAGGTTTACGGTTATTGTTCATTTGTTAACATAATTGTATGTATATTAAGACATGAGAGTTGGATAATTTGCGTGGGATATTTGCACCCGGGTGAAGCCAAGTCTAACCAGTAGCGAAGATACAAAATCACTACAATCAACTAAACAGTCAACAATTTTGTAACCAACTTCTTTCTGTTTCTAGATAATGCTCTACGCAGGAATTGTATCCACGACCTACCTCTTCGCCTTACCTCTGTACCTCTTCGTGGAAGCACCCGCGTGTCAACTCCAGAAACTCCTTCTAGGACCCAAAAGAAGACAACCAGAGAAGCAGGACACCAACGCGAATCACGTAAAACCTGGAATTTCTAACGTTTCTGTGTCTACTGTGTCTACTCATATATAAATATCTATAGGATAGAATGTATCACCTTCAAGAGAAACTTCGTATTAATAATTCTCTATCAACCCACCTTGATATTCGATAGAAGTCTAAATTTTATAAATAAAGAATATTCTTTCCACATAACACTATAGATACTGTCACATGGGATCAATCATCTATCCATCAGCCAAAGAAAGTCCACTGCTGAACATAGGTCTCCCAAATGATTTCCACAGTGACCTGTTGGAGGCAGCCTGCATTCAGCGACGTCCCGTGACCTTTACCAGGTCGTCTGACCACCTTGTGGCTGGACGTTCTATGATGCGCTTTCCGCTACGGCCTACGTGGTAATAGGATCAGTAGTGGCAAAGAATTCAAATAAAGAATTCCAACTCTTTTCATCACACTAGGTTCGACTAGTAAAGAATGCCTCAGCCTTCTACACCAGTCCACCTATAGACAATTTGTATACAGTGTAAAAAATAAAATAAATAAACGAAGCGCTGGAGATGTACGAGTTCTTAGCGACAATTGCTTGTCGTTGTCTTGGATCAATTTCTGTAAGCCCACCTCAAGTATAGATAGAAAACTCGTAATGCAAACATGACAGACTAGATAGTCTCTCATGATTGATAGATGATGCCATGTACACTGCAAGTCCTGTTAACTAGGATGAACAGTGCTACGCATAGAATTCACATCGAGCAATGAGGCTGTGCGTGCGTGAGTGCGTGCGTGGTGGCATCATGTGGTGCTTACATGTTCACTGTGGTCGCGGGTTCAAATCCCAGGGCGCATATTAATTGATTATCAATATGCCCGGGGGGTATATTGATAATCAATCACCACTTACTTTAACGGTGAAGGAAAACATCGTGACGAAACCTGCATACCATAGCCATTTTAAAGAATTTCTACGGTATGTAAATCCGCCAACCCGCACTAAGCCAGCGTGGTGGACTATATGGCCACTCACAATCGATTCTCTCGATTGTATAGTAGGCCCGTGCCCAGTAGTGGGACGAATATGGTCTGATATACAATAAGGCTTATTTAGTTTCTGATGTTCGTTTCACTAAACAACAAAGTTTCCCACTGAAAACAAATAGCTAACAGAATATTTATTCACGCATTTCGCCCAGGTAGCAATCACGGTATACGGTATACGATGGATAATGGTGCAAATCCATAATTTGTCTAAGTGCTTCTTTTCTCAATTACCTTATCGATTTTAACGATTGAGTATTAAAGTAGCAGGTCAACCGATTTTAATACAACTTCCAAATCTTTCATCAAATCTAAAACTTTTAGGGTTTTTGGGAATAGACTAAATATAATAAAATAATTTCAATAATACCTATGCTTTTTACGAAATGCCTTTAAGATATTGTACCTAATGTTACCAATACGCACTTTTAGGCCCTGCGCAGACGACAGACTATCCGTGACGCACTTTTTAGTCTGTGAAAATAGAACCTATGCAATTATATGCAGTAACGCACACGACGCGCAAAAAGTCCGGCGCACAAAAAATCCGTGTAATTCGGGCAGACCGCACCGCGCCGCGGCGCGCCGCTCCGCACAAAAAGTGTGTGAAAAAAATTGAACGTTTGCTTCAACGCGCGCTAACGCAGACGGCGCACTCTTTAGTCGGCAATCTGCATTTGCTAGGGGTGGGTGGACGTAACGCACGCGATCTATTATCATAGCGCCAGAGGTCGATGTAACTATGTCAATTCAAGAAATACAAAACAGACCAGCAATTTATGATACTTCTAAGGCAGAATATCATGATAGACATTTAAAAAGAAAAATGTGGGAAGAAGTGTGCTGTAATGTTTATTTGTCCCTTCAGTAATCTTTTCGAAAGTATAGGATGTACCCAAAATTCTCTATTTCTTCTTCTTTTTCTGTACTTCATGTACAAAATAATACTTCGCGATCTCTGCACGATTTCCATAGCGTCTACGTCCCTACAGCTCTGCCGACAAAATGATCGAAGATGTGCGTCGTGTGCGTTGAGTCTGTGAAAAATCCGCGACCGACTTTTTGCGCGCCATGCAGACTTTTTGTGCGCCGCAGACTCGATCGCACAAAAAGTGTGCCGTCTGCGCAGGGCCTTAGTATTTTCCTGGCATTGTAAGATATGGTATAAGAATTGTATTATAGATGTGTACATAGCCTTTGTAATAAAAATTTTTATTAAAAATTTGTTTCTTTGTAAAACATAACCTCTTATTTTTTTTGATTTTACCCAATGCATGTTCCTAACATGACTTTTCAGCAATGTCCCTCAATGATTTGGTTTATTATTTTCTCTTATTATTCCTCAGTCTATCAAGGTGACTCAATACTGACCCATTTCTCATCAAACCTTTTGTAAGAAGGTTTGTAATTTCACCACTTTAGCCTAATTTGATCAAAAGTTCAATCGAACTATCATTCTGAATACGAAAGGAATGAATTCAGAGGCAGATCTAAGACGAGGTAGAAGGATATAGTGCAGAGGGACATGCGAGAATGTCAGATTCCCGAAGACTACTTCAGGGAACGAGCCAAGTGGAGAAGAAAAACGAAGAAAGCTGACCCCATCACCATGTTAGGATTCATAGTATGGAAGAGAGAGATTCTGCATAAGAAACAGAAATCTAAGGAGCACTGTATGACCTGCTAGTACTACGTCATAACTTTTCTTCTACAAATCTCATTTCTGATTCTTTTTAAGGAAAATTCAAAGATCCGTGTAGCTTTATCGAATAACCCAATATAGACCAAATTAAGCGCCTGGCAAAATCTCCTAAGCAACGTGTCGATTAGATGCTATTGCATAATGTGGACACCTTAGCGAACAGGAGCGAATTAATTAATCACACAATACTCGACGGGGTAACCGTGAGAATCGGACGGCAAACGAATACCGCATAGGGGTTCGGGCACTGTTACTGTTCGCCACGCCATTTGATTGTCGTTTAATATAAAGATTTGAGGACCAAAGGCCTTACAGACGAAGATGCCAAAATCCAGGCGAAATGGCCAAAGTTCTGTAGAAAAAAGGACCTCAAATCTTTCCTCTTTATAATATTAGTATAGATGAGAATTAATCCCACCTAAGTCGGTCTAGACCGCATATTTACACCATTTCATGTAACCTATATATATCTTCGTTTGTATCCCTTTGCATTGCAAATCCCTTTGCATATATTCCCATATTGGCAACCTACCAAACTTACATGCAAGTGACGTCCCGTGACGTCATCTAAACTTGCCCCAAACCGTCGGGGCGGTAGACAGTGGAATAATTAGTTTATCAATTCACAATGAGAGTGATCTAACCGATACACCGGAGACTGTCGCATGTCGCTCCATCTTGATTGATGGTCTGATTGACTGACGCGTTCAGATTGCTCGTCAAGTAGTTTGAGGTTCATTGGAGTTTGGTGGTTATGTGTAGGACGTGTTAAGATTCAATGTATCATAGGCTACGATGTTCTTTTTTTTATTGCAATAAAAGGTGAGACGAGCACGCTATTTGCTCTATAGTAAGTGATATGACCGCTAATAAATCAAACCAAACAAAACCATGAATTACAAAGCAATACTTGGCATTACACTGCGCTCGCCATCCTGAGACATGAGATGTTAAGTCTAATTATGTCCAGTAGTTACTTGGGCTATAATGTCCTTCAAACCGGAACACAACAGTGCATTTACACTGCTGTTTGGTGGGAGAAATAGACATTAAGAAAGTACCCAAGCGGCCACATATGAGAGACCTACCACCAGTATATTTAAATTTTGATATATTATTTCTACATGTAAAGCAATATATATCGCGAACTATCAAGTTTTTAGACAGGGCTTTGCTACTGTCCAATGGCCCCGAGAAATACCATCTACTTGATTTTCTAACTGGAGCAAAAGGAAATGAATCATATTAAGGTGATCGGCAAAGTGATCGGAAAAGTCTCTCTTAGTTCCTGACACCCACAACACAAGACTCGATATCAGTGTGGAGTCAGGAATAGTCCTGCATAGGCATGTGATTGTTGAGTGTATTTATTTATCTAAGACCATGTTCCACCAGCTGCATCACTATATCTAAGCAATCTAAAAAATAATTACTTCACCTTCTTTCATTTTTTGGAGTCACGTCTGTATTTAGTCAATTACCACGCGTAAATAATCGTGAAGAAATCCTACATACAGGATCTTAATAAGATAGGCTGAGCCAACGTGGCGCACGATGGCCTAAGCAAACTCAATCGAACTCCTAATTGTATAGGAGTCTCATGCCCAGCTGTGGGTAATTCAGAGCTGATATAGCACATAACTAACGTTTTACCGGTCTATTTCTTTCTTTAGATGTGATCTATATCTATATCAGCCCATATACGTCCCACTGCTGCGACGGGACTACAATCGAGAGAATCGATTGAGAGTGGTCAGGCCAAATAGTCCACCGCGCTGGCCTAGTGCGGATTGGCGGACTTTCATACTGTAGAAATTCTTTAAAATCGCTACGGTATGCAGGTTTCCTCACGATGTTTTACTTCACCGTTAAAGCCTTTGTACATACCAATAACAATTTACTTACACTGCTTACTGTAACAGTAGGCAAAAGCAATTTGGAATGTATAGGTTAACATGGAGTGTCACTAACTTAATATCGACAATCGATGTCGATAATCGGATTAGAGCCGTCACCTATAGCCGATCCAACTAATTCATAGAGTAAGTGTCGCTTCGACATGACGTGATTGAGGCGTACGTTACACCGTGCTGTAAGTTCTGGACTGGTTCTTAGATTTTCTTTAATGTTTAAATAAAACTATTTTTACCTCCGCTTCGCTTTGGCTTCGCCTTGATGCAGATATTTTTTTACTTCAAATCACACTAGAAACATTTAATTCCTTAACTCAACCTTAATACCCAGCTGTTCCTTTTCGTTCCCTCCCCGCCAGTGCTATCCCATTATACGAACCAAATACAAAATACAACAAACAATTTATTAACAGTCGGTTTCGTTTCATTACCTTCCATACTTACGATATTGAAAATTTTATAAAACATATTATCTAGTGGAGGGTAGTTATCGTAGTTAGTTTATCATCTTGCTTGACTTAGTTCAGTATCTCGTGACCACTTGCAGAAGCGAGACGTACGCTCCGTTGCTGCGCTAGTGTTTTTGACTAATTTAAATTGTTTTATGGACGATATAGTGCAAGTGATGTTGAGTGCTACAACAATCACCGTCTTTGTCGGCATCCAGCCAGCACAAAGAGCACGATTCCGGTGAGTGATATGTCTATATAACATGATATAGTACATCTGTGCTATTTTATTATTATCATCTACCATTGTTACTGTATCCGCTGCTCTGTGCGCCATTTTAAATACCAGATTGTAAAGAGATGCCTAACCGAATTTATACAAAAATATTTTAAACTCCTGCGTTATAAAGTGAATAACGAGTTCTGAATTTAAGGCTAAATATGTTACACTTCGATGTATACCACGGCCCTGTAAGCCCCATATTGACGCTTACAGATGCCTCGTGCGGTCCGCCGCAACCATCTGTGTACAAGCGTGCAGGTAGTCCATGACCACTGCGTCTTGTTAGGCCTTTTATTATATGTCTACGGATTGCCATATATGCGGTTGGTGTCCCATATACACCCACTGCTAATACGTGACTCTTTTACGATAGACTAGGACAAGATTGTCTACAATTCATCACGCTGGCCTATCGATTAGGAACCTTCACAACTAGAAATTATTGTAAAAATCTTTAGAATATGCAGGCTTTTTAACAATAATTTTCTTGACTGTTAAAATGCGTGTGATATGATGACCAATGGCTCCTAAAAGTAAAAGTTAACGGCGTTTGAACTCGCTTCATAAGCGCTTCAGCATTACTATTGCATATTGAAATTCAGGCCTTCTATATTAACCACTAAAATAAGTTACACTTCTATGTACACCACGGCCCTGTAAGCCCCATATTGACGCTTACAGATGCCTCGTGCGGTCCGCCGCGACCATCTGTCTACGATCGTGTGGGTTTGGCGACGTATCCATGTCCACTGCGTCTTGTTAGGCCTCTCATTACACGTTTACGTATTGCGGTGTGTGAACTGAGTACATGAAGTAACAGCTTACAAAGGTTTCTCAGGATTTGTTGATAGGTGGCGCTGATCAATTAATAAATACACCGAATTGTCGCTGTAGTGAGACCGAAACTCTCGTAGTTTCTAATAAACGCCTCAAGACTTCTTGACGCCTCAAGCCTCAAGCCTCAAGACTTGTATCTTAGTTTGGACTTTCGGGGTTCAGGTCTAAGTGGGTGTTAGATGTATCTATTGTATTTACCGGCGCAAGATCATTTCAAATAAATTAATTAATTAATACACCCAACAGTCACATACATAGTCCTGATCCCACAATAAGATCAATTTAGTCTGGTGTCGTGGGTAACAGAAGCTACCAGAGACTTTTCGGTCTCACAAACACCCAACCCGAGAAAAATATTTGTGGGCCTCATTAATATTTTTCTTAGTAGGGGTCGAACCCACGGCCTCTCGTTTCACAGCCGTCTAACCAACCGTGCCACGGAGGCTGTCAAATATTACTCAATACTCAATACTTTATGCACTCTATATGTTAAAAAGGTGTTACAATTATTATTGTATGTATAATATTCTATCTGAAATCACTACAATATTACAATTAGCACCAGGTCTTGTCACTTTATCTGCCCATATATGTCTTACTGCAGGGCACGGTCTTCCTCTACAATCAAAATAATTTGAGAGGTGGTAAAGTCCACTACGCTAGCCTAGTGCGGGTTAGACTTTACATACCATAGACATTCTAAGATATCGTTATGGTATGCAGGTTCCCTAACGATGTTTTCCTTCACCGTTATAGTGCATGGTGATTGACTATCAATGACACATGACTCTGAAAAGTCAGGGGTGTGCTCTGGGATTTGAACCCGCGGTGGAACATGTTGGCAGCCGCGTCTGGTCTGTTGCTAACAGGCCACCACGCACTCACGAGGATTGAATATACAAACACATTATCAACATTTCGCCTTGTGTGTTTCATCCCATGATGTGATAGGCGGCGAGCCTATCGCCATAAATTCCTGGCTCCGAGCTGATAATGAATAGAAAAACCCAATATCACTTTGTCCGACCCGGGATTCGAACCCGAGTCCTCAGCTTTGTAGTCGTACCGAAGTACAACTACGCCACCGAGGCAAATTATCAAGCCACTATAAAAATAGACACACAAGCTCCTAAACCCTGAAAACTACCTCACTTGTTTAACCATATGACAAAGCGAAAGCACGTAGATCGCCGGAAGCCATTCTACCCAATTTGGCTATCTCATTGTTCCGAACTGTTGTGATAAACTTTAAGAGAAAACCAGGCATTTGTAGTTGGCCGATATCGTTTGATCTGTTTCAATACATTATCAATAAGTTATTTTTATTTAATAAGTTTTATTTTACTTCATTATCGTTTTTTCTTTATTTAATAAGTTAAACTTTTATAATTACATTTTTGACTCGAAGGTGTTGTTGCTAGACTTTTAAATAGGTGTACTAAAACCATACATACATACATAAACTCACGCATTTTTGCCAAAAAGGGTAGGCAGAGGCGCCATAGGACACCCACATTTCGTCTAATATGTTCCGTCCCACGATGTAATGGGGGCGAGCGGTTTGCCATATCGGGCACAAATTCCTGACTCCAGGCTGATAATGAAAAGAAAAACCCAATATCACTTTGCCCAACCCGGGCTTTTTAAACCCGAGACCTCAACTTTGTAATCGTACCGTAGTACAACTATTAAACCATCTTGCACGTAATTCTAAATATTTAAAAATATTTCCGCAGAATAAACTGCAACGCCTCTTAATAATTAAATCTATTATTAAATTATTTGAACATCTTCCATCCATTATTCCACATCTCAAATGTTTGTACGCATATTACGGGTAATTTTAGCCAATAATGAGATTAAAACTTTCGATAACTACAACTCTTTTGTGAATTATTAAATTCTATAGAATATTATTTTATAATAATAATTTATTGAATTCTAGCTGTTTTAGAAATACAATCCACTTTTATTTTCAATTATTTACTGCATTTTAGTTTTATTGCATAAAGTAGAAGGCATTTTATTCAATATGGTTCTGTAAGAGTGCTCAAGTGAAGTGAAGGTTAAGCACGATTCGATTTTCTCGCCAGACTCTTATCAAACGCCTTGGTAAGGCTGCCTTCGCCTTACTAAAGCATGACATTGGGGATTCTATTCCATCCATCCATCAGCCAAAGGACGTCCACTGCTGAACATAGGCCTCTCCCAATGATTTCCACAGTGACCTGTTGGAGGCAGCCTGCATCCAGCGACGTCCCGCGAGGCCGCGACCTTTACCAGGTCGTCTGACCATCTTGTCGGTGGACGTCCTAAGCTGCGCTTTCCGCTACGTGGCCTCCATTTGAGAACTTTTTGGCCCCATTCTATTACCCGTCGGAAATATCTGTGGACCTGAATAATAGATGTTTTTTTTTACTGTCTCGCCCTCACACCCGCCACTGCAACTCCTGTAAGCCAGGATCAACAGTGGCACGCATTTTAATGTCTAACTTGTATTTAACCCGCAACGAAATCAATCAAAAAGTTCAATTAATAGGAGGAGTTGGAATAATAGATGTTACTGGAACATAAGTTCAGCAAATTCAAAATATAGGTTAAACAAATTGAATTAACATAGAAAAAAGAATAGAAAATAGAATTCGCATCCATCTCAAAACGTTTTTAATGTAAAATAACATAGCAGATAGGGGAAAACAAAAAAATTAAATGTGAACCGCATTCCAGCGAGGTTCACAGATATTTCCGACAGGTTATAAGTTTCCTACGGACCGACTGTCTGACAATGACGGACGATGCACTATTTTTGACAATTTTCGCCCAAAATGAGCAAATTATTTGACAAAAATTACTTGAGGACTGGCTATATGCTCAAACCGTGCGAAGCCATAATGAATAACAAAACCAGACATGCATTGGGCTAATTACAAATAGGTCAAGGTTACACCAACACCAAAAATTGTAGCATACGCTTTATAAGAATAAGAAGTAATATTATTCGTAACAATAACTTCCTGCCCAATCTTCCGCAACAATAACATTAAGCCGTTAGCCAGAATAAGGCCAAAAGCCCGGAAAGGCCAAAAGCCACACTGCAATAAACAGATTAAGTGGAATAGCCACGCAGGCGCGTTTAAACGAATAGTTATATTTATTTAAGGTACGTGAAATTAAGCCTCAAACAATCCCTTTGCGAGATCGTGTTGACTCCTACCATTGGAAATCGATTTCTTTGTCGTACATATTTTCTAATAAATTGACAGCCACCGTGGGGCAGTTGGTTGAACGCTGGCTGTGAAATGTGAGGCAACGGGTTCGATCCCCGCACCGAGAGAAATATTTGTGTGATCCACAGGCATTTGTTTCGGTTCTGGGTGTTTGTGAGACCAAAAAGTCTCTCGTAGTTCCTGATACCCACGACACAAGACGCGATCTTAGTGTGGGGTCAGGTATCTATGTGACTGTTGGGTGTATTTATTTATTTTATATTTCTTTTTAAATGCCCTTGATATCACCGGATTAAAATGGTTGAGTAACGTTAGTTTCTTGGGATCAGTGCAGAATGGGGCGGCCTGGCTGAGGTGGTACCAGCATCCCACAGAAAATTAAATGAAATGTCGGCTTTCCTGTCGTGTTTCATTCAGTGGGTAGGATTACCGGGGGACGAAAATCCCCTTTCTTCTCCTTTGCTTTACTTTCCTCCTCTTATTTTAGACGCCGGCATCGCACCTATGATTCATGAAACGTAGATATTCATGGATCAATTACTATAAGGGGAGCCTTTTTTACGTTTCACGGATCGATGCAACTTAAACTCTTTACTAGTTAAATATTCTCTAACTAAACTGAACTATCTTAAAAAAATACCTATAACTTCCTCCTCTCCTCATTATTTAGCTCTCTCTCTCTCTCTCTCTTTTTTTCTCTCTCTCTCCCTGTCTCTCTGTTTTCAGCCACAGAAAGTCCACTGCTGAACTCAGGCTTCCGCCAAGGATCTCTATATCGACCTGTTTGAAGCCTGCTCCAGCAACTTCCTGCAACCTTAACCAATTTTTTTTGTTTTTTGTCATCTAAAGTCTAACATTATGAGCTATAAACATATTGAGTACTGATTATGAAACGAGAAACCACAGTACGAGTTTCCGTCTCGCAGTCGCTCATCCTGTGATAAAGTATCGGCCATAAAACTTGTCCGTAACGAGTGCCCTGTCGGTACCAAACGTGCAATTTATCCCGGCCGCCCCGCCGCGCTCCCCGGGAAAAGTCCCGGAACGTTTATTAAGACCGACAATCCCGGTTTTGAATAACGTCTCCGTGGCACAGTTGGTTAGACGCCGCCTGAGAAACGAGAGGCCGCGGGTTCGATCCCCGCACTGAAACAAATATTTGTGTGATCCACAGATATTTGTTTCGGGTCTGGGTGTTTGTGAGACCGGAAAGTCTCTCGTAGTTTCTGATACCCACGACAAACGACTCGATCTTAGTGTAGGGTCAGGACTATGTATGTGACTGTTGGGTGTATTTATTTATTTATTATTTATTATAAAGAAAAAAGGTTTTTGCACCATCCCTGTCTAAAACTGCGATAAGGATAGGGGTTGACTATTATATAACTAACTAAAACCTTTTCCATGGTAAATCTGTACACCTTCATATACTCACGATACACACAAAACTCCACTTATGGCTGTAAAATAAATAAAATTAATCAAATAAAATCCTTATCATTCCTACATTTACAGAAGAGGACTGGTCCTCGACAGAAGCGAACGTAATGTGAGTAAACATATAAAACCAGAGATAAATATATTTTTTAAATTACACGTTAGAAAACCAACCTTATTCATCGAATAAAATGATGGCAATAAATGGCTATCGGAGCTCGGAAGTGGTTTTGAATAACTATAAAATAAATACAGGGACATCTAAAACGGTCCTATTCAAAGTAGAATGCAAACATTGCAGCGTATACAGAACCTATAAAACTGGCGATACCTTAATAAATGACTCCGTTCCAATAGATATCGCTTGACCGAAGCCGTTCTCTTACATGCTAAATATTGTGGAAGGAAACTTGGGTTTGCAATCTTCTCCACTCTTATATCACTCGCTCCTTAGCTCTCATCCACTACCTTCAGCTCGTCGCTCCACTGGCCCGCGCCTCACACACTACGCTCCCTGTACGTGCTCTCACATCACTCGCTCCTGAGCTCTCATCCACTATCACCTTTCAAGGCATCAATTATTCTCACACCCGCGTGTATGTCGTGTGTCTGTGTGTTGTTTATAATTTCTTCATAAACAAATGAGCCATCTCTGTATTTTGTTAACTGGAAAACGAGGGCGAAGGCAACTCGGCAGCAAAAATATTTAAATTAGCCTCATACTGCTCTGTAGGGGTATTTATTAGATTTTTATACCAATAGCTCCTCCGACTTTTAATTTAATGAGCGAAAATAAAGATCCAGGCTGTCTTCATTTGCCGAGTATTTCATTTCAGGCCATTAAAATTGCTGAGGGAAGTGATTGTAAAAAGTTTTCCGTTTTACTCATTATTTTGTTGAACTTTAAAACTGTTAAAGGATAATATTACCAGCTCTATGCTTTTTGTACAAGATCTTTCAATCCTCGCTATTGATCTCCCGTCCAATGTTTTCATGTAATCGTTGCTATGTTAGAATATTCGTATCAACACGGATGTCAACGATACATTTTAAGTATATATTGCCGTAAAATGTCCCGCATAATTTATATTCCAATAAATATTTTTGGGTGACCGGACGATCTGGTTAGGAAGCAAGGAAGGTCGCAGGAAGTCGCTGGATGCAAATTGCTTCTAACAGGACTATGTGGCCATCTATGGGGGAGGCCTATGTTCAGCAGGGAACTTCCTGTGGCTGAAAAGAAGAAGATATTTTTTTTTCTCAGTCTCTGTATATAGTATTTTGACAACCTCCGTGGCGCAGTTGGTTAGACTTCGCCTGTCAAACGAGAGGCCGCGGCTTCGATCCCCGCACCGGAACAAATATTTGTGTGAACCACTGGTATTTGTTTCGGGTCTGGGTGTTTGTGAGACCGAAAAGTCTCTCGTAGTTCCTGATACCCACGACACAAGACTCGATCTTCGTGTGGGGTCTGGACTATGTATGTGACTGTTGGGTGTATTTATTTATTTATAGTATCTATTATTTGTAGAAAGTCTCTGGTAGTTTTTGACGTTCTCATGACAATTTACGGTAACAATAATATTTTGATTTTTTCCACCAACCTATGACCAACCTAACCCCTCACAATCGAACTCTCGATTGTAAAGGTCCATGTCCTATAGTGAGATGTATATGAGTTGAATTAATGTTATTATTTCGACATTAATTGAGCAGATTACTCTTACGTAATTTTGCTCTATAAGCAGCGAAACTACATTAATCAAAGAACTTTTCCAGTCATTTTCCACCGCATTAAGTTATTCGAAACTGTATGTAATCACATTGATTACAGCCTTGGCTAAGACAGCCTTTAGTCTCGGCGCGGTGCCAAAGATTTATGTCACTAGAAATGATGTATTTTCTAATCTATGGATTTCATTTCATTAATTTTTTCTCGTATTTAAAAGTAGATTGCAAAAATAGTTTCATAGAATTTTGCAATTTGATTTTCAATTAATTATTTAGACATACATAGATATACATAGACATACATGACTGCCTCGGTGGCGTAGTTGTATTACGGTACGGTTACAAAGCTGAGGTCTCGGGTCGGGCAAAGTGATATTGGATTTTTCTATTCATTATCAGCCCGGAGTCAGGAATTTGTGCCCGATATGGCGATAGGCTCTCCCCCTATCACATCATGGGACGAAACATACAAGGCGAAATGTGGGTGTCCTGGTGGCGCCTCTGCCTACCCCTTCGGGGATAAAGGCGTGAGTTTATGTATGTATGTATTTAGACATAAATTACTAGTACCAGATCGATGGCACCCTAGGCACGGGCCAGGTTTAAAATACCTTGAACCGAAAAAAATGCATGAAGAGATTGATGAAAGTAGACGAAGCGAAGTATGTCAATATCGAGCAAAGTGGATATCCGTAGTCTCTGCCTACCCTATGGGATACAGGAGTGACGTTTATGTATGTATGTGTGTATTTGGACATAATCAGGCCAGCATATTTGTGTCGACCACCAATAGATAACCATCTCACATCAGCGAATACTGTAGATGGATAGCATTTCAGTTACCACCTGACTGATCGATGATTGGTGAAGGTCTCTCATATGTGAGAGGCCGCCTGGGTAGGTACCACCGCAATATCTATTTCTACCACCAAACAGCAGTGTAAATGCACTGTTGTGTTCCGGTTTGAAGGACATTGTAGCCAGAGTAACTACTGGACATAATGAGACTTAACATCTTATGTCTCAGGATGGTGAGCGAAATGCCAAGCATTGCTTTGTAATTCATGGTGTTTGGTTTTGCTACTGTCCATGAACAGTTTCGCTTATAGGCAAATGGCATGATCGTCTCGCCATTCACTGCAATAAAAAAAATCTCGATTACATCCATCAATTTATATTACATTACTAATAACATCAAAAAAATGGTTAAAGACTATTACCTTTCTCTATAAGCAGCTGCATAAAGAAGTTTTTATTTCCTCTTTTCGTCTCAATAAGTAATTTATATTTAGCATGTATATTTGTATGTATATTTATTTATATAAATATTTATATATGTATGTATATTAAGTGTATTATTGAATTATGTATCATATATTGTGTATATATTCACTATAAATAATTTGTTTATCTATTCCCTTAAAAGAGCTTGTTTTTTCTTTAAATTCTATACTGCCCTCTATTCTTATCCTTTTCTTATATCCATCCAAAGGTTGTCTGTAAGAAATCGCCTAGGGCGATAAGACCGCCAACTGTACTCTTTATTTATATCTGTGAAATGTTGTATGCCTTTTGTTTTTTCTGTGTGTGCAGTAAAGAATAAAATAAATAAATAAATAAATAAACATACGAATGTGAGTTTGTTTGACTTCCACTCACTACAACTCACCCGATCATCATGAAATTTTGTAGACACTATCAAAGGTACGGAAAAGGACATACGGTACCTTTCATTTAAAAAAAAAAACACAAAAAAACAGTTGTCTGACACAAAAAACTAAGGTGATCCAGCATAAAAACTCGACCCACCGCGTAAAAGAAATTGAATTCAATATCTGAATATTAAGAACGACAGGATCTTTAGTATCCTGGACTAAAAGCTGTCTAGAAAATTCTTTCGTGAGCTATCACAAGCAAGTGAGAGAAATCGCGAGCAAAATCTAGTAAGAAATAAACTTTCCTATAACCTTGGAATATACAGCGCTTTAGAAATTCTTTCTCATTGATGGATACCCTGTTTTGTCGGCCACGCTCCCTCGAGATCCGAGTTTTCTCGTAACGCCGACGTAAGGTTAATCAATCTTGTTGTATCAACACTACCAAAATATATGTTATAAAAAATATTTATTGAATATTATGCGGGAGCGTAGTTGGGACTGGAGAGGAAAGATGAAGATGTATTTTTTTGTATAGGGTTCTGATTGTTTATAGTTTTTGGTGAAACTAGTTGTAATCTTGAATACACATCACTTCGGAAAATTTTATAATGTTACTTCGGAAAAATCGTAGTAAAAGCCAAACAAGAGTAAAATTTTCAATACTAAAGTAATAACTTTATAATTTAAAGGAGAAACAAACGCCAGACCTCGAAGCTCAAAGCATTTACACCATAGTAAGAACCCGACTATGCTAAATATTAAATTAATATTTAAGCATTGAGGTTGTATACCTCAATGGATACAAGCAAAGTAAACACAAGCAAAAATACTTTAAGAGAAAATATAAAACAGGGAAAGTTAAAAAGCACTTCGAAGTATTCTTTATTTCTTTGTAAACACGTGGGAAGCTAATGGGTGTAGCGTTTAGGTAAAGACTAAGAACGGTTTACATTTACTCTCATTTACTCTCACACAAACACGCTTACATACACTAAGGCTGAAGCACTAATTTTTCACAAACCACGCGACGAAAACACTTTGGCGACTCGCATAAAGTCAACCTTTGCTCAGGATACGAGAAAGTTAATGGAATGAACGCATGTGGTAAAAATACACTGCTAAATGCCAGCACTTAATTTAGAACCTAATGTTTTGGAGACGTGACTTTGTGCTCGAATTGTTCCGTATTCCTGTTACTAGGCGACGAAATTATTCGCTCCATATATTATCACTTCTGAGACGTTATCTCACATTATAAGGTCAGGAGCGAGTGTTGTGAGAGCACGTACAGGGAGCGTAGTGTGTGACGCGCGAGCCGGTGGAGCGACGAGCTGAAGGTAGTGGATGAGAGCTCAGGAGCGAGTGTTGTGAGAGCACGTACAGGAAGCGTGGTGTGTGACGCGCGGGCCGGTGGAGCGATGAGCTGAAGGTAGTGGATGAGAGCTCAGGAGCGAGTGTTGTGAGAGCACGTACAGGGAGAGTATTGTGACGCAAGGGCCAGTTAACTGATTATTAGTAAATAATGGGCAATAGTAAACACAAATTGATCTGAAAGCCTGTAACAATTATCATACAAACTCAGTTAAAGCCGCATTAGTTCAGTGCGTAATTATCAACCGATCAGTGCGGTTGAACCACGATAGAATTAGCATATTACTCCAGATTATTGTGGTTGCAACAATTTAGATTAGCTTTGTACCCTAATACCCGTGAAATAAATACCAATGGACTCCCTAAGCTATTACGAATTTAGTGGGTATTGTGAGCAAATACTGTCATATTAGGCAATGGAGTAAATAAGGAATAATAATATTTGCTTTTTGAATCAAAGAAAATTAATATTCCTCTCTATATTAAGTGGTACTCTGAAAGATTAAGATTAACGTGTTGATGTGGTGTAGTATATAGTTTTAAAAAAAAATTAGTGAATTTTGAAGTTTCTTATAGTCATTATATCAGTGAGATTTCAGGACGTTGATTTATATTAATTATTCTTAATATCCTTCAAATGTATTTTATGTGATATACCTATAATGTTTACATGATATTTTTATCACACTTTTAAAGACTTTACTGTATTATGTTATGATACTATTTAGCTATGCACTGGTAGAATTAAATATAATTTTATACCTATCGCTGTTTCATGTAAGTAACGCAATTATTTACATTAAACTCTGAATAAAACCTCAATAAAACTCCCTTTATCTTCCAAATCCGTCTTAAAGCAGGTCCGTCTTAGGTACACAAAAATAGAACTAAAAAATCCATGTGTAAATCTCTAAATCGTGAGTCGACGTGTAAAGTTGAGTCAGGATTTCCGATTCATTGATCCTGAAACGAGCTTAAGGTCTTAAGTTTGAGGGCGATGTGGACTGCCAAGAAATAGGGAGGAAACAGTATGACAAGTTAAATAGATTGCATATACATCTTATTAAATTGACGTATAATTGTCCAGCGTTGAGCACCGAACTCTGTAATTAAGTAATGGTTAAACTTAATTAGTTAATAAGTAATTATTCAACTTGGATTAAGCTAAAGTCGACAAGGCTAGCCTATTAAGTCTTGACGGACGTCATTTTACTATTATTATACTTAGCTAAAAGATCCCACTGCTGGGCAAAGGCATCCCCCAAGCTCTTCGATACATCTCTATCAAGAAGACGTCAAGAAATTTGACGAGAGATCTCTATGAGATGCAGGTTTCTTCACGTTGTTTTCTGTCACTGTTAATTCCCAACTAAGAACACAACTCAGGAAAATAAGACTTTCCTGAGACTCGACCACCACTTCAGCAGTTCGCGGCTACTTCGTTACCAACAAGACAGCACGCTCTAAATCTATTACTTTACCTATACAGGGAATACTATACCTTGCGTACCATTTCATCTTTAAAAATAAATAGTGTACATTATTATTTTAGGAAACACGGCGTATTTACCACTCAAGCACGATAGGAAAAAATCTCAAATTTTTTTTTTTTTTTTTGCAAATGTTAAATTTAATTTTTTATTGTCTGTAATCACTAAAACCACCGCCTGGCATCGCTTTTGGCCGTAGTCTGGATACACCCGATATAGAACAGCTGGTAATTAAATTCATTAAAATTCCCATCCTGTTCGTCCTTACTACTCATTTGGTTCATCACGTTTCGTCTCCGAGTGAATTCCCGGCTATAATTGAACTACAGCGGCGTCCTTTGACTGCCTTTAGTATTCTGGATAAGAAAAATGCATTAGGTGCATGCGACGTTTCGTTAACAGTACTTCCACGAATTTAAAAGGAAGGCTGAAGGTTAGGAAACATAATTGTAAGCATCATAAAATAATTGTACAACTTAAAAAGATATATAAATATATGTTAAACATTTATCAATTTAATTTATGCATTGTATCGATATTTAATGTGCCCTTAGTGCTTAACTTTATTTTTCTGATATTCTTTTTGTCGTTAATTTATTTTTAAAATATTTGTATAAAAATATAAAATAATGATAAAGTAAAAGTGAAAGTAAATCCATCTATATAATTACGAGCCTGTTGTTTTCTTTTTCTCTCGCCGCTACATCCCGTTCAAGTATGTATTAATAGTCAAACAGCACGCACTATACGTACACTATACGTGCATACGTACGATAATAATTATTTTTTGTTTAAACCCAGTAAATAAGTCATTCAAATCAACATTGACAACATAATCTACTACCTTTACGTCGAAGTCCCTCAATTTCTGAAGCCTCTTTCTATAAGGTATAACTTTAAAACGATTTTTTTTTCCACTTATAAAATGAAGCTCAGTTTTATATAGATTAAATTCCTGAGGCGAACGGAAACTTTATTAGACCGAGCATCTTGAAGTTGGTATTGCTTTGAGCGACTTTGATCGCGAAGCAACAGTTGCTAATCCTTTAAAACGACATGTTTCGACTTTAGTGCTATTAAGTATTGTTAAGAGCAAAATACCTCTTTTAAGCTGATGGTAAGAGCTGAAGAATGAAGTGGTGGCCTGTTGGTAACGGACTAGACGCGACAGCCAACATGTTTACCGTGGTCGCGGGTTCAAATCCCACGGCACACCCCTGAGTTTTCAGAGTCATGGGTGTATTGATAGTCAATCACCACGCACTATAACGGTGAAGGAAAACATCAAGACGAAACCTGCATACCAATTTCTCCGGTGTGTAAAGTCCGCCAACACGCGTTGGGCCGTAATGCACTATAATACGGCCTTTTCCCTCCCACTCGTACTCTCGATTGTAGAGGAGGCCCGTGCCCTGCAGTGGGACGTATATTGGCTGATACAGTATGTACGGTGATTATAGTTTATATACAATCAACTGTAATATTTGAAATAACAATACTAATCTTGTCTCTCAATTATAATTACAATCACCGTTTCAGTAAAATTATAATTAAGTTGATCAAAAGTTACATTTCAGTAGACGCTTCAACCCTGTCAATTTTCCAAGACGTAGTTCTAAGACGTATTTTATGTTAAATCTAAATTTGACGCAGATGGATATTTCTCATCGCGATAGAACCGTTAATGTAATTAAATAGAGTAATCCTTTAATTAAATTGCTCTAATTCTTGTCTGGGGCACTCAAGTACGCGACGCTTGGTTGACAGCAACTAATCATCTTATATTCCTTTATAAATATAAATATAAATACACCCAACAGCCACATACATAGTCCTGACCCCACATTAAGATCAATTAAGTCTTGTGTCGTGGGTATCAGAAACTACGAGAGACTTTTCGGTCTTATAAACACCCAGACCCGGGACAAATACTTGAGGGCTTCACAAATATTTGTCTCAATGCGAGGATCGAACCCGCGGTCTCTCGTTTCACAGCCGGCGTCTAACCAACTACGCCACGGAGGCGGTCAAGTCAGTTAAAAGCTTTAGCAAGACAGTTATAAGCTGCATTGGTCAAAGTGCAGTGTACGCTTCTTTGAACTACATAACAGCACTCGGCTATACGCCGCGTCGGTGACAGTGCGGAGAGCGCTCGTCTACTGCACTACATAACAGCACTCGGCTATACGCCGCGCCGGTGACAGCGCGAAGAGCGCTCGTCTACTGTACTACATAACAGCACTCGGCTATACGCCGCGCCGGTGACAGCGCGGAGAGCGCTCGTCTACTGTACTACATAACAGCACTCGGCTATACGCCGCGCTGGTGACAGCGCGGAGAGCGCTCGTCTACTGTACTACATAACAGCACCCGGCTATTCGCCGCGTTGGTGACAGCGCGGAGAGCGCTCGTCTACTGTACTTTATTACAGCACTCAGCTATATGCCGCGTCGCGTCGGTGACAGCGCGGAGAGCGCTCGTCTACTGCACTACATAACAGCACTCGGCAATACACCGTACAGCGCGTAGAAAATTCGTCTTTAGCGCCAAATTTCAGCTGTCCACGCGTAACTTACAATCGCACAAACCACTTTCCTTATCCCACTGAAGAAATGGCCTCCAAAAAGGCATTTTCACCTCGTATTCTGAGAGTTAAAGAGTGAAATTTTTCAAATAAATACGCGCAGTAAATTTGTGAGCCACGAGAATGGGTTGGATGATGTTCATAAGTTTGGGAATTTAGATGTCCAACGCGCACGTGACATCGTTAACGGGGACGTGAGTACTAGTTTAGTTAAGGGCGATCGCATAGCGACCCTTCTGAGCAATCTACGGGATATTTCTTATGTAGTATTGGTTTATGTAGGCTCTTTATGGATCTGAGCGTTATTTCTTAGTGGATATAGGATCTGAAGAAAACCTTTTTCTGTATTTTCTTGTTGCTGGACTTAGGTTCGCAATTGGGTTTCGTCATAACAGATATTATGATTATACTTTCAGATAATTGTCACTGTAATTATTTATGTTAACTTTTTATATCTTAATAATATATTCCCATAAGTTAAAACTTCACACCTAATTGTCTCTCCAAAAAATATACCCCAAACATTTTGAATATATTTTCCCTTAGTTCTTTGACCTTACAATAGGTAATATTAGAATTGGTCTCTCATAACTTGCCAAGTAATGATCACGTCCCGAAAGACATCAAAAGATTCTAAATTGACAAAGACGTTCTAAATTGAGCAAGACTAAGTCAAATAATCTAAAATCAGTTAATAGTCTTATCACCAGGTAGATTTTTTAAGTATTTCCACTGCCCCTAGTAAAGTCCTGTGTCATTAAGATATCCCAAGTTTAGTCTAGAATCTAGATAAGCCTTATTGCTCGTTAGCCTCGTTAAGAGAGACTATAAAAATCTAAACGCAGTTACGAAGAAGCTAGATAAGATTTTTAATGGTGTAATCTGGCTTATACCTGGTAGAGGTAGGTATCGATTTTTGTTTTTAGTAAAGGTTCTACAGGAAATATAGAATATTTTATACTGACCGACAAAGTAACTAAGGTATAAAGGTGTATTATACCTTAATTGTAAGTGGTAAGATGGTAAATGCAGTGCAGATGGAGCATCATTCGATACGATTTTTTTTACACCCAACAGTCACATACATAGTCATGACTACACACTAAGATCGGGTCTTGTGTCGTGGGTATCAGGAACTACGAGTGGTTTTTCGGTCTAACAAACACCCAGACCCGAAATTTATTTGTGGTTCACACAAAAAATTGTCTCGGTGCGGGTACCCGCGGCCTCTCTTTTCACAGCCGGCATCTAACCAGCTGCGCCACGGAGGCTGTCTTGATCGAATGAATCTAATTACCTATTTGTTTATTATAATTATTTTCAATGTTGGACACGGGACTCTTCTACAATCAAGAGTTTGATTCAGATGCATAGGCCAAAGTCCACCACTCTGGCCTAAGGCGGGTTGGCGGACTTTTAACTAATTTTTATTAATAAATAAATCCAGCAGAATTCCAAAAATATTAAAGTCTCGTGGACGCGCCTTAACTCAAAGGAGTGCCTCAGATTTTGCATTTCAAATGACCATTTAGATCGAAGTTTAACCAATGTCCAGGGACGTAAAATTAATGGTATTTACTTATAATGGAATTCAAATTGGATGTCTAGGTTTGAATGGAACCCGCGCGCCTATGTCCGACGGTTAGTTTAGACTTCAGAGTATAGTTATATTTTTTTATAAATTTTACATTTAAAATTAGCGAAAACTTCAGGTCTCTTGTTCAATCCATGGTAACTTAATTTATTGGAAGTCTGTATTTCGGGTAAAACGTCGTGCGACATTCTTTATACTTGGAAATTCTTCGAAATTATTTACATAGGGTCGGTTATTACCCTCGAAAAAGCAGTTTTCACAAGTGCAAAAAACTTCAATATTGTTTTTATCAAATCCAGTTGGCAGTTAACAATACAGTGATTATAACAGCTCAATTCGCAGCCTAATTAAATTCATCCATACTAATTTATCATAATGAACTGCGCTTTAATAATATTCTGTGCACGTGAGGCGAGAAATTTTGCTTAACAATTGATATTAACATAATTTTTAGCGATAATACTAGACAATAAACCAATTGTTTAAAACACATGTTACAGATAGAATATAAAGTTTAAGATATGAAAAGCACATTGCTTTGCCAACACTAACGAATACTAACATTCTAATCTACGAAAATCACAAATCATTTTTATCTTTCATAAACCCCTCCATTAGTTCAATTCTACATTTTAACTTCAATAAACGCAAACCTCTTAACTGTCAGCACGTACAACTCAACCTAATGTCAGTAGCACTTGATTACAATTTATGACGTCACGAACCACCCTGTATTATACAGGGTGCGCGCAACAATGTGGGCTAACGAGATATTTTGCACCGACCGAGCGGATTCAAATTTAGACGGATGCAATTGGAATACGCAATTGGACGTTCCCTCGTTGGTTAAACGTGTAACTTAGTTTCACTGAAGATGAACGGGACTTGGGTCAAGTATTTTTGGGCAAACCATTTTTGTATAATAAAGTAGCGTTTGCGTGAGGGAAAATTTTGAAGTAGCTTGCGTCGGCTTTGTTGAATTTTGGAGTGTATGAGTTTGAGTATCTTTTTAAAATTGCATTAAAAGTAATTCTCATAACTTTTTCTTATACAGTATTTATACTCCAAGATTTAAGCCAGGCTTTATAATTGTTAATTATACAAAACCTATCCGTCTTATGTATGTATCTTCCCATATACGTCCCACTGTTGGGCATGGGCCTACTCTACAATCGAGAGAATCGATTGAGAGTGGTTGGCCATATAGTCCACCACGCTGGCCTAGTCCCAATTCCTTTGGCGAATAAGATTTCTGAATGCATTACAATTTGTTTCCTAGGAGAAATCATAGGAGGCGAGCCTATAGCCATATCGGGCACAAATTCCTGACTCTAGCAGTACCATCACAAGATTGATTAAACGTACGCCGCCTAGACTCTAAAGATTACTGTTTAAGTTTCACGTCAAGTCCTTAGTAGAATGTCAGTATTCAGTTACTTTGTATACACGATTTTGTACAACAACTTAGTACTTACAGTGTTCTTAATGTATAGTCCTGGTACAATAATTGTTGTGATTTTAGATTATAGTATAAATAAATAAATACACCCAACAGTCACATACATAGTCCTGACCCCATACTAAGACCGAGTCTTGTGTCGTGGCTATCAGAAGCTACGAGAGACTTTCCTGTCTCACAAACACCCAGACCCGAAACAAATGCTTGTGGATCACACAACACAAATATTTTTCTCCGTGCGGGGATCGAACCCGTGGTCTCTCGTTTCACAGCCGGTGTTTAACAGCGCCACGGAGGCAGTTGTTTTAGATTATACAATACTAGTTAAACTTTTATATTTTGCCTCTCTCTTGAGCCACAAGAACTGTAGAAAGGTCTTAGTTCAATATATAGATGTATCTGTCAGTCACACACAAAAACCCAATCCATTAATTATAATTGACCCATGTTATTGAGAATGCGTCTGCCTTCTGAGAGTTGGATATATGTATGTATGAGCTCATATAAGTCTCACTTCACGAGCCTCCTCTACAGTTGAGACTACGATTGACAGGGGTTAGGCCATTAATTCACCACCCTGGCCTAGTACGGGTTAGCGGACTACACATACCATAGAAATTCTTACAAATCGCTCTGGTAAGAAGATTTCCTCTCGATGTTTTCCTTCATCATTATAATTCGTGGTGATTGACTATCAATACACGCATGATTGCAAAAATTTAGAGGTGTGCCCTGGGATTAGAACCCTCGACCACCGTGAACATGTTGGCAACCGCGTCGGGTCCATTTACCAACAAGCCACCCCCTTCCTCATCGGCACTTCTGGGAGTTGTAAAAGTTATTTAGCACATGATTTAACGGAAGAGGAAAACATTGTGGGGAAGTATTTATAACCTACAGATTTAAAAGAATTTGTTTGGTATGTAAAGTCCGCTAACCCGCCCTAAGCCAGCTTGATAAACCACGGACTAATCATAATAAGTCTCAATTGTTCGGAGACCCAGTGTACCATATACCAGCCGGAATATGATTCTATTATTTAGTGCTAAATATGTCGATAGGCTCGCCCCCTGTCGGACGGAACATAAAGGCGAAATGTTTGTGTCTTGGCACCTCTGCCTACTCCTTCTGGGATAAAGGCGTGAGTTTATGTATGTTAAATATACTACCAAAAACATGACTATCGTGAATAGTGATTGCAAAACTATTCCGGCCCTATAATTTCCCGCTTACCTCAAATTCCCTAATTTATCAAACCAAAATCTGTCAATGCTTTTTACCCCATTCCCCAAATCAGCCCCATCTGGTCGAGGATTTATAGCCCAACAACAATCGTAAAAAGGGGTGAGAAAAAAAAGCCCTCGATAACGCCCGACTTAGATTTGCTTAATGGGGTATTAATGCCCTTAAGGACATCTTGTTTTGGGGTAGCAATGGGGGTAAACGGCAGTGAAAATTTAGGAAAATTGTTTTTGCCAACGAACGTTGAAAACAATCGACAAATTGTTTATTGAAAATATTTTTACATTATTTAAATTGATAATGATAATTATTGATATTTTCATTCACCATAACTTTGATATTACTGTCACTAACGCCACTTTATTTTTATTGCCTTCGCAGGCAGACGAGCATGCAGCTCGCCTGATGGTAAGCAATCACCGACGCTCATGGACCTTCGCAATGCCAGGGGTCCAGCAGAACAAAGTCGCTGCCTACCGTGAGGAGAGTACTCTCTTTAAGCCTCGCTTAAAGAAGGACAGGTACGGTTATTCAAACTTATTTCCGGCCCAAGATGAGGAAGAGGCAAATCTATTGCCTTCCCAGTCTTTCTTCCTCTCTGTTCATTCTTCAGCCACGAGAAGTCTAACACTAAATTGCCCTTCCCTATGATTTCGATCATCATATCATTATATCGGGCACTAATTATATTCGGTAAATGATCCAAAAGAAAAATGTAATACTTAAAACTTCGTGGTGGCCTGTTGGTAAATTGACCAGACGCGACTACAAACATGTTCAAAGCGGTCGCGGATTCAAATCCCAGGGCGCACCTCTGACTTTACGGAGTCATGTGTATATTGATAGTCAATCACCACGCACTATGATGGTGAAGGGAAACATCGTGAAGAAACCTGCATCCCATAGTGATTTTACGAATATTTATGGTATGTAAAGTCCGCCGTCACGCACTAAGCTAGCGTGGTGGACTGTAAAAGAGGCTCATGCGCTACAGTGGGACATATAAAGGTTGATACAGTACAGTACAAATCATCCAAAAATCAAATCTAGAACTTTACATAGAATTGATTACCCGACCTAAAAATCAAACCCCACTCACGATTTATCCACACTCAATCACTAAAATACTAACCCAACTTCACAGTTAAACCGATAATTAACTAAGAGTTAAGCAAAGTGATATCAAAGTCGAGACACAGACGGTTAAGATCCGCTAAATAATTAAATGTTACATTGCAATCCAAAGGCATTTTTCTTTAAGTCTGAAAGCTGCATTGTCAGAGCGAACTGAATGGCAACTCAGCTTTACTCTTTACAAAGAGTTAGATTTCTACTGAAAATGGCAAAGATATAAATAAATATTACACCAATTTGAAAGTGGTATAATATACGCAATTGCTCTGGTACCTCTGTATACAAGTGTAGAAAACCTGAAATAAGGAACCTAGAAAGAATTTCGTAAATATACTTTAAACGAACTAAAACGCATGAAGAGATTGATTTTTAAATAAGTACAATCGAAAGTTACATCCTTAGTCCTAACTTCACATTATATTCTGATATTCACGACACGTGACTTGTGTCGTGAATATCAGAAGCCCCTAAATACCCGAAACAATATTTGTAGTCTGCACAAACATTTGTCTTATTGCGGTTAAATCTGCTTCCCCTCGTTTAATAGCCAGCTCTCAACCAATTGCGACAGGTAAGCTGTCGTTTACATCTTATTTCTGTCTTTTACACCACTGAACATAAAACGTACAATGAAAGTGTGTCATAAATATACTATAAGAATCATAATCTTTTTTTTTGTAGTTGTCGGTAAATAAGTGAAGAAAATTTGTTTCAATAAGTTTCTTGCTTCCAATACTTTTGCGAACAAAAGACTACCATGTATAAACAATGACAACTTAGTTTCACTTTGAGAAATATGATTTTACTCGGAAACGGTATCAATGCTTTAACTTCTAGGAAGCAATCATACTTTATAGAATGTTCGCAAACAATTATTTTACAAACAGTTTTTGTTACAAACGTAGGGGTTTTATTTTTATGCGTTGGTAATTTATTTCAGTATCGTAGGAGCGCTTTGTATATTTTTCTTTTAATCTTTTTACCAATTAAAGTCAGCTAAATGACAAAGAAGACTTTTTTAAATGTTACAATGACACATAAAAGAACACACATCACAGTCGATGTTAATTTAATAATTTAAACATGTTTATTTATCAACACAAAAGTAGGAAAGTAATTTTATTATTATAGTTACATTTTAGTTACCTTGGACAATTGGGTATTTGACTATCATCGAATTTTCGTATTATTTTGCAAACAAACAGAAGTGCCATTAAAATAAAACATTTATGTCAAAACAGTGATAAAGTAGGTTGTAACATGAGGCAAACATTAGTATTTTAAATGAAAGAGTGGGGACGTAGTGGGGACATCTTACCGTCTCTTTCACACCCGCACACAATGATGCATATTAAGAATAGTGACGTCACTAATTTTGTTTTGCATCCCTTTCTTTTACCCCCACTACAAGATTAAAAACGTTTCTAACTTTTTAAATTCTGAATGAATTTACAAAATTCTTCGTTTGTTATATTTTGGATATGGATACTTTTTGATGAATACAATAAAAAAAATGAGTCAAATACCCAATTACACAAATGGGAGATTATTAGATAGACCTGGGTGGTACCACTACCTCACTAAAATCCGATGTAAAGTGGCGGCTTTGCTGTCCAATTTACGATCCAAGCGTCATACAACAAGCGTCATACACATAGGCGGCGGAAATTACTTTTTAAAGAGACTTTCCCGCCCGAACACCTACCACTGTAATACCTGTCAGTCAGGATCAATAGCACGAAGAGAATCGGCACCGAGCTCCGGACCCCACGAGTCTCTTAAGGATATTAGCTTGCCTTTAACCCTCATCGAAATTAATCAAAACGAAAAAAAAGGGGAATTTGAAAAAAAATTGTCCACTTCCCTCCGCAGCAAAGTCGGTGATAAATATTAAGATAAGAGGTTTAATCATCTAAAATAGAGCGAAACTTACTAACCATCAGATAATTCCAGGAATTAGTAATAATAAAGTCACTTATATCATTATTAAATCAACCACGCTCTCTTAATACTCGAGACTACGCTCGAACCCCTTCTAGCATGACAAATGACGTCTTTCAATCAATATCATTGTATGCAGTAAAAGTAAAGGATGGACTACAATGAAGCACTTTGCTACTATTCCGTTTAAGAAGGCGGCAGACTGGGTTAGAATTTAGACAGATGTCGCTAAATGGAATTTAATGTTTCAATGGAAGAGATTCGTTTATTGTACATTTGCCTGATGTTGAGTTGGTTAGACGCCGGCTATGAAACGTGAGGCTGCGGGTTCGATCCCCGCACCGAAACAAATAATGTGATCCACAGGTATTTATTCGGGTCTGGGTGTTAGTGAGACCGAAAAGTCTCTCGTAGTTTCTGATACAAGGCTATCTTAATGTGAGGTCAGAATTCATGTGGTTATTATGCTTTGTTTTAAAATATATGTTATTGCATAATGGTTTCATAGATTTACGCGAATGTTACACATTGAAATATAACTATTTTTTACGGATTTCGCGATTTGGTTTAATTTTTACATTTTTTAACTTCCCGACTTTTAAATTCTCGATAAAATCCGTAAGAAATAGTTTTATTTCAATATGTTATTACAACATACTGCCTCGGTGGCGTGGTTGTACTGCGGTACGACTACAAAGCTGAGGTCTCGGGTTCGAATCCCGGGTCGGGCAAAGTGATATTGGATTTTTCGGTTCATTATCAGCGCGGAGTCAGGAATTTGTGCCCGATATGGCGATAGGCTCGCCCCCTATCACATTATGGGACGGGACATGCAAGGCGAAATGTGGGTGTCCTAGTGGCGCCTCTGCCTACCCCTTCGGGGATAAAGGCGTGAGTTTATGTATGTATGTATGTTATTACAACTTATAACAAAATAACGTGTGTACCCCGGCCTTTATCGGGGAATAAATCCGGATTCAATAGCAGTTTTGAGCTGGAATAGCTCCTCCAAGCTCGTATACTGTACATTTCCGTTTATATAGCTCAGCTTGACTCAGTAGAGCAAACGAGCTACAACGTGCTTGTAAAATTAATAATGTATGAGGCGGATGATCGCGTAGCTAGAGGATTACTGTTGACGGAGTTAAATCATATATTACTATTCGAATATATGTATCTTCGTAGTTATTGTCGTTTGGTTTAATGAAGGAATCTTAATGACACATACTTAAGATTTTTTTTATAATCAAAGGTATATGAAGTGTAACAATTATTAATACGTAAACTTACGCCTTTTACCCAGATCTGATAGGCAGAGGCGCCACCAGGACACCTATATTTCGCCTTGTATGTTTCGTCCCACGTTGTGATAGGGGCGAAAGCCTATCGCCATATCGGGCACAAATTTCTCACCTCGGGCTGATAATGAACAGAAAAATCCAATATCACTACCCGACCCGGGATTCGAACCCGAGACCTCAGCTTTGTAATCGTACCGTAGTATAACTACGCTACCAAGGCAGTCAATTATTAATGTTGGGTCAAATTAGTTCACGGTCGCGGGTTCAAATCCCAGGGCACGCCTCTGACTTTTCGTAGTCATGTGTGTATTGAAAGTCAATTACCAGGATTTATAACGGTGAAGGAAAACATCGTGTGCATACCATAGCGATTTGTAAGAATTTATATGGTCTGTAAAGTCCGCCAACCCGCACTAGGCCAGCGCGGAGTCCACCACGTGGTGGACTATATGGCCTAACCACTCTCAATCGTTCCCTCGATTGTGGAGTAGGCCCGTGCCCTGCAGTGGGACGTATATGGGTTGATACAATAATATACAAATTAGTAGTAAAGGACTATTTTAAAGTTGAATATTTTGAAGATAGACCGCCGTTTTAGTTAGTATAAGTTTTGATAAAATATTTGACATCAGCAAAAAATAATGTGTTATATCGGAAAATTCTAACACAAGATTTCTTAAATTAAATATTTGGACTGCCTCGGTGGCGCATTAGACTACATATGATTGCAAAACTGAGATATCGGGTTCGAATCCCGGGTCGAGCAAAGTGATACTGGACTTTTCTATTCATTATTAGCCCAGATTTAGGAATTTATGCCCGATATAGCTATAGGCTCGCCCCCTATCGTGGGACGGAGAATACAACGGACTGAAATGTGGTCTTAGTTACACCTCTGCCTACCCCTTCTGGGAAAAAAGGTGAGAGTTTATGCGTGTATGTAAATATCGTTTTAAAATATGTCCATCCGATTCCACATAATTGAGAGAAAGGGCAAGTGATGAAAAAATTATAAAAGAGAACATTCACCTTCAAAAGTTGAAACAGGCAATTTTCAAACGACGAAAGTCTATAAAGACACTCCCAAATCAATAGAAATATAATAATACATTCATTTTTCATACGAAATATTTAATAGAAAAAGTTTACAGACTGCTTTGATGTAAATGTTTATTTATAACGAAAAACACTTTGAAATACCAATAAGTTTTCTTTTCGACGTAGAATATTAATTTTGAAAGTGGATGTACTGTATTGTCGATAGCAGATAGGTATTGTTAATATAACTTCACAAAGAGATACATATTCTGTCGTATCTATAAATATTAAACACTGAAACTTCGTGAACCCATGAAATTATGGGAAAATGATGTGTAACAGAGTGAATAATAGCGTAAGGATGCAATTTTGTCGAGTAAAATAGAATGCCAAAGTTGCCAGGGAGGTTCTCTTAAAATCTTTAGATATAAACCTTATGAATGTTGGTATTAGTTGGTTTGGTGGTTGTTATTAGTGTGGGGTCAGGACTATGTATGTGACTGTTGGGTGTATTTATTTATTTATTTATTTATTTATTGTACAAAGTATTTTATCAAAACCTCTTTCTGACGCAGCTATTCTATTATACGAGTATAAGTTAGTAGTTAAGACCTAGTGTTACTTATTTGCATTGTAATAATTAGGTTACGATGGGGCTGGCATAGGCTCATTTTGTCTAAAATCCCCTAAATATAAATTTACAAAAAAAAAAAAGACTGTAATAATGAGAATTGAGATCATAATGTTATGATGGCAGAAAGGTTGGATAAAACCGGGCATATCGGAGACGTAAGAGCCAGATCGGATTTATTCTGACTACCTCTATAATCTACATATATACATAAACTCACGCCTTTATCCTAGAAGGGCTAGGCAGAGGCGCCACCAGGTCACCCACATTTCGCCTTGTATGTTCCGTCCCATGATGTCATAGGGGGTGAGCCTATCGCCATATCAGGCACAAATTCCTGAATCCGGGCTAATAATGATTAATGAATAGAGAATACCAATATCACTTTGCTCGACCCGGGATTCGAACCCGAGACCTCAGCTTTGTAGTCGTACCATAGTACAACTACGCCAGCGAGGCAGTCATAATAATCTATACATGTGTACTCGTATATGACTTTACATCGAGTAATATTAACTTAAGGCATACAGAGTATATCTAGGCTGCGACCGAAAACGGAGCCAGGTGGTAGTATTATTGACATCAAGCACAATATAAAGTACTAATTTCGCAAAAATTATGTATATATTTTTTTGTAATTTTTTACTTGTCGTCGTAATTGGGTGATAAATACATAGTTTTCGTTGAATATTGATCTAAACCTTTCTATTTTTAAAGACGCAATGGTACCCACGGATTTAAATTACTATTTTCGCAAAATGTAGATATTTATAACATGTCGGAAATATCTGTGAACCTAGGTGGAACGCGGTTCACATTTCATTTTTTGTGTTTCTCTATATACTATGTTATTTTACATTAAAAACGTTTTGAGATGGACGCGAATTCTATTTTTATTCGTTTTTCTATTTTAATTCAATTTGTTTAACCTGTATTTTTAATTTGCTGAACTTATGTTCCAATGACATTAATTATTCAAGTCCACATATATTTCCGACGTGTAATACCACTCAAACACGATGATATTTAAAACTACCGCCTGGCTACGTTTTCAGTCTGGATATACCCTGTATAATTTAATCCGCAAGTGACATTTTACATGTCACATAACCCCAGGTGACTTTACACAATATAAGAAACTGACTTTTCATGACGACATAAATCCAAAAGGTTTTGCCCCCAAAATAACCGTCCAATGATAGTAATGTCTAAAATATTAAAATACAAGAGAGAAACTCAAGACTTGTTCAAATATGCATGGAACTGGTAAAATTTCGGCGCATTTGCGAATGCATGTTATATTTCGGAATCTGGAGAGGTTCTTGTGGAGTGTCATACACATTCGCTAACCTTTAAAAATATGCGCTTCTGAAAATGCATGTAGACTTTGTGAATTTCATTAGTGGAAAGGAGTTTAGAAAAATATAATAAAATTAAAATCTCCTCATTTCACGTACACAAAATGTGCTTATCTGTTTCTGTATCAGCCTATATACGTCCCACTGCAGGGCACGGGCTTACTCTACAATCGAGAGTATGATTGAGAGGGGTTAGGCCAAATAGTCCACCACGCTAGCCTAGTGTAGATTGCCGGACTTTACACACCATAGAAATTTCTTACAAATCGTTATGGTCTGCGAAAAGTTCTGACTTTTGTGTGACAGAGGTGTGCCCTGGGATTTGAGTCGCGTCTAGTCTGTTAACAACAGGCCACCACGTACCTTAAAAGAAAATCTACTTTCCTAGTAATTTCACATCCACAAAATTATCTCATCGCTTCTTGTTAATTCTAAATCCACGAACAACAATTTTAATCTTGCATTAAATAAGAGGGGAACGATGTGAGATTTCCTTTGGCAAACACCATTCTTTTTGGGTTCAAATCTTGTTCCGATTGGTAACAAAGAAAGATTCATATTTAACTATATTGTCTTATCAATAGTATTAATTTATTCGGTTTAATGCCAGTAAAGAAAATAACCTTATCATTCTCCAACAAAAAAACGATAGACTGAGAATTAAATATTTACAAACATAACATACATAAACTCACGCCTTTATCCCCGAAAGGGTAGGCAGAGGTGCCACCAGGACACCCACATTTCACTTTGTATGTTCCGTCCCACGATGTGATAGGGGGCGAACCCATCGCCATATCGGGCACAAATTCCTGACTCCGGGCTGACAATGAATAGAAAAATCCAATATTACTTTGCCCGACCCGGGACTCGAACCCGAGACCTCAGCTTTGTAACCATACCGTAATACAACTACGCCACCGAGGCAGTCGGAATTAAATATTTACCAGGATTCATGAATGATTCAATCGATAATGGCCGATAAAAATAGTCTATCGAGACAGTCGGTAAGAGCTTCGAAATTAAGAGCAATGGATGTCCATTGTGGAAAAAAAGGCTGAACGCGTAACCTAACTGGAAATAGCTTAGAACATTCAGATGCCTGGATTAAACTGTTTAGAATCCAACTATTTGTGGAATATGGGATTAAAATTACCTTTTTTATTGCATTGGTTGGTAAGACGAGCATGCCATTCGCCTGATGGTAAGCGAAACGACCGCTCATGGACAGTAGAAAACCAAACAACACCATGAATTACGAAGCAATGCTTGGCATTCCATTACGCTCGCCATCCGGAGACATAAGATGTTAAGTCTCAATATATCCAGTAGTTACTCTGGCTACAATGTCTGGATCCATAAGCAGACATTGTGGTGGTACCTACCCAGACGGCCTCTCACATATGAGAGACCTCGGAAATGCAAGTGAGAGCAGTTCAAATTGGAGTTTTCAAACCTAAAAATTCACATATAGTAAATTTTCCCATCTGTAAAAGAAACTTTACTAGCCCAACGAAGCGACGATAGTGCCGTAAAAAGGAGATGGAAAAAAATTGATTATCAAACATAATTCGCACCTAAATTTCTCTCTCTCTATCTCTCTCTCTCCCTCTTTCTTTTCCGATATCACTTTACCCGACCCGGGATTCGAACCAGAGACCTCAGCTTTGTAATCGAACCGAACAAGGCCACCAAGGCCTACGAAATCCTATCGTAGTTTACAAATAAATAAACAAAACAGAACATTTACGACACTGGTAATAGATAGCACTTAAGCAGTCAGGACCCTTGTAAAACTACCAACACAATAAACTTTTAAGTGTGCCATAAACCGAGTATCCTTGACAATCAATCAACGGATCAACAGGCGGACAAAAACGGGGTTGCGCAAAAACACACTAGTGACTAGTGACTAGATTATAACTTATTTATTAGACGGGGTGGTGATCGCTTTATTATGCCGGGTGTGGATGTGAATTAGGAGGACATAGGTTTGAGTTTCAGGTCGGGCAGTTTGTATGTAAAATAGGTAAATAGGTCCAGCCTATACACATACCACTCCAGGCCACTTTTCCTAGCGAAAGTACGATTGAGAAGGGTTAGGCCACAATCCAAAACATACATACATACATAAACTCACGCCTTTATCCCCGAAGGGGTAGGCAGAGGCGCCACCAGGACACCCACATTTCGCCTTGTATCTTCCGCCCCATGATGTGATAGGGGGCGAGCCTATCGCCATATCGGGCACAAATTCCTGACTCCGGGCTGATAATGAATAGAAAAATCCAATACCACTTTGCCCGACCCGGGACTCGAACCCGAGACCTCAGCTTTGTAGCCGTACCGTAATACAACTACGCCACCGAGGCAGGTCTAATGCGGGTTGTCAGATTAATATTTTAATGATACCGTTTATTATTGTAATAATCATGACAAATATAATAACAGTCTTCGTGGCGCAGTTGGTTAGACGCCGGCCATGAAACATGAGGCCGCGGGTTCGATTCCCGCACCGAAACAAATATTTGTATGAACCACAGGTTTCGGGTCTGGGTGTTTGTGAGACCGAAAAGTCTCTTGTAGTTTCTGATACCGACAACACAAGACTCGATCTTAGTGTGGGGTCAGGACTATGTATGTGACTGTTGGGTGTATTTATTTATTAATCCCTCAACAAGTTCCACAGCATTGAGTATGTAAACGCTTTTCATTCAGTACTGTGAGCGCTAGATAGGTTTTCAGCGGAGACAGCACTTTGGCTGTACGCCGCTGTATGAGGCTGATAGAAGCGGAATTTTATAAGTGGAAACAAATTCCGACGAAACGCCAATGGAGCTGAATAAAGGTAACACCTTAACGAAAAGAGTAATCTTGGGATATATGATACGAAGCAACGTAATATTGATTTTTTATTGTGATGAATGGCGAGACGAGCCGGCCATTCGCCTGATGGTAAGCGATATGACCGCTCATGGACAGTAACAAAACCAAACAAAACCATGAATTACAAAGCAATGCTTGGCATTCCACTGCGCTCGCCATCCTGAGATTTAAGATGTTAAGTCTCATTAAATACCATATTTCAATATCACTCGGTATGTAGGGAAATATAGTACTTATGTTGCACATTCAAAATTATATGTTGGTAACGATTTAAACTAGAATTTCAATATATTTTATAGACTTTTTAATGATGTACGAAACATTTAATGAATTTTAGATAAATTTTAAATAATTTATAAGATATTTTTTTAAATAAATCATATAAAGTTATCGACATTAAAAAACACTCAAAAGCCACCTAACCAAAGAATAACATAGATAAGAAGACATAGTCCGCAAAATAGATGTCAAAGTCTTAGTCTAGATTCAGCCCAGTCTAGTCTAGACTTGCGGATCCGGTTACCGTAGATCCACGAACCAGATCCCACTCGTTCAATTTAAATATTTCACGGCTGGAGATTGAACAAACTCGTTTTCCTACTGAAAAAGAAATGGCTAGAGGTTGCGTGGTATGGAGATGGAATTTGTATTTAAAATATGATAAGTAGGCCCAGTTCTATAAAGTAACTGTCGTTCCCTCTTATCCATCCTATGGTTGTCTGTGAGTGATCGCCTTGAGCGATAAGATAAGATTTTGTACGTTATTTTTTCTTTCTTCTTTGTAATTTTGTATATCACAGGTGTACAATAACGATTTAAATAAATAACTTTTATCAGAACTGCGAGTGTAAGTGCGGGTCGGTCTATATTTAACAGAACAGACGGGGCTGCTGAGACGGTGGTCGCAGATTCAAATCCCAGGATACACCTCTCGCTTTAAGGAGGTACACTTATTTTGTATTTACTGCACCATGTAAATTACCATGCACTTTACTACACCATACAGAGTAAGAGAAAACATTATGATGGAACCTTCATGCCAAAGAGCTTTTTACAAGAATTCATTTTTTATGTAATGTCGGCGATAAAATATATGCCGTCAATCATCCTATTGTATTTGGAAGATTCCTGTGTTTAGCATTAATCGATTTGGAGCCTTGCAACACAGAATACTTAAATTGTATAAATAAATAAATATTAATAAATAAATTCCCCCAACAGTCACATACATAGTCCTGACCCTACACTACGATCGAGTCTTGCGTCGTGGGTATTAGAAACTACAAGAGACTTTTCGGATTTATAAATACCCAGACCCGAAACAAATACCTATGGATCACACTAATATTTATTTCGGTGCGGGGATCGAACCCGCGGCCTCCCGTTTCACACACTGCACCTTAATAATGGCCCAAATTATATTCAGTAACTCGTAATAGCTAAATATTATCTTCAAGGTTCCAATTACAAAAGCACACTCCATTCCACTATAGCCATCGACTGTCCCATCTTCCGTCTCACTCACACCTTATCTTATAAAAAGGAGATAGCTTAATTAGGGACTGAATCGCTTCCTTAAAAATTACTTCACGGAACACTGAAGCGGTCTGTGTGGAATTATTTTAAGCAAAGAAAGAAGAGTTTCGGTAGCTTCAGGTTGTTAACCTTTTGATAGGTAAAATATTACAAAAGGCTTAGACTATTTAGAGGGAACGCTGTCATAAAGCGTCTTCAAAATCGTAGGTTATTTTGTTTTTAATGTTGGGAGCATCCCTATATTAATAAAAATTTAACTAATTTAAATACTCGTGTTCATGGGTGTTAAAAACTAGGAGAGATATTTCAACACGAATATCCAGATCCGAAACAATTACATACATACATACATAAAGTCACGCCTTTTCCACAGAAGGGTTAGGCAGAGGCGCCACCAGGTCACCCACATTTCGCCTTGTATGTTCCATACCATGTAGTGATAGGGGGCGAGCTTATCGCTATATCGGGCACAAGTTTCTGACTCCGGACTGATAATAAATAGGAAAATCCAATATCACCTTTGCCCGACCCGGGATTCGAACCCAAATTCTCAGCTTTGTAATAGTACCGTAGTACAACTACGCCACCGAGGCAATCATATCTAAATGAATTCATATATACATTGACTTACAAAGCTGAAAATTTGGGTTATTACTATTATGTATGTATGTTTAAATCTGTAAAGGGAAATGTCCATAATCTCTATATTCCCTTGGAGCTGGGCTGCAGGGGTGGCGGTTAAGTGTGAATGCCTAGTAACATTGACTAATATTCTACCGATAGACGAGACACGTAAAAAAAATAAAGTGCCCCCGTATTTTTAAAGCACACTGCAATATTACATCACTTACCTACTTGGTATTTTATTAAAATATTGTAACTTCAGACGATTTGCTTTCGGTTTGACGGCGAAACATTCATTTATTACTTTTTGACCGACTTCAAAAGAGGAGGTAATCAATTCGACTGAATTTTTTTTTTTTTGTATGTTTGTTACTCGATTACGCTGGTATTTGGGATCCGATTTTAAAAATTTCTTTTTTGTCGGAAAGCATGATATAATAGGTTGGTACCATAAAAAATTGGTGAAGACCTGATGAATATCTTCGGTCCTGAAGACCAGAACTCCTCAAAATTGAACGGTACAGCAATAATTCGTTTTGCACCTGGTTCAGTATAAGTGTATTACTACAAAGGGGGGGTTAAAAGGGGAAAGGGGTGTAGGGGGGGGGGGGAATAGAAACTAATGTAAATACTCAATATCTGTGGCAGTACTTAAACGATTAAAAAAATAATAATTTTGTCGACAAGTATGATATGTTAAATTGGTATCATTAAAAAATGGTGAAGACCTGATGAATATCTTCGGACCTGAAGAACAGAACTCCTCAAAATTGAACGGTACGGCAATAATTCTTTTTGCACCTCGTTCAGTATAAGTGTATTACTACAAAGGAGGTGTTAAAGGGGGAAAGGCGTGTAGGGGGGGGGGGTAGATAAAAGATACAATTCATTTCCGTTTTCAATATAAAAGTTTTACTATCAACAGTAGGTGAAGAAGAGGGAGAGTGAGAGAAATAGATACGTAAATTACCGACGTAAACTAAGAGGATCCGACCTGGTCAGTGTCTAACAATAGCGGATATCATGATTATAATGACTTACAATCTTCTCATAATTTCACAGCAATAATATCATGTTTGGTCTGAAGGATTCGTAAATTTTAAAGACTACGTTTTGATTATATTATGATCACCTTTCTCATCATTACGATGCCTATGAAAACTAAAAAGGGACAAATAAAATAATTTTTAATAAAAAATAAAAACTGACTTCAAAGTGCTACTACAAAGTAACAAATAATATATATTTCATCGTGCTAGTACACAATGATTAATGTTCTTATTGACTTGACTAGCTAACAAATCTTAAATACGTAATATTTTGAAGGCGGGTCGCACCGGAAGTAGGTGGGACACATTTTTTGTACTGAATGTCTTATCTAGTGTGACATTGATATCGATGCCTAGTAATAATAATTTCTTAATGGTGTATCTGGGTTCATCTGTCTATCATCGCTAGTAATAAAATTATCTTGGTGCTGTCCATCTCTAAAGAATTGCACTGCCAACAGAGTTAAGAGCCGATCGCTCCGCTTTATCAGTTAGTGATAGCTCAAAGAATCCCATTTATTTGAGATAAAGGAGTAACAAGATGAGACGTTGTAGAGAAAAACACCGCTCCCTAGTGTCGCTGTAAAACATTACGTAATGTTAGGGATGTTCTACACAAGGCTTAGTACTTTGTATTTTTACTGTTTTTTCTATGTTGGAGTGCGTGGTGGCCTGGTGGTAATCGGACCAAATGCGACTGCCTACATGTTGAAGGTCGCGGGTTCAAATCATGTGTGTATGTCATGTATGTGTCAATCACCACGCACTATAACGGTGAAGGAAAACATCGCAAGGAAACCTGAATACTATAGCGATTTGTAATTAGACGCCACATAATAGAACAAGTTTCTTTGAAGTGTCTCTTCTCATAGACATGCTCAACCCCTCCCTCTCCCCCCCCATTCAATTTTCAACTAAACCACAATAATACTAAACATTCCGTCATCATCGATCACGATCTCCGTCTCTTCTCTCTCTCTCTCTCTCTTCTAGTCAAATTATTTTTTTCTCCAACAGATGTGAAACCTCTCTAACCTGCGCGTTAGGATATAAAGTTAAAGAAGCGGGCTATTTAACCGTTCTCGGTAATTTATGAGCCCAATGAAACCCACGCGGCTTGCGCGCTGCAATACATTCTTATTTTGTTGCTATCAACATACACGGCCTGATGTATTGTTCCTTCACGAGATTTATATAAGAAGCGCATTTTTTTTGTTGCTTTGAATAGCGAGACGAGTATACTATTCACTTGATGGTAAGCGATATGACCGCACATGGACAGTAGCAAAACCAAACAACACCATGAATTACAAAACATTGCTTGGCGTTCCACTGCGCTCGCCATCCGGAGACATAAGATGTTAAGTCTCATTATGTCTTTGTTTTTAATTTGTTTAAATAATTAATGTAAGTGTTCTTAATGCCTCGGTGGCGTAGTTGTACTACGGTATCATTGCAAAGCTGAGGGTTCGAATCCCGGGTCGGGCAAGATGATATTGGATTTTTCTATTCATTAATTATTAGCCCGGAGTCAGAAACTTGTGCCCGATATCATATCAAGAGACGAAAAATACAAGGCGAAACGTGGGTGCTCTGGTTGCTACTAGGGGAACCTCTGCCTACGCCTTCCGAGAACAAGGGGTGAGTTAATGTATGTATAAATAATAATAATAAATAAATACACCCAACAGTCACATAAATAGTCCTGATCCCACACTAAGATCGAGTCTTGTGTCGTGGGTATCCGGAACTACGAGAGACTTTTCCATCTCACAAACACCCAGACCCGAAACAAATACTTGTGGTTCACACAAACATTTGTCTCGGTGCGGGGATCAAACCCGCAGCCTCTCGTTTCACAGCCAGCGTTCAACCAACTGCGCCAAGGAGGCTGTATGTATGTACTATGTTCTTAATGCAGGGACACAACCATACTAAGTGTGACTGGGTGTATTTCTTAATTATTTATTCAAGTAAACTCTATTAACTCAAGTAAACACAAATAACTAATCTTATTCTGTAAGGATCTTAAAAGCAGGAATACCCGTAACCTTCCAAGTTGCGCTTCAACAATGTACAGAAGCAACTAACGTTTTACTACACATTACTCTTTTCATTAGCCGTAAAGATTTATATTTAGTGTGCTAGCTACTTTCCTGTTAAAATAGATGGATTTAAGAATGCATCATAATAATAAAGTGCCTAATGACGCGAGTAAATGAAAGAAAGAAAGAATGAATGAAAAGTTTTATCCTTTGCAACAAGCTTACATTAATGACGTTTTACACTCAATGAACAAACAAATCAATAAGTACAAGTTAAACAGGAGGTAAGAAAAAAAGGGAGTAATAATTATAAAATACCTAATAAAATAAAAATAATTATAAAAAAAATTCACATGAAAATAAAAGACTTATTTTAACATCCCTTAAGTAAAAAAGAAAAAGACATTAAAATAAATTATTCTGACCTACTTAACATATAGTATTTTACACGTTCTTACTGAAGGTCAGATGATTGTAGCTAAATCAATGAAATAAAAACAAATTTTACAGAATTGTTATTGAATTCAATCAGCAAAATAAACTGAAATGGATTTTACGTTTGCCTCTTTGTTACGTGTTGTTGCTAATTCACAGTAAACTATTGATTAAATATAAGTATACCCACAAACACAAGTCATGTTTAGTTTAATTAATTGAATAACAGGCTATTCTGAATGTCTAGCTGCCGGCGAATTCTACTACAATACTAAAATATTGTTCCATGCGCACCAATTACAGCCGAATTGGGACACAAACAAAATTTAGCGTAATCTAGAACTACAGTTTCAGCTTGAATTACTTTGAAATAAGTTTGACTCGGTTGCGCTTTTGCTTCACAGGACTATACAAATTAAAATAAGGTAGTGGATGAGAGCTCAGGAGCGAGTGTTGTGAGAGTACGTACAGGGAGCGTAGTGTGTGACGCGCGGGCCGGTGGAGCGACGAGCTGAAGTTAGTGGATGAGAGCTCAGGAGCGAGTGTTGTGAGAGCACGTACAGGTAGAATTAACCAAGCTTATTCTTTTATATTTATTTCACTTTTATAGTCATTTTAGCTTAATAAATTGTTTGATAATAAAAAACATCGTGGCTAAATGTTGCCCTCGTGTTTACATTGAAAACTGAGCGCGAAATATAAAAGTCGCTCAAATTTTGATTACCAAGTTTCCACCGTCGAGTGAGATGTGAATTTAATAAAACAAGACATCTGGTACGCGCGGGTGTTCCGTACAAAATAATATTTCCTGTTAACTATAGTAATATTTTTTTAGGAAAATGCTAATACCAGTCTAAGTTACTCTAACAATATGCCAAAATGGTTTCAAGAACTATTTAAGAACAATTTACCTTTGAGAATGCTAGAATTAAATTGGTAATTCATACATACATAAATAAACTCACGCCTTTTCCCCAGAAGGAGTAGGCAGAGGTGGCACCAGGACACTCAAATTTCGCCTAGTATGTTCCGTCCCACGATGTGATTGGGGACGAGCCCATTGCCATATTAAGCACTAATTCCTGACTCCGGGCCAACATTGAATAGGAAAATCCAAAATCACTTTGTCCGACCCGGGATTCTACCCCCAGACTTCAGCTTTGAAATCGTAGCGTAGTACAACTACGCCACCCAGGCAGTAGGCATAAAATTAACTAATCACATGAAAATATGACCATAAAAAAGTAACAAATAAAGCTGAAGTTTAAATCACAGCTGACCGAATACCTCGTCATCTGAGGATAAAGCGAAGTCAGTTTTTTCGCGGAAACTAATCAAAAAGTTCGGACGCACGGTACCCTGCGAACCTGTTACACCAGCTAATACCCGCCGGAAGTTGCCGAAGAAATATTATTTTTTCCCTCAAGTAATATCTTGTTTTTATCATTAATCATTTCGGAATGTTTATTTTCGCAAAACGCCCATCAGCGAGTTGACAAATTAAAAGGGGCGACACGTTTTTCCGAAGTTATTGGGTGTTTGAATTTGTTAATTTGCGAAAACAACTTCATGGATTTTTTTAAATTGCAGCACGATACTGGAACCACAAATCACCAGCTGATTGTATTTGACAGCCTCTGTGGAGCAGTTGATTAGATGCCGGCTGTAGAACGAGAGGCTGTGGGTTCGATCCCCGCACCGAGAAAAATATTTGTGAGGCCCACAAGTATTGGGTATCTGGGTATTTATGAGACCGAAAAGTCTCTCGTTATTTCTGATACGACTCCAGATTCGATCTTAGTGTGTGGGCAGGACTATGTATGTGACTGTTGGGTGTATTTATGTATTATTTTAATATGTGGAATTATATTCGCCGATAGTTGATGGCTGTCCCTCGCTAATCAGCATTATAATCTCAGCATGCTCTGAACTGGATATTAAAAGGAACCAGAACGCGCCTCTTGCGTGTTCACTACATTAAAACTTAACTATGTGCGGTAGGAGCCATTTGCTTAAACTTTTTTTAATGCGATAAATCGTGAGACAAGTTTGCCATTCGCCTGATGGTAAGCAATACAACCGCTCATGGACAGTAGAAAATCAAACAACACCATGAA
The DNA here is from genome assembly GCA_949752805.1 of Deilephila elpenor. Taxonomy (NCBI): domain Eukaryota; kingdom Metazoa; phylum Arthropoda; class Insecta; order Lepidoptera; family Sphingidae; genus Deilephila; species Deilephila elpenor. Next base: position 8,467,084 of record OX457118.1, on the reverse strand, counting down.
TTACAAAGCAATGGCATTCCACTCCGCTCGCAATCCTGAGACATAAGGTGCTAAGTGTCAATATGTCCAGTAGTTACTCTGGCTACAATGTCCTTCAGACTCGTGCGATATAATGACTATGATACATCCAGATAATACGTCCAATCCAGATACCGTATCCGTAATCATGGTATACCAAATCTCCAATTATGTATCATTGAATTATTTGAAAAATAGACAATAAAAAAACTTTCTCCAAAATGCAGTTTCTTATTTAACACGTCACTTACAGCTTGTTCGTTTACACGGAATTTCTCCGTTTACATAACATGTTTCCATTGCCACACGCATTAACAAAAAATGTTAACAATTGTCAAGAATTTTTTATTTCATTTCACTCGTTCAGCGAAATATTTGTATCTTTATTAAATATTTGAACAAGCAAATATTTTTTATTTAGCATATTGGAGGCTGTCTTGCGCGAGGCAGCCCTCAGCCAAACGCGGATAATATTGACAAAACCCTTCAATGCAATTTAAAAAATCCTCCAAAAATCATGTCTAGCATTACGCCAAATATAATGTTTGAATATTTGAGAGGCAGTAGACTTTTCGTAATACATAAAACCTGTAAGAAACCTGCATACAGTAGCGATTTTAAAGAATTTCTATGGTATGTAAGTCCGCCAACCCGCACTAGGCCAGCGTGGTGGACTATATGGCCTAACCACTCTCAATCGATTCTCTCGATTGTAGAGTAGGCCCGTGCCCTGCAGTGGGACGTAATAATTATATGGGCTGATATAGATAGATAGATAGACTTTTCGTGTGGAGTGCGTGGTGGCCTGTTGGTAACGGAATAGATGCGGCTGCCTACATGTTCACGGTGGCCGCTGGTTCAAATTCCAGGGCACACCTCTGACTTTTCGGAGTCATGCGTGTATTGGTAGTTGATCTAACACGAACACGAAGGAAACATCGGAAGAAAACCTGCATATCATAGCGAATTGTAATAATTTATATGGTATATAAAGTCCGCCAGCCCGCACTAAGGCCAGCGTGGTGGACTATAGGGCCTAACCCTTCTCAATCGCACTCTCGATTGTGGAGGTAGCTTGTGCCCTGCAGTATAAATGATACAGACGTATCGTGGATGAAGATGAAATGAAAATGTAAATTAATGAAATAACAAGTTCACTGGCCAGATATTTACAATGAAAACGCAGCTCCGTTGGAAACAAAAGTTTTAAAAATAAACCCCGCTGTATTCTTTACAAACGGGTTGTGAAATAAGTGTTCATTTTACGAAACTCGTGTTACTTTGTTATTAAGAAATGATTTCTTGCTGTTGTGATGTATGTGACTTCTTGGGATTATTTTTTTGGACGGTGAGATGCACAATGCTGATGGTAGCTTTGTGAGGTTTATGGTTCCGTACCATAGGACCAAAACCCCTTATAGGAATTACTTTGTTGTCCGTCTGACTGCCAAGGAAACTTTACTTCCACCGAGACCAATGTTTGTATGAACCATCTATCTCTATCTATCTATATCAGCCCATATACGCCCCACTGCAGGGCACGGGCCTACTCTACAATCGAGAGAATCGATTGAGAGTGGTTAGGCCATATAGTCCACCACGCTGGCCTAGTGCGGGTTGGCGGACTTACATACCGTAGAAATTCTTTAAAATCGCTACGGTATGCAGGTTTCCTCACGATGTTTTCCTTCACCGTTAAACCATAGGTACTTGTTTTTTTTTTCTTTTGTTTTATTTCCTTTATAGGCAGGCGAGCTAGCGGCCCGCCTGATGGTAAGCGGCTACCACTGCCCATAGACTTTCGCAGTGCCAGGGGTCCAGCACGACAAAGTCGCTGCCTACCTTAAGGAGAGTACTGTCTTTAAACGTAACCTAATAAAACTAAGTTTTACGGATTTTATTGCGGATATGGTTAAATTTTACATTTTTAACTTCCCGACGTTTCGATTGCTTTCCAGCTTTCGTGGTCACGGTCCGTCCCGTTTTATTTCAATGTGTATCATTCGCGTAAATTTAAGAAACATATATAAATTATGTAGGTATTTGTTTCGAGTCTGGGAGTTTGTGAGACCGAGGAGACTTTCGTAGATTCTAATATCCATATCTCAAGACTCGAGACCGAAATCTCTCGTAGTCTCTGATATTCACGACATAAGACTCAATCTCAGTATGGGGTCAGGGCTATGAATGTGACTGTTTTGTGTATTTATGTATTTACTTATTTGTCTGTCAATAAAACCTGTAGGGTACTTCCTTTTTACTCACTTTTTATACTCTGTTGAAGGCCGGCAAAATTTTACCAACTTTGATAGTTCATATTAAACCACTGGCGATGATGACTGATTCATAATACGTACAACAGTGACGTCACAACTGTGCAAGCCAAGCGAAGAGTCACTTGTAACGGTATAAAGCGTATATTGATATAACAAAGCAGTGGTGTACAAATCTGCGTTTTATTGCCACGTCCCGCTCCGCTTGTGGTTTACGATCGCGGAATACACTGTGTCTGCTGGCCCTTCATGTGTGGGCCAAGTTACAAGAGTAGGAGATTACAGCCTTGTATAAATAAATAAATACACCCAACAGTCACATAAATAGTCCAGACCCCACACAAAGACCGAGTCTTGTGTCCTGGGTTTCAGGATCTACGAAAGATTTTTCGGTCTCACAAACAACCAGACCCGGAACAAATACTTGTGGGCTACACAAACATTTGTCTCCGTGCGGGGAAAAAACCCGCGGCCTCTCGTTTCACAGCCGGCGTCTAACCAATTGCGCCACGGAGACTGTCTGAGGTAGAGATAGAGTGTGTTTAACATCTATATCTCCTACTTTCTCTCTTCAGTCACAGTGACCCCACTACTAAACAAAGGCCTCCCCCATGGAATCTCCATAGATTGTTGAAAGAGGTAATGTCCATCAATTACCTACAATCCTTAGCCATTACGTGGTCTCACAATATTTGTCCTTTATCGTTACTTCGTCCTTAAATAAAAGCATCATTACGTCATCAAACAAATCAAATCAAGGGATTAGCGCGATGGAATAGCATTGGCAGGGCACATGGTGAGAAGAACTTATGGCTGTAGGACCGAAAATTTCTTGAGTGGAAGCCATGTACGTGGATAGACAATCTTCCTAAGATTGCAGAATGTTGCTGGATGTAAGCTGCTTCGAACATATTGCTATGGAAATGTTTGGTGGAGGCCATGAACGTTTTGAGAATGAAGAGAGAAAAAAAAAAGAAAAGAAAAATTTAAAAGAATGCCTACGATAATTTTTTTTTTTTTTTTTTTTTTTTTTTTAACCTGGCACGGCATAGTGACTGCATTGCACCTGATGGTAAGTGCTAATGCCGTCCAGATAGAGTATCGAATGGTATCAAACGGTAGTCTCATACCATTCGATACAATCATGCCGGCCCGCTGAGATGCCTCTTCACGCTACGGCGGAAGGACCCAGGATTATAGGAAGGAGGGAACACGTGCGATGGCAAACCGTTCCACAGCTTGACTGTACGGCAGAAAAAAGAATTAGAGAACCTTTTGGTTCGCGCCGAAATGGATTGAACAGTCAAGCTATGGCTCCGCAAGCCAGCACGCGTGGTTCTGTTAAGGAAAGGAGAGGAGGGGATTAAATTGAACAATTCCTCAGAGCATTCGCCATGATACAGACGGTAGAACACGCTTAGAGAGGCGACATCCCTCCGTAACTGTAGCGACTCTAAGTTGCCCGTAATGTCTGCATCATTCACAATGCGGATGGCCCGCCGCTGCAATCCATCCAAGGCATCGAGTAAGTACTGGGCGGATCCATCCCAGAGGTGCGAACAGTATTCCATACCCGGCCGAACCTGCGCTTTATACAAGCGGTAGAGTTGACCGGGCGCGAAAAACCGACGCACCTTGTTCAGGACCCCAACCCTGCGGGAAGTGGCAGATATTACGCCCTCGATGTGATTCCTTGGATTAAGATCACAACGGATATCCACACCAAGGATACTCAGGTCATTCCGCATTGAGAGGGGAATACCCTGAAGAATGGGGAGGGGAGAGAACGGGGATTTTTTGCACGTGAACGCACACACCTGGGTTTTCCTGGCATTGAACCCAACCATATTCCTGGAGCCCCATGTAGAAATGAGATCCAAGGATCGATTGAGCTCAATGACAAGATCCTCGCGCCTACTCACAGTGTCGACCCGGCAACCTGGGGACCCATGGCAGTATCGCCCATGAACCGTGCTGTCATCTGCATAGCAATGAATGTTGCCAAGTGACAACATATCATTGATATGCAGAATAAACAGGGTGGGCGACATCACCGAGCCCTGCGGAACTCCGGCATTTACCGACATGAGCGCCGAAGCGTGTCCGTCAACGACAACACGCATTCTACGCCCATGCAGAAAGCCAGAAATCCACGAACACAAGTTGCCGGGCAGACCGTATGCCGGAAGCTTGGATAGGAGACCACGGTGCCAGACCCTATCAAACGCCTTGGCTATGTCGAGGCTCACAGCAAGAGCCTCGCCACGCCGGTCTATCGCCTCACCCCAGCGATGCAGGACAAACGCCAGAAGATCACTCGTTGATCGGTTGTGACGGAATCCGTACTGTCTGTCACTGATCAACGAGTGATCCTCCAGGTAGCGGACCAATTGAGCGTTTATGATCCGCTCCATGACCTTACACATCACTGAGGTGATAGCGATAGGGCGAATGTGAAATGTGAATAGCCCCAGTGGTATCTTGGTAGAGGTCTGTCTTTTCATTGGAGATGCATATTTTCTTTGCAAGAAGCTTATATACTCTTTTAGAGATACCTACATTTTCGTGTATTCTGCATACAAATGCAACACGCCTCCGCTCATAACCTACACAGACCACAATTTACAGAACAACAGTTGACCTTTTTGTCTAGTCTGACCAATAAAAAGGGTTTATGCGAAAACTTCTTGTGGAGTACACTTTTCTTATATTCCTTGGAGGACGATGCCTGCTAGTTTTCTTCAATCGTGACTTTTATTTGGGCAGTAGAGCTGAGCTTAGTCGATGTTTTCCTTTTTCATACGTAATTTCAAAAAGCAAGGCTTTCTTGATTTTTCTAGAGCAGTCATTTACGAAAGACTGGCTTTTTGATAAAATGTGAGCAACAAGAAAACTTGTAAGAAAGTAAGCTTGGGGCATGTTACCGGTCTATAAAAATGGAGGATGTATAAAAGTCTGAGGGATTGTAGCGAAACGTGTCTTAAAAAAAAGTTAAATTTTCATAGTCGGAAATTAAGTCGTCCTACAGCTTGAGAACGAATGAGTAATACCTCAGTCCGCCCCGTGACCACGAAAGCTGTAAAGCAATCGAAACGTAGAGAGGTTAAAAATGTAAAAAACTTTTTTTTAATCCGTCACACGGTTCATTTGCTAGGCAGTAACTAACATAAAAGAAATAACGTAATGTGAATTTATACCACATTCCTTTATATTGTGTAATTTTGTTATAATATTTCCATTTAACATTTTAAGTTCGTTATCTTGCCCTCGTATTCTATAACTTTCTCAGTTTCAATAACTTAATTACTTTAGTCTAATCTATACAACTTTGAATTTATATTCACTGAGTCAATTAATCTACTCTTCTGTTTCTTTGATCAACTAATGTTATTTTATTATAGGCTTACGGCCTTATCCATAGACAACTTTAAACCCCATATTTGTGATCGAATGTTTTGTCTTCTTCACTTAAACTGAATTCAAAAGTCGTTAGAAGGGGTCGAAACATTTGATAATTAAAATAGGTATTAAAACTGTATATTAATAAGGCTAGAAGATATATTTTTGTAGTACTACGGTACGAAAATCGGGGTTCCAATAATCCTAGCCCTTGCATTCGCCGACGTTTCCATCACTTATTCTCAAAAGATGGAAATACTCTATGTATGATCCCTTGGATGTTGCTAGTTTTATCGCTGATCTTTACTTAATATCCGGTAAGATTTTTTGAGAAAAAAGAAGAAGAGAAGAATGCGCTATTAAAAACACAACGCACCATATATTTAATCGTTTATATAATAGGCTCTATTTTATATATAACATGAGAAATATTAACTAGGACATTTGTCAATCAAACTCGATTCATATTGGAACATAACTTGTCGATATACTCGCAAAACCCTACGCTGCTCTCAACAAACAATTAATTGATGGAACGAGTCACGTCTCGGTCTTGTTATTCAATAACGAAAGTTAAGGGTAATAAAGGCCCTTAAACTGTGACCGCAAATAGTTATGTTATTATTTACTGAAGTGACATGCTGCGGTACTTTCGACCAAACTAATAACACAGGGTTATGTGATACACAATACGTACACGATACAATGAGACTTTTGTGAGAGACGCGAAATAGTTAAAGCTGAACGTATCAGTGCGTGGTGGCCTGTTGGTAACGGACCAGACGCGGCTGCCTACATGTTCACGGTGGTCGCGGGTTCAAATCCCAGAGCACACCTCTGACTTTTCGGAGTTATGTGTGTATTGATAGTCAATCACCACGCACTTTAACGGTGAAGGAAAACATCGTGAGGAAACCTGCATACCGTAGCGATTTTAAAGAATTTCTACGGTATGTAAGTCTGCCAACCCGCACTAGGCCAGTGTGGTGGACTATATGGCCTAACCACTCTCAATCGATTCTCTCGATTGTAGAGTAGGCCCGTGCCCTGCAGTGGGACGTATATGGGCTGATATAGATAGATAGATATAGTATCAGTGGAGAGTTTAGGAGCGAGTGTTGTGAGAGCACATAAAGGAAGCGTAGTGTGTGAAGCGCGAGCCGGTGGAGCGACGAGCTCAAGGTAGTGGATGAGAGCTCAGGAGCGAGTGTTGTGAGAGCACGTACAGGGAGCGTAGTGTGTGACGCGCGGGCCGGTGGAGCGACGAGCTGAAGGTAGTGGATGAGAGCTCAGGAGCGAGTGTTGTGAGAGCACGTACAGGGAGCGTAGTGTGTGACGCGCGGGCCGGTGGAGCGACGAGCTGAAGGTAGTGGATGAGAGCTCAGGAGCGAGTGTTGTGAGAGCACGTACAGGGAGCGTAGTGTGTGACGCGCGGGCCGGTGGAGCGACGAGCTGAAGGTAGTGGATGAGAGCTCAGGAGCGAGTGTTGTGAGAGCACGTACAGGGAGCGTAGTGTGTGACGCGCGGGCCGGTGGAGCGACGAGCTGAAGGTAGTGGATGAGAGCTCAGGAGCGAGTGTTGTGAGAGCACGTACAAAAAGCGTATAAAACCAGTGGAATGAGGTCAGGTACAAGGAGAATAAAGCGATCAAAAACCTTTCTAATTTATCTGAAGATTCAAATAAAACGGCTATAAACGTGAATAGCTGAGGGCAATTAAAATGTATCTATTGGATTGTTCAATAAAATAAGTTTAACTGCCGGACGGGGCAAATCCCTGAATATTTATTCACAATAACTGTTCCGTTGCGGACCGATGCTGGAATTGTTTGCTATAATTACCTGTCAATTAGTAATGCAAATGAGTATTTTTACCCCATATAGTAATTCATTCGCTCAAATTTTATTAAATTTACACCGCTTTAGTGCAACGCCACATTGACACATTTGTATCATTTTTATTAAAATTATAGAACAAGCGACTACAAAATGGTTTCTTAGATTTACGCGAATGTTACACATTGAAATAAAAGTATTTTTTACGTATTTTATCGCGATTTGGGAAATTGTATAACATAAACCAAATCGCGATAAAATACGTAAAAAATAGTTTTGTTTCTAAGTTGACTCCGGGATGATGATGAATATAAAAATTCAATATCCCTTTGCCTGACCTGAGATTCGAACCCGAGAACTCAGCGTTAAAATTAAACCGCAGTACAACTACCGAGGCATCTGTACCTAAATCTATATCTATCTAGATATATGTAGATAGGCCTCTGTACCTAAATGAATTTAATTGACATTTACACTTAAACAAATACTTTGATTTAAATAAATATATAAATAGATATCTTAAAATTCATATAGTTCTTTATGGGAATACAACGACTTAATAGCCCTAATAGCCTATTTTGTTTTACACTGGCCCTATCACTGCAGCAACACTAATGACAATTGCAATACCGTCCATACAGTTTCGAGTAGCGAAAAACCGATATCTAACACCATTCAACACAATTATGTCGGCCAAGTTATTTACTTGACTGCCTTGGTGGCGTAGTTGTACTATGGTACGACTACAAAACTGAGGTCTCGGGTTCGAATCCCGGGTCGGGCAAAGTGATATTGGGTTTTTCTATTCATTACCAGTCCGGAGTCAGGAATTTGTGCCCGATATGGCGATAGGCTCGCCTCCTATCACATCATGGGACGGAACATACACGGCGAAATATTGGTGTTCTGGTGGCGCCTCTGCCTACCCCTTCTGGGATAAAGGCGTGAGTTTATGTATGTAAGTTATTTACCTAAGATTCTTCCATCCATCAGATATCTTGACAAGATTTCAACACTAATGTAACGTTTAAACTAAACACAGATTTTTGAAGGACGTCGCTAGCAGCAGGCAGCTTCCATCAGATCAAAGTGGAGATCCTTGGGGATGCCTTTGTTTAGTGACTTCCTGTCGCTGATCAAAGCGAGAGAGAAACTAAACACTTTTAAAACAAATAATCACACATTTAACTGTAACATCTAGGTCCCCAAAGATATTTTAACTGCGAAAGTTAAAAGCAATAAAACGCTCAGGTAAACGAACTTCCAAGGTAGCTGTAACGTATTCAGGGCGGCGGGGGTCGTAACCCCCTAAAAAAAATATTTACTCGATCCAAAAATCTAAATTGACAAAATTTGGAATGTGTGGAATGTCGGAGCCACAATTTTAGGCTTAATATCATTAATATATAAAATATTCGTATAGCTACAGTTTCATTTCTAATGTATTTTATTAACCACAAACAATATAATAATACTGTAATATTATTTAAACAAAGTGTATTATTTGTATATTCGTAATTACTAAAATACTATTATTATTCGGTATCTATCTCGATGGTCAGAGGCTCTCCAACCTCCGATTCGCGGACCACATTGTCCTTTTCGCTTCATCGGCCGAAGAACTCCAACAGATGCTCGACGATCTGAGCAGAGCAAGCCTCGAGGTTGGACTGATGATGAATCGATCAATGACTCAGGTTATGACCAACAGCACAACACCGAGGATTGAGGTGGATGGGGTCGAGATACAATATGTCGACGAGTAGTTTATATCTAGGCCAGTTAGTCTCCTTCGACAACAGGCAAGACCGAGAGATCCAGCGTCGCATAGACAATGCCTGGAGAGGCTACTGGTCTTTAAAGAAGTTTCTCAAGGGAAATCTTCCTATCTCTCTTAAGCGTAGACTCGTCGACATGTGTATCTTACCAATCCTCACCTACGGTGCTCAAACCTGGTCTTTGACCGAAGCGCAGCATGCTAGGCGTAACACGCCTGGACAGAGTGCCAAACAACACCTTGCGCTCCATAACTGGAATTAGGGATGTTGGGAAAAAATCGGCCGAACTGAAGTGGGAATGGGCGGGCCACGTGACCCGGATGCACCCGAAAAGGTGGGCGAAAATCGCAACGCAGTGGACGCCCACGGACAGTAAGAGACGACGAGGCCGACCTCGGAAGAGATGGCGCGACGACTTTGACTAACTTACTAACTTAACTAAAGTGTGGACGGCTACAGCGGAAGATAGGGACAAGTAGAAAGAGTTGAGGGAGACCTTTGCCCAGCAGAGGGACAATAAAGGTTAAAAAAAAAACTATTATTATTCATTTTGGATGGAGATGACAATTTCAACTCCATTGTACTAACATTTTTATGTAGCAAGTAAAAATATAAATTTACGAATCGCTGAGTCCAGCATTTACACAGTAGCGCCGGCATTGTCTGAAATAAATGTATGATAGGAATATTTCATTCGAATACGTCTATTTTGGTAATTAAATAACAAAAAATACAGCTCTTTGGAAAATAAATCACTTTACCCATACTATGTATGTCAGGACTATGTATGTGACTGTTGGGTGTATTTATTTATTTATTTGTTTAACCGGCTACCGCTGCCCATAGACCTTCTGACCTATCTGTAATCACTAAAACTATCACCTGGCTTCGTTTTCGATCGCAGTCTTGATATACCCTGTATTTTAAAAAGCCATTTTTATACGGATTTTATCGCGATTTGGTTTAATTTTTACATTTTTTAACTTCCTGACGTTTCGATTACTTTACAGCTTTCGTGGTCACGGGGCGGACCACGTAAAATCCGTAAAAATAGTTTTATTTCAATGTGTAAATGTGTCATTCGCGTAAAACTAAGAAACCATTAGCCATTTTTAAGCTTAAACAATTCATATTATTAAAATTCTCCATTGAAGGCGTTTTTCCAAGATTGTCAATAACGCCCTCCTTGTCACCTCCCAAATCCGTCCGGCAAAATAATGGTGTAAATTTCGCAATAACACCGTTTTATTGTTATAATAAACAAGATATTGTTAAGGGGGGAAATTTACGTGTATTTTACGATCTAAAGGAAACTGTTCCACGGCCCCCGTGATTATGTTTTATTGAAATGTAATAGAAAATGCCTCGAGCTTCATTTGAATTGCATTAATTGGCCTGTTTTTGTTTGTGTTGAGCTATTGAGTGTTTTGATTCGTTTATATTTAGAGCAGTAACTCAATTGAAGTACGTGGTGCCCTGTTGGTAAATGCGGCAGACAACATGTTCACGGTGGTCGCGGGTTCAAATCCCAGAGCACCGCTGATTTTTCTGAATCATGTATGTATTGATAGTCAATCACCACGCACTGTGACGATGCAGGAAAAAACATAGTGAGGAGACTTGCATACCATATGGCCCAACCCCTCTCAATCGTACTCTCGATGATAAACGAGGCCCGTACTCTGCAAAGGGAGGTATACCGGGTATATCAAGACTGCTACCGAAAACGAAGCCGGATGGTAGTTTTAGTGGTTACAGACAAAATGCAAATAAAAATTTTGCAAATTATGCGGCAGATTTTTTTTTGCAATTATTTAAAAATACTTGTGTTTGAGTAGTAAATACCTAGTTATTGCGAAAATAGTAATTAAAGCCTATCGTCTCATTGCGTCTTAAAAAATAAAAAGGTGTACATCATTATTTTAGGAAAACTATGTATTTATCTCCAAAATACGACAATAAGTAAAAAAATACCAAAAAAAAGTTGACGACTTTTGCGAAATTTTTCATTGCATTGTGTCTGAAGTCACTAATACTACCACCTGGCTTCGTTTTCGGTCGCGGTCTTGATATACCCTGTATAAGGTGTTACAGAGTACAGACACATATACAAAAGTCTAATTTTGTGTGCATTCTAAGAAAACTGACATTAACAGTATTTCTTTATACCATTGATCGTTCCTGTGTAGCTTTATTAACGATCATAATGCGCTTAGGGCTAAAGGATGGAAAGAGGAAAGGCAGATTGGGCATTTTGCAATCTTACTTACTGAACGACGACAGCTAAGCTGTCGCTTCACGTCGATCTCCTGTGAGCCGTGATATTACCCGGGACGAGCCTGTCCATTCATGCTGATTCATTAATGACAGCAGCGTGGCTCTTCCACATACATGTATAACAATAATAAATACTAAAGACTTTCAAATAGCTTTATGTAATTGTAATGCGGAATGTACAACTAACGCCATCTATTGTTGAGACATAAAAATACAAACGGTACATTGTTGCATTGCGCGTGGAAAAAATAGTATGTTAGTGGACTAAGTATTCTCAGTAGAAATAACTAGATGGCGCTAATAACAATAATTGAATGTGGTTTTAAAACGCAATATGTTTAATACATTATTGCCTTATTGGCTTTTAAGGGTGCGTTAAATAAAACAAAAATAGACTTAATATTTTTATTGAATGAATATTAAATGACTGTTTTTATAATTTACATATTATATGATACAATCGATAGTGGCTAAAATGCATCTAATAAGTTAATGTCTGTATGGAGAGAGTTACTCAGTTACCTCATAGTCTAAACGAGGTTCCCGGTCGCCACAAGACCGGCTATCTCTATTTGTATCTGTATCAGCCCATGCGTCCCACTGCAGGGCACGGGCCTTCTACAATCGAAAGTACGAAAGAGGGGCTAGGCCATGTAGCCCACCAAGCTGGTCTAGTGCGGGTTGGCTGACCTTAGAAATTCTTTAAAATCCCTATGGTTTGCAGGTTACCTTACGAAGTTTTCCTTTACCGCTATAGTGCGTGGGGATTGACTATCAACTACACCGGGGCGACCGGGTATACTTTGACCCAAACACCCACATTTATTAGGCTAACATGACATGTCTTACTATTTATATTCTAAACAAAGAACTATCGCAGAGACAGTGTATTCAAATGATTATGATGTGCAAAATTGTCCTCATAATGATGTTTGATGAAATATCAGAAATCTGAATCACGAATTGGTAGAGCATATTCATAATTGTATATTTATTATGATTATTATTCGTACATACATACATACATAAACTCACACCGTTATCTCAAAAGGGGTGGGCACAGCTGGTGCTAGTAAGACACCCTTTCACTTTGTGTTTTCCGTTCCATGACGTGATAGGCGGTGAGCCTATCGCCATATCCGGCACAAATTTCTGACTCCGAGCTGATAATGTAATAAAAGTAAGATAATAAAAGTATTGAAACTGATAAAGTCAATGATCTATCGCCATATTTCCCTATCATCTAAGCTAGTTACGCATGCATTGAATTTTCGAAATCCACCTATGGGTTAACATATTTCAATGTTACAAAGTAAGACCAATCCACTAACCGTTTCGAGCGGAAATTTATAATAGCGACATCTACCGGTACACGATTGAACTACTTTTTGCGAACAATCAGGAACAACGGGCAACATTTTCCTGATGCTTTCCGTTACGTAAGGATCACGGATTAACGCGACCCGCCGGTCGAAAAGAAAGCTTAACTGTTTGAAATTGCATCGGAGCGATATCGTTGGGTCAGCAACCGCGCCCCCTGTCAACCCGACAGCGGAAACTGTGGAGTCGATATTATTTATATTATTTCTTATTAAGATAGAATTCTAAAGGTTCACCTTTGATATCGTGGTAAATTTTATCTAAAAACAATATCATCGACAGACAGTACGCTTCGTTTAATGAACATAGCCTCCGCCAAGGATTTTCACAGTGACCTGCACTCAGCGATAGCTTACCTTCATCATTTCTTTTTCATCTCATTATTTTATGGTGACACGCCAAAATAACTAAACACTATGTTATGTGCATATATATATAGATAGAACATCAACCGACGTGATATCTATCTCTCGCCGTCGACATAATTATGCCAGCCCGAAACATCCCACATTTGCGTGGCTTATCATGACGGCTTCTTACTCACCGCGTATGGTACTATTCGTACCGATGAATACTTTGACACCAAAAAATCTTTTTAGCACCATAAATTCCTTTTTCAAAATAGTTATCTCTAGAATGTAGTACGTTTTTTTTTTATTTTACTTTCTTTGTTTGTCTACCCCCGTTTTCCTACTTCCATTCACTCCAGTCCATCCAAAGATTGTCTAGAAGATATGCTGATAGCGATAAGACCGCCAGTAATACTGTGCATTTAGTTTAAGTGTTTTGTATATTTTTTTTATGTACAATAAAGTGTAGATAAATAAAAATAAATATAACATGTCTACTCCACACCACCTCTGTCCCGGGAATATATTCCACGTAAGGCATCTGAATGCTCATTACTGCCTCCATATTGGCCAGGTCGTTATCTCGGCCTGGAACGCACGACTTCTTGTAGCGCGGCGGGAGGCTGAGGGCCTGGTGTTGCCATGGTTACAATACGATTTTATAGTGTTGAACTGTAAATTGGTGGTAGTATTTTTTTCTTCTTGCAATGGTGGAAAGAGAAAATTTACACATATTTATTACTTGATGATAAATGATCATCCTCCAAGGATAGATTACGCAGCTAAGGTTGCAGAAAATTACTATATGATCGATTCCAACAGGTTACTATGAAAATCCTTAGGGAAGGCATAATATGTTCTGTCCAGGAGTGTCCTTGTAACTGGTAACTTGTAACTTGAGAGAGAAAGGAGAGAGAGAGAGAGAGATAGAAAACCAACAAACATATATAAAACTCCCAGGCCTTAAGAAACTTGCTGTAACATAACCTTTAGAAGAGTGCTCCCGTGTATTACCTATAGTCGGTACTGTTAGCTTTTGTCCGTCTGTACGTTTAATTGATGGAATTTTATCATTACATCCAAAATGGACCAGTTATATAGTTAAAATAATTTACTTGTTAAGAAATTCTCGCTTGTACGCCTTGCATTCACGCGATGCATTGTATTGAGTTCGAATCTCGGATATTTATGTACATACATAAACTCGAGCCTTTATCCCAGAGGGGTAGGCAGAGGAGCCACCCACATTTCGCCTTGCTCAAAATTATGCGGGGTTCCTCTCGATGTATTCCTTCACCGTTCTAGTGCGTGGTGATTAATTATTATTACACACGTATGACTCCTAAATTCAAAGGTGAGCTCTAGGATTTGAACCCTCAACCACCGTGAACGTGTCGGCAGCCGCGTCTGGTCCATTACCGACAGTCCACCACGCACTTTTACTTACTCTTTTACTCGCAAAAACAGTTACTCTAATAATTAAACTAAATGACAATTAGGATTTTTTGTATTGTCTCCATTATCCGTGCCTGACACGGTCATGATACGATATAAGTTTTGTGCAGGCCCTAAAAACTTAAAAAGCTCATAGCAGGAAACACTAAATAAACATTCTGGACGCTCTAAAACAAGTGCTTAGGTAAAACGGAATGAAACAATGGTAAAACTTTAATGTAACCGTTCTACATTAAAAACTTTGCCTAACAATGTTCCTGAAATGGAACTATGCCCGGATACCAACTAACGTTACGAGGAAAGTTTGGCGCTGTTTTAAAAATAACTCCGTGTTTCGTTTTTGTAATACATGGATATTAAATACACCCAACAGTCACGTACATAGTGCTGATCCCTCATTATTAGACACCCATTGTGTTATAGGTATGTTTTATTGATGCCAGGCCTGATGGTAGGCGACATGGCCGCTCATGGACAGTGGCAAAACTAAACAACACCATGATTTACAAAGTAATGCTTGGAAATCCACTGCGCTCGCCTTCCTGAGACATAAGATGTTAAGTCTCATTATGTCCAATAGTAACTCTGGCTACAACGTCCTTCAAACTGAAACACAACAGTGCAATTACACTGGTGTTCGGCGGGAGAAATAGACATTGCGGTGGTACCTACCCAGGCGGCCTCTCACAAATGAGAAACCTCTCCAGTCAGTTGATCCGATTCAGTCATGATCTGTTGTAACCTCAGAAATACACTCATTAACCTAAATGTAGTCACCGCGTCATGCAAAGATATAAGTCTTGTCGCTAAGATATCAGAAATTTTGCGAGACTTTTCGGTTTCACAATACCCAAACTGGCAATATTTATAATTTGTGGCTTACACCAATATTTGTCTCAGTACATTGATCAAAGCCGCGGCTTCTAGTCTAATAGCCGGATCCATTACCAACTCCGGAGGCTTTTAGCTTTTATTCGTTTATATTTCCCATAATACCAATAACACCACAAAGTTAATTGTACAAAGCTACAAACTTCTCTTAGAAACGCACATAAATTTTACAACTGTAACATTCTTGCTGGTTTCATAAGCATATTCCCGACTAATTATTCCCTCATTAAAAGTCCACGCGAACTTCAAGTATGAATTCCGTAAACTTTGTTACGGAAGGAGGAAAATACTTCAACTTACTGTACTGAACCCCGGCTGATAAACGGTTATAGTGCTGCACGGGTTTTACGCTTCCATGAAAACCGCTTAATAAAACGTAAAAAACAATATACATTCCAAAAGAGATGTTTGGGTAGCCTTTGACTTACATGACGCTGATGGTATATTCTAAATCTGTTGGCCCGCGCGTCACACACTACGCTCCCTGAACGTGCTCCCACATCACTCGCTCCTGAGCTCTCATCCACTACCTTCAGCTCGTCGCTCCACCGGCCCGCGCGTCACACACTACGCTCCCTGTACGTGCTCTCACAACACTTGCTCGTGAGCTTTCATCCACTACCTTCAGCTCGTCGCTCCACCGGCCCGCGCGTCACACACTACGCTCTCTGTACGTGCTCTCACAACACTCGCTCCTGAGCTCTCATCCACTACCTTCAGCTCGTCGCTCCACCGGCCCGCGCGTCACACACTCGCTCCTTAACTATTAAATCTAGATCCTTTACATCCCACGACGTTTACAATTCGCACCATATAATCCAACCCCCGTGCCTTTATTTTCCCGCCTGTCAAATTCCTATCGAAATTTCGCAACACCTCCGCGCTTAATCTTTTTGAGATACAAATTTCTTTTTGTAAGATTAATAGCCTTTTTGCCGTCAAACGTTTGCCAAATTGTTGTTCCATTGTTTCGCAACCTTACATTACCATAATGGAATTCTTTGGGCGAATAGGTTTCGCCTAAAAATAACACAACCACCTACTTTGTCTACCTGGATTTTGTAATATTTGTAACAAAGGGATCCGTTTTTTTAGACCATTAAAGTTTTGGTATTATTTATAGCACAAGCGGTTAATTGGCTTGAAACAATAATGTAACCCATAGTTCTTTAACAAAAAATTACGTTATGATTTTAACAATTTTGTACTACGGAGTACGATATCCGAAAACGTATACTTACATACCTACAAAACTCATGAACAGAACTCTGCAATACGCAGGTTTCATCATGTCTCCTTCACCGTAATCAGGCAAAATTTCAGTTCCGTATGCCCTGGATTTGAACCCCACAGCCACCATTAGCAGTTCATTCCTCACCTAAGCTTTCCTTAATACCACACCTAGTAATCTACCTGCAAATTCAATGCTAATAGCGTTGCTGTCGCGTGACAAAGCAAGGGATGTTAATGACAATACCAATGTCAACATTATGAAGGTCTTTTGCGAAGTTAACAGGCATTCCTGGCCTTGAGAATATAATATTAAATAAATGAAATGAGCTACAGCTTCGAGTGGCTTGGATTATAAAATTAGTTGAATGATTTCGTGGCACACCTAATTTAAAAATAAGTTTAATAACATTTAATTTTCTCTTGCTATGAAATTTGCTACATGAGTTCATTCATATTAATCTTTTAGTATCCTCGGCCCCATGTTTACCCATTTACCCACCCAGTGATTAGGGGGCGTACGAACATCGCCATGGTATCCCCTGACCTTTATAAGAGGCGATCTCATCCGGTCATCCGGGTCGCTGGGCACAGCGGAGGTGAGGTCTCACCGATATCAACAATTTATGAGATGGCATGAACGCCCATAGCATATTTAAACGGTCGTCCAAACAGGGTTTTTTGTTATTGCAATGCATGGCGCGGCTAGTGTGCCATTTGCCTGATGGTAAGCGATACGACCGCTCATGGACAGTAGCAAAACCAAAAAACACCATGATTTACAAAACTATGCGTGGCATTCCACTGCGGTCGCCATCCTGAGACATAAGATGTTAATTCTCATTATGTCCAGTAGTTACTCTGGCTACAATGTTCTTCAAACCGGAACACAACAGGGCATTGTATGTTGTTCGGCGGGAGAAATGAACATCGCGGTGGTACCTACCTAGGCCTCTCACATATGAGAGACCTACCACCAGTAAATATATTTAGAGTCTTTGAATATCGCTGCAAGAAATAATGGGACCACTCCTGTAACATTTGGGTCATTCATACCCCATATAGCGATAGACACAATAAATCGCGCATATACAAATATACTATTATAATAGCTTCTAAACACGACATAGCCTAATTAACAACATTAGAGAATATAAATTCACAAAGTTTCGCCTTTGGTTACGTCGATCTAGTTTCGAATTTCGTGCCATTTTGATTGTATGGCCGAAGTTTTTATAATTAACTTTGTTTTAAATACTTCAGTGTAAAATGGTTATTTTATTGTAGGAGTTTATGATGAAGGAGAATGTTGCGAGGATGGCAATAGATGTATGCAACAATGTGGTATGTGAAGTCGAATAACTCGCAATAGGCCACGCCAGCGTGGCGGATAACGGCCTATCCCTTCTCAATAATAAAAGAGACCAACATCCTGCAGTAAGACGTACATAGGCTAAATTATTTTAATAAAAAAATTGGGGATATTAAACAGTTTTGAGGGCTTGAATTCAGGATAATATTTTATACTCGGTGGGCGCGGGCTCAAATCCTAGGGCGCACCTCTGAATTTTCGGAGTTATGTGTGTATTGATAGTCAATCACCATGCACTTTAACGGTGAAGGAAAACATCGTGAGGAAACCTGCATACCGTAGCGATTTAAAACAAATTCTACGGTATGCAAGTCCGCCAACCCGCACTAAGCAAGCGTGGTGGACTATATGACCTAACCCCTCTCAATCGATTCTCTCGATTGTAGAGTAGGCCCGTGCCCTGCAGTGGGACGTATATGGGCTGATATAGATAGATATACTCTAGGAAAGCAATTGTGACGTCACTATTTTTGTAAATATAACCCTCGAAACATCCAATACATTTTGTGTGAAAAATATTATAACATAAAACTATTTATCTAAAGGGCAAAACCAACACATTAGTGCCTTAAAGGAAAAACTACTACAAAAAGGGGGAGGTTTAAGGCAATAAGATCTAAAATCCCTTGGCAGTAGCCTCGCCCTTGACTGTATCTGAAAATAGAATCGCTGAATAGGCTTGCGTCACGCTAAACACGAATTTGAGGTTTCTCTTGCCATCTATTTTGATGAGCGGTGGTTCCGATATATTTGGGCTTTTTATAGCTATTAATACTACGGGAAATGTAGAACACATCACAATGAATAGCAATTCATTATATAGTTATTAATAAAATTTTAATTTTAATGGAAATAAATTAGATTAGTCTGCCTCGGTGGCGTAGTTGTACTACGGTACGTATTCAAAGCTGAGGTCTCGGGTTCGAGTCCCGGGTCGGGCATAGTGATATTGGATTTTTCTATTCATTATCAGCCCGGATTCAGGAATTTGTGCCCGATATGGCGATAGGCTCGCCCCCTATCTCATCGTGGGACGGAACATACAAGGCGAAATGTTTGTGTCCTGGTGGCCACCTCTGCCTACCCCTTCTGGGAAAAAGGCGTGAGTTGATGTATGTATGTATGTATGTATAAATTAGATGATGTCAAATAACATTTTTCCAATTGTTTGACGATCACCGCCAGCTTCATACAACCGGAAAACTTAAAGATGGCAGTTTTATGAGTGTTATCTATAAACCAACTTACTTTTTATATCCATAGTCTGTGCTTACCCCTATGGGATACAGAGGGATAATTATTTAAAACTGCATACTCTAAAAAGTATTATTTCACCAAGCCCATGATATGTGTATGACCTAATTGTTTGCTTCTGTTAGGCGCGACGGGGCGCGTCGCTAATGTGGGTCGCTCCTATGAAACACTATCGTTAATACTGTTTGTCTGTGACACCTCGTGTGACGTCATAAGAGCAAATAGAGGTGCAATGATTTTTTGATAGCTGTTCATTATAAACGTAAACATTGGTGGTAGGTCTCTTATATAAATGATAAATCAATAAATACACCCAACAGTCACATACATAGTCCTGATCCCACATTAAGATCAATTAAGTCTTGTGTCGCAGGTATCAGAACTACGATAGACTTTTCGGTCTCACAAACACCCAGAACCGAAAGAAATATTTGTATGCCGCACAAACATTTCTCTTGGTGCGGGGATCAAACCCGCGGCCTCTCGTTTCACAGCCGTTGTCTAACCAACTGCGCCACGGAGGCTGTCAATATGTAAGAGGCTGCCTGAGTAGGTACCACCGCGATGTAATTTTATTCCGCGAAACAGCAGTGTAAATGCACTGTTGTGTTCCGATTTGAAGGACATTGTATCCAGAGTAACTACTGAACATAATGAGACTTTATGTCTCAGGATAGCGAACGCAGTGATTGCACTGCGCTCGCCATCCTGCACTGTATATATCTCATCGTGATAGATGTCCTTTGACTTCTATACAATAATTCGATTGAGAGAAGTTAGGCCGTGGTCCACCACGCTAGCCAATTGTGCGTTGGTGGACTTCAGATACCATAGAAACTTAAAGATTCATTGAAATAACTTAAAGATTCCACAAAAAATATATGTTTATGGATCACACCCGCGACCTCTATTTCCACAAGCGTCTGATCATCTGCGCCACGAAGGCACTTTTAAAACTGCACCACAAAAGCTCGCTGAATATTATAACCTAACCTATAATCCCACATAATGAACTTATACTTAAAAACGAAAACAAAAGCTTTCTTTCCAAAGCGACTTCCTCTAACAGTTGGTAGAACTTAACACTACGGCGTTGTTTTTCCAATTAGCAGTCGCCGAGTCGAGATAATGGCCAGGGGAAGGACAGAGCTAGTAAAATAACAGACCGGGCAGTAATAAAAAATATTGTTACTTTTTTTAATGCGCGATAATTGTGTTAAATGCTTCGTGTGATAACAACATCAGTAACGAAAACTTATTGTATCCATATTAGCCCATTGCTGGGCATGGGACTATTGTACAACCGAGAGTTCGATTGAGAAGGATTAGGCCATTGCTCTTAGCTCAGTGCAGGCAGACTTCAATTAGCAAAACAATTTTTGATAATATATAATAGTGCAGTTTCCCTCACAACGATTACCTTCACCTTAAAAGTAAGTGATAATTGTGTATCAATATGTGTATAGACATGAGTCCGAAAAGTTAGTTGTATGCAATTCGATTCGAAATCGCGACCAACCTAACATTCATTTGAAAATGTAACCTGCCTCTCAATTCAATTTGGCTTATTTATTACGTCTAAAAAATAAGCAGAAATTTGATTACAATCATCGACTAGAAACAGAGAACAAAAAAATCCAGTGAATCCGCTTTGTATGAACTAATATTTAAACTGCCTTAAGACATCTATCTATTTATTATCTATATTTTAAATATCTACCTATATATTTTAAGGTTTTTTTGGATGTACAACAGCTACTACTTAAAGAATATTCGAAAGAGACTGACTTCTGTCATACAGGGCTTCCTAGTTCAGGAGTCAGGGTGTTATTGGATTGTAAACTTGTTGTAATGAAATAAATATTTATTATTTTTATTATATATCTTTTAAGTTTTTAATGTTACGATTTTAATTTATACGATATTATCTTTTTGTTTTCTTTAGTATTTTAGTTTATTTTAGTTTAATTGGTTGCTGAGAAATGTTAGATTTGTGTTTTGCTTGTTTTTTTTTTATAATACTCTTAATTTGTTGTGTAGATATTAATTTATAAGGTGCTATGGGACTGCCATGTATTTCCTATTAATATAAAAGTCCCTTAAATATTATTGAATAAAAAAAAAAAATATATCTATCTATTCAGCCACAGGAAGTCCACATAGGCCTCCTGCAAGGGTCTCCACAACCACCTGTTAGAAGCGGCATGCATCAAGCGACTTCCAGCCTTAAGCAAGAAATAAAAAAAAATCTTTCTTCTCTCTTTAATAATCAGCAATAAATTGTTAAACGTAGACGCCTCTATTAGCTTCTATAGTCACGATAGTTCCCTTTTACTTTTAGTTTCTACAATCTTTGTTTGCATATTCTCTGTGTAAGTTTTATAAGGAATGCTGCACATGAAGTGTTTTGGATTAATTTATTTAAGTCTACCTGGACATTTTGGTTCATTTAAACGACCCTTAACATCTTCAAAATTTGCTAGTATTAAGAGTAAAAATATATGTATTGACACCAATACCATCCAACATTACCTCAGAAAACAATCTATGTTTGGTCATTACAGAGACAATTAGTTCATCATCATCATCATCATCATCATCAGCCCGTTGCAGTCCACTGCTGGACATAGGCCTCTCCCAAGGTACGCCACAGAGCCCGGTCTGCTGCTTTACGCATCCAGTCGCTGCCGGCCCTTTTATGCAAGTCGTCCCGCCATCAATTAACAAATAGTTACATAAGTTAAAAAAAAATACACACATGATTCCAAAAAAAAAGAGAACCGCCGTGGGTTTCCAACCCGCGACCACCACGCGTTCAATTCGTTACCAAGAAGCCGGCAAGTTTAGGTAATATTATATCAATTTCTATAGTTTAAAAAAATCGACGCAGATAGGGAAACACAAAGTCAGAACGGTCTGAATTACCTTTTTCCGTGACAAAATCCTTAATAACTAACCCCCTTTAATACTAAAGAACCAAACTAACACCAGTATACCAAACCCTTACTAGAGACCACAAAGTAAAACTGCGAAGTATCGTCTATTTTCTAAGTCTTTTAGATAAATATTCCTGACGCAAAGGGAAAAAGAACTTGTGTGAATCACGAATGCCGGCCGTTGACCTTTCTACCGTGGACATGATTATTGATGATAATGATTTTAAATTATACTTCGAATTATACCGGGTATATCAAGACTGCGACCGAAAACGAAACCAGGTGGTAGTTTTAGTGGTTACAGACACAATGCAAGTAAAAATTTCGTGTATGTATGAATGTATGTAACGGGATTTTTGAAGTCAATTTTCGAGCACTTCAAAACGTTGGATTGACTTGAAATTTTGCATACTTGTCAAAGACTAATGACAATACAATAATTTAAAAGTATTTAATTATCTTAACCAGAACCTTCAGAAATTTAATTTGTTTATTAAGTGGATAATTTGCGTGCAGCTGCCTTTGATAAGATAGCCGTAGATAGACGTTTTATAGTAAAATAAATAAATAAAAGCTTAAAAAACTTAAATAAGCGCTTATTAGTAAAAGACCGACCTTAAAATGATGAAAATAGTTATAAATTCTGGTACGATAAAGTAAACCAGCAACCACACATTAGGAATACGCTTAAATAGCAATTGTGTGACGCAATATGCAAGGTTGTCTGAATGACACTGCCTGCAACGATAAGACTAACATGAACCTTATATAATTAGGCTTTCAATTACATTGCAATATAGTTGTATTTTACTTATATTAAATGAAAACTATGCATTTTATTAATGAAAATTCCCGCTACAAATATTTTACTAAGGTTCAAAGCATTCGGCAGAAGTGTCAATAGTGACACTACGATTTATCAAAATTCTAACTTATTTCTGTTTTAAGATGTGATAGAAGAGCTGATCGCTACCCCAATTAAAAATTCAAATAAAGTGGATAACCAAACATGGGTATCGAATCCTAAACCCTATTCAGCCTCTGTGGCGCAGTTGGTTAGATGCCGACTGTGAAACGAGAGGCCGCGGGTTCGATCCCCGCACCGAGACAAATGATTGTGTGAACCACAAGTATTTGTTTTGGGCCTAGGTGTTTGTGAGACCGAAAAGTCTCTCGTGGTTCCTGATACCCACGACACAAGACTCGATCTTAGTGTGGGGTCAGGACTATGTATGTGACTGTTGGGTGTATTTATTTATTTATTTATTCACAGCCAAATTCTAACATTTAACCAGTGTAGCAAAGACTCCAGTTTTAAACGTATTCTTGTCATTTTTGATAAAGCACTATATCGAATAAGTATATATCATTGATAATATCTTTAGAAAAGTAATATATTTACACTAACAACCATATAATAGTTAAACCGAGTTCAAAAACCTTTTATAGACTCAAAAGCTTTCTTTAAAAGTGTAAATTTATTCAAATTTAAAGGGAAAAACGATGCTCACGCCTTCGTCCTTTTCTTTGACTCCGTGCGAGCGGGACAGCGATACAATCTGATTCAAGAGTAACAGAGACGGGTATAGCATAGTCAACACCTGCCCGCAACCCGTTTAACAATAGCTACTTTTGATGCGCAGGCGCAATTTTTTTCCTACCTTTTTTTCAATGGACAAGACTGACATAAGAAAATATTTTTTGAGACGCTCTAGTGCAGAAACTAACGAATGGGTGCAAAAATAGAATCGGTAGAAAATATTTATTTATAGTTTATTTTATAGAGGTAACAGAGCTTTTGTAGTGCAGTTGGTTAAAAAGCCCGCTGTTTAATGAAAGGGCGTTGGTTCGATGCGTACCGATTATTTGTACACAATGCTACAATATCCTTCAAACCGGAACACAACTGTGCATTTACACTGCTGTTTGGCGAAAGAATAGACATTGCGGTGGTACCTACCCCAGGCAGCGTCTCACACATGAGAGGCCTACCAGTCATTTCATCTGATTCAGTCATGATCTGTTGTAACTACAGAAATACAAGTCTTGTCGCTTAAATACTCACACAACATCGCGAATAAAAAAAAACCGTTAATGAAAATTACAAACGTGACTTATATCTAAACGAATTCATTATCAAATGTAACAGACATTTTACTTTGCAAATGACAACCCAATTTCATACCCCGATGATTTGCATCGAGGTTGAAACTTGAGGTCACATTCTACATCAAATGTCATTCTTTCAAAATAAAATGAAGAGTTGGTTTTGGTGCTTTGAAAATAAAGAATGATTGTGGAAAAATATGATATTACAATTTAGATAACATATTTTTTTCATGGCTGAATATATTTTTAAAATAGGATGTAATAATTTATTAACTATCTCTTTTTTTTTTATTTAGTAAACTCGGCAAAAAAAGGCTTAGATCAAAATATAGTACATGCGTACATACATATTCACTCCACGTATATCCCATAGGGGTAGGCAGAGACTATGGAGCCACTATTTGCGACACGGAGGCATACATTACCTACATTTTTGTAAAAATGTAATTATTACTACCAAAATACTTATTTATATCAAGGTCAACCACTTTCTACCATTCATAAAATTGAGAAAAATCCCCCAGCGTTAAAAGCGGAAGTCAAATACCAATGATGAAATCATGATCAGATGTACACATTTCTTAGAAATTGTGAATTGTTAAAGTAACAAGGATAATATTATACGTAGTAATAGACGGTAATAGCTTAGTAAATGCCCAATTACTGGTAAGATGACGTAGATTCGGATATTAATGGGAGAAAAACTACGCATTTTTAATTTTATCTGGTTTTATCCCACAGCTTTTTTTTATTCGTGTGTCACTTTTGTATGTATTATTCTTGGGTCATTATTTAATGAGGCAGTAGGTACCAACACCGCACCAAGTTAAATCATTAGATCAAAATTTATGTAATTTTTGTTTTAATTATCAAAAATGTTCTCTTAACATGTGACTGTTATAAGTTATAACATAGGTAGTAGATCTCTCATATAATGTGAGACACCCCCTGGGTAGGTAGCTAGGTGCCACCGCAATGTCTACTTCTCCCGCGAAACAGCAGTGTAAATGCACTGTTGTGTTTCGGTTTGAAGGACATTGCAGCCAGAGTAACTACTGGACATAATGAGACTTAACATCTAATTATTAGATGTTAAGTCTAGATTCTAATATCTCATCTATATATCTTAACATCTATATATGGTTGTCTGTAAGATATTGCCTTTGAGCGATAAGACCGCCAATTGTACTTTTAATGTATGTGATTTTCTTTTTATTTGTATTTTTTGTGTGTGTGCAATAAAGTGTATATAAATAAATAAATAAATCTCAGGATGGCGAGCGATGGTGTTGTTTGGTTTTGCTAATGTCCATGAGCGGTCGTATCGCTTACCATCAGGCGAACGGCATGCTTGTCTCGCCAATCATCATATTAAAAAAGTAAATAAACATCAGGTACGTAAACTGGGTACGGTTTTGACCTACGTGTGTGGCTATTAAAAGTATTTATATTCATATAAAAATATGTAATGAATAGAAAAATAGATTAAAATTATCACATTTCACTTAAATTCCTAGGATTTAATCCAGCATGTTATACGTTATTCGCCCAAAACAAGTCGATGAACGGCAGACATAAAAAAAATATTATGCAATCTTCAAAAGCCCATCCGAATTAAAGATCGCTAAATCAAGATCCAAAACGACGAATAAACAAAGGGTTCGATGCACCGCAATAAGTTCAAGATGTCGCTGCGAATTACTCGGATGGTTAATAAATTAAGGATGCTTTACGATGTTGATGTTATGCGAGGTGAATTAGTAATAATTTAGTTATAATTATATTTGAGGCTCATTTTCAGCAATATACTAACTGTGGTTGAAGATAAAAAGAGGTAGAAAGATAGAGAAAAGGAATGCGCGAGAGAGAAAGTAACATAACTGCGCTGTGGCGAAATGTAAGGTAGCTAGTTAGTAATTGTGGAGACTTTCGGTTTCGGAGTCGGAAACAAATAATGGTCCACTGCCCTCCTCAGCAAAGCGGGTGACAAAATATTGAACTGAGAGGTATTATCCTCCGATATGAACAAAACAACTGGGGAAGCCAGATGTGAAGTGCCATGTACGATGATAAACAATTACATCGATCCTATGGTGCTACCAATTTTGGATCCAATAATGGGTATGGCAAAAGCGCCGGAAAGCACGGAAATTCTTTCTAGATTCCACGGGGTTCGTATAGTATGTTATATGCATATAGTTCAACATTACTCTGCGTTAATCTGACCAAAGATCACACTCCCAAAGTATATGGTGTGCAGTTTGTTCAAATACGCAATGTGGAGCATTGGCACGCAGCCGATTCAACCAACTTAGTAATTGTGGAGGCTTTCATAATAGGAAAATGCTCGCATGGAGGAGAAATATACATACATAAACTCACGCCTTTATCCCAAAAGGGGTAGGCAGAGGCTCCACCAGGACACCCAAATTTCGCTTTGTATGTTCCGTCCCACAATGTGATAGCGGGCGAGCCTATCGCCATATCGGGCACAAATTCCTGACTCCGGACTGATAATGAATAGAAAACTCCAATATCACTTTGCCCGACCCGGGATTCGAACCCGAGACCTCAGCTTTGTAACCGTACCGTAATACAACTACGCCACTGAGGCAGTCAATAGAAGGAACGAGGCAGGCAGGAGAAATATAATAATGCATACAATGATATTTGCCTTTAACCGGGTGATGTGTCACTTTCTAGGTTCATCTAGAATAGATAGTACCTGCATTTAATTTCATATAGGCATGCATAAAATTGCATCGATTCTCTCGATTGTAGAGTAGGCCCGTGCCCAGCAGTGGAACGTATATGGGCTGATACAAAATGCACAAAAATGTCGTTCAGAAGGGGGTTATTCTGTTTCGTCCAATACAATTCTATGTTGACGGGATTGTAGTTAACATCACATAGTGTAATTAATTCCCTTTAAAGATGGTTTGTACCATCAAACTTATCTTATACGAGTATTCCCTTTAAATTTGATCAACCGTATCTTACATATTGTACTAAAAGCTACGTTACGTCAACGGAATAATAACGATTTATTTAACCACTGACAAAAATTCTTGCAAAATATTTGTTAACTTCAACGTTAACTAAAATGAGCGTTTATATTTTCGAAAACACTTAAACGCCGTCTCTAAAATCATTATGATGTATAATTAAAGCAAAAAAATAACGCATCCTCCATTAGTGAAGTTTTTAGTACATTGCTTGTGGAAATTCGTGACTACGAAGCATTTAGAGTAATTAATGGTTTGCGGGCAAAAAAATAAATGTATTTTATTTATTTAAACGTTTAGACAGAAATAGAAATGTTTGGTGAAATCAATAGAAATATTTAAAAACAAAATTTACTCTATTTGTTTCCTTTTTGAAAGAAAGAAAAAAAGGAAACATTTATTTGTTACATTATCAATGGTTTACAGTTATACTTATTTTTTGCGATTAAACTATTTAACCAGTTTTTCGTGAAATTTTAAATAGAGATATGTAAAATTTAAACTATTATTATCCTGTGATTTAGAGAAGGATGTGAATTATTAATTTATGTAACCAAATCAACCTCTATAGCATGTATTTGTTTCAGCCCATAGACATCCCACTGCAAGGCACCGGGTTCCTCTACAATCGGGAGTACGATTGAGAGGAGTTAGGCCATATAGTCCACCACGCTGGCCTAGAGCGGGTTGGCTGCCTTTACATAAAAAAATATTTTTTTTATTGCGGTGTATGACGAGACGAGCATGCCGTCCACCTGGTGGTAAACGGTACGACCGCTCATGTACAGTAGCAAAACCCAACACTATGATTTAAATAGCAATGCTTGGCATTGCCCTGCGCTCGCCATCCTGAGATATCAGATGCTAAGTCACAACATGTCCAGTAATTACTCTGGCTACAATGTCTTTCAAGCCGGAGCACAACAGTGCATTTACACTGCTGTTTGGCTGGAGAAATAGACATTGCGGTGGTACCTACCCAGGCGGCCTCTTACATATGAGAGACCTACCACCAGTGTTACCATGAAAACCCTTACAAATCGCTATGGTATGCAGATTTCCTCACGATGTTTTCCTTAACCGTTATAGTGCGTTACAGCATGTACGTGGTGGCAGAGATATTACGGAAGATAACATATTTCTGGTCGGATTAATAAAAATTTGATTGGGTGGAAAATTAATCATTTGGCAAAGCCGAGTTTAGCCGTTAGTTATTTTTTTTTTTTTTGTTTTAGTTCCTCTGCAGTTTTTCCTGTATTTTTTGGTATGCTGTAATACTTTAAGTCACGTTTCCAGTATTCATTAGGCTTTTTGATTAATTTGCGGTTAAAGACTATGCGATTCATAGAGATTCGTTGAGCGTCAGTACTCGTTGCAAATAAAATGCGTGTTTCCGATCCTGGGTGACGGAGAGTTTGCAGTGGGTGTGAGGCTGACATATAATCTTATTCATAGACAGATTTAAAGCCTACTTTTGCTATCGAATGTTTTGTCTTCTTTGCTTAAACTGAATTCTAAAGTCGTTCGAAAAGGACGAAACATGCGATAGCTAAAATGGATTGTAAATCTATCTATGAATAAGGCCGATATTGTCTAAGTCACCTTTTACACAGTTTTGACGACTGTTTTCTAAGTTATTGTATTGAGTTTTAACTTGTGAATGAGCCACTTTGATCAATTTTGTTTCAATGTCTCGCAGAAATCTGACGTGAAGTAATAATTGTGTTTTATTGGGAGAAGATACTCATACTTGATACTTCATTTGAAAACCTCTCTACTTACTATTCCCTATTTACCGTGCCAGTAGATAATAGAATGTGTACCGTAATTAAATAATAAATAAATACACCCAACAGTCACATACATAGTCCTGATGACCCCACACCAAGATCGACTCTTGTGTTGTGAGTATCAGGAACTATGAGAGACTTTTCGGTCTCACAAACACCCAGACCTGAAATAAATCACACAAATATTTGTTGTGCGGGGATCGAACTCGCAGCCTCACGTTTCACTGACGGCATCTAACCAACTTCGCCACTGAGGCTGTCAAATGTATCATTCTACCTAATATAATACCTACTGCATACTAAAGTAAATAAAAGTGAATTAGATCAGTAATTTCAGTTACAGTTTAATTTTGATGTATTACAAGTAGGTACACAAAAAGACAGAGAAAGTTTTCGTAAGGATAACATTGTCTGCAAAATAAAGCCTTACTTACATAATGTGAAATTGTGAATGTTGCACTCGCCATCTAAGGCGCTTCAGTTACTACAAGATAATTATACACAGGGTATATCAAGACTGCGAACGAAACCGAAGCCAGGTGGTAGTTTTAGTGGTTACAAACACAGTGCAACTAAAAAGTTCGCAAAAAAAGCGACAGATTTTTTTTAATCATCGTTTTTTGGGTTCTAAATACATAGTTTTTGTGAAAAAAAGTAATTTAAACCCTTACGTACCATTGCGTCTTTAAAAATAAAACGGAGTACATCATTATTTTAGGAAAACTATGCATGTATATTGTATACCCAAATACGACGGTAAGTAAAAAAATCCAAAAAAAATTACGATTTTTTGCTAAATTTTTAATTGCATTGTGTCTGAAGTCTCTAATACTACCACCTAGCTTCGTTTTCGGTCGCAGTCTTGATATACCCAATAATACTTTGTGACAACTTTAACATTATTCTCGTTTGTTATACCTATGTTAGTTTTAAGTAGAGTTGAATATTAATATTGCATTTTCAATAGAAAAATTAAATAACAGCTAGCAATTAAACAAAATAATTACAAAATAAATACACCCAACAGTCACATACATAGTCCTGACCCCACGCTAAGAGTCTTGTGTCGTATTTTAGAAACTACTATAGATTTTCGATCTCACAAACACCCTATACACATAATATGGGATTTCTTTTATTATTACATCCGAAGCATACATCTTATATGTAGACTGGATAAAAGCTTACCTCAACACCTCTATCGTTGTTTTTTAACTTCTGAGATTCAGAGAAAAATTCTTTATTAAATATAATTGATACCTAAACACTTTAAAACTTAGTCATACAAGGATTCCATCAGTTTTATAAGGAAAAAACATACAGACAAATTGAGAACCTCCTTCTTTAAAGTCGGTTAAAAATAGAGACCAATTCTTAGACAGCTTTGGATTTCCAGCTCTCATCGGATACCCCATCTGCTCTGCACTGCACTTAATCCCATTGTAATAATGTAGTCAACTTGTTATGTCAGTACATAATATTTACCTACTTATACTCGTATTATAATCTTCTAGACATATAATAAATTTGTAACCGATCGATGTCTGTACATGGAAGATAAAAGAGAAAAACAAATAAAGGGGGTCTGTATTAACGTAATAGAATCCAAAACAATGATATTTAGAATTTTTGTCTGTTTGTCTGTGCGGTTATGCGCGAACTCAAAAACGGGTTAACGGATTTCGATGAAATTTGGTATGGAGGTAGCTGACACCCTGGATTAACTCTTAGGCTACTTTTTATCCCGAAAAATGTAGTGTTCCCGTGGTATGAGGAAGGAATTCCGATATATTTGTTATTTTTTATTCTCAAAGGGATGGGATGGAACTGGATTTCATGCCTTGATTGAGAATGAGACTTGACGGGCTGGATATAACAGGACAGGACGGGACGGAATGGAAAATTCCAAATAAAGTTAATCACGCAGACCATACATAATCCTGATCCCACACTAAGATCGAGTCTTGTGTCGTGGATATCGGAAACTATGAGAGACTTTTCTGTCTCATAAACATTCAGACTCGTGACAAATATGGTCCTCACAAAAATTAGTCTCGGTTCGGAGATCGAACCCGCCGCATTATGTTCCACTGCCGGCATGTAAGTATCGAGTCTGTAAACGAAATATATTCCTTATATATTATTTAACTGAACATTTTTTTATTTATTATTATTTATTTATTCACTTTACAACTTTTACAGGGTGGGTCCTAATACAGTAGTTTTGACTATCCTATAATATTTTCTCATTATCTTAACATAAATATATTTTTACTATACATATTTTTAACCGACCGAAAAATAAAAAGAAACATATTTCTTTCTCCGAAATACGGACTTGAAAAATATAAAAATAAATAATAAATACAAAACACAAAGTTTTAACTCATGTTTGTAAAGTTTTTACAGTAAAAGAGACAGTGTTAAGTTACGGAGCTTTTACGCCAAAAGAGGCTTTTTAAGGAACATAATTATAATTATAGTCTTATATTTATATAAAAATAAAACGATTATACCTTTTCCTATATCTATAATTTTTTATTTGATCAAGAAAAAAAATAAGTTAGCCACACTTTTAAAGCAACCGCCATTTTGAAATTATAGAACTCCTACAATAAAATAAAACGTCAATACTAAACGCAAATTGAACGTAAAAGTACTCGCACCCTATTTAACATCTGCAACCACTTTGGAAAAGGTGCAATATCAAAACGGAATACTTTCCGAAGCTCATTGCTCAAACGAACTGAAGCTGACTGAGTGAGGAGTACTAAGAAAAAAGACAGACACTTTTGCCTAAAGCAAACCGGTCCGCGAACCAACTTCACTTAGTCGCATTTCATTACACGAAGGTCAAGCAATGCTTTGGCCGCGACAGACCGCGGCGAGCTCTCGTGTCGAACGCACGTCCCGTTACGGGCGGAAAAAAAAATATTCACGTCACCAAAAAACACGGGACAACTCGTTTTTCACATAGAAACGTGACATAAAACCTACGAGTGCACCAAAACGCATCGGAATACACTTTTAGTGCGCGCAAAACAAGTTTTTTCAACTCGTGGTATCAGTAAAGTTATAGAAAGTTTTGCATTTTAACAGATCTGTGCCTGTGTGTGTTTGTGTTGTGTTATATTATTAAGATTGAACATTTCGGGTAAGTACTTGAATGTTTTCGCTAACGGATCTCTCGTCTGTGCATAGAATAATAATTGCATACAGATTCCAGTTACTGGAGTCGGTAACTCGATCTATCACTTTTTAAAGCCATACAACCTTGCTCCGGTACAGCGTATGTTCAATTTTTTATCTATTTTAACTTGGTCCAGCATTTTAGAATGCACTTAAAATTTTGCTTTTTATTTTTTGTGCGCGTAAGGCTTGCTTTAAAATGTTATTACATTTTAAGTTGCATGTAGAATGTGGATTCTCTAAAAAGTTGTTATAAAAAAGGACAGGCAAAGGTGAGTGGCCAAACTGCCGCAAACAATTGCATCACAGAATGCGTTGTTCATCATAAAGTCCTGTCGTTTTTAATTTTCCATAGACAAGATTATGGCCAAGTTTTATTTTTGTTGCACAGCCAGTGAAGCCAGTCTCTTGCCTGTCTGGACTTAAAAAAGTGGTTTATTTTTTACCCGTTGAAAGATCTTAATACAAAGCCTTGTACCCTTTACAAGTTGATGCATTTAGTTGCCACTGGCTTTATTTATTCAACCATTTTTATTGATACGTTAATTGAAAAAAAGACTATTAAAAGTAAATGACCTCAACGAATACTTCGTTAAACGTTAAAACTCGCTCATACGTGAAACTTATTTTTAATGTATTCAAATGGGCGTCAGAAAAAGGATTTTGAACAGTTATACAATCATGCAAATTAAGTAACTGTACCTTTACGTATGACAAGTAACGTGTATTCATTGTGTGGTAAAATTATGGACAGAGAGTAAGCACTTATTTGCTAAACTGACAGTCTAGTAATTGCTGCTTAAGCTGCATCAGTGGCAGCGCGGAGAGCATTCATCTACAGCAATACACAGAACGCTAATCACTGTATGCATCGGTGACAGCGCGGAGAGCGCTCGTTTACTGCACTACATAACAGCATTTGGCTATACGCCGCGTCGGTGACAGCGCGGAGAGCGCTCGTCTACTGTACTACAGAACAGCACTCTGCTATACGACGAGTCGGTGACAGCCCGGAGGGCGCTCATCTACTGCACTACAGAACAGCACTCTGCTATACGACGAGTCGGTGACAGCCCGGAGGGCGCTCATCTACTGCACTACAGAACAGCACTCTGCTATACGACGAGTCGGTGACAGCCCGGAGAGCGCTCATCTACTGCACTACATAACAGCACTCAGCTATACATCGCGTCGGTGACAGCACGGAAAGCGCTCGTCTAGTGCACTACATAACAGCACTATGTCAATTGCATCGATATTTGATGTCGTTCTATAGACTTTGACAAAATCTCGCCAATACAATTATTCGAAAGCACGTGTTTTCTATTTACCCATGAATCATTTGACCTTCAATATAAGTAGGCGAAATGAAAAGTGATAAACAGTGAAATTAGCATAGAGATATGAAATCTTTATCGTATTGATAATTTAAATGGCCGTCGGTCATCGAATTATTTATATAATTAATTAGAGTGGGTCATTAACGCTTGTTAAATATTTAAATAACGTTCAAATCAAATCAAATCAAAATATTCTTTATTCAAGTAGTCTTTTACAAGATCTTTTGAATCGTTAATTTCTGCTACCACCGCTTCGGAACGTGTTGTAGCTGTGAAGAAGAAACGGCGCAAGAAACTCCCTCAGCAACACGAACTGTCTTCATTTTTTTTTTGCTTGTCTTTTCTTTCTTTTTCATTCTTTTAAAGGCCAGTTTAAATTACAATGGTTAATTTATCTAAATGTCACAGTATCGTCTGTATATATATTATTATCATGTCAATAATTGTTCTAATTTCATAGAAATTGAGCAATTTATTCCCAAGCAGTTTTGTCTTCCATATAGTCAGAGATACTATAATATGCCTTTTTACACAGCTTTACTTTAATTATATTTTTAAACTTGTTAATTGGAAGTTCTCTAATACCATTGGGAAGTTTGTTAAAGAAGCGTACACTTTGACCCATAAAAGAACTATTTATCTTGTGGAGACGAGTAACATGGGAGGCAAGATTATGTTTGTTCCTAGTGTTCTTACTATGAAAATCACAATTACGCTTAAAATGAGTTATATTTTTACGAACATACAGTAAATTTTCATAAATATATTGAGATGTTACAGTAAGAATATCTACCTCTTTAAACTTTTCTCTTAGGGAAACTCTGGGACCAAGTTTATAAATGGCTCTAACAGCTCTTTTTTGTAAAATAAAGATACTATTAATGTCCGCAGCATTTCCCCACAGAAGAATCCCATAAGACATTATACTATGAAAATAACTGAAGTAAACAATTCTTGCTGTTACCTCATCCGTTAAACGCCTAATGGTTTTAACTGCATATGCCGCTGAACTTAATCTACCAGATAATTTATTAATATGCGGTCCCCACTGGAGTTTTGCGTCTACCGTAATGCCTAGAAACGTCGTAGACGCAACAGGATCCAATTCCTCGCCGTTAATTTGTAAAGTGGTAGATAATTGCTTAACATTGGGCAATGTGAATTTAATACATTTAGTTTTATTAGCATTAAGCAATAAATTATTAATATTAAACCAGTGTACAACTTCACGAAGAGCACTGTTTTCCCTAGATGAATTATTTATTAGCAAATCACGACTTTCCATCGCTTTCGATACATATTATTTAAACATTGCCTAACACTGCTAGCTGCTGAGACACCAAGATCCGAATAAATATGTGTAGACCATGCAAATATTTATCCCCGCGAACATTGCAACAATGTTATATTACAGTCCCTATGCTTAACGTCGTTGTTTCGAGAAACCATTACTATTGAAGAGGACAAAGGAAAGAAGATTCTGTACTCGAACCTCTAAGTCAGGATATCAAAGTATTCCAAGTAATAAGCCCTGATCTCCATGAGTCCTTACTTTACATAAACATAAACACACGCCTTTATCCCAGAAGGGGTAGGTAGAGGCGCCACCAAGACACCCACATTTCCCCTTGTATGTTCCGTCCCATGATGTGTTAGGGGGCGAGCCTATCGCCATATCTGGTACAAATTCCTGACTCAGGTCTGGTAATGAATAGAAAAACCCAATATCACTTTTTCCGACCCGGGATTCAAACAACCGTAGTACAACTACGCCACCGAGGCAATCCGGCACCTAGATATTGTAAAGGTCCTCATTTTACAATATCAAAAACTCCAGGATAGTTTCGAATTAGATCACTTCCTTCTCAATTTTGTGAGATCCCACGTTTATTTTAATAAGCATGTGTCAGATGAATTGGGTTATGATTTCACAACCGACTGGCTGCCTGACCTCAACCCTTCTAAGAATCGAAACCCGGCCAATCATAATTCAGACGAAAAAACTCTCTGTAGCTGATCGAGGTAGGAATGCAAACCCAGAAACCTTAGTTTGCATCCTCTTTGTCCCACAAACAATGGCATGTATTCTACATAGTCTATGCATATAATAAATTGGAAGATAACATGGAAGATAAATGAGAAAAACTAATACAGACCGTATTAACGTAATAGAACCCAAAACAATGATTTATAGAATTTTTGTCTGTTTGTCTGTGCGGTTGTGCGCGATGAACTCAGAAACGGCTTAACGGATTTCGATGAGATTTGTTACGGAGGTAGCTGACACCCTGGATTAACATTTAAGCTACGTTTTATCTCGAAAAAAATAGTGTTCCCGTGGGATGAGGAAGGAATTCCGATATCTTTGTTACTTTTTTATACTCAAATAAATACACCCAATAGTCACATACATAGTCCTGACCCCACATTAAGATCAATTAAGTCTTGTGTCGTGGGTATCAGGTACGAGAGACTTTTCGGTCTCACAAACACCCAGAGCCGGGACAAATATTTGTGGGCCTCACAAAGATTTGTCTCAGTGTGGGGACTGGGGATCAAACCCGCGGCCTCTCGTTTCACAGCCGGCGTATAACCAACTGCACCACGGAGGCTGTCAAGTCTTATTCTTAAACCTCAGGAAGTCGACTGCTGAAAATATGCCTCCCCAATGATGGGACATTGACCTGTTGGAAGTGGCTTGCATCCATCGACTTTCTGCTTTAAGTCCAAATATTACAGTACAAACAAAAGTCATCGATCGTATCAAATAGCGAGGCGTCTCTCCTTTGTCAGTCAAATCACCCCACAAACTAAAACACAACACTTAACAGCTAGACAATTCGTAAAGAACAAAACGCAGGCGAAGAAAAAAAAACATATGTCATCGGAAAATAAAATGTATAACCCTTAAGAGATAAAGGATTACAGAAAATGTGTTTGTTGATTAATTATATGAATTCAGAAAAAACGAACCGGATTTATCAGTAGATAGGATTACATCTACATCGGTGTACGTTTTAAAACATGTGAGAATATTTACTTCTTCTCACTGTATTAACTACGTTAAAATCTTCTTTCACATATATACATACATAAACACACGCCTGGGATAAGGGGCAGGCAGAGGCGCCACCAGGACACCCACATTTCGCCTTGTATAGGGGATATTAGGCACAAATTCCTGATTCTGGACTGATAATGAATAGAAAAACCCAATATCACATTGCCGGACCCGGGATTCCAACCTGAGACCTCAGCTTTGTAGTCGTACCGTAGTACAACTAGGCCACCGAGGCAGTCTTCTTTCATGCTGCAGTAAACCATACATTATTTTAGGCCTAAACGAAACACTTATAGAATTCCTTACAATGAAAGTGGCAGAACGGCATGTGGCCATTCAGTAACGTTAATGAAAAAAATACAAATATCAAATAATTTCAAATTAAGAATAGTTAACTGTTTTATCTAGTCAAATAACTTCGAGCGTATTTTAAAATAAAAATAATTTATTTTAAGAAGTTTACAAATGATAAATTAATTCTAACAAAGACAAAGACTTGTGTTAGTTCTGATGGTTTAAAGTAAAGTCAACTGACGTTGCGATGTCCATGGCTTTTATAGTATTTTCTTATGAGAACCGTCTATTCGATACTCTTGGTATTTGCCACTGGTACATCGAATACATTAAGTCTGTTCAGATGAAGCAGAGCTACACAACTCCTTATTGACCCATTAACCTTGAGGGTTTAATATAGGGTATAAGGTGGCAGGTCGCATAACTATCTATATAATACTCTAAACTTTCACTTCCAATATGTCATTTAAGACCTCCGGTTATAAACAAATTATGTGCTCGAACTCCGACATAGAAAGCCAACTCTAGAACCGCCATGTCAATTGTCAAGTCACTATGTCAAACAAATGTCCTTGTGCCAGTTGCAATGATTTTTATTAATTAGTTCCAAGTTACACCGCGTCCAAGGTTATATTTATGATAAATAATTAATTTTCACTTTCTGTCTTACCGTTAAACATTGCGTACCGTTAAATATAATTTACTAATTGATTATTATATTGGTTATAAATCGATTTAAATGTTTTTCGTAACTAGGCTTTACATGGTCACGTGTTTCTAAATTGAATTTGGAGCTGTTAAAATTGACCTCTTTATTATTATTTTTCTCTTGTAAAATCTCTTGTGATTTATTGAAATACAATTTAATTAGAGTTATCGTGTTAAATGCCTTTATTTATCAACATAGTCATTACCAACAAAAAAGAACAACATAGAAATCTGTTCGCACTGATTGTAATACAATATATTGTCAAAGAAGGGACTCTCGTAATATCCTAACATCAATACATACGTGAGATAAATTTACGCCTTTTTACCAGAGGGGGTAGGCAGAGGTGCAACCAGGACACCCACATTTCGCCTTGTATTTTCCGTCCTACGATGTGATTTGACACTATGATAATTAATAGAAAAATCCAATATCACTTTGCCCGACCCGGGTCTCGAACCCGAGATCTCAGCTTTGTAATCGTACGGTAATACAACTATGCCACCGAGGCAGTCACATTTCACATTTTTAATATTTTATAAGTATTCCTTCAGAATTACAACGAATTTGATCACGTTAAATTTCATTATGTTCTAAATTAAACTACTTACTTGCATCCATAACCCACTTTGCCTTTGCTACATCACGTATGCATTTACAACATATTTGACTTGAATCCAAACTTTCCTCGCATTAATTTCGAGATCAAGCTCTGAACTTCCAAAGGAATTTGATCTCAATTCCCTCGTCTTATAGTCTTTGCAATCTGGCCTAATTCTTCTGTTCCATGGCACAGTTGGTTA
The DNA here is from genome assembly GCA_949752805.1 of Deilephila elpenor. Lineage (NCBI taxonomy): Eukaryota > Metazoa > Arthropoda > Insecta > Lepidoptera > Sphingidae > Deilephila > Deilephila elpenor. The sequence continues at coordinate 8,428,336 of OX457118.1, read as the reverse complement.
GATGCTAGCTGTGAATTGAGAGGCCGCGGATTCAAACCCACACCGAGACAAATGTTTGTGTGATATAGAAGTATTTGTTTCAGGACTTGGTGTTTAGACCAAAGAGTGTCTCGTAGTTTCTGATCCCACGTGATAAGACTTGCGTCATAGTATAGGGTCAGGACAATTATACATGTACTTGAAAAAAAAAGAATTGCTACTAATGTAACAACCCAACTTCTTAGACTTAAACTTTTCAAGAAGTTATTATGTCCAATAAAAATTAAGTCTAACGCCTTTCAATCATAGTCGAGTCCTATTTTAATAGTAGGACTAATATTGCATATTTTTATGCAAATAAAAATCTCTATTCTATCAGAAGCGAATGACATAGTCTAAGAATCGAACCCTGAAGGTCACGTTTACAATACTGACTCAACATCAAAATGCTTCTTACAATATTCATTCACGATTGTATTTAATTAATCATGAATTTAATCTGAATTTTGAGGTCGTATTTTCCCATAAATTACTGATATTATGACGTAAAATGAGTAATGAAAAATTTGTGAAAGGGAATTGAGGATAAACATTGATGACGTTGGTAAAAGTTTTTTTTATCTTTATACCGGGTATATCAAGACTGCAAGCCAAAACGAAGCCAGGGGTAATTTTAGTGGTTACAGACACAATGCAGCTAACATTTATGCACCAAAAGCTGACAAATACTTTTTTGCAATTTTTTAAAAATCATCGTATTTGGGTGGTAAATGCCTAGTTTTGGCGAAAATAGTAATTAAAACCCTTACGTACCATTGCTTCTTTAAAAATAAAGAGCCGTATATCATTATTTACGGAAAACTATATATTAATCACCCAAATACGACGATAAATAATCGTTTTTTTTTGCGAAATATTTGGTTGCCTTGTGTCTGTAATCACTAAAACTATCACCTGGCTTCGTTTTCGGTCGCAGTCTGGATATACCCTGTATGACAATAACTTGAAGCTCATACACACAGGCTGAAGCCAAAATGAGACACACTTCCAAGTGTCAATGCAATGGGTTTTCCATCATCATGAACGGTGGTCGATACGAATGTTGAAACAGCATTTGTCTGACAATCTCACTTGTTGAGCAAAACACAACAGAACTGTATTTCACATCATATCGATTTTACAGCCAAGATACTTTACAAAGAACCGCAGGCAGTGTCGCCTGTTTTTGTAGAAAAATCTCATATAAATTATCCAGGAGTGGAATTTGTGCATGACATGACAGTAACCTTGCCTACTGTACGTTAAATCCGAAATCCGTTCGACAAACTAAAGGTTGCTTTTGTAACTGTTCTCCCTACCTACATACATTTTATTTTTATTTTATTTTATTTATTCGAGGACATCCAACGGCAATTACAATGTTTTTAAATATAATACATAATTGATTCGGTATCATGCTTAAAGCATTGCCTGCAGGTGTCACAACATGCATAATATAATTTAGGAGTATTAGACAGACTTAACATTAAAATTAAGGTGAAATACATACATACATAAACTCACCCCTTTATCCCAGGAGGGGTAGGCAGACGCGCCACCAGGACATCCACATTTCGCCTTCTATGTTCCGTCTCACGATGTGATAGGGGGCGAGCCTATCGCCAAGCCCTACCTCTTTAAGCTGAATATAAGCCGGATCTTTTTATGTACAGTTTGTAGGATATCCTTATATGCAGCTCTTTTTTTAGAAGTGAACGTATTGAGCTGATCATCTGTAGTCTAGAGTTTCTTCACAATGTAATCGGTGATAAACATTTCCGTATCAAAACGCATAAGAAATTATTATTTTTCGGTCTCATCTGCATCATTCAATTCTTGACGCGAGGACAAACTTGTTTTTTATTTATAATAGTGACTAATATTTTGTTGATTTGCCACCTTGAGGTCACATTTTTTCTCGACTTAGCATTTTGATGACGTTTTTCTAGTGTTGATTATCTCAAGTATTACATTAGGCAAGTTATTTGCTTGTAATTTTGTTTTTATGCAACGAGTATCTATATACTCGGCGTTTTTATTTTTAGACTAATAGATACACCCAATGGTTAGAAACATAGTCCTAACCCTTAAGAATTATTATGTACAATTTTATGTTCATCGGAAACCACAAAAGATTTTTCGACTTACATTGTAGACACAAAACAAATACTTGAAGATCCCGTCAAGCCTTAAAGATCCAACTCAACTCGTCTCAAAAGTAGCTTCTTACCCGACTACGCCACGGAAGCTGTCACAAAAAGTGTCTTTTTTAGAAGTGATAAAGCCACGCTGTTGTCAGTCATGACTCAGCATGAATGGGCAGGCTTGTCAGAAGCCGTACCACTGTCTCACAGGAAATTGTCATGAAACGACAGCTTCGTGTCACATTTCGTTCCGTGAGATTACCGTATGCCCAATACATTTTTCTTCCAATCCTTTTTCCTTCCCGTTTTCCTCTCAATTTGATGGACCGGCAACACGTCCATTGTGGATCCAGCGTTCTAGATGTTCATGGCGCCAGTGATCACATCCCATCAGGTGATCTGTTTACTCGTTTGCTGGACCTTTGCAATAAAATAAATACACCCAACAGTCACATACATAGTCCTGACCCCACACTAAGATCGAGTCTTGTGTCGTGGGTATCAGAAACTACGAGAGACTTTTCGGTCTCACACCTAGACCCTAAAAAAACCTCAATATACAAAATATTGTTTATAAACACATCATCATCTACTATGTTATGCTCCACTCCTAAAGATTTTTTCTTTGATTGGATAAAAGCGTGTTAGCTGACGTCACCGACAAGCCGGTCGCTAAATCGTAAGCCACATTTTTATAGATTAAGGTCACAATGCGTTAATTCTTGGTAACGGGCTTATTCGTTAATAATGTGTTATCCCTTTCGAACGACTTTAGAATTAAATTCGAGCGAAGAAGACAAAACATTCGATAGCTAAAATAAGTTTTAAATCTGTCTTTTAATAAGACCGTAAGAGATTAGCTACAATAGAAGAAGCTATGTCCAAATTTTATTTCTAAAGATCGAGGTTTTCGATAGATTATTAGGAAATTGAATAGACTGCTGAAGGAAAATCTCAATAAAATTACACTTCACATATTAAACAGATACTGGTCTCTATATGAAAAAAATAAAAGAAGAAAGAAAGCTTATTAGGCAAAAACAACGTCATGCATTTTCATTAACAAAATATCGCTAAATAGAAGAAAAAGTATTTATGCAGATAGGCGGCTGCGATTGTTTCCTATTGGATAAAGTTCTTGTTAATTCAGTCACTCTTCTACTTTAGTAAATTAATGAAATATATTTGGAAGTCCTAGGTCTTGTTAGATATGTGGATACCTAACCTAGAACTTTTCTGCATTTGATCAATCTGTTAAAACAAATACTGTGTTGTATTACTAATTAAATTATCAGTTCATGGACTTCCGGATTATCACGCTAAATGTATTTTAATAATGATTAAAAAAACTAATTCATTTATTCAAATTGCAGCGAAAAAATCTTATGTGTACATGACTAATTTGGCCGATCACGACCGTACCAGGAATTTTGAGGTCTACTCATCTTGATTCCGCAACTTACGTATTTTATGATTATATCCGATCAATACCTATGAATTAAAATTATTAATTGACTCATAGTTAAGGATTATTATTCAAAGCAGTTGGTAGCAACGGTCAAAGGATCTTAGGAATGACTATTTGACAAAATAATGTTATGATTTTGATATTTATTAAAAAGTGCGTGGTGGCCTGTTGGTAACGGACCAGACGCGGTTGCCTACATGTTCACGGTGGTCGCGGGTTCAAATCCCAGGGCACACCTCTGACTTTTCGGAGTTATGTGTGTATTGATAGTCAATCACCACGCACTTTAACGGTGAAGGAAAACATCGTGAGGAAACCTGAATACAGCAGCGATTTAAAAAAAAAAAAAAAAGGAATTTCTACGGTATGTAAGTCCGCCAACCCGCACTAGGCCAGCGTGGTGGACTATATGGCCTAACCACTCTCAATCGATTCCCTCGATTGTAGAGTAGGCCCGTGCCCTGCAGTGGGACGTATATGGGCTGATATAGATATATATATATAGATTCTAATGAGTGCAAAGTCCTTTCTCTGTGTTTCATAGTTTTTATAGTCCTGTTATGGAACTTAGCTTTTAAATCGGCGTCTTTGTTAGAAATTAAATAGAAAGCCTCCGGAGTCCGGGTGGATCTTTTCACCAACAAAAATATTTATTAACCGACTTCAAAAAAAGGAGGAGGTTCTCAATTCGACTGTATGTTGCTTTTTTTTTTGAAGTGAAACTTCTTTATCGGGGTTGGAAAAAATTTTTCGTTACGCGTCACATTCTTCCGTTACGCGCCATCTTTTTTTATTTAGTAAATTAGTACCCACTTCAGTAAGCCACACCCCCAACCGTTTCCAAGCCCCACCCAAAATTTTAAGTCCCACCCACTTTATTGTAATTTGATCCTTACCCCCCCTCTGGCCTTCCCCCACCCTAAATCCAAAACAGTGCCCAATAGCCTCCCCACGAAACCTCCCCCCCCCCGCTTACCCCCACCCTAAAATTTTACCTCACCCCCCCTACTCATATCTCCGGCATTATCCATCGTAGACCCACCGACCTTGGGTTCATTGGAACCGGCTCGGTGAGGGCTACAATCCTGCCCCAACAGAATTCCCGAATTCCCCCTCCACAACTTTCCCCACCCAAAAATATTTTAAGGTGCCCAATAGCCCCCCCCACGAAACCTAACCCCCCCCCGCCCCTACCCCCACCTAAAATTTTTACCTCACCCCCCCTAAACCTATCTCGGCCAATAAAGGTCGTGGACCCACCGAGCTTGGTATCCTCGGAACCGTCTCGGTGAGGGCTACAAATTGGCCCCGATAGAAATCCCAAATTCCCTCAAAAATTTCCCCCCTCCTAAACTTAAACTTTATTTAATTTAGCTTTATTTTACCAATTCTGTAAATTTGTAAATAGTAGATCATTTATCGAAAAATTATGTCATAAAGAAGTTTCACTTCTTACGTGTGTACACTAATTTTTTTTTTATGTTTGTTACCTCATTTCTCTGTACTGGGTAAACCGATTTCGATAATTCTTTCTTTAATTGAAAGCTGGTGCTTGTCATTTGGTCCCATAAAAATATGGTGACGATCTGATGAATATCTTCGGACCTGGAGAGGGGAACTCCTTAAAATAAAGTAGGATTCCAATGGTTCTTCTTGCATTGAATTAAGTATAAAACCAAAATTACAGTGGTGGAGGAAAGTAGGGGTAGGGGCAAGGGGGGGGTGAGAAAATTAAGAAATATGTAAATAGTCAATATCTTCGGCAGCTTTTGACCGATTTTAGTAATTTTTTTTGCATCAGAAAGAACGTATTAATACTTTGATCTCACCAATAAGTTATGAAAATCTGATGAATATCTTCAGATCTGGAGAGTAGAACTCCTCAAAATTGAGTACGATTCCAATGGTTCTTTTTGCATTGGATTCAGTATAAAAGTAAAGTTACAGTGGTGGATGAAAGTAGGGGTAGGGGCGAGGGGGGCGGTTGATAAAAAGAACAAACATGTAAATAGTCAATATCTTCGGCGACTATACCAATAAATCATGAAGATCTGTTGTAAATTGTAATAGTGACAAAGAATCATATTATTACAGTTTAATAGTATGCCATATACCATTCCGTAATGAAACAGATATCGGCAATTGGGGGCATTGCCGATTGTTATGTGTTGGTGAATAAATTGTACATGACGATGATAACTTTTGTGAAAACATGGAAGAACGAGCCGTCATGTCGGATGAATTGTTCCTAAGAAGCATTCGAGGATTAAATATCCAACAAAAGAATGTGTTTCAGAAAGTCTTAACGGCAATCAAACTCAATTTGAAAGGACGAGAAAGTCAGCTGTTAGTTTGTCACGGGTGGTGCAGGTAATGGTAAATCATTTCTGCTAAAATTAATCGCGGAGCATATCAAACGTTGTTACGCACCAACAATAGATATACCTAACGAAGCCTAAATTTGTGGAAGTCCAGTCGCTAACCGGGGTTGCTGCTCGTCAAACTTTTGGCAAAACGCTACACAGTATTTTCTTGCTGCCGATTGAGAAAAAAAGTACCATGATGTAAAAAAAAAATACGGTCTATTGTTTCTTATGAGAACCTAAGATTAATTTATTTAAGCTACCAAAAGCTGTGTACGTAAAAATTTGACTATCGAACATTTAAGTCACTAAAAATGAAAAAATAAACCAAAATTTTAACAAAAAAAAATAACCGACTTCAAAAAACTGACAAAAAATCATATTAAAAATAAAATTCTAAAAAAAGAAAAAAAATCTGACTTATGACAAACTAAAAATGCACTAAAAAGTAAAAAAATAATTGCGTGTTTTTCACACAAGATTGTATTTATACACATACCTATATTATGTATCCAGTTAAACTTTACATCTAACTCAACACATACCTATGAGTAACAAATAATTATAATAAAAAAAATTAATTACAGTTCACCTAAGCTAAAATTTGAAATATATGTATGCACTACTTAAAAGACGATCAAATTATTAGAATAATGTACAATTATAGTTATTTTTGGAGTCGGTGTCAGCCAAAGATACCTGACAATATTAAATGACAACAACTTTATGAAATCTATTTTATACGAATATCCTCTTGTACTATTATGTGGGCCGCGTAGAGGCGCGGTTAGTTTTGATTTATTGTTTATTAACCTTAATTCAATAAAATATAATATCTGACGTTTATGTAGTTACTAACTCATAAAACTTGGCTAACACCGACTCCAAAAATAACTATAATTGTACATTATTCTAATAATTTGATCGTCTTTTAAGTAGTGCATACATATATTTCAAATTTTAGCTTAGGTGAACTGTAATTAATTTTTTTTATTATAATTATTTGTTACTCATAGGTATGTGTTGAGTTAGATGTAAAGTTTAACTGGATACATAATATAGGTATGTGTATAAATACGATCTTGTGTGAAAAACACGCAATTATTTTTTTACTTTTTAGTGCATTTTTAGTTTGTCATAAGTCAGATTTTTTTTCTTTTTTTAGAATTTTATTTTTAATATGATTTTTTGTCAGTTTTTTGAAGTCGGTTATTTTTTTTTGTTAAAATTTTTATTCATAGATTCTGATACCCACATCTTATTTAACCCTCACATCAATTAGCTCTACTTTTTCAATCCTTAATTTTTTTATACTTTCTTAAATATTCGAACCCCTAATAGCCTAGAATTTGCCCAAGAATACATTGCTCATGAAATTTTGTGTGTTCAAGACATTGAAAGTGTTTCTCCAGGAGACAAATATGTGGGTTGAGCATACAATAAAACATTAATAACTTTGCAAACGCAAGATCATAAAGTAAGCTAATTCACCCAAAGCTGTTACTTTCACTCGGGTTTGTTGACTATTCCGCTCCCAGAACAATCAAAGATAGCAGTGAAAGTATTTGGAATCATCATTTGAGGAACTCCTTATAACCGGTCATTTTGTCACTAGAGACCGCTTTCAACCTTTTGCTTTGAATATTAAAGAATATCTAAGTCTGTGGAATGTTTTACAAAATTCTGAATGTGCCAATAATGATAAGGGTGTAAGGTATCCCTTTAATCATAAATTTATATAAGAAGGAAAAATATAATATATTTTATTTTAATCATGTGTTTTTCTTCAAAATTTGTTCGGTGATTGACGCTGGCATTCGCTACGTATGACAGTTTTCAGTTCTTTGTCCATCACCATGGCCTAGTACCAGCTATCGAACTTCATGGACTTCTGGAATTGTAATAAATTGAATGCATTCGTCATGTTTTACATCAGCTACATCTAACAGAATACATTTAATTGTAACCATATCCACCGGATGGGTGTGTAAATATTTGTTCATACCGAAACGATCATCGCTTTGTCTCTTGACCTTTTAACTTTACCGAGTACTGCTAATACAACTTACAAATATTTCCGTCTCCTTCGAGGCTAATCAAATTTTACGATACCATCTTACAATCTCGAAGTAATCATTGCTCATGGGATATTCTGAGTTGTATAAATATATTAGACCTAAGGACCTAAGATGAAGGAAAACATCGTGAGGAAACCTACATACCGTAGCGATTTTAAAGAATTTCTACGGTATGTAAGTCCGCCAACCCGCACTGGGCCAGCCACTCTCAATCGATTCTCTCGATTGTAGAGCAGGCCCGTGCCCTGCAGAGGCGCGTATATGGGCTGATATAGATTAGACCTAGAGCCCGTGGCCGCCAGCCTATCAACATTTATAAAATGACGAAAGTTTATTATTTATTTATTTATAAGTAATTATTTATATGGTTAGTAAGAATTAGCACGGTAGTCCTCTGCAATCGAGAGATTGATTGAAAGGGCTTGGATATAGTCCGCCACGCTGGCCCAGTGCTGGTTGGCGGACTTCAAATACAATGGAAAATGTTATATGTATCTGTAATGTATGCTAGTTCCCTCGCGACGTTTTCTTTCCTTGTTATAGCAGGCTCATATCAAACATCTAATAGGCATTGTTTTTAACGTCAAGAGAGAATCTAATCGTCTCTCAAGGGTGTAATGCTCTCTCTCTCTATCTCTTCAGCCACAATAAGTCCATGATTGGGCTCCCCCAAGGATTTGCAAAGACCTGCTTCTAGCGGACTGCATTCAACGACTTTTTGCCTTAGATGCATCGCACTAAGTAAAATATCGGCTTTTACTGTAAAATTCTATTAAAAATCAAACGCATGTATTTGCGATACCGAAATAGATTTCGGTCAAGTGCCCGTAACACTTTGGCGTGTAAATACTGCTATCACGCAAATAAGGTAATCAGTTGACACAATTTCAGTGTAAACTGATCGGCTATCGATAGCGTATCGGTGATAATTCAAAAACTCTTTGATAAATGCGTCTTGTTATTCTCACAGCTGAAGTGCGGAAAATCAGACGTTATATTTAACCTTTCCCAAAAATGTATAAAAATAGTTTCTTTTTACAACAACGTGATGAAAAGGGGACAATGCTTCTAAGATATGGTAATATCTTGGCTTTTGTCAATTTTAGTTTTTCTTGTCTCCATATTAAGATGTCTCGAACCAAAGTAAACGCACAAGAACCCAAACGAAAAATTGAATTAAAAATTTCACCTTATCATGCTGCCACTAAAGCAATGAGGTAACGAAATCATCCAAAGAAGATTTAAACAGCTCCAAATTCAATGTACAAATACATTATCAAAAAGCCCAGATACGTATATTGATTTATCGATAACACAATAATCGATTAGAAATTCTCGTATTACAAAGGATACATGATCTAACACCGATCTTTGCTCCCATACATCTGGATAACAAAGTACTTACACATACCCAGCTAATCTCATAACGGTTCACCAATCAATTCCAAGCGACGGCTTAATTGCATCTAATTTACTGTTAAACTGTAAGCATTTACCATTAGTCAATGTTAAAACTTTGTACGGAATCTCAAATATGCTTTAATGTGTAAGGATGCGACTTACGTGGACTGGCGAGCGGGTTGGAGAGTAGAAAAGGATGGGGATACGAGGTTTTGTGGGTGTGGGAAAGAGACAGGTGTATATAGACTATAAATTATTTTTATTAAAATTGCAGTGTATTTTTCATCTTTTGTTGGTATTATGGGAGACAAATCTACAGATTTGAAGACAATCTTTTTGAGCATGGTTTCTGATTGTCTTAAAACTTATATAATATGTATTGTAGTTACTGATACGAAACAAGACGTTTCTTGCTTATGAGTACCTAATGTGGCATAAATTCATAAATTCTGAGATGTTATTTTCCAAAATAAATAGAATATGATTATTTTCTTGACTGCCTCGGTGGCGTAGTTGTATTACGGTACGGTTACAAAGCTGTGGTCTCGGGTTCGAATCCCGGGTCGGGCAAAGTGATATTGGATTTTTCTATTCATTATCAGCCCGGAGTCAGGAATTTGTGCCCGATATGGCGATAGGCTCGCCCCTTATCACATCATGGGACGGAACTTGCAAGGCGAAATGTGGGTGTCCTATTGGCGCCTCTGCCTACCCCTTCGGGGATAAAGGCGTGAGTTTATGTATGTATGATTATTTTCTTCTAAATATGACGTAGTACAGGCAACCGGATTAAAAAAGACGAATCTAATCTTTCTACAACAGTAAATAATCTTTCAAACGATTCTTCATTCTAATATAATCATTTTACCATCGATTGTGTTTTTTAAGTCAAGGATACAAATTATCTACAATTTTCTACGTATCTCTTACTTGCGCAATTTCTTTGGAATGGATGATAATTCTCTATGGTCGTAAAATGTGTGGTTTTATGGTGCTTAAATCATAGTAAAACGTATGCTGGTTTATTCAAAATATAATTAAATGTTTATTTTAGTTTCTTGGCTAGAATTATTTTGTTACATTCCGTGTGGTGTGTTTTGAAAAAATATATTTTCTAATATTTTCGGCCAACAGAAACTAAAACTGTTACAGCCGCACTCTAAAACTTTTCATGTCAAATAAATTGTTATGAAGATAGTTAATTACTTAGTTTAGATACTCTTTGTAAAATCTACACTAAGTAATGACATAATTGACTTAAAATGTATCTGAGTACGGCAGTAAGATCTTAGAAATCGTTTAATACCTAGAAAAATACACATCACAAACAATTACAAATAAATTGGACGACTAATATGGATAATACTACATTGGAGCTAAGATTGTTCAGTTCCAAACGCATAAACAATGAGTTACATTGATAAATAAAATATATTTTAATTTATTACTGAAACGAATCTCTCCCCTTTCCTTTAACAAAAAATAATGTATTTAAAATAAATATTTTGCAAATCGCTCTTTTCTACTAAGTCCTCTCCCATACTATTCCCTGAGCGAACGCGGGGTAATTTCAATAATGTCCTACCATTCAGAAAAGAATAATTTATTTGTAGGAATTTACTTGTACCAGGATATTCCTGTCTGGACGGCAATTTATGTACATGTACGGCTAAGTAAGGACTTGGAGTAAGTAATGATATGATACTTTATCAGATCATGCAGATTTTTCTTAGGAACGTATGGTATACTCGTATTAGGATTTTAAATTTCCTACTATTTCTTCTTCGCATATTTTTTACAAATAAGAAACATGGACTGCTAAATCACCGAGTATTTCTATTCGGTTTGCAACTCTATCATAAAATGCCAGTTAAATTTAAGAAAAATACCCTTTCGTTGTTTCAAGTAATGTCATTTCTCCGCTGCCTCGGTGGCGTAGTTGTACTAGGGTACGACTACAAAGCTGAGGTCTCGAGATCGAGTCCCGGGTCAGGCAAAGTGATATTGGATTTTTCTATTCATTATCAGCTCGGAGAAATATGGCGATAGGCTCGCCCCCATCACATCATGGGAAATAGAATAAAAAATGAAATGGATGGGAAATAGAAATAGTATAATAGAATAGAACATACAAGGTGAAATGTGGGTGTCCTGATGGCGCCTCTGCCTACCCCTTCGGGGATAAAGGCGTGAGTTTATGTATGTATGTCATTTCTCCGCCAATTCTACAGTCAGAATATCCTTTTGAGCAATTCTTTACTCAGAAAAATTCCAAATGATAGGAAAATAACTATTCGGTTAAAGGTTTCACTAAATCATCATTAGCTCGAGCCTAAACGCTAGCATAATACATTTCGATAACCACAAATAGACTTTCATCAAATCGTGACCGCGGCACATTCCAACGACAAATCTGGTCATTAAGGATGTTAATATAGATGGATATGTAGGCGTCCCGCGCCAAGGGTAGACAAATTGATTGATGCATCGGGACAAAGATGATGAATGTACCAAATGATCTCATTTGACCTCCGCCATTGTTTAATGATTTTTTCATAAGGCGTTAGGAGTGTTTTACAAGGAAGTTTTTGGTTTTGAATTGTATATCTATTGGTTTCTTAGATTTACGCGAATGTTACACATTGAATTAATTTTTTTATAGCGGTCTGCAAAAACCAATTAACTTTTTAATTTATTAATTGATAATTATTAAGGGTAGTTCAATTGTCTTTAAAAAAGATAATTTCTACGGTATGTAAGTCCGCCAACCCGCACTTGGCCAGCGTGGTGGACTATATGGCCTAACCACTCTCAATCGATTCTCTCGATTGTAGTGTAGGCCCGTGCCCTGCAGTGGGACGTATATGGGCTGATATAGATAGATATAGATAGTTCAATTGTAACAATCACTGAGCGGACGACTAATACCTCAGTCCGCCCCGTGACCACGAAAGCTGTAAAGCAATCGAAACGTAGGGAAGTTAAGAAATGTAAAATTAAAACCAAATCGCGATAAAATCCGTAAAAATTTGTATTATCTCAATGTATATCTATTATCTAACAAAGGCGTAACATCTGTATGGCTCGATTCTTATCGGATTACCTTTTTACACGAATCGAATGTTTTCATTCAAATCATAATATTTTAAGACATAGGCTTTTTTTTTTAATTTGGTTGACGGACGGCCTGGTTAGGGTCGCAAGAACTCGCTGTTTTCATTCAAATCATAATATTTTAAGACATTGGCTTTTTTTTCTTCAATTTGGTGGACGGACGGCCTGGTTAGGGTCGCAGGAAGGTGGATGCAGGCCATGTCCAACAGGGGAGGGGATCCTTGGGGGAAGGCTGTGTTTAGTGGACTTCCTATGGCTGAATAGATAGATTGGATTTCTTTGCTACGAAAATGTTTATTCGTCACTAGTGTTTAGTTTTTGAATTTCGAAGATTTGTTTTTTTTTTTTAATTTCTCGATCCGGAGGTTTTGCCAGTATTAGCATTGCATAATGTGATGGTTTTCATAAAAGTAAATATGATCTTTAAACACACAGTTTTAACTGAAATTTTGTGTGGATCTTTATCAATTGTAGAGCATTATTTTTATCATGACCATGAACAACAGAATATATTTTTTAATTTTCATATTTAGATACACCAACAGCATAATATATTATAATTAACAAATAAGTTTTTGTATAAGGTTAGGTACACATTTCAATATACATGCCTATAAAGGCGTATACAACTTTGACCATAATATAAAGCAAAACACTTTTAAACTCCTACCAAATAGGAGTAATATAAAACATGCAATATAATATTTAAATCCAAAAAGACAATGTTTAAAAACAAATAAACTTATAAAAAAAGGAGAATAAAGGTATGTGTGTTAAAAATCATAAATAATTATTTATAAAATAGAAAATAATTTCATCGAAAATATAAAAATAAAATCATAAATGTAACAATGGAACTTAAACTATAATTATAAAAAATAAAAATAATATCATGATCTCTATACCCGTATAAGGCTAAGGACTATCAAAATAAGCATATGCGAATTATACATTGTGACCTCATCTTAAGGTCTTTTATATCGATAACGCATGGACCATAAGTCAAGGAACAAAAACTTGACGTATCTGTTATTGGATCTTAACCGAGCCCCCATTGTTATGTGTCAAAATATTACAACAGTTTTTGCTGTACTTAATGTAGGATAAAATCTGGGTACTATGTAGAATGATGTAACTACATATTACCCGTCGGAAATATCTGTGGACCTGAATAATTAACGTCATTGGAATATAAGTTCAGCAAATTCAAAATATAGGTTAAACAAATTGAATTAAAATAGAAAACGAATGAAAAATAAAATTCGCAGCCATCTCAAAACGGTTTTAATGTAAAATAACATAGTTGATAGGGGAACGCAACCTTCGGCGATAAAGGCGTGTGTGTATGTATGTATGTAAGTATTTTATTATTATTTTCGTCGCCGTTGTATCAACCATCAATGTCTTTACATTCCTCTCATTTCTTTGTGTTCGATTTTGTAACCATGCATAAGGTCATGAGGCAGGGTCAATATGACCATTATCCACTAACAGTACGGCAGCGTGACGGCGCGGTGTTAGATACGGGTTAACCGCGCAACCTTACATATTCATTTGATTTATGTTTTTAAGATTATTAATTTTTATTTTTTTTGAAATATTTTGTGTTTTTAATACGCTTTTATTAGCTTCAGACGTATGTATGTATGTTAGTATGTAACGGAATCTTTGAACATGATTTTGACCCCCTACAAAACGTCGGATTAACTCGAAATTTAGTATTCTTATTAGGGACCGATGACAATTCAATATTTTAAACAGTTTGACCCGTTATCCTTACTAGGATAATCAGGATTAGCGATTTTTGTTTTCCTGAGACCCGGAGTGACTGCGTCAAGACCAATAAAGGAATCTACCAGGCGTATTCGACTAAAAAATGAAAAATAAATAATAGTTTAAAAAAACTAAAAAAAAAACGCTTTAAAAAATAGAAAATATTTTTTTATAAATTTGAATTAAAAATAGTGTAAGAAAAAATGATTTTATTGTAAAAAAAAAGCGTGGGGTGCATGGTATCAATAGTTCTAAATATTTTATGAACAGATATGACTAGAAGGGTTATTTTGATAATATCCTGAAAAGCACCCGACGCTTTTTTTACAATATAAACATTTTTTCTTACACTACCTATTTTAATTCAAATTTATAAAAAAATATTTTCTATTTTTTTAAAGCGTTTTTTTTATTTTTTTTAATCTATTATTTATTTGGATTGCTAATTAGTTGTACTAGGTGATGGTAATTTGTTGTTTTAAAACCCAATGTTATTATTAATGACATACATACATACATACACGTCATGTACGTGAAGAATACAAAACATTACTAAAATAGGTTTTCAATCTGTCTATGAATAAGGCAGTAAATAAAAAAACATTAAACAAAGGTATCAATAAACATCAACTTAATAACCTAAATAAAAAACCTAACTTGTATAGAAATAAACTATTTTCTTTTACTTTACAAAAATAATCCAATTGTATCTACAAAAAAAAATCGACATTCCTCATAAAAAACAACGCTGTTCACAAAATATTAATACACTATCCGGAATCGAACCTGCTACATTAGTTTACAGTTTACACCAAGCTAAGACAGAGCCACCGACCCATTCGAAGGCACTTTCACTAAGCGCTTAATGTCCGCGATTAGTGAGAGTTGGAAAGACAAAAGAATGTTCGTTCTGCCATTTGTAAAGGTATCTGTGTTAATGGACACGACAATTTTTACTTTTAAGTACTTTAAAGTGTAAAGTACTGACCCTACTTAGGGACATTTTCATTAAGCTTCACGTTGCTTGGCTGTTTCCACTTGACCGGGAATTGTTCATCATCATCATCATCATCATCATTATCAGCCCGTTGCAGTCCAGTGCTAGACATAGGCCTCTCCCAAGGTACGCCACAGAGCCCGGTCTGCTGCTTTACGCATCCAGTCGCTGCCGGCCCTCTTGTGCAAGTCGTCCCGCCATCTGGCCAGAGAATCGTTAAATAATAATAATTGGACGGTAATTGGATTAGGCCGCAACCCGCACTAGGCCAGCGTTGGCTATAGCGCCTAACCCCTATCAATCGTACTTTCGATTGCCCTGCAATGGGACGTATATGGGCTAATACTGTTACAGAATTGGATTAGTAAATAAAAAGTTTAAAATGGCGTCTACAATTTTAATTGTTGATTTAACTAAGGGTCAGTTGCATAATCCTTCAGGTGTCCATGTGTAGACAATAGACTTTTGACAGATGTGACACAATGGAGAACAATGGAGAACGTCACATAAATTTTGATAGCGAGCCTCATATGAGCTTTTTAGACACCGGAAGGGATAAACTAACTTTGACGAAAACTTTAATTTTGACAATGTCATCGCCATTCATTTGTGACCACAAAGTGACATATTTGAAATTGCTAATGTATGGGATTTACGTTTCCAAAGTCAAAGTTATGGGGAAAGTTAGTTTGTGCCATTGGCCCTTAAGCTTCTAAGTAAATAAAAAAAAAATAACTATTTTGTCTTCCCCTAACCTTACTTATATATCAAATCCAAGAGTATATTTGCCAAAAACTACGCCACCGAGGCAGTAGGTATATTCCTAAATGACAGACTATGTCTATAATCTTGGACGAAAATATATCCGGAAAAATCTGCTCAAGTTAAAATATATAAGTTTAAAGCCTACAATATTAATCCCCGCTTTTAACCCTGTGGATTGACCCGGGACCTTCCTCCAGATCTCTCGAGAGCTAATTCTTCACGCTGATCCGAATCTCGGCTCGCTTTAATCATTTTTTAACATTAGCATTCCGAACGTTCACGCATAATTTAGCGGAACATTTGATACGTAAGGCCTTCCAGCTTAGATTTTAGTGTTGTTACGTTTTATGACTTGGATATTGGTATAAAATTGAGTTTTCAGGCCCTGGTTTTTA
This sequence comes from Deilephila elpenor, assembly GCA_949752805.1. Lineage (NCBI taxonomy): Eukaryota > Metazoa > Arthropoda > Insecta > Lepidoptera > Sphingidae > Deilephila > Deilephila elpenor. Next base: position 8,411,820 of record OX457118.1, on the reverse strand, counting down.
GGGTCATTTATAAATAAATAAAATAAAATAAACTGCCTCGGTGGCGTAGTTGTATTACGGTACGGCTACAAAGCTGAGGTCTCGGGTTTGAGTCCCGGGTCGGGCAAAGTGGTATTGGATTTTTCTATTCATTATCAGCCCGGAGTCAGGAATTTGTGCCCGATATGGCGATGGGCTCCCCTATCACATCATGGGACGGAACATGCAAGGCAAAATGTGGGTGTCCTGGTGGCGCCTCTGCCTACCCCTTCGGGGATAAAGGCGTGAGTTTATGTATGTATGTAAATAAAATAAATAAATAAATACACTTAACAGTCCTGACCCCACACAAGATCGAGACTTATGTCGTGGGTATCAAGAACTACGAGAGACTTTTCGGTCTCACAAACACCCAGACCCGAAACAAATACTTGTGGTTCACACAAACATTTTTCTCAGTGCGGGGATCGAACTGGCGGCCTCTCGTTTCACAGCCGGCGTCTAACCAACTGCGCTACGGAGGCTGTCAAAAATTAAGAATTATTTTCGTGTTGAATAAGGAAACCGTTGCTGAATTCTCGTTTATGATACATATCATTTTGTAACATGAAAAAATAAAAGATTATAACCATTTCGATGTTTCGCCTTGTGAAGAAACTTACGCGGTCGATATAGTGCTGTATAAAGAGCATTGAATAGCATTCCGTCGATACAATTATATTACCCTACCCAAACCCGGATGTATTTAATTTTAATAGTTATTGCCTAATTCATAGGCATACTTACATAACTTACTTCATAGGACCGACAAACAAGCAAACTGCACACCAGGTGGTAAACCATTGCCGTAAACATCCACGACATTCTGACCGTAGAATTTATTGAAACAATAATTATTTATTATTGTTATTAATACCTCCTTAGGCCAACGTGTTGGACTATATGGCCTAACCTCGCTCAAACGTGCTCTTGATTGTAGAGGAGGCTCGCGACATGCAGTGGGGCGTGCAGACATGAGACAGACATAAACCATATAGATACTAAAAAATATTTCAAAGGCAGAAAATTTTAGACTAGCCCATCACTATACAAAGCAAAATAAAGACACAACGATAACTAATAATTAAGTTCACTTTGATCAACTAAACCTGTAATTTCGACTCTGCATCACATACGGGAAAAAACAAAATTATAGGAAGATGTATGAATTTTGTAACACACGGAAGATTCGTTATTCGGTTAGTTTTTTACCTTCCTTTATTATCGGGTCGTTTGATGCAAGTCTGAAAAAGAAATATATATTTTTTGCTGCTTAATTTTTGTACATACCTATATGAGAATGTAATTATTTGTATAGATCAACATCTAAAATCTTTGAGTTGGACAGATAACTCCAATTATAATTAGGTGCCAGAGTTATGTCGAAAAGGAGAGTAAACAAATCCTTTATTATAAATGTAATTAATTTGAGAAGTCACTAGTCAATAAAAAATCATAAGCCCGAATATTCAAACTCCATTTAGACATTAAGTTGCACTCAATTACCCACGTCCCACTTGCACATTAAAGCGGGACTTTCGAAGTTAAGTGTAACATAATATTTCAGTGGCGTTTGAGTATTCGGGCGATCGATTATTTAACTTAAGAAGCGAATTTAACCAAGCGTTCTAAGCGTACTATTTAAGCGTACTAAGCGCACTATTGAAGCGTACTAAGCGTACTAGAGTAGGCCCGTGCCCTGCAGTGGGACGTATATGGGCTGATATAGTAGTAGTAGTATAGTAGATAGTAAGCGTACTATTTAAGCGTTCTTAACGAAGAGTCATTTCAAATAGTTTTTTTTGATAAAGAGGCATAGCTAAGTAATCCTCTATTACTACATTACGTAGTGAATGAATTCTCAAACTTGAGGTCCATTACATAACGCGTTACAAGAGCGTTATTATGAAATTTCCCCCATTTATATTACCATCACATGCTAAGTACGCGTTTCAGAACCATTGCCAAGAAATAGTGTAATAGGAAAAGTTACCTTTTACGTTGTATGAATATCAAACAGCTGGTTACTTACTACTATTGGAAAACTTTTAATGGGATTTTGTTGCGTAAAGTGTAAAATAGGAGTAGACCGTTTTCCACGTTGTTAACGATGTGCCGTATAGCCGAGTGCTGTTATGCAGTGCAGTAGACGAGCGCTCTTCGCGCTGTCACCGACGCGGCGTAAAGCCGAGTGCTGTTATGCAGTGCAGTAGACGAGCGTTCTCCGCGCTGTCAGCGACGCGACGTATAGCCGAGTGCTGTTATGCAGTGCAGTAGACGAGCGCTCTCTTTGCTGTCACCGACGCGGCGTATAGCCGAGTGCTGTTATGCAGTGCAGTAGACGAGCGCTCTCCGTGCTGTCACCGACGCGGCGTATAGCCGAGTGCTGCTAAGTGGTGCAGTACACGAACGCTCTCCGCGCAATCATATAGCCAAGAGCTGCTAAATACGTACAAGATTTACGATGTTTTGAGAATGTTATCGTGTAATCAGAAGTAAAACCTAAAGTGCTGTTATTTTATTGTTTCCATAATTTCGCAACGAGATGGGTGCGCGTGTAATTTTGTGATTTTCCCAAAACGATAATATGTGCGTTATAAACATTCCCATACATTGTATGTTTTAATTATGACATTGTTAATTTATCGCGGACTCTATGGTTCGAACTGAGTCAAGGACTCGGTTACGTAATCTTACGAAGATTTATAAATAAATGCATTTGAATTTTAATACATTCCAATACTGGTATTACTGTAAGAATAATTATAGAATTGCAAAGGTAATTACTTAATCGCAATGTTGTGTTGTCTTAGTTACTAAATAATCTGCTCTTTTTCATTTTGATGTATAAATAAAAGTAATATGAGGTTAAATTTGCTTCGACTACCGCAACTGCATTTCACCGATTTTCCTGATCTTGAAGACTGAATCTGGCAATAATCCAATCTGGAATAAATTATAGCACGTTTTAAATTTGTCGGAATCATGGTCTGACCATTATTTCATAATATTCTCACATTTTTTTTATTTTTTTCCTAGCCTAATTGAGGCCGCACTTTTCAGCAAAAGCCTCCCTTTTCTCAATCCACTCGTCTCGATCTTATTTATTTATTTATTTATATACACTTTATTGCACACACACAAAAAAAAATACAAATAAAAAGAAAATCACATACATAAAAAGTACAATTGGCGGTCTTATCGCTCAAAGGCAATATCTTACAGACAACCATGGGATGGATTTTTGAAAAGGATTAACAGAGGGCAGTTTAAAGTGTAAGAGATAGAAGTAACACTGAATAATAAATCAAATACAAATAATCTAATAGCTACAAGTAATAAAATAAAGTAAAGTAGTATATACAAATATATATATATATAAAATAAAGCGTAAATACACATACACATAAATACAAAATACATACATACATACATATATACATAAATATAATATAGTACCAGTACATACAAGTAGGAAAAGTTATCCTCATCAATGTGACAATTCAGGGAGAAAGGTAGTGATCCTTCACCAGCTTTTTGAATGATGTGACTGATCGTGCCCGTCTCACCGCAACTGGTAGTGCGTTCCACAATCGGACAGCTTCCACGGTGAACGACTTATCCATAAAGGTAGTGGAGTGCACGGGCATTCTCAACTCCAGGCTCTCTGACGACCTCAGGGATCTTGTATGTGAGTCATGGAGAAATACAAATCGATCTTTAAGATAAGAGGGGGTGAGAGGATTAAACAATATGTTGTACAGAAGAGAAAGAATGTGAGCATTCCGACGAAGCCGTATGGGCAACCACTTGAGCTTAGTACGAAATACAGAAATATGATCATATTTGCGTAATCCAAATATGAATCTAATAATAAAGTTTTGAAGGCGCTCAAGTTTATTAAGTTGGTCCTCGGTGAGATCTGGATAGCTGACATCGGCATAATCAAGGATAGGGAGAAGGAGAGTTTGCGCTAAGGAAATCTTCGTAGCAACTGGTAGAAGATTGTGTAGTCTTCGCAAGGACCTTGCTGAGGCGAACAACTTACGACTTAGTTCTTGAAGTTGCGGACCCCAGGTGAAGGACTTGTCCAGATATAGCCCAAGGTTTTTGACTTTATTACTAAATGTGACGATAGTACCATCACAGTAAATAGGTGGTAGCTTGTCCCTATCTAGTTTTAAAGTCATTCTGGGGCTGCCGATAACAATCACCTGTGTTTTAGTTGGATTCACTTTTAGTCCATGAGTCTTACTCCATTCACAGATGTGCTGGATGTCCCTATTGATGTGAGCAATCGCATCGTTGATCTTGCCCAAAGGTGCCCGAGTATAAATTTGTAAATCATCTGCGTAAAGGTGGTAGGAGGAGCGAAGATTATTAGAAATGGAATTTATAAAGACAGCAAAGAGTAAAGGAGATAGCACGCCGCCCTGTGGAACGCCAGCAGATAAAGAGCACCAGGAGGAATAACTATCCTCAACACAGATGCATTGCCGGCGCCCATACAGGTAACTACGAAACCATTCAACAGCTGTTGGAGATATGTTAAGAAAACGTAGCATACAAAGCAATATATCAAAGTCAATGGTGTTGAAAGCGTTGCTGAAGTCCAGCAATGCTAAGACAGTCAGCTTGCCTTCCTCCATACCCGATCTTATGCCATCCGTAATATGAGTCAAGGTGGTGGTTGTGCTGTGACCAGGACGAAACCCTGATTGAAGAGGGTTTAGGAGATTATTTTTGGATAGGAAATCGCTCATTTGAGAGTGGATTAGGCGCTCAAGGACTTTGGAAAGGAAAGGGAGAATAGAGATAGGTCGGAATTCAGATAGTATAGAAGCATTTGACTTTTTCGGGATAGGGATAATATGTGCTTCTTTCCAGGCAGTCGGAAAAGTCCCAGTCGTGATGGAATGGTTGAGGATGTGGGAAATTATAGGCAGGATTTCGTCCAGGATAGGCAGAATCATATTACGGCTGACACAGTCGCTACCTATTGCATTAGACGAAATAAGAGTAATTGTTTTCTTAACATCACAAGCAGCAAATTGTTTGAAAGCGAAGGCCGAACAACTGGGAGTTTTAAGGGTAGAAAGATGCTTAATAGTTATTTTTTTAAATTAAGAAATTTCTGGATGGACAGCCTCCGTAGCGCAGTTGGTTGGATGCCGACTGTGAAACGTGAGGCCGCGGGTTCGATCCCCGCACCGAAACAAATATTTGTGTTATCTACAGGTATTTATTTTGGATCTGGGTGTTTGTGACACCGACAAGTCTCTCGAAGTTCCTGATGTCCACGACACAAGACTAGATCTTAGTTTAGGGTCTGGACTATGTATTTGAATGTTGGGTGTATTGGGTATATTTTTCCGATCCAAAATTCCTATCTCAACGGGCATCTCCTTGTAAATTTTATGAAGTAAAATATAGAGGTACTCTTTTGAAATAAAACAAATAAATATCTATCGAAATTTGACCTCTACCACTCTATTAAAACACGCAAAACTCCGGCTTGATTAAGTTACCAAATACGCATCATTAATTCTTATAAAAACAAGACGGTAGTGAACAAAAAAGCTGTTTTTGTGTTTATATAATTATAATATTTCCTACATGTGATTGTTGGGTCGTGAGTATAGAGATGTTCCTACTTAGATGTTTTAACACCACTGTAATTTTCGACTTGGGATTTTAAATGGTATGATTTTCTAGTTTTTTTTTTTATTGTTGTCATACTGTAGCTACATAGAACTATTACTAGGTTTTTTTATTGTAGTCATACGGAATCTAACTAAAGGTACTGTAGAAATGGGCTTACTCTATCAGGATAACAACGTAAAAGAAAAACAGATTTTAGATTTACTTCTTTAACACCTCTTCACAGAATATCGACGTATAGCTTTACTATGCTGTCGTGTATCACTGTATGCTTTCGATCCTTTTTATTGCCCCTTCCACTTCGATTTTGACGGGCATGCAAAATGCCTATATTTCTGGCGGTAAAGTGATTTTCATCACCGATAATCACTTGCAATCAAGTGAGCGATTCGTTTGCCGGTCTTATTAAGAAAACAAAATTAAACTTCTTTCTTAAATAAATAACGAAGACAACACGACTAAGTACACCGAAATTGGACTTGAGAATCAAATCTAAGACATCACTTCATAGTCAAAGTTAAAGCTCAAATGTTCCTTTCTTATCATAATTCGTTGACATTTATTCATTTTCGTGGCGCAGTTCGTTGGATGCCGGCTGTGAAACGAGAGGCCGCGGGTTCGATTTCCGCAACGAAACAAATATTTGTATGATCCACAGGTATTTGTTTCGGGTCTGGGTGGTTGTGAGACCGAAATCTCTCGTGGTTTCTGATATCCACGACACAAGGCTCAATCTTAGTGTGGGGTCAAGACTATGTATGTGGCTGTTGGGTGTATTTATTTATTTTTTTATCTTCATTGGCAATTAACATCTACTTGAGATTATTAAGTAGTTTTTCTTTCTCTGCTCCTTTCGTATAGATAAATGGTATTAATAGATATTTTCCACGACAATATCTTCATGTTTTTTAATACATCTTATCTCTACACATCGACGCGGAACCACAAAGTTTCTCGCGGTATTGCGGCTGTTAACTCAACTCTGCAGTTACCGCGGTTAGTTCAACTTAACCGTGACGCGTTTAGCCTTAACCGATCGGTTAAAAAATTAACGCGTGACTAATAACTGCGTGTGTGATCTCATCTTTTTCCGGAATGCTTCCCATAATATGTAAAAAGTTATTGTAAACATGTTGTTGGGTGGTACCATGTTTAAGACAATTAAAATTGAGATTTGATAATTTTTAACTGTACAAGGACTTTTTTCATATCTATACTAATATTATAAAGAGGAAAGATTCAATAGTTTGTTTGCATTGAATAGGCTCCGAAACTACTGGACCGATTTGAAAAATTCTTTCACTGTTGGAAAGCTACATTATTCCGGGGTGACATAGGCTATATAATATTTTCGAAAAAAATAGGGATCATTATTCTAATAACGTAAATCAAGGTGTAAAAAAATACTAAAAAAATACAAGGTGTAAATATTTGAACCCGATATGCTCACCAACAACGACACAGCTTCAATCGATTCATTAATATTGACACACAGATTGACCAACTGACCAGGTCTAATCCAAGGTCTTTATCATCACGCCTCGTCCGGGGACTGGCAGGCAGTAGAACCGGTCGGAACAATGACAATATATAGATCGATGTGTAAAAAATTGACATGTTGATTAAATGTCGTTTAAACTCGAAATGAAAGGCGGGTTTTGTAATGCACGATTAATAAAAATAACCGGATAAATGTGCATTGAACTCACGCATTAAGGATTCCAAAGGTTTTTGTTTAATCTGGCACGGCATGGTGACTGCATTGCACCTGATGGTAAGTGCTAATGCCGTCCAGATAGAGTAACGAATGGTATCAGACGGTAGTCACAGACGTGATACAATATTATTTAATATAACATATACTACAATTGCTAGTGAAAAACAATGGCAATAAAATAAAAAATACACCCAACAGTACACAGTCTTGATCCCACACAAAGATACAAGCGTTAGTTGGACGCAAAACTCGAACATAGTGTGGGGTCAGTATGTATGTGACTTGGGTGTTTTTATTCTCCGTATGTGCCAATAATCTCCCACTTTGGAGCACGGACTCTGCAACCGAGAGTTCGATTGAGAGGGGTTAGGCCATACTCCACCAATCAAAGCTAGCTTTTTCTTCACTGTTAAAGTACGAACTGAGTTTAATACACACATGACTCTGAAAAGTCAGAGGTGTGCTCTTAGATTCGAACCCGTGACCACCATGTTGTATGTATGTACATATGTTATGTATGTTTATGTATGTATGTAGTCTTAATCTCAGTTCAGATGAGTGGGTCCACACGTCACTTTGGAAAGTGAATGTGCCCCAGTTACAAGCACGTGGTCACAATGGCGGCCGTCGAATTACTGCGCGATAATTATACCTGTGATGCCGTACTATTGTATCGCTGGATGTGACTATATTTATCCAATATACCGGGTATATCAAGACTGCGACCGAAAACGAAGCCTGGTTGCAGTTTTAGTGGTTACAGACACAATATAACTAAAAATTTCGAGAAAAAAACGTCAGTTTTTTTAATAATCTTTTTTGCGTTGCAGTTTTTGTGAAAGAAGTAGTTTAAGCCCTTACGCACCATTGCGTCTTTAAATATAAAAAGGCGTACATCATTATTTAGGAAAACTACGTATCTATCACCAAAATACGACGTTTTTTTTTGCGAATTTCTTAGTTTCATTATCTGAAGTCACTAATACTACCACCTGGCTTCGGTTTCGATCGCAGTCTGGATGTACCCTGTATTTATTGAAATCTGATCACTAGGTCATATGTATAGACAGGTGGGAAACGAGAGACCATGGGTTTGTGGCCTACACCGATACTAATTCTATTATCCCGCCCTCACACCCGCCACTGCAACTCCTGTAAGAGAAGATCAACAGTGGCACTTTTTAATGACTTTGAGCATTGAAGCTCAGCGAGTTTTAATGTTTGAGACCCACAAGTATTTATCCAGATTTGAAAAAAAAATCTCTCGTAGTTTCTGATACACGACACTTGATTTGTACATTGGCGAGTTAGGACTGTTCTATTACTATAATTAATTATTTATCGCAGACTATTGTGATGCTCCTTATTGATTTTAACTTGACATCTGTTACGATATCCTGAAATAAAAAAATCACACCTTTCTTCTCTTCGTCCCTTTATAGGCATCTTTAATTCGATAATTATAAAAGAGCAGGCGATAATTCTCCTTACTTATCAATGTCTTGCAAAACCAAGGCAACCTTATTGCAATATTAATACCTCATGTTATATCCTTACTCTTCCACCCACTGAGGCCAATTTAGCAGCAAAAACAAACCATTTATTACACAAATACTTATAGCGACATTCGCACGACTTGGCGCACAGAATGCGTTCGAATCACGACCCAGTCACATCTAGCGACTGACGCGAATGATAGTAATTATAACTATTGATCTCGGCCACCCGGTGTTTTGTACATAATTACAGCTCTGTTTATATTGGTTATGTAAAAATCTATGCGAACACTCCTTGATTGTAATAATATGTTTAGATAATTGTAGTATCGATCGATCGTTGCTGAGCAAAGGACTCTTCTATAGAGAGTATATTCTATAGAGATATCCGAGAGTTAGGTTAGGTGCTGTGGGTTCGAATCTATTGATCTCTCTCTCTTTCTCTCTCTGTGTATCTCGACCTGTTGGCAGCGGCCTGCACCCAGCGACATCCTGCAACCTTAACCCTATTGTTTCGAATACCCTATAAACAAACCCTATTTGTTTCGAATCCCAGGGCACAATTCTAACGTTTCAGAATCATATGTATATTGGAAGTCAATTGTCACATTTTAACGCCGAAAGAAAACACCGTAAGGAAATCATACAGATGTCACCAAGGTTTTCCATGGCATGTTGTCAGCCAAACATACAACCAGTAATATTATCAACTCTTAACATTTTTAATCGCATTAATTATGAGGCCAGATGGCAATAGCCAATAGCTTTCATTACGTGTGATCTCAATAGATTTGTGGCCTCAATACTTGCGTGGGTGTTAGTGAATGTTGACCTGATGACATTAGCAAGAGAAAGGGGACACTTTTCTATCGAGTCGCATTTATTGGTACTTGATCGACTTTGTAAAAGTATTTTGCGTGAACTCGCTGGCAGATGGCGGTAGTAAGTCACATATTAATTAGATTTTGCGTGCTTATAATATCTTTGAAATACATATTCTTTCAATATAATTTATCTATCTTCTATTGGCGTGGCGAAGTTTGAAACTACAAATAAAATTAATAAATACATATTTAACATAGTTTAAGATATGTTTTCACAATATAAGAAAAAGCATTCATACTCGTAATCTAATAGTAATTAACATGTCAAATGTAATACAATGTGAAGAGAGAAAATCTATTTTTAATATTTTAGCAACAGACCTTTAGGCGACAGAAGTTCGTAGATGATCTATATATCAGATTGTCATCTAATCTACAAGTAAAAAAGACAGAAAGTTTTATTTAATTCCGGTACAAAAAGCACACATCAAAAGAAAAACATTTAACACAGAAACTAGAAAGTATTACATTCAAAATAAAATAATAATAAAAGACAAAGACAAATAATAACTAAAGTAATAACTATTTTATTTAACAAGAGATCTATATTTCTTTCATCAGACTTTCATTTAGATGCAATTTATTAATATAGGTAGGTAAAAAATATATATGCGACAGCTCTATTAGATAGGTTAGGCCATAATCCATAAAGTGCGTGGTGGCCTGTTAATAAACGGACCAGACGCGGCTGCCTACATGTTCACGGTGGTCGCGGGTTCAAATCCCAGGGCACACCTCTGACTTTTCGGAGTTATGTGTGTATTGATAGTCAATCACCACGCACTTTAACGGTGAAGGAAAACATCGTGAGGAAACCTGCATACCGTAGCGATTTTAAAGAATTTCTACGGTATGTAAGTCCGCCAACCCGCACTAGGCCAGCGTGGTGGACTATATGGCCTAACCACTCTCAATCGATTCTCTCGATTGTAGAGTAGGCCCGTGCCCTGCAGTGGGACGTATATGGGCTGATATAGATAGATAGATAGATAGATAATCCATAACGCTGGTATAGGTTAGGCCATAATCCGCTGGCATAATGACACTTAACATCTTATGTCTCAGGATGGCGAGCGCTGTGGAATGCCAAGCATTGCCTTGTAATTCATGGTCCATACTGTTCATGAGCGGTCGTATCGCTCACCATCAGGCGAATAGCATGCTTGACTCACCATACATTTCAATAAAAATTAATAAGTTTTTTTAAGACAAACTATTTACTTCTTACATTGGGCGTACTATTAAAATATTTGCATAGTTTTCGAAACTTAAGTAAATAACTATTTTATTGAAAAAGTGTTTTGTACGTAGGTCGGTTAAGGCTATACAAGCCAACACTTTTTTTTGGTGGCCACTGGCACTTTTTGCGGGTTCGAATCCCAGGGCACACCCATGACTTTTCGAGTCATATGTGTAATTACCACACACTTTAATATTAAAGAAAAACATCGTTATGATATATGCATACCACATAATTTTTACAAGAATTTCTAAGGCATGGAAAGTCTGCCAACCCTCACTAAGCCAGCGTGCTACTATAATTTTAGCCGAACTATCGGTTGTAGCCCCAGATCAAGATTATCTATACATATAATAAAAATGTAAATGATCGATGTCTGTACATGGAAGATATATAAGAAATTTTAACGCGAGGGGTCTTTATAATAGCAACAGAAGCCAAAACAATGTTTTTTAGAATTTTTGTCTGTCTGTCTGAATGTTTGCTTGCGCATCACGCAAATACTACTGCACCAAATGAGATGCGGTTTTCACGGTTGTATTGCTACAGGTTCAACTTGAAAACTGGTATATGTTGCATTTACATACAGGATGTTTCTTTTTGTTTGCTTACACATTACTCAAAAACTACCGCACGAAATGAGATGCAGTTTTCACAGTTATGTTGGTGCAGGACCAACTTGAAAATTGGTATATATTTCATTTACATACAGGGTGTTTCTTTGTATGATGGAAGATAAATGAGAAAAACGAATTAAGTGCTCCCGTGGGATGAGGAAGGAGTTCTGATATGTTTGTTACTTTTTATACTCAAAGGGATGGGATGGGACTGGATTACATGCCTTGAGTGAGAATGAGACGAGACGGGCGGGATATAACGGGACGGGACGGGATGAGAAATACCAAATAAAGTTAATCACGCTGACGAAGTTTGTGGGCAGAAGCTAGTTATAAAATAAATAAATAATAAATAAATTACACCCAACAGTCACATACATATTCCTGACCCCACACTAAGATCGAGTCTTGTGTCGTGAGTATCAGAAACTACGAGAGACTTTTCGGTCTCACAAACACCCAGACCCGGGACAAATACCTGTGGATCACACAAATATTTATCGAACCCGCGGCCTCTCTAGTCACAGTCGGCGTCTAACCAACTGCGCCACGGAGGCTGTCTAAAATATAGTATATTCCTATATTTTCCTCACAAAGGAAAATATAGTATGTATAGCATTTACTAACAATGGCTCGGTATTCAGGTATATGGAACGCTAAGTGCCAGTCCGCCCACTTATGACTTAAAACGGAATCAATGTTTGATCTAAAAACTCACTACCGGTCTTGTTTCACTCAAGTCTTTTGTTCAAATGATCGTTTAATGTTTACAATAATATACATACATATTACCCGTCGGAAATATCTGTACTTGAATAAATAACGTCATTGGAACATAAATTCAGCAAATTCAAAATATCGGTTAAACGAATTGAAGTAAAATAGAAAAATAAAATAAAAAATAGAATTCCCATCCATCTCAAAACGTTTTTAATGTAAAATAACATAGTAGATAGGGGAACACAAAAAATGAAATGTGGTCCGCATTCCAGCTTGGTTCACAGATATTTCCGACAGGTTATACATACATAATCGTCACGCCTGTATCCCATAGGGGTAGGCAGAGACTATAGATCGCCACTTTGCTCGATCCTGACATATTACCTGACCCTAGTGTATATTGACCTGACCCTAGTTGAGGTTATCACCGATTTGGATGCTGTAGGTACGGTGAGGTCGACCCCTACCGACTCTTCCATCCACACTCGCCAATAACATGACACAAATTATTTTATACCGGGTACATACAGACCGAAAACGAAGCCAGGTAGTTTTAGTGACATCTTCACGCAACTAAAAAGTCGCAGCAAAAATGGGACAATTTTTTTCGTTAGCTATGGTCGTGTTTGGGTGGGAAGGGAAATAAATAGCTTTACCTAAAATAATAATGTACGTTCTTTTATTTTAAAAGACGCTAGGTTACGCTAGGTTTTAAATTATTTTAGCAATAACTTTGTATTTACCACCCAAACATAAGGATGAGTAAAAACTCACAAAAAATCGTACTTTTTTACGTTAATTGTAGTTAGTACCAGCTAGCTACGTTTTTGGTTATACCCTGTATAGGATCACGCAACTATCCTTTAAGGGGTAGACGGGAGTCCTATTATATTAGTGCCACTCATAGTATGCGGTGCTTATTTCCGCCCTAAAATTGCGTAGCATTCCGTCTTTAAAAATGTACATTATAATTTTTCGAAACACTACTTATTTACCACCCAAATACAACGATAGGTAAAAACGTACAAAAAAAATCGTCGCTTTTTTGCGACGCTTCTAATTGCATTGTGTCTGAATTCACTAAAACTACCACCTGGCTTTGTTTTCGGTCGCAAACTGGATATACTCGGTATATTTTTAACCACAATATCTATGATACTTGCCTATCCCACGCAAGCGAGTGGGTCGCTACGCCCTTGTTACCGCAATACGTAATTGTTATAATAACTTTATTTTTATTTGGTCATAAGTTATTACTTGCACAAGTCTTGGGAAAGGCTGGTTTTGGCTGTATTTTTATGAGCTTGTGTAATAGTGACAAAATAGTTATTATGAGCTAACGCTTAAAGCCCCAGAAAGGGTAGGCAGTGATTCCACATGATTCATAATCCCCGAGCGTACTGTTGTTCCTAAATGTAATTATTTATTTCGAATTCGGCATGAATTATTATCACGCATGCTGCAGTAAAACTAAGCATAATATAAATTAACTGACAAAACTTTTTGTGCAAAAAAAAATCGTATAAAAATCCACTGAGAATCGACTCCATGACCTCACAGTCCGCAGTCCACACAGCAATGACACGCAATATTAACCGTATTTCCCAATAATATTATCTTCACAACCATACCAATTTGCCAAAACTAATAATGTTATTTTTTGTTACAGTTTTGAGTATCCAGCTTGAGTAAGTTCTAATTATATGGTATTGATTTCAAGGACCTTTAGTTTTTAGAAGCTAGTGTAACTTGTAATTTGCAGTGACTAGACGAATACATATGTTATTAAATTATTATAATATGTGGCATTACGAGTATACTAGTTCTTATATTATCGGCGTAATCACAATCTTCTATAAAATCGTGGTGAATTGATATTTAAAATGAAAATGCGACACGAAAAAAGCTACCTGAAAAAAGTTCTTACAGAGTATAAATAGTTCTGTTTAAATATTTGTTATCAGAAATGCCATATTTTTATTGGTCTCAAATGCCAACATGTTCACAGTGGTCGCGGGTTCAAATCCCAGGGCACACCTCTGACTTTTTGCAAGAATTTATATGGTATGTAAAGTCCGCCAAACCGCACTAGGCCAGCGTGGTGGGTTATATGGCCTAACCCTTCTCAATTGTACTCTCGATTGTAGAGGAGGCCTGCAGTGGGACGTAAATGGTCTGATAGAGATACAAACAGAATTATGTTATACCTGAAAAAGCTTGTCAATTACATCATAATTTAGATTTAAAAGTAACTTTAATTAATTTCGCCCATAAACCACCAACTGAAGTTAATAGATTTGATCATACTGGTAATCGATCCGTATTCAAACTTCACCTTTTAATACGGTCTTTAGCAGGAACCATTGTCATAAAGATGTTTCACAACGTTTCTCAAGATGTACTGTCAGTATAAATATGTAGTACAATAGCATGAACCAAGCATATTATTAACATATTAATATGTTGCAAATCATTTGTGCATGGTTGCTCGTGATTTCTAAGTTACCTACCTACATATCTACTTATTCATATGAATATAGACAATCGCCTCAGTGGTCTAGTAGCTTAAATAGGCAGTGAAATGTAATTTTTTCAGTTCAATTCCTAAATTATTTTTTGTAAGATGTTTATGGTTTAAAAATTGTCTTGGAAATCTAGAATTTATGCAATTTAATTATGGGATATTCTTGCTTTCGTCGCAATATTTTGGTAAGGAAATAAAACGATGAATGGTTTGCACTTGTGGGTTCTATGTCTACCCCTTTAGGGATAATGGTGAGAGCTTATGCTATGTATGTACATAGTTTATATCTATGAAAAGAATTTAAAAGCGTTTCATATATTCAATTTGGACACTGCATCCTTTTCCAAGAGAAATAAAAAGATATAATATTATACAATCTATTTAGTATACCTTTTAAAAAAAACTGCACCATTCAATCAAACCCATAATCTCACGTTTAAAAGCCCATATCAACTCCCACTACACCATTGAACAGTAACAATAAATCTGCAATTATTAAAATAACGCTTGATATTCTCTTACCCAACATCACACCATAAGTGCTATTATAGAACCATGTACAGAGGCGTCGATACAAAGCGATGCAAAGATTATGAAGCTTCACAGAATTAACATGTTGTGGGGAAAGTTTGAGATTTGGGCGTTTTGTAAAAAGCCTAAGTGTAAAATGTCTGAATTTATTATTGTATGTTTTAAAGGTCAGGTTGCTTATTTATTTTTAGCAATAATATATAGATAAAGTTGTGTGTATGAGGAACTAAGGGAATCTTTTCGATTGCACAACACCTACACTGAAAAAATCCCATTGATGAAAGAACACGAATCAATTTTTTTGAGATCGAATTAGAAGTTTTTAAAAATATAAACCATTATGTTTATGTATAGAAAATCCACTCTCCCTTTCTCTTTTTTCAGGGAGTCCACTGGTTAATAAGCCTCTCACAAAGTTTTCCATACCGAGCTTTTGAAAGCAGCCCAAGTCTTTAATATAAAAATATCCTTTCGCAATTTTTGTGCATATAATGAAATAGTAGAAATTAAAAATATTTATATAATATTCTAGGCTAATTTGCATAGTTAACCGTATGAACCATAAATGATGCATTTGGTGAGTAACTATGCAATTATGAAATAACATTATCTATGTACAATCTAGGCGAATTACTTAAGCGGTTTCACATTATGTAATATATTTAATAATTGCTTCTATGATATACTTGGGCATATATGTTGTAAGGTTATGTGTACGTACGTTGGTATGTACGTAACATTACCATAAATAATTGTTTTAACGAAGTTAAAAATTACATTTTGCCTCGGTAGCGTAGCTGTATTACGGTACGGTTACAAAGCTGAGGTCTCGGGTTCGAGGCCCGGGTCGGGCAGTGATATTGGATTTTTCTTTTCATTATCAGCCCGGAGTCAGGAATTTGTGCCCGATATGGCGATTGGCTCGCCCCCTATCACATCATGAGACGGAACATACAAGGCGAAATGTGGGTGTCCTGGTGGCGCCTCTGCCTACCCCTTCGGGGATAAAGACGTGAGTTTATGTATGTATGTATGTAAATATTACAATATTTGACATAAGTTTATGGTTTTATACCAAAGACAAATTTACTAAAACGTAACAGCTAAATAGACTATCCAAAGGTTGATATTTATTTATTTCTTTATTTAATTTTGCCTGCTTGAAACTGGATATACACAACCTGAATCCGAACCCGACGAACTTCTTCTCTATGACAGGTTTTCGACCATCGTGTACGCGCTCTCCAGGCGGATATGAATTATGAATATCTTGAAAATTTTTGCCAGGAAAAAAAAGCAAAAAGGTACAACTTTATAACATGAAAATTTGTTGTACTTAAATTGTACTATCTTCCAGACTTTTTACCAAGAGTCCGATCGCCCACCATCCAACTACTTAACATTTAGTTCCTATTGTAACAATCCAAGCATTGTGTGCAAGAAGGGCGATGTGAAATTCGGCTGGGAGAAAGTCTGGCATTTGCGAGACGAATTAACCGGTAATAGTAAAAGTTGGTTAAACCAAGAGTGGGTTCAGTGCTGAGTAGTGACTTTAAATTCCAAAAAAATTAAACGGCAAGTATTTTTCGTCGATTTATTTTAAATGATTTGGTTAAAATGCTAGCATTAAACACGAGACTGGCAGGTCAGACTCCACATCGTTTTTTTATGAAATTAAATAAAAATATTTTATTGATCCCATGAAATGTCACACATTATTTAGATTCTGTCACATTTTTCCACTACCACCCGGTTCACAAGGCTGTTTTCGCCAGAGAAGAACGGGCAAGAAACTCTAGCGTTGCTCTTTTCAAAACAAGTTTACAATACAGTGATTATGCAGGAGTCGCAGCGCAGTTGAATTCAGAGCAGCTCATAAATAATTTAGAATAATAATTGATTAATAAATCATATTCGTCAAGAGAGATGAATGAATGAAAATGAAATTAAATATGAGATCGGATAGACTCTCGTTGCTTCTAATACACGACACTAGATTTGTGTAATAAAGTGTGTTCAGAAACCAGTATGTGACTGTTAGGATTTTTTATTTATTACCAACTTTATTCCGATTGCAGCTAACAGGCCGGCATAATAGTGTCAAGCAGCGAGAGTTATTTGATAAATATATTAAGTGACACCAAACTGCGGTATCTTTACGTGGGTCACCAAGGAAGACTCTATTTATTTATTTATTTTTATTTATAAATTTTTTATACACTGTTTTATTATTAATTGTAACTGTACTGAACTGTAATGATTAACTGTAACCACAAATAAAACATTTCGCTTAAAATTAAGGCAACAATTAGCGGTCTATCGGCGATTTCTTCTAGACAAACTTTTGATGTACTGGATTGAAAAGAAGCAAAGAAGAAACGCATGGTTTAATGAGAACTTTACACTTAGTTTCGGTGCTCGCTATCCGGATACGAATATCCTAAAATAACTGTCTAACACCTCGCTGACTAACAACAAAGATATTTGAACGACCGTTAACCGATATCTCATAGTTTTATGCTTAATCCTTAATTATATATTCCGCGCACACTTTATATAAGGTCGATGCGCCTTCCAACGGCTATTGGACACCGAAATATTTTTCAAATTCATCCATCAGCCAAAGGAAGTCCACTGCTGAACATAGGCACATACATACCGCTGCTGAACATCCCGGATGATTTCCACAGTGACCTGTTGGAGGCAGCCTGCATCCAGCTGAAACCCGCGACCTTTACCAGGTCGTCTGACACCCATCTTTCGTCTTGTGTTTTCCATCCCGTGATGTGCTAGGGGGCAAGCCTATCGCCATATCGAGCACAGATTCCTAACTCCAGGCTGATAACTAATAGAAAATTTTAATATCAATGCAAAGTTTTACCAGTTTAAAAAAGCATAAAATAACAATTACTCCAAGTCTGCAATGCAATGAAGACCCAAGCGCCCTCTATACCAACCTATTCTGTTGTAACAAAAATGATGCATAAAATGGCGGACATCTGCAAATTATGAACGTGCAATGCTAATATCGGCAGCTGCAATTAAGTAGAACGAGAGCGGAGGATCGGAGCTATATCCCTTATTAGTCGTATGATTGAGAAGCGGTCAGAATGACAGCGGGAAGCGAGGCTTATGGTTCATTATTGTGACATTTATATGTCATTAACCAAGTTAAAAATGGCTTTAAAAAAAAAAAGAATCAAAAAAAGAAGACAGTTCGTGTTGCTGAGGGAGTTTCTTGCGCCATTTCTTCTTCACAGCAACAACACGTTCCGAAGCGGTGGTAGCAGTAATTAACGATTCAACACAGCATGTAAAAGGCTATTTTAATAAAGAAAATTTTGATTTGTTTTGATTATTTATTTAAGGAATGAAGTATGTAAACAGTCTATGAATTTTGTGTGTTTGGTTTCATTCCTACGTCACTGTAACAAGAACAATTTTAAGCTTGTCGCAGAAAGATATAGCTATAATAGCGTTTTCCATTTGGATTACAAATATGAAACTAGCTATATTAATCATATGCTTGTCTAAAACCTCCATAAAGCCTTTATAATTATTTCGGTCACGTAAGGTTTATAATTATAGTCGTTAATTTTATCAGTGGTTAGATTAGTAACATACTAAAAAAAGGGCAGCTTAACAGCTTCTCTCTCTCTCTCTTCAGCCACAAGATTGCCACAAAGACTCTTATTTCCATCCCAAGGTAGTCGGTAAGAGATTGCCTCGAGCGATACGTTCGCCTTTTGTACTATTATCGAATGTAATGTTTTATTTGTTAAGCTTAAATATAGTGTACAATAAAGGATATAAATAAACAAATAATAATTAAATAAATAAAGACCTGTTGGTAGCCTGCATCCAGCGACAGCTTAACAGCTGACCTTTATAAAAAAAAAACACTACACCAATAAATATTCTCGTCCCGCTGAACGCTGTCACTCCGACCGCATCCGTACACCCGTATCCCTTATTACTCAGTTACGGTAAGACGTTATATGAATGCATAATCGTGGTGCATCTGTACTATCGATTTTAAGGATATCTCTACTTGAATAACTAGTTTGTTCCGCTGTTCCTATTATACCCTAACGTATCTTTTAGACATTTATTAATCGAATTAAAAAATATTGATTATATATCAATTCGATGTGTTCCTTCGCCGTTATCAAAAGCAAAATTCAAAAATATCATATCATAATAAAAAATCAAATCAAAATTACCCCAAGGAAAATAGTTCATAGATTAAAATATTGTGATTTATGATATTATATATTTTTAAATAGCTTATAGTTTTAATGTTGTGCTTTCTTTACCGACAATTTAATTTGAGCAAACCAACATTAATACGAGCTCGCGAGTAAAACCTACTATTTATTTATAAATACAAAAAACCAATAACAAATAAGATTAACAATTTACATAATAAAATCTACAAATGGCGGCCGTATCACACCAGGCAATTTATTTCATTACTTATGTTTTCACCAGTTTGTATGTTATATCTATCTATCTATATCAGCCAATATACGTCCCACTGCAGGGCACGGGCCTACTCTACAATCGAGAGAATCGATTGAGAGTGGTTAGGCCATATAGTCCACCACGCTGGCCTAGTGCGGGTTGGCGGACTTACATACCGTAGAAATTATTTAAAATCGCTACGGTATGCAGGTTTCCTCACGATGTTTTCCTTCACCGTTAAAGAAGAATGTTATATATTCGTATAAAAATAAATAAAATACTAGACTTACCGCAGGGCATAGGCCTTTAACGATCTATTTCTGCCCATAGAATGTCCACTCTTGTTGCTTTTTAAAACATTAATTAGTGGAAGTAATTATAAATTTGACAACTAATATGCAATGTTACGAGACAATTAGTTAGCCCCTCGATATTACTTAATAACATGGTGGGAGATTTGTAGAGAAGCGAATTCTTTGCCTTTTTACACCAATAAATAAATAGATAAGTCGATATCCTTTCATAATATATTGTATCAATCCATTTACATCCCACTGCTGGGCACGGGCCTCCTTAACAATCGAGAGTACGATTGGGAGGGGTTAGACCATATAGTCCACCACGCCAGCCTAATGCTGGTTGGCGGACTTTTACATACCATAAACATTCTTCCGAATCGCTATGGTATGCAGGTTTGTTTATCTCTCGATGTTTTCCTTCACGGTTATAGTGTATGGTGATTGACTATCAATACACACATGGCTCCGAAAAGTCAGAGGTGTGCCCTGGGATTTGAACCCGCGACCGCCGTAACATGTTGACGCCCGCGTCAGGTCCGTTACGAAAAGGCCATGCACTTTTTTATCATTGGTGTGTCATTTAGTAAATAAAAGAAAATATGTGATTGTTGGGTATATTTATCATTTATTTAATACGTATTTCAAAGTTCTATCATTGCCAAGTGTCATGGATGCCTTTCACATATTTAATATGTAGTGGTAAGAGGTACTAACTACTATACAACCGTAATTGTAAACAATAAAATAAACGTTTTATATAAAATTTAATATCCGGCTGACAAGCCTTGAGTTGAATCAATCCAGTTGAAATCTAGACGTTAATCGGAGCCCTGTACAGGACACAACAGGGGTCATAAATATTACATTACATTACGAGATACAATAATGTGAATGCATTATGTACTGTTTAATTTTAAAACATTACATCAAATTACGCATAACCTGGCGACCTCAGTGGTGTAGTTGTACTACTGTACGATCACAACGCCGAAGTCTCGGGTTCGAATTCCAGGTCGGGTAAAGTGATATTGGATTTTTCTATTAATTATCAGGCATTTCTGCCCGATATGGCGATAGACTCGCCTCCTATTACATCATGGGAATGAACAAATAAACGCGAAACGAGGGTGTCCTGGTAGCACCTCTGCCTACCCTTTCTGGGAAAAAGGCGTGAGTTTATGTATGTAATAAAGTGAATGTATTATGAACTGTTTAATGTCAATGAATTACATTTGGCATGACATTCATTGTGATCCAAATTATTTCACACGTAATTGAATTTAAGGGCAGGCTTTTGTGAGAAATATAAAGTTTCGATGATTGGTTCGCATTTTTATTAAAAGTACTATGTGGTCTGTAGGTAACGGACGCGGCTACTGACAGTGGGTGCAGGTTCGAATCAAGACATAATTCTGACTTTTTGAAGTCATGTATTGATAGCAGTCAATCAACAAGTTATTAATGAACTGCGCTGATTTAAACCAACTTGTAATTTTTGTAATAATTATACATTGTAAACTGGTTTTGAAAAGAGCAACACTAGAATTTCTTGCCCGTTCTTCTCTAGTGAAAACCGCTTTCCGAACCGGGTGGTAGTTGAAAAAATGACTGAATCTAAACAATGTTGAACATTTTAATGGATTCAATAAATTATTTTCATTTCATTGCATTTCATCTTCATTTCATTTAATTTCAACACGCATTTTAATGGTGAAGGAAATTTTGAGCAAACCCACATGGAGACCGTAATAAGATTTTTATGAAAGTGAAGTCGACCAACTCGCATTAGACCAGTGTTGTAGATGATGGCCTAACCCTTCTCAAGTGAACTCCTGTTTGTAGAGGAGTTTCGTGCTCAATAGTGGTCGATTATGGACTGATACAGTAATAGTGAAAATATAGTTATTTTTGGACAGTCTACTTGGCGCAGATGGTTAGACGCCAGCTGTGAAACGAGTGGCCGCGGGTTCGATCCCCGCAGCGAAACAAATGTATGTGTGATCTACAGGTATTTCTTTCGGGTCTGGGTGCTTGTGAGACCGCAAAGTCTCTCGTAGTTCCTGATACCCACGACACAAGACTCAATCTTAGTGAGGGGTCGGTATTATGTATGTTGGGTGTATTTATTTATTTATAGGTGCCTTGTAATTGATTTAAGTACTGTTATGTAGTACAATATAAAAACATTCCCAGACATACAAATATCTATATAATATGTATCCAGTAGACAGCTTTATAAACCAAAGAAAGCGTGCAGCATTTCGCATTATAAATTCCAAACTTAAATTATACCAAAGTTTCAGCAATCATAAGGCAATTATTTAAATTGTATAATTGCGAATATTATATCATAATTTGTACAAGAAACAGATTAATAGCAATCAAGTTTTAAATGTCGAGTTGTGCAAGTCTGCAAGTCGTTCAGGGACCTTCAAATATTTCAGACACGTATAATGTAGAACTTAATTTATTAGACTTTTATTACCGTCAATATATTATACAATTGAATGTTCATAAGTGAAGAATTGAATGGCCAAAAGGTTTTGTAAACAACACAAAAGCTTAAGACAAGGCTTAAGTGGAAAACAATTTGTAAAAAATACATCATCTGCGTAGTACAGTCAATGTTGGTCTTTAGATGAAATTACTGATTTGGCAAGTTCTATTGCGTCACAGACATTTGAAGTGTAGGTGGGACTTTGCATTTACTAAAAACCCCATTATCATTTAATTCTCTATCCCTAAAATGCGCTAAGTATCCTAGAAATACGGATGTTTTATTATAACTATCTTAACATTCAGTCATATTATACAGGGTATATCAAAACTGCGACCGAAAACGAAGCCAGGTGGTAGTATTACTGACTTCAGACACGATGCAACTAAAAATTTTGCAAAAAAATCGACATTATTTGTTTATTTATTTTTACTTATCATCGTATTTGGGTGATAAATACATATTTTTTCCAAAATAATGATGTGCACATTTTTACTTTTAAATAACCCCATGGTACGTAGAGGTTTAAATTACTATTTTCGCAAAAACTAAGATGAACTAAAAAAAATATTTTTTAATAAGTAGTATTTGCTAGTTGGTTCGTTGACTGCCTCGGTGGCGTAGTTGTATTATGGTACGGTTACAAATCTGAGGTCTCGGGTTCGAGTCCCGGGTCGGGCAAGGTGATATTGGATTTTCTCTTCATTATCAGCCCGGAGTCAGGAATTTGTGCCCGATATGGCGGTAGGCTCGCCCCCTATCACATCGTGGGACGGAACATACAAAGCGAAATGTGGGTGTCCCTGTTGCGCCTCTGCCTACCCCTTCGGGAATAAAGGCGTGAGTTTATGTATGCATGTAGTTGGTTCCTTGCATATTATTATGATCAACTACAAAATGTATAGTTCTGAACATATTGTATTATCTACCTTGTGGTTAGTATCAGCCTCTATATGTCCCACTGCAGGGCACGAGCCTACTCTACAATCGAGAGTACGATTGAGAGTGGTTGGGCCGTATAGTCCACCACGCTAAACATACTTTCTGAATTTCTCGTTTCTGTTTTTTCTTCGTTCTGAACATAACTTTTTTCCAATATTTCCATAGAACTAATTGAAGCTGCCTACATAATATTTCGCGTGTCAACTAACGAGAAACTTCCATAAATAAAGTGACTGTAACGTCGATATCGATATCCCAGTCGAATAATCTCTACCTACCATTTTCAAAAGAATGTTTGATGATACCAATTACATAATCCAAGCCGCAATCAAACGCAATCAACAAAAACCATGATTTTTGCGTCATCCAGCATAACTTCGTGATCCATTAGTTTTTTAAAAAACTTTAAAAGTTTTTGCATTTATCTAAAAATATATTGTTAAAGGGAATTTAGTCATTGGTGCGTCATCTTCACTTGAAGGTCATTTTTCTACTGGAAGATTCTCGTATTCTTTTCCTGCTTGGGTACTAGAAAAAGCTACTTTTTTACACACTGTTCTGTCTAAATTACGAAGACTAACAGCACCTAAATATTTTTATAAGCAAAACACCTTATATACCTGGCGGTTATTATTAAAATAAGCATATTATATGAATGTGCGACACGTCCCTCGTATTAATGAGACCACCAAATTCCGATCACGCAGCGATGGGTCGACGCTCCGTCGTTCGCTAATCGCTTGCTTTTTACGCCGGCCCCGAGTTAGACTAGTTGTACAATGAGCAGAATATTAAAGATGTGACATCACTGATATAGATATTTTTTACTGTTGGTAGAACCCTCATATGTGAGCCTGCCCGCCTGGGCATTTGTAATTAAAAATGGCCTTAAAAAATAGAAAAAGAAACAAAAGAAAAGCAAAAAAAAGAAGACAGTTCGATTTGCTGAGGCAGTTTCTTGCAATGTTTCTTCTTCACAGCTACACGTTCCGAAGCGGTGGTACGATTTTACGTGGTTTACGATTCAAAAGATCTTGTAACCCTACTTGAATAAAGAATATTTTGATTTTGATTTTTGGGTAGGTACCACTGTAATGTCTATTCCTTCCGCCAAACAGCAGTGTAAATGCACTGGTGTAGTCCGGTTGGAAGGACATTGTAGCCAGAGTAACTACTGGACATAATGAGACTTCACATCTTATGTCTCAGGATGGCGAGCGCTATGGAACGCCAAGCATTGCTTTGTAATTCATTGTGTTTAATTTTGCTACTGTCCATGAGCGGTGGTATCGCTTACCATCAGGCGAATGGCATGCTCGTCTCGCCATTGGTCGCAAAAAAATAGATTGCTGGCTTCATCCGCGTGCGTTAGATACCTTCGAAGCAGTGATTTTTCTAGATGTAACATTTGCGTCTAAGATATGGTCGCCACCACAAAATGGCCTTTTACTTTTTTTCCACTCCTTATTATCAAATGAAAATACACGACTAATAGAACACAGAGCATCATGAAAAAAAATTAAAGATGGAAGTGACAAAATGACGGATAAATTTTAAATTCGTTCATTTTAATGCTCAGAGTATTCCGGCCCATTTTACTGATATACTGGCTAGTTTTGACTGTACACATATACATGCTATCCTGGTTTCAGAATCCTGGTTAAAACCCTGTCTGTCTTCTTCTACCTATTCTCTTCCCGGGTTCCACCTCATCCGGAATGACCGCACGTCGGGTGGAGGGGGTGGTGTCGCCATTTACCTCCGAGCTCACATTCCTTTCTCAGTTGTAAGTGTCTCGACACAGCCAACTCCACCTAACTCTGGCGAGCATCTTTTCGTTGAGGTGGAACTTTCACATCAGAAAGTTCTTCTTGGTGCGTACTACTGTCCCTCACTTCGTGTGGATTTCTTTTCTTCTTTTGAGATTCTTCTAGACAACTTAGTCTCCTCGTACAGTCAAACCATAATCATGGGTGATTTCAATACCTGCCTCCTTAAAAACGACTCTCGGTCTTCCTCTTTTCATTCCATTGTCCAATCTAGTAACCTTACCATTCTTCCACTTTCCGCCACTCACCACTTCCCAAACTGTAATCCCTCTCTACTTGATCTCATACTCGTTTCGTCCCTTGATCATGTTGCAAAACATGGTCAATGTCCAGCTGACGCATTTTCCTACCATGACCTTCTTTTTCTGTCCTATCGTATCCGTCCTCCCAAAGCCTCTCCTAAAATAATCCTGCGACGTAATTTTCGTGGCATGATTCTTGCTGATCTTCGCAAGGATGCTGTCAGCATTGACTGGGGTTTGCTTTTAGAGAACGAATCCATTGACATTAAGGTCAATATCTTCACAGAAGAACTTACGAAGCTATTTGATATTCATGCTCCAATCCAAAAGATCAGACTTAAGCATCGTCCATCTCCTTGGCTTACTGCTGAGATAAAAGAACTGCTTACAAAATAGCCTCAGCTAAGTCTAAATATAAATGTCGTCCTAGTGAACTCAACTGGCGTAATTATGTCTCGATCCGCAATCACTGCAGCAAGGTGTGTAGAAACGCACAACGCCGATATATCCATCAGCCCGTTGAAGTTGCTGACCAAGCAAAAGTTTGGAAGTTTCTTAAATCTCTGGGAGTTGGAAAATCGCGGCAAGATATCGGCTCTAAAAATTTCGACTTAAATTCCTTAAACCAACATTTCTGCTGTCCATCCAATTTAGATGGAAGTAATAAAAATAAAACGTTATCTTATCTTTCTTCCTGCCACGCTCCTGATTGTCCTCCACTAGTTTTCAAACAACTTGCAGCTTGTGATGTAAGGAAAAACATTATGCTGAGTTCATCTAACGCGATTGGTAGCGACTGTGTCGGACGCAACATGATTATCCCTATTCTCGATGAAATCCTCCCCATTATTTGCCATATTCTAAACCACTCCCTCTCCAGCGGCACCTTTCCATTAGCGTGGAAAGAAGCCCACATCATCCCTATACCAAAAAAATGTAACCCTTCTACCTTCTCCGAATTTCGTCCTATCTCTATTCTACCTTTCCTCTCTAAAGTTCTCGAGCGTCTGATCCATTCCCAACTCTCAGATTTCCTTTACAAAAACAAGCTCCTTAACCCTCTCCAATCAGGTTTTCGTCCTGGGCACAGTACTACCACTACCCTTATTCATATCTCTGATGACATCAGATTGGCCATGGACAGGGGCATGCTGACAGTCTTAACACTGCTTGACTTCAGCAATGCTTTCAACACGGTCGATCTTGATGTTTTGCTCAGCATTTTGTCTTCTCTTAACATATCTCCATCTGCAGTTGATTGGTTTCATAGTTACCTGTTTGGACGCCGGCAGCGGATATGTATTGAGGATAATTTATCTTCTTGGTGCACCATTTCTGCCGGCGTACCACAGGGCGGCGTGCTATCTCCCCTACTCTTCTCAATTTTTATAAACTCCATTACAAATAATCTTCATTCTTTCTACCACCTCTATGCAGATGATTTGCAAATTTACTCCCATGCACCACCTGATGAGCTTAAAGATGCAGTTTCATCGATCAATGACGACCTTAGACGTATCTTTGATTGGAGTAAGGAGTATGGATTAAAAGTTAACCCAATTAAAACGCAGGTCATTGTTGTCGGCAGCCCTAGGTTAATGTCTAGACTAAACTGGTCTGTTGTACCTCCAGTTTCTTTTAACGGAATACGTATACCTTACAGTGATACTGTGAAAAATCTAGGCATTATTTTCGACGCATCTCTTTCCTGGGGTCCCCAGCTTCGAGAGTTGAGTAGGAAACTATTCGCCTCGGCTGGGTCCTTGCGAAGGTTACGCAATTTTCTGCCCATCGCCACGAGAATATCGCTTGCTCAATCCCTCCTCCTCCCCATCCTTGATTATGCTGATGCCAGTTATCTCGATCTCACTGAGGAGCAACTCAATAAACTTGAGCGTCTTCAAAACTTCTGCATTAGATTTATATTTGGACTGCGCAAATATGATCATGTTTCCGAATTCCGCAACAAACTCAAGTGGTTACCTATACGGCTTCGCCGGAATACACATATTCTCTCCCTTCTTTACTCTATACTTTTTAATCCTCTCTCTCCTTCGTACCTCAAAAACCGATTTCTATTTCTTCATAATACACATTCAAGGTCCCTGAGGTCATCAGAGAACTTAACACTGCAAATTCCAGCGCATTCTACTGCTTTCTTTGATAAATCTTTCACCACTCAAGCTGCTAGACTTTGGAATGCATTACCTGTCTCAGTGCGGCGGGCAAAGTCCCTGCCTATTTTTAAAAGATTGCTAAAGGAGCATTATTTCTCCTTACATACCTGAAGACATAGCGTAGTGTATTCTTTTTATTATATTTTCTTGCTTTGATGTAATGTGTTGATGCATATAATATTATATAGGGTTTATCATATGTATTTATATATGCAAATATATGTATTGTGTTATTCTTGTTAAATTTATATTTTTTTTTTTTTTAGTAGAATAGAATTATTTTTTCCTGAATTTTATTTATTACTTTTTTTTTTTTTTTTTTTCTCGTACACCTCATTATTCCCCCAATTTGTCGTTCTGTCTTATCCATCCTATGGTAGGTTGCCTGGAAGAGATCGCCTGGAGCGATAAGGCCGCCATTGTATACTTTTTTACTTTTTGTTCATTTTTGTTAAATTCTTTTTTTTTGTTCACTGGTGTACAATAAGTTTTTAAATAAAATAAATAAATAAATACAACTCATTGTGCCACAGCCTTAACTATCAACTCCTGGCAATCAATGGCGTCATTATTTACAAAAAAGCGGCACCATCCAACATGGCGGACGGGACTACGGCTTACATCTGTACTTAATATAGGACACTACCGCCATCTATAATGACGGCCTTATATTATATAGACACATTCAAAACCTATTTTAGTTATCGAATGCTTTGTCCCTTCCGAACGACTAGAATTCAGTTTGAGCGAAGATAAAACATTCGATAACTAAAATAGGTTTTAGATCTGTCTATGCATAAGGCTGTGAGAGGGGATTAACTTTCCCTATAGAAAATGACGCATATTTATTTTAATTGTTGTCCGTAATTTTTATTCACATGTCCCTGTAACAAATAGTTTAATTTTATTTTACGTATCATAATTATAGTATTTTAACGACTCTAGTGTAGTTGTGTACTGTTTTTTATTAACTGTAATTTCGCCATTAATAGATGTAGTAGGCCTATATTTACACACAATTGTTTTTTTAAATTTTGAATACATTTAAAATTATCACAATGAAACTCAATATTAACCATCCTGCACGTATGACCCCACGTAAGTGCAGAAAAATAAAATAAAATTAAAATAAAAAAAAAAATAATAAAAAAAATGACGGACCTAACAAGGAACTCACGATTCCTACACGCTACTACAAATGAAGCGATGATGATTCAATTGTTTTTAAACTAATATTACCTATACAAACTTTTCATCTAAGTTTTTACATCAGTAGGGTAAATGCTACTATAATTGGCTTCTATATAATCATTGCTCGTTAAGGTATTTTCTTGAATACATAAATAAGTGTAACTTGTGTAAGTAGACGTATATGACTGAATTTAACGATTACTTTAAACATTGTGTGGAGACCTGTGTAGATGAGAAATATCAAAATTTCAAAGGCATAAAGATCAATCACGCTCTAAGCCGTTATGGTGGACCAGGATTTAACTGTTTGTAGTAAAAGAAATAAATACACCCAAGGGTACCCTACGTTTGGTGTAGGTGACAACCTCCGTGGCGCAGTTGGCTAGACGCCGGCTGTGAAATGAGAAGCCGCGGGTTCCATCCACAGGTATTTGTTTCAGGTCTGGGTGCTTGTGAAACCGAAAAGGTTTCGGTCTCACACCCAACCGTGAGACCAAATAGTTTTATGATACCTACGACACAAGACTCCATCTTAGTGTGGGGTCAGCATGTATGTCACAGTTGGGTGTATTTATTTATTTATTATTATTATTTATCATTTACTTTGATGTACGAAAATAGGTGCCAATAACAATACCCTTCACCCTATCATGTAATCACATCGGATACAGTTACATCATCCATTGTTCCGCGTGTTTTTCAACAGATGCGCCGAATATCGTGATATTAGATAAAAAATATTGATAATAGAGCAAAAAACTGATTTGGGTAGAGCGAAGGCAAAAACCGAAGGCAATGCCGATGTGAAATTGCTGTGTAATCTTTATGATTGAAGAACACGTTGAAGGTTTTATTTTTATTTATTTGATTGTGCATCTAATGGAATATCCCGTCGAGAAACTTCTAGATGAAAATAGAGGTTTAAAAAAGCAGAAGGAGAGTAAAAGAAAAAACTCAAGGTCAATTCTAGTTTTATATAATTTTTAATACATTTATGTATTTTATACGGAGTCTTCGAAACCAACGAGCATGTATGCAAAGATTAATGACAGTGGATGAAGCGATAGAGGTATGTATGGACCGTAGCACTTGGCGCTCAATAGTCTCTGCCTACCCCAATGGGACATAGGCGTGAGTTTATGTATGTACGTATGTATTTTAAAACCAACATGCCTTAATCTCTTTTTTTCATTTTATATAGCCAGTGGATATCACCGTAACACTTATAAGCGTAATATACTTCAGTGCCACTCCTTCCCCTATTTTCCGGTCGAAACAAAAAGTACTTTGTCATAACACGAAGCTTATAATTTATTATTCATCAAAGTTATTAACGAAGGTAAATTCCATTCCACATTTAGAATGCAAATTATAAAAAACATAATGTACAAGGCAGACAATTTAAATTGCAAATACAAAGAGCAAATCCAATTAGGTATGCAGTGAGACAAACTCGAGAATTTCGTCCCAAATGTTTGCTTTGTTACAAAACAATTAAATATTTTACCATTAGATCGGATCAATGAATCACTTAGAATGCTGTCCGACAAGACCAAAGCTTGCTTGTCAACGGCAGATTAAAATCTCGCCAGAAATGCCGCTTTGACTTTCAACGCATTCTAATTTATTACTACAATCAAAACCTAATGTAATCCCTTCCAAACTTGTTTCAACAATCATTTGATAATGCGCCGCGGAGTTTATTAAACTGTACAACGGCCGGTTGTGTCGCAATGTCAAGAGAACACTCGTGTATAACAGCTATATAACAGCATTCAGCTATACGCCGCGTCGGTGACAGCGCGGAGAGCGCTCGTCTACTGCACTACATAACAGCATTCAACTATACGCCGCGCCGCGTCGGTGACAGCGCGCAGAGCGCTCGTCTACTGCACTACCGAGCAGCACTCAGCTATACGCCGCGTCGTTGACAGCGCGGAGAGCGCTCGTGTACTGCATCACATAGCAGCACTCGGCTATACGCCGCGTCGGTGACAGCGCGGAGAGCGCTCATCTAATCCACTACGCAAAACAGCTATCGACTTTACATATAAATGACAGCGCGGGAAGCATATGTCCGCAACTCGATACATAACAATACTCGAGTATAATTTTCGCTGTAGGCACAACACTCG
This sequence comes from Deilephila elpenor, assembly GCA_949752805.1. Lineage (NCBI taxonomy): Eukaryota > Metazoa > Arthropoda > Insecta > Lepidoptera > Sphingidae > Deilephila > Deilephila elpenor. The sequence goes on along the minus strand of OX457118.1, from coordinate 8,380,636 downwards.
CAGCATATTAATTGAATCCTTTTACCAAGTCAACCTTCTAGGCACGAGATTTATAGTTTTCTAGTATATTCCTCGGTATAATTGTGTCGACTTCGTTTAGTCTGCGGAATTATTTGGCGTCTGTCGAAATGTCTTCGACACTAAGTTGTTTTTCTTTAAGAGTTAATAAGGGGGAAAGATACAAATCGAATAATTTACATAGCAAATGGTGTTTCGGTTGTTCGTGTTAGCGTTTTATTTTCTTGAATATTCTATTGTTTATTTGTTTTAGTTTTGGCTTGTTATTACATGATATTATGAGGATATTGTGTCGACAAAAACAAAAAAGATTTATTCGCGAGAAAAATAGAGTGATATTTAGATGGACCGCTGAACAGACTAGCCTCTTCAGTGACGACATCTGCAATGGCGCAGTCACCAAGGACTGATATGTAACTAGAAGTCATGGGTTCGATCTTAAGACTAAGGCAAAAGTATATTTGGTGGGTACTTATTGTTGCATAACTGTTGGCTTTATTGTTTTTTCCAATATTAACGATACGCTATATCATTCGGAATATCTTAGATACCATGTGATAGGTCTCTCATATGTGAGAGGCCGCCTGGGGAGGTACCACCACAATATCTATTTCTCCTGCCAAACAGCAGTGTAAATGTAGGGTTCCGGTTTGATGGACATTGTAGCCAGAGTAAGTACTAGACATAATAAGATTTAACATCTTATGTCTCAGAATGGCGAGCGCAGTGGAATGCCAAATATTGCTTTTAAATTCATGGTGTTGTTTAGTTTTCTACTACCTCTGAGCAGTTGTATCGCTTACCATCAAGTGAAACAAGCTCGTCTCGCCATTCAACAAAATACAATAAAAAATAAAAATGTTACGAATATTTTAAATTTTCCCAATTAATATCAAACGCCACTGGCGCATAGGAAGCGGGTTGACCATAAATCGAAGCCGACAGGTCAAGGCTGAGCGCGTGTCACTGTCGACATCATTGGAAAACTGACTGTTGACATTTGTGCCTCAATTCATGAGATATACAACAACTACATCTACACCCTTCGTGGCGCATTTGATTAGACGATTTATGAAAAAAGTTGCCAATAAGATCCCGCACCTAGACAAATCTTTGTGCAATCCATAAGTATTTGCTTCAGAGCTGAGTGTTTGTGAGACCGAAAAGTGTCTCGTAGTTTCTGATACCCACTACACAAGACACGATCGTTGTTTTTTTTTTATAAAAAAATATATCCTGCAATATATACTGCATTGTACGTATATATTCTTCACCACTCATCTAAGCAATTTATCACAAATCGACATGTCGCTACAGTTCCGAAGTTTAATTATTCACAACGTCAGAGATCAGGAATTTCAAATCGCCAACGGTATATGCATTGCAGTACGAGCTTTAAGTAACGGTACTCAAAGTCGAATGTACTGTACTGTATCAGGCCATGTACGTCCCACTGCAGGGCCCGAGCCTCTTCAATCAAGAGTAGGATCGAGGGGTTAGGCCATATAGTCCACCACGCTGGCCTAGTACGGCTTGGTGGACTTAAAATACTATAGAAATTCTTGCAAATTGCTATGGTATACAGGTTTCCTTAAGATGTTTTCCTTCACCGTGATAGTGCGTGATTGACTACCAAGAAGTCGAATGTCAATTAAAAGGATGGACAATTGATTCAGGAGTATATAAAAGATGGTTTTATGATACTCTTTAGCTAGAGGATATATGTATCCGTCCAAGTATATGATAGTAAGTAAATATAGTGATAGTTTGATAGGTAGCGACTTAGCGAGGCGGAGTTGGTTGAGAACCGGCTCTGAAACGAAGCGTTAGGGATTTGATTCTCGTGCTGAGGCAAGATATTGGATGATCCATAAATATGTTCTAGGTGTTGGGAGACTAAAACTTCTCGCATAGTTTCTAATACCCATGACAAGACTCGTATCTTAGTGAAGGGTCAGGGTCCGTACCCGCTCCGCTTATAAACTTGCACAGCCCCCGAACTAATCACGTTGCGCAATCTGTGACTAAGCCGAATTCCTAGCGTATTGGAATAAGCACTATTATTTAGATTTAGATAACGATCTACCATTACAACTCTGTTGAGGGCACTTGACCGCTCATTGTAACGGCTTGATTGAGAATCGCTCCGTTTTTATTGGGGTCCAAGTTATGAGAGCTAGCGAGAGCGTGTAAAGGCAAACTACTGGGATATTTCGCAGATTTTTTACTTGCCTGTGATAAATTAGATATACGGAATTCTATTTCTTATACCTGCCTAAATAATATAGTAAAGAATAGCTTTAATATATGAAAGTTTAATCTATTGGGAAATAAAATTATAAATCAATCTTGTGTCGTATCAGAAACTTCGATATTTTTTTTCCGTCACACGACACTCAAACCTAAACAATTATGTATCAAATGTTAATTCTAGACATAAAACCCATAATCCCTCGTTTCACAGCCGGCGTCTGACCCACTGCGCCACAATTAAATAGTAATAAAGAAAGTTAAGTCGCCACAATAATAATCGAAAGTGTTTTGCGCGGTTGGTTACCGCTTTCCTTAGAGAAATGCGGGTTTTATTATTTAGTAAGATAGTAACATGTAAGCCCGCCAACCCGCACTAGGCCAGCGTGGTGGACTATATGGCCTAACCCATCTCAATCGTATTCTCAATTGTAGAGGAGGCCCGTGCCATGCAGTGGGACGTATATGGGCTGATACAGAGAGTAACATTTAACCGACTTCGAAAAAGAAGGTTCTTAATTCGGCCTGTAAGTACTTAAAGATTTGACGAGCGACGGATCTTGTTTTTAGAAATAATACGCAGATATTGTTCTTCTTATTCACAAAGTTTTGGACAAAAACTTTAACATTGTATCAATTAGAATATAGCTGTGACTTTTTTGATATAACTGTAAAAACTTAGAAATTCACAAAAATAAACGAAATAAAAACACGATGCAGTTATAAAAACAATTAATTAATAATTTAAAGAGCAATTGCATGATGGGAAGGGAAATTGAAGCTAAAATAATATTAATCTTGTTTTTATTCCCACGACATTGATCGAACTTGTCAAAGTTCAATGCCAAATGTCACTAAAATTCCAATATTATCTTCGATTACATTGAGGAAAATCAAACTTTCCAATATTTTAATACAATTGAGGAAAATGACCCCAATATTAAACTAAAAGTGACTTTACTAAGAAATGTATCCATCTCGATCCAAATGTTTGAGTGGCGCCTGGCCTGCTTCATTCCGATCACAGTTACGTGTTTTTCTTTGAATTCTGTTCAGGTATTCGCGACGATTCACGATCCTTTCGATAGATTCTATGCAAGATTTTTTTTATTGTTCACACACTTCAACTTTATCGATTAGATTTTCTTTCTAATAAACTTACTTCTTAAATAAAGAAGTCAAGTAGTTGCCTGTCGTATTTCCCTAATAATATTCCTAATCGATTAAGTAAATCCTCTGCATCGAATGTGTCAACTTTACAACAATATTGTCACTAATGAAATTGATATTTTCCACCAAAACTTTAATAGTTTTAAAAAGAATCTCCTTTATAATCATATCAATAAGATAGATTGTATTGATCAATAAACAATCGCATTAGTTTTAAGTTATTCCTTCATTATATTTATTACCTATTCTACTTTTAAAATGTTGTGTACAATATTTTGTTTAACAAATTTACCACTGTTATTAGCATAAGATATTTTAAGTTAGTTAAGTTTAATTTTGTTAAATGTTTTTGTACCTATTTCAAATAAAATAAAAATAAAATAAAAATTGAATAATTAACAGAACTTTAGTTTCTGCCCCAATTTTTCCTAACAATATATTGTCCCTACGTAACAAGAATAAAAGTTCAACTGTCTAAAGTCGCGCAATTTTATCGAGTCTGGCGCAAGATTTGCGTCACACATTTAAGAGCGTAGACACATAATAAGGGCAAAGACACATGACCTATATGACCCATAAAAAAAAACTAATTTTTGCGCACGTGAAATTGGTCACACATAAATTGATGCTGCTTTACCGAGAAATCTGACTCACGACATTGTCGGAATGCATAAGATTATTTTTTCCGACAATACTTTTACTTTTTACGATCATTATTTAGTTGGCTCTTCTTTTTGTCCATCCCGACTGTACAAAGCCTTGCCTTGTACTCGTAATGTTTGTTTGATGATGATAAAATAGGATAGTTAATCATACAAGACCTCTCTTAACCTATGGTTAACTAACGAGGGAGCGAGTGAATACGAGTGACGCATGGAGAGCGACGACCTACAGTGGGCGGAGGTACAATGTATGACGAGCTGAACGTGGATGACAGCTCTGAAGCGAGTGTTGTGAGAGCACGTACAGGGAGCGTAGTGTGTGACGCTTGGTTCGGTGGAGCGACGAGCTGAAGGTAGTGTATGAGAGCTCAGGAGCGAGTGTTGTGGAAGCCGGTTCAAGGAGTGTGACAAACGTATAGCAAGCTCAAGAGCGTCTTTTATAAGACCAAAGGCCTCTAACAAGGCCGCAAAATCCATAACAATATTTACGTAAACATGCGGTGACCATTAAATAGTCATTAGGTGTGGTGCGTTTTAATTTGTGTTGTTCCGAGGAGCGAATTTTTCACTTAGCCCCAACATTACTGAGCTTCGTCACAGCTACATTCCGAGGTGCATACGCGACGCTTGTAACACTCGAAACATTTATACGATGGAGAATAAGCTGCTTGTACAGCGTGTTTTTTTATTTTCAATCGTTTTGAGCTGTTATCCCAAAGATGAATACAGTTATTATTGTTTGATAATAAAGTGTAGAACAAATGCTAGTTGTTATACTGAAGGGTAGAATTGGAGAAAGCCTCGGTAGCGCAGTTGCACTACAGTATGATAGCAAGGCTTAGGTCTTGGGTTTGAATCCCGAGTCGGGCACAGCGAAATCGGATTTTTCTATTCATTATTAGCCCGGAGTCAGGAATTTGTACCCGATATGGCAATAGGCTCGCCCCCTATCACATCATCTGACGAAATACACAAGGCGAAACGTGGGTGTCCTGATCGCACCTCTGCTTACCCCTTCTGGGAAAGGCGTGATGTTTATGTATGTATGTAAAATTCGGGATTCATATTGAGGTCATTGTTATCGTCATACTTGGCCGTGAGAAGTCCACTGCTAAAAGGCCTCTCTTAAGAATTCCCAAAGCCACCTATAGGAAGACACCTTCATCTAGTGATTTACTGCAGTCTTCAATATTATTTATAGGATCGCTTATATTTATTTTGTGCGATCAAAATGTCTCGTAGTTTTTATACCCATGATGCATGACACGCATCTTAATATGACGTCAGTACTGGGTGTGACTAGCGTCTGAAATACTCATTATTGTATCAACTCCTATTCTGTTTATAAAAAAACATTATTTGTTTATATTGTAACTTATGAAAAAGTAGATTTAGAAGTTGTTTTTTTTTTTATAATGACCACATTAAACTAATATTGAAAACAGTATTAACACCACTTCTAGTCACGTTGACTTTTTAGTAAATTCAAATGTGTTAGGCCGTGCCATAACCTTCACTTTACTGTATAAAATTCGCATTTACATCAGCCTGTACAGTGATACGTCTATTACCATGCAACTTAATGGCACATGCCTCGTTCCGCTAACTTGCAATAATTTAATGCATACTTGCATATGAACACGAGTTCCTGTTGTATCTGGAGACCATGAATACACCAATGTCACGTGACCCGTAAAGCGACGAGCTGAAGGTAGTGGATGAGAGTTCAGGAGCGAGTGTTGTGAGAGCACGTACAGGGAGCGTAGTGTGTGACGCGCGGGCCGATGGAGCGACGAGCTGATGGTAATGGATGAGAACTCAGGAGCGTGTGTTGTGAGAGCACGTACAGGGAGCGTAGTGTGTGACGCGCGGGCCGGTGAAATAAAACTTGAAGGAGCAGATAAGAACTCAACACTGACAGACAGGAAAAATAATGCGCAATTCTTTCGCGAAGCTGTTTTGCTGCAGTACGATGAACCCTACGCAGTAAAACATAATACCCCTACAACCAGTCCACATTTCTCCACCAATCATTTACGATTCAGTATTGCGCACACGTCGCTAGGTGGCGTTGTCTACGGGCATGACCATGCATATTAACACGCCAAGTATTGTTATAAATAGCCTCGAAGAATATTAATTAGGAGATAGCATTTCTCGATACCATGAAACTTGAGTTCTCATGATGTCATAGGAAATTAACTGGCAAGGTGATTGACTCGCGGCCCTTTGACGGTTTGTATTCGCTTAAAGTTTCCGTTTTTGTAGTTCCTTAGTATCTTTGATGCAGGATGTCGTAAAATTAGATAGGACGCGACGGTGAAATTCTATTGATGAACCCCTTCGCTGAATGTGTATTGGTTGGTAATATTGGCACTATTGACAATGATTACTAAATATGGAAACAATTTTATGTCAATGGTGAATATTTAAATCTGTACTTGAAATGAAATGAAATTCGTTTATTGGTCACGTAGGCAATTAAATAGCTCTTATGACAAGTCAATACACATAGTACTTATTTTCTATTTGCAAGATATTTGTTATAATATTTATATGATATATTTAAACCAATTCTACATGCTTACATACCGCTATTACTAATTTATTATATTAAACATACATACATAAACTTACGACTTTTTCCCAGAAGGGGTAGGCAGAGGTGCAACCAGGACACCCACGTTTCGCCTTGTATTTTCCCTCCCACGATGTGTTAGGGAGCGAGTATATCGCCATATCGGGCACAAACACCTGACTTCCTTTATTATTATTTTATAAAATAATTATATTTTTTTTTATCTCCTAACCGAAAAGTAGGCTGTAACTATTTATCATTATTATAATCTCACATGTTTTCTCGATTAGAACGATATATAAATTTGGAAAGTCTTTACAAATCAGCTTTGAAAAACCTCTAAGCCACGCAATCAGCATAGCTATTTATGCTCCATGAAAGACGCGTTACGAATGAATCTGTATCGAAAACCAAACACAATTTTTTTGAGCTTGAAATCTTACTATCTTTTGTTTTATAAATTCTCCGACGAAAGAATGTGAGTCATAAAGAATGTTCATTAGACACCTATTCTCATAGACACGTAATAAAAGCCATACACAAAATAAGGGACCCTTTGATGAACCCAACAGCTAATGAATTCAACAAACAATGAAGGAACTTTCTCTTATGGGCGTGGTTTGTGTGGGCTTAACGATGATCTACAGATGTGCTTAGTGTGTTAGTCTACTAACGGAAAGGCATAGGTATCATCTACAATTTTTGAGGGTAAAATTATACCGAGCACATCCAGACTGCGACTGAAAACGAAGCCAGGTGATGGTATTAGTGACTACAGCCACAACGTAACCAAAGATTACTCAAAAAATGCGTCTTTTTTTTACTTATAATCGTATTTGGTTGGTAAATAGATAGTTTTGGTAAAATAATTATGTATACCTTTTTATTTTTAAAGACACAATGGTATGTAAGGTTTTAAATTATACCTGGCTTCGTTTTCGGTCGCAGTCTGGATCAAAGAAATAGCTTTTTACTGGCAATAAGTTACAAATGAGTAGTATGATGATAATAAAAGAAAACAGTGCCAAAATATAAACTTTCATCGCCTATATCAACCCCCTCAACATTTATTTCGCAAAACAAGTAAGTCTATGTCCTTTCTCAAGGTTCTATTCCTGTACTAAATTTTATAAAAATCGGTTCATATAATTAGACGTGACAGCGTTGAAAACAGACAGGGTTACTTTCCCATTTATATTCCTAGTAGAGTTGTGGGATCATAAATACGTGACTGAGGGCTATATTTTTTTAAATTGCAGTCCATATTTACCGAGCTAAAAAAAGGCAGTACAATGACTCAATATATCTATACAAAATGAAGTAAACGATGTATTTAAAGGCCGCGGTATAAACCCGTCGCGATCACGCGTGACGCCAGCTGGATTTATAGAGGCGTTTGACGCTGCGTTTCCTTAATTCGCTTACTGGCAATAGGGTTGTCTCAGCAAAGTTTTTGGAAATGTTCAAATTGTTGTATTGAATTTTATGAGCCCATATACGTCCCACTGCAGGGTACAGGCCTACTCTACAATCGAGGGTAGGTCTGAGAGTGATTAGGCCATATAGTCTACCACGCTGGCCTAGTGCGGGTTAGCGGACTTTACAAATCGCTATAGTATGCAGGTTGCTTCACGATGTTTTCCTTCACCGTTATAGTACGTGGTGATAGACTATCAATACACACATTACTCCGAAAAATCAGAGGTGTGCCCTGGGATTTGAACGCGCGACCACCGTGAATATGTAGGCAGCCGCGTCTTGTCCGTTACCAACAGGCCACCACGCAATTTTTGGGAGATTTTGTACGTCAAAAACGGTTCTAACTAGTCATAAGTAATCCCCCAAATAACATTCATCCTGTGCCATAAGTATTAATTATTATAACTTTCATTTAATTCTTTTCGTTACAAGATGCAAAACTTACTTTCACGCGAAAATAAAAGCAATTCATAATGTTTTACAGGCTTCATAAACAATGGTTAAACAGTTATTTTTCTACCTGCCCCATGTACCACACTTTGTATTGCCTTTATAACACGATTTTTGTAGCTAAATATTTATTCTATTGTATTAATATTACACCTGACTTATCACGAAAACTTTGTGGTTTTTTTTTCGAATTAAAATCATACGAATGTATTCAAAACCTCACTATCCATACTACCCAAAATTCATAAAAAAACCATGGAAAAACTTTCTACCGCGTGGCAACCCTTGCCGCGTCTAGTTTCAGTACATTAATATGTGCGGCGAATCGAACGTCGCGCGCAGGACGTCCGCGCTCCGGACAACCCTAAAAGGAAACACACACGCCTACCCACATATTAATGATTTTCGACAAAACACACGGGAGCTAGAATTGGTGTTTGCAAGTTTATCGACAGTCGCGTCGCAGAGCAAACCTCTCGAAGTCATGTATTGATATACAATTACCTGGCAATTTAATAACGTAAAAATCCTGATCATGGACCATATCATGCTCAGTTTCTTTTTGTTTAACCTGTAGCAATTAGCAATAGCAGAAATATAGAGCATGACTTCAAAAATAATGAGGTGATGTTAATTTTGAATAACAATAATTCTCATCACTAATGGATGCCATAGAGATTTAAAAAAAATGGTTTGTGAAATCCGCGCATCCGAACTAGACCAGTGTCGTGGACCCTGAGGTCTATCAATCCGACTCTAGAATGTAGAAGAGCCCGTTCTAAACAGTAGGCAAAGACTGGGTGATATTGGAAGTTTAATGTCTTCATTGCCATGCCCATGCTGGCGTTAAATTAGTGTCAAAGCACAAATTACTTTATCAAAATAGCGTAGCTATATTTTCGCTCAAACATACGGTAAAATTGGCACAGAAGCCAACAATTTTATACTTATATGCAGAATGTACACCTGTTGCACATTTTAAACTAGATCCAACCTCCATACTTTACAAAATACCACTTTTTTCCTACATGATAATTTCTTTGCAAAATATCTCATTTTAAAACCGACGTTCCGTCTCGTTGACTTTAATACGGTATCCGATTTTCATCCTTATTAGCTTGATATTTCAGCCCATAATCATTTAATCGAAACTATAAAATATTCACGCCGTATTGTTGTAGTATTTTGAATTATATTTTGAAGGCGATAAGGTTGAAAATTGAATTGAGTTTTTAATTTTTGCGTAGGGTGCCTACCGAAGCGTGTCGTCGCCCATTCATTACGAATGAAACATATGAGTGATCAAAATAATATTGTAGGTCAACAAACTTTGCAAATTACACTGAATTATATAAATTGAATGATACTGCTGTCCTTGAATCGGTTTCTCACGGCTTTAAGTGTAGTATGTATATGCGAGTGCTGTAATGTAGTGCAGTAGACGAGCGCTCCCCGCGCTGTCACCGACGCGGCGTATAGACGAGTGCTGTTATGTAGTGCAGTAGACGAACGCTCTACGCGCTGTCACCGTTGCGGGGTATATCAGAGTGCTGTTATTTAGTGCAGTAGACGAGCGCTTTCCGCGCTGTCACCGATGCGGCGTATAGCCGAGTGCTGTTATGTAGTGCAGTAGATGAGCACTCTCGGTGCTGTCATAGATAAATAGCTGAGTGCTATTTAGTATTGTCCTCATATAATATAGAATATAAATAAATTTAAAGCGCTGACATTCAATATTTATTCACGTCCTATTATTTCTGTTCCGTGAATTAACAATATTTACTAATGTGGTATTTTCTTTGCAGGTATATTTACCATAGCAGTTTGGAGGTATGTAAACGTATTATTTAATTTGAATTTGGATTGAGCAATCTGGCTTACCTCGACAATTAATTTCGCAAATTTTAAGGAAAACCACATAGTAGAACGCAATAGAAATACCCATCCTTTGTTTATCCCAACTATTCAAGCCGGCTTTTCAATAAATATTTAAGTAACGAGTTCTAACATGACAGGAAAAAAATAGTTTTTATATGGACCTATTCGATGCTACGCATATAGGTCGCATAGTAGCTTTTGGTATTTTTTCCACATTAAAATTATCCATTGTGTAAATTATTCAAAAAAACTTAAACTACTATAGAATTTTAAGTCTATTTTTGCTACGCATGTTTCCTGAAGAAAATTTCCTTTCATTTGAAGTACTTGGTGATTAAGTAAGTATTGTTATACACAAATAACTTAGAATATTAGAGATTAGGAATACGAACACGATCCTACTACCCTACGATCTCAGCTATTCGCTTGCAATCCATTCAACCGACCATACATTTTCTGGAGAATCTTATTCAAGTAGTATTTTACAAGATCTTGAATCGTTAATTTCTGCTACCACCGCTTCGGAACGTGTTGTATCTGTGAAGAAGAAACGACGCAAGAAACTCCCTCAGCAACACGAACTGTCTTCTTCTTTTTTTGCTTATCAAAAACTAAAGAACCAAAAACCCCCATTCAAAATCACCGTACCCCCGCCAAACTCGAACACGTTTACTGTTAGTCCGGTGACCATTCTCGTACCATCACACGATAGCATCGCCAACAGGACCCGCTATCGAAATAGGTAGGACTGGTATAACCCGCCCAGATAGAATCTAGCCACTGACGCGCCGTCACTGCCGTTAGTAATAGTCGATTATTCAATACATTTGAGTACAATTTTTACATACATTTATCGCTCTAATCTGTAATATATCGATTTGGCTGCGAAACTATACAATTGTTTTAAATAACTATTATACAGGGTATATCAAGACTGCGACCGAAAACGAAGCCAGGTGGTGATTAGTGACTTTAGACACAAAGCAACTAAAAATGTCACAATAAAATTTGTCATTTTTTGGTAATTTTTTAACATTCGTCGAATTTGGGTGATAAATACATAGTTTTTCTAAAATAATGATGTACACCTTTTAATTTTTAATAACGCAATGGTATGCTATGCAAACACGATTATACACATATTTAAAAAAATGCAACAAAAACTGTCGCATTTTGGGCGAAATTTTTAATTGCACTGTGTCTGTCTCACTAAAACTACCACCTGCCTTCGTTTTCGGTCGCAGTCTTGATATACCCGGTACGAATAAATAAATACACCCAACAGTCACATAGTCCAAACCCCACACTACGATCGAGTCTTGTGTCTTCTTACTAAAACTTCGATCCTTACTAAAACTCCAATAATACAAACCCAAGGAGTAAAAAACATAAAATATTCTTTACACCGCATGCGCTGCGAAAACTACAATATGTTGTTGATATGTACTGAACTCAAAAACTATCTGCACCCGGGCGAAGCCGGGCCACGCCGCTAGTGATAAATAAAACGTTTAATATAATACAAGATTATAGATGACAAAAACGCCTGGGAATAAATGTGTAAATGTCATCAGCATTGCAGTAATTGATCGATTAAAATGTTTCTAACATACTAACATTTATTATTTATGTATTATTATTAGGTATTATACATACGTACATACATAAATTGACAATTAAATAACAATTGACAGCCTCCGTGGCGCAGTTGGTTTGACGCTGGCTGTGAAACGAGAGGCCGCGGGTTCGATCCCCGCACCGAGAGAAATGTTTGTGCGGCCCACAAATATTTCTTTCGGGTCTGGGTGTTTGTGAGACCGAAAAGTCTCTCGTAGTTCTGACACCTGCGACACAAGACTTAATTGATCTTAATGTGGGGTCGGGACTATGTGTGTGACTGTTGGGTGTATTTATTATTATTATTATTATTTTTGTTTCAATATTCTTGAATCTCGGCTACGTAAAGCCGGTTTGCTACAAGCAGACGGGCCTAAGCCAAGTCTGCAGCAACATTGGGTTGGTGTTTGTCAGGGATTCTATTAACAGTAGTTATTTCTTGTTCGCACTGAAGAAATTTCCGTACTATACGGCAAGTGTTGAGAATTACAGATTTTTGAAGGGCATTATATGTAAATTTAGGCAGATTTAAGCTTTCTAATGAATGGTGGAGTTGCACAGGGATGACACCCGTGGTTGACAAGACTATAGGTACTATGGTGACTTTCTGAAGACGCCACATTCGGATGACTTCTTCCTTCAGTTCGGTGTATTTAGATATTTTTTCAGCTATAGTGGACTGCAAATTATGGGTGTTTGGTATAGCGATATCTATAATGTAAGCTGATTTCTGAATTTTATTTATAAGTATTATGTCTGGTCTATTGTAGTGGATGGTTCGGTCGGTAAGTATAGCACGGTCGTAGTAGAGTTTATGTGTCGAATTTTCCAAAATGATATCCGGTATATATTTATAGTAGGGCACTGAAGAGGAAACGAGATGATATTTTGTAGCAAGCTTTTGGTGTATTATTTGGGCTACCTGATCATGCCGGTACTTGTAGTCTGTTTGTACGATCGATTTACATGCTCCTGTGATGTGCTGTATTGTCTCTGAGGAACTATTGCATCTTCTACATATATCGGTTGGTAGGTTTGGGGCTTTAATAATGTATCTCTGGTAGTTGCGCGTTTCTATAGTCTGATCTTGGATAGCGATCATGAACCCTTCGGTCTCAGGGAAGAGCTCACCTCGAACGAGCCATTCGTTCGACGCATATTTGTCGACGTTCGGTTGGCTCAGATCGAGGCGATGTCTTCCGTGCAATGACTTCCGGGTCCATTCAGCTATTTTCGTTGAGTAATCAGTTAAAATTTCGTTTGGTTGGGTACTTGTATCATGCAAATTAAGGGGTGTGAGCTTATTATCGTTAAGAACTATTGCTTCATGTAATTTTGAATCTTTCTGTTTACTGTGGAAGTATTGTCGAAGTGACGTTATCTGTTTATTATGAAGGTTGTGGATATCGATAAGGCCCCTTCCTCCCTCTTTGCGCGGTAGTGTTTGTCTTTGGACACATGCCCTCGGGTGATGTTTCCTGTGTTTAGTTAATGACACATTTATTTTACGTTGAAGGTTTTTAAGGTTAGATTTGGTCCATCCAACCACTCCAAATGAATACGTTAAAACTGGGATAGCATAAGTATTAATGGCCTTAAATGAGTTTTTCGAATTTAATTGAGTATTTAATATGGAATTTAATCGATGTTGGAATACCTCAGTTAATTTTATTTTGGTTTCCTTTACGAGAATCTGGCGTGCTTGTTGAAAACCTAGATATTTGTAAGTTTCGTATTCATTTAGAGGTTGGATGGTCTGGCCTGTCTCTAATTGGTAGGGGTGGTGGTGGATCTTTCCGGCTTTTATTGAATTAGTTTTACATTTATCGATACCAAATTCCATTTTGATATCTTTGGAGAATTGTTGGGTGGTGTCCAAAAGCGAATCTATGTCTTCAGAATTATGTGCATACAGTTTTATGTCGTCCATGTAGAGGAGGTGGTTCAATTTATAATGTTGGTCAGTCTGTTCGTTCGTGCCCCTGTATTTAAGCGTGTATCCGCAATCTATAGAGTTTAGAAGATTCGAAAGAGGGTTCAAGGCAAGACAAAACCACAGTGGGCTAAGTGCGTCTCCCTGGAATATGCCTCTTTTAATTTCAATGGGATCTGTTACTACAAGGCCTTTAGACGAGTTTAGCTGAAGACGTGTTGACCATTGTGCAGCTGTAGTTCTAAGAAAAGAAATTAATTGAGGATGAATTTTATAAAGGTGCAATACCGAAAACAACCACGAATGAGGAACAGAGTCGAAGGCCTTTTTATAATCGATATAAGTGGTATACAGATCTACTTTAGTTTTAAGTACCTGTTTAAGAATTACTGAATCAATAGTAATCTGTTCCTTACACCCTTGGCTAAATTTCCTACAGCCTTTTTGTTGTTCGGTTAGGAGTTTATATTGATCAAGATGGTTGTAAATTAAGTCCGACAGGCAAGCTGTAATTATTTTATAAATTGTCTGCAGGCAGGTTATTGGTCGGTATTTTGCAGGGTTAACCATGTCGTCCCGGTCTTTGGGGAGCATGTAAGTAGTCCCTGTTGTGACATATGAAGGCAATTTTTCCGGATTCTTAATGAAACTATTTATAAGTTTGTATATGTATGGGTGGATATATGTAAATTTTTTGTACCAGTAATTATGTATGTGGTCGGAGCCTGGAGTTTTCCAGTTATGCAGATTCTTTATTACTTTATGAAACGTTTCTGTAGGGATAACTTCGTATTGCATGGGTGGAATATTATTGTTTTTTTCTTGTTCAGTGTGTATCCAAGATGCTTCTACATTATGCTGAACAGGGTTAGACCATATTTCAGCCCAATAATCTCGTAACTGTTTCGGATCTGGTGTTAAATTGTCTACTTGTGTGGTTTGGTTGCTGGCTAAAGAACTTAAGTTACGGTAAAATTTCTTTTCATTACTATTGAAATCATTATTTTGTGTTTTTCTAAGTGTGCACTTTTTGTATCTGCTAAGTCGGTTACTAGATATTGCAAGTTTCTGCTTCAATGTATCAAGAAAATGTGAAAGTTTTGAATTTGGTTCTTCATGAATAGAGTGTATTTTGTATTGCTGTAATATTGATTCTATTTGCTGATTCAAATAATCACTCCTGGTTCCTCTTATGTACTGCGTTAGTTTACCGATTTTAGAACGTAAATCCAATATTTTGTTTTCCAATCTTTTTTGCCAGTGTGGTTTCGGTCTTTCAGCGCGGTTCCCGGTAAAATTTATGAATTTTGATAAATTTAATTTACTTCCATTCATTCGAGCTGCTGTCCATGCTGAACAATATAATACCGTCTGCAAAACTAGAAAGTCAGTATTTTCATTAATTTTATTTGGTATTATCTGTGTATTGATATAATTTACTATTTTAAAGAGTTTTTTAGAAGATTTTTGCTTTGGAATGAATTGTCTATTGACTGGGTCAGTTTCTTTAAAGTGTTCATAAGCCTTATTAAAAACGTCATCTATTTCATGATTATTTTGTTCAGCAGGGTAGGCATTAATATTGTCTGGCTCTATTTGTATATTACAGTTAGTTTGTATGTTATTTAAGGTACTGTTTTCAGAAATCTGTGTCACTGTATTAGCTGGTTCTAAGGTATGTTGCTCTACGTCTAGAGTCACTGTACTATTAAATGGTGGTTCGTGTTCGGTAATTTGAAGTTCTAGGGCAGCTTGGTGTTTAATTTCTTCTATCCTATCTGGTGAAATCAAATGATTATTAATTATAACTCTTCTTTGATCAGAGACCCGCTGTTCACTTACATGAGCTAAATGGGGGAATTTTGTTACAAATTGTTCATGCAATAGTTTTCTATAGGCTGTTTTATCTCTTTCTAGTTTAGTTATTTTATAATATGTGCTAATTATATGTTCATTGTATTCCCTAGTCCATCTCATACGCTGACCCGTTTGTGTGTTCTGTATAAGAGGTGATTGTGTTTGGGTGTGTAATGTGCGGTTTTGTAAACTGTGTTCGTGTATTTTCTCTAACTTCTCTGTATATAGTATCTATTGTCTGTTGTGGGAGTAATTTTCTGCGCATAATTGCCCTTCTTTGGTCTCCTAATCTTTGCCTACTGACTGTCATGGACGGGAAGCGTTCCAAAAATTTAACGTGTAATGGTTCGAGATAGGATTTAGTATCAGTTTCCATAGATGTTAAATAGAGATATGTTCGTATGACAAATTCGTTCATATCAGAGCTCCATTTCATACGTGTCCTCGAAGTAGAAGTGGTGGGCACTGGGCTACTGACAGATATCGTCTCCAGTGCAGCACCCCTCGAGGTTACAGAACTGACTGTAGAAGGTGTAGGTGACGTCGGACGGAACGACTGGTCAGATATTGTGACCTCTGAATATAATGAAGGCGTTGAATCTACATCGTTGTCGCTTCCGTCTACGGCGGTAATATATTTCCGCACGAGAGCCCGCCGGTTCAAACTCTCGTCGCCGGTTTTCGCATTGCTGCTACATCCAGCGCCGGCACTGGATGCGCCCCAGCGACCTCTGGGCAGCGGCTCATCGGCTGTAGTATATTTATCGACTGGGACCCGCCTGTTCAATCCCGCGTCGCCAACGTTACCCGAACTGTAGCACCCAGCGTCGGCTCCAGGTGCGCCCCGGCGACCCCCGGGCAGCGGCCGTAAATTGTACTTCCTTGGTTCCATCATTCATATTTGAATTACCCTAGCCACGTTAGCCACGCCAGTAATTTTTCATCGTGTGTCCGCCCCCCACGTGATCAGATGTTCGATCAGGACGTGTGGTTGGATTTTAGGGGGCTTATTATTATTATTATTTATAAATACATACATATACATAACCTCACGCCTTTTTCCCACGCGAGGTAGGCGGAGGTCCTACCAGAATACCCATCTTTCGCCTTGTATGTTCCGTCCCACGATGTGATAGGGGGCGAGCCTATCGCCATATCGGGCACTTCAGACCCCTAGAAAAAATCCAGGACCACTTTGCCCAACCTGGGATTTGGTATTTAATGATTAGTAAATATCTAGGTGATATGAATATCATATGCAAGAGCCTATTTGAATAGACCTATCAACGCTTTATCTATTTCAGCTAGAAGGGTATAAGTTCAATTGGAACTCAATAGTACCTCGTTAAATAAAACTATTTTACGCATTTTATCCCGATTCTGTTTATTTATGTTTTTATTTTGCCGACGTTACGATTGCTTTACAGCTTTCGTAGTCTCGGGGCGGACTGTTAAAACAAATCGCGATAAAATCCCTAAGAATTAGTTTTATTTCAATGTGTAACATTCGAGTAAATCTAAGTAACTATTATTCAATAGTACCACGTTCAAATCTATTAAACTAAGGTGAGGTTTTGTTGGATCAAATTAATCTCTGGAGCTCCGAATATTTTTTTTTTTTGTATTGTAGATGTATTTATCGAGGAAGGGTGTACGGCACTTTAATACCGGAAAAATAGATTTCAGGACTTTTATCCCGAAGAAATACGGAATAACACTTGTATTTTTAACCGACTTCATTAACCGACTTCAGAGGAGGTTATCAATTCGTAAATTTTTTTTTCTTATGTATGTTCAGCGATTACTCTGAGATTTCTGATTTGATTTACGTAATTCTTCTTTAGTTGGATGCAAAATAGCTGCCATTTGGTCCCATAAAAATTTGGTGAAGACCTGATGAATATCTTCGGACTTAGAGAGTAGAACTCCTCGAAATTGAGCAGGTTTCCGATGGTTTTTATACAATAGGTTCAGTATAAAAGTCAAATTGTAGTGAGGTAGAGAAAAAGGGGTGGGGGTGAGGAGGGGGTGAGAAAATTGACATGCATGTAAATACTTAATATCTTCGGCAGCTTTGAACCGATTTTAGTGATTTTTCTTTTGTTTGATGCGGAATAGTTGTCATTTGATCCCATAAAAAAATTGTGAAGATTTGATGAATATCTTCGGACCTGGAGAGTAGAACTCCTCAAAATTGAGTAAGTTTTCATTAATTTACATGTAAATACTTAATATCTTCGGCAGCTTTGAACCGATTTTAGTCATTCTTCTTTAGTTTGATGCAGAATAGTTGCCATTTGGTTCTATAAAAAAGTGGTGAAGACCTGATGAATATCTTCGGACCTGGAGAGTAGAACTCCTCGAAATTGAGAAAGTTTCCATTAATGTGCATGTAAATACTCAATATCTTCGGCAGCTTTGAACCGATTTTAGTGATTCTTCTTTAGTTTGATGCGGAATAGTTGCCATTTGGTTCTATAAAAAATTGGTGAAGACCTGATGAATATCTTCGGACCTGGAGAGTAGAACTCCTCAAAATTGAGTAGATTTCCAATGGTTCTTTTTGTAACAGGTTCAGTATTAAAGTCAAATTTTAGTAAGGTAGAGATAAAAGGGTGGAGGTGAGGAGGGGGGCGAGAAAATGAAAATAATGTAAATACTTAATATCTTCGGCAGCTTTGAACCGTTTTTAGTTATTCTTCTTTAGTTTGATGCGGAATAGTTGTCATTTGGTCCCATAAAAAATTGGTGAAGACCTGATGAATATCTTCGGACCTGGACAGTAGAACTTCTCAAAATTGAGTAGGTTTCCAATAGTTCTTTTTTAACAGGTTCAGTATTAACGTCGAACTATAGTGAGGCAGAAGAAGTGGTGGGGGTGAGGAGGAGGGTGAGAAAATTAAGTTACTGTAGGCGTTTTGCTCTTAAGAGCGTTGTTAACGAAAATTGAGTTTAGCTCGCACTAAAAAGTAAAAAATAAAAAAAAACTACGTTTAAAAAAACCGACTTCTACTACTAAAAAGTATAAAATAACTTAATAAAGATATAATTTAATACTCCTCTTGTGCAAACCTATAGGTTAACCTAAAGGTATACCTTTCATATCAATAAAATACAATTATTTATATGTGCTACCTATTGATAGGTTTGAAGTCGGTGCCAAGCCTTAACAAAATAAAACTTAACATTATACACAGCTTAGTTCCTGTTAAGATTTTTTTACGCTAAAGATTAACCTACATAAATAATCGTATAAGCAATGTGCATTTATGTGAAACAGACGAAAACTTTACGACAAATATATATATTTATAATATTAATACCTGAATATGGTTATATAAAACCTACATTATGCTTATATATGAATATATTTGTGGCCCTGAAAAGGACATTTTGGTTTGCGTATTGGTACATCTGTTTTGAAAACAAACTAATAATGGAATTAAGTAATAATGAATACCTACTATTCTAAAAACAACTTATATACTATATACCTTCGTGCAGCAGATAAATTATACAAATCTATAATATATAAATTAGGCTACAACGAATCAAAATTTTACTATATTTCGAGACTACCGTCTACGTCGCGTCGTTTGCCCGCTTGGGTTGTTGTGTATATTATGAACACCTATACTCTGTAAGAATGGTGACTTCTTGAGTAAGGCTCGCAGGTGGTTGCGACCCACAGATTAAAAACACTGTTGGAGACAAAGCTATCCCGCTCAAGGTCACACGCGGCGAGTATAGGTACCTACTATTCTATTTGGCTTGGCACCGACTTCAAACCTATCAATAGGTAGCACATATAAATAATTGTATTTTATTGATATGAAAGGTATACCTTTAGGTTAACCTATAGGTTTGCACAAGAGGTGTATTAAATTATATCTTTATTAAGTTATTTTATACTTTTTAGTAGTAGAAGTCGGTTTTTTTAAACGTAGTTTTTTTTTATTCTTTCATATTATACATTTTTGACAGCCTCCGTAGCGCAGTCGGTTCAACGCCGCCTGTGAAACGAGAGGCCTTGGGTTCGATCCTCGCACCGGAACAAATATTTGTGTGAACCGCAGGTATTTGTTTCAGGCATGTGTTTGTGAGACCGAAAAGTGTCTTGTAATTCTGATACGACACAAGATTCGATCTTAGTGTGCTATGCACTGTTGGGTGTATTTATTTATTTATTTATACCGTCTGGTAAACAATCCTATACCAACTTCCAAGTCTAAATAACCGTAAAACAAACAATAATATACAAACAAGAATTGTATTCTTCATTAAGTTTTATACCGGGTATATCAAGATAGCGACCGAAAACGAAGCCAGGTAGTAGTTTTATTGGTTACAAACACGATGCAAATAAAAATTTCGCCAAAACAGCGACAGATATTTCTTTTTAAATTTTTAAAAATCATCGTGTTTCGGTGGTAAATACCTAGTTTTTGCGAAAATACTAATTTAAACCCTTACGTACCATTGCGTGTTTAAAAATAAAGAGGTGTACATCTTTATTTTAGGAAAACTATGTATATATCACTGAAATACGACGATAAGAAAAAAAATAAAAAAAAAGATGTAGATTTTTTTTGCGAAATACTACCACCCGGCTTCGTTTTCGGTCGCAGTCTTGATATTCCTTGTATAATACAGTTATTTGTATAGGTAAACATACTTTGTATCAAAACCCATCCCGCTCAAAGATCACAGGTCGCGCAGAATTTTACAAAATACATCTTAGAATCCGCAGTACGTGGAATAGTTGAGGTCGCAGCGATGACCTGTGGCATTTCTATCGATAGTCTGTAGCTTAGTACTAAACATTGCGTTTATTCTTTATGGTTAGACACAGATAGGATTTAAGGTCGTAAGTTGCAGGATATTCAAATGATTGGAGGTGTTATGTGTTAAATTGCATATATTTTCATAATCTAAACGCGATTTTACATAGTATATTATTTCAAGTAAAATACTAAGAAAATAAACAAAAACACCTATCAATCACAAACATATTCCTGTATAATCAGTAGGATAAAAGCGTTAGTCGTATTTCAGACACTACGAGAGACTTTACGGTCTCACAGACCCGATACAAAAACTTTGAACATTTTAACATTGTTTTTAATTAATGGTTTATTGGAATGTAACGGCCTCATTCATAGACAGATTTAAAACCTATTTTAGTTATCGAATGTTTTGTCCCCTTCGAACGACTTTAGAAGTCAGTTTGACCGAAGAAGACAAAAGATTCGATAGCTAAAATAGGTTTTGAATCTGTCTATGAAAAAAGCCGTAAGTGTTTTGAATATAGTAAACTTACATTTTTTAACATAAATAAATGAGTTTATGTAAGTTTGTAAATGTGTCTGTGTGTGTATAACTATAATAACAAGCGCAAGTGCAGCGTATTCATGTCAAAGCGCCAAGGCTGTCGAGTGACGATGGAATCCGCGTAGGCGAACCCCGTCAGTGACATGTCGCGAGCTTACTTAGCATAGTGACGTTATATGTATTTATCGATACATATAAATATCAATTTACTGGAAACACATAAAAAATATTGTATGACGAAAGGAAGGAAGAATATATGAATGTAGTAGGAGATGGCTGCAATTATTGGGTAGGTATTTTAGGCAAGCTGAAAACTTGTCTTGTCTGTTTGCTTGGTAGGTAAAGTACAGGCATTTGCCCAGATCATATCTATCTTTCAAGGAATAAAATTAAATGAATTATTTGTACTTGAATTCTCTCGAAACCTTGGGAGTTTAAAGTTAAGTAATTTCATCTTAAACTTTCCTGGAAACTTGTTATTCATGAAAAGTGACCATTTACCGTCAGAATACTTATTCATCAATATACGACATGCCTTAACTTAAAAGTAATTTCTACCTTAGCATCGAACCTCACCAAACGAAGCTATCTCTATCACAAATTTCGCCATAAACATATCCACGGCGTCATTTATTCGCAATAAAAACGAATAATTTACAGCTTAAAGATCCAACGATTTGACATAATAAATTAAAATGGTAGTATAATTTTATTTTGCTACGGAAAAGTCGTAAACGTGTATTTACGACCATCCAACGTCGGTGTAAAGTATCGACTATCGATACATCGATATCGATACGTGTTTATCGTGCCCTCACTAGTGATTAGGCGTCGTGGGTTGGGCTTGGAAACGCATAGTTGTTCTGCATTGTGAATAAATTTAATATTAAAAAACATTGTCGATAAGAATGGAGGTTATAGGTCGTGTCCAACGTCAAAGCACACTGCGGCGTTATTGATCTAAGTATCAATAAATTAAATAATATAAATATTTGGGTGTGTGGTAGTAATATATAATTTTTTTAATACTATATTTGTCCGAATGACAGTGCCTTTTGAAATAAAATATAAAATGTAGCTTTTTAAATTTGTTTTTTATTGACGTCATAGGCAGACAAGCTAGCGGCCCTTCTAAAGGTAAACGGTACCTGCTGCTCATGTACTCCACAATGCCAGATGAAAACCATTCAGGCATAATTATATACTCCAGGTGACCAGAATATCGATTAACATTCAGAGACATTGTACTGTACTGTATTGTATCAGCCCATATACGTCCTATTGCAGGGCACGAGCCTCCTCTACAATCGCGAGAACGATTGAGAGGGGTTAGGCCATATAGTCCAGAGACATTGTATTGTCAGTAAAAACTAAATGCAATAATTATAAAAGCCACTCGTCAGATCTGGCAATCAAATCAAAATTGCGTGCTGTATTATTCAATTTCAATACTTCCCCCTGTATATAGCCCAATAATAAGATGGACGGACCGTCTACTTAAAGTCTCTTCAAACTGGTCTCTATACGAGTAGTAATAATTGAGGAATCTATGTTCAGCAATGGATATCCTACGTCTGAAGAAGAAAACTGAATAAATGAGTGTGGGAATAGTTCTGTGTCGGGTCAAATGAAACGAAGATTGCTTAGATGTTCTTCGGTTTATTTATTTCTTGTTATAATTCGTCTTGACTGCCTCGGTGGCGTAGTTGTATTACGGTACGGTTACAAAGCTGCGGTCTCGGGTTCGAGTCCCGGATCGGGCAAAGTGATATTGGATTTTCTATTCATTACCAGCCCGGAGTCAGGAATTTGTGCCCGATATGGCGATAGGCCCCTATCACATTGTGGGACGGAACATACAAGGCGAAATGTGGGTGTCCTGGTGGCGCCTCTGCCTACCCCTTCGGGGATAAAGGCGTGAGTTTATGTATGTATGTATAATTCGTCTTTCCGTCGTTCGTCGTTCACGTCTTCCATCGTCTTCCCAAACTGTTCTCTTTTATTCCTTGTACTTCCATTCGTTATCTCTTTCACATAAACTACGTTCCATATGACATTTGACAGCCTCCGTGGCGCAGTTGGTTCGACGCCGGCTGTGAAACGAGAGGCCGCGGGTTCGATCCCCGCACCGAGAGAAATGTTTGTGCGGCCCACAAATATTTCTTTCGGGTCTGGGTGTTTGTGAGACCGAAAAGTCTCTCGTAGTTCTGATACCTGCGACACAAGACTTAATTGATCTTAATGTGGGGTCGGGACTATATGTGACTGTTGGATAATTTATTTATTTATTTATTTTATTTATATTAGTCATTCGTCTAACGTTTCATTCCACTCACCTTTCATCATAACATTCAAATCCTTCATGAATTAAAAGAAAAAAAATCGTCTAAAACTCATATCACTCAACTTTCCAGTTAAATCAGGACCTCAAATCACCTGATAATCAATAGAATTAAATAAACTCTACGATAAGCAACTAGAACCGGTGGTGGCAAGCAATAGTCGTTTTTTACCTTCATGGCATTAACCCGCTCTTGTTACGTCTCCCACGTCATACGAAAATAAAAAGTGTCCGGCTAATGGTATTAACTTACGGGGTGGGAAGGTGCGGAGACAAGTGTTTGGAAATGGCTATTGACTGTAAAGTAAAGTAATAAAGATAACCATTGGTTTCACTAGGTGATTGGTCCTTTCCAATGAATTGCGAGACATACCATTCGCCTGATGGTAAGCGATACAACCGCTTATGGAAAGTAGCAGAACAAAACAACACCCTGAATTACAAAACAATGCTTGGCATTCCCCTGCGCTTGCCATCCGGAGACATAAGATGTTAAGTCGGCCCCACAAACATTTGTCAAATCATGAACCTTAATAAAAATAAATTTTATTATAACTTAAATAAATTCAAACTGATGTTAATGAATGTTTTGTCTTCCTCGCTCAACCAGTATTCTAAACTTGTTCGAAAAGGACAAAACATACGATAACTAAAATAAATGAAAAAAGCCGTAAATGCTGAGGTCTCGGGTTCGAATCCCAGGTCGGGCAAAGTAATATTGGATTTTTCTATTCATTATCAGCCCAGAGTCAGTGCCCGATATGGCGATAGGCTGGTCTCCTATTACAACGTGGGACGGAACATACAATTCCAGGTGTCCTGGAAGCACCTCTGCCCACCCCTTCTAAAAAAATGGCTTGAGTTTAAATAAACATTTCCGATTCACTTGCGCACGCGAGCACACCAGCTTGATTAGAATTTAAGTAGCGAGGTGCAGCGAGATCGGTTTGAGTAATTGATAGAACCTTGAAATATTAAAATGCAATTACGTAAGCAATGAAATTATTGGCTAGAGGTGCGTTTTAATTAATACATTCGGGGCATTTCACGTGAAGCGGACAGCAAAAAAAAAGTGAGGTTTCAGAATTCGTTCATGTTCTGTTTATCTGTACTCCTGGAGGGTATGAACGTGAACACGAAATATTTTTTTTGTATGTGGTATAGTTATTGAGTTATTGGTGTTGAAAGAATTGGAAAAGTTAGTCAAAGGGTTTTTTGGAGGTTATTTTTTTAATTGAAGAAATTAACAATAAAATACTATTTATATCAGGTTATGTAGTTAAAATATAGTTCTTTATTATTTCTAATCGAGATTTGAAATTACTATTTTTTTTCTTATATTAAACCAGAAGTAAATGTTTCTAATCAGAATTTGAATAACTTGGCACGTAAATTTTTTTATTATTTTTGTTGTAAAATAAAGCTAATAATATATTAATTTTACATTAAAAGTTGTAGAATGTTATATATTTAAGTTTAGGAGATACATGAGTAAAAGTACATAGATGCCGCACTGAGCGTGGTACCAGACGCTCACTTAGGTCGCCCAGTCAGCGTCTATCTGCCTTATTCATAGACGGATTATATTTAGTTATCAAACGAATGTTTTTTTCCCTTTCGAAATAGTTTAGAATTCAGTTTGAGCGACGAACACAAAACATTCGATAAGTAAAATAGGTTTTTAATGTGTCTATGAATAACGCCGCATAAGTTATACACATATAAATTAATTTATAAAATCGCTTTTATATCGTCTATATAGGCAATAATATTGTCATGTATGAATCCCACAGAGGTAAGTAGAAACAAATTTGGCTAGCATGGGTTTAAATATAATATTTGAACTGGCTCGGCGTAATATTAAATTTAAAAAAATGAGGATATATTTTTAATTATGTATTTTATAACGAATAAAACAAATATGATACACATTATTAAAGATTACATATATACATAAACTCACGCCTATGTCCCATTGGGGTAGGCAGAGACTATTGAGCGCCAAGTACTACGATCCTGACATACCTATTTCACTTCATCTACTGTCATTAATCTTTGCATACACGCTCGTCGGTTTCGAGGACTAAAGATTAGTACTATTTAATTATTTTAACTGTTTTAGAATTAGAATCAACCTCGGAACTGATACGTTTTCCAATTATTAGTCCCGCAGTTGAGGGTTCGTCGTACGAAAGAGTTTTGAGTTCCTCGTATATGTCTCAAAGAATTGAACCTAGTTTGGAGAAAAATACGTAGGCGTTGAATTTCCTCATTTGACCAGTAATAAACGGCTGTTTCTCATAGCACTGATTTTTCATTCAATTTAATATTACCAATCTTTAATAATGTATTATCTTGTTTGTTTTATTTACTATAATAATATAATAAAATACATAATTATAATTATATCCACATTTTTTAAAATAAATATTACGCCTAGCCAGTTCAAATATATTTAAACCCATGCTAGCCAAATCTGTTTCTGCTTACCTCTGTGGGATTCATACATGACAATATGATTGCCTATATAGACGATATAAAAGCGATTTTATAAATTAATTTATATGTGTATAACTTATGCGGCGTTATTCATAGACACATTAAAAACCTATTTTACTTATCGAATGTTTTGTGTTCGTCGCTCAAATTGAATTCTAAACTATTTCGAAAGGGACAAAACATTCGTTTGATAACTAAATAAAATCCGTCTATGAATAAGGCAGATAGACGCTGCCTGGGCGACCTAAGTGAGCGTCTGGTACCACGCTCAGTGCGGCATCTATGTACTTTTACTCATGTATCTCCTAAACTTAAATATATAACATTCTACAACTTTTTATGTAAAATTAATATATTATTAGCTTTATTTTACAACAAAAATAATAAAAAAAGTTACGTGCTAAGTTATTCAAATTCTGATTAGAAACATTTACTTCCGGTTTAATATAAGAAAAAAAATAGTAATTTCAAATCTCGATTAGAAATAATAAAGAAGTATATTTTAACTACATAACCTGATATAAATAGTATTTTATTGTTAATTTCTTCAATTAAAAAAATCACCTCCAAAAAACCCTTTGACTAACTTTTCCAATTCTTTCAACACCAATAACTCAATAACTATACCACATACAAAAAAAATATTTCGTGTTCACGTTCATACCCTCCAGGAGTACAGATAAACAGAACATGAACGAATTCTGAAACCTCACTTTTTTTTTGCTGTCCGCTTCACGTGAAATGCCCCATTCATAGGAATATATAATGCTATTTTTATAGCAAATATAATGATGTAACCTATATGGCCTAACCCCTTACAAACGTACTATCTATTACAGAGGAGGTCCGTGCCTTGCAGCGGGACGTATATAGGCTAATAAACATACATACACAAACTTACGCCATTTTCCCAAAAGGAGTAGGCAGAGGTGCAACCAGGACACGTTTCGCCTTGTATTTTTCCGTCCCGCGTTGTGATAGGGTTTATCGCCATATCGGGCACAAATTAGTGATATTGAATTAAAAAATTCCAATTGAGAGGGGTTAGGCCATATAGTCCACCACGCTGGCCCACTGCGGGTTGGCTCAATACACACATAACTTCATAAATACACAGATGTGTCCTGGGATTTGATCCCTCGACCACCATATATCAAATTAGCACTTTCTCATCTATTACTGCACTAAACGTCATAGGCACATAATCGTACTAGTATTAAAAATCTTTACTTGTCGGGTTTAGTAATATATCTCTGTCTACACCTTCAACCACAAGCGTGATGGTCCGTTCAATCACGCCACAGGCCTATATTAGGCATGTTAAACGATTCTCGGAACCGAAGCGGCATCTTTATAGCATAACAGTTACTTCCGCGTATTTTATAAAAGGCTATTAAATTGACAGCACATTTGTAACTGAACTTTTTAAAAGATCAATTGGAATTGATTAAATTTTCGCCTCATTGGATTAATGGCGGACATACTGGCTGAGAATGGTAAGATTTTGGACTCGATTCCCAGGTCAAGAAATGGACGTTTTGTATTTTTCATACATACATGCATAAACTGACGCCTTTATCCCAGAAGGGGTAGGCAGAGACGCCACCAGGACGCCCACATTTCGCCTTGTATATTCCGTCCCATGATGTGATAGGAGGCGAGCGTATCTCCATATCGGGCACAAATTCCTGACTCCGGGCTGATAATGAATAGAAAAACCCAATATCACTTTGCCCGACCCGGGATTCGAACCCGAGACCTCAGCTTTGTAGTCGTACCGTAGTACAACTTCGCCACCAAGGCAGTTTTATTTTCAAGTTTGAAAAAAATCATTTTGCAGTTTGTGCTCAGCATTGATACTCCACCTAGTTAAGGTTGCAGGAAGTTGCTAGATGCAGGCCACTTCCACCAGGTCCCTATGGAATTCCTCGGGAAAGACCTATGTTCAGCCGTGGACTTCCTCCGCTGAAGAGAACAAAGACACAGAATGAACCCAAAAAGCGGTTCACTTACGTCATTCACTATCACCTTAAGGGCTATAGTGGTCGCTATCAGGCATGATACGACTAATTCTATTCTAATTCCCATAAGTGGTATATGCATCAGAACAAGAACGTAACTAGCTAAGAATTGTGTTAATTGTGATAATGTATATACTGTGGGGGATCCTTGATTCAATAAATAAATAAATTAACAAAATTCTCAATCTCTATCTTCATCCAAAGGAAGTCTACTGCTGAATATAAGTCTCCAAAGACTGCCACATCGACCTATTGGAAGGGCTTCCATCCATTAACTTCCTGCAACCTTAACTACGTCTGTCATACCTTTCTGTATCTGTATCAGCCCATACATGTCCCATGTGGCATGGGCTTCCTCTACAATCGAGAGGGGTTAAGTCGTGTAGTCCACCACGCTGGCAGGTTGCATGTTGCCGGACTTTAAATATATAAATAAATACACCCAACAGTCACATACATAGTCCTGACCCCACACTAAGATCGAGTCTTGTGTCGTGGGCATCAGAAACTTCGTCTACACAGCCACGACGTGCATATTACTTCCTTTTTCTTTTCACTCTTTTATGATTTTTTTTTATTTTTTATAATATTTGTTTTGCATGTGTATGTTATGTATTCATTGTGTGTGGTTGTGACCAATAAAACTGCTTTTCTTTCTTTCTTTCTTTTACGTGAGACTTTTCGGTATCACAAACACCCAGATCACATTGAACCCGCAGCCTCGCGTTTCACAGCCGGCGTCTAACCAACTGCGCCACAAAGGCAGTCACATACCATAGAAATTCGAAAAACGCAATACAAATATTTTAATGCAAACATATTTAACCTTTCCCTTACAAATGCTAAAAATATTCGAACCTGTACTCGCCGTTAGCTGACACAGCCCCAGGGCTAATAGGTTCCGTGAAGAGGCGCTCGTGACCCGGCGGGAGTGGGTTCGACGCCCGGCGCGTACGCATTCTGTCTGGTGAATGGACATGAATAGGTGTTAGTAGATTGTTTAAGTCTTTGTTATTAATAGTTATCTTTTTGTTTATGTTTTTGTTTGAATTATGAAATCCCTTGTACAATTTAATTATGGAAATCATTTTATAACAATATTTACTTTAAGATATCAGACCAACTGAACCTAAAATTAATCATAAAACTGACTCTTGGGAAAATTATAATTTTTGTCATATTGACCCAAGTAAGAGTGTTTCGTTTCTCGTTCTCTTCTATAACCAAGTGTTCGTTGGGAGGGCTAAGAACTACCATTCATATCATCATCATCAGCTCCGTGCAGTCCACTGCTGGACACAGGCCTTTCCCAAGGTACGCCACAGAGCCCGGTCTGCTGCTTTATATAAATAATAAATAAATACACCCAACAGTCACATACATAGTCCTGACTCCACACTAAGATCGAGTCTTGTGTCGTGGGTATAAGAAACTACGAGAGACTTTTCAGTCTCAAATTATTTATTATTTCATAGAGTATGAATTGATGAAAACATGATCTCATAACGCACAGTCAAATCCATCTCCTTGACATATAGGTGTAGGCACAACTATTTCACAGTTAGATTTCGCATTATTTTAATATATTTACTTAAGAATTTACGAGTAATCGTAAAAGGTTACTCATTTTATGGACAATGAGTAATAATATAAAATAAAATAAAATGAGTGTGTGGCTATTTAACTTTATATCTGAATGGGAGCCTTGTCCTATTGAGAAATAATTAACTCATTACAACTAAAGGAGGGTGATTTGTATAATCGATAGCCTCCGTAGCCCAGTTGGTTGAGACACCGACTGGGAAACGAAACGTCGCGGATTTGAGACCCATGACGAGTTAAAGTTTGTGTGGTCCACAAGTATTGGGTTAAGATTAGCCCAAAAATATTTGTGTCGGGTCTGGGTGTATTTGAGACCGAAAAATCTCGTAGTTTCTGACACGACATAAGTATTAATTGATCTCAATGTGGAGTCAGGACTATGTATGTGACTGTTGGGTGCATTGACTTATATTCTACCGATAGACGAGACACGTCAAAGAAATAAAGAGCCCCCGTATTTTAAAAGCACACTGCAATATTACATCACTTACGTGGTATTTTATTACAATATTGTAACTTCAGACGATTTGCTTTCGGTTTGACGGCGAAACATTCATTTATTACTTTTAAACGTGTGCGATAAGGCGTACTGCACTGTCACTGTCACGAAGCAAACTGATTCATGTGTGGTGCATGCACCGCAAGTAGGTGGGACACATTTTTTGTACTGAATGTCTTATCTAGTGTAACATCGATGGTTGGGTGTATTTATTTATACCCCAAAAGTGGGCTATACCGATCCCACACTGCAAGCGGCATGATTTCCGAAACGCGGAAGATTTGCGGCTGATACAACAGTATTTACTATCAGCCGTTGTTTAAGAGTCGTGGGTAGACAGAGCCCGCGGCTCCATCACCCACGTGGATTGGGGTTGGTGTTCACTGAAATAAAGGAGATTTAGGATTTAAATCTTGAGAAAAAACAACCACATATATACATACATGAACTCACGCCTTTATCCCAGAAGAGGTAGCAGAGGCGACACCAGGAAACCCATATTTCGCCTTGTATGTATGTGATGCCTTCCCATGATGTGATAGGAGGCGAGCCTACCGCCACATCGAGCACAAATTCCTGACTCCGGTCTGATAATGAATATGCCCGACCCGGGATTCCAACCCGAGACCTCAGCTTTGTATTCGTACCGTAATACAACTAAGCCACTGAGGCAGTCAAAACAAAACAACACGATGAATTACAATACATGCTCGGCATTCCACTGCGCGCGCCATCCTGAGACATAAGATGTTAAGTCTCTTTTGCATCTAACAAATCGATGTGAATATCCTTGGGTATTACACTGAACTTCTTGTAATTTTTAACACCCGCTGTGGCGTAGCTGGTTACACACCGGCTGTGTAACGGGAGACCGCGCGTTCTACCCCTGCACCGAGACAATTAATGTTTGATATATATTTTTTTTTTTTAAATAGTGTGTTTATGAGACCGAATAGTCTCTCATTATTGAATTAGGCCGCAGATTGTACTTATTTGAAATTTAGATGTAATTATCTATGATTTTTCCTGTAAAATAAAAATCTATCTATCTATCTATCTATATCAGCCCATACACGTCCCACTGCAGGGCACGGGCCTACTCTACAATCGAGAGAATCGATTGAGAGTGGTTAGGCCATATAGTCCACCACGCTGGCCTAGTGCGGGTTGGCGGACTTACATACCGTAGAAATTAAAATAAAAATACAAAAAAATAATTTCCGGTATCCAGGACACAAGACTTAATTGATCTCATAGTGGGATCAAAACTATGGGAACTTTAGGTATACTTAATTTATTTATTATGTAACTGAAGAGGATGATGTCAATATAACAACCCTGTATACCATATACAGTATGATCTATTTAAATAATTGGTTAAAATTTAATATATTCAATTGAATTGGACTATATGGCCTAACCCCTACAAATCGTACTATCAGTTGTCGAGCCGTACTTGCCGTAAGACGTATATATACAGGCTGATACAGATAGTACAAAATTGAATACTCAAGTGTGAACCGCGCCTAACGGCCGACAAAACAGACAAAGGTGGTGATCGTACTGTGTACGGCGCGCATCGATCATTCCGATTGTCTCCGTGACCCCACTTCCTCCCTTACATAACGCGGTATACATATTTTCATTTCGTAACGTAGATGGGGTGAGTCAGTGAGAGTTTTGGGGTATTTTGTATGGAATCGATTGAGATTTTGGGCTAGAATGATTGATTCGTTTCCTACACATATTTTTTTTGAAAATAAAAATGCGTCGAGTTCAATAAACTAGCTACTCAAATATTAAATTTAAAAAGGATATTATATGAAAAAGTGGTATTTAACATTAAAAAAATTAATTACTAATTAGTGAACTTTAGTTAATTGATGATTTTTTACGTTAAATTTCATGATAACTTATTTACAATGTTCATAATACTATACTAGCAATAATAAGAATTTAAAAACACACTCTAGTAACATCATTCTAACAAAAGACATCAACGCGCTCCCATTTCAAGTTCCCAATAAGTAGAGAAAAATAAATCTCAAAAAATCATATTAAAAATAACAGCCAAATCTCCAAATTCTCCTCGGCGCTAAATATCACAGTATATGGTCAAGAAATTATCGACTAGCACAGTAGCGGTACTGAAAAATTCACTCACCATACAATGAAAGCTCAATACGTGGTTCACGGTATCTCACTTTCTCACGAGCGATAATAGTACAGCAAATAGACGTAAGTCATTCATAAATATGCATGTGGAGCTATCTGAGGGACTCATGGTTTGTGCATAGGTAATGTAGTGCTAGGGTCTCGCTAATGTTTACAAAACTTTCTACAAATTCATTTTCAGAGAAATTGACTTTGCATAATGGTTTCTGCGCAGAACCGATTGCAAAAAGCAATAAAATTTTTAAATTATTTTTTTATGTGACCTGTAAAAGTGCGTGGTGGCCTGTTGGTAACGGACCCGCGGCTGCCTACATGTTCACGGTGGTCGCGGGTTCAAATCCCAGGGCACACCTCTGACTTTTCGGAGTTATGTGTGTATTGATAGTCAATCACCACGCACTTTAACGGTGAAGGAAAACATCGTGAGGAAACCTGCATACCGTAGCGATTTTAAAGAATTTCTACGGTATGTAAGTCCGCCAACCCGCACTAGGCCAGCGTGGTGGACTATATGGCCTAACCACTCTCAATCGATTCTCTCGATTGTAGAGTAGGCCCGTGCCCTGCAGTGGGACGTATATGGGCTGATATAGATATATATTTTATGTGACTGTTGGGTGTATATTTATTTCTTTTTATCTCTCTCACTCTCTCTTCAGCCACAGAAAGTCCAGTGCTGAACATAGGCTTCCCCCATAGATCTCCACATACACCTGTTGGAAGCGGCCTATTTTTGTTTACTCAAAAGTAAATTTATACCCACTCCACGCACCAATTTAGATGAAATCAAAATTGATAGTACCTCCCAAATCATGAAGTCATCAAACACATTTCACAACTAGAAAATTATAACCGCAAAGAAAACAAGACCATTATTACAAAGAATCCTATTTGGCCGACCTTACAAAATATATGAAAATCATTATCACAAACATACGTGTAACACGACTAGTTTGTATCAATCACTGCTACACGCGATTGTAACCTAAATACATATTATGTATGTAGGATTTGAATGAAAGATGAGTAGAATGAAACGTTAGACGAATGACTGATATGGAACGTAGTTTATGCGAACGAGATAACGAATGAAAGTACTAAAGAGTAAAAGAGATAGAGGATGATTAAGATGGTGAAATATGAAAGAACGGAATAATAGAGAACAGTATGAAAGACGATGGAAGACGTGAACAACGTTCGACGAAGACGATTAAAACAAATTAAAAAATTTAATAAATTATACTTAAGAACATCTCAACGATCATTGTTTGATTTTGACCCAAACGGAACTATTCCCAAATGTATATACTTGTTATAAAGAGGTATTTTCTGTGGCATTATTTTTATGGTATGTAAAGTCCACCAACTCGCACTAGGCCAGCGTGGCCTACATGGCCTAACCCCTCTCAATCGTACTCTCGATTGTAGAGCAGGCCTGTTCCCGGCAGTGGGAAGTAGTTGGGCTAATGCACAGTTAGATACATATTTTCTGTGGCATAAAGGATTAATTTCTAACTGTGAAAATTTGTACCCCCAATTTCATAATCATTGTTCGAATTTAAAGTTCAACTCCTTTATTTAAGTAAAAACGGTGCGAATTTTTTTTATTGTTTTTTTTAATTCATCAGACCAATGTATCGAAATTTTAATTCATACATGTACAGGGCATAATTGCTAACAACTGATCACGGAAGTCCTCTACATCCATCTATTAACCAAAGGAAGTCCACTGCTGAACTTAGGGCTCTCCCAATGACTCTCATTGGGAGTCCTCTACAATCGTCAGTTAAATAAAGATGGTTAAGGCCATCCTTTATAATAATGTAAAATTTGTTTACAATGGTTTCTTAGACTAACGCGAATGTTACACATTGAAATAAAACTATATTTTATGGATTTTATCGCGGAGTGGTGTAATTTTTACAGTCCACCCCGTGACCACGAAAGATGTAGTTAAAAAACTAAGTTAAAAAAATTAAATCTTAGACCAAATTCATGTTAAAATAAGTAAAAAATAATTTTATTTTATTAATATATTTTTCAGTAAGTACAGCCGTTTGTCCTTGAAACTAAAAATAGAATATATAAATAATCATAATGAATTTTTTAAATATATTTTTGGTAAATAAATAACAAACAATAAGTGATGATAAAGAACGAGCCACGTTACACAGTAGACTCGGCATTACACAACTGTCAATTGTCACTTTCGCAACAGACGAGCATTGTTTGGGCTTTCGCAACCAGCGACCTCTAGTGACCAACAAATTACTAGAATTCTGATTAGAACATTGGATTTCGAACAATGACGCATTTGTGTCTAGAATGACCTTGGATAAAACGTAAAAATATGTCAGCATCTTTGATGCGTTCGTAGATGAGTCATATATCCATTTAACAACATAAGACGCTGGCTGTGAACCGAGAAGCTGCGGGTTAGGTCCCCACATTATGTAAACAGAAAACAATAAAAGAATTACAATGAACAATAAATCTAGACAACACTACTTACCAAATAAACACTTAGAACATTTAAAAACTCATCTAGATAACAACAAACGTACAGGATTCGAACTCGCGACCTCTCAGTGGATAGTGATTAGCTATTACGCGACGTAATGTGGCGCGTGGCCCGTTGTGGCACAAATTTGACCTTTCGCCTACATATCGGTCAGTATCTCATTAACGGGACGCTTGCTCCGCGCGGCGTAAGGCGTGAACTTACAGAGGTACATAATTTGTAACTATAGGAAATCTTAAACAGTTATAACTTTATTAATCACCATCATCATCATCATCAGCCTGTTTCAGTCCACTGCTGGACATAGGCCTCTCTCAAGATACGCCACAGAGCCCGGTCTGCTGCTTAACGCATCCAGCCGCTGCCGGCCCTCTTGTGCAATTATTAATCATATGGTATTATTTAAATTATGACTGTATAGACTGTCCGTTTTATAAGAACAATTACCAACAACCACATTAAACTTTCGAACACAATTTACTAGTACATTAGAGAAAGTTTAAAAAAGCAATAACAATGTTACTAAAAACTATCGGCCTTAATCATAAACAGATTTAAAATATATTTTAGTTATCGAATATTTGTCCCTTTTGAAAGACTTTACAATTCAGTTCGAGCGAAGAAGACAAAACATTCGCTAACTAAAGTAGGTTTTAAGTCTGTCTATGAATAACGCCGTAAATATGTGAGGCCCACAAATGTTTGTCTCGGGTCTGATTGTTTGTGAGACCGAAAGTCTCTCGTAATTTCTTTTACCCAACCGAATCGCCTCCTCCCATACCCAACACCACACTCAAAATGTGAGTTGAAAACTAAGCACAAGTTACCGTGTTTACGTAAGCTGTGTTACCGCACCGTTAAACCGATCTTAACCGCACTCCTTAATTACAAGTTTATTTATACGTACGTAGGGGTCGACGCGGTGTGTCCAGTGACTGTGTGGATGACCCTTAGTTACATAGGGTCCATTATGTACCCAATATTGCTTTAGCTCTACATCTCCCAAAGGAAAATGTTTAGAGAAAACCTTGGGCATTAAGTCCACCTTTATAGTGTTTGTCGTATTGTATTGTATTAACCCATATACGTCCCACTGCAGGGCACAGTCCTACTCTACAATCGAGGGTACGATTGAGAGTGGTTAGGCCATATAGTCCACCACGCTGGCCAAGTCCGGGTTGTTGGACTCTCATACCATAGAAATTCTTACATAAACCATGTGCAGGTTTCCTCACGATGTTTTCCTTCACCGTTTAGTATATAGATAGCAATAAATAAATATTCTAACGCCCGAATACTGGAACGACATTCAAATAATAAGTTGCTCTTAACAGCGCACGGCTCACTCAGCCAGTACATTTAATCGGGATTAACGTAGTTAAGCGCAAGTTATATTTAAGTTGCGTTCCAGTATTTGGGCGTAAGTAATTTAGATAGTAGGTACACTTAGTGAAGTCTTTCAAGTATAAGAAATCCCTTAAGATGTCGTAAAACACTAATTAAGTCACGCGAAAATCACACTAATTGATCTGACATCATTGTAATAGGAGAGACGCGTCGTAATTGTCAGAAACTTCTTTATGAGGATAAAAACGAGATCAATAGATACTTGATTTTGACATCAAACCTCGCGTGAAATTGTCCAGTCTGAGCTAAGTGAATTTGGATGAAACTAGGACCATACGCTTAAAATCTATATCTCCCTCTAAAACTCTCACACAAATCCTACAGCACAGAATGAGTAATAGTTAACCGCCCAGTTAAATTAACCGGCGGTTGAAGCTAATCGTCCGCGGCGTCGCCGGCCGTGCGTGGAGCGCCCTAGTTGTCAGTTATGCATGCTTTGTAATACGTGATTAATTTATATTAAAAAGTCGTTTTTGATAGGCTATACAACCTAGAAAAATTGACGGGGTGGATGACCCCTGAACTTCAAAAAAAATCCAGCCTTTTTAAGATGTCTAACCATATTTGTCAGCTCCGCGGCGCAGTTGGTTAGACGCCTGCTGTGAAACTTGAGACTGTGGGTTCGATCCCCGTACCGAAACAATTATTTTTGTGATCCACGTTTCTTTGTTACGGGTCTGGGTGTTTGTGAGGCCGAAAAGTCTCTCGTAGTTTCTGATACCCACGACACTAGACTCGATCTTAGTGTATGGTCAGGACTATGTATGTTGGGTATATTAATTAATAAATAAATAAAAAATGAGCTCTTAATTTATACACATTTTTTTGTTTTAGATTCAACATCGCCTCGAAGATAGAAAAATTCCTACCCTAGTTCGCGTGTAAGGTAAATTATTTATTTTCTTTAATATGGAAATAACATTACCGGACACCCAAAAGCTGGAGGATTTTCGTATCCGCCCGGTTACCGACAACCGATGGCAGTTGAGATCCCGTGATAGTGAATGATAGCGTAAGAGTATCGCGTTTTGGAATCATTCTGTGTACATCTGTTACCATCGGGCCGACATAATTGCGTCGACCGGCTAGATAAAATTATCTTGCGTTGTTGTATACATTTGAACTGCAATTGCCATAAATTATATACATTAGCATTTTTACATACATTCAAAGTTTATAAATAAACCGACGTCTTTTTCTCAGAAGGGGTAGGCAAAGGTGCTACGTTTCGTCTTGCGTGTGAAAAAATGAAAAAACCTTTATTTGAAATCCGTCCCACGATGTGATAGAGGGCGAACCTTTCGCCATATCGAGCACAAATTCCTGACTCCAGGCTGATAATTACTAGAAAAATCCAAGATCATGCCTGACTCGGGATTCGAACCTGAGACCTCAGCGTAATAGTCGTACCGTAGAACAACTGCGCCACGGGGGCAGTCCTACGTAATTACTTTTATCTATAACTAATTATTGTATTATTACGCAATATAAACGTTTCATAATACTAAATAATTTGTTAATGAAGCAAAGAAAGCGCTAATGATTCATTAATATTATTTTTATGCATCACAAAAATCCTTACGAGATGTCTTAATCTTCTTTGAATAGAACATAACATGTAATGATTTTTAAACTATTGACTGAAATCGAACACGTGGCCTTGCGATGAACGATCTGGAGTGAGTGTATGAAGACGTCAAAATGTAATCTATTATTATATTTCATCGCCTTGATAGACGCTGTGTAATTGGTTATGCAAAGTGAAGGTCCAATTTTAAACAGTATTAAAATTATTTGGAAAATATAATTATGTACCATATGTGAAAGTTAGCTTACATACTTAAACTCACGCCTTATCCCATAAGGGGTAGGCAGAGGTGCCACCAGGAAAGCGACATTTCGCTTTATGTATGTGACTGTTGGATGTGTATATTTATTTGTATTTAGGACTGCCTCGGTGGCGTAGTTGTACTACGGTACGACTACAAAGCTGAGGTCCCGGGTTCGAATCCCGGGTCGGACAAAGTGGTATTGGGTTTTTCTATTCATTTTCAGCCCGGAGTCAGGAATTTGTGCCCGATATGGCGATAGGCTCGCCCCCTATCACATCATGGGATGGAACATACAAGGCGAAATGTGGGTGTCCTGGTGGCGCCTCTGCCTACCCCTTCTGGGATATAGGCGTGAGTTTATGTATGTATGTATTTAAACCGGTAAAAAATATACCCAAAATCACACATTCTAACCCCATAAAATACAAATCTTGTAAGACGCATCAAAAACAAACGACACTTCAGTCCCACAAAACGCAGACTCAAAACAACATACAAACATTTGTCCGCACCGAGCCGCGGGCTTTAATTCCGCAGTCAGTTTATGCCATAATAAATTCAAAAATACACAGCGTTGTACATGACGGTACATGTATTAACTCTAAGTATAAGAACCGTTAAATACGGGTCCAATTAATGTTGAATTAGACTCTCATCTCAATCAATCTGGAGTAGTTATGAGCGCGGTGCAAGTTATAAGCGAAGGCGATTTCATAATATACAGGGTACATCAAACTGCGACCGAAAACGAAGCCAGGTAGTTTTAGTGACTTCAGACACAATGCAATTAAAAAAATCGTGAAAAAAGCGACAGTTTTTCTTGCAATGTTTTAAATATCATCGTGTTTGGGTGGTAAATATTAAGTTTTTTGCTAATAATCATTTAAACCCTTGCGTACCATTACGTTTTTAAAAATAAAAAAGTTGTACATTATTACTTTAGGAAATCTATGTATTTACCACCCAAGTACGACAAGTAAAAAGTGTAGCATTTTTCAATAAATAAATGAATACACCCAATAGACAATTAATACATTTATTGATTAAAACATTGTATAGCGTTGAAATGAAATGAAATGAAATGAAAATGAAATGAAAATAATTTATTGAATCCATTAAAATGTTCAACATTGTTTAGATTCAGTCATTTTTTGAACTACCACCCGGTTCGGAAAGCGGTTTTCACTAGAGAAGAACGGGCAAGAAACTCTAGTGTTGCTCTTTTCAAAACCAGTTTACAATGTATGATTATTACAAAAATTATAAGTTGGTTTAAATCAGAGCAGTTCATTAATAACTTGTTATGATTTGCAAGTAGGATATAGTTGAATACGAATAAGTTTACTTTATATTTAATATGGCTGAGAGAAAAGTTGCAAGTTGAATTCATATTATGGCAATAAAACGCTTTTTATTCAATTTCCACAATCATACAACCAAATCGCTTGTCGCCTGTATCTTGGAGCGCATGCTAACTAACTCATCCAGGAAGAAATTAACCGAGGACCCGCTGCGGCCGGCGATAATGCGGCCGCGACGTGTTAACACGGCTACACCGAGTATCTGACTTTGATTGGGTTTTGGGCCAATATTGGATGTAACATGACCAAAATTATCACACATATTACACATAGACACATACATACATAAGCTCACGCCTCTTTCCCAGAAGAGGTAGGCATAGATACCAGGACACCCACGTTTCGCCTTGTATGTTCCGTCTCACGATGTGATGGGGGCGAGCCTATCGCCGAATCGGGAATATAAATATATAAATACACCCAACAGTCACTTACATAGTCCTGACACCACACTAAGATACAAGTCTTGTGATGTATCAGAAACTACGAGAGACTTTTCGGTCTCACAAAAACCCAGACCCGAAATAAATTCCCGTGGATTACACAAACATTTATCTCGGTGCGAGCCTCTTGTTTCACAGCCGGTGTCTAACCAACGGCGACACGGAGGCTGTCAAAATTCCCGACGCCGAGCTGATAATGAATATAAAAATTCAAAAATTTGTCCGACCCGGAATTTGAACCCGAGACCTGAGAATCGTGCCGTAGTACAACGGCTTAACCGAGATGTATGTTATCAAGCAAAAAGTCGCTTGATACAGGTCACTTTCACCAAGTCCCTATGGCAATTTTTGGAGGAGGCCTATTTTCAGCATTGGACTTCATGTAGTTAAAGAAAGAGACAGAAACCTAAAAATCGTATTGACCTTATCTCACAAGGTATAAGGTAGTAAAATTAATAAATTCCCTACATATGCATCCACAGGCACGTGATAATAACTGGAAGCGAGACAGACGCACCGTTACTCCCGACGCTAACTTGATGCGTTCGGGGATTTATAACCAGGCGCGAGCAGTGCTGGCCCAGAGAACTGGCCAGTTGTTTATTTAAATTATTTTATATTTGACCTGGGACAATCGTATGCGTGCAGATAGCGAGCACTATTGGTTTTGTTATAATGATATGTATCCGGATATAGGCAACAACTCGAAACTCGACGTACGAGTTTCGAGTTGTTGTCCGTATTCGGATACAAACCAGACAGACACTCAGGATCAGATCGGAGTTACTGGCATTTAACTGCCTCGTTGGCGCAGTTGGTTAGACGCCAGCAGTGTAACGAGAGGCCACGGGTTCGATCCCCGCACCAAGACTAATATTTGTGAGGCCCATAAGTATTTGTCTCGGGTCTGGGTGTTTGTGTGACCAAAAAGTCTCTAGTAGCTTCTGATACTCACGACACAAGATTTAATTGATCTTAATGTGGGGTCGGGACTAAGAATGTGACTGTTGGGTGAATTTATGTTATTGTGTCGACTGCGAAAGCTATCTCTGCACTACCAGTATAAATAACATGTAGTTTTTTTTGGCGGTAATTAAATTTTGTGTTAAATAACTTCCTACAAGCCGCTGTGGATATTTTTCTATGAAATCTATGTTCAACAATGAACAATATGTGACTGGTACCAGTCACATAAAAAAGCATTAGTATTGTTCTTTAGTTAAGGAATAAATACAAAATTAAAATAAAATGCAAAGATTTTTAAACCATTAAGATTTTAAAAATCTTTTAGCTTCATTATTAATAATTGTACGTAATCGTGACTGTTACCCGTTAACCACATCTAAAAGCCCTTAAGAATCAGCCATGGAATAAAATCTGAAAGATCTCACGAGACAATCCGCGATATGGGCAAAAACCTATTCGCACATTAATAACAATACATACACGCCAACTTGGTATTAACTATAATAATCCGCGTGCGCCTTTTTCTTGTCTCTCAGTGTACGAACCCGCCAGGGTGAACGACCCGCGCGCGGGACCTAATTCAACGAAATTGTATGCGTACGAAATCACGTGAGCCGCGAATTTTTTGCGCACGCGTTTGGTGATCCTTTGGGAAAATTTTTTATGAGTTTATCATTTTTGATCCTGGATTATAGATAAGATTGAGGTGAGAGAAATGAAATAAGTTGGGAGGTTTGAGGAATGCAAGGAATGTAAAGGACGATAATAATATATCAGGACAGTGTGTGATGTATAACAGGCGGATTGATTAGCGACGAGCTGAAGGTAGTGGATTAGAGCTCAGGAGCGAGTGTTGTGAGAGCACGTACAGGGAGCGTAGTGTGTGACGCGCGGGCCGGTGGAGCGATGAGCTGAAGGTAGTAGATGAGAGCTCAGGAGCGAGTGTTGTGAGAGCACGTACAGGGAGCGTAGTGTATGACGCGCGGGCCGGTGGAGCGACGAGCTCATCACAAAATTAAGAACCAGGATGGACAGTTAAACCAATGCAAATTTTACCATATTTATTCGCACCTTTCTTTCATACTTGTAACTGTTGCCACAATGACTCGCTATTCTCACCTCCTTATAATGAAATAGATAAGGTCGAGAATGAATGGCATTTTCCATCTAATGCTCCGTGTTTGATAATTGTGTGTAAAACTGTAGACTAATGAACATATTTGACTCGCTCTGTTTGCCGCGGAGACGAGCACAGTCACGGTCAGGCATACAGGTAATGAAGCGAGCATTAACAGCTACACACATTAGCATATAAACTAAATTTACTAGCTGAACACAAAAAATCTAATGGTGCTGTGAATCAGCCAATCGATTTTCTATCTTATTCTATTGAGTTATAGTTTACAATGCTCTGGCATGTTTAATAGATGTTGGTGATTGTTTTTGACTCGGCAATTCCGGAGCGCGTGTTTTACAAGCTATTCAATAATCTATAATCAAATTTTAAAAATGGAATTACGAGTATACATGCCGTTTGAAAAATGATTGCTTTCTACTATCGCCTCGAGAAAACCATTATATAACCCACCCTTACGAACAGTGTAGAAACAACAATGTGACATTTCAACTTTATTACTGACTAGCTCCTGCCCGTAAACTTCGTCTGTGTGTTTAATCTTATTTGAAATTAACTTTATTTGGAATTGACTCATTCTCACTTAAGGCATGTAATCCAGTCCCACCCCTTTGAGTATAAAAAACATTCATACATACTTGCATAAACTCACGCCTTTTTCCCAGAAATGGTATTCAGAGGTCCGGCCAGGACACCCACATTACGCCTTGTATGTTCCTTCCCACAATGTGACGGGGGTCAAACCTACCATATCGGGCACAAATTCCCGACTCCGGGGTGATAATGAATAGAAAAATCCAATATCACTTTGACCGACCCGGGACTTGAACCTGAGAATTCAGCTTTGTAATCGTACCGTAATACAACTACGCCACCGAGGCAATCAATTGATACATTAATAACCCCGAGTAATCTGATCCCTCAATTCAGTCTATTTCTGATATCGTCAACGGATTGAATCATGTTAATAAGGAGATCAAGCGGCCGCCATTTTCCAGCCACTAGGCTGACGAGTAATCTAATAAAACCCGTCAGATTCTAAGAGGAAGTTAATTAATCCCAAAACACGAAGTATTTGGGTCGAGGCTTATGATAGACGTACTATCTCCTACT
The DNA here is from genome assembly GCA_949752805.1 of Deilephila elpenor. NCBI lineage: Eukaryota > Metazoa > Arthropoda > Insecta > Lepidoptera > Sphingidae > Deilephila > Deilephila elpenor. Next base: position 8,337,498 of record OX457118.1, on the reverse strand, counting down.
ATCTGGGTTTTGTTTCTTAACTTCAATTACATACATAAACTCACGCCTTTATCCCAGAAGGGGTAGGCAGAGGCGCCACTAGGACACCCACATTTCGCCTTGCATGTTCTGTCCCATGATGTGATAGGGGCGAGCCTATCGACTTATCGGGCACAAATTCCTGACTCCGGGCTGACAATGAATTCACAAATCCAATATCACTTTGCCCGACCCAAGATTTGAACCCAAAACCTCAGCTTTGTAGTCGTACCGTAGCGCAACTACGCCACCGAGGCAGTCAATTAGTAACTTCAATTATGTATATCTTTACCGTTTTATTTTGTATGGGGTTACAATCAATGTCATTATGTCGCCCATTTTTATTGATAAATGCAACCACACTTACGGCGTGATTCATAGACATTTTTAATACTATTTTACTACTACTATTTTAGCTAGCGAATGTTTTGTCTTCTTCGCGCTAACTGAATTTAGAAGTCGTTCAAAAGGGACAAAACATTCGGTAACTAAAATAGGTTAGAAACTGTCAATAAATAAAGACGTTGGTCCTTAATCGACCGCAAGACCGTTGTTTCATAATAGACGTTTTGATTCCATGACAAATATTAGTTGTTCATACAAATATAAATGTCAATAACAAGCCGTATCCTGTTTCACAGCTGACTTCTCTGACAGCCTCCGTGGCGCAGTTGGTTAGACGCCGGCTGTGAAACGAGAGGCCGCGGGTTCGATCCCCGCACCGAAACAAATATTTGTGTGATCCACAGATATTTGTTTCGGGTCTGGGTGTTTGTGAGACCGAAAAGTCTCTCGTAGTACCTGATACTCACGACACAAGACTGGATCTTAGTGTGGGGTCAGGACTATGTATTTGACTGTTGGGTGTATTTATTTACTTCTAACTCACAGTCTCACAAAGAGAAGATATTTTACCAACACCAGTTATACATTATCCGAAGACTCATTAATTCGGAACAGCACGCAAAAACATTAAACATAATTACAACTCCATCTCCGCGTGTGAACGCAGCCATAAGTAAAACATACTTGTTTATTATTCTCAAACGTCGATCGGATTATGAGTGGCTGGAACACGTTTCACTAGTGGACGGGACGCGTTGTGACCGGTTACAACTGGTCTTCCTGTACGGTAAAAATGATCGAGCCTTCACTGCCCAAGCCTTGGATACACGCTTCGATTTACAACTTTCAACCGCGCAGTTTATTGAAGACAATCTTGTTTCAAGGCGAATGTTTCTTTGTAACTCATCTCTCTGACGCTAGTTTTTATTTCAATTCTTTATAACTCTTACGCCTGAGCTCTCATCCACTACCTTCAGCTCGTCGCTCCACCGGCCTGCGCGTCACACACTACGCTTCCTGTACGTGCTCTCACAACACTCTCTCCTGAGCTCTCATCCACTACTTTCAGCTCGTCGCTTCACCGGCCCGCGCGTCACACACTACGCTTCCTGTACGTGCTCTCACAACACTCGCTCCTGAGCTCTCATCCACTACCTTCAGCTCGTCGCTCCACCGGCCCGCGCGTCACCCGCTACGCTCCCTGTACGTTTTCTCACAACACATAGCCAATTATCTGCCTTTTCGTTTTATTGTGTGCATTATTTCAAACTTTTTCTCTCGAGTATTCAATTAACAGCGGTATCTGGGCGTCATGTTCTAATTGTTTTGACTAATTTACTATCATGTTTTTCTCCCAATTTAGTAGGAACGTGCAGCATTCCACCCAAACTTGTAGTTGCATCTTTATCTGTTTTGAGAGTTAATTTAATACTAGCACTGCGTGAGCACGTTGTTATATTATTGTTCTACAACCTTCATGACGACGCAAATTAAATACTAGCAGTAATGGTGCATCCACATGGCAGATACCATTCGCGGAGCAATATTGTGCAACACGATAACATTAGGTAACAATCTAGAACTGAGACTACTTGTTACTATTTGTTGAATGTTACTCATTGCGTCCATACCTCCAATAATAGAAATTAACAAATATAACAAAGAATATTACGTACAAAATTAAACAACGTTATCGATTGTTACCACATGTTAGGCAATATTAACATATATACCACAGCAACATGTACTTACTAAATAACAATTTGCTATCAGATGTTGGTGATAAACAGTTGGAAACATCGCTCTGTAAAAATTACCTGCAGTGTAGATACACTTTTAAACGAAAAACGTCTATAGTTATAAATAATTTTGTTGACTTCACATTTCACTTCAACCCTTTTATGAAACAAGATTTTTAAAATAACAAAGAACATAAAAGACAAAACTGTTCGGATTAAAACTGAATATATTTCGGAACTGAACACAAATTATGTAAATTCAAACTTGAAATGTCTTGATTTGTGCAGAATGACATAACATGCATATATATTTAAATTCTTGCATATTTTGTCATTGTATAACATTGTCAAGAGGTGAATTTCCTGAATCCATATGGATTTTTTTTATATAAGTAAATATATTTTTTAATATCATCGCGCACAACTACACAGACAAACAGACAAAATTTCTAACAATTATGTTATTGCCTATTACCGCCTATTATTAATAAACTGCTCTGATTTAAACCATTGTAACATTTGTACATAATAATTACTGTATTGTAAACTCGTTTTGAAAAGATCAACACTAGAGTTTCTTGCCCGTTCTTCTATAGTGGATTTCTACCCATAGAAGGAAAAAAACTATCTTAATCTAAATAATGTTGTACATTTTTATGAATTCAATAAATATTTTCGTTTCATTTTAACAGCCTCAAGACACGATTTAATAAAATATTTTGACGTTAATATTGATGAGCCTAACTGTATAATCTAATTTCTCATCACCACCGGATATCGTTGATTAAAAACCGCAATAAACTGTTAAACTGACCCATACATTCGCGAAACCGATTACACATCTGATGTTTACTAGTAATTAGCTGGCAAGCGGCCAAATCGGGCTAGATCAGGACGAATCAAGTGGCCGTAAATCAGAAAGCATGGGAACTTTGTTAAGTCGGCCGCGGACAATTCTTGGAGCTTGGGGCTATTAAACTAGATGTTTGACGGGCGGAGCGACGAGCGGGGACGCATTTGAGATGGGCTTCAATTACATGTAGTAAATAATTGACAGGCTCCGTGGCGCAGTTGGTTAGCCGGCTGTGAAACGAGAGGCCGCGGGTTCGATCCCCGCACCGGAACAAATATTAGTGTGATCCACAGGTATTTATTTCGGGTCTGGGTGTTTGTGAGACCGAAAGTCCGTAGTTTCTGATACCCTCACAAGATCTTAGTGTGGGGTCAAGACTGTTGGGTGTATTTATTATTTATTTAATTACCAAATAAGACAAAGACAAAAGATAATAAATACACCGAATAGAATCATAACCCACACTAAGATGCCAGCAGTGAAACTTGTGGCTGCGTAGAATTCCGCATCGAGACAAATATTTGGGCCTTCACAAATATTTGTGTCGGATCTGAGTGTTGTAAGACAGAGTCTTTCGTAATTTCTGATACACGAGACAAGATTTGTATTATAATTTGGGCTCAGGACTTGGGGTATGTTGGGTGTATATATTTATAATTTGTGTATTTAATTTATAAAGTAACTTTGAAATCGGCTGAAACTCGGGTACAAATAACCGTTTTGAAATTTCCTCATTTATCCACAGGATTTTCACTAGCATTCTCAAGCCTACCGATTTATACTACGGTAGGATTACAAATCCGAGGTCTCGGATTCGGATCCCGGGTCTGGCAAAGTACATATTATCGGATTTTTTTAATTCATTATCAACCCGGAGTCAGGAATTCGTCGCCGATATGGCGATAGGCTCGCCCTCTATCACATCGTGGGATGGAACATACAAGGCCGAATGTGGGTGTCCTGGTGGTGCCTCTGCCTACCCCTCCTGGGATAAAGGCGTGACTTTATGTATATATTCCACTATTTAAAGCAGTATTAAAATATATCTTACAACCCGCTGGTTTCCTAGCCCGCCTGTCCTCTCCTTATTTGTCTACGGGCGATCCGATACAGTTAGATGCAATATTATCTGCGCCACAATGGTCTCGGAACGTGACGGTACAGTCGTGATGTTAAATCATATTTTTATCCGACGATACGGCACGATGATCGGTTTTTTTCGCCATTGTACGAATATTTGATCTGATAAAAAGAGATTGGATGTCGAAATATTGTTTTTTTATGGATAACAAGCAAGCGGCTTGCTGATTGCTGTCTGCTGCTGTCTATAGGTTGGAACTTTTCAAGCCTGGAAACCAATTATACATTTTATGTCGCTAAAGACCAATTGGGAGAACTATTTTTTTTTTTTAAACTGGCACGGCATAGTGACTGCATTGCACCTGATGGTAAGTGCTAATGCCGTCCAGATAGAGTATCGAATGGTATCAGACGGTAGTCTCATACCATTCGATACAATCATGCCGGTCCGCTGAGACAAGACATTGTGAGCTCTAAGTAGTCATATTGTAAAAAAATTAAAATAAACTTCTTAAATAAAACTATTTTATACGGATTTTATTGCGATTTGGTTTAATTTTTACATTTTTTAACTTCCCGACGTTTCGTCCCGTGACCACGAAAGCTGTAAAGTAATCGAAACGTCGGGAAGTTAAAAAATGTAAAAATTAAACCAAATCGCGATAAAATCCGTATAAAATAGTTTTATTTCAATGTGTAACATTCGCGTAAATCTAAGAAACCATTATAAACTTCTTAAGTTTTGATAACCCAAAATGACGGTAGTCGTTAACTGTTGTAGTTTCCGAAACATCGGAAAGTTAAGAAATAAACCAAAATAGTGAAATCACAAAAGAAATTTCGGCCTTACAACACCCATAAATAAATATTTACAAAATACACATAAGTCTCGATTCGGGATCGAACCCGCAGCCTCTCGTTTTACTCACCTCTCACAGCGCCACAGAGAAAACCAAATTACACGTTTACTACACAATTTAGAGAATTAACGGGTTCTTTGAACGAGGTTTAGACAATTAAAAATTCAGAAACTGTATTCATGCGAAGTTAAGGCGAGTGCATACCGGGTATATCAAGACTGCGACCGAAAACGAAGCCAGGTGGTAGTTTAAGTGGTTACAGACACAATGCAACTAAAAATTTCGCTAAAAAAGGATTTTTTTGCAGGTTTTTAAATGTCACCGTTTTTGGGTGGTAAATACCTAGTATTTGCGAAAATGATAATTTAAACCCTTACGTACCATTGCGTCTTTAATAATAAAAATGTCTACATCATTATTTTAGGCAAACTATGTATTCATCACTGAAATACGACGACAAGTAAAAAAAATTTTTCTTTAGTAGTTTTTAGTTGCATTGTGCCTAAAGTCACTAATACTACCACCTGGCTTCGTTTTCGGTTGCATTCTGGCTATACCCTGTTCGGTCGCACATCCGGTAACTACTTAAACCTTTTTTATTTTTGAAACCAAGACAGGTGTGTAAAGGTCATAAGGACACTCGCTGTTTCAATAACGGATTTATTAAAAATATTGGATGTATTTTATTATTACGGTCCATACGACAGCATCCGTGGTGCACTTAGTTAAACGGCTGGGAAACGAGAGGCTCAGGGTTCGATTACCGCGCGTAATTTTTACTTGGATTGTGTCTGAAGTCACTAATACTACCACCTGGCTTCGTTTTCGGTCGCAGTCTTGATATACCCGGTATATGTGAATGTTAAGTGTATTTATTTATTACAAAACAATAGAATAAATAAAGAGGTATTTCCCCAGTGGGATACAGGAAAATAATTGTATCACTGACGGCTTAGTTCGGGCCGCTATGGCCAACCGCTTTTAGGTTCTTGTCCCATCGCCTACGACAAGCGATAAGCCAGTATAGCTAACTTACACGGATCACCGTGACGAATTCTGACAGCTATGCAGTAGCTATCCGGCTGGGTATGCATATTCATCCGCCACTTTTTTTTAAATACTAGTTTTACACAGGATGTTTTTTTAAATGCCTACGGTCCGGTTACGGCTCACTGACGGTAAGTGATAATCACCATGAACATCTACGGTACATGGATCATAGAAGCGATAACGGCTTTTTCAAATGGCGTGACAAAGGGAAGGAATTCTACTTGCAAATCATAACAAGTTATTAATGAACTGCTCTGATTTAAACCAACTTGTAATTTTTGTAATAATCACTACATTGTAAACAGGTTTTGAAAAGAGTAACACTAGAGTTTCTTGCCCGTTCTTCTCTAGTGAAAACCGCTTTCCGAACCGGGTGGTGGTTCAAAAAATGACTGAGTCTAAATAATGTTGAACATTTTTATGTATGTGACTGTTGGGTGTATTTATTTGGGTGTATTTTAATGGGTTCAATAAATTATTATCATTTCATTTTCATTTTCATTTTCATTTCATTTCAATAAGGATGAAGGGAGAATCTCACTCACCAAACCAAACACGACAGAAACCATCGCTTCACGACGGTTTATGTGAGATAGTTGTACTGGGGTCTGGTCCAATCTTTATGTACTCTAACGGCCTTAATCATAGACAGATTTAAAACCTATTTTATTAATCGAATATTTTGTCCCTTTCGAATGATTTTTGAATGAAGTTCGAGCGAGGAAGAGAAAACATTCGATTGCTAAAATAGGTTTTAAACTGTCTATAAAAGGCCGTAACATAAAAGTGTGCATATGAAATAATGTAATATGTAATACACCCAACAGTCACTTACATAGTCTTGACCCCACACTAAGATCGAGTCTTGTGTCGGGAGTATCAGAAACTACGAGAGACTTTTCAGTCTCACAAACACCCAGACCCGAAACAAATACCTGTGGATCACTCAAACATTTGTCTCGGTGCGTGAATCGAACCCGTCGCCTCTCTTTTCACAGCCGCGTCTAACCAACTGCGCCACGGAGGCTAATCACAATACAAATCTTTTATTTATATTTACTCATATAATTAAGTTAATAGCTTGTCGCTCATCGCCGGCGTTGGGACAATACCTTTACGTCGAAATATAAGGTCATTGTACACCAACAATGGTCGTGTGTTGATGTAACTCGGAACGTTACGCGCTGACGAGCTCCGATAACGCGACCGTGTGCCGTATCAAGGACAGGGTTTATGGAGGCCTTTGTAAAGAATTCACATCGATGGAATGCGTAATTTATATCATATACTCAGCCTGGCGCAATTTTGAGGAGGCCTATGTCCAGCATTGGACTAATATAGGCTGATGATGATGACTCAGCCTGTCGCCGTCCACTGCTGGACGTAGGCCTCCCCAAGTAAGCGCCAACCATCCTGAGCAGCCGCTTATACATCCTATGGTTGGTTGTCTGTAAGAGATTACCTCAAGCGATAAGATCGCCTGTCTTTTTTTCTATGTCAATAATAATTTAAATGAATAATAAATAAAACAATAAAATAAAATTCAGCAATGCTTTTTTTAGTCAGGAGACTGTGCCGCCCTCACACCCGCCACTGCAACTCCTGTAAGCCAGGATCAACAGTGGCACGCATTTCAATGACACTGAGCATTGAAGCTCAGCGCGTCCCGGGAATTTCTAACTTGTCTTTAACCCGCAACGAAATCAATCAAAAAGTTAAATTAATAGGAGGAGTTGGAAATAAATTATCAGCAATGCTTATATAACACTAAATAGAGATTATTATAAATAAAATACCGCTAAACCAACGACCGCCAAATGACATAAACGAAATTTAACGAACCGCTGCCGATAAGATTCAAGTTTACCTACAGGTGTAAGGAAGTCATGGCATTCAAACACCGTTCGGTTTTATTACGTTTGCAAGGCGAACTCAATGTTGACATAGGTCGTAAAGAAATGCAGTAATTGGTGACTGGTAAATTCGTTTTAATGATGAAATATCACTTGCAAGGTTCACAGCAATAAAAGTTATTTATTTGGAGCATGTTTTGATAATTGATGTCTTAAAATAAGATTGAATTTTCTTCTTTTATCGTTTAGTTTAATCTATGCTTTAAAACGAAATGAGACGGTCTCACAACCTACAAAATTATATTAGAGTGTCTCAAATTCATCAAGATCGTTTTTTTATTCTTTCTTTTTTCTTAACTGCCATGATTAGCTTATATGTTTAAAGAAGTTGACGCAACATTTTTTCAATGCATATTGTAAAATGATTATTTACTCTGCATTACTAACATAATTTTACGATTTAAAATCCCATAGAAAAGACCTTTAATTGAACCCAGAGCCTCAGTATTTACCCATACCACCACTAACCTTAAAATAATTGTTGATTGTAAATAAATAAGTTTATTAACACACAACTCCTCACGTTCCAGATGTGACAAAACCCAACAATGGCAGCCACGGACGGCCAAGTAGTGGTCGCTGCGTCGCGCTGGTCTGACGAGGCTAACTACCTCCGTGAGTTCGTCGCCAAGCATCGTCTGCCCAACGTCGCCAAGATCATCAAGGGCCAGTACGGTGGCCTCGGAGTCCCCACTCTCCCCAGCCCTGGCCTTCAGAGCACTGCTCTATTAGTCTCCGCGGGGAAAAGAAAGAAGATCATCGCTCAAGCTATCAAACTTAAAGAGGGAAGGCGCATGGTTCCGGTCGGACCACGACTTGCCATCCCAGACTCTTATAAAGGATATTTTGAACTATTAAGCGAGGAGGGGCGGGCTGTAAGATGCATTGAAACAGTAGCAGAACTAGCTAGAAGAAAACTTGATGATGGGTGCTTGGTTAGAGACCCAATTAGAGTCATTTGCGGTAAAACTGATTTAGATGGCAACGTCACTGCGGATGGAGCAAGGAATCTTCCAGCAGGGGAGATTATAATGCCGCGTGGAGAAACATTTTTAGGCAAGAACAAATATTTGAAATGCAACGACTCCAAAGGAGATATCGTACTGCTAAGTTTAGATCAGCGAGGCAAGTTTTCTGCTGTTGCTAAGGAGGAGAATATAAGCGGTGTTCACACAGCCAAAACGTTGCTAACCAAACGATTACCGATTACAGTGAGGCTTGTTCATGGAACGCCACCTCGAGGGCTTAAAAGTGCCAGTCATTTTGTGCCAGAATTGAGATTGCTATCCATGTTTGAAGAAGATCACGTGTTCGCACTCCCACTCCAAAAGGAAGGCAACGCTCTAGTGACCTTACCGTTAGCGGCACCATTAAAGATGCAAAGATGTAAGAATGAGGAACAGATAAAGAATTTCATGGAATTTTCGAGGCTAGTCGAGAAGTGCAGTCGGTTGTTGGTTGATGTTGTTGATAGAATGCACGTTCTTGAAGGTAAACTGGGTGATCCGAAACGCATCTTAAACGGTCCATTACATGCCCCTTCCATGGTAAAAACTGGGTATTTTCTGAGACGCAGCGCTTCTTCAGATTCCGCTAATCAACACAAACATTTACGACATCACCACATTTACAGCAGTCATCGAGATGAGAACAGTATTCCTGATGAATACGATGAGATTGATCAAATCTATGATTACGTCAGAGGATTTGCTCCACTACCTAAGAACATCAAAGCGTCGTATTCAAATGAGCCTCGGCACGAATCTTCCCCGTCTTCTCCAGTCGCGACACCGATCCACATGCCTCTGATAGCAGACATCAAGCCCGAACCACCGCCCATCGAAACTATACCAACCAAGAAACCCTTAAACATCCAAAAAGCAGAGAAACGAACGCGCAAATCAGTCGCACCTAAAGAACCACCAGTCACAGTCTATAAAGAGAAATGTTCTATCGCACCAGCACCCAACTTACCCAAACTTTATATCAAGAATAACGTCAACAATGGAAAGACCAAGATGGTCTTCCGTCAGAAAAGCAACTCGCCGACGAAGGAAACGCCTAGTCCGCTCGCTAGTCCAATAAAAGCCATCAAAGGCGACTCACCCATCTTCAACATACGCTACAAAAGTCTTTCGAACATCCACCAAGCAATGGAACTGGACGGGACGTTAGACTCCAGTCATTCTGGGGGGAGAACTTCGGGAGATTCCGGAAACGGGCCGAAGTTACCCGAGAAGCGATCTAGGAAGCTGAGCAGGCCTAAATCACTGACGAATTTAGTTTGGGAGCTGAAAGGAGGGCCGGTTGAGGAGAAACCAAAATCTAGGATAAAACACGAGGGCTACAAGAAGATGGGCAACAAGCTGTCGCTGGGCGCTCAGAAGAGAGTGCCGACACTGTATCTTTAATTTCTTGGTGAGTATGGTCTTATTGGTAAGTAAAAGAATAATCATACAATTATTTTTGGTGTAAATCCTACACACGATAAAGTATCTTGCCGATCACCGCTATAAACACCCTAAATATTTATGGATTAAGGCAGCATGGTGCATGTCTGCCTTGCGAAAATTAATGAAAGAAAGATGGCTTTATTGGGACTACAACAATAATAGTTATAAGTAAATAGCGTCCTCCTAGCTGTAATTGAGCAGCAAAATACCGACGGGCATAACATAGTGTAGAAGACTAGCGCCCTCTACGATGTCACCGACACTGCTTATTTCTAAATTGTAGTAGACTGCTACTAACCAAGAATTACTACAACGATTACGCCACAAAATCCCAGACCTTTCCATATAAATAGCCCTTTCTATTGGATGTAGAAATAACAAATCGAACGGCTAATATTTCAATTACGCCGGCATTACGGACGACCCTTGCACACACGGCATATCACGAAGCTAATACACGTTTGTTGATTTAAATTGCAAACTAAGATGGATCTTCACATCTTTGCGGCAATCCGCTGCAAATATGCTATGGCTTTTTAAGGAAAATAGGTACATATTTAAATTAAATGTCTCTCAATATTCTAGCTTTAATAGTGTTTAATATGTATCGAATTGTTAGTTTTTCCTTGGCATATTCATCTAAAGTATTTTACGTACCTATTCAAATTAATTTAATGTGTATGAATAGTTTCGATCCTTACAAAAATAGAAAACCTTTCCTTGACAATACCTTTCAAGGGTCTGAAAAAAAACTCTCCATGGTGTTTAACAATTTCTCATTTCTAAGTTTTAGATCCCAATACGCTGTCCTAGGCACTCGTAATTTAGGATATCGTAAAATTAATTAATCGTAACTTAGTTAATTGAAAAACAATTTTAATTCTCAAATATAACTGATGAACAATTAGCATCACTCATAAGTATTTTTAGGCAGCAAAATGCTTATTCCAATTCCTTTACTCCCTTGCTCAACTTCAAAGTTAATCCCAAAAATAAGTCAATGTCAAAAACATAATAAAACGCTACAGGTTCGTGTGACATTAAACCTGTCACCAGCAGAAGCCATTTGAGCTAAATGAACCTATCAGCTAATGCAGGGTGCGGCGACGCGCCCGTATTTCGCGCTGTACACGTATACATTGCTGTTTTTCCACGAAACATATTTATTATAATCTATCCTAGCACGCGAGGGTTAATGAATGTTAAAATTTTCATGTTAATTCTGAATACGGTTTTAAGTCGATTTATGATTGACTAATTCTTGGAGTGAAATTAATTAAAAATAGTGCTCAATGACCTAGTAGCAACATGTGTTTGTAAATTGTTAGGGTTGGATTTTCAAGTGGGGGAACCCATAGTGTGAATGTATTTTAAAGGTACAATGTTACATCCTGTACATAAAAGAGTATGTAGTACTATACTGTACTATAACTAACACTATACAGGATGTCCCACGAAAAGCAACATGGAGGGGAACTATCTTAAATATTTTACCGTAAGTTCCACCAGCCCGCAGTAGGCCAGCTTGGCGGGCTATATGGCCTAACCCCTCTCAATCGTACTACTCTCGACTGTAGAGGAGGCTTGTGTCCTGCAGTGGGACGTATTCGGATATAGATACAGATATGTACCAAAAATTGTATATCCTATAAATGTATTGAGAATGTATAAAGAGATTGATGAAAGTGGACGAAGCGAAACTAGTTTCTCAGGATCGCGCAGTGATAGTTATGTATATGTACGTATGTAATATTAAATAATGATAGCCTCCGCGGCGCAGTTGGTTAGACGTAGGCTGTGAAACGAGAGGCCGCGGGTTCGATCCCCGCACCGAGACAAATGTTTGTGAGGCCCACAAATATTTGTCTCGGGTCTGGGTGTTTGTGAGACCGAAAAGTCTCTCGTAGTTTCTGATACCTGCGATACAAGACTTAATTGATCTTAATGTGGGGTCAGGACTATGTAGGTGACTGTTGGGTATTTATTATTTATTTGTTTATGTTTTTTTCAGGTCCACGAATGTCAAACAGACATGACGCCGGAGTCCAGTACCGCGACGGATACAAACGAACAAACGAATTTATTACATTATTCTATAGATGGAAGTCACCGCGATGTTCTAGCGAAATATTGTTGAGAAACTACACCACGATAGCTTTTTTTTTAATTTGGCGCTATGTATTAGAATCTAAGAACTCTTCAAACGTTACAATGTCTCTTAAAATGATAAATATATTTCAAATACAGTACCTACTGCTGAAAGGGCTCCTGTACAATTGATAATTCGATATTCGGCTTAGGCCATCACCACGAAGGCTTTAAGTAAGACAGGAAATACTTCTTGTAAAGATATCTATGTTATGCAAGTTTCCCCGTTTTTCCTTACTTTTTTTTGTCAATTACAATTGTGTCAATGTATTTTTAATTTTCAAATCAGACAATAGACAAATAAGTCACATACATAGTCCTGAACCCACATTAAGATCAATTAAGTCTTATGTCATGGGTATCAAAAACTACGAGAAACTTTTTCGGTCTCACAAACACCCAGACCCAAGACAAATGCTTGTAGGCCTCACAAACATTTGTTTCGTGCAGGGATCGAACCCGCGGCCTCTTGTTTTACAGCCGGCGTCTAACCAACTGCGCCACGGAGGCTGTCAAATAGATTAAATTTGAGTTTAAAGTAGTAGACGAGCTATAAGTGGTGTAGTTTTTTAATTAACAGACAGAGTACTAATGGACCATCAAATAATTTAAAATCTAAATATCATCTAGATTTTCCAAAAAGTTATTTCGGTAACACTGGTTTTCATTATTTTAAACTATAAAAATATCCTTTTTGGTGAGGTCCAGTAAACTGCTGCGAAAACATAATAATCACATTTAATTTATTCAAGATATAATAATAAATTTAAACATAATTAAAAATAAGTACCATTTATTTTAAAAAGTCGGTAAACTCCAAAGCGAGTGAATTTATTAATATATCTTGATATAAATTTTAACATAAACGAGTTATTTAGTTTCAAAACACAAAATAAATTCAAATTTATAAAATAAATTAATTCATAATTATATGCTCTTTCAAATATTTTTGAAACTAAACGCAACTCTACAAGAATGTTCCAATTTAAATATACGAAAAAAACTTAAGTTTTGATCTCTTAATTATTATTAAAAATGTGTATTTATGAATTATAATGCCATATTAAAGATAATTTTCGGTGTTCTATCATTAGATTATAAGTTGGTTATTACTTAGAAGCTATAATGTCAGCCTATTTAAATAATAATATAGTGTTTTATTTAATTAACTATTTCGAACGTGAAAAGTATGTGAAATCTTGATCTAATTAATAAATAAATACACCCAACAGTCACATACATAGTCCTGACCCCACTAAGATCGAGTCTTGTGTCGAGGGTATCAGAAGCTACGAGAGACTTTTCCGTCTCACCCAACACCCAAGAAACAAAAACCTGTGGTTCACACATATATTTGTTTCGGTACGGGGATCGAACCCGTGGCCTCACGTTTCACAACCGGCGTTTCCGGTGTCTAACCAACTGCGCCACGGAGGCTATCGAATCGGATCTATAAAAATATTTTGCTATGCCTTTCACATTAACCAACATTAATATGGTTCATTATTGTTTTTCTAAGATGAATAGTCGCTATTATTTATTGTTAAACAGAAGGCTTATTGTGAAATCTTAATTTCGTTATTTAAAAAATATCTTGCACCATGCAAAAAGTGTATTAGGGTGTCTTGGGGTAACACCGTAATACATATAGGTCAGGATGGAAGGGGTGAAAACGTTAACTCCTATAAATTGTAGGAGTTTACGTTCTTACCCCTACGAACTACTATTACGATGATACCCTAACGCACTATATGTATTACCCGTCGGAAATATCTGTGGACCTGAATAATTGACGTCATTGGAACATAAGTTCAGCAACTTCAAAATATAGGTTAAACAAATTGAATTAAAATAGAAAAAATAATCAAAAATAGAATTCGTATCCATCTCAAAACATTTTTAATGTAAAATAACATAGTAGATAGGGGAACACAAAAAAATGAAATGTGAACCGCTTTCCAGCTAGGTTCACAGATATTTCCAACAGTTTATACACGTAAGTGTGTTCAAAAAATATTATTTTTAAATAGGCTGATGTTTTTAACCCTTAACTTGGCAAGAACGGAAAAATAAGAAAACATATATTATTTTGACAAATATTAGTTTGGTTAGGGTTAGATAGCATAGGAAAAATAAAATAAAAAATCTAGATATCCTAGGTTACGAGAAAACCTATGTACATCACAGTGTACATTGCCAAGTACGCGGAAATCTTCATGTAGTTTTGTTTGTACATTGTGATGCACATTGCCAGCTTCGTAATGAAATACATTTGTAATATTTTATTCTATATATTTTAATAAAAAGGACAAAACACAATGATAACCTCAATTACTTTGTATGAAATTTTCGGAAATAATTATATTTTTGCATCCCGGTCATCGAAATGCAAAAATATTTGTCATTTTTACACACGACAGTTGTCCTATCACTCTTGCAACACTTGCATCGCTATGTTTAGGCACCTACTTCCGGGAAATGGGTTCCCACTTGTTCAATTAAAACAAATAATGTATTTACTCTAATCAAAGACAAAATTTGAAGCAGTGGTATGAGTCTTCTAAGCTAGTACCAGCTACATGTATATGTTGACATATTTCTCGATATTCGTTATGAGGCATAAAGTCTGTAATTAGCAGGTATCTTGATCCTTCTACCCAATTATGAGGATAGACAGGCATCTACGCTATACCCACCATGATCAGAGTGGCTAAGAAGTTCTTTATTTCATCTCCTGTCAACGATGTAGGTCATCCTAGCTTATGCACTATCTATAGATTTGTTCTATGATCAGTGTCTGAGATAAAGTCTATTGAAATCTGTAATATTAACAATATGGTTTTGTATTTATGTCAGTTTGATGAAAGGCATATTAAATTTCTTAAAAACAAGCTGTGTGATGAAGTACGGCTTTGGATGAATCTCATAATCTAGAACAAATTTCATAGCCTTAACATTTTTGGCTACTTTTTTATAAGCTGTTATGTTGTGGCTTAGAAGTGGTAAGTTGTTCCTATTGTCGACTGGCATTGCTGGGTAAAGTGCCTGATTATTCAGCAGTAGTGTTTTGTAAAAATTGTATGGGTTCCAAATAAATATCATGTAATATCTGCTCGTGTTCGGCGTTGGGGGATTACTGAGAGACTTATAGAGACACTACTGTATTCTTTATTAAAGTCTGTCAAACTATTTAATTTAAATTAATTTGTTAAAGTTAATATGCCTATGAAAGTAAATCAAAGGTTATGGAGAAGATTGTATGCAAATAAAAGGTGCTCTACCGGATGTAGAGTTATCCTCAGAGCTGATATTTTCACAACAGTTAATGCCACTATGTTATGCGAGTTAGTTAGTTTTTGTTCTATGGGCAAGATATAACAAATAAATGTCAAAACAAACACAAATAAACGAAACACACACAAATTAACAAACGAATACCCGCAAATTAACCAAAACCCAATGTTCTATAAACCTGGCAATGTACAGCGTGGTTACCATAGTTTACCATTGGTACTTTATCGCGTTCTTGGAAATGTACATTGTGATGTACATACACTTATTTCATTCGAATACAAGAGCTTGTTTGTAGTTAGCTACGTTAAAAGGCATTTATTGAATAATTTAAGCTTTATACATAATAAAAAACAAAACATATTGTCAAGTTTAGATGAAAAAAGTTGAATAAAGCTAAAATAATATCACGGTGTCGCGAGGATGAGCTCGTGGCTTTTAGTTTTTTTTTATTTAGACATTTATATTACAGTGCAGTCTCGACAAAATAATTGTCTAGTGATTCTACTGTATATAACAATATATTCACAAAAAAAGAGAAGAAAAAATATTCAATAAACAAAGAGTAATAATTTTTGAAAATGTATGTACAGTGGGATGTACGGTGCCAAGTTAAGGGTTAAAAGTCATGTAAACATACTTTTAAGTATTTATCGATTAAAAGTACACGTTTGCATCTGTAAATTATCACATTATAATCGCATTAGCTAAATAAATTCTTCGTATTACAATATTTTAAAAAAATACAAAAAAAAATGTTGAGTAAAATTTAAACCAAAAACGCGAGGTGCCTTATTATGAGTAAATTAAAAGAAACTTCATGTTTTTGCTACATTATTATATTTTTTTAATTAAGGTAATGCAGTCACAAAACGTTTTTAATTTTTGACAGTTGATGTCAGATTATCAAATATTATTTGTCTTTATATATGCATTTATATTTTTTACAGTCTCTAGCATAAGTATAGCTGTAATTTAAATTTAAACCTTTCCAATATGCTTTTTCTAGACATATTTCGGCCTTTCGCTGAGTGTCTATGCCTGCTTATCTGTCGTAAACATAGACAATTAAGTAAACCTCTTCGAAATACGATAAACTTCTTGGATTTTCAAAATAATTTTGAATCTTCGATATGTTTATCGATTAATCAATGGTTTTATTACCCAAATATCCATTAGATTTTTAAGCTCTTTATGTCGTAGTTTTTTTTATTGTCATTAGATTTAAGCCAATGAATGTTGTCAAGTCTCGAAGGATCTTGTAATACATTACGATATAAATAAACAAAAAATATTTTAAAATTATTGTTTTTATTTTTTATTGCCTTAGTGCGCCACTGGTCATTTGTGGTATACACATGCTTAATTTTTAGCAATTTTCATTGAACACACGATGACACATAAAATAAAATATACTACGCACAAAAATTTAAGGATATTTTTTTTATAAAATTTTTTTGGTGTTTTTTGAGAGTCTGTATCTTGGAGAAAATTGATTGTTAAGAAATTCGGAAACTAAAACATGGAAGCTTGAAATGTCTATTTTGCAGATTTGTGCTCTATTTCTTGATTACTTGCTAAGTTGATAAGCAATCGTAAGAAAACCAACGAGAAAAAAAAAACCAATTTTTTTCTGGATTTCAAAACCGTGCATTTACATGGGTAGTATTTTTTTGGTGACATCATTATAAAATTCCCGTAGATAATTTAATTGCCTTTAATTTGATATACCAGAAACCTCCGTGACATGATTTGGAGCTGACTTATGTATAAGTGTAATACATTATGTATTACACTTAAGTACAAGTTTCGAGCCTCTAAAATACCTTAATACAGGAAAAGCGACATCTGTAATTTATTTACAGAGTTACTGTTCTTTAATTCCTGCTTGCTACAATAGATGTCGCTTTCAGCTTTACAGTTAGCCATGTCGAAGTTTCATTGAGCACACCTAGATGACGCCTATAGGCATTTTAAGAAGCAACAGTAAAGACAACATAATTAACGTTATCCAATGATTATGATACATACATACACTTAAAGGAACCTTTTAAGTGTATTTTATAGATCAAATAAATTTTTCATCTTCTGATCCGTATCAGCCCATATACGTCCCACTGCTGGGCACGGGCCTACTCTACAATCGAGAGAATCGATTGAGAGTGGTTAGGCCATATAGTCCACCACGCTGGCCTAGTGCGGGTTGGCGGACTTACATACCGTAGAAATTTTGTGAAACGTCATCACGTCGGGGTCACCACTGTAATGTGGTGTTAGAGAGAGAAGTAACATACCGTAGATTTTTTTTTTAATCGCTATGGTTTTCAGCTTTCCTCACGATGTTGTCCTTCACCGTTAAAGTGCGTGGTGATTGACTATCAATACACACATAACTCCGAAAGTCAGGGGTGTGCCCTGGGATTTGAATCCGCGACCACCGTGAACATGTAGGCAGCCGCGTCTGGTCCGTTACCAACAGGCCACTACGCACATCTTCTGATAATTGCTTATTATTTTACCAACACCATGCACAACTTTATAAGAGCAGAATTCTGAGACGGAAATCTCAGGTTCAATGCTAGGTCACATACCTCTCACTTGTAAAGTATACTTAACATTTAATTCCTACTTTCAATAACAGTGAAGAATACTTACATACTTTAGATCAAAAGACTCTCGTAATTTCCGATAAGACACAAAACAAGCAAGAATGCTAAGCATTGCTTTGTAATTCATGATGTTTGGTTTTGCAACTGTCCATTAGGAGTCGCATCGCTTACCATCAAGCGAATGGAATGCACGTCTCGCTATTAAATGGAATAATAAAAACGACATAGCTAAGAGTGATCCGTGGTGTCAGGACTGCATGTGTAACTGTTAGTGTATATATTTATTTTTTTATTTATATTCTTTATTGTACACAAAATATAACAATAGGTATATAGAGACAACAAAACAACAAAGTACAAATGGCGGTCTTTTAGCACTAAGGCAATCTCTACCAGACAACCATTGGATGGATTTATGAGGAGGAAGAAAGGGCAGTGTATTTTAGATTATGGGGGTCATTATACCCAAATCCGTGTGTTAATTTAGATTATGGGGGCCAGTCCTCCCAAATCCGTCCACTCGTGCCAATAACGGACACACATCACGTTATCTCTTGCCTTGAGAATTGAACCTTGCACATATCCTACTTTCCATATGACGACATAATTCAGGGTTATATCTATTATATTAAAGTCTGCGTTGTAGAAAATATTTCTATCCCGGGCTTTTGCAATTTAGTTATGAATGATGACGTCGATTTTTATGGAAAAGCCTAATAAGATTTATTTGTGACTGCACAGCAAATATACTACCCTACCTTTCACACTCGAACTACAAAGTGACTTTAATACACTTATTTATATATACAGGGTATACTGCGACCGAAAACGAAGCCAGATGGTAGTATTAGTGACTTCAGACACAATGCAAGTAAACATTTCGCGTAAATTTTTACATATCGTCGTCGTGTTTGGGTGATAAATACATAGTTTTCCTAAAATTATGATTACACCTTTTTATTATTAAGGACGCAAAGTACACAAGGTTTTAAATTACATTTTTCGCAAAAACTAGGTATTCACCATCCAAATACGAAGATTTTAAAAAAATTGCAAAAAAAAATTCTGGCATTTTTTGCAATATTTTTAGTTGCATTGTGTCTGTAAACACTAAAACTACCACCTGGTTTCGTTTTCGGTCGCAGTCGTGATATACCCGGTATAAATAATAATAAATAATATTTTTTGGAACAAACAGTTTCGTATAAAATGCTATAAAGAGTATAAACTAAAACAAACGATACAAATGGGTAACTCACAACGTTGTCCTCAAATTAAGTAACATTATGTGTTTAAATTATATACAGTAGTTATTTAAAACAGTTGTTTAGAGAAAGAAACAAGTCAAAATAACTAAAATAAAACAAACAACAAATTATTCTAAAATGTATTTACATAATTACAATTGATTTAAATAATCAAACGAATAAATTTAAGATTAACTTTTATGCTTCGATCATGACCTGGGTACGAGCTTGCATACAAATTAAAGCGGTTCTTTAGAGACAGATATATACAGGGTATATCAAGACCGCGATCGAAAACGAAGCCAGGTGGTAGTATTAGCACAGAATACTAAGTATTAGTAACTTCAGACACAATGCAACGAAAAATTTCGCAAAAAAAATCGTCAACTATTTTTTTTGGTAATTTTTTACTTATCGTCGTATTTGGGTGATAAATACATAGTTTTCCTATAATAATGATGTACACCTTTTTTATTTTTTAAGACGCAATGGTACGTTAGGGTCTAAATTACTATTTTCGCAATAACTAGGTATTTACTACTCAAACACAATGATTTTTAAAAAATTGCAAAAAAAATATCTGTCACTTATTTTGCGAAATTTTTATTTGCATTGTGTCTGTAACCACTAAAACTACCACCCGGTTCCGGTTTCGCTCGCAGTCTTGATATACCCGGTATATGTATAAGCTCTTATACCCGACTATCCATTACAATATGTATACCCTCTTGATAATGTCACTGTAATGCATCCAATATACGGGTTATATGTCTCTTTTTCACCATACAGCTACATACAGGCGGATGCTAAAATCTTTTCACCAACTTAATATTCGCTATTTCTCTCGATCTTTAGCATTCCCGACTGTACTAGCATTGGCTCGTATAATTTCCTCGACGATACCAAGATAGGTGTTATCACTAACATTGTTTTATTTACAGTCCATTATATTACTTTAATCCGAAGACACACATTTCTGAATTTCGTTTTTACGTACGAAGGAAAACATGATCAAGAATTCTGTATACATGATAGCGTCCACAATAAATAAATGTTCAATTCATACGATATTTTCCTTTACCATTAAATCAAGCGATAACAAATTTAAATTAATGTTATAGAATTGTCATTTATGGTAAATACGCATTTAGCCCTCCTAAATGTCCATCATCTCGTTTCCTCTGCTGTTCTAACCTCTCCTCATAATTTCCGTCGATACCCAAACCCAGTCTTTCTATCAGCTTCTCTCCCTTATCCCCGTGAAGTTCCACGAACTGCTTTCGTCTCTTCAAAGCCACTTCAGGGTCGAAGATCCAGACCTTCTGATCGTGGATGACTGGGTAGCCAATCAAATTGGTTCTGACGAAGTCCGATACGAGTCCAGGGGAGACTTGGGATACGGCTGGATGGAGTAGGCTTATCGTGAGCAGGGATATCTGAAAATGAAGAAATGTGATTTTTATTGCTGTATGCAGGATTATAATAGATGGTATTCCTTCGGGCCTATGTTAAGGGGACTTCTTGTGACTGAAGATTTATTTTCCTTTGCCATTACTGAAAGTTTCCTATCTTGGCCGTGATTATTTTTGACGAAGTTTATATTGTATACTGGCAGGTATAGGAACAGGTCGATGTGAAGATCATTAGGGGTGGCCTATGTCCAGCAGTGGACTTCCTGTGGCTGAAGAGAAAGAGTGAGAGAGAGAGGTATAGCAAAATGACTACAGTGCA
Organism: Deilephila elpenor; assembly: GCA_949752805.1. Taxonomy (NCBI): domain Eukaryota; kingdom Metazoa; phylum Arthropoda; class Insecta; order Lepidoptera; family Sphingidae; genus Deilephila; species Deilephila elpenor. The sequence goes on along the minus strand of OX457118.1, from coordinate 8,316,161 downwards.
AATGATAAGAAGTCTTCTTTAAATTGTTTAATCTGCTCGAATTAGATGTAAACAGGTGAACCTTATGTACACTCTTAAGTCACACTATGACTAGTTTTGAGCCTTGTGTGTGGTGGTGACTGTCCGAGCGGATTCAGGTTTCTTTCCTAATTTCTAAATCCAGTCATTTGATCAAGGAACACTGATTTAGGGAAAACACAGTCATCGGACAAATCCAAGTATATTTCAATCAATTTCCTCTGAAACAGCCTTAAATCTCTATTCAGCTTATATCTAAATCTTACCGCCCGCTTGCATGACGTCTATATTGTCTTGAAAATTCAATATATTTCTATTGAAAATTTCACTAATTAAATTATCGATACGCGCACTCAAAATCAGGACCTCAAGATCTATTGTCCATATCCAATAAACCTTTTTAAATTTACCATTCATTAACACATCGGATTTCATAATAAATTTCGCAAAATACCGAATGTTACATACATAGATGGTAATCATTGACGCAACAAAAACGAAATTGTTCTCTACAACCAAATAAAAAGTATGTTAATGTATTTCCATACAACTTTTTGCAACTTGCTTTTTACATAATCTTGTATCCTTAAAAATATATTATAACACAAAAACAAAGATACTTAATTCTTTTAATTAAAGAACCGTAATACATGTTAAAAATATATTTAAATTAGTAATGATTTAAGTGGAAGAACATAATTAGGTGAATAGTACAAAAACGAGTCGTCTCTCGGTATAGGGAACTTCCAAGGAATTTTCAGTCGAGCATATACTTGGTACTAAATACATATACATCCCTACATACCATAAACTCACACCTTTTTCCCCAGAAAGGGTATGCAGAAGTGCCACCACATTTCGCCTTGCAAAAAAATTAATCAAAATATTCGTTTTTTATATGATTACAGCATGTATGGTCTATCAATGATGAGGTGCAATGTACGATATCCATTAATTTCCAGTTTAAAGAATATATTATGCATTAATAATTTCTCTAACAGACTGATGACATAATTATTTTCCGAAAAAACATAAACCAAATCGTGTAGCGACAACCATAAAAATAACACATTGAAGGATATTTTTTCCAACACACCACTAAAATCACGAAAACTATTTTAAACTCACAGATACTCACTAAAACAATCTTCATTTTCCCGCGTTGAAAGAACAACTTTACCAAAAAACAATTACACAAAAACTTTAACAACTTCACAAAAACAATTGCCCAAAAACAATTTCAACCAACGTCCGACTATCACGAACGGTCGGGCCAACTGAATCAACTGTTGCGACTCCACTTTTACATTTTAATGTGGACTATATTACTTAATACTAGTCATTATGTTATTACAACACTAACCGGGTTTAGGATATCGATATTTGCTGGTTATGTCGATATTTTTGTCCATAAAACATCATGTATTTACGTATTATAAAGTTAATGGGCAATCAATTTCTTTTTGAGGAGGCTTTTGTCGTATTGAGAATGTTTTGCGAAACCAATATGAGTCTTATTATTGTGTAAATAAACATTAAATTTACAAAAGCTCACGCCTATATTTCTGGTGAGATAATGGAGGTGATACTAATTTTAAATACAATTAGTCGATACAACTGCGCTTCCCATCCTGAGACATAAGATTTTACATACATAAACTCACGCCTTTATCCCCGAAGGGGTAGGCAGGGGCGCCACCAGGACACCCACATTTCGCCTTGTATGTTCCGTCCCATGATGTGATAGGGGGCGAGCCTATCGCCATATCGGGCACAAGTTCCTGACTCCGGGCTGATAATGAATAGAAAAATACCACTTTGCCCGACTCGGGACTCGAACCTGAGACCTCAGCTTTGTAGCCGTACCGTAATATAACTACGCCACCGAGGCAGTCACATAAGATTTTTAGTCTCATTACGTCCAGTAGTTACTCTGGCAGTATATAAATCCGGATGCAATCGGGCCGGCATAATTGTGTCGACTGACCAATAGCCGTACCTAATACAAAAACAAATTTTGTTTACGATGTCCGCTGATAATACCTCGATGGATTCGAACCTCCCATCTCTAGGTGAGTTCGGTTCTGTGCCAATTAAGCCATCGTTCACTGTTTTTTGTCAAATATTTTAAAAGGATTTTATAATATAGATTCATCGGATTCTTAAAATACCCAGACGTTTCGTCATAACTAACATAGTTATTTGCTTAGTTTTCTTTTTCCAAATGTTTAAATAATAATTATTACCGTGATCTCTTATGAAACTGAAGAGTCGAGACACAAAGCAAAAATTAAATTGATTGACAGTTGGCCTCTAATGAAAATCACAATAGCATAGCTTGTTCAAAATTTAAATACGACTAAAAAATGAGTGTGATTAATGAGCAAGCATTTTATTACTTTTTTAACATCACCCTTAAACAAATAAGTCATCTTTGACACCCTCCGTGGCGCAGTTGGTTAGACGCCGCCTGGGAAACCAGAGGCCGCGGGTTCGATCCCCGCACCAAGAAAAATGTTTGTGCTGCCCACAAATATTTCTTTCGGGTCTGGGTGTTAGTGACACCGAAAAGTCTCTCGTAGTTCTGATACCTTTTTTTTTTTTTTTTTTTTTTTTGTTTCGAGAGGAAAAGCTATTAAGCTCCCCTTTCGATACCCCGGGGGAGGTCGAAAGGGGTATGTCAGTGTCACTGGCCTTCCAGCTCGGAACAATGCGGATGTTGTGACCGAGCTGGGTCCCTAACAATATCTACGCCAGCATACTGACTAAAAACCCCTCGTTAATCGTCACACGCATTGTGGGCAGTACCGGACATCCCAGGGCGAAAAGCGCCCCGATTTACGTCCGCATTACCGCCCCGCGCAAAACCATCGCTGGTCCTTCAGTGTAGGATGACACCCACTTACGCCTATTTTTTGGACGCCCGTTTAAGGTGTTGTGGGCGTCCCTGACAGAGACGAGGCTCTATCTTGCATCTCGGAGTCGTTATACGTGTGGGCACACCGCCCCCGCAGTGTGCCCAGCGACTCCGATGACCCCTTTATATGGGCAGGGAATACCGTGGCGGAATTCTTGCACCCCCGGACCACAGGGCAACGGCGCCAGTTCAGCCGTTTATCAACTGGCGCCTCCTTCTTTGCGGGCGGCGGCGAGCGGGATCGTTCCGCTCACGATCCCGGTCCGCGCTCTCCTTCCGCGAGATCACGATCTCGCAGAACGAGAGCATCGCCTGCCACGACCTCCGACTCTCGACCATGGAGGGAATCACGGCCGAGAGCGAGAGGTCTACTCCGACGGCTGCACGGAGTATTCTGCGCTCAACACCCCAGGCTGGGCACTCCGAAAGAGTGTGCTGGGCTGTGTCCTCCGAGCAGTTGTCACAATGGTGACACACAGCGGTCGCTTCCTTTCTTGCCACCCGCCACAGGTATCTACCGAAGCATCCATGCCCCGATAGGACCTGTGTCAGGCGGAACGTCAACACGCCGTGGCGCCTGTTCAGCCACTGGTCAAGAACAGGACGCACTGCCGCAACGATCCACTCACCAGCACTGGGATTGTCCAGCCTGGAGCGCCACTCCTCCACGGCGGCCACGCGCAGGGAGGCCCGTTTGGCCTCGACCTCTCTTAGGGCTGGTAGTTCCCCTCGACGAGACGCTTCCTCCCGTAGTTCTGATACCTGCGACATTAATTGATCTTAAGGTTGGGTCAGGACTATATATGTGACTGTTGGGTGTATTTATTATTTATTTATCTATCATTTACTGGCATGTCGCGAAATTTTAAACTACAAATGAAATTTAAAAAATATTTATTTAACGCAACGTTTGAGATATGTTTTCATAATATAAACAACAAGCATTTATACTCTAATAGTATTAACATGTCCAATAAATAAAATGTGAAAACAGCAAAATTCTTATTATTTTCGTAAGAGCGGTTTCGGCGGCAGAAGATCATAAGCGACCTTTAGCGTTACACTCTAGACACAAAACAAAAATGACATTGATTGACAGTTGGCCTCAAGACAGAACCGCTTGTTCCAAATTTAAAAACGGCAAATTTAAAAGACAAATGACTGGCCAGAGAGCAAGCATCTCAATATTATTCTCCTCCGATTATAATAGTCACCATATTGTATACCCCGACACTTGCGGACACCCAACAACATAAGGACATTCATATCCGCCGGAAATCAACCACAGTACACGACACACCTGATGGTATAATTTTTTTAATTGTTGTTTCATAATTTAATGAATAAGTTATCTGATAGAGAAGACGCTTTTCTCGCGTCCATTGTCACAATTATATCGCTCCCGTTAAAATGCTCGGTGGTATTAAAATGCGTGCCACTGTTGATCCTAGCTTACAGGAGCTGCAGTGCCGGCGTGAGGGCGGGAGACTTCAAAATAAAACCGCTCTTATTACATCCGGATATACCCTGTATCTACGAACCTTGAACAAAACGTGACACATTTCGTGTCTATGTCAAATCCTTACCCGTTATGTATGGTGAGGCTGTCAGGGCTTATATGTCTTGTCATTAACATTATACCTACTCTACTGGAAAACCATACGAATTGAAGCAACATACCTTAGGTCTTTGGACGATCGGGTTGACCGAATACGGTCTGTACTTGTTAGACTTCTCATAAAGAACTATGAAGTAAACGAGTTTCCTTACTATTCTCCTTCACCGTTGAAGCAAGGGATATTATTTTGTTTATTCATTCAATTGGACTGCCACACGAGCTAAGGTTACTTCATGGTAAGTGATCACTGCCAATGAACATCCACAACGCTTGGATCATAGATGTGGTCCATTAAACCGGGAGGGGAGCGGGAAGCAACAGTGTACTGATTCCGCGTTCTGGGCGACTTTACTTACCTAACTCAACCGTACAAAATCACTTGACCAATAACACTATTCATCATTATTATTCTAAATTATCTATGAACTGCTCTGAATTGAGCTGCGCTGCAACCTCTGTATAATTACTGTATTTTAATTTTTTTATGAAAAAAGCAACGCTGGAGTTTCTTGCCCGTTCTTCTCTGGCGAAAACAGCCTTGTGAACCGGGTGGTAGTGGAAAAAAGAGACTGAATCTAAATAATGTATGACATTTCATGGGTTCAATAAAATATTTTCATTCTCGTTTTCATTTTGATCAAGGATTGGAAGAGGAAAGGGCTATTGAACATACCGCAATCTTACTCACCGAACGAAACGGGACAGCAAATCTGACACTTAACGTCGTTCTCCTGTGAGACAGTGATACCCCCGGACAAGCCTGCCCATTCATGCTGAGTCATGACTCACAACAGCGTGGCTCTACCACTTATATTAATCACCGGTTTTGAATAATATTTTTATCTACCATACTTGTGAAAGCTTTTGCAACGCAAGCCAAGGTCTTCTTATTAATTAAACTTTAGTATAATATTACTCAAGTGTTGGGAGATTTGATGACGCCATAATAGCTAAGATTAAAGCAATACTTCATTGAAATACGATTGCTTAGGCTCGTTTCTATGTGTAAGACCTTAATATTTTAAGCTATGTATGGGCCTGCCTCCGTGGCGCAGTACTACGGTACGCTTACAACACTGAGGTCGTGGGCCCGAATCCCAGATCGGACAAATTGTTATTGAATTTTTCTATTAATTATTATCAGCCTGGAATCAAAGAATTCCCGCTTCCAACAGGTCTTTATGGCGATCCATGGGGGGCTTATGTTCAGCAGTGGACTTCCTGTGGCTGAAGAGAGAGAGAGAGAGAGCCAGGAAGTTGTGACCGATATGGCGATAGGCGCGCCCCCTATCTTGCGACGGAACGCACAAAGCGAACCGTGGGTGTCTTAGTACCACCTCCGGCCATCCCTTCTGGGAAAAGGGCGTGATGTTTGTACGTGTGGTTGTGTACACAGTCGGCAATACTTAATATCAGAATAGCGCCATCTATCGACAAAGTAAGATAGCGCTTCTGTTACAACTTGCACAGATTTTTTAAGCATTACACTGAACAGAGCGCTATGAAAATCTTTAGGGGAGGCCTATGTAATATTGGGCTCCCTGTGGTTGAAAAATGAATAGTTCACTTAATTTAAGTCTCGTAAATTAAATATTATAATTAAACACTTAGGTCATCGGTCACTTGTCTAGACTTTCTGGAGTGTTTCATGCTTTCAATGGTATTATTTTCCTACGTCCAGACTAATATACTATTTTATCCCCATATTTTATTATTAAACATATGCATTTTTTAAGTATTAGCTTGATATGCGTGGTTACATATTGTGCTTTTAATTATTCTAATGAAACTTTTTCACGTGTTGTATTAAGCCTTATGCCATATTTCTTTTGCTTCATAAAAAATATAAACGTCAAACGCTCAACCGTGATTGGCGCAACACGAACTGTTTTCCCGGCGCTGCCACCAATCGCACGTGCGCGAAAAAATCAATATTTCCAACAATTTGACATTTTCGTATATTTTGCAGTTTCATAATTAAATTACGCAGGAAAATGATGCTCGAATATGATGATGATTTCTTTTTCGAAGAGGACAAAATGTAAGTGATTTATTTATTTTAATATTTGCTTTTTAATGTTTTGATTTTCATTTTTATTTAGTGTTTGATTTGGTCTGTCCCAGTGCGCAGTACGCGTTACGTTTTGCGTAAAAATATTTTATGAATACTATATTTTTCCTTTATTTGTATGTAATCTAAAAGCTTATATTATCTGGTGAATACCAACATCGCAAATTTGTTTTTTTTTATGCACTTGAAACTCTATGTTTTTTATTTATCAAAACAAAGCACAGCTTTTTTATAACATTATTAAAATAAATTACACGCGTTACAACCAGAATCGCATTTTAGTATTTTTTTCATATTATGTTTATGTTTGCGGAATATTTTTTTAATAGGTAACCTAGTGTTCAACTATGTAACTAGCTCGAGTTGTAAAGTAGATGTGATTGAATTCGTAAATAATATATTTTTACTTCGAAATAAACAATAGGATACTGTGGTCTTATTTTTAAAGATCCCGAAAAAAGCACAGATAGTCTTCAAATTAAATTAGGTTTCCATACTTTGCTACTCAGTGAATGGAGTTCGTTCTAAATTTAAAACATATTAAGGAGACCTTTTTCGAGACCTAAATCAAAATAGAACAGTTTTAATTTTCATTCTAGTTAATTCACCCTAGTTTAATTTTTATAGCTTGCAATTCCGCATAAGTACGCGTATATCCGACTAGAGATAGAATAGCCATCGATGTTTTACATCAGCCTTGCAATCATTCGATTTACATCTCTATGCTTCAGAATTACAGTTCAATTTTCATAGCTTGGGATCACCTAAGTTGATCACGTGTGATAACGCTCTAGCAATCGGTCATTTGATTTTGATCCCTAGACCGCAAGTCATATGGTTGATTTCCAATTGATAAATAAATCTACATAGAGTTTCCCACTAAAATCAATATTATTATCAGCTGCACACATCCTCTTGTTTCAGTTTATCAGTTTAGTTTGGAAGTTTGTGTGAAGTGGTAATGTGGCAACAGGGAAGTGACTATTTCATATTCAACGACCCCAGAATTCAACCGCAATTCGCAATGACACATAACGCTTTTGAAGATAAAATGTAATTTGTTTTTATTTTCTTTATTGCACTGTTTGTTGCTACCATATGGTTTTTATGTTGTATTAAAAATGGAATGTATCTGTCTGTATTGGCATGTTTTCTGTAATCTCTACTTAGGGAGAGTCAAGGAAATACACTCAATAGTCTTCATAATGATGACACAACACTAAAATATGTCTTGTCGGGTATAGGAAAGCATCTGCTCTTCGTATATGTATCGTAAACAAAATGTTGTTGATCATACAAAGATTTGTCTTGATTTAGGATTCAAACTATTATTTTCCAGCAGTATTACTTACCTCCCTTTATTTTAAAGTAGTTTTATTCAGTAAAGTCACAACTTTACAACTTTTGTCACAAAAAAATATGCCGATGCAGACAGATATTAAATTGAAAAATCAAACAGAAAAGTTTTATGAGTTTATAAAAACACGATAAATAAGGCACTATTTTGAATTTCCTTTGGTAACGTGCGTGAAAATCTCTAACTTTTTTTAATATTTTTTACAAAGCAATCAAAAAGGAGACGTTCCAAACAACGCTTTATTAATGCAAATTGACGAGAAGTAAGTTTTTACAAAAAATAATTTAATATGTTATTTTTATTTTGTTTTCTTTTTAACTTGTGAATTTTGATTCAGTGCTACCATTACTTTTGAAGAAGCGTTGAAACAAGTCGACGAGATACAAATATTTGAAGAGTAAGTATTTTATATTTATAAAATAGAGAAAACCTTGAACAAAAAAACACTAATGGACCTCGATCAATGAAATGAAAATAATTTATTGAATCCATTAAAATGTTCAACATTGTTTAGACTCAGTCATTTTTTGAACTACCACCCGGTTCGGAAAGCGGTTTTCACTAGAGAACAACGGGCAAGAAACTCTAGTATTGCTCTTTAAAACCAGTTTACAATGTATGATTATTACAAAAATTACAAGTTGGTTTAAATCAGAGCAGTTCATTAATAATAATAATAATCATATAAACATTTTCAGCTATAGACAGTCCAGTGCCGATCATAGCATTTCTAAGAACATTACAAGACAGATCATTGCCTCTAACTATTTAGTTGACGACTATTCATGAAACGACTGTAAAAAATAAAATATGATCATCTTCAGCCATTGAAAGTCCACTGCTGGACATAGGCCTGTTGAAGCGAACTGTTGGAAGCTGCCTGCATCCAGCCATCCTTTATTGGATCGCCTACTTTGTAGTGTCATAATACACTACAATATTAATTGTAGCGTCAAGCGTACATGTTCTAGTTCCTATCTATACAAAACTTTGAACCGCCGATTGGCGCAGAGGTTAAGTTTGTTTCCTGCGCGATAGGTCGCGGGTTCAATTCTCGCAGAACTGTTCGCATGCGTATATATATGTACATATATAAAAACGAAGTTACCTGTTGGTAACGGACCGAAGGCGGTTGCCGAAATTGTGGTTGCGGGTTCAAAGACGCTGTTTGCGGGTTTGATTCTCAGGACACAGTTCTGACTTTTAATCACAGTCGTATGTTTATTAATAGTAAATTTCACGAATGCTGAAGAAAAACATCGTTAAGAAACCCGCACACCATAGATATTTCTATGGTATGTAAAACCCGCCAACTCACACTAGGCTAGCGTAATGGACCTCTCAATCAATCTCTCTCTTTAGTGGGCCGTATGGTATTTAATAATATGGTATATGTGAGAAGCCGCCTGGGTACCACCGAACAGCAGTGTAAATGCGCTTTTGTGTCCCGGTTTGAAGGACATTGTAGTCAGATTAACTACTGGTCATATTGAGACTTAACATCTTATGTCTCAGCATAGCGAGGGCAGTAGAATGCCAAGCATTGCCTTGTAAATCATGGTGTTGTTTGGTTTTGCCACTGTCCATGAGCGGTCGTGTCGCTTACCATCAGGCGAATGGCATGCTCATCTCACCATTTATCACAATAAAAAAACGTATATGACCTAAATTTTTACTAATATAATGTTTTTAATACAGAAAACTTCACGACCATGTAGATGGTAATTCTAGTCCAGATTGCATTTACAACGATTTACGACAGGACAGATATATGATATATCGCCAAGATTTGATGTAAGTGTTCATGAAATATATAGCAATAGTTGCATAGCTTTAAGGCGTCCACATATCCGTTCCGTACGCATCGGACGCATCGCATCAAACGGATTGTTTACACCTAGTGGTCTATTCTTTGGTTCACACCATTGAGTTATAATGTCGGCAAATCCGATCACTGCTGATACTGTGGACGCATTGTAAAAAAATATCCGTTTAATGCGATCCGTCCGTTATGTGCGATCCGAATATGTGAACGCCTGCCTTTATAGTATGTTCACTGCTAATTTCAAATCCTAGTATTTAGATGTAAGCTAGCTGTATCCCAAATGTTATTTTAAAATGCACAGTCTTTTTGAGTACTTCTATGTTTTTCAGATGCAGAAGTAGAGAAGCTAAATCACGTGTGAATAAAATGTAGTCTAAATGCTAGATAAATAAATATTTAAACTGAAACTTAGCGTTTTATTTTCTAGACCCTTCTAGGTAGATTAATGCCAGATTATTTTTAATTATTAAATATAAAATAAATATAGCTAGTCGTAAATTAAGTAAACCTAAAAGAATAATACTTTTTAGATTTACAATAATTAAAATGAAATCATAATACTGGTCCACGCATAGCATATAAAAAAAATTGCAAAATATTACGTGTCGTATCGAAAACTATATAGAACCTTTGGGTAACGTGTCGTGTCAAAAACTACATAGAACCTATACTTGAAAGTATAGCTGATACTAGCTGATATGAAACTGCAGATATTTTTACGGGTTTGGGTTAAACGACATAATATATTTATAATATAATTTTAAAAACAGCATCTTCTATACAGTGGTATTAAGTAATTTTGCAGTAATAAAATGATTTTAACATAAGTTCATGGTAAAAACTGTCGTTAAAAATTCAGTCTTTCTGTACTCGTACTTCTGACAACTTAAATACTTAATTGTTTAATGATTGATCGAGTAGTTAAAGAGCGAAATCGTAACAAACTAACTCACTTTCGTATTATTATGTAAGAATAATCATAGACAATTTGACTAATTTTCAGGGGGATGACAGTGACATCAGGCAGCGTATGTCTAAGCAAAGATGATAAAAACCTCATCGGAATCAGTATAGGCGGCGGAGCGCCTTTGTGTCCATGCCTTTATATAGTCCAAGTAAGTTATACTAAACTATTTGAGAGCCTCCGTGGCGCAGTTGTTTAGACGCCGGCTGTGAAACGAGGGGATGTGATTCATCGAGACAAATGTCTGTGTGCTCTACGTGTATTTACTTCGAGTCTAAGTGTTTGTGAGAATGAAAAGTCTTTCATAGCTTCTGATACCCACGACACAGGACTCGATCTTAGCGTGGGGTCTAGACCGTGTATGTGACTTCTGAGTATCTATAGTAAATTCTAATACCGAAATAATTAATTAATATTGTAATATATCGATCCTTAGCAGCGCACTGTTGAGCACGAGACTCCGCTACAATCAAGGGTTTGATTGAAAAAGCTTAGGGCATATTCTACCTAGCTGGCCTAATGCGGTTTGGCGGAGTTCACTTGTAATTGGCAGGCGAATCGTAAGCATCGAAAACATTGTTATTACATAATAAGTTTAGCTCAATTTTATTTTACGTTTCGACTGCCTATTATATAAGTTGTATCTTCAAAATGTAAATCCGTTATTGGCCGTAAGATAAGTAAACCAGTTGTATTATAGTAGTATTAAGGGCTGTGGATTTTATGTGAATAAATAAAATAAAAATAAAATACCGTAGAAAATCTTGTTAAGATCACGGTATGCAAGTTTTCTTCACGATATTTTTCTTCACCGTTAAAGGGTTATAATATTACAGATATTTGATAACACGCCAGCGTCGAGAGAAGGGACTTTGCAAAGCGGTGATGAGTTGGTGGGAGTAAATGGGCAGTCAGTGAAAGGAAAAACGAAAGTGGAGGTGGCCAAAATGATACAATCTGCCAAGGTATTATTATCTTTACACCCAATTAAAGCAAAGCTAAAGAAATGTTACGATTTTAGTAATATGTGTGGATATGTTTACTGTTTTATGCTTGGAATAAATAGTAACGCTTATTATATTTTGGTGTATAGGTAAATAATATGTATTCTTTGCTCAAATATTATATTCAGTTAAAGTAGATTCTAGAATAGCAGTTTTTATCATAATTTTACACGTGAAAAGGGAAAAATAAGGAAAGTTTGTCATATTTTGTATTGAACCAACTTAAAAACAACTATTACAGAACTAAAATGTAACTATAAAAACCTTTTGTCAGCTCACCTACATCATTTTTGTTTCTATTTTCACATGAAGTTTTATTCATGACTTATTCTATACACTACATTGCCATTAAACGAATTTCGCATAAAATGTGTTCTCCATTCAGGACGAAGTTACGATAAACTACAACAAACTACACGCGGACCCGAAGCAAGGAAAGTCTCTGGACATCATAATGAAGAAGATGAAACACAGATTGGTGGAGAATATGTCCTCAGGCGCGGCTGATGCCCTTGGCTTGTCCAGGGCTATACTTTGCAATGATACATTGGTCGCTAAACTAGATGAACTGAGGGAAACTGAGACCACTTATAAAAGGCTTGTGGAGCATGCTAAAAGGTATGGCATCTGATTTTAATTTAAAATTATTTGGTGATTAATGTTAGAATTATAAATATTCCAGGATTCCTTTAAATGCCTAATGCCACGCTGTAAATAATCTCGCTGTAGCGTAGTGAAGAATAGAACTGACTCCTATTTTTGTGTTATCTTGCCTCTAAACCATTTCTATTTTCTATTCTCAAAAGCTGCGAATTCACCTACGATTCGCAACGTGTTACAAATGATTACCGCTATGATGATTCGCTTTTAGATGACCTATCTGTTAGTTAAAATCTCAAACTTAAGCGAACCGTAAAAGAAGTATTGCTAATTCATCAATATCTTTTAAATTCCAGGATGCTAAAGTCATACTTCGATCTTCTCCAAACGTACAAGGTTATAGGAGATATATTCGCCGGTATAGGGGTGAGAGAACCTCAGGCCAGAGCTTCCGAGGCATTCTCTAGATTTGGGCAGTATCATAGGCAGTTGGAGAGAGACGGTATCAAAATGTTGAAGACTTTGAAACCGGTGGGTTGTGTAAAACTTTTTTTTAGATATAGAGATGCTATAACTTATTAAGCTATTATATTAAATTGTAATGGTAAGTTGATGGTAAAGGATACAACGCGGTAACCGGTAGTCATGGATTCAATCCCAGGGCACACCTCTGACTTTTCAGTAAAGTGTGCATCGTCAGGTCTAATGGCACGTCAACGGTAAAGGAAATATCGTGAAATAACCTTCATACCAGAGATTTACAAGAATTTTATGGAATATGAAGTCCACAAACCCGCTCTAGCGCACCGTGGGCAGCTATGGCCCAAGCCCTCTCAATCGGACTCAATTGTAGAATTATAATGGATGGAAAGAAACAGCGATCGCTAACAGACCTAATACACACCAAGACCAATCATCTTCATCTCTAAACAGGAAGTCTATCTTCATCGACATCATCATCATCATCATCAGCCCTTCTGCGTCCACCGCTGGACATAGATCTCTCCTATAGCACGCCACTGGGCTCGATCTTCAGCCCATCGTCTCCAACCGCTACTACCCACCATACTATCGATAATACCGCTACCGCTATCTGCATACCTGTCGATAATTTAATCAAATAGAAATTACTACTCCCTTACAGATTCTATCAGACATGGGAACGTATTTGAACAAGGCGATACCAGACACAAAGCTAACGATAAGAAAATACGCGGATACGAAATTCGAATACTTATCGTACTGCCTGAAGGTTAAAGAGATGGACGATGAAGAATATGGCTATAATGCTTTACAGGAGCCTTTGTATCGAGTGGAGACTGGGAATTATGAATACAGGTAACAGTATAAAATGTTCAGTTTGTCTGGAGAAGACAGGGTTGTGGTTTTGAAATCATTGGCCAATTAAGGCAGTTGTTAGGACGTTTTAGAATGGTCTCACTACTAGTTTAAAATAATCTTTGACAGCCTCCGTGGCGCAGTTGGTTAAACGCCCTCAGTGATACGAGAAGCTACGAGTTCGATACCTACACTGAAATTTTGTTTATGTCTGGGTTTTTGTAACACCGAAAACTCTTTAAGTTTCTGATAGACATCACCAAACTCCACAATATAAGGTCAAGATTATCTATATAACTGTAGGGTGTTTTTATTTATTAAAAAAACTTTATTTCAGGCTAATCCTCCGATGTAGACAGGACGCAAGAGCAAGATTCGCGCGTCTCAGATCCGATGTCTTAGTCAAGTTAGAACTACTGGAGAACAAAAAGGCTCAAGACGTAGCCTTTCAACTAAGGAAGTTTATTCAAGGTCTTTCAGTGTACCATAAGTAAGTAGATACTCCGTAGACGTCTTTAGAATGGATAGTTATGAAGTATTTTTAGGCTAGCAGGATATAAGAACTGCAATGCTGGTGGTATCTAAGGGTGGGTTGCAGAAAATAACTTTAACATTAACTAAGGGCTAATCAGCCGTCAAATCGACGGTTATGCAATTTTCGGGTTGCATAAAATTAACAATTGTTAAAATGACGTCACGTATAACATTAACATTAACCGTTCAATTTCGGGCGGTTATTGTTACAAGTCACGGTTATCTTTCGTCATTTGTGTGTGTTCTCTGTATTGATAATTGTCATTTGTGTATCGATTTGAATTATAACCTGTACTTTAAAACAATTTACAAAAATACGCTGATAAATTCCGACGTAAAATCGCATCGCATCATTTCACTGGTCACTCTTTTAACTTTAACTATAACAATTATAACAATGGTGCAACAAAAGAATTTTCTATCCCGTGGTCATTGTTATTGTCACTGCTAAAGTTAACTTTACCGTTAACAATAACGTCAGGTTTTCTGCAACCCACCCTAAGTGTTATGCAAAGTATGACCGTAGTAATTAATGGCAACATGTTTTTTAAATATTGCCAACGAAGAATGACCATTTTTCGAAACACTGTACAGATACCAGGACTGGTGAAACGTGATTTTCGTCGGTCGATATAATAATGCTGCTTGAAATCTTAAGAACAATTTTCACTGCCCATAAGTATCAATAGTTATTGTTACCTATGTATGAAAAATGTTGACATTATTTTACAATTTATATTTACAGTGAAACCGTTGAACAATTAAAAGAGAACTCAACGCTGTTTCCTGTTGAGGTGGATTTGTCTCAAAATGCTTTCCAGTACAAATCAACTGGACCAATTATTCAGGTCAGTAAATATGCAACTTATTTTCCCCTTCCCCCTCTCTCTGTCTCTCTCTTTCGTTCTATCTCTCTCTTAAGCCAAAAGAAATCCGTTGCTGAACAAAAGCCTTCCCCGAGGATCTCCACAGAATTATCTATTTGATTAATTTCGTTTGGGGGTTAAAGACAATTTAGTAATTCCCGGAGACTCGCTGAGCTTCAATGCTCTATATCATTAATATGCTTGCCATTGTTTATCCTGACTTACCTACTAGGGTCGCAATAGCGGGCATGACGGCGGATCAGTCTCCAAAAAGACTAATAAATCTCCTAACGTATTCAACAAATCATTTCAGGACAACCCTGACGATGATGATGACATAGAATACGCGAAAGAGATCCAAGAATATCACGACATTGAAGACACCAAAGAACCTAAGCATATAAACCGGCGACAAACAAAAGATGTTGACTCTACTGAATCATCAGAACAACTTCTACCAGGAATAGACACTGTTGACGTCACTGACGCATCTGATATGACGTCTGACAATGACAGATCCAATCTGAAGCTTCTGACGGAACTAGGGCTGGCTGACGCGGCAATGACAGTAGATACTGATTTTGGAGAGTTCCAAAACGGTCTGATGGATAATTTTACACAGAAAAATGATGCGGATGATATCTTTGATAATCTGCTAAGCGGTTTGAGTATGAATAAATAAATGTTATATTGTGATATAGCAGTTTTATTACCTATGTTTCGTTGTTAGAGGTGATATTATTTTTTTATTTAAAGACTTGGTCTTTACTAGTGTGATGTAGATTGTAGATTGGCAAGTAGAAGAATTAGATAAAAAAAATTACAACACCATTACCTAAGGTTTCTGATGTCTTCAAGGACAATAGGATATTAAAAATTGTCATGTAACATAAAAGGATCCGAACGTAAGTAAAACGGCATTGTATAAAAAATATTAATTTATTTATTCTTAATAATTAAAATATAATTAAAATTCCGTCAGTCTTGCAACCAGTAATTATTTGTAAACTATGGACTAAATTAGTAAATTAACCAAATAGACCCAGATTTTCTCGGTGGTTTAATATTTTTGGTAAATCATTGAAACATAATTTTATATATCTACAGGATGACAAAGAATGTTTTAAAAAGAACAATGTTCACTTTTATCACAACAGATTCGTCTGGATTCAGAACGAACATATGCTTTTAACAATGATTGGCTTTTAATAAAGCGCAATAATTACTTTTACAATAATGTTTTATCTAGTAGTTTTCACAAGTTGTATCAAGAATTTTGTAAGATGAAAACTGTCTTTTAACTTAAAATATAACAACAAAAGCGAATCCTTTTCGTTTTAGTTTCAAGTTCATTTTAATTTCTTTAGCATATGTCTCATAAACTTTTTCACATATATATTCTCTCCAAAATTATTATTAAAATCAAATTCTTTAAAATCTAGGTCAATTTACCTCTAGATTCTGTTAATTAATTCTATTGTCTAATAACCCCCACTTCTATGCACAGGCCAGGGTATCGTTTCAAAAACTGCAACCACATCACTACCAGACAATCCTTTGGCTTTCGCTAAATAGCTTTTAATCGCATCTAGCTTCTGTCCATGAACCAGACTTAGTCTATCATGAATCCTTGGTATGATGTTCAGGAAGTCCAATTGCTTGATCTTGTCCAAGTCAATGTTGTCTGTTATTTTGTGAAGGGTCTGCGATGCGTGGTCTGTGATCGTCTGTAGTTTCAAAGTGGCTGCTTGCTTCACTTTGTTTAAATCCACTGTGGCATGTGTGTAAACTATGAAGATGAGCGTTATCTGTTGAGAAATAAAAAGCTCTTTTTATAAATGTTAAATGCAGCTTTTAGATGCAAAAATGTGATATTATTCCTAACTGCAGCGTTTAAAGCAAGGGATGTAATTTTGGTATGTACATACATCGTATTGATAAATTAACGCATTATAATTTACTTATCATCAAAACTCGTCAATAAAAGGAGCAAGATTAGGTATTAAAGATATTTTGCCCCTTTCCACCTTACGTCAAATTTTACAAGAAAGACAGAGACAAAGATAAGTGCACTCGCATAAATTCGCAAGGTTAACAAACTAATTACTTACCAATAAAATAGGTTTCATCGTGCAAGGCTCCTGGTTCACAACTGACTGGTCCGATGCAACCATAGCCTACTAGATTTAAACCATCGGTTACAGCATCTGATTAAAACGGAAAGAGGACTATTCTGATACCACCATGGCGATGTAGTATAATTGGTAAACATGGATAGAATGCTTTCTAGTGTCTGTACTACTTTAATTACTTATTGATAGATAAATGGTTTCATTGAGGGTTAAAGGACATTCTTAGGAACTCGTCGGGTATTGGTCCATAGTGTTGTTCACCGGATGCCTCACACACTAATAACTGCAAGACTTATAAACTAAGATCGATTATGGTACGCATTTTGATCACAACGAACAACACTCCATGGACCAATACCCGGCGAGTTTCTAAGGATGTCCTTTAACCCTCAATCATACCATTTTTCTATCAAAAAGTAAAGTAGTTAAATAAATAAAATTAATACACCCAACAGTCACATACATAGTCCTCACCCCACACTAAGATCGAGTCTTGTGTTGTGGTTATCAGGAACTACGAGAGACTTTTCGAACAAACACACATGTGGATCACACAAACATTTGTTTCGGTGCGGGGATAGAACCCGTGGCCTCTCGTTTCACAGCCGGCGTCTAACCAATTGCGCCGCGGTGGCAGTCAAAGTTATAAGAGTGCTCTCTGAGTTAAAGGTTGGAAATAAATTAGACATCATATTAGAAATAGTTTGATAACGGAGAACATGGATTTAAAGAATATAGATAAGCGCGAGAAATATTTTTCCTTTTTTGTACAATGTATAGGTTTGAATGACAGAAAAAGAGTGTTGTAGCAATCTCCATAGAGCTGGAAAGTTTTAAACATACACTTCTTCTTCTGCTTCAATAAAGAAATATACGTAAGTTAACTACAATAGTAAATATGACTACAGTACCTCCAACCAGAATAAGCCTGCAAGGGAAAGCTGCACATTACAAATTCATAATTTGTTCAAATTCGGTTCACGTAGCCATCACTTAGTGAATAACAATTAATTTGTGACAATGATTTATCGTATTTACACCTGTTACTTAACACATCGATTACATACGAATTTGTCAAGCATCCGCTTTTATATGGGTGTCCTATTTTAATGTTAATGGAATTCAAAAGTCAATATATTTTTATATAGGTCTTCGTATAACAAAGGTTAAGTTAATTCTTCCGTTGTTGTAAGTGTTGCTTTAGCGTGTCTTTAAACCACACCGAAATATGTGGTAGTGGTATTCGCACTAATGAATAATTAATGCCTTATTCATATAAAGATTTAAAACCTATTTTAGCTATCGAATAAATATATAAATAATAAATAAATAAATACACCCAACAGTCACACACATAGTCCCGACCCCACATTAAGATCAATTATGTCTTGTGTCGTAGGTATCAGAACTACGAGATACTTTTCGGTCTCACAAACACCCAGACCCGAAATAAATATTTGTGGGCCGTACAAACATTTCTCTCGGTGCGGGGATCGAACCCGCGGCCTCTCGTTTCACAAGCGGCGTCTAACCAACTGCGCCACGGAGGCTGTCAATGTTATGTCTTCTTCGCTCAAATTGAATTCTAAAATCGTTTGAAAGGGACAAAATGCTCGATAACTTAAATAGGGTTTAAATGTATCTATGAATAAAGCAATAAGATAATTAGGTAGTAGTTAAAACAAGACTTATTGAAATCTTTATTTCATTCGGAATTTTTATACTACAAGTTTAAAACAAGATGTGACATACCTATATTATAATTTCACAATTATTTAACTGTCTTTCTAGAATATTGTGTACTTACTATCTATACAACAACAAACAAAGGAAGAAAAATAAAATGCACAATGCATCTGCGCTTTAATAATTATTTAGTTACTATATAATTTCACCAATACTCACATTAAATAAAACAAATAATTTCTTAAAATAAAAATTTATTAAACCATATGCACAAATTATTACAGCTTAAAAATTCACTTACACATTACTGCATTTAATTCTATCCAAACTGATTCTCTCAGATTTTGGATAGATGGAAAAATGCCCTTCAATATACAACACAAAATTGTTTGTAATTCCTGAATAGAATTTTTTTGTATCCAAAATAGGACAATTTTTTTTTGAGATAGCTTTAGAATGTTGGCGACCTCTGCGTTACAAACAATTTCTATCGTGTCCCATACAACGCATCAGTAAATACATATACATAGAACAGAAGTTGCAAACATTTTTATTGCTTTTGACAAAGGTCTATATTTCCTGTAACGTGTCAGAAGTATTTTAGCATTAACTAAATTTATAATGAACAATACTTTAATTCCAAGATTTTTTCTTGTTTCAGCTATGTGTTTCTACAATATGAATGGAACATTATAGTACAACAGTATTGATTAATTTAATTTCTTGTTTACCATTTATTACAAATCGAAATTTAACATTGGCAAAGTATAGGCCAAATGTTGGCGAAAACTGGCCTTTTAGTTACATAGGACTAATAATTAAAAATGGTACTATATTTCCTTGACATTTAACTTGGGAAGTGAAACGGACAATATGATATCTTTTATTTTTCTTTACATATTGTAATGCATTTGTAGCACAATATAATTGGTATTGTGAGAAAGATACCTAATAATATACGTCGACGGGTATATGATGTTTTTGTTTAATTCATGAGAAAATCCAATTTACTAATACATACGCTGGAAAATAATTAATGTGCGATTTTATCATGTCCAGTATAGGAACAGACGTGCCATTTTAACGAATTTTTATGCACTTTTCATTACGAATAAAGTTAGTATACAAAAATAAATTCAAAACAAAATATCTGCCGCATGTTTCATGATACCTATCAATATTTATACTATATGTATATAAGGCAGATTAAACAACGAAGCAATATTGCGTTAAATACATATTTATAATGACAGTTTTGATTGACAGTGCTTTTTGGGGAGATTCTGCTTGTTTGTGTTTAAATTCGTGTTGCAATACATCGATTATTTATCGATATTAATACGATCGAAAACATCGCTACTTTTTATCGATATTATGACTCACTTCTGATATTATCGATAATTCATATCGTATTCACTAAGCTCTTGTACTCGATCATGGTGCTTCACAAACACGTTCAATTAAATTTTTCAATGGTTGCTTGATGTCTATCGATACCAATATATTCGATATTACCGATAATTTTAATCGATTCAAATTTCGAAGTTAAACATGCCAGACCCTTTACTTTACCAGGACTTGTTAATAAACATCCCCACCAAAATGATGAGCGATTCATTTTCATCGTAATAATATCGATAAAATAAGATTGATGTATGCAAGAAGCAAAACTTTCCTTTCTCATTGGCTAATAGCTTAGCTTAGCCAGACAACTGTGAATATTGCAAGTGAATTGTAAGCTAAAATATAAAATGGAATCATAAATATAGACTGAGCATGGACTTTCACAAAACTGTCAGAATTTATCATTCACTATAAAGATATTACTATAGACATCGCAATAAACAATCTATGTGTAATTTAATAATCGGGACCTCGGGTACTAGAAGGATCAAGGAGAGGGAATATAGTGTTAATGCTTAAGAGTGATAAGACAAAAATCGTGTGACGTAGGTTTTTTTTACGCACTAGTATTGCTTGCGACTGAGCCAAGTTATACCGGCATAAAAATCCCGCTATATATTTTCCAGGGATAAAAACTATCCTATAGCGTTTCTCGATAAATGAGATATCCAACACTAAAATAATTTTTAAATTCGAACCAGTAGTTTCTGAGATTATCGCGTACAAACAAACTCTTCAGCTTTATACAACATTATTTTTTGTATACCATAAAGCCGAAACACCCAAATTAGATTTTGGTATAAAAGATCAGATGAAATAGAAAAAAAAAATGAAAACTCACGCCGTGACAGGTTACGATAATTATCTCATTTCTTGTATAACGCATGGGAATAAGCGCGCGCTGCGCATGCGCACTGCCGCGCCGCAACGCGCCGCGCCTTTCGTTTCGCGCCAACACGCACTATGGTACTCTATTCAACACACTGTTTCGTTTATAAACAACATTTTAACAACACGGCTGCATTTCCACCAAAGATGATGCTTTGCGAGGAATGTGTGTATTAAGAAAAAATCGAAACTCAGCTTAATATTTACCACTGCTATTACAATAACAACTAAACATACCAAATTAATTGTTTAAAATGTCCACCCCTTTCCCTAATACACAGCCGAGCCCGCTTACGCATATTGGGGTCTGATTTTGATAGCACATAAGTGTTCTGTTTTATTGTATTAAAAGCACTTTCAATTTTGTTTTTTAGTTCACATTTTCACTTTGCGGCTTCATAATATCTCACTGCCGCAGACACATTATCACCACAAATCGCGAGACTACGCACCATCTCTGTATACTCAACGTTGCTGTAACGAAAAGCCATCGCGAAATCGGTACGTGCGCGGAGTAGTCTATGCAAAATGACGAAAGATGCGTACGCGCCGAAACTTCCGGGGTTACTAATTAATAGATCAAACGCACCGCACGCGCCGCCGTAAGAAGCGAGCGGGACATATGCGGGGGCGCGGGGGGAGGAATGGTGTCCTTGCATTTTGCATCGGCCGGCTGTGTAAGTACTTTAATAGGTACAGTTGAACGACCGACACGCGCTGGATTTTTATTAATCAACAAGGTAACCAGCTTGACGGAATTTTAATATGTATTTGGGATAAAATATAACGTATGTTAAAATTTAGTGCAATGGATTGTGTTACTGATTCTCAACAATCTACTTTCGGCTTTGTAGTATACTAATAATAACCTTGTATATTAGTACAGATTTTTTTCGTGATGTAAACTCTGATATTGCAAAAAGTCCATGCTATAAAGCACTGCCAATCCGATACTATACACGATTACCGCTATGAATTAATATCACAAGTTTCCATTTATGTCGCCCACGACTGGAGTTGGGCTAGATCATCGTCATCCTCTGTGAAATAAACAAATAAATACATTATTAAACAGTCACGTGTTATGTTCAGTGGTTCGGGTTTGAATCCGAACGCACACATCTGACTTTTCGGACTCATATTTGTATTGATAGTCAATCACCAACGGTAAACATCGTGAGTAAATTATAAGAATTTCCGCTGTATGAAAAGTCCGCCGACCCGCACTAGGCCAGCGTGGTGGACTACATGGCCTAACCCCTGTCAATCGTACTCTCGTTTATAGAGGAGGCCCGTGGGACGTATATGGGCTGATACAGATATAGAAAGAGTGTTTACTAACCGGCCTGCTTAGATTTGCTGGGTTTGGTCCTATCATGGACCAACTCAGTTCCGGGTACATCAGGCAGCTTGTCTGTCGGCACGTTGATGCCCAGCATCTCTTTGTCCAGGTCCTCCTGCAAATTACAGCATAATTTATTATTTTTTATGAATTTTTTGTGTAACTGTAGTGTCTTAAAATTATACTTTTTCTTTAAATGTGTGATTTTTATTTGATAGCAGTTTTTGATTTCTAATCTTTTGTCATTCTAAACTGGAATTTTATGCTTTAAAGTTCACGTAATCTCCAATGAAAGAATTAAATTGACAAATATATAAAAATGGAATGCAATATTTAACGCACGTACAAAAATACAATGCACAAACAAAAATTGTACGCAAAAACAAAAATGACTACACGAACAAAAATGTACTACACGAACAAAATTGACAACAAATACAAATAATTGAATGTACGCACCTGTTCGAGTTCCTCGAGCTCGCGTTCAAGTTCGTCTTCATCGATATCGTTGGGGAAGGCCACGTTGTTGCTGATCGCTTCGGTGATCTCGCGCGATATGTCGTGCTGTTCCGCGATATCGTCCATTATGTCGTGCACTTTGTCCACGTCGCTGTAAGAAAATTATTTATTGAAATTCATTTTTGAGCTATCCTAGAGGAGACAATGGTAATAATTTTTGTAGGAGTGTGATTATATGACTGTATCCGTTTAAAGGAATGATTTTTGGAAATATATTTTAACACACATGAAACTTTTTATAATTATCCCTATGCTACTGTTGACAATTGGCTTAATTATTGGCTTAACTCCTACCCCTATCAAGTGAAATCTTGTGCTACTGTAGTCTACAGCATTAAAAGTACAGACATAATTATGTTTCAATACTAATACTTAGATTTAATTGAAATCGAGTGTCAAGAGAAAACCAGCTGTTTTATTTCTCTCGCTCTCCCATTCTCATCAGCCAGATGAATTATTTTGCTGAACATAGGGCTTATGGATATCTACATCGATTTGTTAGAAGCGACCTGCTGCCTTAACATTTTTGCAATAAAATAAATTATCTCTTGGTTCAACCACAGAACCACTTGGTTCAAGAGCGTGGTGGCCTGTTGGTAACGGACCAGACGCGGCTGCCAACATGTTCACGGTGGTCGCGGGTGCAAATCCCAGGGCACACCTCTGACTTTTCGGAGTTATGTGTGTATTGATAGTCAATCACCACGCACTTTAACGGTGAAGGAAAACATCGTGAGGAAACCTGCATGCCGTAGCGATTTTAAAGAATTTCTACGGTATGCAAGTCCGCCAACCCGCACTAGGCCAGCGCGGTGGACTATATGGCCTAACCACTCTCAATCGATTCTCTCGAATGTAGAGTAGGCCCGTGCCCAGCAGTGGGACATATATGGGCTGATATAGATAGATCAACCACAGAAAGTTCACTGCCAAAGATAGCCTTTCAAGGATTTCTACAGCAAAGAAAATAATCTGTATCCAGCCTTCCTGTAAATTTCATGTTATTACAATAAAACACTAACATGTCCTTGTGGGCGAGTTTCATAGCGTTGGCCGCCTCCTTCATAGTGTTGAGCACTTGGGCATTGGTGTTGGCTCCTTCCAGCGCCTCTCTCTGGGCTTCAATCTGTGTGAGGGTTCCATCGATCTGGGTCAGTTGCTTCTCGTAACGCTTCTTACGCTTTAAAGCGGCGATGGCAGCTGAAAGGTATATATAAAGTTATTTGATTGACTGATTTGAAAAAGGAAGTTCTGTGTTCAATTTAATAATTTTTAGGCAAGCGTGCTAGAGGCAGAACACCAGCCAAATGGTCAGACACCCTAAAGAAGGCGGTTAGTGGTGTATACCTCGCGGCTCATACCATCTAGGACCTAACACAATGGAAGAATATCACGTGTGGTCGCAATTCTCAGCAATGAGGGAATGATGACAAAAAAGTAGTAGTATGTTCACCAATTGACCTCTCAGATTTTAAACAATTTTGACGATTCTCTTTTACTATAAAGTAACTACAATACACCTGATGGTAAGTGTAGAGCAATCCAGATTTATTATCCACCAACGTAAGATGGTTATCATTTTATCCAGATATACAAGATGAAACCAGAAGGTGTCATATTGTGGGGTTTCCATCGTTATCTGGGCAGATTCCTATATAATACAGTGGATTTTGGCAATATTAGTCTTGTATTCTTTAGAACCGTTTACAATAAAATAATATAAATAACTTCATTACATCTTATAAATATCACAGCAATGACAACTTGATAAGTAATGTTTATACTATACTGTAACTTTATCTCTACACAATAACACTATAGGACATTTCAGGTCTTTCAACACTCATAGATCCGAAACACCTGAGGATGACAAACAATAAATAAATAAATACACCCAACAGTCACATACATAGTCCTGACCCCACACTAAGATCTAGTCTTGTGTCGTGGGTATCAGGAACTACGAGAGACTTTTCAGTCTCACAAACACCCAGACCCGTAACAAATAACTGTGGATCACACAAATATTTGTTTCGGTGCGGGGATCAAACCCTCGGCCTCTCGTTTCCAGCTGGCATCTAACCAACTGCGCCACGGAGGCTGAATGATGAAATTTAAGGCACGCAAGAATAACTGGTTTGATTTGGAATTTTTTTTTTGTGTTGGATAGGTCATTTATCGAGAAATGCTACAGGCTACATAACATCACGCTATGACCAATAGGAGCAGAGGAGTATTGAAAAACGTTGTTTGTCATAAAATAGTCAAATACATTACACAACTTGAATAGCAAATCTCTTATCACAAGTAACATCTAAAATGATAAATGATTTCATTTATAAGCAGCATTTATGGCTAAGTGGAACAAAACTAAAGACAATCAGCATTGATTTCCTAATATGCATTATCATTAACAGGATACTCAAACTGGTTTTTGTAACAAAGAAATAATATAAATGCATCATAATGCATTTACATTAGAGCGAGAATCTCATGATATTTTTTTTATCTACAATAAGTTGATTTATTGTAAGTATAAAAAATTTAATGTGTACTAAAACAATATCAATTATGTGACATTTGAAACGAGCCCTTGAGCATCTTGAGAACAAAATTGGATGTTTTCTACAAACAATTTGACTTTTGCAACAAGTAAATTTGATGTAAGTAGTTGAAACCTGTCTTATTAGTTTATAATTCCACCTAAATGTAACATAATTTATAATATGACAAACTGCACTGGTTTACTGCATTAGAGATTGTTTCTTAAACATAACATGAAATAACTAGTGAAAATAAAAATTATATGTCTTTTTTTTTAAATTACATTACACCCTGTAACACTGGTCAGTACCGACCTTAAGAGACTGCAAGGAGCAACAAGATAAATTTATATTTTTATTTTGTGTTATTTCTGTATACTGTTATGTTTATTGTATACAATAAAGAGTAAATAAATCTGAAGGCATCCCATTTCATATCTAGGTTTTTACCCAACTGTGCTATTTAATGTCTCAATGTGTGGTATTTAGTTAACCATCATCATTGTATATTTTAAGGAAGTAAAAGACAATCATTATTAGTAAAGGAATTACTTGTATCTCTTCTTCGGCACAAAGCATTGTGAAACTATGGTAGTATTATAGTTTAAATTATTTCAACAGTCAATTTTGTCTATATTCACTTGCAAATTCTTATTACATTTAAATGAAGTGTTTGTGTCCAGGTAGATGATGACATATATTTATAAAAGTTGTGAATCATTGTTGTGTTTAGTCAATTTGTGTCTCACAGGCAGTTATTGAGGGCTGTAACTATAAATACATTCTAGTTATGTTTCAAAATCTTAGTTTTACTATGATAAAAAAATATTCGTAATGTTATGATTTTAATCAGACATTTTCCTTCCCACGCTATAAAATTAACGAACTGTCATTACCTGTCAGGAAAACAAGGTCGACGGTAACAAAGATGTACTTTTAACAACAATATAATTTGGTGGAGTTAAATGATTAAATATGATGTAAAACTCACCGCGCTTGTTCTTTGTGCCGTTTTTCCTCGCAGTTTGTATCTCTAAGTCGATTTTCTTTTCTAAAAACTCCTGTTTTTTAATGAGCAGCTCCTCAGTTTCACGTAGTTTTTGGATCGCCTCATGCGTTGTTGGGCCCTTCTCCTCCTTTTTGCCACCGAATATTTTCCCCAGGAAACTCATTTTGATACTTAAAAAGAAGGATAAAGGTGTAAAAGTCGCTTTATCGCAAGATTATTGACTAATTACGCATACGAAACGAAAATTATTTCTTTTAGTAGACTATGCGTCATCCAGCGGACATTCGGAACATATGTTTTTTTGCAAAGAATGAATCTGCGGGTTTTCCCAATAAAACTAACGGGAAACGCAGAAATTTGGAAACCAAATTTACAGTCCACAAGTTCACATAAATAAGAAGTAATTTCAAATAAAAAGTTTTTTTTATAGCAATTACTAGAATCCTCAAAAAAAACTAAATAAAATTACCACAAAAATTAATAACACACTTTTCAAACGCACCGTGACTTAGAAAGCTGATTTGTGTCAAAGTATTATCTCATCAAATTGAATAGTAAGATCATCACATAACATTTGACACAATTCTATATGGATACTAACTTTGATATCATTATATTACGTTCAGAAACCTATACCTACTTCTTACTATAAATGTAGCTTATAGTCTCAACGCCAGATAAGTGTGCGCGTGACGGAGGGTGCTTCTAATGTTGCAAGCAAGCTATTAGCTATATAAATAATATAAACTCTACAAAAATGGAAATTATGCTAACTAATGTATCATTATTAGAAGAGCAAAAGCTCTATCAGTAGTCATTGATCAGTAGTGAGGTTCGTTCTGAAATTAAATCCGTAACACATTTACGGTAAAATATCAATGTACAAACTTAGCGCAATAACTTTAGTTATTGTTCTAAGCATAGATAAATAAACCCTGCGTTAATTTTCAGCAGCACTTTAACAGTATCCATGGCAAAGTGATGGCAAAGTTGGTAAGATGCCGGCTATAAAACGAGAGAGAACGAGTTCGACCCCGACATCGCGACAAATGTTTGTGCCTAGTGATGTATTCCTTGTTTTGTGCGATCCACAAGAATTTGTTTGGGGCCTGGATATTTGTGAGACTAAAGTCTTCTAATTTCTGCTTTAGATTCGTGTCATAGATAGATTGGTATCTTAGGGTGGGGTCAGTATTATTTGAGCGACTGGTGGGTGTATTTATCTGCTATTTACAGAAATGCCAAGCATCTAGACATTGCAAGACATTGTGGAAAAGTCCTATGCAGAGACGAACAGATCTGCGCAGGAGGGGGGAAGCGTAAAGACTTCAAGACTTCTGTAGCGAGGACTGTGGGGGTCCTTTATGTAAGAAAAAACGGACACTCGCAAGTACGAACTGATCGGAGGATTATAATTATTACAAATACTTGGCGTGGATTAGAATTTAGAGTGAACACTAAATAAATAAATAAACACACCCAACAGTCACATACACAGTCGACCCCACATTAAGACTTCGGTCTCAGATACACCCAGAAAGTATTTGTGAATTGTGGGCCGCTTAAACATTTTTGTTGGTGTGGGGATCGAACCCGCGGCCTCGTCGTTTCACAGCCGGCGTCTAACCAACTGCGCCACGGAGGCTGTCGAACATTAAACCTTAGATAATTACTGTACGTGTTTTCTTTCATTTCTATTGCCCTTTCTATTTTTATTTTTTTCTAAATAGGGAGGTATTGGAGTATAAATAAAAAAAATAACATTTTATTTCATAAGTTAATTTTATTACAAAATCTCAGCACCGACTGGGATCGTCCATAAATTACGTATTGTAGATTACGTTAATTATTTTTATTTGTCCAATGGAATATTATCAAGAATGAGATCTCGATGCGCAAATAATTGAATCGATTTTGACGTATAAAAAATATGCGTAATATATGGACGTTCCCTCACTTCAGTCAAATATAAAAAATGCATTAATTAAGCGTATTCATATTGTAAAATGGTTCTTGTTTATTAGCTACCAATAATACAAAGCATAAATAAATGAGAAATTAAGTATGAAATACTTCGGGAATAGTATTATAGGTAATATAAAGGTAATATCTATTTTGGTTAAATTAAGAATTTAGACAGTTGGTATCATTGTAACTTTAGTACGGAATGGTAAATAAAATATGATGTTAGGATGATGACAAATATTTAGAATTATATTTGTTTGAAGAAAATAATAATGAATTATCCCCCCTTAGAGGGTAGGCAGTGCCACTAGAGGTAATTACATTTTGTCAAACGTATCTCTGTATCTAGATGTGTCAAGCGAAACTATCGCCCCTTGCATGATTTTTTCTTATACGTATTTCAAGTTCATAACTGATCTTCCAAGGACAGTTAATAATTTCGCCCTTAAGAAGAAGAAATTAAGATTATAATTAAACAGGCATAACTATGTCGAATGGCGAATAAAAGTTGTCGCCAGTCTAAGCTTGTCTGGGCACTACATGAGAGAACACATGAGTTGAAAATTGAAATAAAGCTTATTTGGGCAGTAATATAATTTAAACTATACTACTGTTCATTCGGAATAAAAAAAAATTTTTGTAAGGCAGTTTTTTCTTTTTAAACTTGAGAATCTATAGCAAACTTTCTGTGAATGTGCTACCGCCCCTCACTTAATCCGGCACTGTAACAAAAAATCTCTGGCATTTTTTTTTCTAACTTAATTTTTATTTTACTGTTCTATCTGCACTCCTTTACCAGTCCATTGCTCATCTAACTTGACGTCACACTCTAGGTCTCTGAGCGCAGATTTAATATCAAAACCGAAATCTTTCTCGAATTTCTCGTAAGACGCATTGAGTATGGCCTCGACTCCTAATTCGTGGAACTTGGGGTTTTGGTCTCGACACCTTGCCACCATGTTTCTTATGGCCCAACATCCGTTTTTCTGTAACAAAAATATACTATGAGTTACTGAAATGTATTTTATTTAGTGATGTTGAAGAAATATTTATTTTATGTATTTGAGCATGGTGGTCTGTTGGCAACGGACCAGATGCTATAGCCAACATGTTCACTGTGGTCGCAGGTTCAAATCTTAGGGTAAACCTCTGACTAATATTTATCCTTATTTATTTATTTTCGGTGTCATTTGTGTATGAAGTAAAACATTTGAGGTAACCTGCAATTTTTAAGAATTTCTATGGTATGTAAAATCTGACAACCCGCACTAGGCCAGCGTGGTGGACTATATGGCCTAACCCCTCTCAATCAAACTCTCGAATGTAGAGGAGACCCGTGCTCTGCAGTAGGACGTATATGGGCTGATACAAATACAGACAGATACAGATCAGATAGGAGGCAAATAAGCAGATGTACCACCTGATGGTAAGTTAATTATTACCTGCACACTGGGGTTATCCTGGTGTATCTTCATACACTCTATGATGGCCTCTGGGGCCCCACTGTCCAGAAACTGTCTGCTATGGTCCGGCTCACGGAGGGTTAACGCGGCCACGCATTTGAGGGTTAAAGCTGATGCTATTGCGTTGCTCTGGGGGGTTATAAATGGGGTTGCTATTAGACATGTAATAGACAAGTTCAATTTAAAAGAAACATTAGTGTTATGAAATAAATTGACATTCCGTCATTTGTCATGTACGCAATAAAATAACGATTGTGAGAAATAAAATACAAAGTACTCGTTATTCAAAAACATCTGGTTTAAATATTGTTCAGTCTTAATTTTTTTCATTGAAATTACTTTTTTTTAAATATTCCGTAATTTAATTCAAGAAATTAGAATAATTACTATTACCGAATGTCTGGTCAATATCGATACTATAACTGGAACTATTCCGCTTTTAATAAGATCTCTTTTCACATCGTCGTTGCCTGCTAACGCTGTTATTCTGAAAAAGGTAATATAAAATGCAGGTTACAATAAAATTATAATTATTTATGACTATATATTACTATTAATTACTTATAACTTTACTGTACATTAAAAATATTATATATTGTACACAATATTAAAAAAACACTAATAGCTATGGAATGGTAATGGCCAATATTATTTTTTCTAAACATCTTTTTACTGTTTTATATCTTTATAATCTCTAAAATGGCAAAACCTGCAGTCGATATTAAAAAAATAATACTGCATTAAAACATTAACAAAAAAAAAATGAATATACCTGATATGGGTTTAACATTAAAGTTGACCTAAATCTTCAAGCTTTTATAAGTTCACAGTCCCAACCATAATTCAAATACACGCTTTATCGATATTCGTTACCATAACAATTCTGCCTCCATGACAACAACTGTTTAATCATTAAAGTAACTACACATCTCATATACAGAGAATAATCATGAGCTCAGCACAAAGAGGTGATTTCCTATCCTACGGGGACAAAAACCATGGCCTATCAACACTCATAAACTGGCACGACCACAACCAACGAGTCCTTAAGGGCGACATAATAAAAACAACTGACGACAACACTTCCATCACCAAAAACTGCATCATCAAGGTAAACCAAACATCTTGCAACGATTTTAGTGAGAGCACAGACCAGCTCAAACATCGGACAAGGCACATCAACTACTGGAAGGCGGAATTAGAAAGAGCAATTACTGATATCGACGCCGAAATTAATATTTTGGAGAATCAGAGACAACAAGTAAAAAACGCAATGGATGCTCTTAAAATACCCGAATATATTACGCAGGAATGCTTAGATTTGAGAAGGAATAGAATGCAATCTGATTTAATTTACGATGTGCCACAAGAAGAGTTGTTTACTGAATCAGCTGTGATCAAGAATGTACAAAGACTTCATACAGATATGCTGAGAGAAATTGAACACCAAATGAAAATGAATGTTGCCGCGAAACATTCATTAGAAAGAGATTGGAGTGACAAATACCTCGCTTTTAAATACGAGAGCGCGAATACGAATTTAGAGACTAAATCGCAACACGTCAAAGATTCGGCAGGAGCTACAAGACTTTCAGAAGGCCAATCGAATGTTGAGACTTGGGAACATTTCTCAGTCAACGCTTTGGATCAATTTAAGAAGGCTATCGATAATTCAAAAAATTTACGGGCCAAAGTCGATGCAACTTTAATAAATACAGCTCGAGATCTCCGTTCTCAAGATATTAAAGTGAACAAAGCATTGAGCGAAAGAATAGCAAGGACTGAACAAGTAAAAACAGAACTCGAAAACCAATTACTGTTAACTTTACAAAAGATAGTTGAGACTGAAAATATACTTGAGACACTGCACGAGGAGATGATGAAAGTGTCTCAAAGGATTCAGGTGGCTCAAACGAGACTCAACACTAAAAACTGGAGACCTAATGTAGAGAACTGTAGGGAAGGATCCCTGATGAGTTTGATTGAGGAAGTGAGAGACTTGAATCAATGCATGAGTTTGTTGCAAAAGAGGTCATTAGAGACGGAGAAATTGAGAGCAGAATTAATCCATGAAAGATCTTTGTTGGAGAACGAGATAATTGTGAAGAATAAATCTTTGCATATAGATAATCAGAGATGCTTGTATTTGAGATCGTTTTTCCAATCAGCGGAAAAATTATGCGGTTTTTAGAGCACTTCACATAAAAGTAGTAGTTTCATGTTAGAGTAGAATTCGAGAAAATGCAATTTAATAAAATCTCCTTGTATTGTGAATTTAATTTTCTTGTACCTTTACTTTTTAACTGTCTACTAGAATCTTAGTACAGGTAAAATCAAGTTGGTCAATATTTTTTTAACAATCACTGTAATAATGAGGATTTGATTCTAAATTACCTAAGTTAATCCAAGGGATACAATTTACAACATTCTTGAAAATGCTTAGTTTTCTGACCAATAACTAACTAATATGCATATTATGGGTCTCTAATTTGTATATCAATATCGGTAAGTTATAGTACTTACAATTTATTAGCTTGTTGTATAACAGCAACATTGTCATAATTGTCAGCTAATACCGTGAACAGCACATCGGAGGCAGTGTCAGCCACCATCTTGCACAGCTCATGTCTTACCAGCAATGCTGCCATTGTCAACATCAGTTCTGATGCTAGGGGGGGCTTTGTGTTTTCTGGCAACAAACATATTAAATTATTATTCATAGTTGAAATAATATACAGGGTGTTCGAAAACACTCACGACAACGAAAACAGACAATGGTTCTTATGATGTATTTGAAGATAGGTCAGAAAAAAACGTCGATGCCGATGGAAAAAACATATTTTTACAAAATGTTTTGTTTGCATTATTCACACAAGTATTAGTAAAAATTTATAATGCCACTTACAAAAAAAAACTCAAAATTACCCCTTGAATTAATTGGTCAGGGGTTCATATGTTAGGAACTTATATGACAATTCGAACTATTAAACAAAATTTAAAGACTCACCTTTTAGCAAATTAGTTAATGGTACCAATAAATGTGCGCCCAACTCCTTGGCATGGTCATGTGCTTTGCCAAACTCAACTCTAATGTCATCATCTAAGGTCAACTTTCTAATGACTTGAAGAGTCTCACTAAGCAACTGCAAATAAAAAATTTGGTTTAATATTGAGAGATGACAAAATAAATTCCAATATTAACATTTTTCTCTACAATTTTTTTGATAAAAGAAACGCAATAAAGATAATTAATTCCGATTATTTTAATGATCATATTTTTTTTTGTTGTTTTATTCTATTAACATACATACATACATAAACTCACGCTTTTATCCCCGAAGGGGTAGGCAGAGGCGCCACTAGGACACCGACATTTCGCCTTGCATGTTCCGTCCCACGATGTGATAGGGGTCGAGCCTATCGCCATATCGGGCACAAATTCCTGACTCCGGGCTGACAATGAATAGAAAAATCCAATATCACTTTGCCCGACCCGGGATTCGAACCCGAGACCTCAGCTTTGTAACCGTACCGTAATACAACTACGCCACCGAGGCAGTCTATTCTATTAACTAAAGGAAAAAATGGAAAAGATTGTTTACCGTAATATAATAGTATTCTTTAAATGCGAATACTTCCAACTATTTTACCTATTTTTAAAGAATATTTAAAAAAAATGTGATCACACCTTTTGGTTCCCAGTAACTTTCAGCAGACATTTCAGATTATCAGAAATATTTTTAGCAAATAATTTTTGCCGATTCATCTCGTGTTTTATACAGCAATTTGTGGTCCATCTTAAAGTCAATATTAATATATCCTCATCTTCTACATTATCTAGAATACTGTAAGAAAAATCATTACTATTATATGTGTTTATATTGTGATTATTCTTTGTGGAACTCCTTCAAGTAGATTTACGGCCGAAATGAATAAGCAATCACAATCCCTATCTACGGATAGATCCCGAAAATTGACCAATCAAAACACGGCATATGTGGGCGTGTCGAGAATGCCTTGAGCCGATTCGTCAATTTTCGTAATCTTTCTTCAGATATTCATTAAGATCGAATAATAATTTCGGCCGCTAGAGATTTATAAAAATACGTATAGCTGATAATTTGTTAAAACTATAAAAAAGATTGGGTTGTGTTGTGGCACATATCATATTAAGTCGCGTCTCAAAGAATTTTTATGGTATATAAAGTCCGCCTACCCGCGTTAGACCAGCGTGGTAGACTATATGGCCAAAACTTCAATCATACTCTCAATTGTAGAGGAGGCCCATGCCCTGCAGTGGGACGTATATGAGCTGTGTCTGTATCAGTCCATATACGTACGACTGCTGGGCTGCTGCTGGCCTACTATACAATCGAGAGAATCATTTGAAGTGTTAGCCATATAGTCCACTACGCTGGCCTAGTGCGGGTTGGTGGACTTACATACCGTAGAAATTCTTTAAAATCGCTACGGTATGCAGGATTCCTCACGAAGTTTTCCTTTACCGTTAAAGTGCGTGGTGATTAACTATCAATACACATAAAACTCCGAAAAGTCAGAGGTATATGAGCTGTTACAGTGCAAAGCCAATTTTAATTTTACTTACTTTTTAATAATATCTATGGCCTTCTGATCTAGTAGATCAGGTTGCATATCCATTAATGCGACAAGACACTCTAATACCTTCAATATCAATCTCTTGTCACGGTCACTCAATTCTTGCAGTAATTTACTTTGTTTTGAGTCTAATATTGTGATCAGGACTTTGTATGCACCCTCCTTACTCGCTCTTACTCTTCTAGCTATGTCTTTAGTGCATTCAGACTGGAAAGATATTGATGGAAAATTTAAAACATTAATTGAAATCACATACAGTATTTTATCATATTAGCAGTTCTTACACTAAAAGTTTTTAAATTATCATTGAAAATATTGTTTAAACACATAAATTGTCAATTTTAAAATATTTTGTAAGTGTTTATTTCAATAACAAGTTTTTACTGCGGTCTTTAATGTCTGCTAAATAAATATAAATATTACCTTTAATACATCTAATTCTTTCATCAGCTCAGTAAAATCATGATTTTCTGAGGCCCAAATTTCTTTGAGTTTAGTTATCGTAGTTGATACTATGTGGTCATCTTCCGAGCTCAATGCCAAATCTTTTATTATGTTTGATAAATCTACACCCTGTAAAGAAAGGATATTAAGCAAAAGTTTCTTTCCACTTACAGTACAGAAACATACAATCCCTTTACTAATAACTGAGACTTATGGATTTCTTATTAGAGATAGTTTTAATAATATAATAATTTATAGTAGATGATAAAGCACCACAGCAGGTATGGACTTTTTAAGCATGAGGTCATGGGTTTGATGTCCAATTTTGTAACTCCAATTTATCTGATTTTCTCTTCAGTAGAGTTGTCACACTATCAGGTTGACACACACACTTACTTACTTGCCTTCATTCATACCAGACAGAATTTATACCAGATTGAGAGCTTTGTATTTACATTTCCATAAATTCTAATTAAATGCAATCATGCATTTTAATTAATTCACAGATAGTCATCAGATGATATCACCAAGTACAATGAGGTCAATTCATGAAGTCATTGTATATCTTTAGAATCTGATTATGCATTTGTATTATTTGACATGGCTACTTGAAGTTCATATGGGATGGTTTGGTCACCATTCAGGCAGGGTTATTTGATATTTACTGTTTTGAACATAGGTTTTGATAATATATAAAGCATGTTCGAGAAACGATGATGTGTATGATCGCTATCAAGGGTATTAAGCAAGAATGCTAACATATGGTTGTTAATTTGTTATGCACCATACATGGCCACTATTGAACTAGCTGACACTCAGTACATTTTGCTTTTAAGTTTTACGAATCAGCATCATCAGCTAATAGTATTTTTATTTATTTGATTTTATTTATAATTCAACTTAAAACAGACATTTCAATCATTAAGCAAAATAAACATAAGAACTATAAAAATGAAAGTTGTATTATTAAAATTTGCTCAAGGTGTCATTTTTATATTTAGTAAAGTTTTAGGTAACTTATTTAAAGAATAGTATTTAACTGATTTTATAAAATATTGTAAACAAAACCATGACATGAAACTGACGACAAATACCATAATGTGGCGATCTCTAATGTGGCGATGGGCAGTCTTACTTTTTAAGTCCAATATTAAAGAAATCATAATAATAAGTTTTGTAAGGCATAACCAACATGATTTCTTTTGGCTATAAATCCATTAAAACATTGTTTTTACTTTATAATATTATTAGTTATTGAGTTGTTTAATAATTGAACTAAAATACATCAATAGTCCAACGTACCTGAGCCTGAAATTGGGCTATAGCTTCGTTTATTGCTTCTTCAGGACTCATGTCGAATTCTTCGATATTTTCCTTGACAACTTCGTCGTAGGTTTCCTGAGTGATCACACGAACCATGCTTACTAGGTGTTGATCGAGTTTTATAAAAGTTTTATGCTATATTTATAGTACTTTAAGCGTAAATTTTTATTTTAGATGCTTATGGCAACAGCCGATCGCAAGTGCTTTCTTATATAGTGTACACAGACTAACCCACTATAGTGTATTATCTATGGCAAGTGCAAAACAATTTCAATGAAACTGTCAAATTCGCAAGACTCAAGTTCTGCGACTCAAGTCAAGTCATAAAACGTAATTTTTGTTAGTCATCATTCGTAAACCATTTAATAATAATTGCTGTGAAATGCAACAATTTATATGTATACACTTACAAATTCAGTTTCATGGTAATTAGACAGCTAGAAAACTTTCAATGTAATTTGTTAAAATATTAAAAATAATCTGTTCGAAACATATTTTTCATAAGTGAGGAATATGGGTTACTGAACGTACCAAATAAACTTCAAACGTCACTGGTTTGTTTACAAACAGTGCGTTCCACTTGACGATCGCAATGACCACGCTCACGACGCGACCGGTCGTGAGCGTATGTCATGACGTCATCAGTGACATTTTCACCGCGACCACGACGATCGTGATCGTCAAATGGAACGGCGAAATGAGTGTTTTTAGCGCCGTGAACGCCTAATGGAACGCGCCCAAAGATGTTTGAAGTTACTTCTGGTTACTTCTCAAAATGAGTTTCTTGGGGAAATACGGTGGCAAAAAAGACGAGAAGGGCCCAACATCAGAAGAGGCGATTCAAAAGCTACGTGACACAGAGGAGCTGCTCATCAGAAAACAGAAGTATGTGAGAAAGAAAATCGACGCAGAGATACAAACTGCGAGGAAAAACGGCACAAAGAACAAACGTCGTGAGTTTTACTATATTTTTCATCATTTAGCTCCACCAATTTGCATATAAACAACACATCTTTGTTACCTTGTTTTCCACCAGGTATTGACAAATAGTCAGTGATTTTTTATAGCGTGAGAAGGATATACATGATATCTTATTAGAATCATAACATTATTTTTTAATATACTACAACACTACAAAATTGTAAAAGATATAGTTGGTATTTATAGTTATAGTTCAACAACAATGATTCACTACTTTCATAGTTATATTGCATCACCTTCCTAGAAACGAACAGTATATTCATATAGTACATATAGTACATAAGAATATGTAAGTGAAAATAGACAAGATTGCCTGTGGTAAAATCTTATATCATTACGTTATTATACCTCAGCTTTCGAATGTTTTATATGTGTAAAGAAATCATGCATGAAATTTCTTGAGCAGCAAAAATGGAAGGGATTCAAATATCAAATTATGTGCTTGAGAAAGTGCTTCAAATCAACACTAAACTTAAATTTATCATTCCTATATAAAAAATTTTGAATTTGCAATTATAAGCTTCTTGTAGATAAAAATATCCCTGTGTACCTTTTATCTAATTTAAATGAATTATGACTCACTTCTTTTATATCTTTGTTACACAACCAGTTTGGTTATCTTGTTAATGATACCCAAACTGGTATCATATATGGATATGTAGAATCTCTACAATGTTTTATAAATTTTGGTTAATAAAATTGTATTTAATGTTTTTCAGCCGCCATTGCTGCTTTAAAGCGTAAGAAGTGCTACGAGAAGCAATTGACCCATATCAATGAAACTCTCAGACAGTTTGAAGGTCACAAGAAGGCTCTGGGGGAAGCCAACACCACTGCTCAAGTGCTCAGCATTATGAGGGAGGCCGCCAATGCTATGAAACTCCCTTTTCAGGATATGTTAGTATTTATTTACTTATTTTTAATACCATCATGCAATAACTACAATACATATGATTTTAATTAAAAAATAAATACACCCAACAGTCACATACCCCTTCCTGGCCTCATATAAAGATAAATTAAGTCTTGTGTTGACTATAAAGACTTTTCAGAGTAACAAACACCCAGTTCCCAAAGAAATACTTGTGTATCCCACAAACATTTGTTTAGGTGTGGGAATCGAACCTGTGGTCTCTCGTCTTACAGTCAGCGTCTAACCAACTGCGCCACGGAGGCTGTTCTAGTCTTGTAGACCACACAAACATTTGCCTCAATGCGGGACCATAGCGGCTTTTCATTTCACAGCCCGCGTCTATCTAACACCACGGAGGCTGTCTATTAGGAGGTAATTTATTCAATATATATTTGTTGACAGCAACATAGAAAACGTGCCAGACATGATGGACGATGACTACAACACTCCGCGCGAGATCACCAAAGTATTTCCCAACGATATTGACGAGGAGGAACTGGAACGCGAACTTGAGGAACTCGAAAAGGTGCGTTCGTGCATTTAATTATTTGTAATGCACTCTATATATTCTAGTCATGTAATTCCGAATATGGAGGAATACCGATAATCAATAAATTGTTATCACTAATTCCTTTAAAGGAATGAGCAAAATATACTGCCGTATCTAGTAGAATTTAGTGATTATCCGTGGTATCTCACATGTGACAGGTCGTCTGGGTAGGTCCCACCGCAATGTCTATTTCTCCCGCCAAACAGCATTATAAACGCACTGTTGTGTTCCTGTTTGAAGGACATTGTAGCCAGAGTAACTACTGGACATAATGAGACTTAACATCTTATGTCCCAGGATGGCGAGCGCAGTGGAATGCCAAGTATTGCTTTGTAATTCATGGTATTGTTTGGTTTGCTACTGTTCATGAGCGGTCGTATCGCTTACCATCAGGCGAGAGGTATGCTCGTCTCGCCATTCATTACAATAAGTAAGAAAAATAACCCCAACATTGGGTTTTACCTGCATATACTATACCTTGTAATTATAGATCCCATTCTTTAGTTAAAGAATTATACACTACACACATTAAAAACCCGATCTAATCTTCATATAAAATATATTTAAAAATTATCATACAAAAATCAATCACGTCATAAAAACTTTATCAATTATGGTACAATTTGCAGGAGGATCTGGACAAAGAGACCAACATGCCGACAGATAAGCTGCCTGGTAAGTATTTTCATAAAAGTTTTAGTATTTCATTATGTTCTGGTGGCGCCTCTGCCTACCACTTCTGGGTTAAAGGCGTGAGTTTATGTATGTATGTTTAGTATTTTATTTTGAATATTTTAGGAATACTCTCAACTACGATAATACCCAACATAATAATAAATATTATTGCATTGTTTTTGAAGTCACTAAAACTACTACCTGGCAGTCGGTCGCGGTTTGGATGTACCCTGTATACACACAGTCGCGGGCAAAAGCAAGTTTGATAAATTCGTCAGCCTCGATGACGCAGAAGGTTAGACGCCGGCTGCTACCACAGAATACTAATGTGCGAGTACTTTATTTCGTGTGTGTGTGAGATCGAAAAGTCTTAGTAGTTTCTGGTTCGACCCAAGCCTTGTATATTAGTGTGGGGTCAGGCATATGTGATTGTTGTGTAATATTTTTTTTTTAAATATTATATTTCCACACGTACTCACATAAATTCACGCCTTTTTCCTAGAAGGGGTACGCAGAGGTGCTACCAGGACACCCACATTTCGCCTTTTATGTTCCGTTACATGACGTGAAAGGGGGCGAGTCTATCGCCATATCGGACACATATTCCTGACCCGGGCTGTTAATGAATAGAAAATCCAATACCACTTTTGCCCGATCCGTGATTCGAACCCGTGGCCTCGGCTTTGTAATTGTGCAGTAATACAACTACGCCACCGAGGCAGTCAATATTTTTAGACTGTTTTTATCAGTTTTTATTATTTACGGCCTTATTCATAGACAGATTTAAAACCTATTTTAGTTATCGAATGTGTTGTCAGATATTAATTTATTTTTGTTTATTCCACAGAAGACGACGATGATCTCGCCCAGCTTCATGCGTGGGCTGTTGCTAGATAAACTGTGGATTGTGATATTAATATATCTGTATAGATATTACAAAAAATACGGCCATGAGGAACATGACAAGATGAGACCAAAACCTGAAGTTCCACGAGTGACATTCAAGAGTTAATTGACACGAATCATTGTTATAAGGTTATTTAAAAAAGGAACAAAAAAAAGAAGACAGTTGCTATTTCTTTCGCGGTTTTTTCACAGCTACAACACGTTCTGAAGTGGTGGTAGCAGTAATTATCGATTCAAAAGTTCTTGTGAAAGATTATTTTAATAAAAAAATATTTTGACTTTGATTTGATTTTTATTGAGTGGTGGTCATACAACACATCAAATAAGAAATTCGGTTTCTATGGTTTTGATATTCAATCTGGCCATAGAGAAAGTGTGACGAGGCCGTGATGAAATTTTGTTTTTCTTTATTTATTCCAATGGATTTCTGACTGGTAAAATTGAAAAAAGACAAAAAGCGTAGACTAGATTAGCAACGTACATTATCTTATGCCGTTACCGCTAAATCGGAGACGAGTTAAGCGGAGCAGAAATGTCTACAAAAGCATGATAAGTGGTTGAGCCACGCTGTTATCAGCCATGACTCAGCATGAATGGGCAGGTTCGTCCGGGGCGGTCCCACTGTCTCACAGGAGATCGACGGACAGTGATAGCTTCGCTGTTGCGTTTCGGCCGGTCAGTGCGATGTTCATGATGCAGTGATCAGGTGACCTGATCTGAACGGAACTATTTAATAATAATTAAAAACCACCAGAGATTTTCAATAGGTGGGATAAGATGGGTATACAGGGTATCTCAAGACCGCGACCGAAAACGAAGCCAGGTGGTAGTTTTAGTGGTTAGAGACACGAGACAAATAAAAATTTCGCCAAAACAGCAACAGATATTTTTTTAGAATTTTTTAAAAATCATCTTGTTTGAGTGGTAAAAACGTAGTCTTTGCGAAAATAATAATTTAAACCCTTACGTACCATTGAGTGTTGAAAAATAAAGAGGTCTGCATCATTATTTTACGAAAACTATGTATTTATCACCCAAATATGACGATAAGTAAAAAATTCAAAAAAAAAGTTGTCGATTTTTTTTTCGAAATTTTTACTTACATTGTGTCTGAAGTCACTAATACTACCACCTTCGTTTTCGGTCGCAGTCTTGATATACCCTGTATAATAAAAGAAAACAAGCACAGACTAATTTTCTAAGGTTTAATGTTAGCTCTGATCCACGCTAAGTATTTGTGTACGTAAGTGTAGAGGCTAGGTATATTCTCTTGACCGCAGTGTTCCGCGCCGGCACTGACCACTCCGATCAGTTCGTACTTCCTGGCTTCCCTGTTCTCATACATCAAGGGGCCCCCAGAGTCCCCCCTACAGGAATCTTTACCCTTCCCCCCTCCTGCGCAGATCTGGCTGTCTCTGAACACTATTTTCTCCACGCCTTGCAGTGTCCGAATTGATGCTTGGCATTGCTGGTACAAAAAAAGATGAAGGTTCTAAATATTTTTTTTAACCAATTTCGAAAGAGGAGCTTTTTTTATTTGTTGGTGGGTGTCTATGGCGGACTTTATAAATCACAGCTGTGTATAGTGATTGCCATTTGAGCGCATACGAATATCCTTCCATCTGCATGATTCCCTATTAACCTCTCCAATTCACCACCTTTAATTTATAAATTAATTAAGGTTTAATATAGTTTTAAATAAATTGAAATAAAACTATTGTTTACGTATTTCATCACGTATAAATGGATATTTATACTAATTATAAGATTTAATTTGTAACCAGTAATATTACATACATACATAAACTCACGCCTTTATCCCCGAAGGGGTAGGCAGAGGCACCACTAGGACACCCACAGTTCGCCCTGCATGTTCCGTCCCACGATGTGATAGGGGGCAAGCCTATCGCCATATGGGGCACAAATTCCTGACTCCGGGCTGATAATGAATAGAAAAATCCAATATGACTTTGCCCGACACGGGACTCGAACACGAGACCTCAGCTTTGTAACCGTACCGTAATACAACTACGCCACCGAGGCAGTCCAGTAATATTTATAAACATAAACCTCAAGAGATCTCACCTCTCTAAGCACGTAAGCCAACTCCACATGCATTTTGACGTCACTACTGCGGTATATCTTGTTAACTACATCCTGCATGGACCTGCCCCAGCCAGCCACGTAGAACGAGAAGTTCACCGGAGGCGATAACACGTAGTCCACCGTGGGTAGGCAGATTGGACGGATGAAGTCTGGAAATATAATTATTTTATAAGAAATTTCTCGAATGGAGGCCACGTAGCGGAAAGCGCAGCGTAGGACGTCCACCCACAAGGTGGTCAGACGACCTGGTAAAGGTCGCGGATCGTCGCTGGATGCAGGCTGCCTCCAACAGGTCACTGTGGAAATCGTTGGGAGAGGCCTATGTTTAGCAGTGGACGTCCTTTGGCTGATGGATGGATGGATGGATAAGAAAGTGTATCGAAACTGGAAAGGAATATTTGGCAATGCTATAAAACTATAATATGCCATCTATATTTATGGGAACCTTGACAGCCTCCGTGGCGCAGTTGGTTAGACGCCGGCTGTGAAACGAGAGGCCGCGGATTCGATCCCTGCACCGAAACAAATAACAGATACACAGGTATTTGTTTCGGGTCTGGGTGTTTGTGAGACCGAAAAGGCTCTCGTAGTTCCTGATACCCACGACACAAGACTAGATCTAAGTGTGGGGTCAGGACTATGTATGTGACTGTTGGGTGTACTTATTTATTTATAATTACTTTAAAAACAGTGGAAAATGATTATCTCTCGCCATTTAAAGAATCCATGCCTTAGTTGATCGAGAGCCCACAATGAAATAAGAGGCAATGGGTTCGATCCCAGCATCGAAATGAATGTTAGTGATTGTAATGTAATTATACCGGATTGCTCAATATTTCAGAATAGAGGAAAGCAATTTGTTCTATTTCTTAATGGTGCATGGGATAGGTAAGTAGACTGAACTCACTGTGTTTTCCGAAGACCTTACAATACAACGACCCACTAATAAAGAACAAATAAATGTGTGTATACCTAAGTTATTTTATAAATGAATATAACTGTAAAAATTGCTTATCACCAATAAATGCTTTCTTTCTTTCTTTCTGCATATTCTGCTAACTTAATAACATATTATGTGTTATAAGTGCGTGGTGGCCTGTTGGTAACGGACCAGACGCGGCTGCCTACATGTTCGCAGCGGTCGCGGGTTCAAATCCCAGGGCACACCTCTGACTTTTCGGAGTTATGTGTGTAAATCACCACGCACTTTAACGGTGAAGGAAAACATCATGTGGAAACCTGCATACCATAGCGATTTTAAAGAATTTCTACGGTATGTAAGTCCGCCAACCCGCACTAGGCCAGCGTGATGGACTATATGGCCTAACCACTCTCGATCGATTCTCTCGATTGTAGAGTAAGACCGTGCCCTGCAGTGGGATGTATATGGGCTGATATAGATATAGAATAACATATGACAGAAGAATTGTAGAAATACCAGTATAAGGAGCGAAGATTTTGATCCTGATGAGTGCGATGTCATGGTTCTTGTCTAGGTCGAAGGGGTCGTAGTCGGGGTGTGGCGTGATCTTCTCAATAGGCGCCAGGATCATGTCATCGGTGCAGTCGTCATCCCCTATCTCTGCTTTGACACAATCAGGGCCCGTGTTTGTCACGTTGTACTCGCCGAGACGGACGTATTTACTGGAAAACGATGTAATTTTATAAGCACCTAATATCTGGAGACTGTCCCGCCACTGCAACTCCTGTAAGCCAGGATCAACAGTGGCACGCATTTTAATGACACAGCATTAAAGCTCAGCGAGACTTCGGAAATGTCTAACTTGTCTTTAACCCGCAACGAAATCAAACATAAAGTTAAATTAATAGGAGTTGGAACTTCATGACTCGTCGAATACCCCTTGCGACCACTAAAGCTGTAAAATGTTCAAAAAGTCGTCGGGAAGCTAAAACTTAAAATTAAACCAAATCGGCGATAAAATCCGTCAATAAGTAGTTTTACTTCAATGCATTCCATTACTTATTTCACGCATTACCCACTATTTATTTAAATTTCCACAGGCTACAGATACGGTTGGTCTACGATTTTAGATTAACAAACCTATTTCTTTAGCCCATAAATTGGTTTAGTATAAAACATTCACGGAATCCATACTTAGCTGATCTAAACTTTTATGCTGAAGGGAAACATCGTTAGGAAATCTCCATAAGAAATTCTAAGCTATGACAGTCTTCAGCTTGCCAATCCGAGCAAGCAGAAATATCAATTTAA
Organism: Deilephila elpenor; assembly: GCA_949752805.1. Classification (NCBI taxonomy): domain Eukaryota; kingdom Metazoa; phylum Arthropoda; class Insecta; order Lepidoptera; family Sphingidae; genus Deilephila; species Deilephila elpenor. Next base: position 8,271,350 of record OX457118.1, on the reverse strand, counting down.
CACGTAGATAGATAATACTAATTGAACACTCAATTTTGCCGTTGACAATGGTATTTTCTTTAAGTTTTAGTTCCAATGTATTCTCGGTGTGCAAAGAAAAATAATTACAAATAAAGCTGGCACAATAAAGCTTTCTATTTCAAAGATATGAAATAATTTACTGAATTTATAAAATTTTACGACAGCCTCAGTGGCGCAGTTGGTTAGACGCCGGCCTGTGAAACGAGAGGCCGCAGGTTCGATCCCCGCACCGAAACAAATATTTGTGTGATCCACAGGTATTTGTTTCGGGTCTGGGTGTTTGTGAGACCGAAATGTCTCTCGTAGTTTCTGATACCCACGACACAAGACTCGATCTTAGTGTGGGGTTTGGACTATGTATGTGACTGTCGGGTGTATTTATTTATTTATTAACATTCAGTCACTTGTTTTTCTCTACCACGTGGTTCGCAAAGCAGTTTTCGCCAGAGAAAAACGGGCAACGCATAGAATACCTATATTACTCACGGAGTTCCATCACGCAGAATAGGTCCAGCGACGCAGTGTGCGGCGGTCAGCACGTACTTGCCGCTGATAAGGGTGCCTCCACACAACAGCTTCTTGTTCTGTCGTGGCTTGACGTATTCTATCACAACCAGCCATGGATACTGGTTTATTGACGTCGCATTGCCGCCTGAAATTGTGAAACTTGTTATGAAATTTTGTGGATATAAAACTGTTTCACAATTTGATGTAGTGAAAAGATGAATAAAAATCCCTTTAATTGGCAAAATGTAAAAGTAAGAATAGGCTGACCGGGGTGGTACCACTATCTCACATAAAACCAACGTGAAATAATGGTTTTGACGTCATGTTTCGGTCGGTAGGTAAGTAAAGTTGCCGGAGACCCTTTCTTTCCTTCCGTCTTTTTTCCTTCCGCGTTCATGTGTGTAATCACTGGTCATCAGCTGAGCCAGTTGCCCTTTTAATAAACCTATGCAATATAAATAATAAACTCTTACTCACCTATGATTTTGTTTCCGACAAAGCTATCGATTCCGCAGCATTCGCCATTAGGATCCGGTGGTAACGCACTCACTGATTTGTCGCATAAATCCGGGTATAAAGGATCTTCTTCCAAGTTCGCTGGAGGTCCGCAGCAGATGCTGTGGGCTTCGGGACCTGGACACCTAAAAATAAATCAGCAACATTAGCTAGAAATTCAGGAATACTTATTGATACCCAAGTATTTGTTGCTGGTGTTTGTGAGACCTAAAAGTCTCTAGTACTTTCTGATGAACACGACACAAGTTATGTGTCTTACTGTGGGGTTCAATAATGTTTGTAGCTGTTGTTTTTATTTATTTACTTCCAACCTTTTTAACTTGATTTATATACCAATTTTAGTTAAATTGATTAGATTTTTGTGATTTATATATATTTTTAAAATTATATTTGTCTTTTGTAAATGATGTGTTCACCTATAATTGGCGCACATATCAGATTTAAACGTTATTGTTGTACCTTAAGAGTGTATTTATATGTCGTGCTGTTGGCGAACCTAATAAATAAAATAAAATAAAATAAAACCTTCTATTCTCTCTCTGACTTATATTCCAAATTCAAGATAAGCTAGTAAGTATCTGAAAAGACTCGAGCTTCGGTGCTAAATCTGAATCTCAAGCAATCTCGAGCTGTAAAAATTAGAATATATGTCTGTGGCACCATATACATAGATCTCTACGAGTAGTTAGTTTAAGAAACAGACTGGTAGAAGAAATTGATTTCACCTCACAATCTTAGGTGCACATTGCTTATTAAAAATGAATCGAGCCTATACACGTCACACTTCAGGGCACGGACCTCCTCACCAATTAAAAGATTGGGAGGGGATCATACATTTAAGCGAATGTAAAGGGAATTTACTGGTGGTGGGTCTCTCATGTGTGAAAGGCCGCCTGGGTAGGAGGATCGCAATGTCTAATTCTTCAATAAACAGTAGTGTAAATGCACTGTTGTTTTCCGGTGTACAGGATATTGCAGCCAGAGTAACTCCTGGACGTAATGACACTTAACACCTTATGTCTCAGGATGGCGAGCGCAGTGGAATACCGCATTGCTTTGTATTTTATTGTGTTGTTTAGTTTTGCTACTGTCTATGAGCGACCGTATCGCATACCAGGCAAATGGCATGATCGTCTCGCTATTAATTGTAAATAAAAATAAATGTAGGCCATAATCCACCACACTGATCTAATGCGAGTTAGCAGACTTGACATAGCGTAGAAATTCATTGAAAATCTGTACGGTATGTTAACTAGGAGACAAAATAAAGATCTTACACAGAATTCTTGACGTACTGCAAGTTCTCAGGTTTGTTTGGAGTCTTCAACAGTCCTATTAGATGCGGACACAGCTCCAGACTAATGCATTGCCCTGTATTTGCCTCGGGAGTGCTGCACGAAAGGTTCTTCGACTCTGGACAACAGACCTAAAAGTTAAATAAGCAACTGCATTCTTGATACTACGCTTATTTCCTCAAAGATGTACATAAGCACAAGCAAAAACTGATACTAGTCGTCTAGTAACTAGTGACAGCCTACGTGGCGCGGTTGGTTAGACGCCAGCTGTGAAACGAAAAGCCATGGCTCGATCTCCACATCCGAAAATGTATGTGTTGCCCAAAAGTATTTGTTTCGCGCCTGGGTGTTTGTGAGACCGAAAAGTATATCGTAGTTTTCTGATACCCACAATCAAAGACATACATGTTATCAAGGGTACAACAAAGGCATACCTATAACCCAGGGTGTCATCCAGAAAAAAGCATTGTTTCCGAGGCAGATAAATAAGAAGAGACTATAAGTCTATACTGACGTGAACAAAACCCAGTATTGTGTACATAAATAGCTACATATGACTCAGTCCCACCTCTCATCGTTTCGGCTAAGTGATAAATTCAACGGGCGGTATAAATTTAAATTGAAATTGATTTTCCTTAGGTTTAATTGAGTGCGATGCTAATTTCAAACGGCCAGCATAATTTTCACACCCGAGAAATGATTGGACACAGCGACCCTCATAAATACTTGCCTTTTATTTATAATTGCATCGAAATTCTTTGGTATTCAGGTGGAAGATTTAAAAATATTTAAGTATCTAAAGAAAATTTCATTTGATATATTGCTTATGGAGATTGTAATGAAATGTTTTTTGCTTGTCAAAACAAATTCATTTATTACGGTAAAAATTCTATTAACATGAATTTGAATCAACCAATGTCCAGAAGATAGATTGTAGAAATATGATGTATTATGAATTATTTTAATAAATATTTCATTGGAATAACGATAAGATACATAGCCTCTAAAAATTCATAAAAATTCAAGTTGCGTTGGTTTTTGCCGGGAGAAGGATTTTAAGTCACAAACCTTTTTGAACGTGGTCATGGCCCAAGGAAAAATATTGATATAAATTATGTATAAACATGTATATTTAATTTAACTTTGCTAATATTCACTTATTAATGAAACTTCACTTCTGGCTCTTTGCCAGCATCCATCACGTTTATAAAGACCACGGAATATTTAATTAACAGCAATATACCTTTGGCAATCCTTTGTCGAAGCCACACCGAGACTGTCTCAAGAAATGCTCGTCTAAAGGACTTCTGTTTGGCTTGTTAAGGATTTTCTGTAGAATCTCGCACTCCGAAAATAGTATGCATTTTCCGTCGTCTCCACTTGGTGCCGTGCACGATTCTGTATTACAAAACAAGGGTTGTTTTTAAAAAAAACCAGCGGCCTGGCTCAGCTTCGTGAGCTTCAGTGCGTGCGTGGTGGCCTGTTGGTAATGGACTGGACGCAACTGCCAACATATTCACAGTTCACAGTTCAAATCCCAGGGCACAACTCCGACTTCTTGAAGTGATGTCGGTATTGGTATTCAATCACCACGCACTATAACGGTGAAGGAAAACGTCCAGAGGAAACCAGCGTTCCATAGCGATGTTTTAAGAATTTTCGTAATATGTAAATTCCACCAACGCGCACTAGGCCTGCGTGGTGGACTATATGGACTTACCCCTCTCAATGGGACTTCCGATTGTAAAGAACGACCGTGCTCTGTAATGGGACGTATATGAGCTGATACCGATACAGAAAGTATTACATTAATCAGCCTACACCTGCCCCACTTGTTAAATCGGGCATTCAATACAATTGAGATTTGAGAGGCGATTGAGCCGTAACCCACCGCACTGGCTTGGCTGGGGTGGGCAACACATATCTTTGAAAATGTTTGAGGTATTCAGATATCCTCGCGATGTTTTCCTTCCTCATAAAAGTGAAATGCAATTGGACTTCATAGTTTTAAAAAGTGATAAATCTGTGCCTAGGCTTCGAACCTCTGACTTTTGGGTTGGAAATCCGTTGCCAACTACTGCCCATAATTTGACTCTCATCATATCAATTCAGACCTTATTTTGCAACACATATGTTTGACTTTAGGTTGATTTTTTATTTTTAACTAGCTTCTGCCCGCTAACTTCGTCTGCGTGATTAACTTTGTTTAAAAAATATACATGTATAGATTATTTGGTATTTCTCATCCCGTCCCGTCCCGTCCCGTTATATCCCGCCTGTCCTATCTCATTCTCACTCAAGGTATGTAATCCACGCCCATTGCATCCCTTTGAGTATAAAAAGTAACAAATATATCTTTTCCGTCCTCATCCCACGGGAACACTTAATTTATCTGGATAAAATGTAGCCCAAGTGTTAATCCAGTGTTAATATGGGGAATATTCGATTTTCTCATTTATCTTCCATAATACAAAAAAACACCCTGTATGTAAATAAGACATTTACCAGTTTTTAAGTTGGACTTGTACCTATATAACTGTGAAACCGCATCTCATTTCGTCTTGTAGTTTTTGCGTTATGCGCAAGTAAATAAAAAGAAACACCCTGTCTATAAATAAAATATATACCAGTTTTCAAATTAGACGTGCACCAATATTACTGTGAAAACTGCATCTCATTTCGTATGGTAGTTTTTGAGTAATGTGCAAGCAAACAAAATGAAACATCCTGTATGTAAATGAAATATATACCAGTTTTTAAGTTGGACCTGCACTAATATAATTGTGAAAACTGCATCTCATTTGGTGTAGTAGTTTATGAGTAATGTGCAAGCAAACAAAAAGAAACATCCTGTATGTCAATGCAACATATACCAGTTTTTAAGTTGAACCTGCAGCAATATAACTGTGAAAACCGCATCTCATTTGGTGCGGTAGTTTATGAGTAATGTGCAAGCAAACAAAAAGAAACACCCTGTATGCAAATTCAACATATACCAGTTTTTAAGTTGAACCTGCAGCAATACAACTGTGAAAACCGCATCTCATTTGGTGCAGTAGTTTTTGCGTGATGCGCAAGCAAACATACAGACAGACAGACAGACAGACAGACAAAAATTCTAAAAAAAATTGTTTTGGATTCTGTTGCTGTTATAAAGACCCCCCGCGTTGAAATTTCTTAAATATCTTCCATGTACAGACATCGACCATTTACATTTTTATTATATGTATAGATAAAAATACTTTACTGTTCGTTAGTCGTGGGCAAACCACTCTTGTAACCATGCTAAACAAGTTGACACATTAAGACGTAGGTTTTGTAAAAATGTAGCCATTAGGAGCAAAACAGATATTGTAACTCTACACTCTACAAGGTCGTTTTTGTTAAAAAATAAAGCTAAAATTCCTGTAATTGCAATGCCTTAGTCAAAATTTTGACTTAGAATTGTTGAATTCAGTTTTAGAACTAAGATAGTTAGGTACACAAGCTAAATAAAGTAGCAACATTGTTTTTTGCATTTTAAACATTTTTGATTAAATAAATCCCATTTGTTAGAACGAAGATCTTCTGAGCACCATTTAACAATGTAACCACTATTTCTATTCGCCAAACGCACTCAACGTAATAGTCTTGACACATCCGAAACACAAACACATTAACTAACAACAAACTAAAACATAAACACAAGGAAACATGCAAAAAAACTTTAAAGTAAACAATAAGTTTTTCGAACTCACCTCCATTCGCGGATGCTATTACAAACACACAAAATATTAGAATAATATTCATTTTGATTTCGTGCACGTCCATTCGGTAGCACGGAGCGTCTCACACTACTCGAATGACACACGCAAATCCAGTTTATGTAATACACTCAATTAAATCATTTACTCATGACTAATACTATTAAATAAACAAATGTATAAAACTATTTAATTAATTTATAGTGTAATAATTTATGAATTTAATATAAACAAAATGTTGTTATATTACGCGAAACTGTTTGATTTTTCCTCTTAATTGATAACACTTTAGTTTGTAAAAGTAGTTTTATAATACTACGGATAATAATTAACAGTATTCTTATTAGGGGTCAGACTAATTAGCTAATAATTATGAACTAAACGTTTGTAATTTGTTCATTGAAAGATTGCATGTGATTTAAAATTATAGGTGAATCTTTTTTTTATATATATTTTTTATATGTATTTTGATTTATTTTAAATATATATGTAAAAATGTAAAAAATAGAATAATAAATAAAGGGAAACAAAAAAATACTAAAACGACATAAAAAATACTTTTAGACTTACTGCATACTTCATTATGATATGTAGGCCTAGCAGCGTGCTACTAACTTCAGAGCAGTAACTCACAATTTTCGCGTCTTGGAAATTAAAAAACTTGATGTTTTGAAGGTCATATCGTATATCTTGGCACACGGCTCCGCAAGGTTGGTGTGTGAAAGAGACAGACAGAGGATAGTGTGTACAGTAATATAGGAAATGGAAGTCCAGGCTTCAGGGTTTCCATTTGGAGAACACGCTCCGAGATTTCTGATCCAGGGTCAATTGGTTCGTTAATGTTGACCTTTCAGACAAGATACGCGTTATTTAATGGTAAATACATATAATATGGATCGCGGCTGCCTTGGTGGTGAAGTTGTCCTACAGTAGGTACAAAAATTGCTGAAATTGCATACCACAATGATCCCGTAAAATGAAGGAATAGTATCCGTTATTTCTAGAGTTTTTGTCATGGCTGTACCTGGATTTTAAATACTGGTACGATATAATGACTTTAATGCACCTAATGATAAGTCTAATGCTGCTAGGGTTTCCACCGGAGAAAGATATTTATTTATTACCTTTCAATCAACGCAGTATTATGAGATTTCAGATTAGTGGGTGAACAAAGGTTACCAACGTAGCCCAAAAGATTACTAAGTAGAAATGCCAGTTTATGAGTTAAGGCTACGTACAGACAAGCGAAGTGTGGGAGTCTACATGGAGGACAGATGACCTAGCTAGGTTTGCAGGAAGTCGCTGGATGCAGGCTGCTTTCAACAAGTTGATGTGGTGATCGTTGGGGAGGCCTATGCTCAGCAGTAGACTTCTGGCTTAAGAGTGAGGTTTAATAAGAGACTGTCCCGCCCTCACACCCGCCACTGCAACTCCTGTAAGCCAGGATTATCAGTGGCACGCATTTTAATGACAGAGCATTGAAGCTCAGCGCGTCTCCGGGAATGTCTAACTTGTCTTTAACCCGCAACGAAATCAATCAAAAAGTTAAATTAATAGGAGGGGTTGGAAAAAAGAGTGAGGTTTATGACAGAGAGAGTCAGCATAACTTTGCCGTTCTATTCGAATCTGGATAAACATCTGATGAGGAGCTGAATACGTCTCTCCTATTCCCATCCTTTTTCCTCCCGCTCCCCTACCGTTTTTATGGGCCGGCAACACATATGATCCAAGCTCTATCGATATTCATGGGCAGCGTTCGCTTGCCATCAGGTGATCTGTTTGCTTGTTTGCCGGACCTATTGTACAAAAAAAACGAGGCATTTGCGTGGAACACTGTCAAAGTTAGTATTCTGTGGTCAAAGGTTTTCGTCATATCACACAAAATTAATTTATTTTGTTATAAAATAGAATATTATAAAATATAGGTACATTGATAATGCAAGCTTTGACGTCATTTAGGTCAATCAATCGTCGGAGCATTAATGTGTATTTTTTATATTTTGCAACTGTTTTTTTAGTTCCGTTTCTAATTTACGTACGAATACTTTTGGTTTCTGTCTCTATGTTCATTGAACAATTATTTTTTATCGTAAGTTATAGTAACGTAATTTGGAGTCGAAATCCTTATACTCATTAATATTTTCAAGGCAAAGGTGGCGTCAACCAAGCCATAAACAATAACGCTACTTAAAACTACGTGCGAAATTATAATAACTGTATAATTGAAGACTTTTGGACGCGGGTTCGAATCCAGAGCAAAGACAAATAGATTTTTCAAGTTATGCACTGATTTTACCAATTTTACCAAAGGAAACGTCACGAAGTTTCCTTCGTCACGATGAAGCGTGCATGTTCTTTAAAAAATCCATATGTCAATTCTACCAATTCTCTCAGACAGCTAGTTGTAAAGAACAACGAAAGCATTGACGCCAAAAAAGAAAATGGTGGAGGAATGTTGCAGTCACTTCATCATTATTGTTTTAACGCAAGATAATAAAAAACGATCGATCACTGTCAAATACCCTATTGTATTAACAAGAGAAAGCCTTGGCATTAGTGGAAACTGTATCTGAACTCTCTTACTTTGGAGTAACTTTGATAAGCAATAGTCATTTTGCATCTCACTCGTCATATTTTGTGGTATGTCGTATGTATGGTGTAATGAGGAAATGTACTCAATAAGTAGGAAAATATGTAAGTTATTACGAGTTATTTGATGACATGTTCCCTATACTTTTCTAGGAGTTGTTTTCTTCGTGGTGAGTGACGTTGCCATTGGTCATCGCACTGTCACTCTTTCACTTGGTTATGTAATATTGTAGAAATATGATGCTCAGTTTTTCAATAGAATAAAAAATATCGATAGTATAAATCGGTAGCACAAATGAAATTTTTTGTTCATTTTTTTAAATATCATCGAGTTTGGGTGGTAACTACCTAGTTATTTCGATTATAGTAATTGAAACCCTTGTGGTACCATTGCGTCTGTAAAAATCAACATTTTTAGTTGCATTGTAGTATCTTAGCTTCTGATACCCACCAAACAAGACTCGATCTTAATTTTCCAGTGTTATATATTAGTCTATGATCTTAGTGTGGGGTCAAGACTATGTATGTGACTGTTGGGTGTATTTATTATTTATTTACTGTGTCTGAAGTCACTAATACTACCACCTGGCTTCGTTTTCGGTCGCAGTCTTGATATACACTGTACATAAAATTTTGCTAGTCTTCAAAAAAAGATAGAAAATGGAGTTGAGAAAGTCGGTATTGAATGTTCAGGTTGACTTTTTGAGACAATGCGATAGTGTCAGATTTCTTAAGCTGGTGTTAGTTACAAAAACAAATTAAGTAGGTAGGTATAACCTTGTCATAAGACGTATGACTAAACCATAGTCCATAGGGTATTGTGTTATTACATTATACGGTAAAATTAAAACTAATAAATAATTAGAGACTGCCTCGGTGGCGTAGTTGTATTACGGTACGGTTACAAAGCTGAAGTCTCGGGTTCGAATCCCGGGTCGGGCACAGTGATATTGGATTTTTCTATTCATTATCAGCCCGGAGTCAGGAATTTGTGCCCGATATGGCGATAGGCTCGCCCCCTATCACATCGCGGGACGGATCATGCAAGGCGAAATGTGGGTGACCTAGTGGCGCCTCTGCCTACCCCTTCGGGGATAAAGGCGTGAGTTTATATATATGTATGTATGTAAATAATTAGAATTAATTTGCATAACAATTTTGTTTATGAGAATATTACACATTAAATAAAACTACGAGTATGTTTTGGGATAATATCGCGGTTTCGAAATATTTTAAATAACTTTGCACATGACTTACACCACATTCCGTAACCACAAACACTGATGTCTTCGAAATGCGAACTCAAACTTAGTTTTATTTCTACACTTATTTAGTATATTTATTCACAATATTTAAAACACTGTTTAAACACTCTATAATTATGACTTTCGATTATTTATTTATTAAAAAAAAAACGGTATAAAATATAAAATTACTTCAACTTCTTACCAATCGCTATGGTAGGTATTCCTCACGATGTTTGCCTTCCCCGTTATAATGCGTGGTGATTAACTATCAATACACACAGTGGCGTGCCTAGGGTTTTGGAGTAGGGCAAGCCGAATATTTTTTTACGTTTAATTAATATTATTTAACACAAAGTTACTAAGAACGAAGAAAATTAATTTATAATACGTCGGCAAACCTTCAACACAATCTTAAGATTAAAACAATTAATATAGATTACTTGTGAACATGCATCCGTAACTTTTCATTGCATTTCTATTGCCGTCACTATTCTGTGGTGCCGTGTTCGACTTCGAAGTTAACCGAAATTGCAGACAGAAATTATTATTAACGCATTCATGTTTAAATGTTTTTCTGAATTTAAAATAATAGATTGCCTTTTGAAAGAACCACCTAAATTTATTTATTTAATTTAATGAAAGCATTATAATCCAAATAATCTACAACACAAGACGTGTCATATAAAAACATATGAATCACGATTGTTTAATAGCTTTAAAGGGAGCATGTAGTAATAAAAGTACGTAGTTTATTAAACTGACCTGAAGAAATGTCTATTGTGATTTACCGCGACTTACTAAATGTACAAACCCGGCATAGGTTTCGCGCCGGTTTATTTTTCAATATAATTGAATGAATTTACCTTTTTACCGGCAATGAACGCTTTCACCATCGCACTCAAACCATCACAGAAAACAATACAACTCCTAATAGTATCAAAAAGTTTAAATAACATAAAAAAACTAAACATTAACCTTAAACAAAACACATTCACAACTCATAAATCATAATACAAATGAAGTTAGTAGAAAACTGTGCTGTATTGCCAGTAAACGTGAAATAAACAATACAAAAGATACAATTTATTAAAAGAAATATTAAAACTTCATTATTTGTTCTAAAAAAAATATTAGAAATAATTTCTAAAAGGAACAAACTTAATTTAATAACAATAGATATAATTGATTTAACAAATAATCACGTGACGACCATGCAACGCACGATGTTTTTACATCATCAAGGCCGAAGCCGGGCATTTCGTGTACAGTGAACAGCTATATAACATATCTATAGCTATACATTCGTAGCGATCGAGTAATATCATTTCCCCATACAGTTCACGCGTTGCTAGAAGCCCCGTAAAAGCACACGAGAGAGAAAAGGATAGATATATGTGCTGTGTGCTCCGTCTTTTCAAGTTCAGTATAGTTTTAATGAATGAATATTACGCGGCGCTTCGGCGCTGGCGTCTCATTGAATCGCGGCGCGGGAAATTCAAAAAATTTAAATGCTAGATGTTTTCTAATAAATGACTGTTGTATTGAATGTAATAGTTTGTATTCAATATGGAGTAAATACGTATTATGTAGGGCAAGCCGGGCTTTTGGGCTTGTATGGAAGTACCGCCACTAAATACACACATGGCTCCAAAAAGTCAGAGGTGTGCCCTGGGATTTTAACCCGCAACCACCATGAACATATTGCCAGCCGCATCTGGTCCGTTTACCAATAAGCCACCACGCACTACATAATATTTATTTCGGGTCTGGATATCAAAGCAAAAATTTGTTATATTTTTTGATACTGACACAAGACTATTAAATATTATTATTGTAATTACTAGGCGTATTTATTAAAAAAAAAAAAACAATAAGAAGATTGCAGACATCCCTCCAATGGCGCCCTCAGTTTGCTTATTATTTCATTCCTAAGATGTGCTAGACGATCTTTTATACACGTGTACAAATTTTAGTCGCTGACCCGGGAAAATCGCACACAATTTTTGCCCTACCTGGGAATCGAACCCGTTTAACGAAGCGCAGACTATTGATACCACTCGATTGTGAGGACAAGACATGCGATAAAGAGATGACTTAGTAAATGTATCGTAGTGTTAAAATTATTTAAATGTTCTGATTTCCATACTGCATAATTATTTACCTCGGTTTCCCCAAAAAAAACTTGTGAGGTTTTAAGTGATTCATCAAACCACACACGGAACAGACGTTAAAATAATTACAAATTGTGATTAGCACGTAAAAGTAGCGTGTAAGGTCTTTCCATATGCATTAAACCGTGTTATGGACGTCAGGCAGACATGCCGTCGTCGCACGCCAAAAAATCCTAATATAAATTCTAAAATGAGCTGCCTTGTACGCCTTCCCGTCGTAACTCCTCATCCGATCATTATAATAACACTGGTACATAATCTACGTAGTTGTTGGTTAACGGGACGCGGTTACCCCGAATTCGCGGGTTGAAATCTCAGGGCACACCTCTGACTTCTAGAACTCATTCATGACTCCATGCTACATACACTGTATGACCCTATAACCGCCCACGGCTGGGCGTAAGACTCCGCTAAAATCGAGAGGGAGGCTGAGAGGTTTTAGTTCCACATTCCACCACGCTGGCCTAGTGCGAGTTCGCGGTCTTTACAGTATTTTATTGCGTTGAATTGCGAGCCGAGCATGCCATTCGCCTGATGGTAAGCCATACGATCGCTCATAAACTGTAGACAACCATACAACACCATGAATTACAATTGGCACTCCACTACGCTCGCCATCCTGAGACATAAGATGTTAAGTCTCATTATGTAGTTACTCTGGGTACAATGTCCTTCAAACCGGAACACAACAGTGGATTTACACTGCTGTTTGGACAATATAGACATTGCGGTGGTACCTACCCAGGCGGCGTCTCTCGTATGAGAGACCTACCAACAGTACAATATGGTAAAAAATATGGTAGGTATGCAATTTTCTTCACGATGTTTTCCTTCACCGTTAAAGTGAAGGATGGTCGATATCCGGGCGGAAAACGAATTATAACTGTTTTCTGTTTTCTATAGGAATGCGACAGCACATAAATTGTCAGCCTCCGTGACGCAATTGTTTAAAAGCCGACTGAGAAACGAGAAGAAATTATTTCGATCCCCGCTTTGAGATTAATAATAAATATTTGTTTCGGGTCTGGTGAGTGATGGTGACACCGAAAATAATGTGTACCTAATGTAGTTTCTGATACCCACGACACAAGATTCGATATTAGTCTGGTGTCACTGTGTGTGAATTTTGGGTGTATTTATTCATTGTACCTAGACGAAGCCCGGAAAGCTACTTGACTAGAATATTAAAGGATACAAATAAAATGCATTTTATCCTGTCCACAAAAGTGCGCGCAAATAGTGCAATAAAGAAACCCACACATACTAATTGAAGGCGGACATCGGTGCAGTCATAAGCTAGACTATAACTCAGTCTGCGATTTTGCATGCCTGATTTAATATTTCGAATTTTGTATATTTTTATGTTGTGTACTATCAAAATACAAGGAACACACAAGGCGAAACGTGGGTGTCCTGATAACCCTCTATCACATCGTGGGACGGAACATACAAGGCAAAATGTGGGTTTCCTGGTAGCACATCTACCGCTTCTGGGAAAAACGCGTGAGTTTATGTATGTACATACATACATAAACTCACGCCTTTATCCCCGAAGGGGTAGGCAGAGGCGACACTAGAACACCCACATTTCGCCTTGCATGTTTCGTCCCACGATGTAGAGCCTATGTATACATACGAAAATATATATATTTTCCGTGATATAAACAGACAAATGATAGTCTTTATGTGTAAATGCGTAAGAACTGGTTAGTAACGTCAGTATGAGAGGCGACGGACTCAGTCGGCGCTCGCTGGCCGAGTCAACATGTTTCTTGTACTTATACTCTGTGTTGTGCCAATAGCTTTTGCTCAGGGTGAGTTTTACCAACATTATTAATACTGACAGTCTCCGCGGCGCAGTTGGTTAGACGCCGGCTGTGTTAGAGACCGCTTAGACCTGATTGCTAGGTGTATTTATCAATTAATTTTATAAGTTTATTTATTTATTTATTAATTCTATATTGCACAAAAAACATTTACAGTAAATAAATGGCATAATAATAGTACAAGAGGCGGCCTTTGTATGAAGAAGTATGTATATGAATGATACTATTTTATTATTATAAATGATTTATAAACTGCTCTGAAATTAATTAAACTGCGAATCCTGTATAATCACTGTATTGTAAACTTGTTTTGAAAAGAGCAACGCTAGAGTTTCTTGCCCGTTCTTCTCTGGCGTAAACAGTTTTATGAACCGAGTGGTAGTGGAAAAAAGTCTTTGAATCTGAATAATGTGTGACATTTTATGGATTCAATAAAAATATTTCATTTCATTTTATTTACATATTAAAGTAAAACAATTTTTAAGATTTAATCGCGGTTTTTTACTTAACTTTCCCGTTCGAAGACTTTACAGGCTTAAGGCATGCCTTCATTGTCATGTTTATAGTAGGTATTTGTTTTATTTTGAAGTCATTGCCCCTTCGTTTGGAGGAGTCTTAATGTTTCAATAACAAGCACACTACCACAGTCAATAATAAAATAAAATGTAGATGTGTGGGTGAAAAGTGAATGGTGCGTCCTGATTTGAATCCGCGAGAGGGTCTCTCACCACTACGCACTTACAAGCAATATTACAATAGTTAGTTGTTATTCTATATATGCCTACTATGTAGATTGATTCCCGGAATGTTTATGGAAGCACAATATTTTTATGATGGCCAACGGCGTATTGATGTTTTCCTCGTAGCTAACGTCTTAATAGATACTTCTTATTATAATAGAAAACATTTATCAATATCTACCTATTCTGGTTTCTTATATCACAAAATGGTTAATTAATCATGACTATAAATTTATGTAGCATATGTGGAAGAAACATTAATTATTTTTATGATAAAAAATATGTACCTATGTATTGCCAACTGCATTATTTTATCTCTTTCAGAATCATGTATTTCACCTAATAAGCTCAATGGCACGTGCAAACCTATCCAAGAATGCGATATTTTATTGAAACTCTTCACCAAAGCTAGAAGAACTTCTCAGGATGAGCAATTTTTGAGAACATCTCAGTGTGGTTTCGAAGGAAGTTCGCCTAAGGTACTTCATTTACTGTTTATTTATTATGCTTTGTTTAATATATTAAACAAATAGAAAATCGTGTAAACAGTGCAAGGTGCAGTGTAAGGTGCGTGGTGGCCTGTTGGTAACGGACCAGACGCGGCTGCCTACATGTTCGCAGTGGTCGCGGGTTCAAATCCCAGGGCACACCTCTGACTTTTCGGAGTTATGTGTGTATTGATAGTCAATGACCACGCACTTTAACGGTGAAGGAAAACATTGTGAGGAAACCTGGATACCGTAGCGATTTTAAACAATTTCTACGGAGTATACCTGCACTAGGCCAGCGTGGTGGACTATATGACCTAACCACTCTCAATCGATTCCCTCGATTGTAGAGTAGGCCCGTGCCCTGCAGTGGGACTTATATGGGCTGATATAGAGAGATAGTAAACAGGGCTGCCGATAAAAGTGATATCTTAATGGTCGCCACACACTATAAGTGCGTTTGCGCAAACGCGAGTTTGCACCAGTATCGAATCGGTAATATCGAAAGTTTGCGCAGTTATTTCCCCACACACGTTCCAGTATACTGGTGCAAACTCAGACTTGCACAGTTATATCGTTACGTATGTGGTGGCTATTAGAGTCCAGTAGCTAAATATCCTTCAAACTGGAACACAACAGTGCATTTACACTGGCGGCGGGATAAAAGACATTGCGTTGGTACCTACCCAGGCGGCCTCTCACATATGAGAAACCTACCTCCAGTGGAAGCGGACAACACACGCCGTAGAAAGTATTGTCAAGATATGTGATTGTAGGGTGTATTTTTGTTCATCAGGTTTGTTGTCCAGACTCCGCAAAGTTCCCATGCAGGACTCCCGAGGGTAAACCAGGAGACTGTATCGCAATACAGTCATGCCAACACTTCGTGGAAATGCTGAAAGATGTAAACAATACTAAAAATGTGCAGTACATCAGGAACTCCATGTAAGACTGCTTTCTCATTATTTCTTATATTGGCAAGTCCAAGTGCCGAAAATGCTCCCGGTGGTAGGTGCAAATCTGTCCATATTATACCGGTTATATCCAGACTACGACCGAAATCAAAGCCAGGTGGTGGTTTTAGTGATTACAGACACAATGCAACGAAAACTAAACTTATCGTCGTATTTGGGTTGAAAATACCTAGATTTAGCTAAAATAAAAAAGGCGTGCATTATTATTGTAGGAAAACTGTGTATTTACCGCTCAAATACGACGATAAGTATAAAATTACAAGAAAAAAAAAATTTTTTAGTTGCATTGTGTTTGAAGTCACTAATAATACCACCTGGCTTTGTTTTTGGTCGCAGTCTTGAAATACCCTGTAATATAATCTCCATCGACGCGACATGGTCATCTCACGATGGTGAATATACTGATGCTATTCCAATAAACACGGAATAACTTTAAACGGGACACAATTGCTGTAGCTCCTTAGTTTTGGCTCAAGTCTTTAATGCATGTTGCTAAGTTAATTAGCGTTTAAGTGTATGCATACATACAAACGTAATCGTCTCGCCTGTATCCCATAGGGGTAGGCAGAGACTATGGATCGCCACTTAGCTCGATCCTGACATATTACTTACATCCAATTTTATCAATCTCTTAATTTTATGACTAGAAAGTGGAAAGGAACTATAACACAGAGAATTTCATTTAATGAAATACAACAGTAAAGACTTTGCTTTGCATTGTTTTCTGTGATATTAAATAAAATAAATAAATAAATACACCCATCAGTCACATACATAGTCCTGACCCCACACTAAGATCGAGTCTTGTGTCGTGGGTATCAGAAACTACGAGAGACATTTCGGTCTCACAAACACACAGAGCCGAGACCAATATTTGTTAGCCTTACAAACATTTGTCTCGGTGCGGGGATCGAACCCCCGGCCTCTCATTTCACAGCCGGGGTCTAACCAACTGCGCCACGGAGGCTGTCAAGAATGTAATGTAAGTATGTCAAGCACATTAATCTCCTTTCCTAATCGTTCCAGTTGTGTCAGCCCTGAAGAGTACAGCGTATGCTGCGGACCACCTCCAAACATTGCTAACCCAGCATTCGTCAATAATTGTGAGAACACCGTCAACGCTTTACTCCCTGATCAAGACAGCAACTGCTGTGGCGTTGACAGCACTATTGCAGACAGAATTATAAGAGGTAATTTTGTCAAATTAAAATTTTATAACTATCGAAGTGCTGATCGTTTTCACCGTTTTAGATATTGTACTATACAACGTGTGAGAAAATATTTGGGGTGTACATACAGTTCCGGTTTGAAGGACATTGTAGCCAGAGTAACCAATGGACATAATGAGACTCAACATCTTATGTCTCAGGGTTGCGAGAGCTGTGGAGTCCAATTGGTTTGTATTGGTTTGCATTGGTTTGTAAGCCATGGTGTTGTTTGATTTTGCTACTGTCCATGAGCGGTCGTATCGCTTAGCACCAGGCGAATTGTATGCTCGTCTCACCATTCAAGCCGAAAAATCCCGATAACACTTAGTAAATATTTCAGGCAATGCTACATTTATCGACGAGTATCCTTGGCTGGTGGTGATCGAGTACATCAAAGGATTAGAGAAGCCCAAGCTGCTGTGTGGCGGCTCCCTTATCAGCGGCAAGTACGTGCTGACTGCCGCACACTGCGTCACTGGAACAATACTGCGAGTTGGAACACCGTGAGTTGTAGTAATTTTTTATACTATAAGTCAAGAAGACGAGCAAACAGGTCACCTGAAGGAAAGTGTTCACTACCATGAACATCCACAATGGATCATAGATGTGTCGCCGGTCCATGAAATCGTGAGGGGAGCGGGTACAAAAAAGGATGGTAAGAAGAAAGAGGTATTGGGCATCCAGTATTCTTTCGCTTCAGCTGCGGGAAGCCCACTACTGAACATAGCTATCCCCGATGATTATCATAGAGACTTAAAGAGATTTTCTTAAGGTGTTAAAAGCTTAGAGATTCTATCACGGTCATAGTTACTAGAATGAATGGACTGGATGGGATTTAACAATCTCTTTTAGATAAGTAACAAATTATCTATCTATACACATAAAAAATAATATGTAACCGATCGATCTCTGTACATGGAAGATAAATGAGAAAAACTAATATTAACGTAACAGAACCCAAAACAATGATTTTAGGAAATATTTGTCTGTTTGTCTGTGCGGTTGTACTCGATGAACTCAGAAACGGCTTAACGAATTTAGTATGGAGGTAGCTGATACCCTGAATTAAATTAGGGTACTTCTTATCGCGAAAAATTTAGTGTTCCCGTGGGATGAGGAAGGAATTCCGATATATTTGTTACTTTTTTATACTCAAAGAGGATGGGACAGGATTACATGCCTTGAGTTAGAATGAGATGGGACGGACGGGATGGGAAATTCTAAATACATTAATTTCAAATAATGTAAATCACGCAGACCGAAGTTTGCGGTCAGAATTAGTAACAAATATTTTTTTATTATTTTTTAAGTAAAAACGTTCGTCTCGGCGAATACAACGTGACAAACGACGGACCTGATTGCCAGCCCGGATACGAATATGACTGCAACGAAGGCATGATCCGAGCTCCGATAGAAGAGATAATACCCCACCCGGATTACGATCGATATGCCATTGAGAAGAATAACGATATAGCCCTCATCAGACTTTCGATCTTCGCGCCATATACAGGTAACGGCCCAGCTTCTGACGCAGGTATTCTTAATTCTTTACATCATCATCAGCCCGTTGCAGTCCACTGCTGGACATAGGCCTTTCCCAAGGTACGCCGCAGACCCCGGTCTGCTGCTTTACACTTACAGTCGCTTGCTCAAGAGGGCCGGCAGCGACTAGATATTATTTTACGGTTTAATAAAATACTATTCGTAGAAGCCCTCCTCTTGAATCACCGTAATTACTATTGATAAAAACTGCATTGAAATCCGTTGCGTAGTTTAAAAGATCTGTATCAGGCATCAGCCCATATACGTCCCACTGCTGGGCACGGGCCTAATCTACAATTCAGAGAATCGATTGAGAGTGGTTAGGCCATATAGTCCACCACGCTGACCTAGTGCGGGTTGGCGGACTTACATACCGTAGAAATTCTTTAAAATCACTACGGTATGCAGGTTTCCTCCCAATGTTTTCCTTCAGCGATAAAGCGCGTGGTGATTGACTATCAATACACACATAACTCCGAAAAGTCAGAGGTGTGCCCTGGGATTTGAACCCGCGACCACCGTGAACATGTAGGCAGCAGCGTCTGGTCCGTTACCAACAGGCCACCACGCACTTAAAAGATCTAAGCTTTCTTTATTTTATACTGTTGTTTACTGTGTTATTTCATAATAATCTATTTTCGAGCTCGGGAATCCTCTAAATGTGAGAGTTTGATTGAGAAGACTTAGGCCATTGTCCACAATTCTGATCAAGTGTGGGTTGTTGAGCTTCATTTTGTTTTGGGTCTAGATATAGTAAGGCCCTAGATATATCATAGTTTCTGATATTCACGGTGTGGGAGAATATAACAGACTCCGTGGCGCAGTTGGTTGGACGCCGGCTGTGAAACGAGAGCCCGTGGATTCGATCCCTGCAACGAGACAAATATTTGTGAGGCCCACAAGTATTTGTCTCGGGTCTGGGTGTTTGTGAGCGAAAAATCCCTCGTAGTTTCTGGTACCCACAAGCCATTATTGATCTTAATGTGGTGCCAGGACTACGTACATGTGACTGTTGGGTGTATTTATTTATCTTACTGTGAGATCAGGATTACGTCTGTGTCTTTTAGTTGTAACGTGTAAGTCACCAATGTGTGATTCAATTCCCTAAACTAAAATGTTCTCCTAGACCATATTAGTTTGAAATTGTACGATCTAACACTGCATTATCTTTCAGACTTCATCCGCCCAATTTGCCTGCCAAAGATGGACCATGAAAAATCGCTTTCTGAAAAATTCCTCCTTCCAATTGCTGGTTGGGGGAGGTATATACAGAATATCACGGAGACAACAACTATATACCGCAGTAGTGACGTGAAAAGACACGTCCACCTTCCTTATGTGGCTAGAGATGTGAGTATTTTCGCAGCTTTGTCCACTGAAAATCAGCGTTGTATTATGATTTGCACCAAATCATAACATTTAGCTGAGTGGACACCTAACGATCACAGCCGCGACCAGCCATTTTTGTTTTTTATTTATTAATGTTTTTTATTTGAACCATGTCGTATACGTCGCGTCTGTGACTAATAACTCGTTATTCTTTGTTCTTTCTTTTTATGTTGTGACTTCGGCTTTAAGGCTATGTCTAGGTGGATATAGAAATGTCGCTAATTAATTTGTTATACCTATCATTTTACTCCAAACACTTTTCTTAAAACATGGTAAGCGATACGACCGCATGGACAGTAGCAAAACCAAACAACACCATGAATTACAAAGCAATGCCTGGCATTTTACTGCGCTCACCATCCAGACACGTAAGATGTTAAGTCTCACAATGATTTTCATTTACAGAAATGTCAAGCAGCAATCAGGACCTTGAAAGGGGCTGAAAATATAACCTTCAGCGACCGACAGATCTGCGCAGGCGGGGATCCAGGCCAGGGGTCATGTAAAGGCGACTCCGGAGGCCCCTTGATGTTTGCGCATATTAGTTATGGCTTGCCTAAATACGAAGTTTTAGGGGTTCTGTCAACTGGCACGACTGTATGCGGACAAGATGGGATACCCAGCGTTTTTACTTATGTTTATAAATATATTCCGTGGATTAAGGCGAATATAAAGCCATAACATAAAGCTGCTAGCCCATAATAGCCCACTGTTGGGCTTATATCTCTATAACCGAGGGTTTTATTGAGAGGTGTTTGGGTTCCACCACATGCCACAGATATTTTAATAAACTTTATTATTTGAAATTCTTGTTTTTTGCCTGTTTCCTGCATCCTATTCCTATCATAATGCCTGACATGTTACCTAGTGGCTGGGCGACCAAATCGAGAACTTTTGGCTTCATAAATAATATATTCATCATAAACATCACACACATAGCCCAGACCTCACACTAAGACAAAAGTTGTGTCATGGGTATTGTGCAAGTGTAGGTGTGTGCGTGTGTGTATGTGTTGATGCGAGAAACACAATAAGATAGGCCACAGATTATATTACTGCAATATTTGGAGATATGTTAGAGATGGGTAACACTGCGCTACGCCGCGCAATTGCGCCAACTCAGTTCACTGCGCTGGATGTGTTAACTCACTAGTTCAAAATGTGTTGGCGCACAGCGCAGTACCGGGAAATTTGGTTATCATTTTTATAAATTGCAACTCCGTGAAATTTAAATAGAGTTATAATTACAATTCACTTTACTTCATGGAAATTAGGGTTTTATTTTCAGTTTGTTGAATTGACAGCTATGTTAAAATTATTGACGGATTAAGTTTACGTTCGAAATTCAAAATAAGTCGATTATGTGTAGTTGAAAGAGAAGCATGTCTGATTTGTTTTTTGTTATAATGTGTGTTTTGAGTGTGAAAGGGTTGTAACTTTACAAATAATTATTTATATTATAACAAGTTCACATCACCACAGGAAAGTAATAAAATAATAGTAACTACCATAGTAACTACCGACGTAACCTATCTAAATAAACTAATAAAGTAACTTACCATCAACATACAAAACACACACAACAACAACAGTCAAGTGTCATCAACTCAATCCTCAATCATCAGGGCTCATGCCCGTTAGTAAAAATACCAGTAAACAATGAGCTTGAGCCAACGTAGTTTTCGCGCGGTTTGCGCTAAAAAACACAGATTAATAAACAAGACTAATAAGTAATAACCTATGACTTGTGAGCGCGGCATGTCGCGTGCGCCGTGCAGATGGCGCGCATAACGCATTTCGTTGCTCACTCGGCGACCGGCGTGTTTTCATTTTGTTACGCTATGGCGCAATTTTGAGTTAACACAATGAGCCGGCGCAGTTAACTGCGCCTGAGTTACTGAGTTAACGCAAGGACTTTCGCTGAGTTACCCATGTCTAAGATATGTGCATACGGCACAGCATCAAAACTACAAGAGACTTTACAGTCTCACAACACCCACACATAAAACAAATATTAGCATGCATCACAAATATTTGCTTTTCGGGGATCGAACCAACGGCCTCTTTACTTACAGTTGGCTCAACAAACAACCCAAACAAATGAGGAAACAATAGTCTTAAAGATATAATTAACAATGTAGTTACACGTATCAAATGTTGACGTCAGTTTATACCTTAAGGAAAATGTAAAATATTTATCCTGCAAGGAATAAAATAATAAAATGGCAATGTGAAAAATCCCACGACGTCATAGTCATTTATTTTCTGCCAGTCCGCCTGCATAATGAGTCAAGTGAATCTTCAATATTGGTATCTATGTATGTAACGGTCTAGAGTACGATTGAGAAGGGTTAGGCCGTATAGTCCACCACGCTGGCCTAGTGCGGGTCGGTAAACTTTCCATACCATATAAATTCTTACAAATCTTGTAACCTTCAGTATTTTTTCTAAAATATGATGCATTGTATATACTATTACCAAATGAAAAAGCGACTTGAATGATGCATTCAACAGTCACATACATAGTCAGAACCCCAGCTGAGATACAATTCGCGTGACGTATCAAAAACTGCGGGAAACTTTAGGGTCCCAAAAACACCCAGACCTGAAACAAATACTTGTGTCTCAATCATTAGTCTGTATGCGGAAACGTAGCGGCGTCTCGTTTCACAGCCGGCGTCTCACCAACTGCGCCACGGAGGCTGTCAAAAATTCTATGTTTGAACTAGCGGCCCGGCCCAGCTCCGTCCAGATGCAGATATTTTTTCTACATTCTCTACCTCGCATCGTTTTCCTTATTGCTGAGGGTCGAGATCCCCTGAATACCAATTATTCTTTGTTTTAATTATGCTGCACTACTTGTTCCTATCTTACCTTTTTTAATCCACCACACCAAAAATACCTTTTCGCAACATTTTTTATTTATGCTTCGATACATTAGTCATGGCGTGATATTACATAGCCCATAGCCTTCCACGACAAATGGGCGATAATACACTATAATTTTTTTTTAATTCCAACAAGTAGTTCCAGAGATTATCGCGTACAAACAAACTCCTCAACTTTATAATATTAGTATGAAGTAACTGGTTTGTGTAGATGAGAGGCAATGTTTAAGTATTTAGTCAGCGCGGCGCTCGCGTGCCAAGTCAACATGTATCTTGTACTTATACTCTGTGTCGTCCACATAGGCTTTGCTAAAGGTGAGTTTTTTTAATTCTTGTTGCAATTTTGAATGGCATTTTTATTAATAATTATTTATTTGAAGTGTAAAGTGCGTTGAAGCCTGTTGGTAAAGGACTCGCTGCGGCTGCGGAGACGGTGGTCGCAGATATAAAATTTAAATCCAAGCGCATATGTCTGATTTTTAAAGTCATGTGTGTATTGATGGTTATTAATTTAATTACCACGCACTTTAATGTGACGAAAATCGTGAGAAAACCTGCGTACCAGAGATTTTTTAAATTTGCCTATGGTGTGTGAATCCGCCAACCCGCACTAGACACGCATGGTAGACAATGGCCTAAGCCTTCCCACTAGAACTCCCGGTTGTACAATTATAAGTAACTACTGAGTATATTTTAGTATGAGATTTTACAAGTATTTTGATAGTTTTCCTTAAAGATCTAATCACATCATCATTGGCTTGGCAGACCCGGTTTTACAAATTTGTTTTTGTAAATTATAATTCTTTTTTTTTTTTATTATTTGACAGCTTCCGTAGCGCAGCTGGTTAGAAGTCGGCTGGAGACGATAAGCTGTGGGTTCGATTCCACACATACATACATACATAAACTCACGCCTCTATCCCCGAAGGGGTAGGCAGAGGTGCCACCAGGACATCCGCATTTCGCCTTGCATGTTCCGTCCCACGATGTGATAGGGGGCGAGCCTATCGTCATATCGGGCACAAATTCCTGACTCCGGGGTGACAAATGATTCGAAAAATCCAAGTTCACAATCCAATAACCCGAGAACTAAGCTTTGTAACCGTACCGTAATACAACTACGCCACCGAGGCAGTCGATTCCACACACAGCTTGAAATATTATCAGATCTTTAAAATGAAACTTTGCATGGACTTCTATCCCAGGTTTTCTACCATCATGTATGGTCTGTATTGCAGCATATATTATGCATATTCATTATAGGATCTCCAGCAATTGAAAACCTTTTCTTGTTTCAGAATCATGTCTTACGCCGAACAAACTTAATGGTTCGTGTAAATCCATCATAGAATGCGATATTTTGTTGAAAATACTCACGAAATTCAACAGAACTGCTCAAGATGAGCATTTTTTGAGGCAATCCCAGTGCGGATTTGAGGGGAACATGCCTAAGGTAAAGATGTACTACCTATTACAAATAAAAATTGTGATTACCTACCTAGTTATGGTCAGATATTAGTATGTACCTTATATTACCAAAATAAATATATTACCAAAATAAAAGACATATTTTCAAGACCAAATACAAATCTTAACGGATCCTTTCATATTTGTTTTTATAGGTTTTGATTTTATAAATTGAATTTTTGGATTGTAGATCAGTGTTTTTACCTATTTCAAATGCGGTATTAAATGGGTTCCTTATTAGGTTTGTTGTCCAGACTCCGCGAAGTTCCCGTGCACTACTCCCGAGGGTAACCCAGGAGAGTGTGTGGCGGGGCAGTCGTGTCCACACCTCGAGGAAATGATGAAGGGTTCAGACAATACTTATATGCAACACGTCACGAACTCTGCGTAAGACTACATTACTTTTTTTACTATTAGTTTTAGCATAAGTCTAGATTACATTCAGATTCATACAGACTCAAATTTTCTCGTAATTCATGCTGATGTATTTCTCATATTATGTATATTCGAATTCTAACAAATTCCATACTCACAGATTTTTTATACATACTAGAAATTTTACACAGCTAATAAATAGATTTTTCTATTCTCTTGCCGGCCGCTACTTGCTTTCTGGATGAAAAGTATCATATATCCTTTTTTGTACACCTGACAACATGTATTCAAAATTTCATGCTGATCACCTGAGAAATTACTATGTGAAGTCGTCACAAACAAACAAAACTTTCGGATTTATATTAGAATTATTTTATTTTATTTATTTAAGGACTTCCAGTGGTAATTACATTATATCTTATATCTAATACACAAAATAAAATTGGTAACATGTTAAATGTACCTACTACCTGCAGGCGTCACAACATGCACTGAATAACACATAACTGCTAAGTAATACTAGAATTAAATTTTATAAACACAAAGAATCATACTATAATCATGAAATAATACAAAGTGAAACAATAACTAGAAATTAATAAGAAATAACAATTAAAATGAATTAAAAAAGGAAAAAACATAAATAAATTTATGAAAATAAATAATATGTCTACAATTTCTTATCACTAATTAATTTTAGAACTTCAGTCTTGAAAGTACACATTGAGTCATTGAACACATCAACGCTTTGGCCGAGAGAGTTGTAGGACCTGGATAACCTAGGTATTGTAGAATTTTGCTTAAGATTAGTTCTTGATGGAGGTGGACATAATAACCCCATGGGTTTTCTTGGTAAACGACTAGGGACACGTATTATTCAACAGATGTGTTGGTCCAGAAGACAATAGCATATGTTGCGGTCCACAAGTCTTGCAAGGAGGACCAACACAAGTTGAGGGTTGTGAAAACACTGTCAGCGCTTTCCCGCCTGATCCAGATAGTAACTGCTGCGGTATGGACGACGCGGTAGAGTACAGAATTATTCGTAAGTTTATTTATTAATTTCTTTATTTAAAGCTTTATTGTACATCGGATATACAACAAAAGTAGACAATAAACAGTACAAAAGTACAATTGGTGGTCTTATCGCACAATAATTTCTGACTGACAACCATGGGATGGATATAAGACAAAAGAACGAAATTTCATTTTTTATAAATTACTTTTTTGTTCTATAAAATGATAACTGTTTCAGTCGCGTTGAGAGGTTAAGCCCCGTCATTGTGACCCACGTAACTCGTAATAATTGTGCTGGCCAGCCAGAGATCGAAAGCAGCGGCATTTTTGGTACATACATTTTGTTAGCGCTGTTCCCTCTATACAGCGTCAGCCGTGCTGCGTCCACTACTGGACATAAATCTCTCCTATAGCACGCCACTGGGCTCGATCTTCATCCCAGCGTCTCCAACCGCTACCAGTCTTCCTACGAATATCACCGCTACACCTAGTTGACGGGCGTCCTACATTACATTTGCCGAGGCGTGGTCTCCACTCGAGAACACGTCTACCTCAACGGTTGTCGGTTCTCTGACAAAAGTTCCTCCCTCCGAAGGCTTCCTCAATATGTCTCTATAATTTATTTGCTACTTAAACCATCATATTCTAGGTAGCAGTGCTACCACCGTCACTCAATATCCCTGGCTGGTATTGATCGAGTATATCAAAGAACTGGAAACACCCAAGCTGTTATGTGGAGGCACCCTTATCAGCGGCAAGTATGTGCTTACTGCCGCACACTGCATCACTGGAACCATACTGCATAGTGGGACTCCGTGAGTTGTATTAAAAACTGAAATACCTAAGTTATTTTTTTTATTGCGGTGAATGGCGAGACGAGCATGCCATTCGCCTGATGGTAAGCTATACGACCGCTCATGAACAGTAGCAAAACCAAACAATGCCATGAATTATAGAGCAATGCTTGGCATTCCACTACACTTAACATCCTGAGACATAAGATGTTGTGTCATTATGTCAAACACTCTGGCTGCAATGTCCTTCAAACCGGAACACAACAATGCATTTAGTATTTACACTGGTGTTTGGCGGGAGAAATAGACATTGCGGTGGTACCTACCCAGGTGGCCTCTCACATGTGAGAGACCCACCACCGGTACTTGGGATATGGACTATGGACTATGGCTCACGACATATCGAAGCTCTGTATACTGTATCAGCTCACAATCTCTCATTTCAGAGCACTGGATTCTTCTAAAACCGAGTTCGATAGAGGGGTAAAGCTATAGTCCACCACGCTGACCTAGTGCGTCTAGGACTATACATACCCTAGAAATTCTTACTTATCAACTTCACATATAGAAAACTTTGTTAAGATCTTAATGGTATGCAGAGATGTGCCTTGACTTAATTACATCATTTTTTTTCCAGTAAATACGTCCGTCTAAGCGAATACAACGTGACAAACGAAGGGCCTGACTGCGAATACATGGACACTTTAGATGATTGTACTGATGGTATTATCCGAGCTCCGATAGAAGATATAATACCGCACCCGGAGTACGACGGATCAATTATCGGGAAACATCACGATATAGCCCTCATTAGGCTCAAGATCTACGCGCCTTATACAGGTATTCTTTGAAAATACATCGCGCATTGCTCAACCGAAGGTGCCAAGTGAGGAGTTCTAGTTGGTATTCCGGCACAGGTACCTTTTAGGAACCCAGAAATGTCTTATGTATCCTTTTTTTGTTCGTTCCAGTCTGTCTGTAATTGTACGTAGAGATAGGACCCTCTTTTTCTTCTCTTTCGTGCATTTTATATAGTTCTATCTCTGTACTTAATAAAAAAAATTATTGTTGCATGTTCGATAGTAAAGAATCATGGATGAAATAAATATAGATGTGCTTTAATATTTAATGCGAAAGAAACTGCGAACATCTTCATTGATGTAACTTTGTTACAATATTAAAATGAATTTCATCTATTTATAAAACACATGGAAATTGATAAGATTTTCTTTTCAGACTTCATCCGGCCAATTTGTCTGCCACGGTTAGACTATGTACAAGCGCTTCCTATAGATTTCGTCCTTCAAGTTGCTGGGTGGGGACTTATACAGAATTTCACAGACACAGCCAATGTAATCCATGGTAGTGACGTCAAAAGATACGAACAATCACCTTTTTTGGTTAGAGGCGTAAGTATTGTAATCAAATTATAAGTCAAATCGTTCAATCATTTTGAAAGTGGTAAAGCCACGGTGTTGTCACCCATGACTCGGCATGAATGGGCAGGCTCGTCCGGGCGGTACCACTGTCTCACAGGAGACCGACTGTCGCATTTCATTCGGTGAGGGAGATTGCCTGATGCCCAATACCTCTTCCCTCTTCCCATACTATTTCCTTCCCACTCCCGATATGATGGGCGGGCAAAACATATATGATCCAAGCGTTGTGGATTTTCATGGGCGGCAGTGATCACTTACCATGCGGCTTGCCTTATGATAAGCGATACGACCGCTCATGGACTGTAGAATATTTATTTATTTATTTATTTATTTAATAAGGTTCACCAACAATTGTTTACATTGATTATAAACTGAAGTGCACATGTACAATAATCAAAAAGTAAATGCAACAATCACTTAAAGGTAAACACCACATGTGCAAAAAATATTACAGTTAACCCACCTAATAAGATATTTAAAAGAAACAGAAGTTATACAAAAAGAAAAAAAACATACATGCAACATGAAATTTAGAAAAAAAGAAAGATAACAACATAAAAACACAAGTCAATATCAAGAAGACCATGAATAACAGAGCATTGCTTGGCACTCCACTGCGCTCGCCATCCTGAGACATTAGATGTCAAGTCTCATTATGTCCAGTAGTTACTCTGGCTACAATGTCCTTCGAACCGAATACAAGTGTGAAATAAAGGCAAGCAGAATTTAAAGACTGACTTCTTCTGACGACAGCTTCTGTGGCGCAGTTGGTTAGACGCCGGCTGTGAAATGAGAGGCGGATATGATCCCGCACCGAAACATATTTGTGTGATCGCAAGTATTTGTTTCTACGTTTTGTGAGATCGAAAAGTCTTTTGTAGTTTCGGATACGACGCAAGACTTGGATCTTGTGTCAGGACTATGTATGTGACCCCTGAGATGTTCGGCAGCAGAAGTGGAAGCTTGAATTGGGTTCGAGCTGCAAATTAAGCGGCAGTGTCCAGGATTGGTTCCGGTAGAAGCTGGGGCGCTCTAGCTTCGGGTTCCCGGGGCCGTTTCAATTGCGCCGAAGAGGGCAACGCGGGGTTTTAGTTTGTATGCCGTCGACTGGTGAACCCAACATAATCTTCCAACCTTCTCCGAGGTGGCGCGGTAGCGGTAACCAGATATCCCCGCGACAAAAAAAAAACGGACTATGTATGTGACTATTGTGTGTATTTATTTACTTACAGAAATGTCAAGCTGCCTTAAGGACGTTACAAAGGGCTGAAGATATAGTCTTGACTGAAGATCATATTTGCGGTGGAAAATCAGGTCAAGGGTCATGCAAAGGTGATTCTGGAGGTCCTTTGATGTACAACAGAGGTAATAAGACATCGAGGAAGTACGAAGCGATAGGAATTCTTTCAACAGCTGTTTGCGAACAAGAGAAACAGAGTGTTTTCACGTATGTTTACAAATATCTTCCTTGGATCAAGTGGAATATAATGCCTTAATATTTAAAGTAGGTATAGTTTGTTTAAAGTAGGTACCTATACAATAATACAGGGTATATCAAGACTGCAACTGAAAACGAAGCCAGTTGGTATTTTTAGTGACTACAACCACAATGCAACTTGGCAGTCTTGATTTACCCTGTATATTATAAGTATAAGAAATAAAAGTTCTTGTTTTGAAATATTATGGTGAGTTAATGTTGTGAAGAAACCCTTTCGCCAGAAATGTTGAAGTAAACATTTTTAACACTTGTTAAAAACATTCACACACACTCACACGCATATATACACAAACACACACTTACACTCGCACATACATACATACACACGCACATTTTCCATGCATAATTTACTGATTTTGTTATTATTTATTTTTACCTTTTTGTTCAACTTACTTTAACGTTTCGACTGCCTATTATATAAGTTTTATTTATTGTAATGTAAATCCATTACTGGCCCTAAGATAATAATACTATTTGTATTAAAGTAGAATTAAGGACTGTGGATTACAAAACATATTCAATAAATAAATAAAAATAAGCAGCGCCAATACCAATTTCGATGTTATTCTTACCCTACATACCGTTAACTGACAAATAAAACACATTATAAATACAAAAATATTTAATATTATTTACCATAACATTAAAAGTTGATATTACAATAAGATCATAATGTAACATTATTGGTAAACGATTATCACTGTTATGAGATTCAACATAAAGTAGAAAATGGAATAACCGTTTTTATTTAACAGTTATGTTTTAATATTTAGTTAATAACTTAATTATTTGTACCATTACAAGTATTTGCATCAGCCCATATACGTCCCACTGCATGGCACGGGCCTCCTCTACAATTGAGAATACGATTGAGATGGGTTAGGCCGTATAGTCCACCACACTGGCCTAGTGCGGGTTGGCAGACATACCATAGAATTACAAGTATTTTTAGAATATTATCACATGTTTATTAACCCGTAGTATTGTGGGGTGGGATAAGGCATTAAAATACATAATTTGAGAAATTATGTACCTTGTACTTTATACGGATCATCACAATGTTTTTAAAGCAATCTTCAAAAGTTATGATTGCTTTAAATAACCGCTAAATCGTGTCAAAACCAACCATTTTTGGTCCTTCGAGGCGGACACACACTAAGGATAGTATTAAAAAAAAGCATTTTTTTTCTGAAAAATTGTTGAAACTCATACTAGATTATAGAAAAAATGCTGGGAAATAATTAAATGTATTTTACAAGAAAAATATAATAACAAAACAATTCAAAATTAACCAAATTAAATTAGAAGATATTAGGATTGTCAAGGTAAAAAATACCCAGACATACTATCATTAATTACAACATTTAAAAACATATTGCTTCTAGTCTACTATGGAGCAATATATTTCTTAAAAATGTAAACATGATATGTTTTACTATTGTCAAGAGCCTCATAAAAACAAAGTTTTTTTTATAAAATCCCAGCTCAGAGTAGTGAGTGCACTAAATATGGTGTTTAGTACAGTGACCATATTAAAAGCCATATGACAAAAGCTTTTCGACATTCGATCCAATTATGCTAATCAACAGCTTCTTCACGCTTAATAAATACAGGACTATAGGTAAAAGAAAACACGAATTTGATAGTTAAACTTTCGGGACCTCTGTCCACCCTTCAAAGTGGCGTGAATATCTACGATCTGTAATGTCTGGCTCGGTTGAGGAAATGATCGTAGTTCCAATTCCGGTAGTGCATTATATGCTTTCCGTTCATCACCGTATGTACCATTATCTTTGGGTTGTATTCTAAGTTTGGCAGGAGCTGAAAAATAAACATATTTTATTTATTTATTTTTAACATACACAGTCATTATAGGATATAATCGAACTGGGACTATAACACAAATCTATTTTATTTTATTTCATTAAATTGAGGTTCTCCAACAGTATATACATTATCACAACTAAGACATTCTTTACTATAGTTACATTCTGATGCATAAACCACTTAAAGGAGTACACAACACTTATGTTATTACACACAAATTACGTTAGTCACAGCCAGAGGACTTAAAAAAAACCAAAAGTTTTCTAATACTAATTTATTTAATAGATGTTACTTGATCGATGTTAGATACAAGATTGATTTATTTTTACAATTAAAACTTATAGCTACGAAATGGGGTCGCGGAGTCAGCGTTTTTACGCTGCCTCGTGCCGGATGTTTCCACACTTATTGATTATGGAAAATTTCCATTGCATTGAGGGCGTCAGCAATTTTGGTATCGGCGTCGCATGTAACACCTCCCCCCTCAGATCAGCAACTATTTGAGAACGTTGAGCGAAAATGTTGCTGGGTTGGAAGTCCGAATATTTCTTGTTTCAGGGGTCGCATACATATGATCCTGACTGGCTGCTGTATCCTTAACAGATTGTAAGGGCTCGTTTCCTTTGGATCTTTTCAGGTAATGCCGTGCAGTAACTCCAACGCTTATTGCGGTTATAACGAGAATCACAGTGTAGAGTGGTATTGTGGTATGGTATATAGCATGGTCCAAATTAACTGGATGCTGTGCTTGAATTTTATCTTCGATATCATGTAGTCCTCTCAGGTTTATTGATGTCAGCTCAAGGCGAGGGATGCTGGTATCATCTCTTGTAAGGTAATCACTCGGTATGTCCGCAATTTTCAGTGGCTGGCCTTTAATTTGTCCGTTGATGTTAATAAGGGTAAATTCGTCTGTGCGCAGCGAACATTTCGGTGGAATCGTGACGAGGTAGCTCCCACTTAGTGTTACGTAGTCCTGACGTCCACATTGTAGTTCAGCTTTCGTTGGTCTCGGGATGACGATCGTATAATGTTGATCATCTAGCTGCTCCATAGCTTCCTTAGTGAGAATGATTTCCGTCGGCTGGCATGATTTATGTAGGGGCTGATTGTTGATGAGGCTCTGGATACAATCTGCATGGCCTCGGGGTTGATGATTGATGCTCTCCTCGCATAGATGTCGACGATCAAACTTCGGGCATTCAGCCTCCATGTACATAAAACTTTTCCCATTGGTTGCCATAAAAGGGTATGAAGGAATAAAGGTCTGGTGGCGTTTATTAGGAACAATGGAAAGCCTATACAACTCAAAATTATCTGGGGAGACTATGGGAAATTTAAAAATAATAACTATTCTTTTACCTATGTAATAAAATCCTGGTTTAATTATGTTGTAATACTCTCTTAACTCCGCGTCTAATACTTGATCCTTATTGTATATAGATTTTAGCTTATCTATTATATTCACTAAGTTTTTCATATCTAACATACTATGATGAGTGCTCGATGCACTTATAAATGCTAAAGTATTTTCTAACTTAATTAACTCTTGAGATAAATCCTTCACATTATCGCCGATAATCGTTAATAACTGAGCAAATTTGGCAAATTTTATTAATGTATAATCTGCGTGAGCATTTTCGTCTAATAAAATTTCCAACGTCCTGTTAATTTTTTCCTGGTTATCAACGATATGTGTAATTAAAGTAGAATATTGCATCATCCAGTTTTTGTTAAGACTTATGTGTTCATTTAGCTCAGATAACATCTTGTGTTCATTATTTTCTAAGACATTAATAGCATGATTGTACCTTTCAGCATCGGAATGGTCCAAGTTTCCGGTTACACTCTTTATTAAGGATCCTAATCCGTCAATTAGGCCTCTCTTTACGCGGTTAGGTTCTAATCCTCTTAATTGTAAATTTAACGCTATTAATTTATTGCTAAGATAACCTATCTGTATTTCAAATAAAGCTAGTGTATGGTTGTCTAATGTATTCGTAAAATAATTAAGTTGATTTTGAATAGAATTAATTCTGTGCTCTATGTCAGATAATTCAATATACTGTAAGAAAGAGTGATAATGAGTAATAAGTCTTGTGGGTCCGAGGTTAAATGGTAGGAGGCCCGGTCCATCGTCAAGACTTTCAAGTCTTATGTCGGCCGCCAGGCTCAGTTGGACTATTAGTAGTAGTCGAATCCTGTAACAATCGAGATGACTTACATGTACGTTTAAGTCTAGACTTGGCGATGGGTCCTTTCTTTTTAGACGTATATATGTGAATTGGAAGGTCTGCAAGAACAGTGTCCTGAGTATAACGTGGCGCTAATTTTTGCCTACTCGCTAACGGGTTACTTATAAAGACTTGTTGGTCGGGTTGATACTGTTCTTCTGGTTCTCTATTTTTATTTCGGTTATTCATTAAGTTAGTGCGATCGACCATGGCAGATTCGTTTATAAGGTCATATACGACCTTCATCTGATCCCTGTGGTTTAAGATATACTGTTGCATGAGATGCCCTGTTAAGTCTACATCTAAGG
Organism: Deilephila elpenor; assembly: GCA_949752805.1. Classification (NCBI taxonomy): domain Eukaryota; kingdom Metazoa; phylum Arthropoda; class Insecta; order Lepidoptera; family Sphingidae; genus Deilephila; species Deilephila elpenor. The sequence goes on along the minus strand of OX457118.1, from coordinate 8,237,247 downwards.
GGTCCCTGGGGTCAAAATGACCACGTATAATATCATGAGGCCTGCACTTAGTGAAACTATGAACCGAACTATTGTACGCTAATACCGCATAAGGCATTTGGTTCACGACAGGTTCATCTTTTTGTTTTAGTCTTAATATACGCAAATGTTCTAATATGGTGGAATGGAATCTCTCTATAATGCCGTTATCGTTAGGTGAGTTCGCCAAAGTCTTATGGTGGTTGATTTTATGTAATCTTATAAATTCGGCAAATAACTGATTCGTGAATTCGGTACCGTTATCTGTTACAATAGTTAGGGGTAGCCCATGGTGAGTACAAAATGTTAACAACCCTTGTAGAATACTAATTGCAGTTCCATCACGTAAATGATAAGCCTGTCCGTACTTAGAAAATGAATCGACAAACGTTAGGTATTTTTCAGCTTGAGCGGTAAATAATTCCATATGCACTATTTCGAAGGGTTTAGTGGCTGGGGGCACGATGTTAAATTGTGGCCTGATAGGGTTTCTATCATATTTTGATTGGCCACAAATTGTGCATTCGTTTATATATTTAGTTATCTCCTCTTTCATCTTCGGCCAATAATAGCGCCGAGAAAGTGATAAGTAACATTCGTTAATTCCCCTATGATTGGTCTTTCCTTCGTGATAGTGTTTAATTATTTCCTGCTGTCTCAAGTACTCTTTGACATCTTCTAGTTCAGTCTTTGCTAAGACTAAATTCATAGAAGAGCTTTTAAAATTATTTTGTATAATGGGAATTATGGAGTACATCCCCAATGGTGGTGTGATTTTAAGAGCAGTTTTAACCTTTGGATTAACGTATTCCTTAATAGCGTTAACTACGTCTTGTTCTAAATTGGATTCTGACACTTGAATATGAGTACGAGTATGTGTGTCAAATGGTTTTGTGGCGGTTGTTCGTCGTTTAATGTCACCTACTATTGTAAAACAAATCTGTCTATGAAACTTATTTAATGGCTCATCGGTAATTGGAACTTCGAGAATCGGATTTTCGTTACTAGTATGAACCGTCTCAGTTGATGAATCAGCGCGACTAGGTGGTCTCTCTGATGGGTTAACGAGCATCGAGTCGGTTTCTTCGTTATTAATTTCGACTCGAGATAAGGCATCTGCATTCGTGTTGCATTTGCCTTTTTTATAGACTATAGTATAGTCGTACTCGCTTAACTTGAGCCGCCATCGTGTTAACCGAGAATTCGGCTCCTTTAGGTTCATAATCCATTGAAGGGGCTTATGATCAGTCAGAATTTTGAACTTACGGCCGAATAAATAGGGTCTAAAATATTTGGTTGCCCATACTATGGCTAACAATTCTTTCTCTATAGTACTATAGTTTTGTTCACTGTCGTTTAAAGTTCTAGATGCATAACATATTGGCTTGTCTGATCCTATTGGTCCTTGCGAAAGGACGGCTCCTATGGCTACATTAGATGCATCGGTTGTCAAATTGAATTCTTTTGAAAAATCAGGGTACTGTAATATTGGATCGTTGGTCAATAAATTCTTACATTTTTCAAAACTCTCAATATACTCAGTGTCAAACGTTATCTTATGAGACTTTTTGAGACATTTAGTCATCGGTTTAGTTATACGCGCGAAATCCGGAATAAATTTTCTATAATAGCCTAACAGCCCTAAAAATTGTTTAATTTCCTTACTAGTTTTAGGCAGTGGATATTTCTGAATAGCCGTTATTTTATCAGGGTTAGGTCTTATACCCTCTCGACTAATTATATGGCCTAGATATGCTGTTTCCAATTTCAGAAACTCAGACTTATCCATTTGAATTTTGAAATTGGAATCGCGTAGCCTATCGAACACCTTTTCAAGATTAACTATGTGTTCCTGCAGGGATGTACTAAAGACGATAATGTCATCGAGGTAAACTAGACAGATTTCATTTTGTAGTCCCCTGAGCACATTGTCCATCACTCGTTGGAAGGTTGATGGTGAATTCTTTAGGCCCATTGGCATGCGTAAGAATTCAAAATGCCCATGCTCGACATTAAAAGCTGTCTTTTGAATATCGTCGGGATCCATCTCGACCTGATAAAATCCTGATGCTAAGTCCAAGGTCGTGAAGTACTGGCATCTACCTAGCTTATCCAAAACATCCGTGATGTTCGGGATCGGATACCTATCGTCTATGGTTTTGTCGTTTAATTTCCTAAAATCGACGACTATTCTCCACTTTTGTTTCCCTGAAGCATCAATCTTTTTAGGGACTACCCAAATAGGTGAGCTCCAGGCTGAATCGGATGGTCTAATGATGCCCTGTTCTAGCATTTTAGTAATTTGGTCTCTAACTTCTTGACGATGAATAAATGGATATCTATAATTTTTACTATAGACCGGTAATTCGTCTGTTGTCCTAATCCTATGCTTGATCTTATTCGTAAACGTCAAGGGTTCCCCGTCAAGATAAAATACGTCCGCATATCTTCCACATAGAGCCTCTAAATTAGCTTTTTCTTCCGCGTTCAAGTGATCGGTCCGCAAACGACTTAAAACATTTTTAACGCGTTCTGAGTCCGGCCCTGGCCTTATGCATTCGATATTACATACCTGTACGCGCGGTTGTTGTTCAAATGTAATAGTAATATCATTACAGGTGGGGTTTTCTATTTCAATGGTGCCTATCCGATCCGTGACCTTGGTAACACACTCGTGGATAATGCAATTAGAAACTATTTGCTCGGGCACATGCACGTCACCGTCTGAGTCATATATCGGCACGTTAATCAGTTTGGATGAGTAGGCTGGGATCGTTTCGTGCGGGTTCGATTTCCGACACTTATAACGCATGAGACGTATTGTGGCATGTTCCGTAATTAACAAATTATTTTTTAAGTCTATGTTACAATTCTCTAATAAATCCAAACCTATAAGTCCGTCAAAATGATTATGGAATCTATATATGAAAAATTTCGCATATCTTTGTTCGTTAAATTCTTGAAAATGGGGTATTGTAATTGAATGTTCGTGTACACTGGTAATTCGCGAATTAGTTACTTCAAATGGATCAAAATCACGCGGAACAGTGGGGAAAAATTTATCACATGCTTCAGGACTCAAAAAAGATTGATTCGCGCCGGTATCTACTAATAACTTAAGTGGGGGATCCGCTATCTGAATATAGCGTAGTTCCCTTTTGGAATGTAAATTTAATTCTATCTTTGTTCTTTGTTGGTACGGCCCTTGGAAAAATCCTGCTCATTGTCAACCGGACTTTGCGCCTCGCCGTCGGTAACGTTATTTGCGTTTGTATGATCATATTGCGAGCGATCGATATCATATTCATATTCCGAGTTGATATCGTGGTAATGTTCCAAATAAGAATATTGATATGGTTCATAATAATAATCGCCGTAATAATTATCGTAATAATCATTATAGTCTGCAATTTCGTTAAAATTCATCTCCCTACTTTTGAAATAGTTAGACGGCGGAGGGTTGCCATGAACTCTCCAATCGCGTCCCGTCAGGTTTGGTGGTAATACTTTCGGTACGTAATGGCTAACACCGCTCATGGGTTTTGGCCCTGCATTATGTGGCTGTACGTTCCTAGGGGGTGGTAATCTAAAATTGTTATTCGGATTATAGTTTGGCGGCAGCGCCCGGAATATTTGCTGCGTACGCGTGGGATATGTAGGCATACGTTGCTGTGGTTGAGAAATCTGAGCGTTAGGACGCCATTGCGGTGCTTGCTGCGGCATATAAGGGGGTGCAAACGCGGGTGGTGGTTTCGGCCAACCTGAACTAGGGGTAGGTACACTAAACATTTTAGGTGTGAACACATTGAAACCTAAGGACGGTACTTTATGTGGTGTGCTCGCATGTGCCGGCGTGTTACGCCTATCAGGTACAGAATCATTTCGCTGCTGTAGGTACATCACATTTATTTCTTCTTGGACAAATTCCAGAGCCTTTTCGATTGTCTCGGGTCTCATACATCGAATACGTGACCCGAGGGGTTCTTTTAATCCTCTAACAAAGGCTTGTTTAGCTAATTTACGGTAAAGATCACGTTTAGCCTCTACTGTGGTTTTGACTGATTCGTGTAAGGATACATACGTCATAATTGTACTAAATAAGGTCTGGCATTTGTCATAGAACTCTTGAGGAGAATCATTGCCTTGAGTCGCGAGAGAAAGATCATTATAAAGGGCGGTTTCGTCCCTTTGATCGGCAAAATTATTTATCAAGGCGCTTTTTATACCAAGCCAACTGTCGGGGATGCCGTTAGCATTTATTGTTCTAGCGGCAGGACCCGTGATTTTATTTAAGATGCCATTAATTAAACACAAATTACTTAATTGGTAAGCCGGTTCATTTTTCATGTACTGTGTAACTATTTGGTCACATATTTGGATGAACCGAGTTAAAATATTCGGGTTCCCATCGAACTCGGGGACCGGCCGCAAGACCTTATAAATGTTATCTGGGTCAAACGACATATTTTCTAAATTTCTACTACTGTCTAAAGCGTAATTCCTATGAACCTGTCTTGACGAGACAGATTCCTCCCCTTTATTTCTCGGGTGGAAAATTTTGGAAACAGGAGGCAACACTTAGGGTAAAATTTTAAGGTACTTACATAGGTTGGTTTTTCTTGGTACTGAAGTTCGAGTACGTCCCCGGCCGTGCCCTCGTAGGTTCGGATTCTAGACGATGGCTTAGGAGCCCGCCAGCGACTTTACGGAGTCAAGCTAGACAACGATTTTTGGAGCCTTTGACCGCCACGCACTGACTCTAGAATCCTACCGACTGCGCCAATTACGTTAGTCACAGCCAGAGGACTTAAAAAAAACCAAAAGTTTTCTAATACTAATTTATTTAATAGATGTTACTTGATCGATGTTAGATACAAGATTGATTTATTTTTACAATTAAAACTTATAGCTACGAAATGGGGTCGCGGAGTCAGCGTTTTTACGCTGCCTCGTGCCGGATGTTTCCACACTTATTGATTATGGAAAATTTCCATTGCATTGAGGGCGTCAGCAATTTTGGTATCGGCGTCGCATGTAACACACACGTAAACAAAACCAAGAAAAATATATTTAGTAAATATCTAGAGTAAAAAACAAATCAAGGACTACTATTACATATTAGGACGAATTAACAGAATACGAAATAAATCAAAACTAAATAACATAATTAAACATTTTCTACAAATGTTACAGTAAAAAAATATATAAAATAATTTAATAATCTATAAAATAATAAAAAAATAATCTAGAAAACAAAATAACAAAAACATACTATACAGGGTAATCCAGACTGCGAGCGAAAATGAAGCCAAGCGGTATTTCTAGTGACTATAGACACAATGGAACTAAAAATATCGAAACAAAAGGGTCGATATTTTTTCATTTTTTTACCTATCGCGTTTTTAGGTGGTAAATACATAGTTTTTCGAAAAATAATAAATTGCACCCTTTTATGTTTAAAGGCGCAATTACGCTAGGGTTTAAATGTTTATTCTTTGCAGAAACTATGTATTTACCACCCAAATACGATGATAGGTCCTTAAAAATTGCAAAAAAAATCGTCGCTAATATTTTTTTTAATTTTATCATTACAGGTATGTTTTAGTACTAATCTTTTATTTTGTATTTATTATGTGGTGTTTTCAATAAAGAGTTTTTATTTATTTATATGTCGGTAAGGGTCGACCTCATCGAACCTACACCATCCAAATCGGTGATACCCTCAAGAAGGGTCAGGTCAAAACTACCCTGAACCGACGAGAATGCATGAAAAGAATGATAAAAGTGGATGAAGCGAAAGTTGTATGCCAGGATCGAGCAAAGTGGCGATCCATAGTCTCTGCCTACCCCTATGGGATACAGGCGTGATGATTATGTATGTATGTATTTCTTTATATTACCTTAGGAGTAAGCAGGAAGTACTGAGCGTTTTCCATCTCAGTAGTGACCTTTACCAGTAGTTGGAACATTTTCCTTTCATTTATAGGGTCCATGCCTTGGTTGATCTCGTCTACACATCTACAAACAAACGTAGAATTTAAAATTAAAATATGTGATGTAGATATTTGGCATATTTTATGAATATTTTCATCCATTTTTAATACATGAGTTCAAAGAAATTTTCACTTTAAAAACAAACTGTATTAATATTTATCAGATTAATATTTATGTGATCCAGGTAATTGTTTCGGGTCTGGGTGTTTGTGAGACCGAAAAGTCTCGTAGTTTCTGATACCCACGACACAAGACTCGATCTTAGTGTGGGGTCAGGGCTATGTATGTGACTGTTGTATTTATTACCTGAATGGAACAGTAGATAGTGCCTGTAACGCGATGAGATACATCGCCGTGGCTAAAGCTCTCTCCCCTCCAGATTGCGCGTGTCGGGTTAGTTGTTGCAATTGTTCGTGGGCACGAAACCGAACTAGAATACACACGCCGTACTTGTCGAAATCCTCCTGAAATGGATTGTTTTACTTCCATATTTTTTTCTTTTTTTAACTTTATACCAATTGAAATAAAACGGTAATATTTCTACGGTATGTAAGTCCGCCAACCCGCACTAGGCCAGCGTGGTGGACTATATGGCCTAACCACTCTCAATCGTTTCTCGAGATTGTAGAGTAGGCACGTGCCCTGCAGTTGGACGTATATGGGCTGATATATAGAAATAGAACTGATTTTTACGGATTTTATCGCGGATTCGGTTTAATTTTTACATTTTTTCACTTCCCGACGTTTCGATTGCTTTATAGCTTTCGTAGGCACGGGGCGGACCGCAGTCCGTAAAAATTCGTTTTATTTCAATTTATTTTATTTCAATTACATTCGCGTAAATCTAAGAAACCACTATTTATACAAATTGTTTATAGGTGGACTTAGCGTGAAAATTAACGGCAACAGGGCGCTAATTGTACTGTGAAACTGGGTTGGACCATTAGTAATGAATTAGTAATTGATGAAATAAAATTAATTTTTGTTACAGTACAGTTCACGCTACGAAAATAAGTATTGAAAATTTCGAGTAGCTAGACATAAAAAAAAACGCAAGTTATTTTTATTTCAATGTGTAACATTCGCGTAAGATACCATTATTATTTATCATTATTAGCAAGAAATATTATTTTTATTTACAAATAAAATTACGAAAATATATTGTTTTTACTTACGTCGCTCCCTCCTTTATCTAATTTAACTTCACCAGCGCAATCCATTTTGGCAAACATATCGCCGAAATTCTTGTTTATAGCTTTCAGTAGCTTCTCTAACGGTGGCAGCCATTTTGATCTGAAAAATAAACATATAATAGTACAAATATTATGCAATAAGACTATCGAAAAACAAATTAATTTATTTGGCTACATGACCAATAAAAAAATAAGGAAAAAAACATAATTAATCGTTTCCCTCAGATGATTGCGTTTAGATAAAGCATTTAACGTGACATCACCGCTACTCAAGATCTGGGTATTAAATAGCTAACTCTTGAGATGCTGATGTCATCTTGAGAACGTATCTACTGAAATAAAACTATCTTATACGGATTTTTATCGCGATTTGGTTTAATTTTTACATTTTTTAACTTCCCGACGTTTCGATTACTTTACAGTTTTCATGGTAACGGGGCGGACTGAGGTATTAGTCATCCGCTCTGTGACTGCTACAATTTAACTACCCTTAATTTACAATTATTAAATTAAAAAGTTAACTAGTATTTGCGATCCGATCGTACGTATCTACTATGTTACATGAGATTGCATTTGAATTAGTTTTATTAGGAATAAAAAATAAACTCACGATTCGAAAACACTTACTTTAGTTCGTTCATACGTTTGTCCAAATGTTTGTTTCTATCGTTTGAGTTGGCCACGCTGCTTCTCAATTCAGCGATAGTTTTCTCTCTCTCTTCATATTCTTTTATTATCTGGAAAATAATCATCCTTATTAATATAAAACCTCAGGTAAGTTACGTTTAACGCCTTAACTACTTGACCGATGATGAAAATGAAAACGAAAATAAAATTATGTTATTGAACCCATGAAATGTCATACATTATTTAGATTCAGTCGCTTTTTCCATTACTACCCGGGTCACAAGGCTGTTTTCGCCAGAGAAGAACGGGCAAGAAACTCTAGCGTTGCTCTTTTCAAAACAAGTTTACAATACAGTGATTATACAGTAGTCGCAGCGCAGTTGAATTCAGAGCAGATCATCATTTTGTATCAGCCCATATACGTCCCACTGCTGGGCACGGGCCTACTCTACAATCGAGAGAATCGATTAAGAGTGGTTAGGCCATATAGTCCACCACGCTGGCCTAGTGCGGGTTGGCGGACTTACATACCGTAGAAAATCTACTCTACAATCTCTACTCTTAAAATCATTACGGTATGCAGGTTTCCTCACGATGTTTTCCTTCACCGTTATAGTGCGTGGTGATCATCATAGTATTTTATATACACGTTATCAGGGGTACAATAAGGACTTGGGGTATTGTTCATCCAGATATAAGTAGTTGCCGAGGGATAAAAAAGTAACTATAACACAGTTGGCCGAATAAAGTTGTCCAGTTTGAAAATTTCGTAATGACATGAATGTATTGCAATTTAGCAGAATATGAGAACTATAGTATCTCGGACGAAAATAAGATTTTCAAGGTTAAGATCCCGATCCGAACCGAATACACTTGATTAAAATTATCCAAATGTAAAATAGCGAATTTTGAAAAAACTAACAGGTGTTTTTTTTTATTTGGCACAATGATACCCAGGTTGACTCACAACATGGAGATTAAATTAGTTTTCATATCTCATATATTAATATACATATATATATTTACCCCTTCATCGCCATTCTCCATACAATCCATTCTCGTCTGCAACTCATTACAATGTTCTTGCAAAGCATCCAAATCTTTTGGAAGTTTTTCGAACTCCTTAGTGTATGGAAAGTCTGCATTGGTGGGTAGTTTGTTGTTTGAACATCTTTTGGCTTCAGCCAATTTCTCTTTAGCATTCGCTGTAGCTCGTATTAGCATGTTTTCTATGTTTTCTAGTGTGGCCTGAAAATTAAATATAGGTTAAACCTAGGTAGACTAAGATCCAAAAACAAAAATTATAGGTAACAAAAATATATTTTAAAATAAAATAAAACCATTTAGTAGTTCCCAAAAAGGTCATGGAAAATATTTAAATGTGAACTTTGTTTAGGTAACAGCTTATTCATAGACAGATTTAAAACCTATTTTAGATATCGAATGTTTTGTCTTTTTCGCTCTAACTGAGTTTTAAAGTCGTTCGAAAGAGACATAACACAAGAGGCCGTCAGAGTATAAATACCTCTGCATTTCGCAAATCGTTTTTAAGTTCCCTTAATTGTGTCTCCTGGTCCACTATAGCACTTCTGCTCTGCTGCAATTTTTCCTGCAAAACACAATAAATAATACTTTAGCATGTATACGTCCCACTGCTGGGCACGGGCCTCTACAACCAAGAGTTCGATTGGTAGGGCATAGGCCATCGTCCGCCAAACTGGCTTAGTGCAGGTGGCAGACTTGAGATACAAAGTTCTTGTAAGATCTCACTATGGATGGTATGCAGGTTTCCTCACGTTTCCCTTCACCGTTAAAGAATACAAACGAGGCTGAAAAATCGATCTAACACAGGCTTCGAACCTTCGACCACCATTCGGCAGTTCATAAAGTCAAATTAAAATACATTTATCACTTATTTTTATGATTCAAGTTTTATCCTACGGGTACACTTTTGCCACGGTTGCTTTTTTTCCACGATTATATGTAAGATATTACTTAGAGCGATAAGACAGTATTTTGTCTTTTATATGCAACATCATTATTGTTTCAATGGTAAAATATACAGCCGAAATTAATGAACGATCTTGACGTGTCATCCAAGGATCGGTGGGGAAAATAAGCCAATCGGCTCAAAGTGTTGTTGACACGCCCACATTTGACGCGTTTTGATTGGTCTATTTTCTTTATCGATCCTTAGATAGAGATCGCTTATTAATTTGGTTTATGATTAAGGATAATTACAGAAAGAAAGGGAGAGAAATAAATAAATATAAAATAATAATAAGTAATAGTAAAAGTGTATTGTACCTTCCACATATCATCGCTAAACACAGTAGTGTGTAGTTTACTGGCCACGTTACACAACTCTTTCTGCAATACACACTGTTTCTTTACTATCTCTTTCTGCTTTCTCGTGCATTTCTCTCTCTCGGCTTGTAAGTCTAGTGCTGGCTCGCTTTCAATGTCCTGTACTTTCTTCGATTGGAGTCGGATTTCTGTGCCTAGACTCCTCACCTGAAAAAAATCACAATAGAAATAAATACTTAATTCCGAGAGAAGAGATTGTTGAATGTTTGCCAAATTTGAGATCTAATTATTTAATTTTTAGTTTCAGATAGGACACAAAACTTATATCTTAATGCAGGGTCAGGACTATGTATGAATGTTGGGTGTATTTGTTACCTTTTCCATTCCTTCGTTTATTTTCTTCCGTTTAGTGTTGAGCTCGTTGAGAGTCACTTCCAAGTTGGACAGTTTTGAGTCTATATCTTGAGTTTTTGAACTGAAAGACCTTGCTTTTTTCTGGAGACTTTCTATTCTGTAGGGAGAAAATATTAATTCCGTATTTTCTGGTTAAACAGAGATTAATTATAAAATATATTAAAATTACTACACAATGATACAAAAACATTTTTCATCTTAAAATATAGGAGAAAACATACAAAAACTACATTACAAAAAAAAAGGAAAAATTGACATATTAAACTATATTTTTAATTCAAGCAATAGCTACTAATAGTAAAGATCGAATCATTTTTATGTTGCAATAAATGTAAATACATTTATTTATTTAGATTTTAGATAGATGATGATTGTAGTTAAGGAGAATGCCCATTTTACTGTGAAACTTGGTATCGGTGCGAACATTTTTGTCCCTCGATGAAACCTACTTTTTTGTGTAGGGAAAAATATATACTTTCAATCAAAATAAACATAATAATTGCGACCCAGAATCTTGGAGAAATGAACTTGAAGTCCAATCACTCTGGTAGCATTTGTAGTAATGGCTGACGTATCGTAAAATATGACGATAATTACTTTAATTTATAAAAAATTGTCGCCAGGGATAAAACAGGAAAACGTTTAAGGATAAACCATAAACAATTCTATAATGAATTTTAAACAGTATCGGGGTCAAAGATATTTTATACCGATACCATGAAAAGGCATTCTCCTTTGTTCTGTAATACCTACTGAATATTAAGATTGTTGATCTGCTCAGTATCCACAGTATTTGCTAGTAATTGCGCGGCTTGTATCTCCACGATGGAACTTGACTGCGCCCCACTATACGCGGAACGGCGTATTACGAACCTGTGGTTTTCTAAAACGAGATAAATAGATATAATAAACTTTATTTCCCAAAACAATCACAGTAACATAAGTTGCCTTATAACTATTTTTACTTAATGTAAATTTGTGAGTAAATATTTGTGTGTAAATCTAGAAAACCGTTATGTGATAAAGTATACCGGGTATATCAATTATTTAGGTATTTGTGGTTACAGACACAATTCAACTAAAAGTTTCTTAATAAAAGCGATATTTTTTTTCAATTTTTTAAAAATCATTTTGTTGGTTGTTTAATACCTAGTTTTAGGGAAGGAAAAAATATGATTTTGCTAAAAATGACCTCTTTCCTTGACGATGACATACTTTGCCGAATTTGATCCTTCTTAGCAACATTATCGAATAATGTAATAATACAGCATGTCTTTTTTTTCCAAAAAATTTAGTTCGATTCCTCGCTAGGGATATTGATTTATCAAAAATCTAAGTATGCAGTTTTAGGTTTCATCTAAATCGAGCTCGTAACACCTTTTAGCATTTTTAGATATTCCTCATAGTTTCAGTTTTGGCCATCCACGCCCACTTGAAAAACTCATCCTGTATATGTTAAATAAAAAATGTGAGAAATAAAATGAAGTGAATAATAAATAGTACCTGTAAAAAAGTAAGTGATATTCGGCGGTACGTTTCCACTGTTATTATAAGTATGTTGGTTGCCAATAGGGATCCTGTGTATGTTGTATTGTTTACATAGGTATCTGATGATAGGGTCCGGCGCTGTTATAGTGTCCACTAGATAAGTGTAGAAACCTAGGTAGCTGGAAAAAAAAACAATAGTATATTAAATTATTTTTGATTTAAATAAATAAAAAACTGACTGCCTCGGTGACGTAGTTGTATTACGGTACGGTTACAAAGCTGAGGTCTCGGGTCCGAGTCCCGGGTCGGGCGAAGTGATATTGGATTTTTCTATTCATTATCAGCCCGGAGTCTGGAATTTGTGCCCGATATGGCGATACGCTCGCCCCCACACGGGACCGAACATACAAGGCGAAATGTGGGTGTTCCGGTGGCGCCTCTGCCTATCCCTTCGGGGATAAAGGCGTGAGTTTATGTATGTATCAATAAAACGCCATTGGTTAGATGCCGCCTGTGAAATGTGAGGCCGCGGTATCGACCCCCGCACCGAAACAAAATATTTGTGTAATCCACAGGTATTTGTTTCGGGTCTGGGTGTTTGTGAGACCGAAAAGTCTCTCGTAGTTCCTGATACCCACGACACAAGACTCGATCTTAGTGTGGGGTCAGGACTGTGTATGTGACTGTTGGGTGTATTTATTTATTTAAGTTTGTTACATACCTGAGTTGTTGTATATTATTCTGTTGGTAATTAACTCGGCCTCCCTGGCTGCATATAGCGTTCACTTTCTTCAGCCCGCCTTCAATCCTCACCTTCTGTAGGAACAGGTTCATATCCCGACTAGACTCGAAGGTGAAAGCCAAAAGATCGCGATTAGGTACTGTCGCGTTCAAATACCTTGCGAATTTCGCCTCTGTGAAGTTTATCTGAAAAAATAAAAAAATATGTATATTTTAACCAACTTTAAGAAAAAAAATTAAGATCTATATCTATACAAATGTGTATTGTCATTATTTCTCTGTATGGTGCGAAAAATGATAAAACAAATATATTTGAATTTCTGCGATTTCAAATCTACTGATCTGATTTGGATAAGGTTTTCATTACTTAAGTTGTGAGTTTTAGAATAATGTATAAATAATTAATAAACATACATACATTCATAAACTCACGCCTTTTTATCCCCGAAGGGGTAGGCAGAGGCGCCATCAGGGCACCCACATTTCGCCTTGTATGTTCCGTCCCACGATGTGAAAGGGGGCGAGCCTATCGCCATATCGGGCACAAATTCCTGACTCCGGGCTAATAATGAATAGAAAAATCCAATATCACTTTGCACGACCCGGGACTCGAACCCGAGACCTCAGCTTTGTAACCGTACCGTAATACAATTACGCCACCGAAGCACCGTTTAGTATAAATAAATATATATAATAAATATCATTACATTACCTCAAGCATCATAGGTTCATATACAGGGTTCTCAAACATCTCTCGGTTCTGTCTCAGCCACTCCACAGCTTTATATGTGTCTACACTGTACATTTGAAGGACTTTCAACCGTTCCTTACCAACATCTTGTAGCTGACGGAGACTAGAATATAATAAATATTTAATTATTTATTTATCTATTTATTTACTGTTCTTTATTAAACACAAATTTTACAATGAAGGGAATCAAAGTTAAAAATAAGTACAAACACAGTCCTGACCCATAAGTACGAGCCTGTATCAGAAAATATGAGACTTTTTAGGTCTCACAAACACAGATATAAATACATGTGGTTCGCACAAACATTTTAAACCACCACACGTTCAAGTGCGTTTGCGCAAACCAGATTGCACTTGTCTCGAATCGAAAATTAAAATAAATAAGTACACCCAACAGTCACATACATAGTCCTGACCCCACACTAAGATCGAGTCTTGTGTCGTGGGTATCAGGAACAACGAGACTTTTTCGTTCTACCAAACTTCAGACCCGAAACAAATACCTATGGATCACACCAATATTTGTTTCGGTGCGGGGATCGGCAATTGGAACGATGTTTACGCAGTTATTTGCCCACACACGATCCAGTATAACTCAGACTTGCACATTTATATAGTGGTAGTGGCCATTAGACATTGACTTTGAAAGCAATCTGAACAGTAAAAGGTTACATGATGGCCAAAATGTTCAATTACATATAAAGTTCTGAATTGTTGGGAAATTAAGACCCTCAGATATTGATTTTAAAAGTAACGGGATCAAAACTATCAATTTCAAAATGGCGGACCAGTTTTGGATTAACTACGAAGTTGTGTTTTTTTGAATAATTTAAAAAAACACGTTTATTGTTATTATTTCTCTGGGGTTAGCCACTATCTACCCTATTACCCGGCTTCGGCTTGACGCTGATTTATGGGACCCCCTGTATAATGGATACATACTTGTTCTGATGCAGTCTGATCTGGTGCGAGACGCTATCGGCCTCGTATTCAATCTGTCGTTTCTGCTTCTTGAGAGAGTCCATTTGCGCATTAGTAGCCGTTATTGGTTTGTGTAGTTCTATAAGCTCCATCTTCACACGCTTCTCTGTAATATATAGATTTATGTACTGTACTATATTAATACATAATATAGATAATAATCAGCACGAGACACCTCTATAATCGAGAGTTCGATTGAGAAGGCTTAGGCCAGCCCTGCTGGCCTATGGCCAATTGGCGGAAATAATAAATAAGGAACATATTTTCAATTATGTCATACTAATGAAATAATAAAAACGTAAAAAAATTAATGAGAGAAAAAAGACCTGAAGAGAGAAAAAAAATTATAGAGAGAAGAATGACAAAATTAAGAAACAATAAATAATACATTAAAAGGAATATTAATTTATACATAGCATCTAACCGCCGCAGATGATGATAGAAAGGATTGATCAACAAAATAGACCAATCGGCAAGCGGGTTAAAGATTCCCGGCAACGCCCACATTTAACCTGTCTTGATTGGTTGATTTTTGGATCGATTCTTAGATAGATATTAGGATCGATTATGGATTTTAAGTACGTTTGCTTACCATCACCAACTTTCTCGACGAGAGCGGTTCTATCAGTCTTCAGTTTATCGAGTTTGACTCTAGCTTGCACCAGCTCGCTCTCTCTATTGCGATGTCTCTCTATCTTCTCCTGTAGAGACGACTCTACGTCCTTCAAAGCGTATTCATGATTCTTCACCTCATCTATTATCTCTTTCGCTCTGTCTTTTAGGGTGTGCAGTTCTCTATTCTAAAAGAAAATGGGCTTAGTGACTACAGAAATAAATGTTTTGGTAACAGTAAGCCAGATTTCAGTTAGAGAAATATCATGTGAACCCATTTTGGGATCTACATACATACATAAACTCACGCCTTTATCCCAGAAGGGGTAGGCGGAGGTGCTAGCACCCACATTTCGCCCTATATGTTCCGTCTCACGATGTGATAGGGGGCGAGCATATCGCCATATGTGGCACAAATTCCTGACTCCAGGATGATAATGAATAGAAAAATCCAATATCACTACCTGACCCGGGATTCGAACCCGACTCATCAGCTTTGTAATCGTACCGTAGTACAACTACGTCACTGAGGCAGACGTGTGTTTTTGGGATCTATGCTGTTATAATTTATCTTTTTTAAATCACGAAATATTGGCAAGAGGCCTACCTAGCCATCACAAATTTATCGATTGGCAAAGGACACATCCGTGACAATGAACTTATGGACTTACACATGAGTCATTTTTAAGGATTATAAATGGTAACTGCTTTACATACATACCGCTGCAAGTTTCTGTTGTTCCAGCCTATTGATAACATTCTTGGCTTTCTCCAGTACTTTGTTCAACGGCTCCACTTCCTTCCTATGTGTGTTCACTATCTTAAGCGACTTTGCCTTATCTTCAGAGTATTCTTCCACTTTCTTTCTCAAGTCTCGGTACTCAATCCATAGTTTTTTTCGCTCACACATTATTATTTGTTCTTCTAACTGTTGTCGTTGTTTCATCGCATCTATAATTACTTTTAATCTGTAATCGATATAGAGTACTTTTTAGTATTATTTTGCATACATACAGGGTATATCAAGACTGCGACCGAAAACGAAGCCGGGTGGTGGTTTTAGTGGTTACAAACACAATGCAAATAAAAATTTCGCAAAATAAGCAACAGATATTTTTTTGCAATTTTTTGAAAATCATTGTTTTTGGGTAGTAAATACCTAGTTATTGCGAAAATAGTAATTTAAATCGTATCGTACCATTGCGTCTTAAAAAATAAAAAGGTGTACATCATTATTTTAGAAAAACTATGTATTTATCACCCAAATACGACGATAAGTAAAAAATTACCAAAAAATGTTGATGATTTTTTTTTTTGCGAAATTTTTCATTGCATTGTATCTGAAATCACTAATACTACAACCTGGCTTCGTTTTCGGTCGCGGTCGTGATATACCCTGTATACAAATAATATTAAAATTAAACTATTCTGATGAGATAGCATTCAAATAGCTTGTAACATGAGGTAATGGAATTTTAAAAGACAGTAAGGTGGACAACTTCCTGTCAGATTCACATTGTAATGCACAATAATTATAACGACGTCACAAATTTTGTTATCAATTTATTTTAACTCAGACAAGATTAACAATGTTAAACTTGGAATTGTTAAATGACTGTCATGTTTATATCTGCCTAGATTTATAAAATTATTTTATTGCTAGATTTTGCTTATAATTATTGCATATAAACATAGTATTAATATTAATTAGTGTTAGCATATAAAAATAGACTATCATATATTTGATGTATTGATTGATTTTATTTTAATTTATTATTATAATATTATTATATTTGGAACACCAAGACCACTGTATACATATTATTATAATAACTGTAACAATTGTTTTTTACAAATTGATAAATAAATATTGATTGTTGGGTCAGGTCTATGTATGTGAATTGGTTATACGGGGTATATCAAGACTGCGACCGAAAACGAAGCCAGGTGGTAGTATTAGTGACTTCAGACACAAAGCAACTAAAAATTTCTCAAAAAAAATGTCTTTCTTTTTTGGAATTTTTTACTTATCTTCTAATTTGGGTGGTAAATACATAGTTTCCCTAAAAAAATAATGTGCACCCTTTAGTTTTAAAATAATTTTGGTACGCAAGGGTTTAAATTACTACTTTCACAAAAAATAAGGTATTTACCACCCAAAAATGATATTTAAAAAATGTGCAAAAAAATCGATCTCTTTTTTATTGCAATATTTATTTTAGTCGCATTGTGCCTGTAACCACTTAAGCTACAACCTGGCTTCGTTTACGTTCGCAGTCTATACCCGGTATTTATGAATCTATCTACTGCACTGACCTGTCATTAAGTCGAATTTGTTCCTCTAACACCTGGGCATTATTCTGGAGTTTATTGGTCAGGCCCCGTTGCTGAGTCCTACAGGAGATCAGCTCGTCCAGTTGAGCCACTGATTCCTGGCCTCCTACCGCTGCCAGAGTGCTCCGGAGAAGTTGTTGCTGGTCCATGTTGGAGAAATCCTGGACTCGGTCTTGGGGTAGGAGTTGGCATAGGTTGTCTACCTACCATGGAAAAATATATTTTTTCAATATTTCACATTGTGAATTGTCTTTTTTGTGGATTAAGTAAAGCATCTTTGTGTACCTTCCAGTAACATCATCAGTATATATGCAAAATTTCATGATCATCAGATAATTTGTGAAAGTGTAACAAACACACTTTTGAATTTTAACATTACTAAGTATAAGAATAGTTAGAATTATCGAAGATTTATAAAAAAGGCTTACCTGAATGTTTAGAGAGGCAATAAGATCTTGTACTTGTTTTTCCCTAACTGTCTTTTTGTCTATGGACCAATGTGAGACATCTTTCAAGTCAAAGGTACGGGTTATTATCACATTTCGCTCTCCTGGTTTTTGATATAGCTCAATCTCTATTGTTGCTTCCTGACAACCCCTTCTTACATACTCTGACACCTGAAAATAAAAATAATTTATTAAATCCAAATGTACATACTAAAATTCAGTAATTTTCTTGTTCTGCCACCTGCTTTGAAAGGTAGTAATATACTAGAGTTGATCAAAGAAAATTTATGATTATACTTGAAGATAACCAACTACTTGATGGCACATCTAGGTTTTGAAGTAATGACACTTTACCACCCAATTATTAAACAAATTTTACATTTAACTTGAAGTTTTCAATTGGAATTTCTATTACATTTAATTTGTATTGAAAGTTATTTTCAGCAGAAGATATAATATGTATATTTCATTAAAAACCATATAAATATGTTGTAATTAAGGCTTTAACAGTCACAATAAGCGGTATATTTCAGTATTGGCCTAAAAAAAAAAAGTATTGCCTTGGAGCTGTGAGAAAATGTGCATTTTTCTTATCTGATAAGATACTCAATTGCAATGTATTGCACTTATCAGAGGCATTGTTGCCATTTTATCAAGATAACAAAAAATGATTATCAAGATAACAACACACATACTTTATCAGTAAAGGAAAATACTGGGATAACCTGCATTCCATAGAGATCCTAACTAGTCTTTATGGTATGTGAACCCTCAAATCCACACTAGGCCAGCATGATAGACTGACCTAACCCTATATTCAAACTATCAGTTGAAGAATCCCATGCTTAGCAGTGGGTGATTATGGGGTAATACATAGGACACTGACCTTTTTTGCTCTTCCAATGACACTCGTCTTTCCACATAGACCAAGGATGATGGCACACACAAATGTAGACTTTCCCGTTCCATTTGGACCTATTATCAAATTGAGAGAAGTACTGGGAAACAATACCACTTGTTTGTATGTTCTGAAATAATTGAATAAAAATGAATAATTATATCCTTTTTTTTTAGGTAAGACTGTGTGGTATTGGACATGTATTGTTTAATTTAATATATGTTCTTATTTTACGTGTTTATATACTCATATAATATAATATTTGTATAAATTTTATCATTCAAGCTTTATTGTAAAAGTACACTTAAGACTGCCCTATGTTTATCCTTCTCTTTCTTGTACTTTTATATTAAGTATTTGTTTATTTGTTAAGATTTATTTAGTGTACAAAAAAGAATAAAATAAATATTGCAAGTATTTCTTTAATCCAATACAAATTAGATAAATCCTAAATTAAACTTCTCTAATTGGATGTACTAAAGACTTCCTATGACAGCCTCCATGGCGCAGTTGATTGAGAGGCCACCAAAATCCCGTACAAAGACAAATGTTTGTGAATAATAGGTATCTTTCTGGTCTAGGTGTTCATAAAACCAATAGTAAGTCTCTCGTGTTTTCTGATACACGATCTTATTGCGATTCATGTGATTGTTGGGTGTATTTTTTATTATATAGTACTAATAACAATCAGCTTTTCTAGTCATTTCATTTAATAAAATGCCCCTAATAGTACTTACACAAAATTCTCTAAAGCTACTCTGTATATGCAGCCGGGTCTTGCATTACATTTGTTGACAACTGTCGACATCTTTCGATATATAAAATAAATACACACACTTATTATTTTGTTATTTGTATTCACAATAAGAAGTCGGGTAATCTCACGGTTTTGGTATTTAGAAAACTTATAGCACAACTCAGTGTGAACTGTGAAGTTCAATTCAGTTCCTGTCAGCTTTTTGTTGGCTTTTGCGGTGTTGCCATACCCGGTACCCCAATTCAGCTACGCGGGAAGTGGGAATTGAATTTGAGATCGATTAATCGATGATTTTTAATAAAGATATCGATTTTTTTATCGATACAGTCAATGGATATTTCATAGTTCATGCCAGAAAATAGAAGTTAAATGCTGTTTACTGTATAACTTATCAGCCCATATACGTCCCACTGCAGGGCACGGGCCTCCTCTACAGTCGAGAGTAAAATTGAGAGGAGTTAGGCCATATAGGCCACGCTGGCATAGTACCGGTTGGTGGACTTTACATACCATAGAAATTATTAAAAATTTGTATACATGTTTCCTCATGATGTTTTCCTTTGACGTTATAGTGTTTATATTACGTTACGTAATAATACTCAAAAACTGGCGAGACTATTGTGCGTCTAGTTTTTGAATCGATTAAAAATTCGACCTTTTTACGAAAGTATCGTCATCCCTAAACTAAACCGACTTTAACTTTTGTGTCACTGTCAGTTGTTTTTGTTTTTAATACTTCTTGGAGGAAAGCAAAAGTCAATGGTATAAAGCCTAGTCTAAAGGAACTCGGAATCAATCGAAGAAACCGTTTTTAATAAAACATTAGAAAAAATACGTCTGATACCATTCGATACTTTATCTGGACGGCATTAGCACTTACCATCAGGTGCAATGCAGTCACTATGCCGCCGTGCCAGAATAAAATAATGAACTTCGTTCCAAAATAAAAATGACCATGCATATAGTAAGTAGGTACATATTATATACCAACTTAGGGCCTACGCATATCAGGAACGAATAGCAGATAATTTTTTATCAAAGGAAATTCAAACTTCTCCGGTATGAATACATCGATATCAAAGTAACATATAAGTCAATGTATGAATACGACATTCATACAAATGATTTAAATTGATTCTGATTTCCGTGGCATCGGAATGGGTTCCCCCACGGGAAGTCGCGGGATGTTTGGTAGGCAGTGCCGCCAGAATAAGTAAGTTACATTTACAATTATAATCGGGTAGTGTGCGCTCACCGGGGGCAAAATCCTCCGCCATTCCGTCTCGGTGTGCGGAGGCCCTTATATTATGATGAATGATTTTTCAAGGGCCAACAGTTATTTTTTACATAATGTCCAATATTTTTTCATTATTCTAGCCAGCGCAACGGGTAATTATAGTTGTCGTTTGGTACATGTATAAAATACAGAAAGTGCGAGTCCGATTCCCGCACTGAGGGTTCTGTGACTATTCCAACCCATTTATCTCTTTCTCTTCAGCCACAGCAAGTCCGCTGCTGAACATTGGCCTGCCTCAAAAATCTCCACAGCGACCTGTTTGAAGCGGCCTGCATGATGCATCCTGCAAGTTGCAACTTTAACTAGGTCGTCCGTCCACGGTCCACCTTGTAAGCGAGCTTCCGACAGTAGGTATAACATTTACTACAACAACTTCTATAAGGCAAAATGCTATTTAATTATAAGGCAAAATAAAGGTTAAGTCGGAATAACAATAACCTTGTAGTTGAAAAATGTCTCGTAAAGTGATATAAGAGACGATGAATTTCTAATTGCAAGTTGTGGGCGCCTTATGACAGGCCACAGGGCGCCGCGCCTTTTCGCTGTTTGGCGAGACCCTTACCACACCCTTACTTCCTAAGGCTGCGCCCACGATAGCAGCGGGACGGTAGCGGCGAGCGGGAGCGGTAGCGGCGAGCGGGACGGTACCAGCAACGCGGGTAAAGGGGCGCTACCCGCTACCCACGCAACCGCTACCGCTGGCGTCCCACTGTCATCGCGGGCGCAGCCTTAGGGTCCCGTTTTTCCTTTTAATGTAAGGAACTCAAATAAAACAAAAAATTGAAATCCACTAATCGTTTTTGCGCGATGCGCTCGCAAGTCAACAATCATTTTGTTCTGTAGATTAATTATAAGCAAACCTGTTATTATACATCCTTCGAGTTATGCTCTCGTGATATTTTTGCAGTTTCCTTGTTTTACTGTGAAGGTGAAGTTGTCGTGCACGGTCGTGTTTTGCGAAAATGTATTATGCAATACTGTTTGTGTTTGGTATCGTCGCTAACTCAGTGAGAGGAGGTAAGTTGTTCCATAAGAATTTTATGAAATAATTGCGTATTTTTTTAGCGCGTGTATCAAATATCTGCCCATAATCTCCCGCTCTTGTACACGGGACTCTTCTACAAGAGAGAGTTTAAATAAGAGTTCTTAGTTCATAGTTTTTTTTATTTTTATCATAATAATTTTTTTTATATGTGACATAGGCTCGTGGGTAAGTAGTAGAACGTTGATGTAGGTCGTCAAAGCAGTAAGTACATTACAAATGAGTCGGACAGCGTTATACAAGTAACATAATGAAAGCAGAATTACGGATTACGAGCGCTTTGCTCCCTGGATCAATGCATATAGCTGAGCCGGGGCCTGATTGCGGCAACAATATAAAATAATAATAAATATTAACTAAATAAACTTTCATTTATTTGCACAAAAAATCTTATGTGTGACAATACTAGAATTAGTGAGTTAACAATAATTGGCATATCTGCGTTGAGCATTACAATATTATTATCAGGGGTCTTATCCTCCATATGTTTTCGTAATAATTGTGTGTTAACAATTATTAAGTTATTATTATTACGATATAAATAGTGACTTTATGTATCGTAATTTAGTGTACATTTTTATATTTTCACTCTAAGTTTTTCTTTTATATTTCACGGGACGTGATTAAGCCAGGAATGGCCGACTATTAACAATTAATAATTAATTTATCTGATTTTTAACATGTGTGTTGATGTTATTTTTTTTATTGTTTAGGATTTATTGTAACTAAAATAAACATTTTTATCTACCTATCTAAAACCGGCGTAAGCTTTCCTGTTAAGTTTCCATGAGTGAGCGAGATTTCCAGATTACAGGCTGTGATAGGGCATTACTTGTGTACGACCTTACAGAGTAAGAAAGTCAGAATGACATGCGAGTTCAATTTACTTTTACATACAAACATAAACTCACGCCTTTTTCCCAGAAGGGGTAAGCCGAGGCTACCAGGAAACCCACATTTCGCCTTGTATGTTCCGTCCCATGATGTGATATCGGGCGAGCCTATCGCCATATCGGGCACAAATTCCTGACTCCGGGCTGATAATGAATAGAAAAATCTTATATCACTTTGCCCGAACCGGGATTCGAATCCGAGACCTGTAGTCTTTGTAGTCGTACCATAGTACAACTACGCCACCGAGGCAGTATATAATATGCTCGATACTTAACCTGGAAAACTAGTTTTTCAGCTACTTTGACATGCCAGTATACTATACATATAACATTTTTACATCGTATAGAATACATCAAATGTTCGAACGTTCGACGACCGAAGTTAGATAAGTTTTTCAATTCTAAAAAATAATACTATTGTCTATGACATGTATCATTCACACCTAGGCACATTCGTGCAGTTAAACGAACTACGTACGAACATTCGAACTTCATTTCGGATCATGGAGAAGCCCCCCAGACTGAATCCAGATAGGGTATCTACTTTGGTAGGTCACAGGAATTTTAATAGACTAATAAGATTGTTTGTGTACGATTGTTGTTTTCCAGTGAGATGCGAATATACTATAAGTGACCAGTATGATAATTGTGTCATTATAATTAACTATAAACTTATAATAAGTACTGGACTAAACTACATGCTGGACAAGGGCGGATCCAGGGAGAGGTCATGGGGGTCATGACCCTGGACTGACTTCAGATTGACAGATTTTTTAAAATGTATCGTTAATTTTCACTTAAAAACATCGTAAACATATTCACTAGTGTAATAAACTTTTAAATAATCACTTTTAAATGTATAATTGTAATCGAATTCGAGTACGTCCAGTGTTCTGACTAGAACTATGACCCCCCCTGACTTGAAAGCTGGATCCGCCCTTGATGCAAACAAAAACTGGTAAATACCTGTACTCGTTTTTGTTAAATAAACTTAAATTTTCCTTATTTTCAAGTAATTTATTATTATCTCTATGTAAATCTTCAATAACGTAACTTATGTCTGTGTTAAGACAAAATATAATTTAACAACCGTCTGTTTGACAGGTTTTATGTTTCATTGTCGGATGCCCAATACCCCGTTTCTCTTCCCTTGGTTCCCCCCCCCCCCCCATTTTGATGGCCGGCAACACGTCTATGATCTAAGCGCTGTGGATGCTCATGAGCGGCAGTGATCATTTACCAGCAGATGATCTGTTTCCCAGCGGTTATATTCTGTTCTGCGACATATGTGGCCAGCCCATTGCCACTCCAACTCCTCCTATTAATTTAAGTTTTTGATTGATTTCGTTGCGGGTTAAAGACAAGTTAGACATTCCCGGAGACGCGCTGAGCTTCAATGCTCAGTGTCATTAAAATGCGTGCCACTGTTGATCCTGGCTTACAGGAGTTGCAGTGGCGGGTGTGAGGGCGGGACAGTCTCCTATGCCACTTCAACCTACTAACTTTCAGAGCTATGTCGGTCACCATGGTTCTCTGGCGGATCACCTCGTTCCGGATTTTGTCCTTCAGAGAAACTCCGAGCATAGGTCTTTCCATAGCTGGAGTAAGCGTGTTCTGGAGTGGAGGTCGCGTCTTGGAATACGTAGCGTGGGACGTCCTCTGGCCAGATGGCGGGACGACTTGCACAAGAGGGCCGGCAGCGACTGGATGCGTAAAGCAGCAGACCGGGCTCTGTGGCCTACCTTGGGAGAGGCCTTTGTCCAGCAGTGGACTGCAACGGGCTGATGATGATGATGATGACCTGTTTGCTCGTTTTATATTAAAAAAAACGCAAAGCGGAGCTTTGATACGAATCTTCAGAAAATATAACTTTAAAGAGATAAATTGCGTATCCATGTTAGATACTGGTTGACGGATTTTACATACCAGAGAAATTTCTACAAATCGCTATGGTGTGCAGGTTCTCTCATGATGTTTTCCCTCACCGTTATAGTGCATGTGATTGACTATCAATACGCACATGATACCGAATAATCAGAAGTGTACGCTGGGATTTGAACCCGCGACCACCGTAAATATGATGGCAGCCGCGTCTTGTCCGTCACCAACAGGCCACGACGCAGTTTTATTATATAAAAAAGTGTAATTATTAAATTGATTTCGTAGATAACTGATCGTCAGGGCGGCCTTGAGAATAGTTAATAGTGTTTTGAAGAAAACGACCTTAATGCCAGACACGATTTTTGCAAGCAGTCGATTCGATTTCCGCATTGGTATGAGCATGGTCGAATAATATGGTAGACCGGCATAATTCGAGATGAGTCTGTTGTCAATCGGTAGGTATAGCTACCGGCACGAATCTTGAGCGCTGGCCGTTACTTGCGCAGATGTCGATTTTTGGGTCTCTTTAGAGGTAGACGAAGAAGGCGGGCGGGGGCATTATCGCATCGGCCAGTGATTGGTTCACTACGCAACGCCATATTGTTGTTATGCCTAATTCATTCATTGCGTTTGTTCAATTCATTCATTTATTTTGTCCTTAAGTTCACGATGCGCAAAGCTATCCCCACTCTGTCGCCGAGCGCTCAAGATCCGTGCCGGCGGTTATACTGTTTTCGACGGTATTGTATTTACCATAAGGTGCGGTGCAATCACTTTGCTGAGGCAAATTAAAATATAAGATACGACAGCTATGAGCCATCGACAAAACGTGTGGTGATGGTGTTTACGATAAGGATATTTTAGAAATATACAACGTCTCTCACAGTGAAATTAATAATTACGCAGAAAAGTATACATGTTCATCTAATTGACAACCTCCGCGGCGCAGTTGGTTAGACGCCGGCTGTGAAACGAGAGGCCGCGGGTTCGATTCCAGCACCGAGACAAATATTTGTGTGATTCACAGGTATTTGTTTCGGGTCTGGGTGTTTGTGAGACCGAAAAGTCTCTCATAGTTTCTGATACACACGACACAAGACTAGATCTTAGTGTGGGGTCAGAGCTATGTATGTGACTGTTGGATGTATTTATTATTAGTATGTAATATTATAAATGCAGTCACTGACAGTAATATGTTAATAATAACTCATTTGTTTTTACCTTTTTTTTATTATTAATTCAGTAGTGTCATAAGTTTTTAATAAGGACTCTTAAGGACTTGATAAGTATCAGTCACTATTCTAACAAAACTATAACAAAAAAAAATTATGAATAATTCAAGGCAATAAGACATTTTTAAATACATTAATAAGTGAATACTTTAGCAAAAAAAGTAGGAAACAAAAAGCCGTGAACTTTATGTCGATGTTTATAAAGGTTATTTTATTTCGTTAGCAACAATATAGAGCTAGATTATGAAGTTTATTCTAAGCTTACTAGGTACCATGTGATTATATGTAGTTATGTTGTTAGAAGACTGCCTTGGTGGCGTAGTTGTACTACACTTCCATTACAAAGCTGAGGTCTCGAGTTCGAAATCAGGCAAAGTGTTATTATATTTTTCTAATAATTATTATTATTTATTATTGAAATCTTTATTGTACACAATAACAAATGAAAAAACACAATACAGAAACAACAACAACAAAAAAAGTACAATTGGCGGTCTTATCGCTCTACAGCAACCATGGGATGGATTTAAAAGGAGGAGAGAGAGAGGGCAGTGTACCAAATAAATAATCAAAGCTTTATAATAGTAATTAAACGTATTACTTAAATACACAAAGATAATTATTTATCATAAAGATATTATCGGCCTGAAGTCAGGAATTCGTGCCCAATATAGCGATTGGAGATAAGCTCGACCCTATCACACCGTGGGACGGAACATACAAGGCGAAATGTGGGTGTCGTGGTAGCACCTCTGCCTACCCCTTTTGGGAAAAGGCGTGAGTTTATGTATGTAAGTTGTTAGAGAGCTGCTGAGTTTCTAAATGAATAAATTTGATTTCCAGTTGCAAACTAAATACGTTTCTTATTTTACAGATCCGTGCTCTCTACCCAACGGTGATAAGGGTGTATGCAAACCGTTAAAAGACTGTGCTATTATAAACAAGATATTCAACAAACCTCATAAAAAGCAAGATGAAGTATTTTTGGAACAACTGAAAAAATCCAAATGTAATTTTGACGAATCTGAGGTAAGATTTTCATGTGCACGCTTATTTTTCATTTTAAGGAACTTGGGTCATCTATTCAATTTCAAATCTGTGGATATTTAAACTTGTCTGTTCGACTATGAAACGGAAGGCCGTGGGTTCGATCCCCACACCGAGGTTCATTAACATTTTTGTTTCAAATCTGGATGATTATGAGATCGAAAAGTCCCTCGTAACGTCGATCCACACACCGAGACAAATATTTATGTGATCCACATGTATTTGTCTCGTGTCTGGGTATTCTTGCGAATGAAAAGACCCTCTTAATTTCTGATACATGGCACAAGACATGTATTATAGTGTGGGGTCAGGACTATGTATATTATTCTTAGCTGTATTTATTTACTGCCTCGGTGGAGTCGTTGTACTACGGCACGACTACAAAGCTGAGGTCTCGGGTTCGAATCCCGGGTCGGGCAAAGTCATATTGGCTTTTTCTATTCATTATCAGCCGGGAGTCAGGAATTTGTGCCCGATTTGGCAATAGGCTCGCCCCCTATCACATAATGGGACGGAACATACAAGGCGAAATGTGGGTGTCCTGGTGGCGCCTCTGCCTACCATAGTTTATGTATAGTAAGTAAGTATTTATTAATTTATATTTCACAGCAAACTATTGCAAGCTTTTATCCAACGACTTCCTACAACCTGGTCATCATAAAGTGATTTCAACTTTGCTTTTCAGGTGTGCTGTCCTATGTTTTAATCTACCAGGTTATTCATCTTAACCGTGTTTCCAAAATATTTATTTCAGGTGTGCTGTCCTATATCAGATACATTGTCTTGCATCACGAAAGAGAAGTTAGAAGGACAGTGCGTCTGCATATCTTCGTGCCCTCATCTCGCGGCATTACCCAGGAACCAAAAATCTGCCGCTTTGAATGACTATGCGTAAGAACATCATTCTAGCCATCACTAGTATTGAAGCCACAAAAAATCTGCTACCTCAGTGGTGTAGTTGTACTCCAGTACGATGACAACGCTGAGGTTTAAGGTTCGAATCCCAGATCGGGCTAAGTAATATGGAATTTTTCTATACATTATCAGTCCGGAGTCAAGAATTTGTGCATGATATGGCGATAGGCTTGTCCCCTAACACATCGTGGGATATATTAGGCGCAACGTGGGTGTCCCTGTAGCATCTCTACCTACCCCATCTGGGAAAAAGGCATGAGTTTATGTATGTTTATATGTGTGCAATAAATAGTATATGTTCTGGTGTTACTATTAACGTTGTAAATAAATAAATGCGTAACGTAGAGAAACTATACTCTAGCCCAGCTGTACTAACAATATTACAATGAAACAGCTGCCCGGGTCCAGAAGAGAAGAGCGTCTGTTGCGGCTGGAACGACCCTGAAGAGTTCGCGTTCAGAACGGAGTATGAGATGGGTTGTGAGAAGAACGCCACGTCCTTTCCGCCGGACCCTGGCAGTGAATGCTGCGGGTTGGATGACTCTGTGGGAGACAAGATCCTTGGTTAGACACACTTACTAGAGCAGGTTATAATTCCCTCGTACGCAACCGTCTAGTAATAGTAGGATATAATGTATCCAGGATTCAATCCTTAGGCCCTCATACTCCATACAAGACTTGTATCTAAGTATGGAGTCAGAACTACGTTATTTTTTATTATTGCGATGATCGGATTGCGTCGGATGATGACGACCATGCCATTTGCAGATGATAAGCGATATGAACGCTCATGAACAGTGAGAAGATGTTAAGTCTCATTATGTCCGGCAGTTCCCTTGGCTACAATGTCCTTCAAACCGGAACACAACAGTGCATTTACACTGCTGTTTGGCGGGAGAAATAGACATTGCGGTGGTACCTACCCAAGCGGCCTCTCATATATGAGAGACCTACCATCAGTAAAAATATGTATAAAAATGCAAGTTTAAAAAAGGGGTTATGAATCCAACAACATTCGTGAATTACTCAAAAATTACTCAGCTGATTTGCACGCGGTATTCGGTGTTTAAATGGCTGTTTTATTAATTCATAGGAGGAGAAGACGCATTGATAGACGCTTACCCCTGGCTAGCTGCTATCGAGTATGTGAGGTTTAACGAGAGGTTCCTGTTCTGTGGTGGATCATTAATCAGTGTGAAGTACGTGCTGACTGCCGCGCATTGTGTGAAGGGGCCTATACTGTTTGTTGGGAAGCCGTAAGTGATAATACCTATACAACCTGTAACTTAAATAGGTAGGTACTTTATCCCAAATGAATTAGAAGCTGCTAAATTTTAAGCTGCCTCCAACAGGTCATTGTGGAAATCATTGGGAGAGGCCTATGTTCAGCAGTGGACTTCTGTTGGCTGATGGATGGAGGGATGGATGGAAATTTTAGTCATATTTAAAATTAAACATTCAAATCGAACGAAATTGAAATAGTCAGCGATAAAGCCTTTAAAACAACAGAGCTTATAAATACTTTAACAAATAAAATAATAAACATTATCAACTCCATTCATGATAGTGGATTTTGTAATTCGTAAACATTGACAAAAGTGTTGAGTTTGATCCAGTTATTCTATGTGTGCATTAATTGTAACATATTGGTAAATTCATAGACTTTGCAATGAATTTTTTTAGCGTCATTCAAATACCCTTCTGAAGCATATATTATAAACTACTAAACAAGACTCGATTTCAGTTCGGGGTTGGGACTGGTGGGTGTATTTATTTATTAAACTACTGATTAGTTTTTATGCCATTTGTACCGCAAGTTTTATTAATGTAATGTTAAACTCCCAACAGTCACTAACATAGTCCTGACCCCACACTAAGATCGAGTCTTGTGACGTGAGTATCAGAAACTACGAGAAGTTTCGGTCTCACAAACATTCAGACTCGAAACTAATACCTGTGGTTCACACAAATATTTGTCTCGGTGCGGGAATCGAACCCACGGCCTCTCGTTTCACAGCCGGCGTCTAACCAACTGCGCCACGGAGGCTCTCAACCAAATTCAGTCAGGCTGTTCAATAAATTTATTCTACTTCTTATTTGTTATTTGCAGTAAATTCGTCCGTCTGGGCGAGTACAACGTGGCTACCCGCGGGCCGGACTGTATCGGCCACGGTGGCGTAGTCGAAGACTGCAACCATGGCGCCATTATCATCCCTATTGAGAGGAGCATCACCCACCCCGGCTTCAGGCCTTACCACAGCGCTAGGAGGCATGATATCGCTCTTATCAGATTGAAGACTGTGGCTCCTTATACAGGTATTATTTGGAACTAAGAAGCAGTTCGCTTGATGGTTTGATATATGCTAATCTATCCACTGTAACTACTGACCCATCGTACGTAAGTTTCTGGTTTATGACATTCACATCCAGTATTATTTTTCTGATTAATTAAATAAGAAACTATGTGTGTCATGGTATGTCCTGACGCCAGGATAAAGAATAAAGCCTTTGGGTTATCGTCGTGGATAAACCAGAGCAAAAAGCGCCTGGACTAACATCCGCGTAAACTGCTGGTGCAAAACCTCTTCTGGTCCCTCTTAATTATGGTCTTACAATTTTGTTTGGTCACCCGTTTCAGGTTTTGTCGGTATCCGCTGAATCTTAATCTTACCAGTGAAACAACACGACACAATTTTATCTCAAAACTTATGTGTTTATCTTTCTTTTACCTAACAGCGTTCATCCGTCCCATCTGCCTTCCAAGCAAAGACTACACGCTGTCCCCTCCAGACAGGTTGTATGTAGCCGGCTGGGGCACGTACAAGCAGAATGTTACGGCGAACATCTACTGGACGAGTGACGTGAAGCAGTTTGTAGAACTTCCATATGTGGACAAGCAGGTATTTTTATTAGGGAGGGAAGTGGACAATAATTTATTTCCAACTCCTCCTATTAATTTAACTTTTTTGATTGATTTCGTTGCGGGTTAAGTAGTAAGTTAGGGTCGTAAGTTAGACATTCCCGGAGACGCGCTGAGCTTCAATGTTCAGTGTCATTAAAATGTGTGGCACTGTTGATCCTGGCTTACAGGAGTTGCAGTGGCGGGTGTGAGGGCGGGACAGTCTCCAAAAAAAGCAGGTATTTTTACTCTTATTTTTTCTTTCTGAATAATTTCGATGCAGGTATCGATGAGACTTGCCTAGCTTCGGTAATGTACTACACCATAATTACAATGGCCAGCACAGTTCCCCTCAACAATTTTGAGTTGGATTGAGATAGTTTAGGCAATAGTCCACCACGCTGGTCTAGTGTGGGTGGCGGTGTAATGAAAGGAGAGCTTTTCTTCTTGGACAAAAAAGTATGGGTTGCTTGTAAAAAAACCTTGTTAAGCTCTCTCTATGCACGTTTTCTCACGTTTTCCTGCATAGTTAAAGTGCCACAGTGCCATCATATTCGTCAGTTCATCAGTTCGACAGCCTCCATGGTGCAGTTAGTAAGGCGCTGGTTGTAAACAAGAGGCCAGGATCTTTCGGCCAAATCGGATCACAGAAACCAATTAACTTTTCAATTTAATAATTGTAAATTAAGAGTAGTGAAATTGTAAGTTACTAAGCGGATGACTAACCTGAGTCCGCCCCGTGACCGCGAAAGCTGTAAAGCAATCGAAACGTGGGGAAGATAAAAATGTAAATATTAAACCAAATCGCGATAAAATCCGTAAAAAATATTTTATTTCAAGGTGTTAACTGATACTTCTTTGCTTACAGAAATGCGAGAAAGCGATCCAAAAGCTCCGTCACACCACAGAGCAAGTCCTGTGGGAGGGTCAGATCTGCGCAGGGGGGGTGGTAGGCAAGGACTCGTGTAACGCGGACTCGGGCGGGCCGCTCATGGCGGACTCGGAGCGCGTGCACGAGGCGCTCGGCCTCGTCAGCTTCGGCGCCGGCGAGTGCGGCCGCGACCACGTGCCCGCCGTCTACACCCACGTGTACCACTACGTGCCGTGGATTAAACGCACCATCAAACCTTAGCTGTGTTTCATTTTATCACTTGGACAAATTGTGCATGAATGCGAATAAAAAAATACACCCAACAGTCACATACATTAAGATCCAGTCTTGTGTCGTGAGTATCAGAAACTACAAGAGACTTTTTGGTCTAACAAACACCCAGACCCGAAACAAATACTTGTGGTTCACACAAATATTTGTCTCGAGAATCGAACCCGCGGCCTCTCGCTTCACAGGCGGCGTCTAACCAACTGCGCCACGGAGGCTGTCTGAAGTGAATGAATGAAGTGCGTGGTGAACTGTTGGTAACGGGACAGACGCGTTTACCAACATGTTCACGGGGGCCACGGTTTCAAATCCCAGGGCACACCTCTGACTTTTCGGAGTCATGTGTGTTGAAAGTCAATCACCACGCACTATAACAGTGAAGGAAAACATCGTGAATAAACCTGCATACCATAGCGCAGGGTAGGCGAACCTTTATGCATCAACGTGCCATTTTTTCTAAAAAAAAGTTTAATGGGGTCATTCGCGTGCCATCAACTAATTTTGACTTTCTGATTATTTGGAAAATAATAATTATAAATACTATCAAAACTCTTTATTAAAGTAAGCAAAAAAGGTACATTTTGGTATGTTTATATTAAATTTCAGTAAAATTAGTGTGACTTCTGTTGCTTGCTGCCCCCACCCCGCGCACCGAACACTCCGCAGCGTAGGAGCATCGCGTTCGATCGACTTAAAATACCTAATTCTGCGACGTGCCCAAAATATTGTGTCGCGTGCCATCAATGGCACGCGTGCCATTGGTTCGCCTACCCTGCCATAGCGTATTGAAATAATTTTTATGGTATGTAAAGTCCGCCAACTCGCACTAGGCCAGCGTGATGGACTACACACAAAATTAATAAACAATCCCAATCCCAATCTAAGGATCGATCCGGAAAATAGACCAATCAGAACACATCAAATGTGAGCGTGTCGGCAATACCTTGAGCCCATTGGTTTATTTTCACGACCGATCTTTAGATAGAAACGAAGATCGTTTATTAATCATGGCCATATATGACCTAACCCCTCCCAATCGTACATTGTAGAGGAAGCTCCTGCCCTGCAGGGGGAAGTATATGGGCTGATACAAATATTTCTGAGACTCTGAAGTCTCGTAGTTTCTGATACACGATTAAGACTAATCAGTACCTATTTAAATAAATAAATAAATACACCCAACAGTCACATACATAGTTCTGACCCCACACTAAGAGATCGACTCTTGTGTCGTGGGTATCAGAAACTACAAGAGACTTTTCGGTCTCACAAACACTCAGACCCGAAACAAACCCGAAATTTCGGTGCGGGGTTCGAACCCGCGGCCTCTCGTTTCACAGCCGGTGTCTAACCGACTGCGCCACGGAGGCTGTCATTTGTTTCGCGTCTAGGTGTTATGAGACTGAAAGTAGTTTTTAATATACACAAGACTTGTATGTTGGTTTTTTTTTTCTCCGTTGTTTTATCATGGTGGCGTTTATAATGCGTCGATGTCTTGAGTTATTAATATTCGTGTGGGATAATGTTACCCAACAGAAGATATGAGCTTCGTTATTTCAGAAAAGATCACGCGTACACCAACAAGATGGACTGACCAAATGAAACCCTCTTTATCCGCAAAATTCTACACAGCCATGAGAGACGCGCTGGACAGAAACCGTTGGAGGCAGATCACCCGCTCCAGATGCAACCCTGATGCTGACCACGATACTCAGACATGAGGGACTACCCAGAGAGAGAGAGAGAGATTTCAGATTAGTGTGGGGTTGAGAGACATGGAAGTGTTGGATATATTTATTTACTATTATTGGTAGTATGGATAGATAAGGTAGAGTGTGGCCTGGAACACCAAACCTTACACTGTGTTTTTTATGTTTTATTATCGAGAGGGGATGAATAATGCAGAGGTTTGTTTGCATTTCCAAATAAGAATTGACCTAACAAGCGTCTCGCTGTGAAATATGTACTTAACTTAATGGCATGTATAAGGCAGATGAGGTGCATAGGAAAACAACTGTTTTTATTATAGTGTTTATTAAAGCAATAAGATAAATTATTAACACAAAATACGTAATGAAATCCATAAATACAAATAATACTGACTAGATGTTAGGTACAAGCATTTAGAATTCTAAACCAAAAAAAAAAACATTTGCGCAGGTACAGGAAGTAATATTATTATACATAAACTCACGCCTTTATCCCAGAACGGGTAGGCAGAGGTGTCACCGGGACACCCACATTTCGCCTTGTATGTTCCATTATGTTTTGTTATATTTTTATTATGAATAAATATAGATAGTCTAGAGTCTAGACCCACACCCTGATGCGATTCTTAAGCCTTAGATATAAAAAAACTATCATAAACTTTTCGTTCTCAACACCCACTCCCGAAACAAATTCTTGTGCACTTATACATTCTTGTGGATCGAAGCGGCCTCTCGTTTCACCGCCATTTAACCAACTGCCTCACGGAGGCTGTCTACTTTTTAATAACAGATTTTATCCACGGAAGGTACTTGTATACGTTAGTATAGACGCCTGGTATCCCATCTTGACCACAAAGCACGTGTCCATAGCTGACCACGCCTAGAACTTGATATTTCCCCTTATTTTCATACATCAGTGGGCCCCCTGAATCGTATTTGCAGGAATCTTTACCAAGCACGCCTCCCGCGCATATTTGTTCGTCCCATATAGTTGTGCTTTTGTGATTTTTCATCCGTCTGATACCAACTTGGCATACCTGGAAAAGCACAAGCATTTTAAAATCGAGCTTTTTGATTAACCAACCAATTTGAACTTAAAGTGTTTAGGTCACTTTAAGTAAAAAGAATCGTAATCAAAGTCGGTCTGGGAATAACGAAGAAATCGGTAAATTTACATGAAATATCCGTACAATCGAACACAGAACCTCCACATCTTTCCGACTCGGTTAGAAAAAATGCTTTTTAGAAAATCAATCTTTAAACATAAAATAGAGTACTGTTACGCCCGAATATTCAAATGCCATTTAAATATTAAGTTGTATTTAAGTACCCAAGCCCCACTTAATCAGTACATTTAAGCGGGACTTGAGGAGTTAAGTGCAACATAATATTTAAGTGGCGTTTGGGTATTCGGGCGTTAGTGAGGTTAGTTATAACAATACTCAAGAACAGTTGCACCGAATTTCATGATTTCTGATTGGTCATTGTTGGTTTCGTCTCCGCTTTAAAAGACAGCTTACTAACGATTTTAATCATAAAAACTCACATCTCTAGGCACATAAGGTACGTCCACATGTCTCTTGGTGGTGCTTGGGAGGTAGATGCCGGCTTCCTCATCTTGAATGTACCTTCCCCAGCCAGCTACAAACAGACGGAACTGTGATAGATGGGACACGCTGTAGTCCACCGTGGGAAGGCAAATTGGACGAATGAATTCTGTAAAATGAACAGAAAAAAAAAAAAAAAAAAGGTTATTTCGTAATTTCTCGTGGACAAGTACTGTATTTGACACAAACACATACAAAACTGCCTCACGCCATTTTCCCAGAAAGGGTAGGCAGAGGTGCTACCAGCATACCCACGTTACGCCTTGTGTTCCGTCCCTCAATGTGGTAGGGGGCGAGCCTATCGCCATATCTCGGGAACAAATTCCTGAGTCCCAGGCCGGTAATTCAAGCAAAATTCAATATCACCTTGCACCATCCGGGATTCGAACCCGAGACCTCGTTTTCTGTATTATTAGTATAATAAGATACATACTGGTATACGGAGCATAGTTCTTTAGTTGGATGAGCGCTATATCGTGCCGGGCTTGGATACTTTCCGCATCGTACTTCGGGTGGGGTATTGTTTGTTGAATTGTCACCCGGACCATGCCGTAGGTGCATTGGAGATCACCATCACCTATACAATCAGGACCGTCGTTTGTAGTGTTGTATTCGCCGAGACGCACGTATTTGCTGCAACAAATTCAATTTGGGATATAGATAACGAGACAAATATTATTATGGGAGCATAGTCTACCCCTTCTGAAAAAAAGGCGTGATGTGATTGTTAGTTTATTAAAGAGCTTTATGCTTACGGTGTTCCATAAAAGAGGACCCGTCCCTTCACGCAGTGTCCGGCAGTGAGCACATACTTGGCGCTGATCAGCGAGCCGCCGCAGAACAGATTGAGGGCACCCACCTTTACATACTCAATCGCTACCAACCATGGGTATTTGTGTATCTCTGCTTCGGTTCCACCTGGGAAAAATTATTATTCATATAAAAAAGGCACCAATTTGTTTTAATGTAGGTGTGGAACGGTTTGCCATCACACGTGTTCCTTCTTTCCTATAATCTTGGGTCCTTCCACCATTCCGGCATTTCAAAGAGCCAGCATGATTGTATCGAATGGTATGAGACTACCGTCTGATACCATTCGATACTCTATCTGGACAGCATAAGCACTTACCATCAGATGCAATGCAGTCACTATGCCGTGCGAGAATAAAAAAAAAATTGTTTTCATTTTGGGAATTAGTATATTGTCTACTGCCTATAACCTCTTTTAATAGTTACTATTATTAAAAATTTGGAAGCGAGGTCGTTCGTTATGCTTTCAAACTATAAATCAATAGGGAATTGATAAACTTACCGAGAATTCTTTTCATTAAGCTGCCTTCCAATCCACAGCAACCGCCATCAGGGTCAGGCGGCAGGGCAGATCGGTGTTTGTCGCACGGTTTGATGTTCGTCTTTCCGTCCCTCGTCTCCATTGAAGGATCGCAACACACGCTGTTTTCTTCTGGACCGGGACAACTGAAACAGTTAAAGAAATAAATTACTACACCGTTTTGTGTACTAATTGGACTACTATTGAGACTGTTTAGCCTCAATAACGGTCTTGACCCCACATTCAGATACAAGTCCTGCGTATCAGAAACTTCGAGAGACATTTCGGTCTCACTAACACCCAGCAACAAAGCAGTGTGAGTAGACATGTGTATCGACAGACATTACATTAAAAACTGGATAATACCCGAATGCGTTGACACCAATCAGACGACCGTTAGTAAATAAAACCAATTCTATCTAACTTGTTGCGCTAATCACAAATAATTCAAAAATTAAAGTTAAAGATTCACATTTGAAAAAAAATATCTTACGCAGATTTTCTGAGAAATTCCGTATCGTTGGAGGAGACAAGATTCTTCTTTAGTTTAGCGAGATATGGACATCTCTGTAGACTTATGCATTCACCGTCCTGACCATCGGGAGTAAAGCATAACAGATTCCACGAGTCTGGACAGCACATCTGAAAAAATATGTCCACTTCATTCATTCTCCTGGCTTTCTTACACCGGCAAAGTAAAGTACGTGGTGGCCTGTTGGTAACGGAATAGATGTGGTTGCCCAGACGATACTCATGGCTTCAAACTCCAGGGCATAGCTTTGAATTTTCGGAGTGATGTGTGTATGTGTAGAAGTGCGTGGTGGCCTGTTGGTAACGGACCAGACGCGGCTGCCTACATGTTCACGGTGGTCGCGGGTTCAAATCCCAGGGCACACCTCTGACTTTTCGGAGTTATGTGTGTATTGATAGTCAATCACCACGCACTTTAACGGTGAAGGAAAACATCGTGAGGAAACCTGCATACCGTAGCGATTTTAAAGAATTTCTACGGTAT
This sequence comes from Deilephila elpenor, assembly GCA_949752805.1. Taxonomy (NCBI): domain Eukaryota; kingdom Metazoa; phylum Arthropoda; class Insecta; order Lepidoptera; family Sphingidae; genus Deilephila; species Deilephila elpenor. The sequence continues at coordinate 8,199,660 of OX457118.1, read as the reverse complement.
GTAAGTCCGCCAACCCGCACTAGGCCAGCGTGGTGGACTATATGGCCTAACCACTCTCAATCGATTCTCTCGATTGTAGAGTAGGCCCGTGCCCTGCAGTGGGATGTATATGGGCTGATATAGATATATAGATGTGTGTATATTCAATCACCACGAAATTTAACGAAGGATCACATCGATGGTCGACAACCCTTCTTATTTGTAGAGCCCGTGCCCTGCACTGGGAGGTATGGATTACAAGTGTGATATTAAAATGACTAACCTGCCCAGATCCACAAACACCAGTAGAACGGTTCAGAAACTTCTCATCTAGACTCGTGATAAGCTTCTTGCTGAGGATCTTCGTCGCCATTTTACAACTGTGAAGGGGCTTGCATATACCCATTTCTTGGTTTGGTAATTTGCATATTTCAGCTACAAATAAAGTTAGATAAGGCTCATTGTTTTAAACTTAGTATAAACCCGAATACATCCAACAGTCACACAAATTTGTCTGTTTGGCTGTTTGTCTGTGCGGTTGTGCGCGATGAACTCAGAAACGGCTTCTTTACTGTCCCGCCCTCACACCCGCCACTGCAACTCCTGTAAGCCAGGATCAACAGTGGCACGCATTTTAATGACACTGAGCATTGAAGCTCAGCGCGTCTCCGGGAATGTCTAACTTGTCTTTAACCCGCAACGAAATCAATCAAAAAGTTAAATTAATAGGAGGAGTTGGAAATAAATGATTGTCCACTTCCCTCCCTAATAAAGCGGGTGACAAAACAATGAACTAAAGAGGTAAATAACCTCGCATAAAGACATTTACAGCCAGAGAAGCCAGCTGTAAAGCACCACGGAATAGTGATTATTACATTTAAATGGGACCTAATATGTAAGCTGTTATACTTGATTCCAATAATAGGTATGGCAAAATCGTCGGAAAGCACGGAAATTCTTCCTAGTCTCCACAAGGTCCATGTAGTATACAACTCCAGATGTTATTTGCATAGTATCTAGCATGGTTTTACGCTCATTCTGCCAAAGACTGCACTCCCAAAGTATATGATGCGCGGACTGCTCATATTCGCAATAAGGTGTTGAACATGAACACGCAGGCGAATCAACGAGCTTAAATGAGTACAGTTTAGACTTAAAGTTACCATGGCCCGTAGATGTCAGAAACGGCTTAACGGATTTTGATGAAATTTGGCGGAGGTAGCTGACACCCTGGATTAACACTTAGGGTACTTTTTATCCCGAAAAATTTTGTGTTCCCATGGGATGAGGAAGGAATTCCGATATGTTTGTTATTTTTTTTATACTCAAAGGGATGGGATGAGACTGGATTACATGCCTTCAGTGAGAATGCGACGGGACGGGCGGGATATAACAGGATGGGACGGGGCGGGATGGTATATACCAAATCAAGTTAAATTCAAATAAAGTGAATCACGCAGACAAAGTTTGCGGGCAGAAGCTCGTAATATAATAAAGAGGAAAGATTTGACTGTTTGTTTGCATTAAATAGGCTCCGAAACTACTAAACCGATTTGAAAAATTCTTTCACTGTTGGGAAGCTACACTATCCCCGGATGACATAGGCTATACAATAATTAAAAAAAAATAGGAATTCTTACTACGACTCATAAAACTGCAATAATGTACCCAAGGTGTAAATAATTACCTAAAATTATCTATACATCGCGTGCGCTGCGAAAACTATAATATGTTGTTTATGTGGACTGGACTCAAAAACTATCTGCACCCGGGCGAAGCCGGGCCGAGCCGCTAGTACAAAATAAATTAATACAAATAAGCTTACCATTCACAAAACTTGCAGCTACGCCGAAAACACACAGTACAGTTGCAAAATACATGTTTAATGCTCGTTGACACTCGATCGTCTGACGGTTAATCCACATACGACGTATTATATACTTGTTTATATACTTAACAAAACAACAAGTTTAAACTTTGTACCCATACGTTGCATTATAACTCGGTAAAAGTAATTGTAGGAAAAGGCATTCCAGTACGTTTGTGATCGTCACGATCGAAAATGTACCGTCATTTGTTGAGTAATTTCATGGTTTGACCGCAACTGAATCAGGAGTTAAAAATTCAATATGGTGGTCGCATCGTTTTTGAATATGACCAAAGACTTGGCTTTCCATTATAATTTACCGAATTTGCCGCCGTCGTCAATTATCGAAGTACTTACAGGAATACACAAACATCGATTTAGGTGCACTTATATGTATAAATATAACTTCAAAATGGCAGCTACGCTTAGATTCCTTGACGGAAGCCTATGTTCAGCTGTGGACTTCCTGTGGCCGAAGAGAAAGAGAGAGCAACAATTGTAATTTTTTTTAAAAGACTTTATTACCCATTCTTCTTTGGTGAAGACAGCCTTGTGAACCGGGTGGTAGTGGGAAAAAAAGTGACTGAATTTAAATAATGTATGAAATTTGATGGATTCAATAAAAAAATTCATTAATATTTTTTTAAAACTGCCACTGGGCTTTGTTTTCGGTCGCAGTCTAGATATACCCGGTATAAGAATGAAGCGCTGCGCAATGCACATTCCTGGATACTAACAAAAACACAGTACCTATTACTTTTTTTGAAAGTTACACGTTTAATATTAGTTCATTATAAAAAGTAAAGAAACGTATAAACCTGAAAGTTCAAAACAATGTACATGTACGGTGAAACGTACTCGATTTGTTGACGTCATATTTCGAATGCGTTCAATTGCTATCATTTCTGTAGCATTATGTGTTTATTATTGAATTGTGTAATGTCCTATTCCGTCTTAAGGACAATAGATACACTATTATGTCGGCAAATTCCATAGAAAATTACTATAAAATAACTCATGGGTTTTACGTTAAAAACGATCATGCAAACATATTATGTGTTATGTACGTCACAATTTGATAAGCACAGCAATACCCCTTCCCTCTTCCCTTACCAACCCCCCCCCCCCCCCCCCCCGATTTAACTGTCCGGCCACACATGTATGATCCGTTGTGGATGTTCATGGGCGGCAGTGATTAGTTACCATCACGCGACTTTGCTCGTTTGTCGGACCTATTCAATAAAATATAATATATATTGGCATATTGGTTACATGAAATCTGATGGTGAGTTATTGCCGTCCAAATAAATAATAAATAAATACATTCAACAGTCACATACATAGTCCTGACCCCACAGTAAGAACGCGTCTTGTGTCGTGGGTATCAGGAACTACGAGAGACTTTTTCGATCTCACTGACACCCAAACCTGAAACATATATCTGTGGATCACAAAGATATATGTTTCGGTGCGGGTACCGAAACCGGGACCTCTCGTTTCACAGCCGCCGTCTAACCAACTGCGCCACGGAGGCTGTCAAAATACAACAATCCGTTTCATTGGCGAGATTGTAGTTTAGAATTCCCAAACGGGAAATCGAAACGAAAACCTAAAGTCATTTTTATATTGTTATCAGAGCATTACAAAAAAATAAAAAAAATGTCAGAACTAGAAGGAAACTAAAAAGCTGGGAGTTGGAAAATCACAGCGACTTGATTTATTCGTATGATAAACGCTTATTATTATATTCTACGTTGAATAAACCGTTGTGGGAACTTGGAAGTCGTCGTCTCGCGTATTTAATACTTTATAAGCGACGGTCTGTCGCTCAATACAGACGTGTGTATTGTAGCCATCATGCATTTTGCAATCGCAGTGTGTGTTTTCGGAATAGCCGCGACTTTTGTGAATGGAGGTAAGTTTGGCTGTTTATTTGTGATTCCTTTCTCAATTTTTCTTTTTTTCTTTTGTAAAGTTTTGTTAGTTAAGGCTGTACGGAATATTGTCCCTTGCCTGTTAAAATTTCATAGTTTGAATGTTTGTGTGTGAAAGATTGCGCGTTCGTTTGCTTAATTTATTTATTCTTAAACTGGTTTTGAGGTGTTTTTTTGTAAAAACATTGTGTGAATTTATTACCGTCTTTAGATAGAATCATGTTTTACTACATTGATTGTTGGTTTTTCGAACATAACCCAACGCTACAAAATATATTTATATTGACGGTCTCCGTGGCGCAGTTGGTTAGACACCGGTATTAAAACATGAGGCCGCTGATTCGATTCCCGCACTGAGACAAATGTTTGTGTTCCAAGAGTATTTATTTCTGCTGTGGGTGTTTCAAATACACAAGAATTTTAGCTTGATAGCTTGGTGAACATATACGGCATTATTCAAAGACTGTTTTAAAACCTATTTTAGATATCGAATGTTTGTCTCCATCAATCGAATGACAAAACATTCGAAACTTAAAATATATTTTTAAACTGTCTATGAATAAGTCCTATAGGCACTAACACAATCTGTCTTTAAAGAAGTTAGGAAATCGTATTTCTTGTCTTATATTTCACTGCTGGGCATGCAACCAAGAGCTTAAATGAAAGGGCTAAGGCCAGGAACATAGTTATTCCATCAAGCTGTCGTAGTGCGGGTTAGCGGATTTTACATCGGAAATCGTTTTGCGAAAATCCCCCGGTAACTCCCCTCCCAAAGTTCGTGGTATTTCGCTCTACTTTAAGCTACTGGATGAGTCATATTCAGAGCATAATTTCAGTAATCGCCCACGTCACATCGGAATTGTTATTTCTGTATAGGGTCCGTGGGTTTTCACATAAACAATTAGGTTGTGGAAATAGCTAGGTACCTGCCAAGGTTTTACCAAACGACTACAGCATGGGGCTCTTCAAAAAAGGACCCAGAGGTTCTTACAGGGTCGGTAACCCGCGAGTGACACCTCTGGTGTTCCAGACGTATATGGTAATTGCTTACCATCAGGCGGACTGTGTGTTCTCCTTCTTTTAAAAGATGTGTGGCCCCCGCGTTCGATGATTTTGGCAATGTCGAAGTAGGGCCAGAAAGAGGAATAAAATGGTGTGGTAGCCAGTATAGTCTTTGCGGTTATGGTATTTACTATTGCTCGGTGTTTAAATTGTATTACTGTAAATGGCGGGCCCCTTAATGGTACATAAAATGTAAATTTTGCACCTTGTACAACGGGAGTGGTAGAAGATTAGTGATTAGATACATAAACATAAACTCACGCTTTTATCCAAAAGGGGTAGGCAGAGGTGCTACCAGGACACCCATATTTGGCCTTATATGTTCCGTCCCACGATAGAGGCGAACCTATCGCCATATCAGGCAAATTTTTTGGACTCCGGGCTGATAATGAACAGAAAAATCCAATATCACTTTACCCGACCCGGGATTCGAACCCGAGACCACAACGTTGTAACCGTAGTACAACTACGCCACCGAGACAGTCGTGATTACTTCTTCTTATTTCTGTTTTACATTACCTACGTCATTAACTACGGCAGTAGATAACGTATATTGCCGAAGTAATTTATTATAATTTTATTACACGCAAAAGGTTTTTGATGAGTCAGTTCATAATGTACTATTATAAATCATTGTATTTTTTGCTACATAACAACGCCTTTTTGCAGTACCATGAGGCTGTTGACCTTCCTTTATAAATTAATTAAAAGTCGGGTTTTTTCAACACTATACGTATTTGTGTATACACATATTTATATACAAAACTAGATTCTGCCTGCAAACTTCGTCTGCGTGGTTAACTTTATTTGAAATCTCCCATCCCGTCCCGTCTCGTTATATCCCGCCCGCCCCGTCTCATTCTCACTAATGGAATGTAATCCAGTCGCATGCCATCCTTTTGAGTATAAAAAAGTAGCAAATAATTCGGAATTCCTTCTTCATCCCACGGGAACACTAAACTTTTCGGGGAAAAAAAGTAGCCTATGTTACTTCTAATACCTCCAAGAATATGTGTACAAAGTTTCAAGATAATCGGTTGAGTAGTTTTCGCGTGAAAGCGTAACAAACAAACTTACATTCACATTTATAATATTAGTAGGGATATACATACCGGGTATATCAAGACTGCGACCGAAAATGAAGCCAGGTCGTACTTCGTAGTGTTAGTGGTTACAGACACGATGCAATGTTTTTTAGCAAAATACCTACAGATTCTTTTTTAAATATAATCTTGTTTAGATAATAAACACCAAGTTTTTGGCAAAAACTGTAAAAGTTCAAACGAAAGCTTCTTCGTCTGCAAAGTTCTACACATCCATGAGAGGCGAAGGCGTCTGGAAAGAAACCGGTGGAGACAGTAATCTGCTCCAGATGTAACCCTGGTGCTGAGCACGATCCTCAGACATGAGGGACTGACTAGAGAGAGAAATAAAAGTTCATTATTTTAAAGAGACACCATTTTAAGAAACTAAAACAAAGGATTTTTTTTTGAGAATTTGAAACTACAGACGCTTCGATAAGAAAAATAAATAACACTCGTAGCAAACCACGTTCATTTTTATATTATTTTTAATTCATTATATCACTGACAATTTGCATATTTTATTGACTTCATAACTTTTAAGTCAGATCATCATTTATTTTGTTTGATATTGATAGTCAAAAGGTTAAAAACATCTATTCTGGTAGTTTTTTTTTTTTATATTATAGTGGCCAACGAGCAAGCGTTTTGCGTGATGGTAAGTGATCACCGTCGCCCGTGAACATCTGCAACACCATAGGGCATGGAGAAGCGTTGCCGGCCTTAAAGGTGGGAATACGCTCGTTCTGAAGGTCGCCAGGTAATCTATGATAATAATATTGCAATGATTACCATAGAATACCATAAAAGTGCGTGGTGGCCTGTTGGTAAACGGTCCAGACACAACTGCCAACATATTCACGGTGGTTGCGGGTTCAAACCCCAGGGCACACCTCTGACTTTTCGGAGTTATGTGTGTATTGATAGCCAATCACCATGTATTATAACGGTGAAGGAAAACATCGTGAGGAAACCTGAATATCATGTCAATTTCTAATAATTTCTATGGTATATAAAGTCCGCCAACTCGCACTAGGCCAGCGTGGTGGACTTTATGGCCTAAACCCTCTCAATTGTGCTCTCAGTTGTAGAGGAGGCTCGTGCCCTGGTTATACGAGCTACGTGTATGATACAGGAAAATTGCAAATGTATTGCAACTCCTCTACAATCGAGGGTTCAATTGAGAGGGAAGTCTGCATCACCATTATTAACAGCTTGGCGTTCCCATTGCTCGGTCTTAGCCTCTCACTCTTTCGTCGGTCTTATACCAGTCGCATCCAGATTCGACGTGCGTTCGCCGGCTGTGAAACGAGAGGTCGCGGGCTCGATCCCCGCATCGAAACAAATATTTGTTTCAAGCACAGTTATTTGGTTCGGGCTGGATGTTTGTGACACCAAAAACTCTCATAGTTTCTGATACTCACGACACAAGACTCGATGTTAGTGTGGGGTCAGGACTATGTTTGTGACTGTGTATTTATTTATTTATTCTAAACCATCACCGATCCATCTTACCCTCGAACCGATGCTGCGCTAACTCTGTTTTGGCCACCACTCACATAGTGTTTTTCTAGCCAGCCCAGCCCAACTCTATTTTAGTCCCATGACGAATTCCTACACTTGAACTTTTGAATTTAAAGTCTGTTTCTCATAATTAACTATGAAATGTCAAGACTTCAATTATTATTTATTTCTATTGCGTTAAGTTGAAAGCTTGATTTACTGGAAGGAACTAGAGATTTTATATATTTATTGATAATTATTTATTGTTTTTCATGGTGGCCTGTTGGTAAACGGACCAGACGCGACTGCCAAAATGTTCGCGGTAGTCACAGGGTTTAAACCACAGGGCACACCTCTGACTTTTCGGGGTCATGTGTGTATTGATTATAAAATCGCCACGCACTATAACGGTGAAGGAAGACATCGTGAGGAAACCTGCATACCATAGCAATTTGTAATAATTTCTATGGTATGTAAAGTCCGCCAACCCGCACTAGGCCAGCGTGGTGGTCTATATGGCCTAACCCTCTCAATAGTACCCTCGATTGTAGAGGAGGCTCGTGTCCTGCAGTGGGATGTATATGGGCTGATACAATTATTTATTGATAATTTCAACTAATATCTGAACATCTTCCTGAGATACCTGATACTTCGATGAGATAAAGTCTTCGTATATGGGTACCGTTTTCCTTATTACTTACAAAAACCCATAAAAAGTTTAAAAAATACCAATGTTTAGTCACAGTAGAATGGGTTTTTGTTATTGAGTATTTTCTTAACAAATTGATACGAGTATCGAATTTTAATTTTCCTTATAAAACCCAAATGTCTCTTGTAGCTTCTGACTTTAATGTAAAAAGAAAAGTTATATATGTACAAGTTTTGTTTTTATGATGTCTGTTATGGCCGCTAGACACGTACCTAACGATGATAAGGTAATTTTGTCTGGAAGAAATCGCCGACAGCGATAAGACCTCCGATTGTAACACATATGTTTTTGTTTGATACGCTTTATGTTTTTGTTTGTAATTATTTGTGTGGTGAATAAAAATAAAATAAATTAAAGATGTTACTGTGCAAGTCTGAGTTTGCAGCAGTATACTGGAACATGTGTTGGAAAATAACTGCGCAAATTTCGGACGCTCGGGGTTTAATCTCAGTTCGGAGTAACTATCATTCGATTTTTCATATAGGAATATACAAAATGTAGTGTTCGAATCTAGGACATAACGATTTACAACCATTATTCCTGGAGACCATTGACGCGACTGGTACTATACAACTTTACGTAGTTATACACAGATAAGGAAGATGTCATAACATTACAATTTATTTGAAAGACATCGTAAACATAGTGGCAAGATAGTAAATTACGCAGAAGTTATCGCAGACGTACAGCTATGTTCCGTGTTGTTGAGACTTTGGAAAGGGTTCGTAGAGACTTTAAATAACTTTTTATGCATAGGTCTGGCAAATTAGCAATCTCACGAATCAGCTCTCTCTAACGGTTTCTCTCAGTCTCTCTTTCTCCAGCCACAGGAAGTCCACAACTGCACATGCCACATAGGCCTTCCCCAAGGATTTCTATTGACACCGGTTCGCAAATTAGCTCACGAATTAGCTCTCTCTCTCTCTCGGTTTCTCTCAGTCTCTCTTTCTCCAGCCACAGTAGGTTCACAGTTGAACATAGGCCGTTCCCAAGGATTTCTATTGACACTGGTTCAGCAAATTAATAGCTAACTATTATTAGTTGAGGTAAGTCATTACCGATGCCCATAATCATCATCATCATCATCAGCCCGTTGCAGTCCACTGCTGGACATAGGCCTCTCCCAAGGTACGCCATAGAGCCCGGCCTGCAGCTTTATGCATCCCGCCATGCACATCCACAACACTTTTTTCGCAAAATTGGATGTATTCATAAAACGGACATGGTAAGCTATGTGTAGTAGATAGAGGCTCTTACGCCCAATGGAAGTTTTAGTTATAATCTTTTCTCGTTAAGACCATGCATCTTACTGAGGTTAGAAATAGTAATGACCCCAGTAAGATGCTAGTCACATGCATAGGCATGTGATTGTAGTATGCATTATGGAGTTGAATATGTAAATAAATAAGTTATGGAAGCTAAGTTGAATGTCACCAACAAATTTCTTTTATTTTCCTTAAATAAATGTTAAACGAATGCTTACAATTTATGCAGCCAATCACATCAATAATAAATTTATACACCTAAGAATAGCATACATCCTGACCCTGCGCTAAGTCTAGTCTATCAGAAACCACGAGACTTCGGTACCACAACACCTAAACCCGAAACAAATACTTGTGGTTCACACAAATATTACATTCGTTGCGCGTCCTTGTGGCCCTTCGTTTCACAGCCGGCGTCTAACCAATTGCGCCAAGGAGGCTGTAAAATTATCCAATGCCCCCTGAGAATAGAGAGTTGGTATGTATATTCTAAAGATGAGACTAATCATTTCATATAGTATTTTAACATTTTAATTCCAAATTCAAGGCTAAAACATCGTAGGTAAAATCACTTTATTTTTAGATAGAAAATGTTTTGTGATTGTGTTAATTGCTATGTTTTGTAGAAGCTGCATCGGGTCTAGACATGTCACATGTTATTAATAAACTGCTTATTTTATTGCCACTATTTTTTGTTGTCTTGGCGAAGACATAGAGCTTACTTCAGAACATCTTACTAAATAACTGACGTTAGTATATACCTCTTCATGACTTCAAAGTAAGCTTGGTAATTTACTTCAACACGTTGCATTTAGTTTTTTTATTTGATTGCGATGCAGTCGTCGGTTTCAAAACATATTTAAACTTTAAATAGCTTTCGCGTAAACAGAAAATGTTATCACAAAACCCTTTCACGCTACATTTGATACAAAAACCTAGCACGTTTTGTGTCATACATTCGAACTCGCGTCATTTACATGTTTATATTCATGGATGTGGAAATGACGGTACAGCGAGACGCATCTCATTTCGTGGGTAACTATGACGGGTTTTAAGCATTGGGTATGATGCTATACTGATGAATACGAATATCCTACCAGCGTCATAGCGGTATAGGTCTTAGTCCTATACCGCTATGACGTTAATTATTATTATTATTTAACACCTTTTACAATCAAATAGTAAGGGCGGACTTAATGCCTAAGGGCATTTTCTCCCAATTAACCTTAAAATTTAGTTAAAAAGTTTAGTTTAAAGTTAAAGTTTAGTTAACCTTAAACTTTAGTTAAACTTTTGTTCAGGATTTATGAATTTCACATACCTACTATTTTTTTAATCATTCCGTCTTCAGTTGTAGTTGATGGAAAATTATATTTATTATTAAATATTTCCTATTACTATTTTTGATTTATTTGATCTTCGTTTCCAAGACTTGAAACTTGTTCGCATTCATATAATACTTGTTCTAGCTACCAAGAAATGAGGTAAATGTTGCATCGCTGTTTAACATTATACCTAAACGTTGCGTCTATTGTGTTTTATTATTGGTATATTAATTATTCTTGGTGTCTTATTTTGTTACCGGATCATCAAATTGGAGGGGAGCGGGAAGAGAAAAGGATGGGATGAAGAGAGGGGTATATTAATATTATTTTGACAGCCTCCGTGGCGCAGTTGGTTGGTTGGATCCCGGCACCGAAACAAATATTTGTGTGATCCACAGGTATTTGTTTCGGGTCTGGGTGTTTGTGAGACTGAAAAGTCTCTCGTAGTTTCTGATACCCGCGACACAAAGCTCAATGTTAGTGTGGGGTCAGGACTAAGTATGTGACTGTTGGGTGTATTAGCATCCGACTATCTCGCTCACCGAACAAAACGCGACGGTATAGCTGGCATTTCACGTCGATCTCCTGTGAGACAGTGGTAACGCCCCGGACGAGCCTGCCCATGCATGCTGAGTCACGACTGACAATAGTGGCTCGACCAGTTCTAAAATTATCAATATGAAGTAAAATATCCTGGTTGAACCTTTGTCTTGGGTTATCAAAAACAATATCTCAAGACGCATTCGTCCCGATTAACAGGAAAACGCTCAGACAGATAATTATTGGGTATTTACTTTGTTAATTGACTGTTGCAAACCCAATGCTTGGAGGAAAATGATCGCCGCGATATGTATAAGGAAAATGAATGTAGTAATCGTTTTTAAAGCTAAACCTAAGGGCATTCAAGGCAAATGAACCCGTGGGATATTCATTTTTACATCTTTACAAAACATAGATGTATAAAAACAGAGATTGTTGCAAAACTGGTCAGAGGTTGATAGCATCGACATCAAAAGAATTAAGATCTGAATTTAAACGAAGTTCCTCCTCACTTTATTGAAAGAAAGAAAGAAAGAAAGAAACATTTATTTGTTACAAGCAATGGTTTACACTTTACAGCTTGAATATTGAAAATTGTTGAGATTAAAACGGATCACTTATATTTTGCAAGCCCAGAGACATAGCAACGGAAAGGTTTTAAAACGGAATAGGAAGTAATTGACAAGTAACGTTTTAAAATAGACAAGAACAGAAGTCAGTTAAAAACAAGTTTCTGTTAATGTTATTGACACTATGGTATACAGCTTTTATTTATTTCAACAAAAATGCACACTTTAAAAACAGCGAATTTATAATTTGGCAAGTTTTAAATCTGTCCTGGTATACAGCTTTAATTATTTTTTTCAACAAAAATGTACTCTTTCAAAGGTTTAAAAAACAGCGAATTTATAAATTGCCAATTTAAATCCATCTCCATTTAAAATTGAAGTTACCAACATGACTATATCATTTGTGCTTATAGCTATACATCTGGTCTGTACTTTTAAACCGGTCTAGAATCAGGTCGTGAGGAATCATGATACGAAGGTCAGTGAGATTGTGACCTAAAGGTCAGTCTCGCATTATCTTTATTATGTAACCATGCAGAACAATGCAATAAAAAGGATTGGACTTATGTATTTAGTAGCTCTTTCACTGTTTTTGTTTAATAACTGAGTTCTGTCTAAATCGAAAGAAAGAACAAGTATTCTACTGCTTATTTCATAATTAATTGATCAGAGCTGACTGCCTCGGTGGCGTAGTTGTACTACGGTACGGTTACAAAGCTGTGGTCTCGGGTTTGAGTCCCGGGTCGGGCAAAGTGATATTGGATTTTTGTATTTATATTAGCCCGAAGTCAGGAATTTGTGCCCGACATGGCGATAGGCCTGCCCCTATCAGATCGTGGAAGGGAACACACCAGCCGAAATATGGGTGTCCTGGAGCACCCCTGCTTACCCATTTTGGGAAATAGGCGTGTATGTATGGTCAGAGCATTTTTTCAAATTTCCTAACTTTGTGTTACCCAACATAATTTATGAGTTTACCTCTTTACCTGTAGTTAAAATAAACATCACTACTACAAAAATAATAAAAACTTTGACATTGGCAAAATCTCTGATACTACGGGGGAGCCATCTATCCTTTAAAGAAGAGGAAGAAGTATAACTATCATATTTATTGGTGTTGAGATTTCCGTATTCGCCCGGACAGCCACCGTATACATGGTGACAAAAAAACACTCTCCGATGGATAAAGGAGTTATTAGGCATCATTAATGTGTTCTATTTATAAGATCAGTTGCATATAATTTTTTAAAAATATCCTTAATTAAATAAATAATAATAGGGAAACTCACATTACACTGCTAACGACCGCGATCGTAACAAGCAACGTGCTGCACGACGTTGGGGTATTTTACTATAAGAAAGAAAAAATCTAAAAACTATAAATGTATATAGTAGAGCATTAAGCAATAAGTATATGTTAATTTCAGTTTATATTTCCAAGGAATAAATTTTATAATTCGTTTTGAAAATTTCAATTTTTTTATCTGTCCTAAAAATATGTGAAACGGCTGCCGCCATGATGGATAACGATTCTACGTCATTCCGCGAGTAGAATACCCCCTCCGGTGCCCAAGAGCTCATAATAACACAGGTTGTTTACTGGTTGAGCGACGTATCATTTAAATTTTAAAGGAACATGGCGCCTAGCGTTTTCACATATTTGCGCGAAAAAATTTAAAATTTAAATTTTAAATGGATTTTTATTGGACTTGCCGAGCGAATAAAAATTTGATATATTTTTAAATAGTTTGTCTTAATCTTAGAAATAACTTAAAAGACTTTTTGAAAATGGGTAGAATACTCCATTATCGGAAGTGTGTTATTGTTGTCAGAATTCAAAACTTTGCTAGATTTTAGGGTAATATTGATACTAACATGTGTATTATTATAACTTACGATAGTTATATTGTACTTGATTATATAATATTCTTCGTATTTTTTTAAATATTACATTTGAGATACGCAAATGCGCGTCGTGGATTGGACAGGGTTTTTTTGACATATTGTAAAGTGGTAAATGTCCCGTCATGTGATCCTAAGTGTTTCTCGTTGTTTATTGATTCTGTGTTTCTTGGCATGCATTGAAACCGTAATATAATGAATTTATATTTTATAGACAGTGTTTACCTCCTCTTTGTTCTAACAATAAAGTGATTAATTAATAATCATTTTTAATTAAACGGCAATTACCTAGGTCCTTCCTCGTGTATAATCTGAGCGTTTGTTTGTTTGTTTCCAAGCTTTAACTACACGCAATTTTGACTACTAGGTGTCTAGTGTTAATAAATAAATACAAGCAGTCACATACATAGTCCTGACCCCACAATAAGATCGATTCTTGTGTCGTGGGTATCAGAAACTACGAGAGACTTTTCGGTCTCACAAACACCCAGACCCGAAACAATACCTGTGGATCACGCAAATTTGTTTCGGTGCGGGATTCAAACCCGCGGCATCTTGTTTTACAGCCGCCTAAACAACTGCACCACGGAGGCTGTCAATATGTTCATTAAAGTATTTTAAATACTTTTAGACCGCTTTTCTAAAAAATACGGTAGTCCGGTGTAAGTCCAGCTGACTTACGACTGACATGCATTGCAAATTAATACCTGTAAGTAAGAAATATGAATAAGATAGCTCGGAAATTGGTTTTCCTAGATATCAAGGACAACTCAGGAGTTATAAGCACGTGGGCAAAACTGCGAGCGGAATGTTGTTAAAGAATAATTATTCAATTAACACTAAGCTTGTTTAATAAATAAAATAAATAAATAAATACACCCAACAGTCAGTCCTGTGTCGTGATTCTTGGGTATCAGAAACTACGAGATACTTTTCGGTCTCACAAACACACAGACCCATGTTTACATGCCTACATATTAACAACTCGACTGCCTCGGTGGCGTTTATCATTTACTTAGGCAATCTTCATTATTGATTGTTTTAGCCTATATACGTCCCACTGCAGGGCACGAGCCTCCTGTACAATTGAAAGTACGATTGAGAGGAGTTAGGCCATATAGTCCATATAGGCAATCTTCATACTCTTAGAATAATCAATCGCAGAGTTAACTCAATTGTAAACACCAATGAAATAAACCGAAATAAAACTTTCGTTGGGCGACATATACAAATAAACCTGCCATAATTATAAATACCCGCCTGATTGTATCAGTATATTTTAAATCAGGTGCAATGTACTCATTTAGACTAGCCAGTACAGAGATACCCTAGCAACATGTAGACCGAGTTTTAAATAACTCCTACCGGTTTCTTTGTATGTGAATGGTGATAATTAACTTATTTGCGAAGGTCGACCGTTTCCCATCATATTCCAGTTGCATCGGGTTTTATTGGGTTATTTGTAATTGGTTTTAGATAAGTATTTTTAGTTATTTTAGTGCGTGGTGGCCTGTTGGTAACGGACCAGACGCGGCTGCCTACATGTTCACGGTGGTCGCAGGTTCAAATCCCAGGGCACACCTCTGACTTTTCAGAGTTATGTGTGTATTGATAGTCAATCACCACGCACTTTAACGGTGAAGGAAAACATCGTGAGGAAACCTGCATAACGTAGCGATTTTAAAAAATTTCTACGGTTAGTAAGTCCGCCAACCCGCACTAGGCCAGCGTGGTGGACTATACGGTCTAACCACTCTTAATCGATTCCCTCGATTGTAGAGTAGGCCCGTGCCCTGCAGTGGGACGTATATGGGCTGATATAGAAGTATTTTTATAATGGTGGGTTTATCATGCTCGAGCGTAACGCGACATAGCAGTTAAGGAGCCGTCGTAGTTACACGTAATTGTCGCGGTTCGGGTTCATCCTGTGTACATCTGGATGATCTACAACGTTTTGTGTTCTTCGCTCAAACTGATTTCTAAAGTTGTTCGAAAGGGACAAAACATTCGATAACTAAAATAGGTTTTTATTCCGTCTATGAATAAGGCCGAATATGTATTGCATTTTGCCCATAATCGCCCTGCGTTGGGCAGGGACTCCTCTACAACAGACAGTTCGATTCACAGGGATTTGACTGTAGTCCACCAAGCTGGCCTAGTGCGGGTTGGCCGGGATGCAATCAAGCCGACATAATTGTACGACTAACGAGACATCTTCCGTCGCCGTATACTCTATCTCCACTTCACCTACCATAATGTACAATAGTCACTCTGTCATATCCACTCGCGTCGTATCCGCTCACATATTATTATGTCAAAAAATTCTAATTTGAGTTTGCCTGATTGCAGAATGCACGTTGCCAAACAATGACAGAGGAACCTGCAAAACGGTGAACACTTGTGAAACGGCGAAGAAGATTCTCACCAAGAAGCAGCGTACGAGTCTAGATGAGAAGTTTCTGAGGGATTCCGCGTGCGGGTTCGATCCCTCAGGGCAGCCCCAGGTTTGTATTAATACTTATTACTTTTCTCTGCCGCAAGATAAACTTTCGTTTCCAAATTCTGAGGTATGAGATGTTAAGTCTCAATTTGTCCAGTAGTTACACTGGCTACAATGTCCTTCAAACCGGAACACAACATGCATTTACTCTGCTGTTGGGCGGAAGAAATAGACATTGCGGTGGTACCTGCTCAGGCGGCCTCTCACATATGAGTGATCTATCAATGATTATTTCATTTATCATCACAAATATTAACTTTATTGCTTAATGGTGTAAGTGAAGCAATATAATTGAAAACTGGCGCCAACCACGCTTAGTTTCAACGAGCGTTTATAATGCGTAAACATCGTAAATTAAATAAACAAGTCACGAATAATTAATTACGATAGTAATAATGATTCATACGATGTTATACAGGTTTGCTGTCCAGATTCCGCAACGCTGTCATGCGCCACACCCGACGGACAGAAAGGAGAATGCATTAGTATACAGAGGTGTTCTCATCTCGCAGACAGAAGAAACAATCCTGCCACGAACGCTGACACTGAATATGTCAAGAGCTCTGTGTAAGTGTTATATGAAGAGCTGTATAACTTCTTATTTGCCAACGAACCAACTTCACATAATGTTAGAATAAATATATTTTTGGGAACCGAATAAAATTCATGTATTTAATATACTTTTGTGAGAATCTAAAACATATAAAAAAATATTATTTATTATTTTATACTGCCTCGGTGGCGTAGTTGTACTACGGTACGATTACAAAGCTGTAGTCTCGGGTTCGAAACCTGGGTCGGACAAAGTGATATTGGATTTTTCTATTCATTATCAGCCCGGAGTCAGGAAATTGTACCCGATATGGCCCTCTATCACATCATGGGACGGAAAATACAAGGCGAAATGTGGATGTCCTGGTGACGCCACGGTCTACCCCTTCTGGGAAAAAGGCGTGAGTTTATGTAAGTATGTACGAATAGTTTGCTCGTTTGGTGGACCTACCCAATAAGAATATATTATTATTTATGTACAAAAAACAACCATAACATACTGTTAGAAGAGGCTGCAAAGTGATAATGCATCCTCGTCAAATGATATCATCAAATGAATCAATTCTAGTGTTGCATCAGGCGAATGGCATGCTCGTCTCGCTATTCATTGCAATAAAAATAAAAAATAAATAGGATTTATTATAATGTTGCAGATGCCCCGGTCCCGAAGAAGACAGCGTGTGTTGCGGTCCCTCGACAGAGGCGCGGTACGGAGAACCGGGCGCCTTATCCTGTGAGAAAACGCAATCGGCCTTCCCGCCCGACCCCAACGGAGACTGCTGCGGGATCGACTCCACTTTCGATAACAAAATTCTGGGTAAGTCGTTCAAATAACAAAGCTGCGGGTTCGATCCCCGCACCGAGATAAATATTTATCTGATCCACAGGAGTTTGTTTCGAGTATGGGTGTTTGTGAGACCGAAAAGTCTGTCGTAGTTAACGATACCCACGACAAAAGACTCGATCTTAGTGTGAGGTCAGGACTATGTATGTGACTGTTGTCTGTATTTATTATTATTTCAATCACAATCTCCTTATCTCCAGGTGGAAACGAGACTGCAATAGATCAGTACTCGTGGTTGGTGGTGGTCGAGTATGTGAAGCTGGGAGAAATTCGTCTGTTCTGCGGTGGCTCGCTGATCAGCGCCAAGTACGTGCTCACTGCCGGACACTGCGTGAAGGGACGGATTCTACTTGAAGGAACACCGTAAGTTTATTTTATTTTATAGCTCTGGTACGAGCAAACGGTTTATCTGATGGAAATGAACGAAGATAACATCGATACTTGAACCGTGGCGGTGCTGCTGGTTGCCACTTTGTTGTGATAGACCCCTGGCACGGCGAAGGTCTATGGGCAGCGGTAGCCGCTTACCATCAGGCGGACCGCTAGCTCGTCTGCCTATAACAGCAATAAATAAGTAAAAGTGAACGAAAATAGGACGTGAAGAGGAATTAGATATTCCGCCTCTGGCAGTCTCAGTTATCGAACAAAACCTGACAGTAAAGTAGTCGTTTTACGTCTTAGAGACGGATTTACTAATGTGGTCGATCCCGCAGCCAGCTCACTCCTGGTATAGCCCAAGGTAACTACAAAGTGGCTCTTCCACTTTTAAACAATGAGAATCTTCAACAAACAACACGATGTGATTAATCTGTAGTAATGATTAAAATTAATTCTTGATTAGAAAATTCTGTAATGTTTTGTACTGTGTGACCCTATTATCCCCAACTGCTGAGCATGGGACTCTTAGTTGTAGGGCGAGTTGAATTGAGAGAGCTTAGACCATAGTCCGCCATACACAGTGCGGGTTGGCAAATATCACTTATAATTTTTTTTTTAAACTGGCACGGCATAGTGACTGCATTGTAAGTGCTAATGCCGTCCAGATAGAGTATCGAATGGTATCAAACGGTAGTCTCATACCACTCGATACACTCATGCCGGCCCGCTGAGATGCCTCTTCACGCTACGGCGGAAGGACCCAGGATTATAGGAAGGAGGGAACACGTGCGATGGCAAACCGTTCCACAGCTTGACTGTACGGCAGAAAAAAGAATTAGAGAACCTTTTGGCTCGCGCCGAAATGGATTGAACAGTCAAGCTATGGCTCCGCAAGCCAGCACGCGTGGTTCTGTTAAGGAAAGGAGAGGAGGGGATTAAATTGAACAATTCCTCAGAGCATTCGCCATGATACAGACGGTAGAACACGCTTAGAGAGGCGACATCCCTCCGTAACTGTAGCGACTCTAAGTTGCCCGTAATGTCTGCATCATTCATAATGCGGATGGCCCGCCGCTGCAATCCATCCAAGGCATCGAGTAAGTACTGGGCGGATCCATCCCAGAGGTGCGAACAGTATTCCATACCTGGCCGAACCTGCGCTTTATGCAAGCGGTAGAGTTGACCGGGCGCGAAAAACCGACGCACCTTGTTCAGGACCCCAACCCTGCGGGAAGTGGCAGATATTACGCCCTCGATGTGATTCCTTGGATTAAGATCACAACGGATATCCACACCAAGGATAGTCAGGTCATTCCGCATTGAGAGGGGAATACCCTGAAGAATGGGGAGGGGAGAGAACGGGGATTTTTTGCACGTGAACGCACACACCTGGGTTTTCTTGGCATTGAACTCAACCATATTCCTGGAGCCCCATGTAGAAATGAGATCCAAGGACCGATTGAGTTCAATGACAAGATCCTCGCGCCCACTCACAGTGTCGACCCGGCAACCTGGGGACCCATGGCAGTATCGCCCATGAACCGTGCTGTCATCTGCATAGGAATGAATGTTGCCAAGTGACAACATATCATTGATATGCAGAATAAACAGGGTGGGCGACAGCACCGAGCCCTGCGGAACTCCGGCATTTACCGACATGAGCGCCGAAGCGTGTCCGTCAACGACAACACGCATTCTACGCCCATGCAGAAAGCCAGAAATCCACGAACACAAGTTGCCGGGCAGACCGTATGCCGGAAGCTTGGATAGGAGACCACGGTGCCAGACCCTATCAAACGTCTTGGCTATGTCGAGGCTCACAGCAAGAGCCTCGCCACGCCGGTCTATCGCCTCACCCCAGCGATGCAGGACAAACGCCAGAAGATCACCCGTTGATCGGTTGTGACGGAATCCGTACTGTCTGTCACTGATCAACGTGTGATCCTCCAGGTAGCGGACCAATTGAGCGTTTATGATCCGCTCCATGACCTTACACATCACTGAGGTGATAGCGATATGGCGATAATTGGTAGGGTCTGACCGATCACCCTTTTTGGGGATCGGTTGCACATTGGCCTACCTCCAAGATTCCGGCACAACACCTGTGCGGTAGGACACTCGGTAGAGGCGTGTCAGTGCAGGAGACAACTCCGCTGCGCAACTCCTTAAAACCACCGCCAGTATTCCATCCGGACCACTGGCTTTCCGCACATCGAGAGACCGTAGCTCACGCCGCACATCACACTGCCTGATGCGAATATCCGCCATTGAGGATCCGCAATCAGGCAGCACCGGCGGGGGCCGGGAACCACAGTCCTCGAGGCGGGAATTAGCCGCAAAGAGATTTGCCAGTAAGGCGGCTTTCTCTTGCGGCTTGTGGGCCAGCGAACCTTCCGGGTACCTCAGCGGTGGCAGTGCTGGACGGCAGAAGTTAGACTGGACGGCCCTGGCCAAACTCCAATAAGCACGACTGCTAGTTGGGTGATTGGCCAACGCACGCCCAATCCTGCAAACGCGCTGGGCATCCGCTCTAACGTAGGCCTTCTTGCAGGCCTTGGCGGCTCGATTATAGGCTTCCTTGAGGGAACTGATATTAGGATCCTTGTTAGCGCGACCCCTGATCCAAGCGCGATACGCCGCCCGTTTGTCACCGACAGCATCGGCGCATGCCCGATTGAACCAGGAGCGTCCACGGCCCTTACTGGCGATCTCAGAGGAAGGAATATAATATTCCATTCCTAGTCTGATTTCGTCAGCAATAGCGTTGGCACTCGCAGAAGGATTTTTTCCCTCAAAGCAGCGCTGCCGCCAAGGGATAGATGCGAAATATTCCCGCATACCATCCCAATCCGCCGACGAGTAATGCCAGACCCTTCGCTTAACCTGCACGGGACGTGGAGGAGAAGCGAACGGTACCGACGACCGAACCAGGCAGTGATCGGAAGTGCCCAGAGGAGCACTAACGGTCACACTATACCCGGCCGGGTGACTCGCCAGCAGAAGGTCCAGCAGAGAAGGCGCATGACTCGCCACATCCGGGATCCTGGTGGGCTGGTTCATCAGTTGTGACAAGTCATGTGTCAGAGCGAATGCATGGGCAGCTCTGCCAGCATGATCGGTCCTGGAGGAGCCCAACCACAAGTCATGATGTGCATTAAAATCCCCCAAGACCACCATTTCCGCTGACGGGAACTGCACCTGCGCGTCATCTGCCGCCTGGCTAAGGTACCTGAACAGCCGAGTCGTCTCATCGTCCCCGTTGTGTGACCTGTAGAGGCACACGTAGATGCGGCTCAGAGAACCAAGATCCACGTGCACCCACAGTGCGGAGAAGGAGGGGTCCTCCATGCAGCGCAGACGGCGACAGCAGACGTCCGACCGAACATACAAGCATACCCCGGCTTTTGGCTTGAAGTTTCCTTCAAGCGAATAACCGGGGTACATCAGGTAAGAATTGTCGGCCGGACAACGAATCTGCGTCTCCGTCAAGAAGAGCAAAGCAGGCCGGGCCGTCTCAAGATGGTGGTGGACGGCATTAATGTTTGTATGGAGTCCGCGGATGTTGGCGAACTCCATAGTGAACGCGGTGGTGGGGTTATACACCGCTGAAGGACCTGCTTTCTTTTTGTGCACTGTCATGAAGGTAAGGGTTGGGTTCGGTGAAGAGGCATCGAGGAGCCTGTATCAGGGTACTAAGAAGGCCGAACGGGTACAGGGACAAGGGAGTTGGCAGGAGGAGAATTGATCCGCCGGACGGAAGGGCCCCCGTACCCTCCCGGGATGGGCCGCCGGGACCCCACATCCGGTCACCAACCAGCACGACGGACCCACCCAAGATTATGCGCGGCATGGTGAGGCAGCCTCTCGTAATGGTTAGCTACGATTGGGCCCCTGTAATGTACCGCGGGCGGCCAGCGGACAACCGTTTCTACGGGTCTCCCTGGCCGGCGGGTCAACATTCCTCCCACCGACAGCGTACCGCAAATACCCACACGGCACAACCTCATACCCAGATACAGGCCCCTCGAGAAACCGGGGGAAAACGGGCTGATCCCGGAACGCGACCCCCTTGCGGGGATCACTATGGCGGTCTTTACGCCGCGTTAACGGTGGTCGCTACCCGGGCGGATGCAGACATCCTACCACCACGAACTGTGTCACTCATTTGGCACTACCCAGGGGTCACGTGTAGGGAAACTAGAGTCAAAGCCTACGGACGCGAGTGACGTTAACCCCCAAAATACATACATACATTATATACATAAACTAACGTCTTTTTCCCACAACCGCTTCCTACCCCTTGTACGAAAAAGGTGCAACCAGAACACACACGATTCGCCTTGTATTTTTCGTACCCCGATGTGTTAGGGGGTAATCCTATATAAATTCCTGACTTCAGGCTTATTGTATTCAATAGAAAAATCCAATAGAAACACAAATAATCGAATTTGTCCACAGCAAAAACGTCCGTCTCGGCGAGTACAACACAGCGAACGAAGGACCTGACTGCGTGCCTTCAGATGCCGGTGAACCTGACTGCACCGATGGGATGATCCGGGCTCCCATAGAACAGACTATACCCCACCCGGACTACAACCCTTCCAGTCTTCAGAGGAAGCACGATATAGCGCTCATCAGGCTGAAAACTTACGCTCTTTATTCTGGTATATATTTTGACATTTTAAAAGAGATTAGAGTGGATAGTAATAATGATCCAGCACATATACGGGCCTCCACAATAGAGAGATCGATTGACAAGGGTTAGGCTATAGTCCAGCACGCTGGCCTAGTGATTGGGGCACTTACTTGACTTTCGATAATACAAAATATTTGCGACAAATAAGTGTGGTATGTGTCCATAATTTCTATGTCATAGCGTACGTGACGCAGTTGGTTAGTTAGAAGCTTTGAAAGTAGAGGCCCCTACGATCCTGCACCGTTAATGTTTGTGTGACCCAAAAGAATTTGTCTCGTCTCTGGATGTTTGTGAGACCAAGATTCTCTCGTAGTTTCTGACACATGACAAGATCTGCGTCTCAGTGTTGAGTCAGGACTCAGGACTATCTATATATCTGAATGTTCGATATTTTCTTAGATTTCGTCCGTCCGATTTGCCTTCCTACGGTGGACTACAGCGTGTCTCCGCCATCGGAGTTCCGTTTGTACGTCGCTGGCTGGGGACGGTACATACAAGACGTGCAAAGCGGCATCTACCGTTCCAGCAAAATCAAGTTACATGTGGACGTACCTTATGTATCTAGAGAGGTGAGTTTCAGGGCGTTTACACTTCGTAAAATTTAAAAAAGCGCCATCTGTTGGTCATCGCGTGCTAAGTACAATGAGATTTTAGACTAGAGAGAGAGGAGTGGAGAGAGAGGTTAGATCGTGTGAGTGATCGTAAGAATGACAAGGACAGTAAAAGGAGCACGTGTACCGCTCTTTTTGTTATATCTTTACCCATTCATCGGTACCCAGGTCCCAAATAAACTTTCTCCGCCAATTTAACTAATTATAAATAATATAATGAAATTATTGGCTGATGGAAATTAGGCTGCTTTTTCTAAAATTCCGTGCCTCTAATTTTATCTATAGGTACCTTTAATTGAAAAAAGTGGCACCTATTTTAAGTACTCACTGACTAAAAATATTGAGTTTAGACAGTAATATGACTATTGACTACAATAACTGCAAAAAATATTAATGATGTGTAGGCGCGTATAATATTTGTTATTTTTTCACAGGTATGCCAGGGTGGTGTCAGAAAAATAAATGATTATACCAAGAACGTTAACATTTGGAATGGCCAAATCTGCGCCGGCGGTGTGAACGGAAAAGATTCGTGCAAAGGTGATTCTGGCGGTCCGTTGATGTATGAAAACAACAGGAAATACCAAATACTGGGTGTTGTAAGCTATGGTTCAGAAATCTGCGGACTACAAGGCATACCCGGTGTTTACACATATGTCTACGAGTATCTGCCATGGATAAAGTCAACAATAAGAGAATAAATAATTATTAAAAATGTGCTCCTAATATCTTACCAGCATTTTAGTAGCTTACTTTTATATGTATGTTTTAATTAGTAATAAGTGTGTGTTTTGTCACTTTAATAAACATTTTATACAATTTCGTTGTTTTAGTGAACAGCTATTATATATTTCCAATAAACTTTATTTCACCTACACCAAATTACTGTAAATTTTTTATCAACAAAAACGACATCTTGCGTGTAACTCAGGCATCTGCACAGGTGTATCTTCAAATTTGGAACATCACATTTTTCATAGATGGAACCACTAGTCCTCGATATTACAAAATATAATAATTATGACTCTAAAATATGAGAACATTATATTAATATGGCATGGAACCATGAAAGCAGTTTAGCAACATTATGTACATACAACAAATAACTATATTTTGCCATATTCATCGGTATCTTTTAATTTTGTAGTAAATTAT
Source organism: Deilephila elpenor (assembly GCA_949752805.1). Classification (NCBI taxonomy): domain Eukaryota; kingdom Metazoa; phylum Arthropoda; class Insecta; order Lepidoptera; family Sphingidae; genus Deilephila; species Deilephila elpenor. The sequence continues at coordinate 8,175,187 of OX457118.1, read as the reverse complement.
TGGGTTCTAAGCATGTCCTCAATTTTAACTGAATTACATACCAAGTAAACTATATGATAAATATAAAAAAGTACAAAAAGATACAGTGTTAGATTTATATCAACATACATATTTTGTAGTACATTTTATTTGTTTTTTCTATTAATCCATGAGTTCATTTTAAGCTTGTTTTATTTTATTCGTGTAGCAACACTGTATGAGAATTGACGAATCGCGTCGGGTGAACGCCAAACAAATCGGCTTCGTCCGATGCGCTCGCTCGTCGTTTCTGTTGTGAACGCGCGTCGACACATTAATTTCCATTCGTATGTTTATGTATGAAAATAAGTGAAATACGAGTTTTATTGAATGAACGTGCGCCTAAACAGCCTCGAATAACTGGAAAAACGTAACACCGTTGTTAATTCAGTGTTCACAAGTGATGTTACAAGCATTACACCCATGTCGGCAAAATATGTTTACAATATTGATTAATCGCGTATTGTGTTTTCATTTATAAATTGTGATGTGAAATGTAGGTGATTGCGAAAATTATCAATAATTTGTCGAATGGCAAAATGCGACATTACTGTAATATTTTAATGGCGTGCCCAATTGTGTGAGGTTTTGAATTAGCGTGTTTTGTTGTGATATTTGTATTTTGACAATGGAGGGGACTTCAGAAAAGGATTGTTCGCCTCTGTGGAATCTTTACCAGCAAATCGTCACGGATATGAAGGTAGGTGTAGTTTTTTTCTCGTACAGTGTATTGGTTACACGGCCCACATTCTACGCGAAATCGGCCTTGCGACTCGCTGGGATTGAACGAAACAGCTTACACAGACGCTTCGGTGCCCACGATTTCGATTTTGAGTTCTTTTCATGCATATTTATGTAGAAAATACTGGAATATATCAATTTTATCTGTTGCTACGTGGTAAAATAACTGGAGCGAGAGTTTTTTACTGACGGCAGCCGGATATGCTCTCTTAGAAGCTGGGTCGTTCACGACTCAAGTATAGCTCCGTGCCATACTTATAAATGTGTAGGTTTGTGAGCACCGAGTTTGATATTTTTATGTACCGTTTATAATAAATAATAGCATGCAATAATACAGAAGTACAAAACAAATTATGGGGTCCATGTGTTGGTTAAAAGCATTTTTTAAACGGTTTTATATTTTTTATTTCAATATAAATGTGTTTAAAAATCTGACCTAATGTTGCATTCATTATCTTGCTATCTATAAAAAAAAATTTATTCTATATTGCCATTTATTATGTTATTGATTATCTTTTCTTTAAAAGTGGATTAAGTATGAGGGATGTGTATAAAGATAAATCATTGTAATTATAGTACCATAATTGTATTTAAATGAAAGTATCCTATTAGATAATAATTAAAAAAGAAATGGAAACTGTATTTTAATTATTCTTCAAAACATTTTTTCTCATGGAGCAGAAATTATCCTTACAAATTATTATGTTTTGAAAGTCTTAATTAAAATTTTCTCACAAATCCATAGCGAGATTGTAAATTAAAATATGCTTAATAAAATTAGACTTTCATAAGATCTTTTAAATCATTGTGTTCTAAATACATTTTAGCACTGTGTTTAAACATGTTGCAGTGAAAAACAATCAGCAAGAAACTTGCCTATCAACAATAATTACTGTATTCTTTTTATATCAGCCATATATTATTTTATACCTATTAATATTAATATCATAGAAATACTCTCAAGTTTCTGCTATTTCATGTTAATTGTGTGTTTATGCTAGTTTATTGAGAAGGTGGTTGTGAGTGATGAGGCTGAAGCATTGAATCCTTTAAGACAAATGTTTTGAAGACACATAAATATTGTGTGGCTGAAAAGTCTCTTATAGTTTCTGATATAACTATTAGTAGTCAGTAGCTTCTGCCATATTTTGGGCACAGAACTATATTGATTTTAGTCATCATATTTAGCCAAAAATACAGATTGTGTCAAATTTTTTTTTGCATCCACTAACACTGCCCCAATAAGCATTTTATTTAATGATAAATTATTTAATATGTGGATATTTTCTCTATTTGGAGCGTTCACCATTGCAGTTGCGTTTTTGACTTATAGACCATTCTTCTGCCAACTATTCTATTGCTGATTTAAGATGAATTATTTATGGCGCACTTTTGTACAAATACGCAAAACCAGGTAGACTCAGAAGTATATTGAATTATTCATTAGTTAGTAAATTAAAATGCGAAATGCAGATGATCAGATCATCATCATAGATATTAGACGATTAGACATGACAATTATCAAGGTGCCCATTTGTAAACAGGTAATAATTAGGTACTAGGTTTCTCGTATGCAAGAGGCTGTCAGGGTTACCTTCTGGTACCTGCTTTGTTTATTCCTGCCAAGCAGCACTGTGGATGTACTGTTTACTGGTCTGATGGATATTGTAGCCAGTTGTTACTGGGCAATGTGCATGGATTTATTACTTAATGTTTTGAGGTGAGGAACACAGTCCAGTCCAAGCATCAGGTGATTTACATGCTCTATTAGGCATTATCGCTAATAAAAAAATATGCCAGGCATAGCGATAGCTTCGCCCACCGGCTCGGGTCCACCCCTATTTTAGGAAGGTAACAAACTGCGTGATTTGTAAGTGTGGCTAGTGATATATGTAAGTGCCCCTTCAAGTACTACTTCAAGTCTTATATCAATATATATTTTTTTTGAATCTGAAGGAATTGAACCCACGACTAAACGTGTCACACGTCTAGGGCGCGCAACTAGTAGTCATAGTCCACAGTAGTAGTCGTAGTTTATTATTATTACGCGAATACGCTGTTAATCTCATTGGCATTTACATACATTTCAATGCATTAGCATCGACCATTAATAATTCAGACCTGCGTATGTCGTTTATGTGAAGGTCGGAATAAATATTCAATAATGTACGCATGTGTAGTGATGTGCTGCCATCCATTAATCATTATGCATAGCATTGTGACGATAACATTTTTGAGGGGATAGTGTACTCTTTCATAGTAAGCGCCCACTGTACTGTTTCAGCCCATATACGTCCCACTACAGGGCACGAGCCTCCTCTACAATCGAGAGGGATCACTATTCACCTACACGACGACGAATGTTTGAACGTCGTACGTAAATCTGTAGGAATGTGCCTAAATACTCTACAAAATGTTCGAATGTTCCATCGTACGTCGTAACCATAGACTAAGTTCTGAGTGAATGATACGTTTCATAGAGAATAGTATTGATTTTTAGAAGTGGAAACTTTATCTTATACGGGGACGTCGAACGTTCGATCATTCGAACTTCGTGTCGGAGAACAGAGTAACCCCCTTGAGCACGGGACTCGTCTACAAGCTACAGTTCGATTGAGAAGAATTACACCAGGGTTGTTTAATTGGGTAGACAAATAATATAAACATGCCCGTTTGAAGCGGGTATAAGTTACGTATTGTTAATACTAGAATGTGTGAGGAAATAGTTGAAGAGATAAAATGTAGGAAGACTTCGTTTTGAAGGCAAGATGGTGTTTACCACGAAGCTGTAAAGCTACAATATGACAGCATAACTTAAAATACCTTTGACGTCATTGTTTTTACTTAGGTGACCGGGTGATCTCACAGACCACATAAGAAGTTGAATTAAATTTATTTTACTTTTATTCGTAATATGCATACAAAAGCTGTGCTAAAGGTTAAGTTAACCCAAAAGTCACACGTATAGACCTAACTTCATACTTAGCCTACAACAAGAATCGTGTTGTGTATCAAATTCCTACAAGAGGCCTTTTAGTATTTAGTATTTACAGCTTTTTATTGCATTGCGTTGAATGGCTAGACAAGCATGCCATTCGCCTGATGGTAAGCGATACGATGGACAGTAACAAAACCAAACAACACTATGAATTACAAAGCAATGCTTTACATTACACTGCGCTCAAGTGATTAAAGAAACTAAAACACTAATACAAATGAATTGCCTAACCTGGAAATCAAATCCATGACATCATAGTTCACAGCTCATCCACGCTGTCTAGACAAATGAGACAATATAAATATGAACTCCTACGTAATTAATGTCTGTATGTACATAACAAATGTTATCAGCTAAAAGAATAGCGACATTAATTTGTACAAATACGAGGTTATCGTTCATGGTTCAATGTCTTGCATTATGTCATAGTTAAAAATAAAACATAATGATACGGTACTTCTTAATATTGACTTTTAACTGGGCCAATATTTATTTGTTTTTAAGTGTCCAGTTCCAGATCCGAGATGAAACGAACTAGAAAAAGATATAACGAATATATTTTTACGGTTTTGTACCCAAAAACGTGAAACGAGATACAGGATCACCTACTTTATTTATCGATTGTTTTGTCTCTCTCGAGCGACTTTACAATTCAGTTTGAGCGAAGAACACAAAACACTGTACGAGTATAACTAAAATAAGTTCTAAAACTGTCTATGTATAAGGTTGTTTGTTTATAACTACTGTATTAAGATATAATTAATCAGTCACTGCTTAGCACGTGACTACAATCGAGAGTTCGATTGAGCGGGCTTGAGCATATTTATAACTACCCTACATCAACGTTATTCCAGCTTTCTAAAAGGTAAACAGAGCGTCGAGTGTTTCCAGCTCCGTAGATTACCGCCGTTATCTAAATCGCTTCAATTAACGCTGTCCTGATAACAGTGAAGGTGAAGCACCGGGGTGTTTGTGAAAATGCAGGGATAATGTTTGTGGAGTCACATACATAACTGTTACGCCTGCATCCCATAACAGTAGGCAGAGACTATTGATCTCCGGGTTGCTCGATCGACTTTCGCTCCGTCTGATTTCATTAATCACTTCATGCATTCTCGTAGGGTCAGGCTACTCCTTCACACCTCTTTTGACATCCAACAAGACAGCAAGGGGAACTTGTCTCTCGATAAAATCAGAAGAGATAATATATTGGCAGTAGAAATGGTTTAGCAACCGCAGCGCTTCTCTTGACACTCGATCCATTGGAATTGGATTGAAAACTTGTCCTTTGCTACTCTTGAAAGCTACGCTATCGATTTGTGTTCGGACGACGTATTATTGAACTAAAAGAATCCGAGTTTTCTCGATAGTGTTTATGTATTTAGTATTGCAAGGTCAAGAGTACATTAAGTTACAGATTGGAATTAAAACTGCTTCAAGATTGTTTTTCGAAATTCAAATTTTTGAAGACTTGCCTTGTAGTTCTACAAAGCGCATAGAAGCTTCGTGCAGTTAACTCAAAGCTTTCCCTATCACATTCTGATAGATACATCGTAATATCGAATGACTTAAGATCTATTGTTATAGCGCTATTGTATGCGTGAATGTGTTTGTTTTTGTCGTGTATGCGTTTTTATGTTGTTCATTATGTATATGGTTTATTGGTGCCATAATATGCGTGCGTGATGAAGATATAAAGTAGCCATAGTTGTGTCAATTGGCGATAGACAGTGATTGCAAACCAATTTTCTGGACGGCAATGGACTACCCACCAAGTGCATAGTTAAGTTACAATTTTCTGCCCTGTTTCTTGACGTTTTTTCCTTGTGTCTTGCTTAGAAGTTTTTCATGAACTTACAAAAAAAATATGATAAAAATATAAAATTGTAGCCGTAATTGAGTGTTTTAGTTCTGGATTTTATTTTTCAACTTAACAGAAATTCGAACTTTGGACCCCAAGATTCTAACACACGTCCCCACTAAGCCACAGCTATTCGCGAATGTGGAATTCACCGGTGTATTACTTTATAGTATGTAACAGATACGCAACGGTCGTATCGGATGTGCTTTACGCTCTATTTGCCGAAACGTGTTCGTGTCTGTGCGCACGAAACGACATGCAGGTCTTTTTATCATTGTTTTCTGGTACATGAGATTTTTATTATGTCGGCGCGACGATTGAATGGTATATTAGACAATAATCAATAAATACACCCAACAGTCACATACAGTCCTGACCCCACATTAAAATGAATTATGTCTTGCGTCGTGGGTGTCAGAACCTACGAGGTACTTTTCGGTCTCAGACACCCAGGCCAGAGACAAATACTGAGAGATAGAATAGGCCAGAGAGGGCGCGGGTTCGATTCACGCGCCGAGACAAATGTTTGTGTTGCCCTCGAATATGTTTTGGGTCTGGTTGTTATGTGACCGTAAAGTTTCTCGTAGTTTCTTATTCCCACGTCTATGTTTTGTAAATTAGCGTGGGGTCTATGTGTGTCACAGTAGGGTGTATACATATTTACATAAGCTTCCACTAAATAATTCACTTTAACGGTGAAGGAAAACATCGTGAGGAAACCTGCATACCGTAGCGATTTTAAAGAATTTCTACGGTATGTAAGTCCGCCAACCCGCACTAGGCCAGCGTGGTGGACTTACACCCAAAATTAATAAGCAATCCCAATCCCTATCTAAGGATCGATCCGGAAAATAGACCAATCAGAACACATCAAATGTGAGCGTGTCGGCAATACCTTGAGCCCATTGGTTTATTTTCACGATCGATCTTTAGATAGAAACGAAGATCGTTTATTAATCATGGCCATATATGGCCTAACCACTCTCAATCGATTCTCTCGATTGTAGAGTAGGCCCGTGCCCTGCAGTGGGACGTATATGGGCTGATATAGATAGATAGAAATAATTATGTAATACTAGAATAAAACCAACTCAATTTAAAACAACAGAATTTATCCAATTAAATGCAACACAATGCTCCATTTACGAAGACAATTTGTTCTAGTAAAAGCTCTATGTCCAATATGTCCATTTGTCAGTGTCACCTTGACCTTGGGAGTGACCGACCTCTTAAGGTCACCTCGGCTGACATTACCTCTTGCCCGTTTTGAGATATGTCTGGGGCTTCGAGCATTATAATTTAAAATAGAGCAGATTTACACAAAACCTGAGTGAACTGCGCATTTATCAACTAGGACCGGGGGAAATAAAACGAGAGGGATAAAGTTTGATTGTGTGAGAGTGACAGAGAAACTAATAGAAATGGCGGAACGTGTACCGTTGTTTTTGTTGCATTCTGTCGCCGTTTAATTTATCATAATCTTCTGAAACTTAAAGATATATATTTTGTTAATGTGTTGAAATGTTTTAGTAAAGCGATTAGTATATTTACATAAGATAGATTTTATTGGACTGCCTCGGTGGCGCAGTTGTATTACGGCATAATTAAGTATAACGCTAAGGTCTCGGGTTCGAATCCCGGGTCAAAGCGATATTGGATTTTTCTTTTCATTAGCAGCCCGCGACAGGCATTTGTGCCCGATATGGCGATAGGCTCGCCCCTATAACATCGTGGGACGGAGAATACAAGGTGAAACGTGGGTGTCCTGGTTGCACTTCTGACTACCCTTTCTGAGAAAATGGCGTGAGTTTATGTATGTATTGATTTTTTTCTAGAACAGTAGTATTCACACTGCATCTAATAGTATAGTGCAATTATCCGAATTTCGACATACCAGTCCTATTTTAACTCTTTTTTTCCTAATGGTTTCTTAGAAAAAACTAGCTAACTTTTTAAATTAACTTTTTAATTTAATAAATATAAATTAAGGGTAGTTTAATTGTAACAGTCACTGAGCGGATGACTAATACCTCAGTCTGCCCCGTGACCATGAAAGCTGTAAAGTAATCGAAACGTCGGGAAGTTAAAAAATGTAAAAATTAAACCAAATCGCGATAAAATCCGTATAAAATAGTTTTATTTCTTTTTTTCCTCTTAAGCGTCTAATGAAATATATAACTTTAAATTATGGGTTCAATATTATTTTATTACTTCTTTTTTCTTTTTAATTATATGATTACTTCAAGATATGAGAAATTGAATATGGAGGTTAAATTAATAATAGGTCAAAAGCGTTTGGATTCGTCCATAGAGAGCGGAAACGGCTAATGTTTGAAAGTTTCTCTATATTTAGCCGGGTCGAGGAAGTGCCGTTTTCGTGTTGCACCCAAATGGACGCTAGTTTATTGTGACGGTTTGTCCGTGTGTGTTTCTGCTATTGGGTGTTTATTAGTCGTCTTATTGGGTATAAAGTGCCAGACATCCCGATTTTGGCGTGACCGACACGATTTGTAATCCAGAAATTTCCCAATCGCTACACGTTCACGTCTCAATTTTCGGATTTATCGACATTGTAATCTATATCAAATATTTGTGTGCTCCACAAGTATTTGTTTCGGGTCTGGGTGTTTGTGAGACCGAAAAGTCTCTCGTAGCTTCTGATACCCACGACACAAGACTCGATCTTAGTGTGGGGTCAGGAATTTGTATGTGACTGTTGGGTGTATTTATTTATATTAAGACATTCCTGAAATTGTCTTTAATTTATCTTCAGTTATTGTTGTGAAGCATTTTAATTGAAAACATTTTGTATGGCTAACTATGATTGCAAACTTTAAAATTAATCTTTAAATCCCGCTCTTTTTTTGCCGTAAATGTTTCAAAGTCCCGTTTTAAAAAGGAAGTCGTTATTTAATGCAAAATACAAATGATAAACTAAACATTATCTTATTTTTTCTTTGTTCTTGAGTCTGTCTACATTAGAATGGACAAAATTAATTTGACCTCATGTACATAGCGTAACAAATTGTACGTAAAAACGATATTAATAAAAACGTATTTTATATAGTTCATAGCTGATATAAAGGAAGCAAAGTTTCCTGGTTCAGTTGAAGTGGTTCTAATTAAATATTAAAGTTTATTAGTGTAGTAAATAATCCGCTTTCTATATTTCGCTGTATCGTAGACGAGGACTATGTTAAGCAGTGGATATACTGTGTTGTAGGACCTTACATAGACAATTTGTATACTTGAAGTATACTTTTTAGAGGTCCCACGGTGTTCGATAATTGAGTTTATATGCCTAATATATCTGTATCAGCCCATATACGTCCCACTGCAGGGCACGGGCATCCTCTACAATCGAAAGTACGAATGAATGGGCTTATGCCTTATAATTCACCACGTTCACCTAGCGCGTGTTGGCCGACTTTACATACCGTAGAAATTCTTTAAAATCGCCACGGTATGCAGGTTTCCTCACGATGTTCTCCTTCCGACTTATAGGTATACTTTATTACAACTACTCTTTTAAATTCTCGAATAATGACACAGTAGAATAGCATTTTATTAATCACTCCAAATAATCCATTCTTATAGTTTGAACCCGGCAACAAAGGCATCTATGCACCCCTTGAGGCATTATACCAGAGAGGACATTTCAAACAAAATCTATGCGCTCGTGAATCTTGCGGGTAATCACTAAAAGGAGACGGAATATAGCATAACTGCTTAAGAGTGAAAGAGATGGAAAAACAAAGCGGGGTTTTTGTCTTTTTTGTTGGAAAATCACTCGAGCGAGAGGCAAGATAGTGTGATCGCATGAGACTGATAGAGAGGGAAATATTACAATTTACAAGTGATATTTTTGTAACATTTTGTGTTCGATGTCGCCTCTATATCTCATATTATCTGAGTGCCAACCTATATTCCATTGTGGAGGCATTGGTGTCCTAGTTGCGAGACCTCGAGAACGGTACGATACGTAACTAGGTCTCGACAGGTTGTAGATTATCAACGCGGTGTCTGAGGGACGGATTTTGCTCTCGTGTTAGAGGTTTTGTAGCTATCTGATTGGTGTGATTGATGAAATTAAAGAATAATTTGGTGGAATGTGAAAAGGTTCTTTTAGTGAGCAAAATGAGATAGTATAAATGTGTTTTCGTAAGATGTTACGGTTACAATAAATTGTATCTAAGCTCAAATAAAGTAAGAAAATATTAATGCATACATACATACATACATACATAAACTCACGCCTTTATCTCCGAAGGGGTAGGCAGAGGCGCCACCAGGACACCCACATTTCGCCTTGTATTTTCCGTCCCACGATGTGATAGGGGGCGAGCCTATCGCCACATGGGGCACAAATTCCTGACGCCGCGTCGGGCTGATAATGAATAGAAAAATCCAATTTCACTTTGCCCGACACGGGACTCGAATCCGAGACCTTAGCTTTATAACCGTACCGTAATACAACTACGCCACCGAAGCAGTCAGGCAAAATATTAATAAGTTGATAGTTTTGTGGATTTAATAATAAATCTTTAGGCATTAAGTTTTTTATTTATTTTTATTCTATGTATCTACATTATAAAGTGTAAATAAATATATAAAACTCCTCTCAATCGGACTCTTGGTTGTAGAGTCGTGTTCTCAGCAGTGGGCGATATGGGCTGACACTTTACAATAAACTAATAAACAAATATTGGTTTTGAGGAAATTTGGGGTTCATTACCTCACTGGCAAATGTTTGTATCGTCGCCTGAAGTGTTCGAAATTTTGTTGAATACCAATAAATTACGCGGTGGGAGGACGTTTCATATTGAAGGACTTATACGTCGATATAGACGGGTGAACGTACTTTTTAGTGTGGGATTTTGTGTGAGATTTTTATGATATCCTAAATAGAAAATACTTGCAAGAAATAAGGTATGCTAATCACAAGAATGAGGTAATGCCGTGCACTCTACGACTTTTATACGTCTTTCACGTCTAGTATTAATATTTTTTTAATAAGCAATTGGTGCACTATTGACTGCTCTCTCTTTTATCCTTCTCTTATTTCCATCGCAAGGTAGTCGGTAAGAGATTGCCTCGAGCGATATGACCGCCTTTAGTACTATTACCGAATGTAATGTGTTTTTTTGTTAAGCTTAAATATAGTGTACAATAAAGGATTTAAATAAATAAATATGCTTAGACAGAAGCACTTGATCCTCTATAGATAGATAGATAGATAGGTCTCTATAGACATATGAAACTTTATACAAAATATGTATTTACAGTTAACATTTATAATAATATAGTGCAACTAATAGCGATCTCTTCCAGACAACCGTACGATGGACCGTTAAAGAACATAAATATGCTAAGATATTAGTCTAGTCTCGGTCTGCCTCAAGACTAAATTATGCATTACCTATCCTCAGGTCAACCAGCCACTGCCACCCACGCGATCAAAAGCCATTGCGAACTCTCGCGGTGTTGCGTTAAATAATTCGCATTACGGTTAATTGGCGAGAACCGGTACGCTTTATCATCGGGAAATTGTATTAAAGAACTTGTTTGTAAGTTTAAAGTCAATTATAGAAGATAAACGAGCCGGGGATTTGTGTCGGACCCCGATGTTTAGTCATGTGAATTGTGATGCTTTATACGGTCTTATGCGTCTAACTTTGTGTTTTTTTTATATATTTTTAAGAAGCAGTCGCGTCTTTTTGTTTTAGTCTATAATATGCTGAATACGGGACTACGATTCTACCAACTCTTCCATTTAGATAGCCTAAGTTATTGTCTAATCTCGTTAGCCTAGTGTGGGTTGGCGGACTTCAAAAAACGTTTCCTTACGATGTTTCACCGGTAAAGTGCGTGGTGGTTGACTATCAATACACACAATATGTCCCCGAAAAGTCAGATATGTTCCTCAGGATTGGAATCTGATAAGTGAGGACCCACTTATTCACCGTTTTTACCGTTTTATAAAGTTTATTTTGATAGCATACTTCCCCAAGCATTCCATTGTTCTGGCGAATTCCAACGCATCGCAAAATTAATTATCGTGACTGGTCTACGAACTCATTAAATTTTTACACCGGCCACCGCGCTGGTTCGGCAGTGTGCCGTGGCGATGCACCCATTAATATCATGGATAATTTTGTGTTTTTTATTCTCGAGTTTATAGATAGATGAATTGAGTTCATTTTGACAGCCTCTGTGGCTTGGTAAGCCGCAGGCTGTGAAACGAGGTGCCGCGGGTTCGATTCCCGCACCAAGACAAATGTTTGAGTGTTCCATTGATATTTGTTTCGGGTCTGGATGTTTGTGAGATCGAAAAGTCTCTCGTAGTTTCTGTTACCAACGACACAAGACTTAATCTTAGTGTGAGTTTAGGTCTATGCAGTATGCGACTGTTGGGTGTATTTATTACTTAATTATTGAAGTAAAACCTTATGCACGCTTGACTTGGCGAGTAAATTGATAATAATTATCAGAATTGAACATTTACGCCGCCATTTTGAACCTTTTAGTTATTGATCCGATTGGCCTCAAATTCAATATCTGGTGGAACCTTTCTACCGATATTCTAAATTGATAGACAGAATTGAACATTTTGGCACAAATCTAAATTTCAGGATCTCATTCTCTGGTAGGCTACTTTTCTGAAGTTTTACTTCTGCCGTGTGCGAATTGCACACATACACACATTTTTATTTGTATAAATCAAATTATTTTTTATACTACTGGCTCGGTGGCGTAGTTGTACTACGGTAAGACTACAAAGCTGAGGTCTCCGGTTCGAATCCCGAGCTGGGGAAAGTGATATTGGGTTTTTCTTTTTATTATCAGCCTGGAGTCAGGAATTAGTGCCCGATATGGCGATAGGCTCGCCCCCTATCACATCATGGGACGGAACATACAAGGCGAAATGTGGGTGTCCCGGTGGCGCCTCTGCCTACCCTTTCTGAGATAAAGGCGTGAGTTTCAGGTCAACATTAACGTGTCAGCTTTGTGATATTAATCTGGCATTTCGTATTTATTCAGTAGTTTTACAAATCCATTATTGTATTATTTCTTTCAGTAGAATTGCTATGGTACACGAGTTTTATTTTGTCTCGTAATAAACATTGCACTAAGCTTTCATATTAAAATCGTAGAGTCGCAATAAAACCTCATTTGTGATGTGACCGAGTGTCGTCGATAGCCTACTGACCGAAATCGATACCAAACCTTACGTAATTTACCCTTGTAATGACTAGTAATATTTTGAGGGAGGGTTTTGGATCGTCTATGTGAAGAATTGGATCTTTTTATATAAGACAGGATCGTTCCAGTCATAATTCATAAGGCAGAATATAATATGCTGAAAAGGTAACTTTTTGTTGTGGTTGAAGCTTATAACTTTATCATAATTTGTTTTCGGTTCATATTATCTGGTATTTCGTTGCTTTTTATTTTCAAGAAAATCAGTTATTTTTTTCAGATGTTTTTGTGGGGCAGCAACGACATTACAAAAGTTGTCACATTAAAGGGTCAGAGGAAAAAAATAGTGTTAACTTTTACTTGTGTGAAATGGTCAAAAACCGAAATTATTAGCCAGAATTTATTATAGTTGCTGCCATTTCGACAGCCTCCGTGGCGCAGTTGGTTAGTCGCCGCCTGTAAAACGAGAGGCCGCGGGTTCGATCCCCGCACCGAAACAAATATTTGTGTGATCGACAGGTATTTGTTTCGGGTCTGGGTGTTTGTGAGACCGAAAAGTCTCTCGTAGTTTCTAATACCCACGACACAAGACTCAATCTTAGTGTGGGGTCAGGACTATGTGACTGTTGGGTGTATTTATTTTAGATGTGTAGTAATTCGTCGATATTATAGTATGATTCTCGGTTACTAAACCACATGGCTCGTATAAGTTCAAAATAGCGGCTACAATTTTCGGGTCTCGCTACTTTGTTTGATTGTAGTATACGGAATCACAGTGAACTATTTAAAAGCAGTTATTTTACATACATACATAAACTCACGCCTTTTTCCCAGAAGGGTAGGCAGAGGTGCTACCAGGACACCCACATTACGCCTTGTATATTCCGTCCCACGATGTGATAGGGGGCCGTCGCCATAGTCTATCGCCATATCGGGTACAAATTCCTGACACCGGGCTGATAATGGATACTCGTAGTAAAATCCAGTATCACTTTGCCCAACCCGGGATTCGAACCCGAGACCCCAGCTTTGTAATCGTACCGTGGTACTACTACGCCACCGAGGCAGTTATTATAAAGTTTTTTTTTAAATGCATAATGACCGTCTTAACAAAAATATAATCGACAAAATAGATACATCAGTTTAAATTGTGTATAGTTCATACATTGCAGTCTTATAAGAAACAAAAAACAAACGCCAGCTTTTTATTGTCTCACGAATAGTTGCTTCAAATTACCTACCGGGTGTTCTTTTACGCTGCGGTTATGAGATTCTGATGTCATTATTAAGATCATCCACCTTGAGTAGTAAGTTTGAAATCTGACGTCATTTTATGCACTGAGTGAGTATGCAGTGTTATAAAATATAAATGTGATATGAGTGTGGCATGACAAAGCTATTACATTTGATGGTTAGTGTAATTGTATTGTATCAGCCCATATACGTCCCACTGCTGGGCACGGGCCTACTCTACAATCAAGAGAATCGATTGAGAGTGGTTAGGCCATATAGTCCACCACGCTGACCTAGTGCGGGTTGGCGGACTTACATACCGTAGAAATTGTTTAAAATCGCTACGGTATGCAGGTTTCCCCACGATGTTTTCCTTCACCGTTAAAGAGCGTGGTGATTGACTATCAATACACACATTACTCCGCATTAGTTTAATTACTAGTTTTTGTTAGAAATGTTTTAATTTGTCTAGCGGTAAATGAATATAATGGTTTCTTAGATTTACGCGAATGTTACACATTAAACCGTTAAATGAATATGTTGGTTGGTAACAGTAAGTAAGAGTGGCGTGGGTACAGTCCTCGGTTAGGTAGTTTTTATATTTGGGAAAAATAAATGTGGGAATTGTTTCGTTTGTGTCAAAATCATACAAATCTTGTTGCGATGTTTCTTTTTTTAGATGTTCTTCAGTTTATTTATTTCTCTTCTTTTATTTCTCTTTTATTCTTTTAATACACACAACAGTCCTAGCACTACTAGAATCCAATCTTATGTCGTTTCTGATACCTAATCAGAAACTACAAGATACTACTTGTTCCTTTAACACACAAACCTGAAAAAATATTTGTGCCCGTCAATAACATTTTATATCATTACTTGCGAACAACATCATTAATAATTAATTAACTGTTCCAAATGAATATAATTATAGCAAACGGTGTAGCTGCCAAGTGTTAACTGATATCATTAACTTCTATTCACGTAAATTAGTACACAATTGAACCAGTATAACAAGTTTCTGTTTGATAACACGAATTGTAAGTAATTTGAGTACGAAGTATCGGAACCGGTTGATAAACACATCGCCAATAGCTTATGTTAACGATTTCGGGCGGAAACCATGTTAATATTTACATACGTCTCTGTAAACACCGAATTACGGTACATCCTATGGTTCTCCTTTAAAATTAAAGTTTTGCCAAAACTTGTTGGTAAAAGTCCATTATTTTCCTGAATCACCGTTTGTTTCAAACTTTTACCGCCGTCTACTTATTATATCTTATACAAAAGGCATAATATTTTGCGCCGGCGGCATTCGGAAGGTTTAAGGGCCACGTGATATCGAGCTAATAAAAAACAATAATAGGTTAAGTCAGAGGTGGCCTTTCTCCCTCTCTCTCTCTCTTCAGCCACCGGAAGTCCACATGAACATGGACCTTCCCCATGGATCTTCACATCGACCTGTTGGAAGCCTGCATCCAGCAACTTCAACCAGGTCGTCCGTCCACACTGGTCCCTCAAAATATCACCGACATATTACGTCCGTATGTAATGAATATGTTTTGCACTTTCCCATTTAGAGATACATCTTAGTATTCACCGTAACATATTAAAGTATACATAAAATTATGCTCAAATTAATTTATCAACAAACGCAGAACAATCCGCAACGGAATCAGAAAGCGTGAAATATGGTGATTAAAACGTTTGTTTTAATGAGCTGCCACTGTTGTACTATCACGGTAATTTCACTGAATACGCTTTCCAAAATCACATGATTTGTGTAGGACATAAGTCGTTTTCATGTTTAATTGTTTCTAAGCTTTTGCTTGTAGGATTGCTTGCGATAATTTGAGCTTGTCGATCAACTTAGATTGTAGAATCCAGAAAGCACTTATATCGGATATTGTATTTTCTTCTGGATAAAGGGAACCATGTGTCCTTTTCTGTATCGTTGGCAATGTGCATGTTAAATTTTGTGTCCTTTGTGCCCTTGGCAATGTTCATGTCAAATTTTATGGTGATCGGTTGCGTAATTAAGTGGAACTAATAAACTCACATTATCGTTTAAAATATTATGTTTTTTTTATGGTCTACAATAAGGAGACTGTCCCGCCCTCACACCCGCCACAGCAACTCCTGTAAGCCAGGATCAACAGTGGCACGCAATTTAATGACACTGAGCATTGAAGCTCAGCGCGTCTCCGGGAATGTCTAACTTGTCTTTAACCCGCAACGAAATCAATCAAAAAGTTAAATTAATAGGAGGAGTTGGAAATAAAATGGTCTACAATAAATCACCAATAAAGTACTGAATAAATAAATGGAAATTGATCAATACGTGTATGAAAATTGTAGTATCAAGGCACGAATATCGTACACCCCATTAGGATTTCTAAAACCGCACAGTTTGCGGTTCCCGGCGACTTTCACGTGATATTGTAGTTGGAATCCGTTCCACCACGGTTTGGTAATACGTTTGCTCTCGTTTCCGCATTTGTTTGTTTATTTATTTATTTTTATACACAGAGTAATATTTTTGGGAGTTATGAAGTCTCTAGAAATTATGGGCGGACTTTGATGGTAGAAAAGATATGAGAATTCAAAATGTGTGGTGACTGCATAATATTTTTTTAATGATAATACAAGTCTAGTATAGATACAGCCGCACACAGCGGTGAAAAATCGTCATAGTAAGGCGCGTACATGTGTTGCATTCGGGTTCATATCTAAATAAAATCAGACTGGCATAATTGTGTCGATCGAAGTGAGATCATCTCACGTCGGTGAATAGTCTATCTGTAATGTGCCTACTGAGTGCCATATGGTATGTATGTACTTTGTTCTACAGTACAACTCACGAGTCACTACTCGTTCGATACTGTTCTTACCTGGTTTTGAAAAGAGCAACACTTGAGTTTCTTATCCGTTCTTCTCTAGTGAAAACCGCTTTCCTTACCGGTAGGTTGAACAAAGAACGACTGAACCTAATTGATGTTGAACATTTTAATGGATTCAGTAAATTATTTTCAGTTTCCATTTTATTTTCATCAATATTCGCTTTCATTGCCAATATTAAAACGTCTGATAAAGAGGTTATTTAAAGGAACCTTGACGGCTCAACTGCGAGTAAACATTGCACTATTTCCTTATTAGAATAAATGTTTATAGTTCTGTCGCCAATCAGCCTACATATAATTACGCCCTCAAGAGTCCTGTTGCGTACAGGGAAGTAGTTGGCACTCATCCGTAGAATGGATATCGGATCTGGTAATAAAATTGATATGAATGTCGCAAGGGTTAAGTGGTAGTTACCTTGGATACATTACAAAAATCACTGGTGGTACCTCTGTCTTACAAACAAACAAACGATTAGCTGTCGTATTACGTTCGGTGAATGAGGTTGCTGGAGGAATAATACCCCTTTCCCCTCCCATTTCAGGAGACTGGCAAAGCATGGACGGTCGAAGTGTCGTAGGCGTTCAAGAGCGTCCGTACTCCTCACCACACATTATTGATATAAGCATTGTCATGGTTATCAGAACTGCGGG
This sequence comes from Deilephila elpenor, assembly GCA_949752805.1. Taxonomy (NCBI): domain Eukaryota; kingdom Metazoa; phylum Arthropoda; class Insecta; order Lepidoptera; family Sphingidae; genus Deilephila; species Deilephila elpenor. The sequence continues at coordinate 8,157,585 of OX457118.1, read as the reverse complement.
AGAATTTTGGTCTTACAAAAACCCAGACCGGAAACAAATACTTGAGGATCACACAAATGAATTTCATATGCTTGAAGTGGCGCGGCGGCGTGTCTTTATACAGTCGGTGTTTAACCAACTACCCAATGCTTTTGATATATCCGAGAAAAATATTTCAAAATATAATTTTTCCGTACAGTGACCTATTCAGAAACTTGAAACTACCCGCTGTGTCTAGAAAAGACGCTGTTGTATTTCACGATAACGTTACAAAGCTTCTTTGTGGTCGATGAAAGTGACGCTCGCTTTCGATGTATTATGGAGATAAACGAGCAATATTATCGTCAATGGACAATGCGTTATGAGTACTGATCGTGCCCAGTCGAATGATGGGTATTGGGTTATGAACCTCTCAGATTTATTGGGAGTATGTTTTGAGGTAATAATGCATTAAATCAATACACCCAACAGTCACATACATAGTCCTGACCCCACGCTAAGATCGAGTTTTGTGTCGTGGGTATCGGAAACTACGAGAGACTTTTCGGTCTCACAAACACCTAGACCCGAGAGATCGAACCCGCGGCCTCTCGTTTCACAGGCGGCGTCTAACCAGCTACGCCACGGAGGCTGTCAACCAACTGGCTGTTGACCCAAAACTGTGATCTCTGGAGAAGGACAATTAGGAGAGCCTACCGTCATAGTACCTTTGTCGTGTCTTTATTAAGCTTATCAGCTACAGTAGACTTCGAAGCGTTATAGACAACTGAAACATCAGCAATTGTTCGACAAAACAACAAGAAGATAATGGCACATACGAAACTCTTATATATTTCCCAGGAGGATTTATACCATGTTGACTATTCGTATTAAAAGTGTTCTGCAACGTAGAATAAAAGATTACATTTGTGCAGTTTTTGTTTTTTTAATGCGGAACGATGAGTATAATGTGCCTGGTGGTAAGTCCAGTGCAATTCACAAGGACTAGTGATTGGTAATTCAGGGTTTGTTTTTTTTCGCGTAATGACCGCATCTGAACCAGATTTTCCCGAGGTTATTCTAACAACCATTACAAAATATTATCCCAATTATGTCTTTCACAACTACATAAAATCAGCCCTTTGCAGCGACGTGACTTGACGCTTTTTTAGCATCAATACTTTTTGTCTCTTTCTAAGTTGGTCTAATTTACGGATAGAAGTATATATGTCCCGCTCGCACTAATGGCTCGATGTTACGTAACCCGCAACAGGCGTGAAGAGCGCGAAGCAGAAAATTAGCAATGCTCTGTTACACTTAATGCACTGTAATAGTGTTGCCATCCTCACTGCATAACTTTGATGGACAAGAAAAAATGGCGGTTGTATAATGTTGATTGTGGACTAACGACCTCAATAGTCGGCCTAACATTCGCACATCGATGTAGTCTCGACGAATATCGAATGTAGAGGTCAATTTACGTTTCCCATAATTACATATTAAATATCTTTGGTGTTTGCGGTACGTATTTTAAAACTAACCATAAAATGTAATTTAAAACATAGCAATTTAATTATTCGACCTATTATTATTTTATTATTGTTGTCTTCATTAACCAGCGTTAAAATAAATATTAAAATTAGTATTCAAGGTACTTTAAACTAAAACAAAGACGCGTACACACATTCTCATAATCCAAATACATTTTTAATTCGTGTTTCGCCCGTGGGATCGCGGCCGACCCGTTATAACTTATAACCCGGACAAAGAGAGTAGGTCTCTATAATCCAATGTTACTTCACGACCCTGTGACAACTCAATCGGGTCGGTTTACAGTAATTTGTTCACATTAACTGTGCAGTGTTCGGGCCTTGAACTAGACAGATTACTTTTTATTTATTTAGAGCTTTATCATTGATAAGACAATTGGATTTTGCGTGGGAATTTTGTTTAACACATTTTATTTTATTTTATTTGTGTATATATCTAAGTCACATACATAGTACTGACCCCACACTATGCCGCAAGACTTGCGTTGGGGGCATCAGAAATTACACACACACAAACATTTATCTCGATTGCTGGATCGAACCCGAGGCAAAAAGATGCTGCCAAAAATGAACTTGTTTCTTCTTCGTAGTCGTGTACTCTTGACAGAGTAGTTGTGGATGACCACAAGCACTCTGTTAAGCGTTCAGCCGTTTTCGCGATGAGCCTTCAAATGAACTTACACTTGAAAAAAAAACATTAACTGTGTTGATCGATTCGACAATCCAATGCGGTACAGTGCGGCATAGTAGTAAAGTTATCGTGCCAATTGGTGCTGTTACCAATTTAGACTTCAAAATATTTACCCGCTGTTTTAACGTTTAAGGGGTATAACTTGATGGATTTAGACAGGGAAATTGATGCTCTTTGCTGTTTGCGAGTGTGTTTACTGTTGGGTAGAAGTTTCTTGTTTCTGTTAAACTTTTCCATGCCTTTTAATCTTATGTACTTTACATTTCGATTGGCTAGCATCCGGATGGTCTATTCATCTTGCCTTACCAGAAATTATATGATCTAGTCTAGTGTTTTTCAACTCAGTGGATCGCCTTTCTTACAGAGTAAAATCTTGAAAAATGGTCTTAATAATAAATATGGGTACCAAAATTGCGAAAATCATAAACATCGTCGTCTAAAGTACCAAATTTTTGTTTATCTATGGCTCAAGAGGGTCGTCAGTAGATTTCAACTTGTAAAGTGGTTGCCTATTCAAAAAGATTGAAAAAATCTCATCTAGTCTGTAGTCGTTCCATTAATTTTCATTTAGAATATTGTTACTTTCTTTTGATGACAAGTCCAAGGTTAGCTATTATTATAAGTATAGTATCATTGTCTTGAAACGTACTATTGATACAAGTGCTTTATTCTGTTCAAATATCGACATCAATGTAGAACGTGGCGTTAATTTCAACTACATATAATTAAAACTCGAGTCGCATCACTAAAGCAGTTAGTTATTGAATGCTGTGTCTGCTTTAGTATAATCATGTACTTAGACATAGTTTTTTATGTTTTCTTTTCACTTTTTAATGTATTGGTATGTGATTGTTAGTAGACCTAATAAAATAAAATTAAAATTGATACATCTTCTATCCCATTAGGATAGACAGAGCCTAGAGTGCCAATTGATACAGTGTGAGTTACCACCATCACTTTCGTTTCAACTGTTAATTATCTCTTATTCATCGACTGCCTTGGTGGCGTGGATTATAATATGGATTATTTTTTATATTGTTGTAAGACGGTAATTATGTGATTTTTAAACATTATAATAATTGTCTCGGTGGCGTAGTTGTACTACAGTAGGACTACAAAGCTGAGGACTCGGGTTCGAATCCCAGGTCGGGCAAAGTGATAATGGATTTTTCTATTCATTATCAGCCCGGAGTCAGGAACTTGTGCCCGATATGGCGATGGGCTCGCCCCCTATCGCATCGTGGAACGGAACATACAAAGCGAAACGTGGGTGCCCTGATAGCACCTCTACCTACCCCTTCCGGGATAAAGGCGTGAGTTTATATATGTATGTCATATATAAACTCATCGGTTAATGGATACCTAAATGCAAGGGTGTCATCGTGTCACAACTCACATTTGGAACGGAAATAAGCTCGGCGAAATGTAGGCAATAGTAACATTTCTGCTTCCCCTTTGCGGTTAAAGCTCGCCTTACGTAATTATCCCTGTACTATGTTCCAGCAAATATTAAAATAGTTAAAAAGAGTTTTGCAGGTTGTAGAGCCACGGTGATTTGCCTTGGACTACAGTAGGAATAGGTGGCTAGACTGGGGTGCTACTGTTTCACAATCGTGTTTCATTCGGTGAATGAGATTGCCTCGCCCCTTTTTTTCTATCCCATCCCATTTTGAGATGCCGGCGGTGGAATTACGATTTAAGAATTGTAGGTTTTCATGGGCGGTGGTAATGACTTACCTTTTTAGTAGTTGTTAGTGAATTCAACCTACATTTCTTTTTAAGGTTGTTACAGTTCCACAAAGGCTGTAACCATTCCAACCTCCATGCTTGGCCTTAACTGATGACCTACTAACTGGAATTATGAAATCGGTGTCGTCGACGCGGCCAATAAAGCCAAATCTAATTTGGGGATTAGTTACAATAGCAATTCGTGTTGGTAGTGCTTTGATGACCGATTTCGTTGCTTCGCTTGTGATCATTGCACATGCTTTAGTCATGCATTTGGAATGATTCTGTCTGGTGGTCGAAATTTACATTTCTCTACTACTTTTAGTTTAGTGGATAGTTACTAGTACTTTCTTTCTAAGTACCATTATTCTGAAAAAGCTGTTAAATGGTTTTATATGGTGTTATTACCCCTCTCGTTCCTAATTTTATCTACGGTTTTTCTACGAGAATTGAGAATTAATTTCCAACTCCTGAATTTTAATATATTATTTTTTGTAGAGGGTTAAAAACTCCTTAAATATTCCCGAAGGAATATCCTCAAACCCTCGGAATAAGAAATGGACCAAACAAGAATTCTAAGTGACAGATAAAGTATTCCACAGCACAATATAATATTCACTATCGCGCAATTTACAAGTGGATTGTGCGAGTTGATGAAAATTTCTTCGCCTCGCACATGTCGGCACGTCTCATTGGTATTTGTCCCATCACGCGGGATGAACGAATCGAGAAGGAAACTAGAAACGTCTTAGCGGAGAGTTTATCTATGATAACTCGCTGTGACTACTTAATGGAGAGAGAATTTTCACCAGTGTTAAGACTCAGCTAGTTATATGATATGCAATTTGCTGGTGGTAGAAAACTCTTAATCGCCCGGATGGCGGCTTCTTCTTCTCTTCAGCCACAGGAAGCCACTGCTAAAGATAGGCCTCTCTCATAGATCGCCACATATGATGGACTACGGATACGGATGGCGACTACCGTCACTAATAAAAAACCCTTTATAAAGACCCGTGCAAGTGTGCGTTCCGGGATTAACCTGTGTATATCCAGATACGATCAGGGCGGCATAATTACTTCAATCGGTGACAGATATCTTCCTATAGTGTATAGTGTATACTCTACCAGTGCTGCACCTACAATAATTACTTTGTCATGCCAGTTAAATAACTCTCGTCTACTTACTCTGGATACATTTATTTATTTATTTACTTACATACTTTATTGTACATCACAATAAAAGAGAATAACACAGTAACAGTTAAATAACTTAAAACTAAAGTCATGGTTACAATTGGCGGCCTTATCGCTACCTGCGATCTGTTCCAGGCAACCACTACAAACATTACTGCAAACTTACATTGTAAGTTTCTTAAGCAAGAATAGTCTATATCTACCCGTTTCTTCGCCTTCAGTAGTCATATACCTATACCCGGGCCGGTTTCGTCCGGGCCACGTGTGCGGGCTCGATAAACCCGGGTCGGCGGACGGAAAATGGGTCGGTGGCGTGGCGTTCGGCCCTTGACGGCCCACGGCGACGCGTGGAAGCTTTGTTTCTACAGATTAAATGCTGAATTTTTTATAGAATTTGTAAAGGTCAACAGGTTGGTACTTGGAGAGTACAGCTGCTGGATAAAGTGTTTGTGAATTGGAGGTGGTGACCCTGTATTTTACTGAACAGGAAATCCGCTATAAGATCAGTCCCTCCCACTTCTCTCCCTTCTGTTCTCCTTCTTCCTAGGTATTTCCAGCGTAGCGTCAAGAAGCAAGTAAGCACGCTGCTAGAGTCTTATGAAATGAGGAGAGATCACATTTTTGTATTGTATTGTATCAACCCATATACGTGTCTAACTGCAGGGCACGGGCTTCCTCTACAATCGAGAGAACGATTGAGAAGGGTTGACGACCGAGATGATTGAGATTGAATTGATTGAAACGTAATGAACGATTGAGATCACAATAGTCTGTTGTAATTCTATGCTTTTTCCGGATGGCATTGCATTTTCTATCAGTTGCATTGAAATCATTTTGTGGAACGAGAAACATCCTTTTTATCGATTCACTAACTTAATGATAAAAAAAAAGAAAATCTACAATTACAAAACTTTATTAAATACCGAATTTCTGGTTCGGAACTATACCATCCTCTGAAAGAAGTCTGCGTTTATCTTCTAGCGTGCGCTTTAAATCCTTAACTTTATCAGACTCTAATAAGTATATTGAGTATATCAAGACTGCGACCGAAAACGAAGCCGGGTGGTAGTTTTAGTAGTTACAGACACAATGCAACAAAAAATTTTGCAAAAAAAGCGACAGATTTTTTGGATTTTTTTAAAAATCTTTGTGTTTGGGTGGTAAATACCTTGTTTCTGCGAAAATAGTAATTTAAACCCTAACGTACCATTGCGTCTTTAAAAATAAAAAGGTGTACATCATTATTTAGGAAGACGTGACGAATTTTTGATGCGAAATTTTTAGTTACGTTATGTCTGAAGTCAGTAATACTACTACCTGGCTTCGTTTTCGGTCGCAGTCTTGATATACCCTGTATATTTTCTAGATCTAATCTAGATTCTCGTGCAAGGTAAATAACACGTAAAAGGGCAAGTGACCTTTCAATAGGCCGCTTCCCCGAACCCACTCTGGCTAATTGCCTTGTCACCGTACGGATAAGTACAGCATTAGCTGACGCGGCAGAAGCCATTGTACATTTATTCTGTTTATTTACTAATTACACGGAGTTTTACAGCGTTTACTTAGAACCGTAATTACGAATAATTAATTAAAATAAAATGTAGTAGTACATGATAAGTGATCCAGCCCCTATACGTGAACAAAAGACTTTGATTGCTTACGCCATAGAACACTACGTTCGCCCCTTGTGAGTTGGCAGTCTTTACAGACCATAGAAATTCTTGTCATATGCAGTTTTTCTACACCGTTAAAGTGCATTGTAACCATTGCCTACAATACACACATGACTCGGAAAAGTCAGAATTGTGTTGGGATGTGAACCCGCGACCACTGTGAACATTTTGGTAGCCGCGTCTGGTCGGTTACCAACAGGTCACCACGCACTTTCTATGCTATGTAGGTCTATGCTATGTAGGTTTCCTCACGAAGTTTTCATTCACCAATTACTGCGTGGTAATTGTTTACCAACACATACATATGATTCCAACAACTTAAACTTAAAGTTCGATCCAAACGAACCATGCAACTAAAACGCAATAGTTCCGGAACTCCATTAAAGCGGTGATTTAGTTTGTACTTTGTAGCTAAAACCTGCATGTTGCGGGGGTGAGGCGGGGAAGGGGAAGCAAAAGAGGAGGAGGGGGTCCGGTGATGCGCCGCTCAAATTGATGTGTTATAGAATTAGTTCCGAGAGGGTTTTGGATTCATTCAGGAAGGCATGAGGAAAAATATTGATACGGGTGTACTCGATATTAATTAATGGATTAATTATTGGTTCGAGCGTGGCGATTATTCAGCATAATTCAGGATAGAATATTGACTGTCCTCATTCAAGACACGCAAACGTAGCGTGGGACGTCTTTTGGCTAGTTGGCGGGATGACTTGCACAAGAGGGCCGGCAGCGACTGGATGCGTAAAGTAGCAGAACGGCCTCTGTGGCGTAAATTGGGAGAGGCCTATGACCAGCAATGGACTGTAATTGGCTGATGATGATGATGATAATTCAAGACACACATATTTTGTATGGACAATACTGCCTATTAAACCAACATGACAATAATTCACAACAAGCTTAAAAGCTTCTAAGAAGAAGAAGAAGAAAAGCTCTGTGCTTCTCTTAGGTACATCAGCTTCTTAATCAGCAAGCAGACAAACCAAGTAACATTCAAAATTCTAATAGCAATCTTCTTTTGGATAAGGGCTTTATAATAATCATTTGAATTTTCCTAGGTCTCTTTTGATACTAGGATGAAAAGCCCTTGAGTCCCAAATGGTAAACAAAATAACTGTAAGGTTAGTTTATGGATGTTCAATGTTTATCTCATTAACTGTTTGTTTTGAAATCTGTATATAATTAATTAATTCGACATGTTAAATCAATGTAAACATTCCTATTGGCATGGTTGAAAATAAACATCAAATTGAATGATAAAATATCTTCTAAACACATTCCTTTAAGACCCGTCTCCATAACCTGTCCTACCAAGAAGTTAAAATGTCTTCCGCTAGTATATGTCGATGTATTTTTGTTTTAATAATCGTAGATAATAATATTTACCGATAAATGAATAATAAAATAAATATTTATTTTTTCTTTCTCCTTCTCATAAATCCATCCAATGGTTGTCTGGTAGAGATTGCCTTAGTGCGATAAGACCGCCATTTGTACTTTGTTATTTTGTTGTCTCTATACCTATTGTTATGTTTATTGTGTACAATAAAGAATAAAAATAAATAAAATTTAATTTATTAAATATATGTATCTTTGTTGCTCTATCTCTCTCTTCAGCCACAGAAAGACCACTGCTGAACATAGGCCTCCCCCAATGATTTCCATACATACATTTTTATTATTTTTCTTCATTGTTACGTAAAAATGCATTTATTTAGCCACGTAGCCATTGTAACTATTTAAAGACAGACATGTTATAGGGACCCGCTCTGGAACGCCAGCATCGATCCATCCATTAGCGATAGAAAAAAACCAGAATATCTATTTGTGTTCGCATCGGCGTAAACACAAGCCAAAACTTCCGGAACATTTTCCATAAATTGTCCAATATTATAATTTACAAGGCGTAAAACGTCTGGTCTATGTTACAGAAACTGATTCAGGTAAACGAACTCTGTTGAAATGTTATTTTTGCAGGTATCTCCGCTTATACGTTACAATTTACAATAGCGTGAGTTAGGAAAATATTTAGATTGTATTTTAGTATGATGCGGTCGCATTGAGCAACGGTGGGCCATATTTAAGGCTGTCCATCTTTGGGGATAATACTGGTGGTAGGTCTCTCATATGTGAGAGGCCGCCTGGGTAGGTAAAAACAAACAGCAGTGTAAATGCACTGTTGTGTTCCGGTTTGACTGACATTGTAGCTAGAGTAACTTCTGGACATAATGAGACTTAAAATATTATGTCTCATGATAGCGAGCGCAGTGGAATGCCAAGCATTGCTTTGTAATTCATGGAGTTGTTTGGTTTTACCATGAGCGATCGTATCGTATCGTATGCCATCAGGCGAATGGCATGCTCGCCCCGCCATTCACAGAAATTAAATAAATAAATGAAATAATCTGCTTTATTTTAGACCTACGGTATCATAGACAGATATATAGGTCAAAACTTCGAAGCCATAACTTCCTTCTAGACGCCCATGGTTAATAAAAACAAACAAATATCCTAAAAAGCGTCTTAAGCGGCTGATTTACATCTTGAAGGTTTATTTTACTCAAAGAGAGCACTTTATCTCGTAAAGAAGCGAAATTGCCCGAAATTCATTCACAACAGGATTTAAAGTAGATATTTGACGGTCATTACGCAAATTAAAGGGAACGTATTGCGTTTTATCTCCCTGAAAATTGTGTTTAATTGAATTTCTTGTAAGGGTTGTCTGGTGTTTGTAAGATATTTTTTGTATGCATGGTCTATGTGCCATAGATAGAGCTTCTTATGGCTGAAGAGATACAGAGCGAGATGGTGTTAGCAAGAGTACGTTGGCCTAAATGTGTTGTCTTAAAAATGTCTGGTCCAAGACTCAGAGAAACCCAAAACAAGAGCTACATGTATTCATTTGGGATCCAAAAGCTTTATGGTTCGACGCCAAAGATCAAGCGAAGTTGACAAAACAGACAGGAATTTGCACTGATTGGATAACAGCAAAAAGATAGAAAATACTTGCAAGCTAATCGTTTTTATTATTAAGATTATGTTTGGGTTCAAGTCCAACCCGCACTAGGCCAGCGTGGTGGAGTATAGACTAACACCCTATGAATTGAGCTCTTGGTTGTAATTTGTAAAGGACTCCCTTGGTCAGCATTAGGGGATTTTGGTCTTATACAGTACAATACAGGACAGTACAACTATACTATATTGTCCAAGGCGAGTGCGAATAGCATACTGACAAGCGTACAGGACGTTCGTTAGATCTCCCGGTGTAATCTCAAGACTTCTAGGGCTACTGTGCTGCTATTTTTATACTATTAACTTTATACTATTAGCTGCTATTTTTGACAGCCTCCGTGGCGCAGTTGGTTTGACGCCGCCTGTGAAACGAGAGGCCGCGGGTTCGATCCCCGCACCGAAACAAATATTTGTGTGATCCACAGGTATTTGTTTCGGGTCTGGGTGTTTGTGAGACCGAAAAGTCTCTCGTAGCTTCTGATACCCACGACACAAGACTCGATCTTAGTGTGGGGTCAGGACTATGTATGTGACTGTTGGGTGTATTTATTTATTTATTTTATTTATTAGCCTACGATACTATATACTATACAGACTATACTATGTAGACTATATTGGTCTATTCCTAATTGTAATATTCATCAGCGACCTTATTCCTAGACTGATGTAAAACCTATTTTAGTTATCGAATGTTTTGTCCCTTTCAAACGTCTTGAGAATTCAGTTTGAGCGAAGATTACAAAACATTCGATAGCTAAATTACTTTTTAAATCTTTCTATCGATATTTATGTGAATCCTTATCATGGGTGCTTGTTCACCACCGCTGTGTTCGGCAGTCTAAAATGTTGGTCCTAGTTAAAAATAATCGATATAACTCTTTGTAATGAAGCTGAATAGAACAACGTTTGTTTTTCAAAAACCTAAGTTGACAATTATAAAATAAACAGTAATATGTCGCTTATAATATATTTAAAATGAAGCTGAAAATGTTAAGTTCTACTAGTTACATAGCGCGTTGGTGTTTAAAATACTCGTTTACACTCAACGACACTCTTAAAATTGCCTTTCTGCGTATTTTCGAACGCATTCATCTCAGTGGGGTAGGCACTCGTCTCGTTCACAGATTATATCTGAATGAGTGAATACGCGCGCAATGTACGTGACTTGCGTCCGCGGAGGTTTCGTAGAAATGAGGTTTTGTTCTAAGTAGTTGGTAATAAAATATTAGAGAAACGCATGGAAATTGTTTCTTGGAGTTGTAGATTGGTTGCTAAAGTTTTTTTGATGATATTCCGTCAAGAACAGTTATGTATTTGATTTTATTGACTTACAAAGACCAATTTTGCGATGATTAAGTAGACCCTGGTACCGTTAGGGATAATACTAGGTAGAAAAGAAGAGAAGAAAGACTGCCTCGGTGGCGTAGTTGTATTACGGTACGGTTACAAAGCTGAGGTCTCGGGTTCGAATGCCGGGTCGGGCAGTGATATTGGATTTTTCTATTCATTATCAGTCCGGAGTCAGGCATTTGTGCCCGATATGGCGATAGGCTCGCCCCCTATCACATCGTGGGACGGAACATGCAAGGCGAAATGTGGGTGTCCTAGTGGAGCCTCTGCCTACCCATTCGGGAATAAAAGGCGTGTGTTTATGTATGTGTGTAAAAAAGATTTCTTTTTACTCAAGAATATGCACGATGAAATCATCAGTAGATTTATTAATTACTAGCATGTCCCAGTTTCGCCTAAGTGGTATTAATTTTCCCCTCCACTCGACTCTTAACCACATTATTTGCGATGGAAATAATTCTACACGTTCTCTAGCTGGGATATGAATTATCTGGATGAAGGCTTTCTGTTCGCCTATTTCTGCTAATTGATTCTTTTGTTATAATTGGTGCAGCAGTGTGAACGTGACAAGACTTTACTATGTCAATGATATTATGTGGATAACTTATACTCTTTTTTAAAATATTAACCAATGTATATTTTTTTGTTTCAGGTAATGCATTAATCACCTTTCTACTGAAATATATACAATGAGTAAGTTTATAGTTTCCTTTGTTTATTAATTAAATTCAATAGGATAAAGTGCGTCACTTGTTTTTTTAAACGTGAGAAAAACTGTCAATCATTCTAAGGAACTCAGAGTGCGATAAGGGTATGCCTATTTTAACGGTTTTTCAGCCCGACACGCTTGAGAATATAAAGGCAGTAAAACGAAGCCGCGGGTTCGATCCACGACCTAGACAAATCTTTGTGCTTTTCAAGTATTTGTGTCTGTTTTGGATGTAGCGTGACGTTAAATTGACGTGACGACAGAAGACTTGTGTTTTAGTCCAGGGTCTGGACTACGTGTTTGACTGTTGGGTGATAACTTAAAATAGCTAATTATACAAGATCTTCGCTTAATACGACATCGCGTACCATAACCGCGCTATGAACATACATACATACACACATAAACTTGACGCCTGTGTCCCATAGGGGTAGGCAGAGACTATGGATCTCCACTTTGCTCGATCACGACATACTACTTTCGCTTCGTCTACTTTCATCAAGCTCTTCACGCATTCTCGTCGGTTCAGGGTACTTTTAACCTGGTCGGATGAACATATCAGGCAAGACAATATTCTTAGTATGAATAACTGTGAAATGCTTCTTCCAGACGTTTCGTTATCGGTTGGTCATATTCTATAGAATCATTTGTTTGCCTATTCGTTCATAACACGATCATGGCATGCTACGTTGAAGTAAAACTAGTAAACAGATACTACAATTTTTTTCGCAGTAAATTTTCGCATTCGTTAAAATGCCCCCATCAGATAAGCTCGCCCCCTATCACATCGTAGGACGGAAAAAAAAAGGCAAAAAGTCGGTGTACTGTTCGTTACCAGGAGACCCTCTGCCTACCCCTTCCGGGAAAAGGGGTGAATTTATGTATGTACGTTAAAATGTGTTTGTTAAAAGTTCCATCGTAATGCATTTATTGGCTGTCGTGTTGACGAAGCGGAATATTTTTAATTGGCCACCCGAGTGCTGACGGCACGGTTATCGATTAACTTACATACATACATACATACATACATAAACTCACGCCTTTATCCCCGAAGGGGTAGGCAGAGGCGCCACCAGGACACCCACATTTCGCCTTGTATGTTCCGTCCCACGATGTGATAGGGGGCGAGCCTATCGCCATATCGGGCACAAATTCCTGACTCCGGGCTGATAATGAATAGAAAAATCCAATATCACTTTGCCCGACCCGGGACTCGAACCCGAGACCTCAGCTTTGTAACCGTACCGTAATACAACTACGCCACCGAGGCAGTCGATTAACTTACTGTTTGTAAATAAAATCCATTTAAGCAAAATATGGAGTAATGGTGTATTTATTTATTTATTCAATCAAAGATCTCCCACAGTATATACATTATCACAATTCTTAGCTAGTTACGTTCTTGTGTTAGTTCTTGTCTAGTTTAACATGGTGTGTGCGGAGTCTGAAAATGACATACTGATTCAACAAAGTGACTGCTCTACACCTAATGGTAAGCGAACTAAGCTTCTAGTAAGTCCGTGTAAGGGACAAGGGTCATACCGGTCCATCTTGCCCCTAAAACTGAGACATTCCATCAATCGATATATGAAGTAATATATCATTTCTGTATCAGCCCATATACGTTCCCTTGCACGGGATAGTACGATTGAGAGGGGTTAGGTTTCAGTCCACCACGCTGGCTTAGAGTTGGCTTCAAATACCATAGAAATTCATACAAATTGCTTTTTTATGCAGGTTTCCTCGCAATGTTTTCCTTCATTGTTATAATGCGTGGCCATTGACTATCAATACACACATCACTCCGAAAAGTCAGGGTTGTGCCCTGGGATTTGAACCCGCCACCACCGTGACATGTAACTTTATAGTACGTAAATATCTTTGTATAATTTGCTCTACAAATCGTTACGGAATAGTGGAGTTATTATAAGGGTCAGATCAAATAGATGAGTTCTCGTGCACTTTTTCCTGTTAATCAATAAAAAAGTTTATTATCATTGAAATTAAGTATAAAATTGAATGCGTATATCATGTGTTCGTTACGCAAGCTTAATGCATTCAATTTTATACCTAATTTTAATATGTCCACAGTTCTTTATTGAATAAAATGATATAAGTGCGCGAAGTCGCGACTCACGCAATCATTTTAGTGAAAGAGCGCGGTTCGAATCCGAAGGTGATCGTGTTAATGCACTTGTCGTGTAGTTTCCGACCTTTTATTTGAACTGTGTTTTACACGTGGCTTAGCTCGTTTTTATGTAGGTTTTATAAATTAATTTAAGCTGACGACCGATACAATATTAAAACGAAAAAATATTTTTTGTCCCTCAGGAATTCTTTGCCTAGATGAAAAATATCCTATGTTCTTTTTGGTAAACCTCACCATTTGTATACGTGGTTGTAGCAGATGTGACATGAAAACGTAAAACAAACTTACATTTGATTCTAAAATGCTTAAAGATTATGCCTGATACTACAATTTAAATTATTTCATATAATTTAATCCCATTTAATTTACGAAATGTTTTATTTCGGTGCAGGATTAAGAAAAGTTAGTTTATTCATAAAAGTTTTATTGAAGCTATTGAAGCCCTTTAAAATATTGTGTAGTTACGTTTATGTATACTTGCCAAGGTTTGATTCCAATCCGAGATTTGAATTCTGAGATTTTTCTACAAGGAAATTAATTAATGTGTAATTCTTTCTTAGAATATTTGTTGAAGATAGTCTTCGAAGTGCTAATGTTTTAATGATCGTAATGTCACGTTCTTGTGATAAGTATCATTTACCATGTTAAAATGTTGCAATAAAATGTATTGATAGAAGTTTTAATGATTTAACATACGTAATATATAACAACGGTATCTTGAAATGGTTATACATTATAATAAACATATTTCATATACACATTTTCCTTGATGAATTAAAAGCTCTTAAAAATTAAATGACCGGCTCTAAAACAATAAGACTTCATAGTCTACCTGGATTATTGACAAATAACATTACTTAGTGCATTAGAATATCATAAACAGTTAACAAAAGCCAGTTTTCATTTGTTTAAATAACATTAATCTGTATGGATCACGTACCAACAAACCGTATGCAAAAACCTCGCTAGCAAATTAAAAACCATACGAACACACGCGAACTAATGTATTGGTTCATACTTTTTGCACTTCTTTTGCACGCGTCAAACAAAAGTCAATATGATATTGGAAGTACTAAACCCGTTGACCTTGTTACCGGAATTCTCCGAGCCAAATAAAATTACATTAACCACAATCATCTTTATTGCGTTAATGGTAAATGTCAAAATCGCGCGGCGTGTAGCCCACAGACCCCAACCTACTTTCCATGATTGGTAATTCGATCGCTGAGTACTGAGCAGGGAAAGCGGTGCGAAAGGAAATGAATCGGATGAGTTGGGCGCGTGGGTGACGAATGTCTCGAGAAGGGTACACGGTATCGATTATAAATAATTCGCGTAAGTGAACACGTTGCCATGTAAAGTAGGGGAAAGTTATTTCGCTTCGAGTGCTGGTTGCATTTGCATTGCGATTTGGCGATGTCTTTTTGGTTCTACAAAATCTGTAGGCCAATTCACGTAATTAAATAAGTTCAGTTGCAGTGCAGTTGCAGTTAAGTTTCGATCAAAACAGCCCTTTTTGTATTCTCGTAATTTAGATAACCGCTGTTAGATACGCTCGCGTCAAGTTCGCGTCACGCGAGCGCTTCAGGCCGCGTTTCCACTGACGCGGAGCTGGGCGGAGAGGAGCTTAGCGGTGCACAAATTGACCAATGACTATGCTTGAAATATCCGCTACGCTTCAATGGAAACAGTACGAGCGGGGTGGAGCAGAGCTGAGCGGATATTCATACATCGAGGCGGTGCAGTGCGGAGGACAGCGAGCATTGGGGTACAGAGCGGAGGACAGCGGGGCGGTACGGAGCGGTGCGGAGCGGGGCAAATCCAAAAAAGTCGCAACAGTCAATGCTACTTCATCTGATTCGTTATCTTCGTCTTCAAGTAGAGAAAGATATAAAATGATTGCTTTTTTTCTTTTTAAGGGCCTCTTTTACCGAGGTGTTTAGGTATTAAACGTCATCTCACTCCGCACACCCGGAGCTCGGCGCACAGCGCACACTGACATCAGCCGACGCCATGCCATTTCAAAAATTTCTCATGAACGCTCCCTAGTTCGTAATAGGAATGTACATTGATTATATCTTTTATATTTTAACGTGGTTTATTTATTTAATTGTTCGTGTGAGGTATTTTAAATTGTTCATTATATTGTTTGATAAAATGCTTTATTATTACATTATTAATGTGATATGTTTTAATTAAATTAAATTAAATTGTTACTTTGAGTTTTTATTGTAACGGTTGTTTACTATAGACTTACATAATTAATATACACCGTTTTTTCCATTATACTTGACGCATTCGCGACTACTGTCCGCTACCGGACATAGCCTCACCATTTTTTCCACAGCGCACAGCGTCGGCTATTTGCTATTTTCTGCAATTTATAACCAATAGTGTCCCACAATTTCTCCCAAGTCATCGGTCCATTTGATGGTAAGTCTTACATTGCACTTTCCATCATGTAGTACTTAGTTATTATTATCTATTGAATTTCATTCATATTCTGCATTTCTTCCCACCACAACCTGTCCTGCTCAATCCCGTGTGTTCCGTCACTTCCCGATCGGTCCCGTTCTATCCTTTGTATTTCCAAGCCTTTATATTTTCTCCTATCCCATCAAAAGAAATGTATCAGCTATCTTAGTAATTTTGACTATGCATTTAGAATATCGACACTAAGAGAGGGAAATATCGATTTGAGACAAGTCGGATCAATAACAAAATTTTTCTATATTTTTGCCCAAATTCTGCCTATAAATTTAATTTATTCGAACAAAGACTGTCTCAGATACAGTGGCGAAGGGTTCATACAAGCCGATTCCTAGCAGCACGCCTTATAATTTAAAGGAAATTATTAATTATGAACATTTTTTTAAACAAGTTATATGAAGAAAATAATCAAATAATAAACAATATTAAAATAAATATAAACAATAAACAAATGTTATTCGATATTAATAAACAAAATATTATCGATCAATTAATAACACAACGACAAACGTAAGTACATGCATACGAAACACGCGGCCGCCTAGATCCCGATGACGTCACGTCAGGCTACAAGAACACAGCACGAGTTCCCGTTGCTCTCGCGCGCATTTCCAACGCATTATTTGCCATCTCTGTTACACGTTTGTTGCTCAGAACTGCATGCAAAATTGCTCCTTAAAACCTTTAGCTTTTAAGGTCTAAATTTATTTGTAGAAATACGACGGTATTCGCTTGTGAATATGCCGGTGGGCCTACGGCTTATAAAGTAATTTGCCAGTTCGCGCCTCTTTTATTTCGTGTTTATAATTAGAAAATATTATTTACTACTGTGTTGTTTCAGTGTATATGTATAATGCGGTGTCTATTGTTAGGTTTGTATATAATTAGTGGGTAATTTATGAAATTTTACTGGTTTCGAAGTGCAAACAGATCTATCTATTTAGCAAAACTTTAATGATGAATGAAACTTGATAATGGTCGTATGTATCGTTTTATCTAATGAATTGCATTATTATGAGGTAATTTTAAAAATGCTGCATTTACGTAATTAAAAAACGCACTGGAAATTATATTAAATTTGATAATACATTTAAGTACCAGAGAAAGAACGGCAACTGACAAGTTTTAATTATTTAATAAATATTGTTATGCCGTATTTTTGTTAGCGTTGATTCAAAATAGGACTTACAAACATAACCCACGCCTGCATCCCATGAGGGTTGGCAGAGACGATGGATCTCCAGTTAGCTCTATACTGGCATCGTTTTACTTTCGTCCACTTACATCAATCTCTTCATCTTTTTTTATATATAAGGAACGTTTGAATTTTTTTTGTCTATCAATTTCAAAACAGGCTAATGTTGTCTTTTGCATTGAATCGAAATTTACTTTAAAAACGTTAAAAAAAGCACCTAACGGGCACAGTGCTATTCCGTGCAAGTTTTTTATGAGAATATAGTAAGTACTACTAAGCAAATATGTCGCTAAATATCTTACGTACATAGCGGAGTAAAAATATAAGTATCGGCTTCCCTTTTGAAAAAAGTCACCCTTCGCCACTGCTCAGATATAGATTTATAAAACAATCGGATTAATAATTTAAGACCACAAAATCACGGCCACCATTTAAAATTCTGAATACGAATTAAAATTTTTGAAGTACCTATAGGAAACTAAAAAAAGATTGAATTTTTTGGTATGTATTTCAGTTTTTTATGCCTTGCAATAAAGGCGGAAAACCGACGCGCGCGCTTTTGCACTATTCTTCTGTCAAGTCAGAAATAAACTAGCATCTCCTGGACTGTTTGTTTTATTGTGCTTCCACATTAATATCAATATTATTTTTTTTCTCGAACGTATATAATAACATATGTATAAAGATTTCCCATCTAAATTATTTCTACCAATTCATTCCCGTCCCAAGCGCGGCGCGGCGCTAAAAAAATTGTTCGAAAAAATCAATGTCTTTTCGCCTCGTTATGTCCAATAAAGAAAACTAAGCATGCCATTATTTTAGTAATTATGAGTTTTTGACATTAATACATTGAAGTGGTTATGTATTTTAATACAATATTACGTCCCTTATTACACCCCCATAATATTCTTTTTTCATAATTGTTAGTCGTCATTATTAACACGCTTTTACTAGCTTCGCCTGTGTGTGTAATTCTTAATAACTTCCGAAAAATAGTAAATTTAATATAAATAATATTGTAACAAATATCTTGTAAATAGAAAAAAAGTACTATGTGTATTTGTCATAAGAGCTATTTAAATGCCTACGTGACCAATAAATGATTTGAATTTCAATCTAATAGAATAGTTCTTACATAGGTTCATTGACTCGTTTTTGAAGACGCAATTGTATGATAGTGCTCTCTCTAGATATTAAATACTCTAAGACGTAAAGATTACCTTAAATATTTTCCATACAATGACATTGTAATACTGAATCTATTATATCAATAACTTCAGTTTCATTGAACATGTCATTCATATTTTAAATGTCAATTTTATTAAGTACAGTATATCAAATGAATTCATTTTTACTGTGGCGCATTTACGCTATTGTTTTAATGTATTTCGCAGTGACATTTCGTGAAAAAATCGGCGTGGGTCCGACCTCAATGACGCCTCGGCGTCGACTGACGAGCTGGTTCGAACGTGTGCATTGCTAAAAATTTTAGTTTTTATTTCTTTATAAAAAAAATACACCAATATTTAAAAATGTTTTCTTACAGATCCCTAAAAAATTAAAAAGCCTATCTTTTGATACAATTTTTACATGATTTTGATAGAATCTCGCAGTATAAAACGTGTTTGAAAAAGCGATTTAGACCCATATTTGAGGTGATTTTTGATCGAATTTATTATTATAATTTATGTTTCTGGCTTTACAGTTCCCTCGGTTGTATTCCCAATTTTGCTTAAATGCTTGTTTTTTATGTATAAGTTGTATATCAACGGAGCTACCGATGTTAAAAAAAGGCAAAAATCGGTATAACCCGCCCTTAAGCGACAACATGATGTATGGTCTTTCCGAGAGATTGAGTGTAACTAAGTGCAAAAATGCGCGATTCCAAAAGTATGCTCCACTCCGCTCTGCTCCGCTCACTGACCACTCACCGCTCTTCATCGCTCCTCTCCGCCCAGCTCCGCTCCTCTCCGCCCAGCTCCGCTTCAGTGGAAACACTGACCACTTTTCACCGCTCTTCTCCGCTCCTCTCTGCCCAGCTCCGCGTCAGTGGAAACGCGGCCTTAGCGTATTCTACTGCTGCGCGTTTTATACATGCGTGATTTAGATCGCAACTTGATTGGTATTTATCTATTCATTTGACGTCTCCCATGACAGTTTAGTCAAACCAACGTGCAGCACATGCAGTTTATGCATATCTTACGCGCAGCTAAACAATTACAAGAATACCATTTTGACGTACGTACCATTAAGACGTAAACCTAATCAAAACTGCATCGGAACTTGATCGGCGTGTCAATAAATTGCGTGAATTAGCCTACTGGAGACCATACTGCACGATATAATGAGCATTTTATTCATTGATATAGCATTGACTATACATTGCTTATGTTATGACACTTCAGATTCCGTTAGCTTATACTGTACATAACAGTTCTTGTCTATACGCAGGAATTATGCTCCGTCAGGTTGCCGTTGATGTGTCTTGTCTATACAATGACGCCTCACATGGAGCTTGCATATTATACTTCATAGAACAGCACTCGGCCATAGGTTATAATTATAATATTGTATTACGCCTACAAATGTATATACCATTCGGCTGTATGCATCTATGACCAATTCCGGAAAACACTGGTCCATTGCGCTACATTCTATACATTTTGAGATATTAAATTAGAGCGGACATCACAAACAAATTCTTTGCGCTTGCGCGAAAACAGTGCGCGAGGAAAGATACCATCTAGATTCTAGAACCGACAGAGATAGATTTTTTGCACTGGTACGACAAATTGACTGCATTGTACCTGATGGTAAGCGTAATGCTGTCCAGATGGAGTATCGAATGGCATCAGACAGCGGTCCAATGCCATTCGCTACTATTATTCCGACCTGCCCTGATGCTTCCTTACGGTGGCGAAAGGATTATAGGAAGGAGGAACACGTGCGCCGGCAAACCACTCTACATCTTGATTGTACCGCACAAAACACGAATTTGCGAACCTTTTGGTTCGCGCAGAGATAGTTTCGATTGCGGTATAATGTCTATCAGTTAAAAACATTAAGATTGCGGTATTTGCTCTATATCAATAATTTTGATATTATAGTAGGGAAGATACCGAAAATAACAAGGGTGAAGAAGAAGAGCGGTACACGTACAGCTATTTCTATTCCTGTCTTTATCACTCTCACGCAGTCTCTCTTCCCTCCCGCTCTATTGTTTTCCCACTGTCCTGTGGTAAACATGCAGTGTGTTCAAATTTTACTCGCTGAACCCGCTCTAGTACATCAATGGTTATAAAGCTAACTTGCACGACGCTTCTCGTCAACTAAGATGTATAATTGTAAGAGGAAGCCGCATGGCACGCAGTACACCGGTGTCCGTTACTTTATAGTTATTGGCACATCCGGACCACAAACCGCAACGGACACGCAACGCGCCGGTCTAGCATGCTCTCGCTATTATTTCACATGTTTGTAATGCTTGTGATTGATGGGCTAGAGCTGTGATGTTACGTTTTGAAGTTAATTACGTTTGTGACACAGCTTCTGTGCAGCTGGCATGACTGGAACGATCTCCAAGGATTTGTTTCGGGTCTGGGTGTTTGTGAGACCGAAGTCTCGTAGTTTCTGATACACAAGAATTGTATCTTAGTGGGGTCAGGACTATGTATATCACAGTTGGGTGTGTTTATTTATTGTATGTTCAATGTTGGTGTTTTAGTGTCTTACCATAGTTGCTGTCCATGCTAATCCAAACATTCTACCGCAACTTATTGTCAAAGGAATTGTATAAGACCGACTTATGTTATCTGTACTTTAGGTAATAATTAATTAAACCCTATTTCATTATTTTCGTGTAACAACCAGTAAGCTTTAGTTAACATTATGTTGGGAGCTTTTACCGAGAATACGGCAATCTCAGTTTCCAGTCTAGACGAAGCCCGTGATTACTCCAGCTTTGATGTGTTATTATGAGTAAATAGTTAATTAATATTTGTTGGAATATAATCTGGATGTATGTCTGTATGGAATTAATTAACAGAAATTACTTTAGTGAAATTGTTTTTGATGATAAGATGGGCTTAGCTTAGTGAAATTATTTTGACTTGGAATAAGATGCTTTAAAGTGGTATTACCTACCTTTTTTTAGATGTTTTTGAAATACTTATTAGATTAGTAACATTATTAGTCAAACAACGTTTCGTGAGAGCAGAGAGCGACACACTGAATGAATTTTATTTCAGAACATATTTGACAAATAATCATAGAATAGTTCTCAACACAAAATATGGCATTACTATATTTTGATATAAGAGTAATGAACATGTTTTATTCAATAGGAAATGGCAGTATTTGCTTTGCATCGCAGATGGTATGGCGTATGTACCCATTGACAATAATAAATACACTCAACAATTACATAGTCTTGATATCACATTAAGGTATCAAGTCTTGGGTCGTGTATATCAGAAAGTACTAGACTTTTTGACACAACATGAGCATCAAGTAATAAGTGCGATGTCATACAGAAACAGTTAAGATTGCTAAATATGATTATATATCTATAGCTTCATGGCTTTAGATGATATATCCGTTCTACAAATTAATGGTGCAACGAACATTTTAAATAGGAACCTTTTGGTTCGGACCGAGAGGTGCTGACCATCAAACTGTGACCTTGTAAATCAGCACGCAAAGTTCAGTTTCATAGCCGAATTTTAAATTACTGCTATACGAAGGCTGCTAATAAAACTATTAACAATAACAATAAAACGCATTGCAGTGGATATCTCAATATCACAGATTTTAATTCACCTCGCTCGTAAAATTCGTTCGTTTTATGTTCAAAGTATCGACGTTCAGTTATTGACACAGATATGTAAACTCCGAGATGAAACGAGAAATGTAATGTAAACCGAGAAATGTGTGTTTGCTCTTCTATCCGTTTAGATCATTAAAATGTACTAGGGAGGATACTGCAAAGAAAATTTAATGTGCGTAATGATAAGACCGGACACGATAGCTAGGATCCGTAAGGTTAATTTGGAAATTTTGTTTATGACTGTGGTTTGCAATAATCGGACATTCCATCAATCTGCTTTAGGTAAGCGTCGTGGAGCAAGGCCTCATATGTACATACAGCTAGTATCTATACATATAATAAAAATGTAAATGGTCGATGTCTGTACATGGAAGATATTTGAGAAATTTTAACGCGAGGGGTCTTTATAACAGCAATAGAACCCAAAACAATTTTTTTTAGAATTTTTGTCTGTCTGTCTGTCTGTCTGTCTGTCTGTCTGTCTGTATGTTTGCTTGCGCATCACGCAAAAACTACTGCACCAAATGAGATGCGGTTTTCACAGTTGTATTGCTGCAGCTTCAACTTAAAAACTGGTATATGTGGCATTTGCATACAGGGTGTTTCTTTTTGTTTGCTTGCACATTACTCATAAACTACCGCACCAAATGAGATGCAGTTTTCACAATTACATTGGTGCAGGTCCAACTCAAAAACTGATATATATTTCATTTACATACAGGATGTTTCTTTTTGTTTGCTTGCACATTACTCAAAAACTACCATACGAAATGAGATGCAGTTTTCACAGTAATATTGGTGCACGTCCAATTTGAAAACTGGTATATATTTTATTTATAGACAGGGTGTTGCTTTTTATTTACTTGCGCATAACGCAAAAACTACAAGACGAAATGAGATGCGGTTTCACAGTTATATAGGTACAAGTCCAACTTAAAAACTGGTATGTCTTATTTACATACAGGTGTTTCTTTTTGTTTGCTTGCACATTACTCAAAAACTACCATACGAAATGAGATGCAGTTTTCACAGTAATATTGGTGCACGTCCAATTTGAAAACTGGTATATATTTTATTTATAGACAGGGTGTTGCTTTTTATTTACTTGCGCATAACGCAAAAACTACAAGACGAAATGAGATGCGGTTTCACAGTTATATAGGTACGAGTCCAACTTAAAAACTGGTATGTCTTATTTACATACAGGATGTTTCTTTGTATTATGGAAGATAAATGAGTAAAAGTAATATTCCCCATATTAACACTGGAATCCGATATATTGTTACTTTTTATACTCAAAGGGATGCGATGGGCGTCGATTATATACCTTGAGTGAGAATGAGATAGAACGGGCGGGATATAACGGGACGGGACGGTACGGGATGAGAAATACCAAATAATCTATACATGTATATTTTTTTAAACAAAGTTATTCACGCAGACGAAGTTAGCGGGCAGAAGCTAGTATAAAGCTAAAGAGGTTGTGTGTTTGAATGCGCTAATCTCAAAAACTACTAGTTTGTATTGAAAATTTATTTCGGTGTTGCATAGACCATCTATCGAGAATGGCTATAGGCTACATAATATCGAACTGTGATCAATAGGAGCGGAGCAGCAATGAAAAATGTTGCAAAACGAGGAATATTTATTCCTTTTGAGAGCATCCCCATCAAAAAGGATCTGGACTCGGGCGAAGTTGGCCCGGGCCGCTATCGTAATATAGCAATGAATCCCATGTACGTCCCATTGCAGGGCACGGGCCTCGACAATCGAGGGTACGATTAGACCATGGGGCCGAATCTGCCTCGTTTTGGAGGCACCCGTGCCCAACATTGAAGCTTACATGGAGTGATGCCATGATCAAACCAAATAAGGCAACGTTGCATTTTGTAAATGAATTGAACGCATGGCCGCCAAACCGCGACTAATTGAACACCGTGCATTGGATTTTCATATATTTTTATCGTCTTAATTTACTGGCGGTGGTGCAGTTATATCCGTTAATCATTTGAGTGTAGATTTTTGCTGGTTATTTCACAGATTTTTGTAGATTTTATAAATAATGTTTTGAATGTCCAAGACAGCTATTTCATTGGCCAATCATGGCCAAATAAATACAACAAATTCAAGCCAAAAAAAACAAAATTCAGACAAGTTATACAATGGAAACAAATTATGCTGTAAGTTCAAACCGCGACAAATAAATATTACTTATGAATTATTGTCAAGACAAATATTAGACAGAGAAGAAGTAACAAAACACACATTTTCACCTTTATAATATTAGTAGGATTACACAAAGTTTTTCTCAAACTGTGAATTTTGTTTATTCTATTTTCATTCGAAAGACAAAGTTGCAACGCAGTAATGTATTCACTTGAAGAGAAACTTGGTATCGTCGGATCTTATTACTTTAAGTTGCATTTCTTTTCGTTCTTGCAAGTAAGACGTGAGCAACAAAGTTTTCCGAGTCGCTGTATCTTTAACGAACTTACTAGAACAGAATAAAAAAAAACAAGGCCCTGGGAGTGAGGCTTGATGGGAAAAGAAAGGTTTAGATAAGTGCTTAATTTTCTTGATTATATTTTATTTATTTAACACTTTGTACATATTAATGGTACAGGCGGACTTAATGCCTAAGGGCATTTTCTCCCAGTCAACCTTAAGGTGGTGTAGAGAGACAGAAGCAGGTGTTAATAATAAATGAAACAAAAAAAAAATACAACACAAAATATAAAGGATAACAAAATATAAATAGGGAAGAGCTAAAATTATTACTTACAAATACTACATAAATAATTATGTACGTAAATAAATACTTTAAAATATATACATAAACAACTACATATATAAATAAATATCTACATCAAGGAGGAGAGTCTGCTACTTCGGAGAGGAGTAATTGCCGAACCTTCGTTTTGAATGCCACCCGTGTTGTGCACGACCTGACTTCGAGTGGGAGTGCGTTCCAGAGAAGAATGGATTGGATAGCAAAAGAAGAGTGAAGGAAGTCAGAGCTATGAGGAGGACACTTTAGAAGGAGATTGCTAGACGAGCGCAGATTTCTAGGATGAGTATCCCTAAGGTAAATGAAGTCAGAAGACAGATAAGAAGGTGGGGTCGGAGACTTAAGAATAGAAAAGAGGGTCGTGAGAGCACGCAACGAGCGGCGCTGGCGGATGGGGAGCCATTTTAGCTGCGAACGGTAAGAAGAGATGTGGTCAAACTTGCGAAGATTAAAAACGAATCGAATGCAGTTATTTAGAAGACGGTCAAGTTTATTGAGTAAATCTGCATTCAGATCAAAATAGCACACATCACCATAGTCGATAACCGGGAGGATTAAGGTTTGCACAAGCAAAGTCTTGGTTTTGAACGGGAGGAAATTCTTCAGGCGATACAGAGAACGAAGAGTGCCGATAACTCTCTGACTAACGGAGGTCACCTGAGGTTGCCAGCTCAGGGTGGCGTCGATTTGTAGCCCGAGGTCCTTAACATTTGAACTCCAGGGTATGACAGAGCCATCAAAAATAACAGGTGGGATATTTAAAAAATTCAGCTTGCTAATCATCCTCGGACTGCCGATGATTATGGCTTGGCATTTCATAGGGTTAACAGAGAGGCCAAAACTGTCTGACCAAAGTTTAATATGATCTAAATCCCTATTAACCCTATGCACAGCAGTGGACACACAGTCGACGCCAGCCCGAGAATATAACTGCAAGTCATCAGCATACAGATGATACGCACATTGAAGGTTAAGAGTTATTAGATTTATGAAGATAGAAAATAATAATGGGGAAAGTATACCGCCTTGAGGGACACCAGACTCGATATTGCACCAGTTAGAAACGGAGTCGTTTATACGCACCGACTGCTGGCGTCCCTGAAGATAGGAAGAGAACCAATCCAGTCCCACAGGAGAGATCGAAAGATGGGAGAGGATAGCTAAAAGGATGTCGTGACTGACGGTATTGAAGGCGTTTGAAAAATCGACCAAAGCCAGTACAGTGACTTCGCCGTTTTCCATGCCTGACCTTATATCGCCAGTCACTTTGAGGAGCGCGGAGATGGTGCTGTGACCTGGCCTGAACCCGGATTGAAATGGGCACAACAAGTTGTTCACATGAATGTGCTTGAAAAGTTGCTTGTGTGCACAGGCCTCCAGCACCTTGGAAAGGAAAGGGAGAAAGGAAATAGGCCGGAAGTGATTGACTAGAGAGGGATTAGGGATTTTGGGTAGGGGAATAACAATGGCTTTTCTCCATAGAGCCGGAAAAACGCCATTGCTTAGGGAAAAATTCACAATATGGGAGATGGGTGTAAGAATATGGTATTATATCTTAGACCCGACAACGGTAAGGGCCCGAATGCTAGGAATCTTCTAGTAAAAGGGGGGGAGGTAATTGTACTTGAGTCTGGCAATCCCAAGAGTCATACAGAATAATTATTCGTGTAATTTGTCGCTCTAAAGATATGTTTGTTTGAGGTAAAGTATTCGTTTAGAAAATCTGCTATTGTGACCCACACAAGTGTGGGTTCATTCCGTGTATATCCGGATTCCGAATACAATCAGGCCGGCATAATTGCGTCGACCGACGAGATATACCCATCTCGCTTCGACAATATCTGCACTGCATTAGCAACGCACGCATTGTACTCTCCTCTTGGAGTCTATCGCCTGTAGTACTTCTAATCTCCGCTGTAGCTAACACGAGATCTACAGACCGTCACAAAGACGCTGGCAGGATGCTGCATCTCATTAGACGACGGGAAGCGTAGGGTCGCGCGGCGCAAAAACTAACGCCCAGCGGTGTCGATGCCCTCAAGAGCACTGTTATGACGCCGTGTTGTTGGTGTTGTCGATGTCGATACGGATTCGGATTATGTTTTATTACTGTGTGTTTATATTCTGCTGTGGACTTCTGTGGATGAAGAGGGAGAGAGAAAGAGAGAGGGAGATGTATGTATGTATAAATTTTAATAACTATGTATTTGTTTGTTATGGTTTAGGGCTTTAATTAGACTATCGATGATGTCAGGGATACAGTAGGTGCGTAGGGTACTTTTTTATATTCAGCACAAGTCATGTTCCCGAGCCTTTTGACAGCTTTTGTAGCGCAGTTGGTTAGACAGACGTTGAAACAAGAGGCCGTAGAGGCTCAAACCTCGTCCCAAGACAAGTGTTTGTACGCAAATATTTGTTTTGGAGTGGGTGTTTGTGAGACTAAAAAATGTCTCGCAGTTTCAAAAACCCCACTACTGGAGACTCTTATCTTGGTGGCGGTCTGGCCTGTGTGCATTTCTTTTAATATACCTTTTATCTTTTTTAAACATAGTTTATTGTTGGTTTATCGATATCGCTACCGCCCGGCCCGCGGCGCGCGGCGCGTGACGGCGCAAATCACGAACGGAACGCACTGTATCTAGGCACGGGCGAGCGGGTACGAGGCCGATTGCTTGTTGCTACCTGACCACGCTGCTGTAGGGCTAGGTTCGATTCTCTATAAAAAATGGGCTATTGCTGAGGTGGCACGGTATGTAATGTAACCAACATTACAACTGAAGGTATGGTGCATTGTAAATACAGTGTTCGTCGGCGAGCAAGGTTTTATGTCGCCTGTCGACACAATTATGCCGGCCTCATGAAATTATGGATGCTTAACATGGTCGTCACTTTATCGTCGGCGTAAGTAAATAAATAAAAAAACCAGACACTACAATCGGATAGTCTTATGTAGAACGTGTTTCATTAAAATCTAGACGAATAAATTAGTTTATAACAGTAATTTATATTATAAATAATCTTAGTAGGAAACTTGAGACATCCGCAACTGTCGTCCTATTAACTTTTATGTTCTTGTCCGTTTTGGACGACTTTTTTAAGACTCATAAATCTTACTAAAAGTCTTTAATAATACCGTAACCTTCAACCATATAAACAAAATATCGCTTAATGACTAATCGAATTCGGAAACGATAGTCTGCAGCCTTGGTTTTTGCACGATGTTTATATTATCTAGATGTTTGCGATCAAACATTTATTTAAAACTTTTGGAGACACTCAAATCTGTACATTTCTGAGCACCACGGATTAAGTTATATTAGATCTATTACGAATGGTAGAATGAAATAAAACATGTTGATCCCCTAAATTCTAATCTAAAAACCTGAGAATTGAAGAGGCATTGAAATATCAGGTCTAGTTGCATTAAGTCCATAACTCTAAGTATGAAATTTTCAATCCCATACATTTGGCATCTCAAATGTTTGGAGATGACATTGTCAAAATTAAAGCTATCGATATACTTTGAAATAAAAATAAATTCGATATACTTTGTTTATGCAACACGGGCCTACGTCACCTAATTAAAACTTGTTTACTTCCGTTAACAAATAAAGAACTTATTGTTGCATCTACATTGTAATATCGCAGTCGTTACAATAACGCTACGAAACCGTTGCCTTTTTTTGCGATGAATGGCGAGACGAGCATGCCATTCGTTTGATGGTAAGCAATATGACCGCTCATGGACGGTAGAAAACCAAACAACACCATGAATTACAAAGCAATGCCTGGCATGCCACTACGCTCGCCATCCTGACACATAAGATGTTAAGTCTCATTATGTCCAGTAGTTACTCTGGGTACAATGTCCTGCAAACCGGAACACAACAGTGCATTTACACTGCTGTTTGGCTGGAGAAATAGACTTTGCGGTGGTACCTACCCAGGCGGCCTCTCACATATGTGGAACTACCAGCCGTAATTTAAGTAGATGTCGCATGTATACATATATACAGTTCACGTGTTTATAGGAAGCTTATTTTGCTTACTTCAACGATGTTCCGTTTATTCCCGCTCCATCGTTTATTGACATTTCTTTATACGATTACGATGCGATTGTCAGGTTCTTCGAAACATACATTTTAAATCGGTTTGGCGCGAATGTATGGAAAAGCATGTCAGTTTTTTGCTATCAACTAGGACATCACAAGAATTTCATCGCTAAACTTTTTAGATTCACATACATACACAAACTCACGCCTTTTCCCAGAAGGAGTGGGCCGAGGTGCAACTGGACATCCTCGTTTTGTCTTTTGTGTTACGTCCCACCATATGATAGGGAGCAAACCTATCGTCATATCGGGCTCGAAATCCTGTCTCCGGGCTCATAATTAATTAATAGAAAAATCCAACATCACTTTTCCCGACCCGTGTTTCGAACCCGAGACCTCAGCGTTGTAATCGTGCCGTAGTACAATCGTCATCGAGGCAGTATTTAGATTCATGTCTGGAGGAAACATCGGAATAAAAAACAAAAACTGGAAAGTGCAGCCTTTTCGTTGGAAGCAAAGATGTGCACGATGCAATCGCACAAAAGATTCGTTCCCATGCACACTCCTTTGTGCTCCCCCACCGCCGAATTATGGGAGAGTGCCCTGGAACACTCCCTTTGTTGCTCTTTTGTGCACATTTCAATGGACTTTTTTCGGCCCCGAAGGTCAATGCACTCGATCACCAATTCAATGTGTAGCTGTCATGTTTATGTCATCTAAATGGCTTGGGTCCTGAAAACTGTAAATCTGTTGAAAATCTGTCAGAATTTGAGAAAATTAGTATAGAACCATATGGGAGGATCTCAGATGGTACATGACTCTTATTTGAGCGGACTTAGGTACTAGGAGAAGACCTTGGCGACCTCAGAAAAGTTACAGGAAGTCGATGGATGTAAGCCGCTTACAGCAGGTCAATGTTGAAATTAATTGTTCAAAGAGGATGTCTATGGAACTTGGTCTTACAATTTATCAGTAAACTATATGACATAACCAAATGAAAACAGCTAAAAAAAATGAAAATGCTGAAGTATACTATTCTTGCAATTGTTTTATAAGTCAGACATCTGATGATTTTAACTGCATATACCGTTGAAGGTTGAACATATTCCAATTATTTTTATCTCTCTTTTATTTTTCTCTTGAGCCTCAGGAAGTCAATTTCTGGACATAGGTCCAAGATCTCCACCGTGACCTGTTGGAAGCGGCCTGCATCCAGCTACTTTCTGCAATCTTAACATATAACCTTTTTATATTTTTCCAGCTTAAAGGCGCTCAGCGAGCTATGGAGCGCGTTATGCTCGGAGTCTCTCTGAATCCGTAACGATATTATCCGACAGAGAACCATAGTCATAGATATAGCACATAGGATAAGCAAGCTGAAGTGGCAGTGGGTTGGCCACATCTGTCGTAGAACCGACAACCGCTAGAGTAAACGTGTTCTTGAGTGTAGACCGCGCCGTGGCAAGCGTCGTGTAGGACGCCCTCCAGCTAGATGGAGTGACGATTTGCGAAAGGTCGTTGGCAGATGTTGGATGCGACAAGCCGAAGTCAGGGTAAAATGGCGAAATTTTGAGGAGGCCTATATACAGCAGTGGAAAACAGTATAGGCTAATGATGATGATGATGATATTTTCCCAACCCTAAGCTTTAAAATAACTCGAAGTCTTATCGCTAGGACAACTGTCCTCTGTTCCCGTTACGTCAACAGATAAGTGTCTTTGAGACGTACAGATGAATTGGACTAATTGATGCAGTTGTCAGTTGTTTTGAGGTCAGCGTTGTTGATACGAGCGGGTCGAGGCCGTCGGCCATGGCGACTTGAGCTTAATTGTTGCAAGGAAATATTTTACGTCGCGAATTCAGTGGTATTATGATGTGTTAATCAATTTTTTGTCTGATTGTGGTAGATTGTGAGTTGTGGTGTTGGTTTTAGGCCCAGGTGGGGAAATTTGGTTTTATTATATGTTTTGAAAAATGACATATGAAAGTCTACGATATGGCTATAGATCATTTAGATTTTAAGATGTACTTGGGACGGAAATCACGGCTGTTTTTGCAGGTACCACTGTAGGTAGCTCTACCTATACACTACAAGAAATGGCGTGTGTTTATATTTGGGTATCAATCGAATCGAAACCCCTCTCAATCGAACTCTCGATTGTAGGGGAGTCCCGTGTTAAACAATCGGCGGTTGTGTGCTAATACATTACAGTACAGATCGTAGAGTAAGTGGTCAATGTTCAAAAATAAAAACTATCCCGAGGCTAAATGAATATTTGGTAATGATAAATTAATAATACTTGGTGTAGAGACTTCTGATGCGACCTTTTAAATGGTTACAAAAAAGTAATCATGTCCCAGAGTTTTTGTATATTATAGCTCTCAATGGCTTATTAGGTGTGTTTAAAATATATAGAGTATCATCTGGCGGGAGATAGTTATCTTCTTGCTTTCATAAGATTTTCAATGTTTTTAGTAAAGTTTTTGTTTATTAGAATGTAAGTAGTTTGGATAAAGTCAATTTTACATTTATAAATAAATAAATTGCTCGTTACCATATGTAAAGGCTGAACCCTAAATACCATAACAACGCCAATATCTATCCATATAATATTCTACAAGCATTTTTTGGTCATCACAGCTTGTAAGAATCATTAGGCGTGCTCGTAACATGTGACGTCACATCTCGGTCTAGTGGTTGGCACAGAGTCAAATGGATGTCGACGCACTCCCGAGTGGGTGTGTTTGGGTTCACATAAGGTTATGTTTGTTACCTTATGTATCTATTTATTTTTATTTTATTTATTTAAGGACCTCCAACGAAGGATACACGGCATTATATAATAAACACAATGGTGTAGCATTATTCTAGTTTACATTGTGATGTGGTCTTCAATTACAGGAGACCACATCATGCAAATTTAATAATTTATACAGCAAAAAATGATAATAATAATATAATAATTTAGACAATGAAATAAATTAATAGATAGACAATAGTTTATAGTAATATAATAACAGGGAAAGAAAACATATGGAGGAAACCGTCACAATGTAGAGATTTATAGGATTTCTATGGTATGAAACCTATCAAGTGTGATTTACTATAGCCTAAGTCCTCTCAATCATAGGGGGGCTCGTGCCCTCCAAAATAACGTAGTATAAGGGCTAAATTATTATTAATGTAACAACACAGTATTCTACAGTTAAGTGCAAGTCTACAATCGGATTCGGATTTGAGACGGTTCAGGCCGAAATCCTCAACGCTTGGTGTAATTGTTAAGAAAACAGTTTAATACACTTTTATCTTGGTGCAGCATAATCCAAGTATTGTTTTTTTTCGTAATGCATGTTGAATTAAATGCCATCCCATTTTTACCAAAAACACGTGAACTAAAAGAAATAAAATCTGTCTATAATTTAAGTTGAACGATAAAATCTAAATCCTTTCAGCGTATTTGGTGTAGCAAACAATATGCATTGTGATGATGTAATATTAGTGCGTTGGTCCCTGGTTGTGACGTCACGGTTCTTGACAACATCTTGCAGTTGGCACCGTGTCAAATGCATGTCGACGCTCCGACGAGAGGGTGTGTTTGGGTTCACACGTAGTTGTAGTAGCAATTAATCGCAGGGTTGTTTTATGTACTTGGAATGAATGAATGGTATGTATTTAGTTTTTCTAGTTTTGGTTTATATTAATAGTGATAAGAAATTCGTATGCGCTTGGTTAATATAAATGTCAACGATGATGGGATACCCGTCACTGTGACCATGTTATGTCTTTCGCGTTTCTGTTTCAGCCATATCGAAGATAAAAATTCTTGTAAAATTTCTATATTTTCGTCCATTCCATTATCAACAGCCCATTATTTACCATGCACATAAAAAACAGTTTTAATTTGATAATCAGTTCTTTTTGCCGTTGCTCATATTTAGGCATATGCCTTACCATCAAGCGATCTCTTCTAACTGTCGCAAAAAACTTAAGATTTTTATCTCGACGAAAAGTTTTCGAGTTAAATTTGGAAAGCTGTTCCATTCCTTGTGTGCTCGTGACGTGACGTCACAGCAGTTTCGGCTGTTGGCACCTTGTCAAAGGCGGTTGACATTCGGTCGAGAGTGGTTCTGACTTCATTATAGTAGGCTGTGAGCTATCAATCTCGCTATGAAGTATAAGGACAAGTTATATAAAGATATATTATATTGACTACATAGGTCCGACAGCGACTGGATCGATAAAGCAGTAGCCCGAGCTCTGTAGCATACCTTGGGAGAGTCCTATGTTCAGCAGTGGATAGGCTGATAATGATGATGATGATAAGTCCGACATATGAGCAAACGGCTCACCTGATGGTAAGTGGCTGTCGCCCATGAACATGTACCACAGTAGGTTAGAAAAAGCGTTGCCGGTTTCTTAAAATGAAAAATAAAAGGAAAACGACGGGAGAAGGAAAGGACGCTGGGCTTCCAGCAACCTCGTTTAAAGCCAACGTCTATAAACAATGCTGCTGCAAAACAATGATTTTTAGAATTTTTGTCTGTTTGTCGGTTTATCTGTGTGTCTGTGCGGTTATGTTCGATGAAGTCAGAAACGACATAACGGATTTCAATGAAGTTAGATAGCCGACACCCTGGATAAACACTTATGCTAATTTTATCCCGATAAATTATTGTCCCGTGGGATGAGGAAGAAATTCCTGTATATTTGTTACTTTTTATACTCAAAGGGTTGGAATGGGACTGGATTACATGCCTTGAGTGAAAATGAGATGGGACGGGCGAGATATAACGGTACGGGATGGGAAATTCCAAATAAAGTTAATTTCAAATAAAGTAAATTACGCAGACGAAGTTTGCAGGCAGAACCTAGTCTTATCTTATCTATATTTCTTACAACAATAGTCTTTAAAAATTTAAAACACAAATCGCTCCGCGTCTTACTAGAGTAAAGGTCCTAGCATATAATAAGAGCATAACCAATAACAGCAAATTATATTATATTCCACAAACAGTTTTTATGATATAGAATTCTAAGTGCGAAGCATAGCGCACGTGACGCGAATGTCTTGCATAAGGCGCGTGGTACCTTTGTGCGCCCATCTGCGCTCCCGGTCGCTAAATTGGCGTATAAATGATCTTGGAGTATAATAGAGATGTGTCCGGCCTGGTTATGTACCGTCTTCATATTTGTCTGTAAGGCAGGCAGTAACATTTCAATGCAACTGCCGGTAAATGTAATCAATGTGGGATCGTCATCTCGTGCTAGTCACAATTGAGTTGTTCTGTTAGTGTACGTATTTACACAGGATGAACTCGAAACGGGATAAACTTACAAGGAACACTGTATCAGCGCATATACGTCACACTGCAGGCACGGGCCTCCACTACAATTGAAAGTACGATTTAGAGGGGTCAGACCATATAGTCCACCACGCTGGCCTGGTGCGGTTCGACGGATTTAATATACCGTAGAAATTCTTTAAAATCACCACGGTATGCAGGTTTCCTCGTGACGTTTTCCTTCACCGTGGAACACTGACTGATTTTCAATTGTTTTCGGTGGCTTTCCAGGCGTGAACGAATAGGCTATCTCTCTCTCCCTCTCTCTTCGGCCACAGGAAGTCCACTGCCGAACATAGGCCTCCCCCATGGGTAGCCAGATAGACCTGTTGGAAGCGGCCTATAGGCTATCACCAATAAAATATTAAGGGTATCAGCCCATAATCCCACTGCTTAGCAAATAGCAAGACACTTCTTTAAAACCAAAAGTTCGGTAGAGGGGCCTTAGAATAATAGGTGTAATAAACATATACATAAACTCACGCCTTTTTCCCAGAAGGGGTAGGCTGAGATGCTACCAGGACACCCACATCCCGCCTTGTATGTTCCGTCCCACGATGTAATATGGGGTGAGCCTATCGCCATATCGGGAACAAATGACTGAGGGCTGATAATGAATAGAAAAATCTAATATCACTATGCTATGCACGACCCGGGATTCGAACCCGATACCTCATCTTTGTAATCGTACCGTAGTACAACTACGCCACCGAGGCAGGTGTAATAATAAGACTAATTTAACCTCCATTATTAATAACTTGAAGATTACAGTTAAATCGCACTGCAATTTAAATTAAACATCGCCGATGAGTTATTGGCGAAACAATAAATCGTTTCGCTATCGTCATCGCTTCGTTAGTTTCGGATGTGTTACATCGATAATACACGACGCAGATTTATGTCGGCGCGGATCGCTCGCACTGTTTTGCCGCGACAGAAAACACGGTAGAATTTCGTGTTTTCGAAACACGTGAGAAGAGAGATTTATGGTAAAGTGATTTTCGAGAAGTATATGGATTTTTGCTGATGAACAACATATTCAATAGCTCCGGAACTTGTGAGCGAGCGTTTTCGTTGTAAAGGACGTGAGTCTGATTGTAAGTGTATTGTTATTCAGATTATTGAAACAATTTTGCCGGCCTGTTCGAAATTAAATAAATAAATGAATACCTACACCCAACAGTCACATACATAGTCCTAACCCCATAATAAGATCGAGTCTTGTGTCGTGGGTATCAGGAGCTACGACATACTTCTTCGGTCTCACAAACACCCAGACCCGAAACAAATGATTGTGGTTCTGAAAAAAATATTCCGACGAATTGAGAACTCCCTCCTTTTTTGAAGTCAGTTATAAAATTGATAACATAGATTTGATGGTATAAATAATGTGATTTTATTTGTTGCAGGTAATTTGACAATGAATAACTCTCAGTCTGAGGCATAGATAATACACTGGTCTGAGGAGTCAAGTCGTATTGTGGCACAGTGTTGTGGTGAGTTAACTTTACGTCATGAGTTTTCAATCTGTCATAAGTATGACTAACTGCGCCTTGAAGGCAGTTAGTAAAATATATGTTCCGGAGGCTAGAGTGAAAATTGAAGGATTTATTTAGGCCATTTGAATAATATTGCTAGATCAAACCTATTTTCCCAAATACAAAACTCAAAATAACAGCCATCAGAACCTTTATTTTTATTATCATAACAAATAATGTAATAACACTACTATAATAAACTATAAAGAAACAGCGTACATGTCAGCAGTGATGGATTGCATAACGAACGGTGCCTATAAACAGTTAAAGTCGCGCGGCGTCGGCGCGGCTCGCGTAGCGGTACCCCGACCCTTTACTTAGCCGCAAAACTGGAGCGCTGCGCGGATATGCCGGCATTATTGTGGGGATATGAAAGAGTATCTGTTGCCATTCGGTTCTTACTCGAAAATGTGATAACAATTTATAATTCACCTAATGGTAAGAGCAGTGCAGATAGATAGAGTATTCATCATCATCATCAGCCCTTCTGCGTCCACTGCTGGACATAGGCCTCTCCCATAGCGTATTCGCCGACGTGAAACAGCTATTCCTTAGGTTGAAACAATTATGACAGCTTGATTCTATCCGGATCTAGGTAGAGATATATTGCGACTGCAACACTATGATAGGTTTTTTATGAAAAGCAGTAAGACTTTTAATAATAAAATAAAACATTTATTTATCTCATAAACATTAGCCTCGAGAATTGAAACCGCGACCTCTCGTATCACAGCCTGCGTCTTAATCAACTGCGCCATTGTAGCTACTGAAAGTATTTTGATTAAAATATCGGTTTAATTAAAGTAAACATGCCATACTTTAACCCACAGTAACAATTACGTGAGGTTTTCGTAACGAGAGCGGTTCGGACGTTAACCATAAATAAATTATGACCAAATGAAAACTAACTGTTGCCAACTGAATCGTCGGAGAATGTTTATTGCCACGCATTAAATACACTTCTAGTATTGTTCTGTTTGTATTTTTATTCCATTAGTTCCACAAACAATTACGGCTTTGTTCATAGACAGATTTAAAACCTATTTTAGTTATCGATTTTTTTTGTATTCTTCGCTCAAACTGAATTCTAAAGTCGTTGGAAAAGGACAAAACATTCGATAACTAAAATAGGTTTTCAATCCGTCTATGATTAAGGCCGTAATTGTTTGTGGAACTCATGGAATAACGCATATTATATCAGGGTTCTTGGACAGAATTGCTTAAGGCAAGATCATTTGTTCAAACTGGCTCGGTAAATATTTTCTTACAGGTCCGGAAAATAGCTCACGTTTTGTAAGTGACTACCGCCATCCATGAACATCTACGATATTTGGGACGTAGATGTGTTGCGGCTTCTTAAAATGGAAGGGGAAGTTGAAGGGAAATGGTCAGAGGAGAAAAAGAGTCACGCAAACATTTATCTCAGTGCGGGGATTGAACCCCAATCTCTTGTTTTGCAGCCGACTTTCAACCAAACTGCGCCAAGTATTGCCAAGGGTTATCCAAATGCGAATGGTAATGGTACTAGCCCATCACCACGGATTTCCAATTGCATAAAACAATCATTCCGATTTCACGTGCAAAAACCACGCCGCGCCACAAGGGCGTTCATTGCGTTTTTACATACGCGGTTGCGTTTGTTTTCGCTTCCCGTTGCCTCAGTGGATGTTGCGACATGGCGGGGCATCGGCAGTGTTTATACCTCGTGTGATACGGTTCGATGAGCGCGGAATTATTGCGAAACGATTTTTTTTGCACGAAGAAATTGTGAGTGACCTTGGTTTTCAGTCTTCTGAAAAGCACGTTTTATTTTTTTCAGTACTATTTTAGGGAAAATAATTTGTAGGATTCATAAAATTTTATACATTTATTATCATTTGTATTCAGTCACTTTTTTACTGAGAGGCACGAGCAGGAAACTAGTGATGGGTTTTTCAAAACCATTTTACAATAGTGTTTATAACAGTTGCAGCAGAATAATTTAATTCAGAGCAATTTATGAAATCATTCACAAATTACAATTTATGTATGGCTGCTGTGACGATTACATTTTACATACATACATTTCTAGTCATACATTGCAATAAAAAAGCCTATCCGATTGCACAAGAGGAAGGAAGCTTTTCAATTGCGACAATCGAACTGAAATGAGAAAGGAAATTGAACGCAAGTTTATGACTGGGTATATACTTTATCTATCTATCTATATCAGCCCATATACGTCCCACTGCAGGGCACGGGCCTACTCTACAATCGAGAGAATCGATTGAGAGTGGTTAGGCCATTTAGTCCACCACGCTGGCCTAGTGCGGGTTGGCAGACTTACATACCATAGAAATTCTTTAAAATCGCTACGGTATGCAGGTTTCCTCACGATGTTTTCCTTCACCGTTAAATATACTTTATACATAGTTGGAATAGCAATAATATGTAACATGTATTAATGATATTGTAATATGTCCGGCTTTTAAGGAATGCTCTACCATCAAACTTATCCGCTAAAATAGTGTGTCATGTGCATTTTTTATTTCTGCAGACCACAAAAAATAATTGATGTCAATAGTATATACGCTACATTGAAGGGGGCAGATATACTTATTTTTATTATGGCTCGGCTCGATTGCATTGCACATGATGTTACGTTTTAACCGATTTGAAAAAGGAGATTTTTTATTATTTTTAGGTATGCTCACGATTTCCTGCAGCGTTTTTTGGCTGAAGAGCGATAGAGAATATGAATCCATAGACATAATGTTATACCCTGCCTATCATTTGACAATGAAAACAATTTAAAGTCCACATTCCACGCAGCATGTTATAAAACATTTGTGTTCACAATACAGATCGTATAAAGAAATCAATTGTGTACTATTTGTAATTAAAACTAATCTTGTATGTACGCGGTTCGATGTCGGGTGCGTTCCGTTTGCGTCCCTTTTAGGAATAAATAGGTTTGAACCTATTCAAGATCTATAAATATGAACGATATTTATCGGTTCTTCTTTTAAAGAAAGAAATAATCAAAATAACGTTCAATCCATCCGAAGGTTGCCAGAAAAAAATCTCTCAATGCATTATAACCGCCCATTGTACTATTTTAAGTTTTTTTTGTTATATTTTATCACTATGTAATTTGAGATGTACAATTAAGAGTATCAACAAAAAAATAATGAATATTATTATAGATGACGCTTGATTGAAGTATGGGTGAATATGCTGACGTTTGCCGTAAGATTTTAATGTGATTAAATTAGTTTATTGACGAAATGAATACATTACCGGTAGTAGGGTATTCTTAACGGCCCAGATAGCCAACATCTAATATTAATTGTAAAACTGCGATAGTAATTTTCGTCTCTGTTATGAGCTAACCAGCAGTATTGTACTATAGACTAGAATACAATTATCATAAGGTGCCAGTGCAAAAATGTTTTAAGGCAAATCTGTATATTATGTTTTTAATGGTCATCAACTCTTACTAGCACTAATGGGATATTATGTAGTCTGTTATTTTCTGACTATATCAACATGGTTTATCTGTAACATTATAAAACAAAACGCGCACCACACACACACAGTGGAACGAATTGTTAGTAAAGTGCGGAACACACCGCCGCGTCTTTTGTTACACCGCATCTGTTCCAATAATTACGTAACGCGACGCCTCGCGGTGCAGACGGCGCGCGACGGTGTGACTGTGAGACTGTGTGCGTGTTCGCGTGCTTTTAGTGGGCGGAATTAGATGTTTTTGACGAGGGCTATTTTATATTGCTAAGGGAGTTGGTACCTATAGGAATTTTGGTGGATTTTTATGGGCTTGTTGCGAGTTAGTTTAAACTTTTGCTATGATTTTTCTTTGGTTTAGTGATGGAAATCTAGATATTATAATTTATGTTATGTCAAAGATGCTAAGAATCGTCTCATTTGAACGAATCATGACTATTTTATGACCCATATATTGTCTGATGCGGTTCCAGTATACGCATTTTTAACAATATTTGTTACCGGACATTTTCCACGTAATTTTTACTCTCCATAGTCCCACAGGAACCGTGCAATTCAGTGATAAAATGCAGCCTATTTCCAATCCATAAACAACCCAAAAACACGCCGATTAGTTGCCTCTAAAATCGTGATTAAGTATAGAGCAATAATGTAAAAAAATCGAACGGGGTCTTGCCCCCTGGGTTCTGTCCCTAAATCCGGCCCAGTTACAAACTGTTTTGTTACTGATACGCATCCCGAGCAACTGCGACGTGTGTGGAATACCGGGAATAAGAGTTTTATATTGTACGATGCGGAATACTGTACTGCATCAGCGATAATCTTCCACTACTCAGAATGGGATTGTTCTAAAATCCAGAGTTACATTGAAGGGTTCTCAAATTATGGAAAAAAAATGTGTAGTTTACCATTATTTATTAAAACACATTATAGAATTAGTTAGTAAAAATAATTTTAATAATTTTACGAGTAGTATGTTAGTTTAGGTTTACATTAACGAAAAATCCCTCTTAGTTTGAGAAACATAAGTTACGTATCTAACTTTTAGTGAGGTATCTATGTAGGTATTGAAAACTTTAAAAAAATCTCGCAATTGAAATTAAAGACGACAAACGACTTGCATCTATGTGTGGGATCAGGACAGCGCGTGACTGTTATGCATTAATTACAGCAATACCAAATGTCGGAACTAGCATACGATTAATCGTGTGCCGTGTCGTATGCTTTAAACGGATCTGTTTGTACAGTACAGCTAGTGCACGCGTTTGCATATTCATGGCTCCTATTGACTTTGTCGCCGGATTTTTGTGCTTTTTGTCTGGTGAATGGGGCAAAGGGCTGATGGGATGCAAAGGGCCTTTGTGGAATGTACTGTCAGTTTCAGTTCCTGTCATTTAGTAAGAATTTGTAGTCGGATGGTGTAAATGGAAAAATGGAATTGTGATTTGGTCTTTGATGTTGTTTAGAATCACGTCAAGCTGAGAGAACTGTGACGTATAAAGTAGTTTTTATTTTTTATTAAGACGTGGACTAAAACTGTTCCATTCACAAAAAACACATTGGTAATGCTTTCATTATAATTTTCTTTTGGCCATAGAAAATCGCTGATGAATATAAGCTTAAAAGCCTAAAAGTATTTTCACGGAGACCGATTGGAAACTCTGTATTCAGCAGGTTTCGTCAAAATTGATCAGTAATACTTTAATAATAACAACATTGTGTAAACCTTGTAGCGATCAAAATATTAAAAAATAATATTATGTTATCGATCTCTATTCCTAAAGCTGCTTTTCGTGTAAAATAGTTTTTTTTCCTTTTCTTTCATAAAACCATCTCGTAAGGGGTTGATAAAAGACTCATCAGTATGCTGAGACAGTCCTAGAGATTTGCATAGACACGTAACATCTCCTCAAAGATTTT
The DNA here is from genome assembly GCA_949752805.1 of Deilephila elpenor. Lineage (NCBI taxonomy): Eukaryota > Metazoa > Arthropoda > Insecta > Lepidoptera > Sphingidae > Deilephila > Deilephila elpenor. Next base: position 8,115,916 of record OX457118.1, on the reverse strand, counting down.
GGTCGTGAAGTCAATAAAGTCGCCTTAGCCTGGGATGTTTTTTTTATCATGGCAAGATAAAATGCCGACAGTGCATCTGATTCTTAGTGCTGGGTAATACAAATAGTGTCCAGTTACAGGATGACTTCTGCCACTAAAGAATCTCAAAGCTCTGATATAGAAGTTCGGTGGCTGGAATCAGAAACCACTTCGTGACAGTCTGTGCGGTGTGGGTACTAACTAGGACCCTGTGAAACCGGTAGAATGAGAGGGAAGATAGTGTGCTTTGTAAGTGAGACAGGGACAGCAAGAAATTTGGTTTTGTAACATTTCATTCCAACATTTCCAACAGCATTTTTCCAGGCAGATACGACCTGGCGATCATCAAAATAATACCGTATTCTAAAGGCCGGCAACGCAGACAGCCTCCGTGGCGCAGTTGGTTTGACGCCGCCTGTGAAACGAGAGGCCGCGGGTTCGATCCCCTCACCGAAACAAATATTTGTGTGATCCACAGGTATTTGTTTCGGGTCTGGGTGTTAGTGAGACCGAAAAGTCGCTCGTAGCTTCTGATACCCACGACACAAGACTCGATCTTAGTGTGGGGTCATGACTATGTATGTGACTGTTGGGTGTATTTATTTATTTATTTCATAAGCCTTATTGTGTCATGCCATCAGATGAACCATATGCTCGTTTTACCCTATAACTAAAAAAAATGGTCCTGGTTATAATATCTAAGGTATAATATCTAAAGTGACTGCCTCGGTGGCGTAGTTGTATTACGGTACGGTTACAAAGCTGAGGTCTCGGGTTCGAGTCCCGGGTCGGGCAAAGTGATATTGGATTTTTCTATTCATTATCAGCCCGGAGTCAGGAATTTGTGCCCGATATGGCGATAGGCTCGCCCCCTATCACATCATGGGACGGAACATACAAGGCGAAATGTGGGTGTCCTGGTGGCGCCTCTGCCTACCCCTTCGGGGATAGAGGCGTGAGTTTATGTATGTATGTAATATCTAAAGTTATGTAGCCACTTCCAATACGTCAATGTAAGATCCTTGGGGGAGGCCTATGTTCAGGAGTGGACTTCCTGTGGCTGAAAAGAGAGAGAGAGAGCTATTGAAGTTGTATCAAGCTCTATTATAACCTCGGAATGATTGAAACCCAGTTGGTAAGCAGTTGACGCAATCCAGGCCGTTAAATCTGTTTCAAATGTTTGATGGAGCTTATAATTATACTTTGATTACGATATTGGAGTGATGCCAGTGATAGTGATTTAGGTCTAGTGCCTCGTTCTCAATCGAGTCTTACGTTTGTATGAAGTGTTCAGTATGTGTTAGTGTCGGATTGTGTGTGACGTCAGCTTTTGTGGATTTTGATTACATAAAGATTTGAACTAAGCAACCCCTGATAATTTACACAGCATTATTGGCAGCGGCTTGCGTTCTGGGATTTAAAATATATTAAAAATTGTCAGGTCGTTGGTTCATTTCGTGGGTTGATTTTAAAAGCAGCAGTAGTCGGTGCCTTTTCTAACTTCTAAATACATATGCTTATTTTGTTTTTTGAATCAGCTTCGAAAATCTCTTCGCAGGCCATATCCGATGATATTAAATCTATGCATCTATCTAGTCTTGCATACAAACAAAATTAACTTTTTTGATAAGCAAAACCAGAATTCGTTCGATACAATTAATCTAAAAGACGCCTCAGGACAATATTTAAAAATTTCAATTAAAAATATCTGATGTTGCCGCTTACGCCATTATTCTAATAGATAAATGTTATCTCATCTATATGATTGGTTTCTGTTTATCTAAATAACCCACGCGACATGTCAATATAAATGACTGGAGCGTCTATGACACTTGCATAACTGGTTCTGTATGTTCAAATTAACTTTTTGTGTTTTTTTATCTACAGCAATATGTAAGTCTATTGTGTAAAGTTGTGTGTAACAGTAAAGATAAAGACTATTCGTCCCTAAAAACTGAAAAAAATGCATAAACGTTTGTCTAGATTTTTGCTTCATAGTCAGCCAGTCGTCCACTCTATTAAAAAGATTGTGAGAGTTGATTCTAATGCTCTCGAGTCACGACACAGCATTTCTATCTTAATAGGTCTAGGATTATGTCTGTGACAATTGGATGTATTTATTTACGCTACACCAACAGACTTATTAAGAAGGGTTCCAGTTTCCTTAATAACCTACGGATCTCTAAAACCTATTCCACGTCTAATAACGAGATCATTGGCCAACAGTTCCATATGACCCACTTTCTTTCGTCGTCTGAGTGACCTTGGAGACGCCCACTATTTGCTGGTTCTGATCTAAATCTTATCAATAAAAAGAATATCTATAAACGACTTCAAGAAAGGAGGTTCTGTATTTCGTATGTTTGTTTGCTGAGTTTAGTGTATAATTATATTACTGCCTCGGTGGCGTAGTTTTACGGTACGACTGCAAAGCTGAGGTCTCGGGTTCGAATCCCAGGTCAGGCAGTGATATTGGGTTTTTCTATTCATTATCAGCCCGGAGTCAGGAATTTGTGCCCGATATAGCGATAGGCTCGCCCCCTGTCACATCATGGGACGTAACATATAAGGCGAAATGTGGGTGTCCTGGTGGCGCCTCTGCCTACCCCTTCGGGGATAAAGGCGTGAGTTTATGTATGTATGTTAAAAGGTCTTTCTGTTCTGTATTTGACATAAATGTTTGTAAGTTTGCTATTTTCTCAAAAAGTCCTTATTTGACTTAGATGTGGTTTACGGTGTTCAAATGTGTATATTTCAGCCAAGTTCACAGTATTTCATAGCGAGAATAATCATGTGTGATCTATAAATATTCATTTTGGGACTGAATGTTGCAAGCACCCAGAGATTTATATAGTGTCTGATATTTAACACACTACTTGCACCTTAGTATGTCTGCACGAGTATGTATTGCATAAATTATTTTTTAAACGGGTTACGGCAAGGTTTTGCTGCCTCCAAATAACTAGGTACGAGGAAAATGCCTGAAATGTGATGTATGTTCAACCGATGTAATTACATAATTATTACACTCTATTGAAAGGCAAGTAAAGAGTTAGCGTAACATTTGAATCGATGCGGCCAACGATGTCTTAATAAAGGGCTTACGCTGATCTTTTAACGTACGGATCGAATTTCTCAACGTGCGACCTACGTACACATTGTGGCATAAATAAGGATGTAGAGATATCGATGTGTAATTATTCAATTAATTACGGAAAAAGAAAGAATTTTTCAATAATCAAATAAACATTATTCGGCGAATGACATGGATAATATGGACAATTAAAACATTACAGATGGTTCCAAAAACCATTATTTAAAATAATTATTTTGCAAGGTGCGAGCAAAGTTAGTTTGTGCAATTGGCTCTAAAGAAGGTACCGTCATAATGTTCCATGTAATTGTGTTGCGTTTCGGGCTCAATTTGTGAACAAATGGATACAACCAGGCTGGTTTATTTGTATCGCCCGGCAAGAGATAACTATCTCGCGGCGGTGGGAACCCACACTTCACTTACCATCAGTTGTATTTAGTGCCAGTATAAAAAAATGTCCACGAAGCAAAAGCAAAAGTAGGTACACGTAAGCGGATGAAAGTTATCTAAACCGAGTCACTTTACAACATTGGTATTCCGATGAACGAAGTGACGAAACTTGTAGCATCACTTATGCATGGCCATGTAAGTCCACGTGCATTGCTATTTAGGTAATTTTAAGTCTTTAAACGAATCCTTGAAGCTTAAATGTTATTGGGAAAAATGTAAAAATTATGTTACGAAACCCAATTGAAAACAGAGGATGTAAATAACTTCACGTACTGTATCACAAGTTTGAGAATTGCAAGGCACGGACCTCCATTCTGAGGGGTTAGGGCTTAGGTTATAGTCGCTGGATGCAGGCCGCTTTCAACAGGTCGAAGTAGACATCCTTGCGAGAGGTCTATGTTCAGAAGCGCACTTCTTCTAGCTGAAGAGAGAGAGGCCATTGTCCACCACGTTGGCCTAATACGGGTAGACGGACATGACATACCATAGAAATTACCATGTCCCGCTTATTTAAATTCACGCTTGCTATGCATGGCGTAGGCCGTAGACAAAGACATGTACCTGTATTTATATCTTTCGTTTCGTCAACTATCTTTATTCTGCTCTCACTCATTAATTACGAGTACTCATTTGGCCCTTTTTAAATCAAAATTTACGTAAATCCGTACACACGGCACAGTTATACGATTAAATGGCAATCCCGGATTCAATCCGCGAAATGCGTGTCAAAGCACGTCCGAGTTGAATACAAAATTACCTATATCGATATTGATTCCGGTCACGTTTGCATCACTAGGAATGAGCGTCGGCGGGCTCAAATATTCATCCACATTATTTTAGACTTTATCTCACTTAAAATAGAGTGGATTTTTGTGTACAATTTTTATAGGTCAACCGATTTTCGATTTTAAATGTTTGTTAATAAAGTTTAGTTTGATGCTACAAGGAGTTTTGATAGAAATTTGAACTTTCATTGTAAGAAGTTAAGGTGTGTTTTTCAAATTTGGTTACGTCCTACGCGGAAAGTCTCGTTCGATGGAGAACAATATGAATGATTTTAATTAGTTTTGAAACTGATCGCGGCGCGATGTGCTTTTGTAATCTAACTTTATGTCTGTAAGTACAGTTTAATTTCAAGTTATCGCGAAATGTCTGAGGGTTTCATTCACCACTGTAGATATCCATTGTTCGTATTTTGATGTTTGGGTTGAAAAATAATATTTTAACCAAATTTGGCTCAAGTCTTCAAACATAACGTCATTGGGAAGGCCTCATACACAAAGGGATTTATAGGCTTTTATGGAGTGTGATCTGATATGACTGTGATAATATAACAGAGAGGACACAGTAAAAAACTACTACAAAAGGAGCGGTACACGTACCACTGTTTTTAGTTCTATCTCTGTCACTCTTCTGCACTCACACTATCTTTTCTTTCACCCCGTTGTGTTCCTGCGGTCTTGGTAGGTTATTTTGTTTTCGATGTCCGATCTGGTCTATTACTTGAATTTCTGATATGGCATTAGTGACCTTGAGTTCGTTACTGTTACCTATTCTATTGTTCTATTATTGTCTGTCTCTTCCACCTAAAACAGTGTTAAAACATTCCACCCACGAAGACATAACATCCTTATATAGGGATCAATATATTTTCGGGTGGCAGAGCTGTCTATTAAATCGAAAAACAGTTTTTATATGAGACGTCTGAGGATTTACTACTTTACCTTTAGAGACTTTGGGATTGATGGATTGCGGCATGGATTCAAGGCACGGCTGGATCGTTAAAATAAAATTCGTGTTCTTTAAACTAATTCTTACATTAATTAATTATAATTGTCAGACTGCACGAGAAAAACATAAGTGTCATATACGAATAGACTAATTTATAAAATACTCGTAGACAACGTTAAAAGAGTTTCGATTAGAAACGCCACAAGACTTTAAGACATTTGTTTGTGTTGAACTTCTATATATGTTGCCAAAAGGACCAACAACAGTACGAAGGCAAGGAACACATGGGAAGACAGAATGAGTGGGAAGAAGGTGATGTCAGTTTTTACCAAGACTAATAATTTTACCACAAATGTCACCCCTGGAAAATTGTATAATATTTTGAGTTCTTTCTTAAAATTAATGGTTGAAATGGTGTAACAGAATTGGTGTAAAATGAAGTTACTCTTTTTTTGGATAAATTTCTGTGCCGCCATCGGAAGCTGGACTTTCGTATGGGTGCCAAATTAAATTAAATCCACGTCTTATTTTTTAATATCCAGATTTTAGCATACTAGCGTACATGGTACATACTTCGTATTCTTTAAATACACTCATTTATGAAATGTTACCAAATCCAGTCGTATAGCGATCGTTCGTGTGGGTAAAAATAACTCGAGTGAATGTGTCGTTAGAAATCAGGTTAATAGTTGTGATGTGCGAGGTCATCTATACTTATGGAGGGATATTGATTTTTTTTTTATTCATTACTTGATTACATGCTTTTTTAATGAGTAGGTTGGGTGGTCCGGTTCAGCCTGCCAACTACCTGGCATAGAAGCCGCTTCAAACAGGAAAGGAAATGCTTGGGGGAGGCCTATGTTCTGCAGTGGACTTTCTGTGGTTGAAAGTGACGAAGATCTGGTCTGTATCTGAGAAAAGGACAACACCAGCTGTACTGAGAAAGTTTCTGCGCCCTTTCTTCACAGATACAACAAGCATACGTTCCGAAGCAAAATATTGCTTCAGTAAAAAATATGTTAATTTAATTCAGCTTTATCGTAGTGAATATAGGAAAGAAATTTCATTACAATGGAGGCTTGATTTCATTCAAATCCGATTACAGCAATCTCCTCTTATAAATAGGCTTACATTCTATTATTAACAAAACTCGTCCCCGAGCAGTAATCTTCGTGTAATTACTCGATGATAATAGAATTTGATGGCGCGAGGCGCACTCAGAGCCACTCACTGTGCCGGTGTGTTAATGAGAAACTTCGCGTAATGATATTGGTAATGACGTTATGAATGTATTATTAATGAATACGGAAATGGTAGGGTTGTCTGGGTACAAATTCTTATTCAGCCATGGAGTAGATGCACATCGCTAAACGTGGGCCTCTCCCAATAATTTTTGCTACTTTACTACTACTCATAGATCTGTTCCGAAGGATATCTATAGTAATCTATTGGAATTGAGGATCCAATGACTTCTTGTCATCTTTATTACGTCCTCTGTCTATTTTGTGGGTGGTCATTCGGACGCTGCGCTTCCGGGTGTACAACTATGTGTGTCAAAGAAAATTGAAATCATGCACGTTTCATTCAGTGAGATTACTGAAACACCCAGAATCCATTATCTGCCAATTTCTGTACTAACACTTGTGACAGTAATTGAAAATTAATAGGTTGTAATGTAAATCATTGGTGGAAGTTATATTCAGCAGTAGATTTCCTATGGCAAAAGAGAGAGTGATACACGTTACAATTTAGAAAAGTAAGAGACCACGGAAATACTAAGAAAAACGGACGTAAACATAAACAAGTAAATTCCTCGCAATTACATAGAAACGCATCCTCATTTAGAAAGAAACGGGTAATGTAAAACGCACACGCTCCAGAAACTCATTTCCCGCTCGGGGATAGCTGTTTGTGCGTTCGTTTTTTTTTCATTGTGTCGGCACGATGTACCACTGTTGCCATGTGCTGTATATTGCTTTTTGTGTTTCATAAGAGTATTTATAATGAATCTATGTAATTTGGTACTGATTAAATTTGTTAAGTATTTTGTTGGTTATGGAAGTTCCTAAAAATATTATGTTCCTATGGTATAAATTAAATCTAACATTTTTAATCAACGTGCAATAAAACAATTCATAATCAATTCACCAGAGATTTGCATTCATACATACATACATAAATTCACGCCTTTTTCCCAGCAGGGGTAGGCAGAGGCGCCATGCCACCAGGACGTGCCCACATTTCGCCTTGTATGTTCCGTCCCATGATGTGATAGGGGGCGAGCCTATCGCCATATCGGACACAAATTCCTGACTCCGGGCTGATAATGAATAGAAAAATCCGATATCACTATGCCCGACCAGGGATTTGAACCCAAGACCTCAGCTTAGCAATTATACCGTAGTACAACTACGCCACCGAGGCAGTCACATATAAGTAAATTAGCTTATCACAAGCCCAGTGTTTCTTAAACATTTTTTCCAGCGATTTGCAGCGACACAGTTCGCGTTATCAGTCGGAAGCCCGTGTCGCGCTGCAAGTTTGGTTTAACAGATTAGAATAACTGATTGCACCGCGTTTTCTACTTCTAACCTATTTACAGTGAGCAAAGATTACCCGGACTGACGATTAATGTTACAATGTTCTCGTCTATATAGGTTCTTATACGACCCACTACTGGCAACGAATCTCGCGATACAATGTTAACGTTTGGGTCTCAATCCGTTAAGTTTAATATACCGCTTTAAAATAAGAAACGGGAAAGCGAGATACCTGATAGTACTCGTAAATGAATACAATTGCCAATGAGTACGCACTAAACTGTGCAAGTTTTGGTAATTTGTAGAAGATTATGATAATTAAAGAAAGAGAGATGGATCAAGGGGATTATGTCCACGTATAAGCTATAAGTTTTCCACTTCTAAAAATCAATACTGTTCTCTATGACACTTATCATTCACTCCTAACTTAGTCTATGGTTACGTACGATAGTGGAATCGAACATTTTGTAGAGTAGGTTCATTTGTATCATCGTGGACGTCGAACGATCGAACATTCGAACGTCGTGTCTGAGCTTAAAGTAACCCTCCAGGATTGATGGGTTTAAGAAAATCTTTCTGACTGAGCCATATACGACAGCAAAACTATTATTATTTTTTAATCTCACAAAAATGTGTCTCGTTGCTATTGGCATCCACCATCGAATAAACAACAGCCTGTATTCAAGATGGTTCACTCACTTCAGTTAGATGCCCATAAAAAAGTTCCTCCAAGTCTTAGTAAAAAGTTCGATAGTTTAATTTCCCCTCATTTCTATGTATAGAAGCGCTTTGATTTCATTCCCATGATGCCGAATACTTGTTCACTAATTGGATTTCCGAAATAGAATTAATGTGTCGATGAATATTCGGCACTCGTATGAGCTATTATTAGATTCCTTTCTGAATGGAACTCTTTTTTGGTAGGATATGCGTATCCGCCTGAATAGTGATCGTCATGTACAAAGTTGTGGGTTCAGTATTCATCATATTTTGAGGTTTGAACAGAAAGGCGTGATTGGGTCGATCTCTGATCTACTAATTTTAATGATGGATAGTCTTTGCACTTTACTTACTACCTAGATTCTAGTCGCTTTGTTATGTCACTGCAATGTATCAACCCGTGATTGCCCAATGCTCAGCGTTTCTGAATCTCGAAATCCGAGAGTTCCACCCCAGGTTAGACCAGTTTGCCCAGATTTCGTATTCATCAAAGAAATTCTTGAAAATGTATGATATGCAGATTTCATCGCGATGTTTTCCTTCGGTTTTGCAGTGCGTGATTATTGACTACCAACGTAATTATAACATACAGGGTATATCAAGACTGCGACCGAAAACGAAGCCAGGTGGTAGTATTAGTGACTTCAGACACAATGCAACTAAAAATTCCGCAAAATAAATCGTCATTTTTTTTGGTAATTTTTTTACTTATCTTCGTTTTTGGGTGATAAATACATATTTTTTCCAAAATAATGATGTAAACCTTTTTATTTTTAAAGACGCAATGATACGTAAGGGTTTAAATTACTATTTTCGCAAAAACTAAGGATTTACCACCTAAAAATTATGATTTTTAAAAAATTTTAAAAAATAATCTATCGCTTATTTTGCGAAATTTTTAGTTGCATTGTATCTATAGCCACTAAAACTACCACCCGGCTTCGTTTTCGGTCGGGGTCTTGATATACCCGGTATAATTAAACAAAACAAAATAATAATTAACTAGTGCACATCACAATTCAACCTGACCAGATAAAATCATAAAAGCATGCTTGTTAGATGTAATAAGGTGGTAATTGTTTACTGCTGACCCAAATCGACCAACCATAACTTACCGAACGACCATCCATAAAATCTAATGTCTCAACACACACGCATTCTGTAAATTGTAAATATAATTCGGTGAACCGTTCGTGGTGCCATTCGGTATAGTTTGTTGAGATTATATTTCTCTTTTAATTTTTTTTCAATCTGATCTTATGATGGCCTGTTGCGTTTAATACGTTTCAACTATTTTCTTTATAATTATCGCACACTCCTGATCTCGGGACTCCTCCACAATCGAGAGTTCGATTATGAAAGCTAATGCCACAGTCGAGGGTTCCACGTATCATAGATGACTACCTACATGACTCCGAAAAGTCGGAGGTGTGCCCTGAGATACTCGTAACCACCGACACGGCAGCTGCGTCCAGGCCGTTACCAACAACCACCATGCACTTACTTTGTAAATCACTTAAAATTGCATCTCCTCGTGTCATGTTTTGCTGCGATTCAATACGCGTTGAAATTCGTCGTGTCGTACATCTCGTATAGTCAGTCAGTCAGTGTTGACACGTGAACAATCGTCTCAAGAGCGATACGTCTATCGAGACTCGAGTTATCGGCCCTCATATAACGCGTTTATTGTGATAGAAGCTCTGGGACACTCGGGGTTTTGAGGGCTCGTGGGTTTACAGCGTTATAGTGCGTGGTGATTGACTATCAATACACAGATAGTCAATCACCACGCACTATAACGCCGTACGAAAACATGGTGAGGCAACCACAGCAATTTGGGAAGAATTTCTGTGGTATGTAAACTCAGCCAATCCACATAGGCCAGCGTGGGGGACTGTGGCCTAACCCCTCTCAATAGTACTCTCGGTTGAGGATACCTGTGCCCTGCAATGGGAAGTATAAAGCGTGAAGCACGCACAGAAGACTGCATGTTGACATGTCAATGCGTGGTGAGACTGCTATTCAATACGCATTAAAATCCCGCTTGTCGTACATCTCATCTAGTCTGATGACATGTGAACAGTCGTCTCAAGAGCGATACGTCTATCGAGACTCGAGTCATCGGCCCGCGTATAACGCGCTTGTTGTGATGGAAGCTCTGAGACGGGGTATTGGAGAATGGAGGGGTCGTGTTGTGTGATGGGGTTTGAGTGTTTGTTTCAGAGTTACGCAGTTGTATGGCGTTGTTGCATTATAAGCTGTATGTATTGGGAATTTCCGAGACGATCTAGTTGTGCTAGCTTGATTCCGGAGATATACAGGATTTCATACTAGCGGCAAGGTGATAGCAATGGCACCTGATGGTACGTACAGTGGCCAAGTAGAGTATGGAAAGGCGAGAAACTGTGACCATCTCTTACCGGTCCATACAATTATGTCGGCTTTTAAAACCAGGTATACAAAGGTTGATTCCGCAACAAGACATATTGCTTGGCTCACTATATCAGGCTTTAGTCCTGTACGGTAGTCGCCATCCAGCCGCATAGGAATCTCCTATCTATCTATCTATATCAGTCCATATACGTCCCACTGCAGGGCACGGGCCTACTCTACAATCGAGAGAATCGATTGATGAGGAATCTCCTACCACCAACAATATTTGTATTAACTATACTTTCCCTTCTTAGCTCCTATCCTTTACACTTTAGACTGCCCTCTGTTTATTCCTTTTCTCAAATCCATCTAATGGTTGTCTGTAAGACATTGCCTTTGAGCGCTAAGACAGCCAATTGTACGTTTTATGAATGCTTTTTCTAATTGTATTTGTTTCTCTTTTGTGTGTGCAATAAAGTGTTTATAAATAAATAAATATGTAATACTTTATAATAATGTTTATGTCTTTGACATTCTTAATAACAATAAAATCCTATGATTCGTGTGAACCTGTCATTTGTCCTCTGTGTAAAGCAATCTGTATTAGATCTGATATAATTTCGGGTCCCCGCAGACATAAAGCGTGACATGAGGTCATTAATTCGTTGAAATGAATGGTTATAAAATCCTAATGTAGCGAATAATGGTGTTTTTTATTCCTTCTGCTAATTATAATGGAGCCCTAGCGTTATGTTATTGGTCTCTAGTTAATCTTCATTAAATAAGAGTATCGTGTTAAAATAGACAGTATTCTGTACTACAGACATCATCTTCATTAAATAAATAAATTTTAAATAAGACAGTTGGTGTTGCTGAAGCAGTATCTTGAATATTGCGCTGTTTCTTCTAATTCATCGTCATCAGCCCGTTTCAGTCCACTACTGGACATAGGCCTCTCCCAAGGTACGCCACAGATTCCGGTCTGCTGCTTTACGCATCCAGTCCCTGCCGGCCCTAATTAACGATTGAAAATACCTATCTGATTGAGAAAAATACTATTTTAATTCCAGGTTTTCTAAGCCGTTGTTTGAAACTTTTTGTGTGAAAATTTTTGGTTGTTAATGAGGAATTCCGTCCAAGAAATGACAGCGTCATGTCATGTACGCAGGGGTTCACATTATGGGTTATCAGTGTGATTTCATAACGGTCTGGTATCGTAGGAAACAACGCGTTGAATAAACACACGTGCGTTCAACCTGCCGCCAGGAGATAAAAATATACTAACACAGGGTTGACACACACAGGCACGTCACAATTGAGATTTGTTTTTTAACCGACTTCATAAAAAGGAGGTTTTCAATTCTGCTTCGGAATCTTTGTTTTGTTTTGTGCTGTCTTCCTTTACCTACCACTGAGCGGTAGTAAAATTATTATAAATTCATTGGTGACAACGAAAAGCTATAGATGGATTTCTACATCTCTAAACTAATTTAATAAATGTATAACTTTTAGATATGGATTATGGGCTATCCGCTATGACATAAGATTTCTTAATTGGAATGGATAATAAAGAGAGGTTAGGGTTATAGCCTAATTCCTTTTAATTAGAGAAGCCATAGTCTGCAGTACACTGTAAATGTATTGAATTATTAAATGTGTATTTATTTGTTGCAACAAGTAATTAGCGCAATTGACAACCCTACACCTCTGCCAGTAGAAACATACAAATTGTGCTTATATAAAGGTACGCGGAGGGAACGCGGGAGACTAACGCGTGCCGTGTTTGCCAGCCCTACGGCTACTATTAACTTGAAGCGTAATGTAGTCGTAAGAAACTTCATTTATAACATAAAACATGTCTAAGCTGAATGTAAAACTTCCATCTATTTTACTGTTTGATTTGAGGTTAATTAGAAAAGTGACAACCCTATACCAGTACGTACCAGTAGAAACATAAAAGTTGTGCTGTTATAAAGGTATTAGCGTGTACTGAGGGAATGCGGCAGATTAACGCGTGCCGTGTGTTTACCAGCCCTGCAGCGACTCCAAACTTGAAGCGCATTGTAATCTTAAGAAACTTCATACGAGTATATAGTAGAAAACATAATGTGTATGGAATATGGATATTGAAATTACAGCGTGGATATATTGTCATATCCAATTTTTTTGTAATATCAATACGAATTATGAACGCATGAAAAAAAAATGTTATTTTATTTAGCATTGGCAACACATTTTCTCTAAACTTGTATGTGTTCATATTGGTCATGTAACATCAGGCGAGCCGCTTGCTCTCTGTACTAAAAACCGCATAATTGCGTAATTTATGGCTTGTATACAAAGCAGCTGTTGCAGTTTTTACATATAATCATATTTTCACATCTGTCGTCGCCATGTGTGAACGTATAATTGGTGAGCATTGAGATGTAATAGAGGACGCCGATTTCGCGACTTCTCTCTCTGTTACTCCCACGTAGTCGCACATCTGCCCTCTCGCTTCATTTTCCCGCTTGTTTGATACGTGCGCACTGATTTTGTTTGCGCTGTCCGCTCTAGTATCTATATTGCTAATACTTAATGCAAAGTTGAAGAGTTTGTTTTAATCTTTCTTTTTTAAAGGAAATTATCTATTCGACCAATATGTGTGCAATTTAGTCAGAAATGCACCATTTCTGGATATGTTAGTCTACACTAGCTTCTGAACAAGTGTGCCAATTTTCATAAGTGTATGTATGTTTGTCCACGCATATCTAAGGAAGTACAAATCTGAATTCTAATATTATTTTTTAGTTGGATTGGGTAGCTTCGGAGCTATGTAAGTTTCATCATCTTTAGGTATTTTAGAATTTTAAATGATTCGTTTTATTTCTTTCTGTTTATGTAATTAAAAATTTGAAGTCGGTTGAATTTTGTTTGTCTTTTTGTTTGTTTGATCAAACTTTTTCAGGAACTGCTGGATCGAATTGAAAAATTCTTTTGGTTTTAGATTTATCGAGGAAGGCCATTTAATAGGCTTTATAATGACACTATGACTAATAGGAGCAGAGCAGTAGTGAATATATTGCAAAAACGCTTAATCTTAGTATAACACCTTAATCTCAGTACGGCGTTCATTGAGATATACTAGGGGAGATACTGTAAACAAATTGTATTTAACAAAAAGAGCGGTACATGGGTTACTGTTTCTGTCACACTTACGGAGTAGCACTATATTCCTTCTCTTTCTACTGCTGTTCCACCATGCTGGTTGATCCAGTATAATAAAAAACAGGTACTATTTTTTTCATATTTCGTTCTGGTTTTTAGGCGTAAGAGGTGGAGCAAGAACTGGGTCGAAAGTGTCTCGTCGACGGGCGAATAGCGATTGTGTTGAGTTTTCTACATTTACTCTATTGTTTGGCAGCTGTGAGATTTCGTAGGGTTGAGGGCGAGTGAATAATAGGTAAAGACATATGGTAAAGAAGCCATGTTTTGGAATTTTGTTTATGTGATGGTTAGTCACTGGAAAAGTGTATTTATTTAATATTACACAGTGCCACATGGGCTCTACACAGTCTGCATCTGTCTATTCTCGATAAATCTTAGGTTTCAATACGTATTTTTTAAATTTACATATTTCTGTTCTTTAATTGCGATTGATCCAGCGTCTTAAGATGCCAATAACTTAGAAATTTTGTTGCAATTTTGAATGCACACCTGTATTAACCTCTTATTAAAATAAAATTACTTATACTTCATTAAGTTATGTCATCATATTAACCGCAGACATTCCTCTAGCCATACAGACATCCATTTCCTTTTCATTACTGCCGTATATGGTATCAATGTGTATATTCTGGGCAGTCTATCCGTCCGTCTGTCACTCCCTACATGGCGCCAACTTTGAATAGGAAGTTGTAATTTGGCATATACGTAGGATGTTGTCATGTATTTAATCGGAGTTAAATTAATTGCAGTCATTAGTGGAAAATTTAATGTTTTATTCATCAGGTCCTAAAACTTTTTGTTTCGTATGCCGAGACGTATGTTTTGGTGTTGGGCCCTCTTGTATCCTCAATTCTTCGTTTGTTTGTTACGGTTTCACGTCTTAACTATTCAACGAAATATTATGTAGTGTGTCATACATGTTGTCAGAGGTACAGAAATTAATTACTGTTTCAAGGGCATTATAAAATAAGTATTGCTATTAGACGGACGGACTACCTCGGTGGCGCAGATGTACTACGGTACGATTACAACGCTTAGGTCTTGGGTTCGAATCCAGGGTCGGGCAAAGTAATATTGGATTTTTCCATTCATTATCAGTACCCCTAGCCGGAACATTTTGCAGTATCGTAATAGAATAGTAATAGTAAAATTTTGTATGGGAATTTAAACAGCGCCATTATGAGCGTATTTGGAACTAAAATGTGACAGCGGGAAACGTTTACGATACTATAGTATAGTTAGCGAGTAGTTTAACGATAGTTTTACTTTAGAAATGTATGAAAAGTGGCAGCAGGAATAATTTTTGACGTATAGTATCGCCAATTACTATAGTTTTGCTGTCGAAAAATACGAGAACTTTCTCACCGAGATTTTGTCAGTGAGAAAGCTATCGTGAATGTAGTTTTGCGATTTATTTTATTTGAAATAAGGCAAAATGTGTTAATTACGATCATACTCAGTGCCCTCGACGTCTTATTGTTATTTTGTTTATTTATCTACTCCGTGTTTCACTAAAAATAGGCAATTCAATATGGAGTTACAATTGTGTTGTTTCAAATATTTTTGTTACTAACAGCGGCATTATCAAAAGAAGGTTACTTCCTATCCTAAGGACTTCTCGGAATCGGAGCAATGAACTTGGGAAAAAGTATGAGGATATAAGAAGACTAGACTTAGTGTAGTTTTAAAATGAATACCTAACTAAAACTGTAACATTAATAAATAAAACAGTCATATTATGCACTTTTGTTTTATGTTTTGTGTACCTACTTATTTATTTTATGCAACAGGCTCATTTCAATGTGTAGTCAATATGGGCAAGTTCTTAGCTACTTCTTCATATTATATTATTGAAATGATATATGTGAAGAAAGTTACCGAGGCTCTTAACAGGCAAAAATGTAGCGAATATGTTCATTAAGTTTCCACCTTAAAGGTATAAAGGCATTATTTTAAACAAACATCTGTGTCTATATCTATTACCTATTATTTATAAGTTTAATTTTTTACATTCACAATGTGTTACTTAGGATCATACTCAGTGTCCTCAACATCTTGTATTTTGATCTT
The DNA here is from genome assembly GCA_949752805.1 of Deilephila elpenor. Taxonomy (NCBI): domain Eukaryota; kingdom Metazoa; phylum Arthropoda; class Insecta; order Lepidoptera; family Sphingidae; genus Deilephila; species Deilephila elpenor. Next base: position 8,099,713 of record OX457118.1, on the reverse strand, counting down.
ATTGTTATTTTGTATAATTATCTACTCCGTGAAATGAAATGAAATTCATTTATTGCTCACGTAGGCAATTAAATAGCTCTTATGACAAGTCAATACACATAGTACTTATTTTCTATTTACAAGATATTCGTTGTACTACTTATGTGTTTCACTAAAAATAGGCAATTCAATATGGAGTTCCAATTGTGTTATTTCAAATATTTATAATTCTTACTAATAGCGGCATTAACAAAAGAAGGTTAATTCCTATCCTAAGGTCTTCTCGGAATTGGAGCAACAAACTTAGGAACAAGTATGACGATATAAGAAGACTAGACTTAGTGTAGTTTAAAAAATGAATACCTAACTAACCTTTTATAAATAAAACAATCATGTTATGCACTATTGTTGTATGTTTTGTGTACTTACTTATTTATTTAATGCACAGGCTCATTTCAATGTATAGTCGATATGGGCAAGTTCTCAGCTAGTTGTTCATATTATGTTATCAAAATGATATATGTGAAGAAAGTTACCTAGGCTTTATATGAGCAAGAATGTAGCGAATACATTCATAAAGTTTCCACCTTAAAGGTATAAAGGGATCATATTAAACAAATGTCCGTGTCTATATCTATTACCTATTTATGAGTTTATTTCTTTACATTCGTTGACGAGTGGCATTCGTATAAATTTGTTTGTTGTTGTTGTTATGTCAATTGTCAAACAAAAAATGGCTACGTTCGGAAATATAAATGCAGAATTGCTTGAAATGATTTTTTAAAATTTGGATCAATTGTTATTAATACTTTTTTGCGTCATAATTCATTTTCATAACCTTTAACATTTCTTTAAGGCATGCTATAGGCTTTTTGTTATTTTTTTATATTAAGATATTTTTTTACAAACACGGTGAATGATAATTCCGCACGAATCATTCAATAATATTCATTCATTGCCATAGGTTATCTGTGAGTATAGTATCGTATTAATAAACAGTTTACGAGAGTATGGTTAAACGGTTCATGCTGCCGCCAAATATAGTTATCGAGTAGTAATAGTAAAGTAATGATTGTTACTATACTATTACTATACGATACTTCAAAATGTTCCGGCTAGGGGTACAGCTCAGAGTTAGGAATTTGTGCCCGATATGGCGATGGACTCGCCCCCTATCACATCTTGGGTCAGAACACACAAGGCGAAACGTGGTTATTCTGATAGCACCTCTCTGTCTAGTATTTCTGGGAAAAAATCGTGAGTATATGTATGTATTTGTGTACTATTAGATAGTCGTTCACATAGAATAAAACCCAGCCTACGAACATTACAAAATTATTTCAGAATGGCAAAAATATGATTCTGTGGTATGTTACCCAGAAATTGATAATATTTTTTTTGCAAACTATCGCACGCGAGCAAAACCAGGCTGTGTAATAATCCACTAAACGCAGACGCCTCTCACCGGCCCTCGAAACCCGCGAGTGATTCACATAACCGTTTGAAAGTAGCTTAGAAGGCCTCTCGTTGAGGGGAGACGGGGGTTCCTCCCGGCTCGTAGGACCAATTTAGCGTTAACCGTCCCCGTTCTCCAAGTATCATTGGGCCTGTGTTCCCCGCTTTGCCTAACAAGACCCGGGTCGTTGACTTGGCGTTTATAGTTGACGATGTCGTTGGGTAAAGTCGGAGGTGATGCTGATTTGCTGTTTCGGATTTAGTAAATCCCAGCATTCCAATAAAAGGGTATGGAAATTAGAAGAAATGTGGTAATAACCCGGTCTAGGAATTAACAGTTTACTTTCGCAACTATAATAGGTTTCTTTATGTAACGAATAATAATATGCTTACAAGTGCATTTTAACGCGGAGAAATTGCAATGTTATCTACAAATTGCCAGCAAAAGTCGAATCATCTTCAACGAGAAACAATGAAATGAATTAAATGAAGAACTTATTCTAAAAAGTTTATTTTTTATTTTTAAGTGCAACATGCTAGATAAGAAGCATTATGAAATACGACTTTATTACCTCAATGATTAAGGTCTTAGTTCCCCCTGATAGCATGAGCGAGGATAAGAGCTTAATATTGTCTTATATCGGTACAAAGCGTATCGTATCGTATTTTCCCTCTTGTATATTATCATTAGTCCAAAAACTATCGTGTCGTCAGTCGTAGTTGCATCGTCGGCTATAAATCCCGACCGTGTCACCATACAACAATTAACCCGGCCGAACGCTCCCGGACACGACAATTTGGCCGTCCCGCGGCGTGGTGGGTCTATGCGACCGTATGTGTGCGGAGGGTACGATATACCCTCTCGCACGAGGGTTAATTGTACGGGTTAAAATTGAATTCGAATTTTGTTTTCCGAATGGAGATTTTTGCCGATGACAGTTTAGTGCCGAAGGTTCAGTGTTTGGACTTTTAGGTGCCTTTTACAGATTTTGTGTTTTGCCTGCAAAAATGACAGGTTGAATTATCGGATGAAAATTAAAAATTGAAACCGCAATAGGATATATTCGTAGGTAAAAAATATCTGTGTTTGATCGATAGCTGCGTTAGGGAGTTAAAAAACCAAGGAACCTAGTATCGCAGATTCTTTTCAAGGTTTCACATCACCAATTTTAGGATTTAGCTGTGTACTCGTATTTGGTTCATTTCCATTAAAAATAAGTTTAACTAAATAAGTCTAACTTTAAAAGTAGGCGACCGACGAAGCGCCAACAATTCGATATGTTTTAGTTTAAATTGTTATTCCCGCATAAACTCTTATCAAAAAAATTAAATATAATCCCAAGCGTCTTCATCGTCGTTCGTAACGATCTCATCAAGCGGCGGAATTGGCCCGCCCTAATTCAAACGAGACGACCCGAGATGACAGGTTTACAACCCCGTCTCACTTATTTACAGCCGTAGTTAAGATGTGAAACCAGAGGCTGTGGGTTCGAACTGCGAGTTTTAGACTCAAATAAATGGTAGTATCGTTTAAAGCATCAATTGCCTATATAATTGTGTCGAATGGCGAGCTTCATCGTGGTCTTACGATCAAGACCGCTGAAGACCACGCGAAATGGCGAAACTTGTGATTGAAATAAAACTATTTTATACGGATTTTATCGCGGAGACTGAGTCCGCCCCATGACCACGAAAGCTGTAAAGTACCTAATCGAAACGTCGGGAAGTTAAAAAATGTAAAAATTAAACCAAATCGCGTTAAAATCCGTATAAAATAGTTTTATTTCAATGTGTAACATTCGCGTAAATGTAAGAAACCATTATGAAACTTGTGATGGAAAGCGGACCCTGACACGCATCGGGATAACGTTTTTTCATTGCATGTATTCCGGTAAAAGAGCTATGGTCTTCTCTCTCTCTCTGTTTCTTCAGCTACATGGAAACCACTGCTGAAGATAGGCCTCCACCAAGGGTCTCCACATCTGTTCGAAGCAGCCTGAATCCAGCGACTTCCTGCGACATTAACCAGGTCATCCATCCACCTCGCAGGCGTGCGTCTGACACATAAATTCTTTATACGTGGCCTCCACTCCGGAATCTTTCAGCCCCATCGCCCATCAGTCGTATGGTCTTACATTTGGTTCATGGATCTGCTCTAGGGTCGTAGACGCGTTGCCAGCAGCTGTAATTTCGCTCACCAATTCTAAGGTGACAGCAAATCCGTTGTTTTACGTTTTTCTAGTGGTAAAGACACTGTTTTAGAGAGAGGCCTTTTCCTACGGTACTCCGTATTAACAGTAGCTCTCTTAAAGTATATTTTCAATCAACAGTGTCCTTATCGCTATTAATGGCTTGTAATGTTTACTTTTCCCACGGGGTGTCCTTGCGTTCACAAATGTCGCGCGTCTGTCACCCGCTGTCACTTGACAGGATTCCGGGAGAAGGCGCGACATTTGGTGTATGCAAGTTTTTTATGAAATAAATTACGAGCAAAAAGTTTATAGTAAAGGGCGTAGACTTGGTGGTTGATTTATTGATGTGTATTTTATAAGGGTTGATAAAGTTAATGTTTGAAACTTAAAATGTACCTGCTACTGTAGCAATCTTATTGCGGAGAAACGTTGAAAAATACCGCATGTATTATATAAAGTGTTGTTTATTCTAGAAACTTTGTGGTGCAGTTGGTTAAAAGCCGGTTGGTAAACGAGACATCGCGTGGTATATTCCCATGTTGAGATAAATGTTTGTTTCATCTATAATAATTATTATGTTTTGAGGTCAGGGTTTGTTGGCTGAAAATTCTCTCATATTGATACTTCATAGCACATAAGACATATTTTAGTGTGAGGTCTGCATTTGTATGTGAATGTTGGGTGAAGTTATTAATATTTCCTTAACCTTACCTAAATCCTGGATAAGTTCAAGCAGAAGCGTATCAATTGTATCAGCCCATAAACGTTCCACTGCAGGGGACGGGCCTTCTCTACAATCGAGAGTACGATTGAAAGGGATCTAGGCCATATAGTCCACCACACTGGCCTAGTGCTGTTTGGAGGACTTTACATACCATAGAAAAAACAAATCGCTTTAGTATGCAGGTATCCACACGATTTTTTCCTTAAACTTTGTAATTAATTAAATAAATAATAAATAAATAAATACACCCTACAGTCACATACATAGTCCTGCCCACACACAAGATTAAGTCTTGTGTCGTGGGTATCAAGAACTACGAGAGACTTTTCGGTCTCACAAACACCCAGACCCGAAACAAATACTTGTGGTTCTCACAAACATTTGTCTTGGTGCGGGGATCGAACCCGCGGCCTCTCGTTTCACAGGCGGCGTCTAACCAACTGCGCCACGGAGGCTGTCGATTTGATTATCAATAAGCACATGACTCCGAATAATTGAAAGGTATCAATATTTCACACAAAATATCCTGTGAATTTTAATGAAGACATCGTAAAACTGCCAACAAGAGCGTCGGGTCGCAGTAACCGTCGGGAATGCATGAAGAAATTGATTGGATTGGATCAAGCGAGAAGTATGTTAGGATCGTCGAGATTGGAAATCCGTGGATTCTGTCCGTTGGTTTTTGGGTTAATATTTTGTATACAGGGTATATCAAAACCGCGACCGAAAACGAATCCAGGAGGTAGTATTAGTGATATCAAACACAATGCAAGTAAAAATTTTACAAATAAAATCGTCAATTTTTTTTGTTATTTTTTACATGTCGTATTTGAGTGATTAATACATAGTTTTTCTAAATAATGACGTACATCGCTTAATTTTTAAACACGCAATGGTACGTAAGGGTTTAAATTACTACTTTTGCAAAAACTAGGTATTTACACCTCAAAAAAAAAGATTTTTAAAAAATTGAAAAAAAAAAAAAATTCGTCACTTATTTTGCAAATTTTTTTGTTGCATTGTGTCTGTAGCCGCTAAAACTACCACCTGGCTTCGTTTTCGGTCGCGGTCTTGATATACCCTGTATATCAGTTATTCTTTTATAATTTAATTTACTGTAACTATTGTTAAAAAAGAAAATAAGCATCTACATAATTAAATAATTTTTTTTGCAAGTATTGTGGATTCGTTGCGTATTTTTGAAGTCATTGGAACAACCAAATTATGTCTTAACACGAAGTATTTTTATTGTTTGACCTTTCATTTCGTCAAAAGTAATAGGTCAATTTTAAATTAGCTTACACAGTTTAGAAACATTACCTGCATAAAAATGACAGAGAACGTTTTCATAAAAAATAATTTGGTAAATATATACTATAACTTGATCTCTTTTCGGTATGCAGCACCATACACAGCACAGCTCAAGATAAAACGGTAGCTAATGTATACACGCCCCAAGAGGAAGACTTAATAATACGAGATGATAATATTAAGTCGTTAAAAGTGACGCATACAAAAAACTGGGCCAAGTTAAAATCTCAAAGGGCCCGACATCGTTTGACGCACGCCGCCTTGACACATTATTGTATTATGATGAACTTTACCGATTTTACTCTGAGGGGTGGCTATTTTTAGATAAAGGGTTCAAATTAATAAATGTTGGGTACAAATGTCAAGTTCGATAACGTTAAGGGGACTGTGCTTAAAATGTTTCGGTCTATGAAAGTCTAATGCAGATAGTATGATAGCCTTCGTAGCGCAGTTGGTTAGACGCCCTGTGAAACGAGATGCCTCGGGTTCGATCTCCGTACCAATACAAATGTTTGTGAGATCCACAAGTATTTGTTTCGAATCTGTGTGTTTGTGAGACCGAAAAGTCTCTTGTAGCTTCTGATTACCATAGACTAGTATCTTAGTGTGGGGTCGGGACTATGTATGTGACTGTTGGGTGTATTTATTTATCTCTCCTTGTTTACCTTGTTTAAGATACTATACCGCACCTGATGTTAGGTGCTTTTTCAGCAAATCCAAGATCGAGTGAGGAAATATATTCTCTCGCCATCACAATTATGTTAGTTTGCTAAAGTTGTTACTCTGAGCTGAAGTCCTTAATCTATACTCAGAAACTGTTGTTGCTAAGTCTTAACAAGATTAGAGGATACAAACTTTGCCTAGACAAAATCTCAGACGTACACGACTTTGACTTAACTTCAGTCTGTATAAAGTTAAGAATATGTTTATGGAAATTGTACTTCGTTATTTCAGACATAAAAAAGAAAATGTTGCTCATTAAAATTGTATTTGGAATTTAATTTAAACGTAATCAAAAATTGTATAATTATTTTAGGATTAAGATATGATTTTTTCTTAGCCTTATCTAGGGCTAATCTTTATTAAGATTGTCATCCTCCATAAATTATTTATTTTATTTATCTCAGCATTATATATTCTATTTGTATCATTGGTATCAATATATGTGACGTTATCAGGATCTAGGATGATTGACTGCGTGAGTCATATCACAAAGTCAATCCTCACTAGCGAATGGAAGTGAACTCATTAAAACTAACATTTTGGCGCGCTGTCGCAAAGATTTGTTCAAACATTCCTTAACAAAAGATCACAAAATTGACAAAAGTGAGACAATAAGTCAACTCACCTGCTCGAATGGACGGTATGATGACAAATTGCCGCCTTCCCGCCTACCCTCCGAGTCGTAAACTTGGGTAATTGATGCCGCCACTTGCCACACAAGTTTCGACTCTAACGTGTTTGAATTTGAGTAGAAATTGCTTTTGCAATTGCAAATGGAATTCGGACCTTTGAAACAAACTGTCATTTGAGCAACAATAGGTAATGACGGTAGTTTTCTTTATGTTGAACTATTTGTTAGTTTTCTTGATTTTTTTTGTAATAATCACTATAGACTGTATGGCTTTGTGTGCAACTAAGCGTCTGAGAAAAAGAGGCCCAGGTTCGATTCCGCATGGAGATTTGTTAACTATATTTCGACCGCGATTCATTAAAAAATATTTATTCGACTGCAATCGGATCAATAACTTAAAAGATCAAAATGGCGGCTTATATTTTTAATATTTTTTGTTGTTGATTACTGACACTCAAAAATTCGTTAATAGCCAGCACGACACAAGTCTCTTATTTTAATGTGGGGTCAAGACTTTGTATGTTCATGTTGAGTGTATTTAAGTATTTAAACTAATGGTGTGTTATGTTTTGTTCACAGAACAGTGCTCCTATGTGGGAGGAGTTCATATCCAAGGCGACGAAACTACATTCGGCTTTGAAGTGAGTACACTTTTTTTTTATTGCAATGAATAGCGAGACGAGCATGCCATTCGCCTGATGGTAAGCGATACGACCGCTCATGGACAGTAGCAAAGCCAAACAACACCATGAATTACAAGGCAATGCTTGGCATTCCACTGCGCTCACCATCCTGAGACATAAGATGTTAAGTCTCAATATGTCCAGTAGTTACATAAACTCACGCCTTTATCCCAGAAGGGGTAGGCAGAGGTATGTTCCGTCCCATGATGTGATAGGTGGCGAGCCTATCGCCATATCGGGCACAAATTCCTGACTCCGGGCTGATAATGAATAGAAAAATCCAATATCACTTTATCACTTTACACAGAAAAAATGTTTTATTTTTATGCGCTATGTGTATAGGTTACCAATATCTTTGTACAAATTTTTATTTCTAGACATACGTTTCGGGTTCCGTACCTATATCTGATTTCAAGCATGCCGGCGTAATAGTGTCAACTGCTAAGAGATTCTGTTAAAGATCTCTAAGAGTATGCTCTGTCTGTATGCTCTTACTGATACAACAACGAACTTGCACGTATACGATTATAATGCTAAAATAGTCAGCATCCGTTGACATGTTGACTACATTACGTGTTCGGTTCATCGACGTGCTCCATTCGTCGCTACTCGGCCAGCAGTGTATATCAAACGGGAGAGTCGCCAAGTCAATTGGCGGTCGGTTTCACTGTATAATCTAAACAACTGTTATGATTGATGGCGAAACAATGGTAATGATGTTAGAAGGGAATTGATGTGAGAACATTTTATGGGAATTTTAAGTATAGATTATAGAGTAATTCATAGAAAATGGGAAGGCGACCGCGGTAGAATAGGAGTAAATTTCGCTATAGTATCCACAAAAGTGAGGAGAAATTAATGATTTTTTTTGGACATGTAGTCAATTGAATGCCACATAAGAAAAGTCAGTACAGACTACAGAGACTTTTTATACCAGTAGGCAGTAATCCTTTACTTTACTTAGAGTATTTAAATTGTTTAATGTAAACGATTAAACGCCATTAAACAAAACTTTGTGTGTCTGTAAAGCTGTAAAATGAGGCCCCAATTACTATTCGAAAGATAACTAAGTCGAATTGGAGGTGTTAAAGTTAAATGATACGCATTTAGGGTTCGAAGAATTTATATCTAATTTAGAACTGACATTACTGTGAATGTTCTTTAGTCCGCGCGTGTTAGTGTAATTTGGATTGCAGCGCATTTACCATCAGGCGCATTTTTGACACTTTTTCATGTCAATATGAAACATAACATACGACTGCTTCGGTGGCGTAGTTGTACTACAGTATGATTGCAAAGCTGTGGTCCCGGGTTCGAATCCCGGGTCGGGCAAAGTGATATTGGATTTTATTACTCATTATCAGCCCGGAGTCAGGGATTTGTACCCGGTATGGCGATGGGCTCGCCCCTATCACATTGTGGGACGGAACACACGCGAAACGTGAGTGTCCTGGTGGCTGTTTGCTACCAGGAGAACCTCTGCCTACCCCTTCTGGGGTTAAGGCGTGAGTTTATGTATGTATAAAACATAATATGTTGCCTAGGACCTAGGATTAAGGATATTGGTTATGCTTATATAATCAATACATGGTATACGGATATTCTTATGTTTCGTTTCGGTTTTCCACCATTCGCCACGTTTAAATTAAAATCTTTTGAATTTGGAACTGAAAATTTCTCCACTTTCAGCGTTTTAATTTACTAAATTATGACGTCACATTTCAGATCGGCGCTGGTGGCGATAGCCGCTTTTCTGGATGCCTTCCAGAAGATAGCGGACGCGGCGACCAACGCCAGGGGTGAGTGACCTCATATATACTACTCTTTACATTTTGGCACTCGCATTATTTAATAGCATTGTTTTTTCAATGTCTAGACGGTGCAGTTTGTTGCGTCTGTTTTATCCCTTGGATTTAGTATTGTTTCGTATTTTGTTTTATTTTCGAATAGTTTGTCCAATGTTACTACATTGTTAAGCTGTTGTTTAGCGGTCTTACAAATATATGAAAATTAGTTGATGCTATTCGTTCAATAGATCTATTGTGTGCAGCGCCTGATCTAGGGTTCTGACTGCCCTAGGCTAATTATGAGGACGCGCCCCCCAAGTTGCATTATAATGAGCCTAAAAAGTGGTATATTACTTTTGTTTTGTTTACAAGTGTGAAAATTTTAACATGATTCATACAACTTATAAAAGTTGTCAGATTGATCTGCAAGCGAAACTAACGTTCTCCTTTAATCTGCACGATATTCAACATTTGCTTCGACTTTAAGCTTTTTTTTAATACACTACTCGCAAAAATTAAAGGATAATTTTTTTGGTAAATTTTTTTGGTAAATTTTTTTTGGTGTTTTTTGAGAGTCTGTATCTTGGAGAAAATTGATTGTTAAGAAATTCGGAAACTAAAACTTGGAAGCTTGAAATGTCTATTTTGCAGATTTGTGCTCTATTACTTGATTCCTTGCGAAGTTGATAAGCAATCGTAAGAAAACCAACGAGAAAAAAAAACCAATTTTTCTGGATTTCAAAACCGTGCATTTACTTGGGTAGTATTTTTTTGGTGACATCATTATAAAATTTCCGTAGATAATTTAATTGCCTTTAATTTGATATACCATAAACCTCCGTGACATGATTTGGAGCTGACTTATGGTAAATCAAAGTAAAAAAGGCCTATCACATTTTGACATTGGATTACTCCATGAATATCAATCATGGGGAAAACAAAATCAGAATTTTCGTAACTTCAAAACATGTTCTATAAGATAGTATTAAAGTCTTATGATAATGAATAGTATTTCTAAGTAAAATTGTTGACTGAAAAAAGGTAAAAAAACGGTTATTTATCGATATTCGGAAAACACTGCATATCTTTAGATAAAAGAAACGAACGAAGGATATCGTTGGTAACTTTTCAACCTTAAAGTATTCTAAAGACACTCTGAAAATTTCAAACTGCTCCGATTTGATTATCTTAGTGTTCGGAAGGTTTGAACTTACTGTATTCGTCAAAATTGTCGTAATAAGCATTTTTCGTATGTGATCGATTTTTGTCACTTCAGAATGCTTTTTTGGTGATTATCCATATTCTTTTAATCAAATCATTTTTTCTAACGTTTTCGCTATTCTCCGCAATTGTAAAAAAAATACTGGTACTGTTTTACCGCCGGCATTAGCGTTACCCAAAGCGTACTACGGGGAGGTTGCGTGGTCGGATTTATAGTAAAACAGTAAAACAGTATTTTGATTAAAAGAATATGGATAATCACTAAAAAAAATATTCTCAAGTTACAAAACCATTAGCATGCGAAAAATGCTCATTACGACGATTTTTGCTGAATACAGTAAGTTCAAACCTTCCGAAGACTAAGATAATCAAATCGGAGCAGTTTGAAATTTTCAGTGTCTTTAGAATACTTTAAGGTTGAAAAGTTACCGACGATATCCTTGGTTTGTTTCTTTTATCCAAAGATATGCAGTGTTTTCCGAATATCCATAAATAACCGTTTTTTTACCTTTTTTTCAGTCAACAATTTTACTTAGAAATTCTATTCATTATCATAAGACTTTAATACCAACTTATAGAACATGTTTTGAAATTACTAAAATTCTGATTTTGTTTTCCCCATGATTGATATTCATGGAGTAATCCAATGTCAAAGTGTGATAGGCCATTTTTACTTTGATTTACCATAAGTCAGCTCCAAATCATGTCACGGAGGTTTCTTTTATATCAAATTAAAGGCAATTAAATTATCTACGGGAATTTTATAATGATGTCACCAAAAAAATACTACCCATGTAAATGCACGGTTTTGAAATCCAGAAAAATTTTGGTTTTTTTTTTCTCGTTGGTTTTCTTACGATTGCTTATCAACTTAGCGAGGAATCAAGAAATAGAGCACAGATCTGCAAAAAATACATTTCAAGCTTCCAAGTTTTAGTTTCCGAATTTCTTAACAATCAATTTTCTCCAAGATACAGACTCTCAAAAAACACCAAAAAAAATATCCTTTAATTTTTGTATATAGTATATTTAAACTTCTGTTAAGATATTTAAAAAAGACGGTAGGCATCATACTATTGAAGCTAGTACAAGACAAGTCAGTGTTTGTTATAGAGACCTGCTTTTTAAAATTTTATTTATTGTTATAATCTCAGGGACTCGCAAGCATTTTCAGTTCACAGTTTAGGTTTTGTGTTTTGTCTCGGTCTAGTTGAAATATGGAGGGTAAAAGCAATGACGCTAGATTAATAGTGCATGCGAAGATAAGATGTCAGCGCGCCCCCCCCGATCCTCGCGCCCTAGGCTGCAGCCTAATTAGCCTAAGGGTTAATCAGGCCCTGATTGTGTGATGAAGAACAGATAACTACAGATGCAGGTGTATTATAAAATGGAGATTGATGAAACGACATTAATCTTCCTTTTTGCTTTACGACCAATTCATTTTAGCCCCTTATGGTATAGTCTTAGCAAACACTTAATCGTGTTATATTGTTCATTGTGTATTGTTGGTTTCGTTCCAGGCGCTACCAAGGAGATCGGAACAGCTCTCACCAGGGTATGTCTTCGGCACAGAGCTATCGAGACCAGAATGAAGACTTTCATCAGGTGATTATATATTTAGTAAACCAGTAGTGTGTAGTGGACGGTATAATCGACTTAATTCACAGTTATACGTTTTGTTTTGTTAGTTTTACATTTATTACAAACAGGATGTAAATAATATTAATACGTCCAATACACACATAGTTTTGACATCACAAGAAAATACAAATCATGTTTCATGGAAATCGGAAACCCGCGGCCTCTTTATCTAGTTGTTGTGACACCGAAAAGTATATAAGTAGAGTTGCTCTACAGGTACAAAGTATTAATCCTTAATTTTAAATATTAAATCACATATTTTGTCAACAGTGTACTAATGGACACATTAATAAGTCCGCTATCCGAGCGCGCGGACGAATGGCGTCGCGGCGGGTGCGCTACAGGCGCGCTCAGTCGCGAACACGCTCGCGAATGCAAGCGCGCGCGCACCGAGCTGCGGCGCCGCATGACCGACGCGCAGCGACACGCGAGGAAGGCGAGACGCGCGCCACCTGACGCCAAGCGACGAGCTGACGTGTGTATGCAGGTGGGTTATACTACTGGTTATAGAGGGAGCTACTGGTCGCGAACGCGCTCGCAAGTGCAATCGCGCGCGCATCCAGCTCCGCCCGATGTTATGAGAATTGCTGGTGTTTTTATGCAAATGATGGATTAATATACTTCACATAAATAATCTATTCTCTAAAGTGATCTTTATAAAAATGTCTATGGTATTTAATGTCCGCCAATCCGCACTTGGCCAGCGTGGTAGACTATCATAAAAAGGCTTCTATTATTTTACTAAGTGGTATATCTATGCTTGCAGGATGTCCAAGAGCGCAAACAGCAGTTAGAAGAGATGGAGGAGAAGGCAGTCAAGGCTGCCCTGATTGAGGAACGCAGCCGCTTCTGCCACTTCGTGTCCTTGCTCAACCCTGTGGTGGTGAGATTACTACTTTATTGCTTTTTGAAAAGGCTATATTCTCTGTGACATAATATGTAGTCCGCCAAGCCGCATTAGGCCAGCGTGGTGCACTAATCCCTCTCAATCGAACACTTGATTGTAGAGGACGCCCGCACCCTGAAGTGAGACATACATTCATGGGCTGGATTAGACACGTGGTCTTGTCACATTGGTTTCACTTATTTGCAGTTGTCACTGATAATGTTGTAGAAGAGTTCCGTGCCCAGCTGTGGGGCATATATGTTCTGGATTATTATTAGATGTCGGGTCTGTTATATTAGTTATTGTTGACAAGGCCTGTGCCCTGCAGTGGAATGTATATGAGCTGTATGATTCGCCTGGTCTTTTTTCATTGGTTTAGTAGACTATTGCGTAATCCTTCTCGATTGTGAAGAATGTACATGTCCTGTAATATGACGTATATCCGACATTTATATGTTTTGGATTCTTATCATTCCTTTTATGTAATTTTTGTTCGCAGGAGAGTGAAGTGGCCATGTTAGCGGAGGTGGGTCACTTGCAGGAGGGCAGCGAGCAGCTGTTACGTCACACAGCTGAACCCAGGACCCTGCCCGCTGCTAGTCTTCAGGTATACTGGATTTTTCACATTCACCTTGCAGGTTGATATTGCTTAATATTTTTAGCTTGGTAGTCTTTTACGCGGTGCTACGAATAGATACTAGTCTTGGTCCTTGGCGATATAAAGTCGTGCCACATGAGCTGATGCAGTATAGATGCAGTAAAGGAGTGGTGTTGCAGGTGATCTGCGACATAAAGTCGTGCCACAGCGGCTGGGAGTGCACGTCGGCGCCGCAATCTCCGTCGGGCTCGTCGCGCCTGGGCAGCCGCAAGTCCTCGCTTACCTCCATCTCCTCGCTCAACAGCCAGTGCTCCGACAACCAGCACGGTGCTTATACTTCTTTTTTTATTGTATACGTCATTGTTCATTGTTTTGTCACCCGCTTTATTAGGGAGGGAAGTGGACAATAATTTATTTCCAACTCCTCCTATTAATTTAACTTTATGATTGATTTAGTTGCGGGTTAAAGATAATTTAGACATTCCCGGAGACTCGCTGAGCTTCAATGCTCAGGGTCATTAAAATGTGTGCCACTGATGATCCTGGCTTACAGGAGTTGCAGTGGCGGGTGTGAGGGAGGGACAGTCTCTACTATTGTATATGTACAGGAAACGAGCAAACAAGTCGCGTGATGGTAGTTGATCACTGCCGCCCATGAACATACACAAGGCTGGATCGTGGATGTTGGCCCAATTGGGAGAGGAGCGGGAAGGAAAAAGAATAGAAAGAGAAAAGAAGTACTGAGTATCTTACTTAAGGAAAAAGTGGCTATGCCTGATGATAAAGTTGCTGTGCCTGCTGATAAAGCCAATGTAAAAGGTGTAGTACCAATAATTGGTAATGGACACTTATTTTTGGAGAGGAAAGATGTGAACCAATCCTTTCGATATCCGAAGAAAGGGTAGTGCCGGTATCACTGGTCTTCCGGATTTTGCGGCGGTCTCTAACAAATCTAACGCACGCATACCAAGTAAAATCCCTCGGTGGTCGCCGCGCGTTTCGAGCGACACTAGATGCCTTAGATATTCCTTCCCTGTGATCGCCCGGCGCAGATCCTTTACTAGTTTCTCTAATAGGGTGACAGTATCACAGTGTGATGTACACAATTTTATTTTTAATGAACCAATGGTGCGTATGGGTTTAACTTACTTTTTTTCGCAAAAACTATTTATTTAGCACCCAAACACGACGATTTTCAAAAAATCGGAAAAAAATAATCGCTTCTTTGCAAAATTTTTAGTTGCATTGTGTCAAAAGTCACTAATATTACCACCTGGCGTCGTTTTCGGTCACAGTCTTGATATACCCCGTATAAATAAATAAATAATATTGGTTTGTCAGGTGTGTCAGGCTCGACGGTGAGTTGCTCGACGCCGATCTCCAACGCGTCGTCCGGCGCCGCGCCCGCGCCCGCCGACGCGCCGCTGTGTCTCTCGCAGGTATGTGGCTACGTGTATACTACCACACTGTTCTCCCACCCGACGACAGTGGCGGCGTAAGGTACGTTGGTACCCTGGGCGGTCTCCGGAGTTTTCGTGAAGGACTAAAAAAAAAAAAAAAAAGTCCTGCTTTGTAGGCAGCGGCAAGCAGGATCGTTTCGCCCACGATCGTGGTCCACGCTCTTCGTTTGTTGTCGCTTGTCGGGTTGTCGTTGTCACCCCTTGGTGCTTGGTACCCGAGGCGGACCGCCCCCACCGCCCCTCCTTTACGCCGCCACTGCCCGACGATGATGTTCAACCGTACTTAAAGCTGTAGGAATGTGCTTAATACTTCACAAAAAAATTCGATTCCTTTATTGTACGTAACATAGACTAAGTTCCGAGTGAATGATAAGTTTCATAGAGAATAGTATTATTTTTGGAAGTGGAAAACTTATAAGTTACTTCGTTTCGGATCATAGTGTAAACCCGAATATTTGTGGACCGGACAAACATTTCTGTGAGTTCAACCCACGGCTTCCAGAGCCAGCTGTCAGTTATTAGAGGCTGATGTTAAAAATAATGACATATTTTTATCGATTCTGCTAAACATTTCACCCAACGGAGTTTTTATTTCATGTGTATTGTGTATGTTATAAGCACTTTTGTATTATAGAATAAAAGTATTATATAAGTTACAAATATGAATCACCAATAATTTCCGTGTCGGTATAATTAAGTAATTTTCAATTGACAATGTTGTTAATCTGTTTTCCTATACATGCGTGTCTATTACATCTATTTGTCATATGAAATGATATTATATCACATGTAATTGTTGGAAATCCCTGCGATTTCTAATAGTTTACACGTAGGATAGAAGGCATTATCATATATCCATATGAGTTATTACAATATGACAATACAATATATAAACCAAAAATAATTAATTTTTTAAGAAATTTTTATTTTCGTTAGATACTTTATGTGAATTGAAGACACCTAGTTATTATTTGATGTTTTTAACATCTGAACATTTGGAAACGTACTATGTAACTTGTTTTTAAAATTAGTCACAAAATAGTAAAATTTGCCGCGTTTTGTAGTTGTATTTTGTATATTTTTTTGTAGTTTAATGTACATAATATTTAGTTTTTGTGTATTTTTCACTAAATTGAATTTTAGTATTTTTAGCTGGGTTGACATCAGACAATAACCGTAAAATTAAAACAACATTTTCTGTAACTATTTTTTCTAAATTTATTTCAAAATAAAAGTTTTGCGTTTTTACTTAAATACGACATATTATGTGTATTGCCTAAAACACTGTCTGATGTTAACTCCTATTTTTCCTTAGTTTATAGTGTTTTATTAGTTTTAGCGTGTTTTTCTGTTTTTTTTTTAGTTTAGTTTTTTTTTTGCTTTTTTATTTTGTCACGTAGTCGGCGTTCCGGCTTTCGAGTGTGTGCAGCGCGGACTCGGGGTTCCGCTCGCAGGACGCGCTGCTGCGACGATCGCTCTACGTTGACAATGTAATGTAGCTACTGCTTTTTTGTAGTTGGATTTTTTTTGTAGGCAGTTTTGTGTGTTGTAGTTTGTCTAGTAATGTGCAGTTTAGTGTATTATATGCGTGAAAGTAAGGGGAGTGCGTTGTGTATAGGGATTGGACATGGGGAGACTTGATATAGAATCATAGAACTTATTTTGCCATAAATTACGGATAGGATACACAAACATTAATATTCCACAGATAATATATTTTTAGATACTCTATATGTACAATAAAAAGATCAACTAGAAATGGAATAAAGCATAAAGAACTGAAAAGCACTTTGTCAGACATTCGCCTACACGGTGGACCGACGACTTAGTTAGGGTTTGCAGGAAGTCGCTAGATGCAGGCCGATTCAAAAGGTCAATCCGGAAATATCTGGGGGAGGCCTGTGTTCCTAGACGGATGCTAATAAAGATAGAGACAAAAAGGGGATTAATTAACTAAAAGTAATTATCAAAAATCTGATAGCCTCCGTGGCGCAGTTGGTTGAACGCCGGCTGTGAAACGAGAGACCGCGGGTTCGATCCCCGCACCGAGACAAATGTTTGTTTTTTCGGGTCTGGGTGTTAGTGCGACCGAAAAGTCTCTAGTCAGGACTATGTATGTGACTGTTTGGTATATTTATTTAAATTGAGATAGAATATTGATCGGTTTCTATTTAAATGGTTTACTCCTACAGGGTTCCGACAATCAGAGCGTAAGCAGCGAATGTATAACGCCAGCCAAGAGCAACATCGACGACGAACACGCGGACGACGCCGGGGACGACCACGACGCCCTCGGAAATGCTGGTAATCATCTACCATCAACAATATTAAAATAAATAAATAAACGCTATGATATCGCTCAATAGGCTTTGTTACATTTAGTAATACCAACTTGAAAAATATGACAAAGTACTGACTTATCAAACCGCTTCCTCTCTTTGCGAGTTGAAATAATAATGAAGAAGTACCTATATCCTATAATGTACTCCTGACAAAATGTATGCAAAATTTTATCTTGATCGGTTTAGTAGTTAGGGCGTCAAAGTGTATACATATAAAGAATTTATTTTATAAGTTTAACAATATTAGTAAAGATTTTGTGTATTATTTATTCTATAGCGTCGGCCACATGGCCCGATTTAAAGGACACGGCACAGTTCGAGCGAGCCGCATCAGCCATCATGGCTGGAAGACCTCACACCATATCAGCTGGTGAGTTTGCTCCTTTATATATTTATTTCTTGGTTTTAGATACATCATGAGTATAGATATAGAATAATCAACACTGGAAAGACCTTGGACTATACTAGGAATGAGCTGACTCGAGCAGTTTATTACCACCGTCTTGCAGAAAACCGACGTAAATCGTCGGCTTTGCTGTCGTGTTTCGTTTTGTCAGTTTGGTTGGACGGTTTTCATTTACCATCAGACGAACCCTTTGCTCGTTGTTGGATATATGCTAAAAAGGCCGTAGAATGTCACTAAAATATAAAATACTATAGCAATTTTTGGAAGCGGCTAATGTTCAGTCGCGTTCCTGTGGGTGATAGTTATTATGGCGATGATAATCATCATGTAGATGATGAAGGTGATGTAAATGATGACGGTAATGATAAAGGTGATAATGATGGTAAAGGTCAATACTCATCAAGTGACTCCCCGTGACCGATGATGATAAAGGCGATGTAAATGATGACGGTAATGATAGAGGTAATGACGTTGTTTCAGGGTATGAGCGCAGTCACCCGCGGCCCGCACTAAGTGCTCACACGTTCTCATCTGATAACAGAGACTCGACGATGTATGCACGACCGCCACTGCCTACTGTGAGTACAGAAAGAAAGAAAAGTATAATAATTATATCCGATAACAATTCATGTTACGAAAGTTGATTTCCATTCCCAATAAAAGGTTATCTCTAAGTTCATAAAACAATAATATTCTTAGTAATGATGGTAGAAAATTATATTATGTTTTCTTTATGACACGCGGGCTGTCCAAAAACAGAGTGTAATGTTGTTTTTCTTTGTTTTAGGTTTTATTTATTACCTACTGATTATAACGTTTATTGATGTTATACTTCTTTTTGAACGTTATAGTCCGAGAGATGCTTGCCTCAAATACCTAACCAAAACTTGCTGCCAGCTCTCGGATTATTAGGAAATTTATGAAAGTAACATTTTTACAAGTAACCGTTATCACAACTTACTATTTCCCAGTGTACATTGTGAAGAATTACAAAGTTTGTATTTTATTTTGTTTTATTTTTTGTAAATAGTAATGTTTTGTGCAGCGATGTTCGTCGCTAGAGCGTCCGTCGGTGCCGGCAAAGACATCGGGACAAGAGTTCAAAACAGGCAAGCCTTCTTCCCTGCCGCCACATCTTACTAAAGGTAAAGTAATTGCAGTCAATGTTCTGGTTTTGTTATTATGTTCCTCATACTGCCTATACGCAATAGTTTTTCTAATACACTAGTATCGTCAATTTTATTTTATACCTACAAACTAAAATGTAATTAAATTTCTATATAACAAACAGTTAACCATTACTGGCTAGGGCGCCCCGCATGATGTAGATGGTGATGATAATGATAGTGACAGAAATGGTAATGATGATTATGATGATGAAGGTGATGATAACGTTGTTACAGAGATGCCGCAAGCGGTGTACGTGAATATGTCCGAATTGGCCACACTAGCCGCGTCTCGAGCGCAGCAACACAACGCTGAACATCCACAACAAGAGAAGGTATGTCACACTTCTTATCTCATCACTTTAATCAGCCATGACTAGTAACTACGTAGATAATTATATGTTCACCTATGGCATATGCGGCAAGAGATGCCGTGTTGCCAGTGACCTTGTAAACCACACAAGGAAATTGCCAATACTAGATTACGGGTATCTTAATTGCTTATTACACTTAAGCAATAATTTCTAGATCCACATTTCAACAATTATCTGTGAAAATGCTGTGGCAAATGCCGTTGGCCAATATCTACTTATTAAATACGAGTATAGTCAGCAAAATACCACTAACCCGCACTAGGCCAGCGTAGTGGGCAAAAGTCATCGATCGAACTTTCGGTTGTAAAGGAGTCTCTTTGTCAAGAAATGAGTGATTACGAGCTAATACAGATGGCGGTTAATAAAATTAATTGGTTATAAAATTATAATATTAAATTCTTACAAATAAATATACAAAAATCAAGGGTTGAAATTGAACATTCTCATGTTGGTGGTCTTGTCCAAGTAATACATCGGCTTTGCTCTCCTGTGACGCGTTGATCTGGAGACAAAAATACTTTTTTATTCATTCATAAAACGTTTTATACACAAATATTTAAATAAGATCTAAGTAAGTATACAGGAGGTCAATTAAATTTGTTAACTTAAATTTATAAGTGACTAATGGTATAATTTTCATTAGTTGAGACGAGTTAGTTACAAACAAAACTGGCTGCTAGTACAGAGGTTGCACCATTGAGAAATAAAATGGTTATTCTCGAATGTCTGGATTTCATGCAGGTGTCTGTTCGTAAAATATTGAACCAAATCTTTATTGTGTAAGTATGTGATAAGAACAGGCAGAAGTATGCACGTACAATTATCTGTTATGGTGAATTTCGTCTTATAAATTTATGTACACTCACAATTTATCCCAGTCGAACTTTGCCGCCAATGTTTCCGATATCTGTCCCTCTTTTAACTGCTTCTTCACTACTCTTTCGACCATGCGCAGAGACGAGAACATGTTCTGTACGTTCGACGGTTGACGGTTGCGTGATGTGGTCTGTAATTATTTAAGATTATTAAAAAAATAGTAAATAAAACAAACAAATTTTATCAATGGGCCAATGTTATGTTAAAGGACAAAGTTACCTTGATAGACAGTGCTGTTATTGGTTATTTTAGGATATTAATTAATATAAAATGGCATCACTAAAGAGATAATAGTTAAAGAATTGGAAATAACTCCGAAGTTGTCAAATTACTTTTTACTTTAAATATTATTTTTTCAGTTTAATTGAAAAAAAATATGTTTAACATTATTGAAACTTGTTTCGTATTGTGTTACTTAAAGACACTCTTATTAAGATCAATAAGAATTTGCCATTGTTATATTTGAAGATTAAAATAGCCCCCCTTTTATATACTCTCTTATTTGAATATCCAATCTATTATAATAAAATAGATATAATAACTTTACCATAATCTCGACAGCGTCCATCAGTTTACTGAGCTCTTTTTTCTCCCGGTCTGTAAGGCTCGGGTCTTGCCAGTTGAATATCCCGCTGTCTTTCAGCTTCTCCTTGATTTTGTCCAGGGTTATTGGTGAAGTCTGCTCAGGAATTTCCCCTGACTTGTAGGCCGCTTTCACATCGTGCAGGTCGTCCAATGGACTGTAAGAAGTTTTAGTATTGAGATAATGGAGTATATTTCTCATATTTTTAAATTGGCAAAGTGAGTATAGTCCACATTATGGTAAGTGCTGCGTAGTTCAGATAGAGTATAGGCCGAGGTAAGATTGTTGCAGAAATATAACTTTTGTTGCGGTTGTGTAATAACACCATAGAAAACTGTTTGAGTCCTTTTTTTGATATTTTTCGTTTCTAACCTTAGTTTACTTAAAAAAAAAAATACTCGTGTCAGTCAACATCTTTTAATTATTTTTTTATCTACAAAGCATTTTTAATATTATTATTACAACAAAGATTTTTTCATTGAATTTGTGCCCAATATGGCGATGAGGTCGACCTCTATCACATCGTAGGACGGAACTCACAAGGCGAAACGTGGGTGTCCTGGTACCATCTCTGACTACCCCTTCAAAGAAAAAGGCGCGAGTTTATGATCAGCTATATTTGTCATAATTAATATCTTATGGCTTACCATTGTAGGCTAATGTGGACATGAATCGTCAGGCTGAAATAGAAGAAAGAAAATTAAATAATGATGAATTAAAAAGTAATACCTAGCTTGTTACCTTTTTACACACTTTAATTTGCCAAGTTTATTGATTACACGGTATATGATCAATAATTACTGAACACTAAAGTAAAGAAGAAAATCAGCTTAGAAACAGAAAAGAAAATATTAGTAAACCGTTTTGTATTGGCTAATTAAATTGACTTTGTACTGTTGAACACGATGTATAATTAAAAGTTTATACGATTGTCGAGATAAGGTTAATATGCCGCTTCAGATGTGTTAAATTGGAAAATAATTATTGAATGCGTATTTACAACAAGTAGTTTTGTTATCAGTAAATTAGGTACTATTGCTATATACTGGCAGAAATGTTTAAAAATATTCATAATAAGATGGGTCGAGTAAGCCGTTAGCACTCGAGTACGCGACAGACTTGAGAGTTTTATATTTTAAAAGTTTTCTCTCTTATAAGGGTACAACAACCTTATTTATTTGGCCATTTATTTTCATCATGATTATAGGCTTAAATAACCATTACTGTTAATTAAAAAAATACAATTACACTGTATTAATAATAAGGTTATAAATGTTAGATTAATGTTTATATTTCGTACTTGAGAAGTGAAGGATTTTTATAAAATTATCTCCTCATCTCATCTTTATTTAGGAGATCAATTTCCAAATATAGCTCTCCTCCAAATATTCTACGATTTTGTCTTCACCAAAGCATCCTTCACCCATCTATATACATTAAAAAAATATATAAAAATACTTACAGTACATGAACAATTAATTTAACTGCGTTAATCATGATCGCGCGCGCTCCGTCTACACAATGCACTGAGCTGATTCGCTACGCATTGTTAAATCGCGCTATGCGTTATATCGGCCGGCCGAGACTTGATAGTGGTGCGATTGAGAGGTTTTGATACTTTAAGGATATTTTTTTAGTATTTTGTAAAAGTGATAACTGATAGGCTGGTTGGTCAAATACGCGCATTAACAACAGACAGCTATACAAAAAGTAATTAACTGAGCGTAGGGCTCCATTAAGAATTTTGATATCGATCTGGTGAAAACAGACTGCAGCTAGCGACTTCTAAAAAAATAAATTAGGTTGTCTTTGCACCTTGTGTGTAGACGTGTTTTTTGTATTTCGAATTCATAACCGCCTTCTTTGAAGACAACGGAAATTCGAGAAGCATCCTGCATATATGGGAATTCTCAAAAAGAAAGATTTTTAGACCCAATTTCTAATTATTATTGCCCCCGCCGTTTTAACTGTCTTCGTTTTACTCGTTCCATTTTAGTGAGAAAGCTACAACAAATTATTTTGTGTGTGTGTTTACAGGGATTGATGATTGTCTTATACTTTAGATTAGATCTTTATAATTCTTAAACATTTAATAATATTATGACTAAGCATGACTATTTCTAGTGTAGTACAATATAGGGTACCTGGTATGGGCACTACAGGAAAAATTGTTTTTCTTTTCTAACTATTACGACAGCTAGACACCATAGTAACTGGTGATTTAACTATTTAATTAGAGTGATAATATTTTATATTACCCATAGTTGTAGTCACACATTGAACGATTGACATAACATTGCATGACAGTGCTGCTAGGTAATACTAATCTATACGTATAATGCGATTGCCTCGGTGGCTTAGTTGTGCTACGGTATGAATACAAAGCTGAGGTCTCGGGTTCGAATCCCGGGTCGGGCAAAGTGATATTGGGTTTTTCTAATAAATATCAGCCTGGAGTCAGAAATTTGTGCCCGATATGGTGATAGGCTAGCTCCCTATCACACCATGGGACAAAACATACAAGGCGAAATGTGAGTGTCCTGGTGGCGCCTCTGCCTACCCCTTTTGAGTTAAAGGCGTGAGTTTGTGTATGTTTGTATGTACTACAATCGTTAGCACTGGCAGCAAAAGCTTAGCCACCTTACATGCTGAGTACAAATTAAGGTAACATTATACATATAAAACCATTAATAAAAAAAAAAAAACAATAAAACACAATAAAAAAAACGAATTAAGCAATAAATTTAAAGAGTTTGTTGGGAAAATTCACGGCTCAAACACCTCCTCACTGAGGGCACTAAGGTCGAAAACGGATCAAGATCATGTGCTTACTATTAAAATTGTTTTTATTTCAATGTGTAACATTCGTGTAAATCGAAGAAACCATTAAGGTTTATAAACTTCTTTTCTATTTAGATGCACCCAGGCGAAGTTGGGCCGGGCCGCTAGTAAAATAAAAAAAATACTTTAATATCAAAACCATTCGATCGTACTACACGTATAAAGACGTAAATAAAGTTAGGGTATAAACCCATTGTTCGTACGAAGAATGAAAGCCGCTTGACATAACATTGTGCGATACAATTCAATATTATATCATACAAAGAGGTTATGTTTATTATGTTGTAATACATCTCTTTAAGGTGACTGCTTCGGCGCAGTTGTACTACGGTACGATTATAACGCTGAGGTCTCGGGTTGGAATCCCGGGTCAGGTAAATTGATGTTGGATTTTTCTATTGATGTCAATTCGCCGTAATACAGTGAGTAAAGTTTATACAACTCGCGATATAACGGCGATTTGACAGTTGAGGGGTTTATTAACCCAGAGTCGGGAATTTGTGCCCGATATGGCGATAGGTTCGCCATCTATAACATCGTGGGCCGGAACAAGCTACGCGAAACGTGAGAGTCCTGGTAGCACCTCTGCCTAGCCCTTCTAGGAAAAGGCGTGAGTTTATGTATGTTTGTATGTATGTATGTATCTCTTTATGGGAAGGACATTAAGATTGTTTATGTATTAATGTTATGGTATAATTGATTGTTAAAAGTTTCATTGTGTGAATTTACAAATTGGTGTGTGAATGTTTTTAACTCATGTGTGTGTGAATATGATCTTGGTGATCGTGTTACTTTTAATCAAGATCATGCTCTTTACAAATAATAATGTAGTTATATCTTAATACTATGCCGGCGTTTGTTGCTATCTAAGTAGCACCAAAGTAAATAACTTAATTGATGTAATATTTTCGGTAGTATTTTTTTCCATTGACATAAAGAAATTTATTTATTGAATTTTGAATTTTATTCATCTATCAATGAATCTATTCAAGATTGCGTGACCATGATTTGGTTACATGTGAGTTTACAAAACTAAAAAAGTGTTTACATAATGTAAATGCGACACGGCGTGAAAAGAGTTCAGCAATACGTATGGTGGATAGGTTATGTCGAGTAGATCGGAGTGGGAGGGAGTAAAATGGGGGTGGTAAAACAATTCTCTCCCGTACTGAACTGGGTCAACCGCTGTTTATAAATTCATATATATACTGTACGGTACACTCACATTCAGATAACCGAAACTATTATTGAGAGGGTTTTTGTCAAGTTAAAGATATAAGTATGTTGCAACCGGGAACTATTTGCATCCTGGCGAAGCTGGTCAGACCACTATAATTAATAAAAATCACCCTTGTAAAGAAAATATTATTTCAGGTGTGCTCCGAAAGCAGTGCCAGTGAATCATCATTGGAATCATCGAGCGGGTATGGAAGCCAAGGCGCTTTCGCGGCTGAGGACTCAGCGCACCAACACGCCATACAACATGCCGATGGTAATTACACCTTATTACACACACTTAGAGTCCATTTTACAACGCTACATGCTCGTTTGTCTGTGTGAATGTGATGCACATGTGTTTTTGTTTGTAGAATTTTACGTTTTATTTTCTTATTGTATTATATAGAAATTTTATGTTGTCTTTTGTAATGTTGTTAGAAATGTTAAGTAATGTTCTGTTTTATGTGTCTATTCGTTAATATAAGCGATCTTAATTGTTATCTAAAGTTCGGGCGTCAAAATAAACCAATCAAAACTAGTGAAATGTAGGCGTGTCAATAATTCTTGCACCCGATTGGTCTATTTTCGGGGTCGATCCGTAGATAGCGATTACGATCGTTTATTGATTTTGGTCTTTAGTGTTTTTTTAATAGTAAACGTAGGTCGTAGATATAGCTCAGTTTTTGTGATAACAAGTGACATAGGGGCAGATAAATATACCGAACTTTGTTACATTATAATATAAAAATAATAGATAAATAAGTTTATCTATTATATTTAAAGAATTTTTCGAATTATTCAGTGTTAAACTGAATAGACTTTTTAAAATATTTTTTATTTTAATAGCTATAATTTCTTTATTTTATATAAACATAAAATACAGTACAATACTAATTAGTATAAGGTTGGGAATTCTATGACCACTGTTTTCTTATAATATGTGTGGATGTCTGTATGCTGTTTATAATTTTCTTTTGCACATATCTATTTATTTTTTGTTGTTGCTATGTGTATTTGTTTGCTCGTTGTGCACTGGTCGACTAACAGTGAAACTGGGATAGTTAATGTTTTGAGATTTGATAAAAATATGATATTTTTTCTTAAATTGTGTTTTTTTAGTAATGATCGTCGATACAGATGTTCCTCAATTGCTGATCATAAACTGCTTAAGTTACCAGATTGTGGGCACTAATAAAGAAATATAACAACGTAATTTTTTTATAACATTTATGATGTTCTTTAAATAAAACTTGATCTATAATTTAAAAAATAATAATAACAGACGTTATTGTAAATTCTACTGCAATGATGAGAAACATACATATTTTAGAAATATGCAACTTTCTGTATCCTGTAAACTTATTAAATATTATTCAATCGCACGAAAAACCACCATAAATCCCAAAACATTAGACTATAAACCCAGTTTCGGCCAGTGTATCGTGTTACGCTTCGCATGACCCAGTCGAGATAGTGACCCTACGCCGAGACTCGGACGCGACCATCGCGGCGGCTCGGGAGACATTTTCCATCTCTCTCGGGAGTCTCGAGGAGGCCGTGCGGTCTCTCGACGAGGCCAGCGAGACCCCGGCCTTCGCCACCATCGGCAAAAAGCCCGCGGTGCCGAAACGACGACCTCTCTCTATGACAGGTAAATTGGGTTGGTTTGGTAGAGAAGGGTTTTGAGGTTGCAGAAAGTTCCTGGATGCAGGCCATGGTAGGGAACTGGGAAGGAAAAGGAATAAGCTGGATTCAGGCCGTTTGCAACAAGTTGTGGAAACCTTGAGGCCTATGTTTAGCAGTGGACTTGCTATGAGGAAAACAGAAGGTAGTTTCGTTAAAAAATGTTTGACAGACGATTTTATCAAAGATTTAATTCAAATATGTCGATATAGATCATAGTATCCTTTTTGGTTTTATTACAAATTTCTCTGATAATAACGACAATAGTTGTATATAGGGTATTAGGAATATTAACATGGCTTGTTACGTGTATTATTTATTATTTATTGATCAGTTTTAATAAGGTTAAAGTCGCAGGAAGTCGCTGGATGCAGGCCGCTTCCAACAGGTGTAATTGGAGATGCATGGTGGAGGCTTATGTTTAGCAGTGGACTTTCTGTGGCTGAAGAGAGAGAGAGAAAGAGAGAGTAATAATACTGTGTTTGTGTTTGCAGCGACAGTATGGTCTCGGCGCGGTTCGTCGAGTTCTCTGGGCAAGCCGCCGCCGCCCGTGCGACGTTCCTCGTCCATATCCAGACCACAACGACCGCCATATGTGCAAGTAAGTAATAAAATACAGTACGAAGGTGCTAGCTCAAATACCTACGTAGGTGGTAAATAAGAAGAAATAAAACTGCGTCTGTAAAATTGATGACAATTTAATAAGGATTATCTTCCAACCTATAGGTATTTCAAATGTTGTAAAACAATAGAAAAAGAAACATAATCTCTATAACACACTAGCGGCAACCTAATAAAGTATTACTACTAGAATTGTTTTATTAGATACAATAAAAAGCAAGAATTTACTTCCATTAACAGCCACCGCGAACAAATAGAATAATTCGTGAATTACTGTAGGGTTTAATAATTCAAAAATTACACATTTGAAATTATCTAATATCAAAAGTCGTGCGTCTAGACGCGACTGCTACGGTGATCTCGGGTTCAAATCCCAGGGCACATCTCTGACTTTTCGAAGTTATGTGTGTATTGATAGTCAATCACCACGCACTATAACTGTGAAGGAAAACATCTCGAGGAAACCTGCATACCGTAGCGATTTTAAAAAGAATTTCTACGGTATGTACAGTCCGCCAACCTGCACTAGGCCAGCGTGGCGGACTATAACCTAACCCCTCTCAATCGTTCTCTTGATTGTAGAGGAGGCTCGTGCCCTTTAGTAGGACGTATATAAGCTGATACAGTACAGTACAATATCAAAAGTAAACCATCACGTAGGATTAACTACTTTAAAGAATGGTTTCTTAGACTTATGCGAATGTTGAAATGAACACATTGAAATAAAACTATTTATTACGGATTTTATCGCGATTTGGTCCGCCTCGTCCGCCCCGTGACCACGAAAGCTGTAAAGTAATCGTAACGTCGGAAAGTTAAAAAATGTAAAAATTAAACCAAATCGCGATAAAATCCGTAATAAATTGTTTTATTTCAATACTTTAGAGAACCTTAATAAATAAATACACGAGGTTATTATTACTTGCAGGCCAACACACAGAATCCTGGCATGGTGACCGATACAGACAACTTGCCCCCGCCGCCCGCCTTCCTACTGCAACCCGACAGCGACGCAGCTAGTGGTAAATCTCTTTGAGTTTATTGTATTTATAGGTATTTGTTTCGGATCTGGGTGTTAGAGACCGAAAAGTCTCTCGCAGTTTCTGATACCCACGACACAAGACTCGAACTAGTGTGGGGTCAGGATGTATGTGACTGTTGGGTGTATTTTTTTTTATAGTCAAGTAGATCGTTTATTGATTTCTGTAAAATCTTCCTGAGATGCTTGTGGGAGTGGCAAATTAATCAGCGGTATACATTAATAGCAGAAAGATTTTAACGCTTATGAAAAACCCACAATAAATTGGAAAATCCGTACGGAGCATAGAGAGCTATGAGAGCACCCTCGGGTGTCGGAATTACTCCAATTTTCCCTGACTACCGTGAAAGGCGTCCTTTCCCTAATTTGTTACAAGACGGCTTAGACCATGAGACACAGTAATTCGTATTTCTTTTCTCATTTCGCTTCTCTTTCGCCATCCATACCATAAGGTGGGCTATACACCTTGGACTACGATTCCCGATATTGTGGATGCTAACAAGCGATGTTGGTGGCTTACCATCTAGCCATTTGCTCGTTTGTTAGATCTGTGCGATGAACAACGAACCAAGATCTTTCACAAATGAGTTTGTGTTTATTTATTTATTTATTGTACACCAGGAAAAAAAAAACAGAGATTATAACAATATTAAAAATAAGTACATTCGGCGGCCTTATTGCACAAGGCAATCTCTTCCAGGCAACCTTAGGATGGACACAGAAGAAAGGAGAGAGAAAGGTTGTGTTGTATTCATAATTCATTAAACAATGCTTTTTCTGTCAACAGCCCAATCATCAATAAACGTGGCAGAAACAGTAAAGCAACTGACAGAGTTGAAACACACTCCAGCATCACCAGGTTTGGTTCGCCGCAGCGTCCAGCAACTACAAAGCAGCAACCAGCCCTCCCTCAGTACCTTCCAGAACAGTCCCATATCGAAGACAACGTTACAGCAATCGAAGGTCAATTTCTCGTCTTCAACCAGCATCAACAGCACAGGGAATTTGAACCCTATTTACGGGCAGACAGGGCACAGAATTGTGTCGTACGTTGAGAATGCGAGGAAGAATAGCTTGAATAGCTCCAGTTGTGATCTGTTCAGAGATGTTAATGCGGGTGAGTGTTTGTTATAACTTTATAATATGTTAAGTTTTTTTTTAGGTACCATGGGGGTGAAAGGTCTCTTTCACCCCCCAGGGTGCTGGTGTCACTAGCCTTCCACCCCGGTGTTTGCAAATATTGTGATAGGGATAGATACATAGATAATAAATCTTAAGTTAGGCACCGGCTGTGAAACAAGAGGCCGCGGGTTAATTCTTCGAACCAGGACACATTTTTGTTTGACGAACAAACTCGGGTCTGGGAGTTGTGAGACGCAAAAGTCTCTCGTAGTTCTAATACCCGTGACACAAAAATTGTATCTTAGTGGGGTCAGTACTATGTGTGTGACTGTTGGGTGTATTTCATCATCATCATCATCAGTCCTTCTGCGTCCACTGCTGGCCAGGTCTCCTATGGCCCACCACTGGGCCCGATCTTCAGCCCATCGTCTCCAACCGCTACCAGCCATACTACGAATATCGTGGCACCACCTAGTTGGGTGTATTAATTTATTGTCTATTCACAGGTATATACGCTGAAGGCAAAGGCTCGCAAGAGTCAAGTCCTTCGACTCCTCTCTACGGAGACACTACATTCTCCAGTTTCGGACCAAGAGTGTCCAACGGATCGCATTATGGACAGACTGGTATGTATTGTTGATTTCCATTGACTTATCCTATACTAGCAGGGCTAAACACACTAATGAATCTGGTGGTAAGTTTGTGGTTGCATTAGTTGATCTGATGAATCTGCTTTTTTACTCTCTTTGCAATTTCGTCCCATCTTTGACATTAAATAGAGGCCATTTTTGCGTGACCCCAAGGCTTCAGACCAACTAAGTTGAGGTTCGGGCTATGTTGCTACGGGTATACGGCTATGTCTGGATCCTCCCCCCATCACGAAGAGCTATCTAATGGCAGTGTACGAAGTGGTTTAGCGGGCTATACTGGCGTCTACCGCTCGCTTGTCCACATCCTCTACTCCCCGTATTGCGAATGAGAACAGCCGAGAGGATTAAGTCGGTGTTCCGGCGTAGGATTTTGGTTAAAGATACAGCCCGACCCCAACAACTTCCGGTGCGGAAAAGGGTATCCGCACACCGGGCTGATAAGCAAGAGACACCGAATTCCCTCGAGGCAACTTAAGCGAAGATTCTGACATTTTGAAAAATTATTTTGAAGTCCTGAGACTCTGACATACCCCTTCTTACCTCCTCCGAGGCACCTTAAGCGAAATTTCTGACACTTCAATATTACGTTTTACCCAGGTTTCAAGATGCAGCAAGACAAAAAGTACGGTACCAGCAACACGATCTACGCGCAGCCCTCGCAGATAATAGCCGGCTTCAACAACCTGTCGCTGTCGCTGTCCCGCCACGACGCGCTCAGTCCCCTGGCGCTGCGCAAGAACATCGCCACCAGGTCCCACAGCGCCGACAGACACCACATGGAGCGTGAGTACTCTTGTAGTAGCTGTATCAGCCTGTGGCCTAACCCACCACCCTCTCAATCGAATTTTCGATTGTAAAAGAAGGCCCGTGCTGTGTAAATAGGACGTATGTGGGCTGATGCAGTAGTAGCTAAAACTGTCTTATAGTTAGGGGGTGCAAGAATACCGATAAAATATCCCCTGCCGGTCGTAAGAGGTGAGGCTTAATAGAGTCAAGGTCACTAGGTATGATGACTACCACAAATAATACTTACTATAACAGTCTTGTAATAGGGGGAGTCAGAATATTGCCACGGTATTCCCTAATTCGTAAAGGGAGAGCTAAAAGTCATCAAGGCCGCTAGGTATGATGCTGACGCATGGCAGCATGAGCCAGTATATATTTTGTGCGTCCATAACACCTGTACGGACGTCCAAAGTTGTTAATATAGGTCGTCTGTGTCCTCTAACTAGAGAGACCAGACATAGTACTGTTCCTGAGTTAAAGTTGTTCTCGAATGTATTTATCGTCAACAATAATTTCCGCTACTGAATATACGCGTCCATCAAAGTTTTAATTATTTTGTGGTATCAGTATCTTTGTTGTATCATAATAGATTATTGTTATTGCATAAATAAATAATGCGCATGTGTGTGTATAGAGGGCGGGCTGGTAGCGTCGCTGAGTGCGAAACTAGCGCCGCAGTTGTCGCCGCGCGCCGCACACCGCGTCGCCGCCGCTACCGAAGCACACAAGGGTAAAGGTACACAATAATGTACTTTCACATATTCTCATCATCATTATTATCACCGTCATCACCAACAGAAAAATTAGCGGTCAAACCAAAGATAATAATTTCTATTCAAATATTCTCATCATCATTATTATCAACGTCATCACCAACCGAAAAGTTTGGGCTGAAACTAACAATAATTTAGTCTAGATTGTAGATACTCTGTCTGGTGGCGTGTTGGTATACGTGTTGGCTGTGGGTACGGCGAGACGGTTGTCACTGGTTCGAGGCCTGTGGCGCACCTTTGATTTTCGATGTGTGTATGCATAGAAAATTACGACGGATTTTAAGAGTAAAGAAAACATTGTGAACTGACCAGCATTCCATAGAGATTCACAAGACTTACTAAGAAATTTGCTAACTTGCACTTGGCCGGGGCGGGTGGACTTTAGCCGGAAGCCTTTATATGCCCTGCCGTGAGACATACAGGGTATATCAAGACCGCGACCGAAAACGAAGCCAGGTGGTAGTATTAGTGACTTCAGACACAATGCAACTAAAAATTTCGCAAAAAAAATCGTCAATTTTTTTTTGGTAATTTTTTACTTATCGTGTTATTTGGGTGATAATTACATAGTTTTCTTTAAAAAATGATGTACCCCTTTTTATTTTTTAAGACGCAATGGTACGTTAGAGTTTAAATTATTATTTTCGCTATAACTAGGTATTTACTACCCAAACACAACGGTTTTTTAAAAATTGCAAAAAAAATATCTGTCGCTTATTTTGCGAAATTTTTATTTGCATTGTGTTTGTAACCACTAAAACTACCACCCGGTTTCGTTTTCGGTTGCAGTCTTGATATACTCGGTATATGGTTTGAATTATTCATTTTAACAAGCTGTTCCCAACAGAATCAATTTCACCTTATAATATGGTTAAATCCTTTCACTGTGATCAAATCATCCTCTCATGTTGCATCACTTGCACTATGGTGTTGCAGATGTTCATGGGAGGTGGTGACCACTTTTCATCAGGTGAATTGTATGCTCGTTTGCCCCCTGTAATAATAAAATTGAACAATAAAAATAATGTGTGTTCGCATGAAAGGATTAATGAAAGCAGACGAAGCGAAAGTGTAATGTAAGGATTGAGCAAAGTGGACATTCATAGTCTTTGTATACCTCATTAAATGCACTCATATCTTCATAAGATTGTCTTCACCGCTATCTTTTTGATTGAAGATGATGACGGTGATGGGAATAATGATGACGACGGTGAAGAAAAATAAAATATATAACCCGGCAACGTGGTTATGTGTGTTTGTTTGTTTACAGGCGCAATGACGTCAGCAGTACAGCCAGCGTTTCTGGATAAACTATCAGCCACCATACAGCAACAACGACGACAACTTGACACCGCCAGAGCGACCACTGTAAGGGATCTCATCAATTCACACGCACAGGTGAATGTACAGATCATTTTATACTAGTTTATAGTCACTAGTGCGTGTTGGCCTGTTGGGAACGGGGCAGACGCGACCGCCAACATGTTCACGGTGGTCGCGGGTTCAAATCCCAGGGCATACCTGTAACTTTCTGACTAACAAGATTTTCTGTAAGTGAAGTCCGCAAACCCGTACTACGTCATCGTAGTGGAGGATAGCTTAATCCCCTAATTCGAACTATCGTCGAGGACAACAGTGGGCTGTAAACTGATATTGTAAAGTCACATTAGTTGATAAAATGTGGTTCTTTATATACGAGAGATCATCTGGGTAGGTATCACCAAATTATTAATATATTTCTGCATCAATAGTTGCAATGTCATTAAAACTACTCAACAACAAAAAAAAAATACATGTCTCTAGGCAATTTCTTACAGACAACCACTGTATGTATATGGGAAAAGGATAGAGAAAGGACAGTCTAAGGTGTATATTTTGTTTTGATGGCAGACGTGTATTTCTGTCACCAAGCAACAAAGTGTAAGCACTCATGTTGTGTTCCAGTTTGAAGGATATCAGTAAATACTAGGCATTAACATAACCTAATGTGGCGGTGTGATAACGAAGTGCAGTGTCATGCTTAGTAATAATAAGTGGTGAAGTTTTGGTCCTGTTTATGCGCAGGCGTGATGACGTGACATCAAGCGAATGAATGTCCGTTCTGTATCTGTATCAGCCCATATACGTCCCACTGCAGGGCACAGGCCTTCTGTATAATCGACATTACGATTGCGAGGGGTTAGGCCATATAATCTACTATGCTGGCCTAGTGCGTCATTCTAGCTAAAATTTGATACATACATACATAGACTCACGCCTTTATCCCCGGAGGGGTAGGCAAAGGCGCCACCAGGACACCCACATTTCGGCCTGTATGTTCCGTCTCATGATGTGATAGGGGGCAAGCCTATTGCGATATCGGGCACAAATTCCTGACTCCGGGCTCATAATGAATAGAAAAACCCAATATCACTTTGCCCGACCCGGGAATCGAACCCGAGACCTCAGCTTTGTAATCATACCGTAGTACAACTACGCCACCGAGGCATTTTTTTCCAGTGTTTTATTATGTTGGGATTTTTTAATTTAGTCGTTGATATGTGGGGTGTGTCATCGACACAGGGAGTAGATCCACAAGTATTTTTTTTGGATGTGTATGTATACTAAAAAGGTCATCATAGTTCTCATACACATGACCCAAGACTGATAGGTTAGTGTGAGGTCAGGACTATGTCTGTGACTGTTGGATGTTTATTATTTATTTATTTGTAGCAATCTATGTAATGAGCACTGGTGGACTACGTTCTAAGCGCTTCCAATATATGTTTTTCATAATATGTCCAAACGTAAAATAATTAATATTTGACGTCATAGAATTAGAATTTTAGTTTTCCTCAATTAGATTATATCATCCAGGTGAACAATGGAATATTATTTTTTCAATGCGTCGATATATGACTCAATTTTAATTACTTTATATTGTACAATCGTCATGCGTATTATAAGGAAATATATTGTTTTATTAGTCGCCTTATTGCTCTAGTGATTGCGTATAGTTCTGGGTTCGCATCCCAGTTCAGGCAGTTTTAATGCGAGTTTTTCTTTTTGCAAATCTGATATGTATTACCCGGGATTTGAATTTGTCTCGGGAGTGGAGATAAAATTGCTATCACATTTTTGCCGGCTTAATTGGACGAATAGATGACATTTGTGAATGATTTCATTAATTCTTAGAAAAAGTCTACCGCAGACTTACCTTTTCGTATGTCACTAGTATGCATGGGTTCGTCATTACTATTTATCACTTGATAACGTTTTAAAAACATTACATTGTTACGCGAAATTAGTCTTTTTTGTTTTTAAAATAAGTCACAATTTAGAATACGCAATTTATTGTAGATACGCTCCTTTGTTTTGAGTTAATTGAGCCCATTCATAACGCCAATGTACGGGGAAATAATAGTATGTGCTAAAAATAAAGGGTATTTACCTCGCTACGTACGCAAGAATGCGGCAATACAGGAATATGCAGTCGCAGCCAAAAATCCCGTCAGAATACTTGTTCTACATAGTAACGGGGTGAATCGAGACTAGCAGGAATAGCAATAAGTTGGTAGTCTTGTTTTATGAATTAATCCTTGCTAATATTATAAATGCGAAAGTAACTCTGTCTGTCTGCTACCTTTTCACGCCTAAACCACAGAACCGATTTTGATAAAAATTTATACAGTGATAGATTAGATTTCGAGAAAGGACATAGACTACTTATTTTTGTGAATTAAAGGCTTGAAGGGGTTCAAATAGGGATGAAAGTTTGTATGGAAACTTCTAAACCATCGAAAGAGAAAGAGAGTACAGGGTTGCATGCTTTTTGTCATGGGACAGACTGAGAAGGGACAGAACAATATATAACCGGGCGGGACGGAAAAGTAATATAGTCAACGGCGGTCACATTGAATTTAAATATAAAACAGTTAATACTCGAAATAATATGTTATTGATATGAACTGGATTCAAAAACTATCTGCACCCGGGCGAAGCCAGGCCGGGCCGCTAGTGTGTTATATTTTATTAAACCAACACACAAATAATGGTTTTCGAATGTGAAAGAATACATACATATATATAATTTACATTTATAAATGTGTGATATCCCACCAAATAAATTTTCATGTAAAATGTTGCCAAAACGAGACCATATGACTCGCACTGTCAAAATGTTATAAGATCTCATGTAGAGCCAAGCTTCTACTCTCCACGCCCTAACTCTACAAGGCCTAACGGCTAACCTTACAATCTCTATGCCATAGTCAAAATATGATCATTTTCGACAACTGACCTAAGTTTTCTATTGTCCTGTAGGTGATTTTAATTTATATTAGATACTTAAGTATATTGCATTAACCTTTTTGGAAATTTAATAAAAATGCTTGTCCTACAACTCCTAGTAGTTTTTTCGTTAATATTGTTGGTACTTTGTCGTCTTAAGATTAGGTTAGTCCGCCAACCCGCACTAGACTAGCGTGGTGGACTATATGGCCTAACCACTCTCAATCGATTCTCTCGATTGTAGAGTAGGCCCGTGCCCTGCAGTGGGACGTATATGGGCATACTGAAGATTAGGTTTGGAAAAGGTCTATGTCCAGCAGTGGACTGCAACGGGCTGATGACGATGATGAAGATTGGAATTTGCGGCCCATTAAATCTAGGGTTTTCATGTTTCTGGCCTACAAGATACTTTAAATTTTACAAGGCTAATTTAAGCTATAACCCACCACGCTGGCCTAATGTGGATTGGAAATTCATACGTCATCACATTTGATGCAACCGATCCTTACTCACTGTGTTGTTTTGCTTATTCCAGAGAAGGTTCTTTTCACTTTCTACACAATCAACATGTTTTCATTAGTCATTAAATGATAGTAAACACACTCTAGTCATCCGGAGTCCCGACCTTATACTTAGATACGTAGTGTTAAGTGAGTCATTGGCATAGAAACAAAGGGGCTTTTTAGTGTCAAAACAGACCCGGAACAAATATTTTGTTCATTAATTTCAGTATAGAAAATATTTCTTTGCACACAAATATTTTTTCTTTAGTTCACCCAAAACAAATATTTTTATACACATAAATATTATTTATAAATTTCGCAGAAATCAATTATTTTGAAGAATAAAAATATTTGTTTCTTTTTAATTTCGCACGGAACAAATATTTTTTAACCCACTATAATTTGTTGAGCTAACAAATCTTACTATGAGGTATCAATGTAAATATGAATATTATTGTTTTTATTTTAATGGTATGATTACTTGATATTGCTATACGATAAACTGTTATTGTGGCGTATTGTATTCATTGTATAATCACTAAGTTTCCTTGTTTATAATGCAAATATTTCATTTTGATATTTCAGGGGGTTATTGTAAGGTATTAGTTACGATTCTTTGACAGCCTCCATGGCGCAATTGGTTAGACGCCGGTTGTGAAACGAGCGGCCGCGGGTTCGATTCCAAATGTTTGTGTGGGCCCACAAAGAATTTGGATTTGAGTGTTGTGAGGCCAAAAAGTCTCTTGTATTGTCATTTCTAATACCCATGACTCATCATTTATATCTTAGTGTGGGTCTGAACCATGTGACTGTAAGGTGTATTCATTTATTAATTTACGAGAACTTGTCTAGCAGGCTTCCGAATAATAATAATTTTGAGAACAGACTAATTAATGGTCACACAGGATTTAAAACATATTTTTTTGTGTTACAGCCCGACCCTCGCGTGTGTCACACTTCACTAATGGAACAGATCAAACGCGGTGCAACGTTGCGCCGCAACCAACACTGCAACGATCGCTCCGCGCCCAAGATACGATGAACTGCAACGCGCAACACGCAACGTAACTCCCACCTCTCGTCCGATCTACTTTAAGTAACTAAAAGTATTAAGTAACAACACAGATATTTCAATAGAATAGCATTTAAAATGAAAATATGAAGGGCTCCAAGAAAAAAAATTAGAAACATTTCATTTTTTGTTAACAGTTTTTTTGTGTTTCAACTTTTATTTATGAACTGAATAATATATTAACATATAGTATTAGGAAAATATTGTTCAATGTTTGAAATGGTTTTTCAGATACAATTTTGTTTTTAAAACACGTCTGAGTATCGTATTTCTATCGTATATAGTTGCAAATGTGTGGAATCATGCTGTGTTGTTCCTTAAGCGAGATATAAATTACGACTACAATGACATCCACTGCCTGTACAATGGAAACTAATGGTTTTATCTAGGTAAGTGGGTTGATTGAGGTGAAATATAAGCATCAAACTAGGTGTCTATGAGTTATAACGATTATAATCGATTGATCATGGCCTGATGTTTAATTCGCGTTACTTTATAAATATGATTTAAAAATATTGTGTTTTTGTAGTAGTAGAGTTCTTAAAATCCGTACCGTTCTTTACATACACAGATATTTTTTTTTTTAATCAATCGTAATTCGTATGTATATAGCGTTGGGTGAATGACCTTTTTGTGCGGTGTATATTATTCATCGAATGATGGAATTTCATTTTTTTATCAATTCTGACGACGTAATAATAGAAATAATCGATTTTAATAAATATTGCACATTATTTTGATAATTCTCGCCTATTTTGGAAATTGAAAGGTATTCCAAATTGACACACGGTTTGTGTTTTAAAAGTTCATTAAGGTCATCAAACCAAAGTATTACAAATATTTAAGTAATAGCCTTAATCATTCATAAAAATGATGAATGAAAAATTGACTACGTGATCATAACTACATGCGTGACATCACCGTGACGTTCTATAACGAAAACTATCTACTCGTATTAAACCTTTTTTATTCCGCAAACCGCAAACGATAACTAACAATGGAATGCTTTGTTCAATACAATTTAAATTCCATTCATTTTGAATACTATAGAGTACAGACACTCCCTCCAATTATATTTGTTTCGCGGAAAATGTATAGTTTTGTCACGTTACCGTTGATTTTTTAAAGTGTTATGTCATAATTACATAGAGTCGGTAATATAAATTTGAGCTATATTTAAAGGTGGTTATGGTTTATATTTATCTGCCATTTCGGAAATTTTTTAGTCTACCACGCTGAATTAGATGGCGGACTTCATATCGTTGAAATTTTGTTAAGGACTTCCAGGTATGCAGGTGTATTTATGATAATTTCTTTCACCTTTAAAACAAGAGATATGGAACGGCTCTCGCTGGTCGACACAATTATGCCGGCCTGGTTGTATCGGATATACATGATGAAACGGAAACGCGACAAATTTTCGTGGGTCACTTTGGGTAATTGAATATCTTACCACCAGCTTATAGTTCACCTTTAGTTTCTGAATCAGCTTAATTTATGACGATGACATGTTTGTTATTGACTATTTCATACAAACGTACGTACATAAACTCACGCATTTTCCCAGAGGGTAGGCAGAGGTGCTCCCAGGACACCCACGTTTCGCGTTGTGTTCCGTCCCACGATGTGATAGGCGGCGAGCCTATCGCCATATCGGACACAAATTCCTGGCTTCGGCTGATAATGAATAGAAAAATCCAATATCACTGCCTGACCCGGGTTCCGAACCCGAGACCTCAGTGTAATCGTACCATATTACAACTGCGCCACCAAGGCAGTCTGTTGACTATATTTCCTATGTCTAATATGACAGACAAAACAAGAGGTCATCCACTTACGTGACCAAAGACAATATGTCATTTAAATTGTATCGCAATGATTCAAATATTCGTGTACCAATTAATTCGGAATATTATGAATATGTGTATGACATTTAACAAATACCTAAAACGATCGGATAATTGACTTTAATTAATAATAACCATTACCATTTTTCAAGGAATATGTACTTAAAAAGGAAAAAAGTACAAGTACGTTTTGTTGTCTGTCTCTTGTTGTTTTAAGCACTGTCTCACTCTTAATAGAGCTGTATTTTGAGTGCCTATAACACAGATTTTATGATATTAATATTTTTTATATAACTTGAACTGCACACTCACTGCTTTGTCACTTTGTCGTTATGAATCAAATGAAAAAGTTGGCTAGGTGTCGTAATATATTTATTTTTCTATGAGTCAATCGGGACACCAGACCTTATTACGACATAGACAAAACAAATCGAATTATTTTCACCTATTCAGTCGATAACCGCATTAACTCATATGTGAGTATTTTTTATATCATAGCTTACTCGACAAACGTCCTACCTTATTTGGCAATAATAATGCAAAAATAAATTAATCTATAAAAAATCGACATGGCTTAAAAAAACTTTAGTCAAATTACGTGTGATACGCGTTCTGGAAATTAATTTATTTTTGAGATAAACAAAAACATATTTTTTCATTTCTGAAAATAATATTATTTTCAAAGGAAATGTAGGAAAATAAAAACATTTCATTTGAAATTTGTGTTGACTGAATAATATTTTTTGGAAAACTAGACTTGTAAAAATACATTGCGTAGTTTGAGAATGAGGTAAGAACTTACATACATACATACATACATAAACTCATGCCTTTATCGCCGAAGGGGTAGGCAGAGGCGCCACTAGGACACGCACATTTCGCCTTGCATTTTCCGTCCCACGATGTGATAGGGGGCGAGCATATCGCCATATCGGGCACAAATTCCTGACTCTGGGCTGATAATAAATAGAAAAATCCAATATCACTTTGCTCGACCCGGGATTCGAACCCGAGACCTCAGCTTTGGAACCGTACCGTAATACAACTACGCCACCGAGGCTTACTAAAGAACTTACTAAAGATCTAAAATTAATTTATAATAATACACATGTATGCGATTACATCGTTTCTTAAACATTTTATTTATTATCACTTCAAACAAATTATAAAAAACTAGCGGTTCGGTCCGGCTTCGCCCGGGTGCACATACTTTTGAGTCCAGTCCACATCAACAACATATTATAGTTTTCGCAGCGCACGTGATGTAAAGAATATTGTAGGTAATTTTTTTCACCTTGCATTACATTATTGGAGTTTTAGTAAGGATCCTATTTATAAAAATATATTATATAGCAGCCTATGTCACCCGAGGATAGTGTAGCTTCTCAACAGTGAAAGAATTTTTCAAATCGGTTCAGTATATTCGGAGCCTGTACAAACAATCAAATATTACCTCTTTATAAATTGCGTTACATACATTTAAGATCAGAACATTTTTTTATTTTTTCATTGTTCTCGATTAAAAGAGCTTATCGTCTTGCCTTACGTGTCAATTGTTTCATTTGACTGCCTCATTTGAAGGGTTATAAATTAGTTGGTCCAAATGAAAAAAAAAAACCTACAATGTTGATATCGTTCTAATAGCTTATTTTGAACGTATTTGTATCGGTGTCTACATATTATATTACAGGTCGCATACGTATGCATGATGTCATTTATTGTTCCAATTGTTTACTATATTCAGGTTTGTAGACAATCTTCAGTGATTTGTCACTGCTGACGTTTACAATGACTAAATACTATGTACGTCCTATTTCAGGGCACTTGTTTACTATTGGAAGGGGGTTAGGCCATAGTCCACAATGTTTTGCCTTTAGGACTTTACCGCTGAAATTCTAGGGCTCAAATTAAGTGTGCACGTTTCCTCTTGCTTTCCTTCAGCGTTGCAGTTGCGTTGCAGTGCAACATTATGCTGAGTGGTCACCGAAGTGTCACAGACGCGACGCGCTAATTCGTTTTTTTTTCTTCCCTTATTTTTTACATGTTAATTTATGTTTGTACGTCGTATTCATTGGCAATAAATGTGTTTTCTTTCTTTCTTATACGTGTCATATTCCAAGATCAACTTTCAGTTTACAACAGGTCTATATAATAATATAGACTGGTAAGAGTGAATTATCTCCTTAGATCCTCCAGGATTGGTCTTACCGTCAGTTGCATTGTGTTTACATTGTCGTGTATCTGTTTCTGTATCAGCCTGTATAGTCCTACTGCAGGGCACGGGCCTCCTCTACAATCGAGAGTACGATTGATTTTGTCGTATCTTATATAAAAAATAAATAAATACACCCAACAGTCATATACATAGTCCTAACCACACACTAAGATCGAGCCTTGTGTCGTGGGTATCAGAAACTACGAGAGACTTTCGGTCTCACAAACACCCAGACCCGAAACAAATGCCTGTGGATCACACAAATATTGGTTTCGGTGCGGGGATCGAACCCGCGGCCTCTCGTTTCACAAGCGGCGTCCAACCAACTGCGCCACGGATGCTGCCGAAAAATAAAATTGAATCCTTTAAAGTTCTTTTGAATATGCGGTCTCTTGTTCATATTGACACTAATAATATATTTCACTTTAGACATATAGTAATATATGGTGGCCAATAACCTTGGTTTGGTCTTGTTATCGGTGCGAATTACGTTTATCCGTGGTGGTCTATATTAAGCTTCCCGGTTATGGATTACTATTGAGGATAATACCACTATCCTGTACTATACTATAATGTCATATCAATCAATTGGTTATATCTGAGCACAGGACTTTTTAAAAATCGAGTTTTCGATTGAGATGGCTACATTTCTTTCTTTATGGTATGCAGGTTTCCCCACGATTTCTTCCTTTACCGTTAAAGTGGTAACAATTGACTATCACTCTACAACTTTCCAATTAGAGTGGTAGATATAAATGACTCTAAGAAAAGTTTCGCTGCATGGTTCTAAACGAATGTCTGCGTCAATAGTAGTTTACAAAAGTTTCATTGCTACGTCAGTGGGCGGGGCAATCTCCATTCGGGCCACAAACACATCAACGTAATTGACACAAACAAAAAACCAAGACATTCGCACTACTACCAGGAATTCCTTGCGCTCTCAATAAAATACTACCGAGTAAAGATGTAGGAAAATGGTATGCGGAAACCCCTACGTCACTAGAAATTTTAATGCGCAGCGTACGGCACGTGGTTTTACATAAACAAACTAATGAAGTAAATAAACATTCTTCCTACTTCTATCTGGAGGTAAATTCCAAACCCCTGTGGATGGGGGCAAACACAGAATACCATGCATGAAAATTAGATAGTCTCTCGTAGTTTCTGATACCCACGTCACAAGACTCGATCTTATTGTGGGGTCAGGACTATGTATGTATGTATTATTTATTATTAATATACGCATGTGTGTTTTCGAGTTCAGCCTGAGTATATCTAGTTTTCACCAGGCCGACATAATTGTATCGATCGGTGGGATAAAAATCTCGCCTCTGGGTATTAGTACTATATATGTAAGGCATATCTATAAGGAATGCACTGAACTAACCATCTGATGCATTACCTTCTACTGTCACCTTTGTCGTGTAAAAAAGGCAAGTTACAGACAGTTTACATGACTCCATTTTATTATATATATCTATATCTATATCAGCCAATATACGTCCCACTGCAGGGCACGGGCCTACTATACAATCGATAGAATCGATTGAGAGTGGTTAGGCCATATAGTCAACCACACTGGCCTAGTGCGGGTTGGCGGACTTACATACCGTAGAAATTCTTTAAAATCGCTACGGTATGCAGGTTTCCATTTTATTATTTTAGTTTCTTTTTAGATTGTAAAAAAATATTTTCATCCATCACAATATCGCTTGGAAAACTTATCATCTACGTGGATGTCAATAAGTATGTCATTATTTTTCAAAATATAAATGAGTCTATTGTTAGAAAATGTGGTATTATTTCTCTTTTTCTAACAA
The DNA here is from genome assembly GCA_949752805.1 of Deilephila elpenor. Classification (NCBI taxonomy): domain Eukaryota; kingdom Metazoa; phylum Arthropoda; class Insecta; order Lepidoptera; family Sphingidae; genus Deilephila; species Deilephila elpenor. The sequence goes on along the minus strand of OX457118.1, from coordinate 8,056,216 downwards.
TTAACAGTAAACACAAAATAAGATACAGCTATTGTTTTTGATTTATCATAGAAATAATAATTACATACTACTTTAATGTGAAATCAATAAATTTGTGTATTTTAATTCAGTTTAGCGAAATGGACTGGTGGTTCGAAATCTTATGCTTTTTTAATTTATTTGTAATGGATGATATAACGATTACAATGCTTCTAAAAATAACTACATTGTAATTAAAGTAGTGATGGTTTTCTATGAACAGTAGACATCATGCCGACCTGTTTGTATCCGGATTTACACCGGCTGATCCTGAAACGGGACACACTTACACGAGTCCCCATAAAGAGGTTTCCATCATCGTGTACGGTTGTCATAACCAAACACATTTAAATATCCTCCAAAAACATTTAAATAGGTCACCATAACGAGTTTTCCCTCATTACATCAAGTGCGTGGTGGCCTGTTGGTAAACGGACCAGACGCGACTACCAACATGTTCACGGTGGTCGCGGATTCAAATCTCAGGTTACACCTCTGGCTTTTCGGAGTCATGTGTGTATTAATAGTCAATCACCACTCACTATAACGGCGAAGGAAAACATTGTGAGGAAACCTGCATATCATAGCAATTTGTAATAATCTCTCTGGTATGTAAACTCCACCAATAAGCACTAGGCCAGCGTGGTGGACTATATGGCCTTACCCCTCTCAATCGTACTCTCGATTGAAAAGAAAGCACGTGCCCTGCAGTGGGACGTATATGGGCTGATACAGTATACGGTGGTCCCTATCAGCCATATAACCCACCTCCAGTTTAATACTGTCACTTTAGGATTTTCTCAATTCTTATGCATGGAATCCGCCAATACAGCGTCATGGGCTCTTCAATGCAATATTTACGAGTGGTAATATCCTGTTACGTAAACTAGCAGTTTTGTACGAAGCTGTGACGTCACAGTACGTTTAGTGCGCGCGAACCCGCGCTTACACCATTGGCCGATACGTTTCAAGATGGCGGACAACTTGCATCTCGCTCGCACTACTACAAAAGATAAAACTATTGTGGTTGTTATATATAATTCGTGATAATTTCGCGGTTAGAAACGGGAATGTATTACATATGCTTTTAAAGACCGTCTATCTGCCAATAGCTCTTCCAATACATTTTATAATTATTAATAAATATTCATGGACTTCTGTAGAGGAAAAAGGTATATGTGTATGTAACAGAATTTTAAATGCGTAAAAATATATAATACTACATCTGTTAATTCCCGAAGGCCATTTAGTATGAAAAATCACATTCAGAATGAGTCAAGGATACAATCAGTCTAACACATAGTCTTGATACTTTCGCAACTTTAATGCATATTATAAGTGCAGTACAGTCTATATTTATATACTGTATCATTTTATTTTATTAAATTGAGGTTCTCCAACGGTATATACATTATCGCAACTAAGACATTCTTTACTATAGTTACATTCTGATGCATAAACCACTTAAAGGAGTACACAACACTTATGTTATTAAACACACGTAAACGAAACCAAGAAAAATATATTTGGTAAATATCTAGAGTAAAAAACAAATCAAGGACTACTGTTACATATTAGGACGAATTAGCAGAATACGAAATAGGCGTATAATATCGTAACTATAGTAGCGAGATATTCATCTTTCCCCAGTCGACACTATCATGCCAGGCTTGTATCCAGATATAAATAAATAAATAAATACACCCAACAGTCACACACATAGTCCCGACCCCACATTAAGATTAATTAAGTCTTGTGTCGCAGGTATCAGAACTACGAGAGACTTTTCGTTCTCACAAACACCCAGACCCGAAAGAAATATTTGAGGGCCGCACAAACATTTCTCTCGGTGCGGGGATCGAACCCGCGGCCTCTCGTTTCACAGCCGGCGTCTAACCAACTGCGCCACGGAGGCTGTCAGATATACACAGTATGAACTCGAAACATACTTACGTGGGTCACCATGACGGATCCTTACCCGCAGTGGAAGATGGTCACGGCTCGGGCGGAATTAAATACATAACCACCTTAGTCCGACTCTCACGGTGGTCAATAATTACACCTATCAGTCATATACGTAGTCCTACACTAAGATCGAGTCTTGTGTCGAGGGTATCAGGAACTACGAGAGACTTTTCGGTCTCACAAACACTCAGACCCCAAACAAATATCTGTGGTTTACACAAACATTTTTCTTGGTGCGGGAATCGAACGAGCGGCCTCTCGTTTCCCACCCTGCGTCTATCCAACTGAGCCACGGAGGCTGTCAATTTCCTGATAGATGGAAATATTCTACCACCATCAGATAGGCCTTAGTCCGACCTTTTAAAATCAATCAGTGGCAGATAGTTCTCCTATCCTGTCAAAACCAGATTTACTATCTCATAACTAAGATGTTGATGACGTTGTCAACGTTGTCTTTTCACCTAAAAAGTTATATAAAAATGTTGTTAAAATGTTTAAATTTTGTAAAATATGGCAAAATTAATTTTCACTAAATACAATATAGAATTAATTAATTATTATCCGTCATTAATCATATTTTTGGAATGATCGTACACGTGTCGATTCCGATTTGTAACACATTTTTGTAGTCGCTACTCGATGCCCCCCCCCCCCCCCCCTCCTATCACATCATGGGACGGAACATATAAGGTGAAATGTGGGTGTCCTGGTGGCGCCTCTGCCTACCCCTTCTGGGATAAAGGCGTGAGTTTATGTATGTATGCTAAGGTGGGTTTCCCCCTTTATGTTCAGCAATTTTGCAGACGAATAGGGATAACCTACCACACGAAAAGGGATTATTGATCTTTTTACCATGAATTTTCATTCGATTTACGGTGATCTATTAGTCATGTGCAATGCCCTTTTCGAATTTCACGTGTATTTCCTGCTTATATCATACAGCTATTGGGTTTTCTGTTTGTTTGCACCTATCTCTGAAACGACTAGACAGGGTTTAAAAAATCCTTTTGTATGTCATAGCCTAATTGTTCAGGAAGGTATAGGATGTTGAAATATCACGCTGCGATTTATGGAACCAAAATAAGCCAATGTTTTTTTATATAAAATATATGTTTTTATAATCAGGATACTTTCAAACCTAGTAATAATAAGTGCAATGTTAACCCCTATCAAAGTATAAAAGTCTAAGGGTGGGTTGCAGAAAATAACTTTAACATTAACTAAGGGCTAATCAGCCGTCAAATCGACGGTTATGCAATTTTCGGGTTGCATAAAATTAACAATTGTTAAAATGACGTCACGTATAACATTAACATTAACCGTTCAATTTCGGGCGGTTATTGTTAAAGTCACGGTTATCTTTCGTTATTTGTGTGTGTTCTCTGTATTCATAATTGTCATTTGTGTATCGATTTGAATTATAACCTGTACATTAAAACAATTTACAAAAATACGCTGATAAATTCCGACGTAAAATCGCATCGCATCATTTCACTGGTCACTCTTTTAACTTTAACTATAACAATTATGACAATGGTGCAACAAAAGAATTTTCTATCCCGTGGTCATTGTTATTGTCACTGCTAAAGTTAACTTTACCGTTAACAATAACGTCAGGTTTTCTGCAACCCACCCTTAAACCACATCCTTAATTTAGAAGTTTTCTTAATCCCCTAATTTTGGTTTTGTTCAATGTCCAACTCATATGTTGAGAACTCATCAAATTAAAACCGTTTATATGTAAGCATAGGTGTTTATGGGTAATTTATTATTGCACAAACAATGATTTGCTGTTATTTCGACCAATATGCTTGTCATTCTCTTTATACATAAAGTATTCTTGTTAAACGATTGCAAGACAACGTAGGTAGTATGCTTCATTAAACCACACACCGACAAAGAAAAGAAAAAATGGTTATTGTCATATTATGCACTGTATGCGTGATTTGTATATTTAGTTGTTACGTCGTTATAAAATAGAAAATCATCTTTTGAGCTAACACTATATGTTTTCTATAAAAAAAAAATACATATATTTTAAATCAATACAATTGCAAATGAAACCGTAAACCCCGTAAATTTTGTGGCAAAAAAATAAATTGAAATTTAAAAGGTCAGGTAAATCGGCTTAACTTTATGTCCATATATCTGGAGACCTCAATTTCTAATTCATTTAGCACAAATAAAACTTATATTCGGTGTCCGCCCCGTGACCACGAAAGCTGTAAAGTAATCGAAACGTCGGGAAGTTAAAAAATGTAAAAATTAAACCAAATCACGATAACATCCGTAAAAATTAGTTTTATTTCAATGTGTAACATTCGCGTACATCTAAGAAACCATTATATTATTATCTTAAATTTGGCTCTAGTTTTATTTAAAATTTGGCACTGTTTAAATTGTTATCTTGTTGAACGACCAGATGAAAAATGGGACCTTAAAATTCCATGTTATGATGTAATTTTCATTATTTTCCTTCGTGACATCATACGAGAGTTAATGGTAGCGGCTTGCAATCTGTGTGACGTGTAGAATGACATCACGAAACTCGCTGTCACGTAGTACACGTGTACAAAATAAACAGCTATAATAAACAAGACGCCTTTATATTTTTGTGAAATAACTGTAAATACTAAATAGGTAATTAAATACCAGAGCATTCATTTGATTTCTCGGAGCCATGTACTCGTATTGATAGACAATTATTACTTTAACGGTGAAGGAAAACTTCGAAGGAAACCTGCATACCCTAGGGATAACAAGATTGTCTACATACATACATTGTCATCAAGCCTGTATCCCATAAGGGTAGGTAGAGACTAAGGTTCGCCTTTGCTCGACCCTGACATATCATTCTATAGTATGTGACAGCCGCCCACTCGTAATAGGCCAGCGTGGTGGATTACAGTCTAAACTCTTTCAAATAAAATCTCCATTGTTGAAAAGGCCCGTGCTTAAAATGGGCAATAATAACGGCTGATACATTATAAGTCCTTTTACCACCACACACTCTGTGTGTGTCGTGGCCAAAGAATAATTCTTTCTCCTATTATGGTGCCACGTGTTTTTCAAAATCATTTAGTGGCTATACAACCACATAGACGTACGTCACAATATCTCCTATTACAGGAAACCTTTATTGTCGGTTTCGCGGTCGTTAGTGTTGCCAACTGTTTTTACTCTCATACATCTTTTAAAATTAATTGCAGGATACAAAAATCGTTCATTGGCGTTATTAGAATAAATCATACATGTAGAGGTTATGTTATGGATATAGAATTTGTAACACAATAGAGTTACACGAAAATGAAAGTAATGATAAAGAAAAGAAGCAATCAAAGCCATCAAAAATCAAATATATTTTTTTTATTTTATTAATATTTGGGAAACATACAGAACAATAAAGCATATAGACACATTACAATTAATAATGCACTATCCAGTGAAGCTTCCACAATTAAAATAAAATATTTGCAATATATTGCGTTTTTCTGACACCTCAGGTATCGGAAATACCTGAAGTCGACAACAAAATAAAAGGTTTTGATATCACAAAACAAAAGGAACACTTTAAAAATATTGGCAACACTAAACCAAACGTATGTTTACATTAGTGACGTAGGAATAGGCAGTGACGTAGGACATATGACGACACAATTGGCCCTGAAAGGAAAGTTTTGTATAGTCGGTGTCATGGCCTATCCCGTGACGTCGAACATACAAAAACAAAAAGTAGGAAAGTAATACGTTAGAGTAGAGTGACCTCAATATTAACGGAAGTTAATTGTGTGAAATATAAAGAAGCTGTTGCGCATTTTCCCGTTTTAGTCGAAATAATTGTAATAATGCATTTTCTAATGAAATACATAAAAACATCCAACAGGCACGGATTGTCCTGACCCTATACTAAAATACACGGCTTGTGTCGTGGGAATCAGAAACTACGAGAGACTTTTCAGTCTCACAAACACCCAGACCCGGAACAAATACCTGTGAATTACACAAACATTTGCCCGTGGCCTCTTGTATCACAGCTAGCTCTCAACCAACTGCACCATAGATGCTGTAAAAATATTATAATAAATACTTTCGGCTTTAGCTACGCTCTTAAAATTTTCACCTTTCGCCACTGCCATATTTTTAGCTAACAAAGTCACGGGCATTTTGTTTTCTGTAAATTCAAAGTAACTCAATACCTGACCTTTCAGTTTTGAAAATGCGTGAGTGTTGTGTTACTTACAAAGGCTTTGTTTGTGATAAAATACATAATTTTTGTTAATTGACAGCCTCCGTGGCGCAGTTTGTTAGACGCGGCTGTGAAACGAGAGGCCGCGAGTTCGATCCCCGCACCAAAACAAATATTTGTGTGATCCACAGGTATTGATTTGAGATCTGGGTGTTTGTGAGAGCGAAAAGTCTTTTGTAGTTTCAGATACCCACGACGCAAGACTCGATCTTAGTGGGGTCAGGGCTATGTATGTGACTGTTGGGTGTATTTATTATTTATTTAATTATTACATGCGTCTTGACAGGCATTGCGGTTTGATATCTATAATTGCTGAGATCATGCATTGTTACGTAAAGTTATATTAATGCATACAATCCTCAGAGTAATTTAGACGAGAAATAAATAAAAAATGCACCAGCAGTCATATATGAAGTTCCGACACACTAAGGCCAAAATTTTAGTTCGACCGCGAAACCGACAGCAAATAGTTTTCCTGTAAAATACACAGCGATGTGATGTGACGGGGATCTAGGTATAGCTACGTCACAATATGACATTGACAAACAAAATACATCATTTTCTAGGTAGCTTCATGCTTTACCTCTTCCTTTTTCGATCCACCATCATCATAAATCGACAATTCACCTATTTGTAAGTCATTAGGCATTGTGATTTTTGTCGGTTAACACTTTACATCACGTAAAAGTACGCTAATCCCAATGAAAATATTTGTATGAGAATTTTACTCAGGCAAAGTCAGGTTGAATCCATATTCACCTCAATCAACCTCTTACGTTTTATAAAAATCATTCTGTCTTTATCTAACTTTATACATAAGAGTATAAAGAAACTTAATAAAATATTTTTTTTTATGAAATTCAAAATGTTTCACTAGATTTTTGAATTATTAGCTACTGACTACCATGTTAGAACGTTTAATATGGATCTTTTTTTTTCTACTTAAAGAGAAGATCTTACCATGATAAAATACTACATTGCCCGGAAACAAGATGTATGACTTGGAGAAACAGATAAAAAAAAAGGAAATAATTCTACCAAAAATTTAAAATGTGTATTCTTATTTCATGTACTGCATCGTTTTCTAAGCATTGTAATGCACAGATTTGTTAATATATTTAGTATATTACTTCTGAAATGTATGAAAAATACAATATTAATGACTATTGGACAATAGTTTGTAAGAATTGTATAAGATATCATATCGGATATAGCGACTATCCAATGTATTACATACAAGTCAGAAATCCAGGAAAGTTCCCTTCAAACTTATATACAACATATTTACAATTTTAAAATGGCAGCCTATTTATTAAATAATCCAAAATACACCATTATTCGCCTAATACAGAAACATTTTCTTTGTGTAAAAAATATGATAAATCTTCACGAGCGCTATATCCGATAAAAGTGTATTTAAATGTAAATTATAATCAAAATTATTGAAGATATGTTTTTACGAAAAATCGCTTGTAACGACGATGCATTGTTAGTCCCTCGAGGACATTAGAAGGAAAAACTGTGACATATTACTAAAATCTAAAGACTTGTCCTTTTTCTATGACATGTAGATTTCTATAACGGTTTTAGAAAAATATTTTAGTACTAACGAGGGCGCTTTAAGGGGGTAGCTTATTTCCAAAACCCCCACCCTCTATTCGGACTTTTAACCCCTCTAATACTTGTAATAAGGTGTTAAATTCTGACACATATCTATTTGAAAAACTTTTTTAATGTTATATTAGGATAACACCGTTGCATGTAAGTGTTGCTGCAACTAGGGCAATCATTTGTAAGGTCCACTTGGTAGATCATAACCAAATAAATACGGAAGAGTTTTGTAAAGCCAACTCAGATCTGCAACAGTTACACGCAACGCGGCATGTAACATAACTTGTAACAATCATTGTATCTCAATGTTGTCTGTAAGTTTCGTGAGTGTATTGATTTCTAATTTAATATGTGCGTGCAACTTTACGTGTAACATGCAACGTTGAAACATGTTTAAGACTAAATTCCTTATACGTAATGCACTTCACAATGTAACATTTATCATGTAACAATGTAACATAAAATGTGTAACCATGTATCAAAGTTTTCCTGTTAGATGCGCGCAACATGCAACGCAACACTATCGTGTAACTTACCCATGCTCTATAGTATTGTGAGTTATATTGCGCGTTACATGTTCTGTAGAAAGTTATTGTATCCATGTAATAGATTGTTAATATGAGTGTTTGATGCGAGAAATGAGTATTTTAGTAAACTGGCAAGACTATGGTGTTCTGAAGTCCCTGGTACTGACAGAAACTGAGGTCGCTGGCATTGGCAGAGACAATTGTCACTGGTATTGCCAGATAACGCTGGACCTGAAATTAAGGTAAAGTATGAGATGACACTTGTAAAAAAGTATTACTGGCATTATCAGAGAAAATTGCCTCTATCACTAGCAAAAAGTCTCTGACCGAGGCATAGAAAACGGAGTCTGGCATTGTCGGAGCCAAAGCTGCGTAGAAGCTAAGCTGTGTGATTTTTCCACAATAGAAATAGATTATTTTTCCTTTCTAATTATTACTAATTATTAAAACTATCAAATCGCGCTTCCTAACGCGACAAAGTATAACTAAAATATGTTCATAACTTTATAATATATTTAAAATTATAAGTAAGTTTTTTTGTAGATTTAGTTAGACAATCGGGCGGGGACCGCGATTATTGAGACATCTCTAAAAGCGGTCTTCGACCCCATAGCTCGTTTCGTTTCCCACTATATTTTTTTTTAATGGATGTCTAAATGCTGTACTGATTTAGCTAAGCTCGCTATGAATGTGTAGTAAGTATTTACATATCTTATATAAATGTACGTCCAATACTGTCGTCGAATTTATTTAGATGGGTGTTGCCTTTCAGTGAATGTTTTTAAAACAAAAGAGACAGATTTCATAATCGAAATGAAAATTACAAAATAATCACACTTTTGATCTGGTAACTCGTTGTATATTTTTTATCATTATAACAGGACATTAAATTGTGTTAGGTAGACTTTTTGAAGTTGAATTTGTTTTTTGGATTAGTTTCGTGTATGAGCAATCAATGATCTAGAGTTTCAGTGTCTCCTTTTTATATACTTACTCCATCTGAATCATTTGATGGTTGTTCTGAACTTTTCTTATATTCATATTCTGGTAAAAGCATATTTGTATGTATGGTAACTTGAAAATATAACAATTTGACAATGAGATAATAATTTCCGCCCGTTAGATACTCTAACTGAAAACTTAAAATAAAGTGTATGGTTGTCAGCTGGTATTGCCGGTATGAGACTGTTTTTATTATTTTCCTTTCCTATATTTTTAGCAGAGAAATCTTCAGCTTCACATTTATTAAAATTTCAAGTTAGACTTGTTTCCGAAAATTTTGATTCCATGTTAGAATTTTATCCATCAATGAAATTGATCATCGATTTATTTTTATTCACTCACAGAACGAAGAATACTTGTAGACATTTCCTTGTTCCATTCAAACATAAAATATCAAACATGATTAAGTATTCGGCACAATTATGCCGGCTTCCATATAGCCAATATAAATAGCTTTCTATATGACGGACAAAGCATTTCATTTTACTAACATAGCCACGATGTTTTCGCGTGAAAGTATATAAAACATTATAAAACCTTTGCGGTTAGATGCGTCAGCGCACGAAGTGTAAGATTCAAATATTGTGTCGTAAGAACATTGCTTCCTGTACACGTGGTCAAATAAGCAAAGGATTCAATGGAAAATAATTCTTTGAATATAACTTTTATATACGTGTCCTTCGGATAGTGACGAACGTGCCCAATGATGGGAACTCCGTCATATTGACGCGTCATGCGTCGCGTTTTGATTTCACCTTGGGTGTCCTTAGCAAAATCTTAATTGTGTCGGTAAGCGGAATTATCCACATAGGTAAAGCGCTGTTTACACGAGGAAAGTTTCTCGCGGCGAGAATTGTATCCCATTATCGCATGACATACCGCCACAAGATTATCATGTTCTGCCAATGTTTACACGATGCAACTTTTATGTCCTTACGATAATCGTATCTTCGAGGCGAGAAACTCCGTGTAAATAGGGCTTTATAATCATTATTGCCAACACAAACCACAAAATGATAAATCGAATGCTATGTTTAAGAACAACCCGGCTAGAATCCTAAGGTCATGGGAAAACATTCACTGGACGGCACCCCTCATCATTCCAACTAACTAAACATTTAGATTAAGAGAGATTGTGTACGTAAGAATAAATCATTATAATGTCCCTTAATTTTGTTTTATTTAACAATATTTTTATTCCTGTTCAAGCATGGGGCCACATTTCTGCAATGTAATTAAATTCATCGGTATCATTCATTGAAAACGAGATAAAATTTCACCTAATGGTAATTGATTACTAATGCTCATGGACATCTAAAAAATTATATCAAGCATTGACTTATATTCTACCGATAGACGAGACACGTTATAGAAATAAAGTGTCTCCATATTTTAAAAGCACTGCAATATTACATCACTTACCTGGTATTTTATTAAAATATTGGAACTTCAGACGATTTGCTTTCGGTTTGACGGCGAAACATTCATTTATTACTTTTAAACGTATGCGATAAGGCGTACTGCACTGTCACTGTCACGAAGCAAACTCATTCATGTGCGGTGCATGCACCGCAAGTAGGTGGGACACATTTTGTGTACTGAATGTCTTGTCTAGTGTAACATTGATATATAGATGATCATAAGTGTATTGCCAGGTTAATCACACGAACATTTAACTCGTTTCACAGCCGGCGTCTAACCAACAGGCAGGTAGTTTCTCAATGACTAACAAGAGTTGCAGTAATGAATCGACGGGGTATCCCCTGGATTCGCAGACATCGTCCTTCCCTTTTTAGAAAATCAATCGTCACTAATGTATTAACAGGAGTAAAACACCATTATTCATATTATACGATTTAGTTATAAGAATGAATCACCGTTTAGAACACTACTATTGAATAAAATAAAAAGGTTTACACTATTATTTTAGGTAAACTTTGTATTGATCACTCTTATATAGTAAAAAATTACAAAAAAGAAACAAATTCATTTTGCGAAATTTTTAGTTGCATTGTGTCTGAAGTCATTAATACTACCTGGATTCATTTTCGGTCGCAGTCTTGCTATACTCTGTATAATGAAAATAGTAGGGCCACACTATTACCGTTGCATTTATGTAAGACTAGGCCGGTTGACATTGCTGGGAGCGCGATAGTCCCCCATCCTGCTTTCCTTTCCTTACTTCTCTCATTTGAAGACTTCGAACACTCCTATCATTTAAGTCTTAACCGCTCATCTGAATTTAACTACTGTAATTTGACCGACACAGCTCTGAAAGTTAGTTGGTTGAAGTGTCAATGGGCTAGCCACCTATGTCGCAGAACAGATAACTGCTGGAGTAAGTGTGTTCTGGAGTGGAGAAAGCGTCTTGACAAAAGTAGCTTCCTCTGGCCAGATGGCGGGACGATTTGCACAATAGGGCCGGCAGCGACTCTGCGGCGTACCTTGGGAGAGGCCTATGTCCAGCAGTGGAGTGCAACGGGCTGATGATGATAATGTGAGCATTTTCTTGGCCTGTTAAAAATCATGGACGTCCCGTAAGATCTCCATAACGACCTGTTAAAAAAGCTTGCATCCAGTTACTTTCAGCAACCTTTATTAAGTCGTGTTTGCATCATTTATATAGACATTTAAGGCTGCGTTTCTCGCTTTTTAATTATCCTCCATGAGCCATAAAATTTATAACTATTTTAGCTCTCTCATTCTTCAATTTATATATCCATTCTATGGTAGCCTAGAAGCTATTGCCTAGCGTGATTAAACCGCCATTTTTTTTATTTATTGTCATTGTTTCTATTTATAGTGAAAAATTGGATCAATAAATTGATTAATTACATAATATTTTATCAAAAGGAATAATTACAAAATCATTACATAAATTATTTCAATTTCTTCCAATGCAATCAATGGGAATCCCGTCAGCTTTGCTCTTATGTCATATTCGAGGGCAACCGCTTTATCTGAATGACATTTGTATGGGATTTCACACCACATAAATTCATATTTCTTGAAATTAGCTGTGAAATGCATGTGAGCCACGATGGCTCTGATGTGTATTTTTAGAAGCCACGTTAATTCATATGACTAAGTAACTGAGTCTGTTCTTCACTTTTCACAACCATTGATCATAATAAAATAATGCAACGGGGAATCCTAGGATTAGTTGAAGGAAATTTCATAACTTGTAAGTCCCTGAAGGGAGAAAGTGTTTTTTATGAATGTAGTGATAAAGAGTAGGAAAAACTCATAATTAATTTTATGCCCAATGGCGCAGTTGGTTTGAGGCCTTTTAAGATACGAAAAGCCACGGGTTCGATCCCCGCACCGAGACAAATGTTTGTGTGAACCAGAAATATTTGTTTCGGGTCTGGGTGTTTGTGAGACCGAAACGTCTCCGTAGTTCCCAATACCCACGACACAAGACTCGATGTTAGTGTGCGGTCAGGACTATGTATGTGACTGTTGGGTGTATTCATCATTATTTATTAATTACCTAAATACCACGTGTAAGTAAATTTATCCGGTAAATGAAGTCATATACTTTAATATTTAATTAATTGAACCATCATTTTTAATATTATTGTCCTTTGGAAGAATTCATGGATTTACCTCGACTTTGATAACTCCAATTAAAATACCAGTTTAATTGGGAATTCCATGTGCTTGTATCATCGATTGTTATTCAGTATCACTTACGAAGAGACAAATACATAATAATTAATTTATTTATTGTTGTTACATATTCTAATACATCATCCATTAGGGTTTATGGCAAATATTAAATTACTGTTATAAAAGACCAAATAATACAATTGTGTATGTGAACATATACGTGTTATTAATAATAACATAACGGAGATTTTTATTAGAAAATATAAAATAATACAATGTATGTGAACTCATATTTCATGCTCTTAAAAAAGTTTTTTTAAATGTTAAACGGTTCTATTTAAAAAAGAGATAAAACAGAAAATAATAATGTAGATAATGTACTAGAAGCTTAAAAATAATTCGGACGGTCCTAGATAGCAGTCATCACACCACTCTCCTCATCAATGGATGGCATTGCTCAGACAAAAAAATATAAAATCGTTAGGCGTAGCGTTTACATATTTATTCAGGTTACGCTTCGCAAAATATCAAACAATTACTAAATTTGACTCAAAGAAACAAACATGGCAAGCTAAATAGAATTGTTTAAAAATAAGGACAAAATTAACAGCACAAACCTTACGTTTAGTCCATAGATACAGACTACAAAGCTGAGGTCACCTCTGCCTACCCCTTCAGGGACAAAGGCGTGAGTTCATGTATGTATGTATATAGATACAATGTAAATAAAATACACCTAACAGTCACACACGCAGCCCTGACCCCACACCACACACACCTAATATGCAAGTCTTGGTCATGGATGTAAGAAACTACGACACTTTTGGGTCTCACAAACATCCAGACCCGAAACAAATACCTGTGGGTCAGACGAATATTAGTCAAAGTGCGGGAATCGAACCCGTAGCCTCTTTCAATACCCGGTTTCCTTATTGACAGCACCACCGAGGCTGTCAATCTACTACATTCCTATGTTGTTTATGTTTAATTAACAATGTGACGATAAATAAAATAATTGAACACGAAATTCCACATATGTGACGTAAAAAGGACGAAACGCTATTGTATGTACCTACAATAAAATTTAACGTATTTTCAATAATATTTTCTATGCACTCACTTTCGCCGTATACGGTAATCGAATTATTATTTATTCAATCGCTCTGAGATGAATAAGGGACTATAATGCACTGTTATTAAGCGCAGTGCCGTACAATTGCTCTCGAAAGCGGCTTTACCCAAGCTCATCCCGAACGTGACACATTTCCAAGATTCAAATCGGATTTTTACATCGACTTTACAGGAATATCTCAACACTAATAGTGATCTTAATACGAGAATTCCCACGCTGTGAATCAATATTTCACGTCACTTATTACGTAGCGAATATAACTAAAGAACATAATATATATTTGATGTCATAGTTATTACATTATTACTTTATACTGTCATTTATGAGAATATTAAATTGATTAAATAACTTCAATTTATAGACAGGGGATATTGTATAATGACATTATAAGATACGTAAATAAGGACTGTATTCAAAATATGAACGCGCAGTGGGATGCCAAGCATTGCTTGGTGGTTCATGGTGTTGACTGTTGTTTGATTTGTAACTGGACTGGACTGAACGGAGATCGCGGGTTCGATCCCCTCACCGAGACAAATGTTTGTGAGGCCCACAAGTATCTGTCTCGGGTTTGCGTGTTTTGGAGACCGAAAAGCCGCCCGTAGTTTCTGACACGACACAAGACTTATTTGATCTTCGTGTAGGGTCAGGACTATGTATGTGACTGTTAGGTGTGAAATGAAATGAAATTCGTTTATTGGTCACGTAGGCAATTAAATAGCTCTTATGACAAGTCAATACACAAAGTACTTATTTTCTATTTACAAGATATTTGTTTTAATAATTATATTCATTTTGCGATTTTTCGGTATTCATTAAGTATTATTATTATTTATTAGTATTTTATGGTAATTTCTTTTATTCTAAGGAAATACATTAACTACGTTAATCGGTGTATTTATTTTTTATCAAATTCGTCCAGCTTTAAATTGATTTAGTTACTCTCCAATTCCTATGTGAGCTTGAGGAAAATTATTAAAATATAATTATGCCAATTAATGGCAGAATTATCGTAACATAGCAACTACATGTTAAGGTTCTCGGAAATCAATATGCTGGCAGGGTGATTATGCGGCCAGCAACACCATACCTGATAGTGGAAAACACATAATGTTTAATAATACAGGAGATCAAAAACAATACAAAACGCGATTTTATTTTTGCAATGAATGGCAAGACGAGCGTACCATTCGCCTGATGGTAAGCGATACGACCGCTCACGGACGGTATCAAAACCAAACAACACCATGAATTACACAGCAATGCTTGGCATTCGACTGCGCTCGCCATCCTGAGACATAAGATGTTAAGTCTCATTATGTCCAGTTGTTTATTTATTTTTTATTTACCTACCCAGGCGCCCTATCACAAACGAGAGAACTACCAGTAAAACATAGTAACATAGGACCAAAAATAGGAATATCTTTTTGTTTTTTTTTTTCACCGCTATAGTGCTATATAATGTGAAATCAATGCAAAGGTGCTGGTGGCGGTCATATGAACTGGATAGTATTCCACAGCTATGAAGCAACCTTCCGATACAGCGAGGGGGGCTGAAAGAGGTCTGACGTCACTGGCTATCCAACCTGGCACACTTACGCATGTTGTGGCCGAGCCGGGTCCCTATCAAATTCTACGCCAGCATTTCGACTAAACACTCTCGGTGGCCGTTGCGCGCTTTTTGGGGGCACTGGATACTCCAAGGCTTGTTTAACGTGTTATAGGTGTCCTCGACGGATACGAGGTGACGCGCTCTGTCGCTCATCATGGAGTCGCTATAGGTGAGGCCGTACCGCCCCTGCATTGTGCCCAGCGACTGCGATGACCCTTGAAGTCGCCTTGTACTACGGGCAGGGAATATTCTGTCAGGTATCTTTCGCCCCCTAGCCATAACTCGTGACATAGTATCAAAAATAGGAATATCTTTGTAGTACCGACTTGAAAAATGAAATATTAATTTCTTGGTTTAAGATATTTATACAAATTATTATATTACGAGTACAATGGCTTGCCATTATGTCACACGGCTAATGTTTTTTCTACTCGTCAATTTCCTGTTATTTTTTTGAAGACATTTTTGCAAGAAATTGTTAGAAACAATATTTTCTTTAAAGAATATTCCCATGACAGTATCTATTTTGTTCAGCGATTATTTATTTATTATTCTGTGAATTGTTAGGATAAAAATATTATTGACTCCTCAGAATGAAGTAGGGAAAATAAAATGACTGAATGGTTGAGATCGAAGTCATCATAATATTATGTAAACATTACATAAGTGACAATCTGTATACGTCCTACTTCAGGGCACCTCTTTTGCAATCGATAGTTCGGTGGAGAGGCGTTAGACCACAATCCACCACGCTGGCGTTTAGCAATGGTTTCCACAGATTATTCCAATCCTCGTAGAGGATCTATGTACAGCAGCAGTGGAGTTACTGGAAGATAAAATTAAATTTTCAAAAGCATTCCATCACCAATTCAAAGGATACATTATTCATTGCATACACGCTAGATAACGGAAAGGGTTTTTGGCCATTCAAAAGAAAATGACGCTATGGAATTAATCCACACTAATGCACTAAAACATGTACGCGTAACTTGTACGTATTGCACATATAAACCTGGATTTTACACTACAATTTATACTCAGAATATTATTATATAATTCTGCAAGCGTGATTCATGCATATATGTTCGTTTGTATATGAACATTTGCTAGATTTTCTTCGGTGGGATTAAATTTTGGCAGGTTATAAAGATCGGCTGTAAACCCTAATTTTAAAATTAAAATTATCAAATATCGATAAATAAAAAACAATGATAGTTCGCAAATATATTTTTTTGAATAAAATATTATATTACAATATAAGTCACATCTATATTGATGTTCATCGATATAATTATTCATTATTTTAAATATTTGACAAGACATAAAATTGATCAATAAGTTTCTTTTTTCCTACTACGATACGATTATAAGTATAGCTGAGGTTTCGGGTTTGAATCCCAGGTCGGGCAACAGATATTGGATTTTTCTATTCATTATCAGCCCGTAGTCAGGAATTTGTGCCCGATATGGCAATAGGCTCGCCCCCTATCACATCGTGGGACGGAACATACAAGGGGAAATCTGGGTGTCCTGGAAGCACCTCTGTCTACCCTTTTTTGGAAAAAGGCATGAGGTCATGTAAGTATTATTTAAAAAAAGCTGTAGAAATCTATAATATTATTAACTTGATATTGCTGGCAAAGAATATTAATTAAACTATTAGTCATATTATAATTAGTACGATAAACTTAGTAATTTGAATTCTACGGTTGGAATAGGCAAATTTATTAATTTTCGTGTGGGTGATTCAGTAAAAACACTTCATTATTTTGTAGAGTTACTTGCAATTTTTTGTGGCCGATTATGTGGATTTTTATTCTTGTGGATTCCTGTTTTTATAAATGTAGCATTGCGTTTTGATTTCGGCACCCCATTATTCTTCAACCATGCACGAAAACTGCTAACAAATCCATATAAACAAAATAGTGAATTTTTTATGCAAATTATTTTTAAATACCAACTTTTATTTGGAACAATTCAAACAAGTCAAAATAAATCCTAGTAAATACTTGGTGCAGGTGGAGGAGCAGAAGTTTACTATGTAGGTTTTCTTTAACGGGTAGTTAGGTTTCATTACGCAGTTCTCACCTTCCAGCTCCATCATCAGATCAGCTCCAAATCATAATATTGCATTTTTACGCGATATAGGTACCTGCAAAATTTCACGTCAAATGTAACTTCAAGATTTCATTACAGACAACTGGGCAGGTGAAAGTAAATAAAAGCTTGTAAAATCGCCAACAAATTGTAATTACGCACATCAGACTAATATCAACGCCCTACGCGTCCTCATACCATTGAGAGTGGTTCAGACATTACTCGAACTCGCCTAACTTCCAGATATACAGGAATATGTGGATAAGGCAAATTGGACAACTAAATGCGAATTTACACGTTACTTCGAAAAGCAATAAGTATAAGTTTTTAACACGCTTTTATTAGCTTTGCTTGTATGCGTAAAGCAGCAGACCGGGCTCTGTGGCGTACCTTGGGAGAGGCCTATGTCCAGCAGTGGACTGCAACGGGCTGATAATGATGATGATGATGTATGTATGTATGCGTATGTATACAAAGCGAGGGGTGCTTACAAAAAATACTTATCCTCAAGCACTCTAGCTTTTTAACCATAAAAAGAACATTCATATTTTACAAAATGGACTGAAACATGTAAACTTTTCAATTATTTTAACTTTTTAGTTGGGTATTTTCTTCGATCGGTATTTTACTAAAGCGTGTATTTTAGTTTTTTACCTATTATTTATTAGCTTCAATCTTTGGTCAGACAGCTCTGTTATAAATGCAAGACTTTACGAAAAGTGTATTTGTTTTACCTGGCATTATCCGGCATGAATAATGCCTGTTTTAATATTTCACCAAGATTTCCGCGGAATGAATATTTATACTTTCTATTCAGGTTACGTTGGACATCTACCACAGCTTCTTCGTCTCCGAGACAATATTAACTAGAGGTAGGTCTCTCATATGTGAAAAGCCACCTGGGTAGGTACCACCGCAATGTCTATTTCTTCCGCCAAACAGCAATGTAAATGCACTGTTGTGTTCCGGTTTGAAGGACATTGTAGCCAGAGTAACTACTAATGAGACTTAACATCTTATGCTTCAGGATGGCGAGCGTTGTTGAATATCAAGCATTGCTTTGTAACTCATAGTGTTTTTTGGTATTGCTACTGGCTATGAGCGGTCATATCGCTTACCATCAGGCGAATGGCATGCTCGTCTAAAAAAAATTGACTTTCTAGACGTGTCATCTGAGGGCAAGATAGACAACACACCCATATAGGAGCATACGTCGTTTATTATTTTTGTAGATTGTGCCTTAAAAATAATTTGTACCGCGCGAATATCAAAAGCTTATATAACTTGATTCGACTGTTATATCATACCAATCCAGCCCATATACATCCCTCTGCAGGGCACAGGACTTCCCTACAATTGAATGGGGCTGTGGCATAATACACCACGTAGTGTGGGTTGGCAGACTACACATGTCATAAAAAATCTTATAAAAATCTCTATAGTACGCAGGTTTCATCACATTGTCTCCCTTTGCTGATAAAATTTGTAGTCTACGCTAATGACGTATAAATAGCTCCGAAAAGCCAATGGCGGGTTCATTTCTTGTGCGACCACTGACTCAGTAGTTCACGTCTAATCCTTTATCAACAGGTCATACAGGACGGACTGTACGGACGAACAGACTATGCGAATAAGACGATGCCTTTCTGCGGTTGCTACACGTTCAAACATTGCCGATAACCGCCTTTTGCTATAAATCCTCTTATTTTCAATATTCTAAATTGTTTTTCCTGTGGCGTGTGTAGCAAAAATTGTGTTATTATCAATTTGAACTAGAATCAACATATTATGTATTAAGATATGAGTAATTAAAAACCGACAATAACACGTACAAGTACTATTGTTTTTTTTTGACCGCACCACTTGTTCTTTACTTCGGCCGCGTATCGACATTAATTCAATCATTTCGCGCGACTCGATGTGACAAGACATTTCTCTGTTAAGATTTCAAAAAGTGTGTTTGAAACGGCGCGCTGTAAAGTGGGAATTTTGTGTAATTGTGGTATATACAAGGAAAATTAATTGGTTAATATATAGAAGCTGACAGTGGTTTAATAAGGAATCACTAGTGTTTCACCGTCCGAGCAACACGGTCGACTAAAACAAGGCAATGCCTTGTCAGTTGACTAAAATTTTGAAATCCTTATAACCATAATTTGTGTCAGGATTATTAAAGTGTTGGGAGGTTGGTGCTGTACAAAATGTGTCAATTCGCTATCTGTGTTGTGTTGATGTGCTTGAGTGTCGGAGTCAGCAGTTTTGCCATTGGCAAAGAGAAAATAACCGGTAAATATTATAGTTACATTCACCCATTCGGTTCAAAAATTTCACCCACATAATGATTTTCTTTTTTAGTGTTTAAATTTACGGTTCAATCCCATACCAAGTTTGAAAACGACATTATTTTAAAGTAACACATCAAATTAAATAAATAAATAGATTATAAATGTCTTGATCAGCAAAAATGAGACGCTCTGCGTATTGAATCTTTGGTCGTTAATATATTTATGAGGAAACATGTAACTTTAGAAGGAACTAAAATAGTACATTGCATATACATTGTATAGTTTCCTATTTGTGGTGTTAATTTAGATACTCTCCTCTATTATTTATATTCCTTTATTTTAAATAGATAACTTTTGAAAATTAGAATAGGTTGAATTAAAATAGTAAATTCCTTTGCATAGTCTAACTTGCAGCCAAACCTAACGAGTTAAGACAGGTTTATACCTTGGGTTGTGGTTAAGAGGCGTACAAAATCCACCACAGTATACCTTGCCTGTTGCAACATGCGACATAAAGAAGTGGTTATTGGGGATCCAGCCCGTTGAAACATGCTAAAGCCGGGCTGGAAAGCTAGTCTTTACATACCCCTTTCGCCCCCCTCCAGGAAGACCGTTTTTAAACGTAATAAGAATAAGAACGTAATAAGAATAGTACGAACGAATAGTAGAACGTAATAATTTAATAGAATTTCTTTTAAAAAGACCCATTTTAACTAGCTTCTGATAAAAGTTTAGTTAAGTCACCCACTTTTGTGTTTTATATTGTAAGAAAACCTAATTGATATTGACCTTTTTAAATGTTATTTTAATTTATTGTTTATTTGAAGTGTTACGATAAATACAATAATGATTATTAGAAAATAAACAAGAAAATTGATAACAATATTTTACACTTTTCAACGATATGCTTTGGATAAGTCAATATTTTATTAAATTTTTCGTCAAAGAAAACATTTTTTTCAAGTATTTAAATAAATATTTGCATGTCTCTTTAAACAATTTATCCTAACCTAATCTCTATTTAAAGCTAGATTGTACCATTTAATGATAGATATTTCTATTAATTCTTTTCTTCTACCTTCTTTAATTTCAAGCTCGTAATTATTAATCAGTAGTGACCTTTATTCTAAAGAAATAGAACAATATTTACGTGTATCAATTTCCTTTATGTTTGATCGGGCTAAAGAAGATATATTATTCTAATTAAAAGTTTTTGGGTTTACCTCAATATTGTTGTTCTCTGTTTCTACTATATTATATTAGACGTCATATTAAACGCGCTTCGTATTTTCCGACGCCCCAGAGTGGACAGAATCGTTTCCTCAAATGACTAGTTTGTTTTCAATACAACTAACACCCACCATATTTCATTGATTGAAAATTAATAAACGATTTGACGTCAAAAAGCCGGGTATTTTTTGAGTAAAGTTGAAGTTGAATAGGGATTTGGAATTCTAATTAAGTATAAGTCAAGTTGCTTTGTGTATAGTTTGTAAGGTCCTAGGTTAAATTGTCGATAAACTTGGCTACGGGGAAAACAAAAGCAGAATCTCTGCATAATCTACACATATTAATCGCTGCAATTATTATAAAGAAATGTGTATTCTATTTCAGGTCACAAATGTGGTGTAGAGGCAAGTTCAAATCTTGTCCATCACAGTCCGTGGCAGGTTTATCTCGAGTACTACCGACGCGACAATCAACTTGAAATCCGATGTGGTGGCTCCCTCATCGGCCCCAGACATGTCGTGACCGCTGCTCATTGTGTCAAGAAAATCCGATATTCGAGGTAAAACAATATCTATTTTAAACTATATTTCTTGTGTTAAGTAGATATCCTTAACTTTATGTGAGGATTCGCCTTTTTGATCAATGAATTCAACTTCTCCAAATCATTGCCATATTTATTATTTACTGTAATATTGACTCTCACATCTCCCTTAACGATGATCTTAATTCCTTCCAAATTTGTTTTATTTTCCCACAACTATTAAGTCTATCATCATTGCAACTTAATTCTACAGAGATTTAGAATACAATATTTCGTTTTATCAATTCCAGTCTCTACGCTCGATTGGGAGAATACGACCTGAACAGCGAGATCGACTGCGTGCATGGGGTGTGTGCGGATCCAGTGGTTCGCATCGAGGTCGATGAGATCTTCGTCCATCCAGACTACGACGGGAATGAGCGCGATATAGCCGTTCTGCGGTTGAAAGAAGACGCTCCTTATACTGGTTGGTATTTGACTTTAGCTTCTGACTACACAACACATGCGACTAAGTAACTACACTGCAGAATCCAGATACGGATCAAGAGAAACAACGTCATTTGTCGACATTATAATGCGGCAATGACGTCAGAACACTAGGCACGGTATTAAAAGCTAACAACGAAATTTCATGCAATAACATAATATTTTAAATGCAACTTGTTTCACCACTCTCAGCATAAGTAAATATACAGTTCATGACATAATAGTATATCAATGTTAGAAGTGATAAATAGTTAAAGTATCTTTAAATAGCAACAGGTTTTGAAATATGCAGAAAAAATTTTTTTTGGCATAGTTAATTTGACCACTTTTTTCTATTACAGATTTCATCCGCCCGATTTGCTTGCCGTCCGGATATCTAGAAGACAACGTCACGTTCACAGCATCTGGGTTCGGTGAGATTCCTTCCCTCGGTACCTTCAGCCACGTCAAGAAAATCCTGCCCCTGCCGAACTGGGACATCGATGAGTGCAAGGCGGCGTACCAAGACTCTGTTTTACCCCAGAAAATCATCTGTGCTGGCGGAGAGAAAGGGTTAGATACCTGCAGGGGTGATTCTGGCGGACCCCTTGTCAGGTTCGGGGAGGTAGCTGAGCTGTGGGGTGTGACAATTCTGGGTAACACCAGGTGTGGTGCCGAAGGTTATCCAGGAATTTACTCGAGTGTCCTGGATTATCTGGACTGGATTGAGACTGTCGTTCAAATTTAGTGGATTTGAACTAACGAGTTTGGCTATGGCTTATGAGGCTTATTATTTATTTTTTGCGTGGGTGAAAATTTTGAAGTCTGAAAACTTAATCATTTTGTCGTACTACCTGCATTTATAACTTGGGCATTTACTACGTAATTTTGCGATTTAGAATGTTTTACAATGCTTTTACTGTAAAATTCAGCCAAAGTTTTATATAGGTATTGTTAAATCAGATAATAATATAGTCTATACATGTAAGGGATGTACTCTCATCACTGACGAACGTGGATGATGCATACGATGTGCAGTCGACCCTACGATCCAGGGCGTCCAATTCGGTCCGTCTCCATCTGAGAATACCGAAAGAGTACATAAGTACAGGCATAACCCATCTACATGCATATGTATATTTATAACATATATATGTAAAAATAAAAAATAAATGTGAGAAAAGAATAATGTGGTCTTTAAATAATGACATTTCTTTAAAGCCATATCTGTAATATCAATCTTAGAGAATATGAATGGATCTTAACCTTTATATAAAAATTATGTATCAATAGATATTTGTATGCACCTACGTTTCATTAGTTTGTCGAAATGTTTTATTTGCTTAAATATATTTATTTGTATTTGAAATATTGTTCCGAATGGCAACCGAATTGTTTTAGATTAAGGCCGCATCGACGCTGTGTATTAAATAGTTTTAAACCTGTATTTTTGACAGCTGTATTTATGAATCATAATAATAATTTTATAATAAATGTTACGTTTAATAAGTATCCGGTTTCTTGATCTCTTTTAAATGGACTCAATTCTTTTAACATTCTAACACATTTCAATTTACCTCATGGTTCATATTCATTTGAATATTAAAAATATCTTATTGAAAATTTATAAAATATATCTTAATATCCATTATTTAGGACAATAAATAAATAGGGGAAACGCTATAACGATTGTCTAAATTGAAAAAAACGTTCATGTTTCACGTTTACGTGGAAATAGTCCAAATTTAGTATTATAACTATCAATAAATTAGGCAAAAATACTTTATAATAGTATTTATTAGTTTAATCGGTTATTAAACAACAGTAAACTGCAAAATACATTAAGGCGTTCACACTATTCTAATAAGAAAAACCTGTGGCTGTGATTAGCATTTTTGTCATATTTGACTTCATTTTGCATCTTAATATTACAATATAATCTAAAGGAACTATACATGTATTTCATATTATGTTGTAAATCAAAATACATTTTAAGTGCACTTGTACTCAGTAACACATGTTGGTAACATCTACCTTAATTGCCTTGCTACCTGCTCTATACATGAAAAGTCATTTACAGGTAGAACAAACAAATTTGGGTAAGCTTTACCAACGTGTTATGTACTGCTTATATCTGTCATTCCTCCTATATTTGTTCGATTTAGATCAATTGGCTTACACGTAGAATTGTCAAGATAATAACTAGATTAATAAGAAAATATCCTTTTTTGTGTTGTATCCGTTCCATACGCGAAATATCGCTTACGGGTAGAACATGCAAATTTGGGTAATTTTCTTTTACCACGTAAAAATATAGGGTAAAAAGTGTGCCATTATATTTTTAAGTATGATAAGATGTCTCAGCTATAGCCAAAGACTTGTAACTAATACCATCTAGCACCAACTAACAAAATTTTAATTCCTGACTCAAATTTTAGTATGACTGTGAGTCTTTATTTCTTGTATCATTTTAAAAATTGATTTATTTAAAGTCGATGCTTGTTATTGTTTCAAATTAGTTGAATTAAAATGAAGAGTTTGTTGCATGAAATATAGTAATAAATGTTTTTTTGTAAATCGAATACATTTTTTATGTTTTTAATATTTGTTACGGGGATTTAGACTCCAGTCTACCATAAATATATATTAAGTATGTATATACAGGGTATATCAAGACCGCGACCGAAAATGAAGCCAGGTGGTAGTTATAGCGGCTACAGACACAATGCAACTAAAAATTTTGCAAAATAAGCGACGGATTTTTTTTTTAATTTTTTTTAAAAATCATGGTTTTTGAGGGTAAATACTTAGTTTTTGCAAAAATAGTAATTTAAACCCTTACGTACCATTGCGTGTTTAAAAATTAAGCGATGTAAGTCATTATTTTAGAAAAACTATGTTTAATCACTCAAATACGACGATATGTAAAAAATAACAAAAAAAAAATTGACGATCTTTTTTGTAAAACTTTTACTTGCATTGTGTTTGATATCACTAATACTACCTCCTGGCTTCGTTTTCGGTCGCGGTCTTAATATACCCTGTATGTCTATGCGATCTCTTATGCTCGATAATGTGAAACAAATATGTAATCGTTATATAATAATGTCTCTCTAATCACTATTGCCTTGATTTTTGTCGCAATATAATTTAGAATATTTTTTGACATATTTTATTATTGTTAATAACATATGCTTTGTAATATTCGTGTTGAGATGTATTATAACAGGAATGTGTTTTTAATACAGAAACATTGATCGTGAAACAAATATTGATTTTTATTTATCACATGTATCAACGACTATTCAAAATTATTGGAGTCCGAGATACAATATCCTTTTTTGTCTCCTCTGATATACATGTATGTGGATAACACAAGGCAGTATAGAAGCCAAATTTTATCGAACTTATTATCATCTCAAAAGTTATAAAGGACAAGTTTTTGACTATGATGGCATAAATTTCACTCCCAGGCTTATAAGACATTTGTCTCACACAAATAGGATTGCTTGACCTGGGTATTGAACAGAGGACCTCATCGTTTGGAGTGACGCGGCCACCGGTGCAATAAAGCGACACGCTAGAGTTTTTTACAACTTATATTTAAATTAACTGCATACTAGTAAACTATTATTAAATAAACTTTGAAATAAAACTATTTATTACGGAATTTATTGCGAATTGGTTTAATATTGGTAAACTCCCCGTCGCGATTCATTTGCAGCTTTCGTATTCACGGGGCAGACGTTTATATAAACTTTTCAAAAATGACGTTTGATCTTTGACTACATTGTCATATACGACGACATACAAAAAGCTATTTAAATACGTCATTAATTACTTGAACTTACGTATGTTTAATTGTAGATATCATAAACAATAGTTTGGAACAATGGAGTGACGTATTATTAACCACATATTTTAAATAATAACTATATTGTCCATGTGTAAGGTTATCCCAATAGAGTCTATTTTACTCTGATATCTGCCAAAAAAAATTCTACCTCTATAACGTCATAATCTTTCAATATATAGGTTCAGTCCACGCACCGAGACAAATGTGTTATCCACAGGTATTTGTTTCGGGTCTGGGTGTTTCTGAGACCGAAAAGTCTTTCGTAGTGTTTGATACGACGCTAGACTCGATTAAGTTTGGAATCAGGACTATATATGTGACTGTTAGGTGTGTTTATTCATATAAATTATATACGAAATTAAATTTCATGAGTAATTTTCAAGCAGGTGGACAAAAAAAATGTTTTACGTGTATAATATGACCATATTTCAAAATACGGAGGAAAATGATTGAAAAAAGGAAATTTTACGTATAACTTATCACCCGGGGAATTAAAACCGATTCATTTTACTAAAATATGTAGTAATTAGTGCTGGAACTAAGTTGTAGGTATAGTTACGTAATAAGCTGATATTCTCACATTTAATTTTGCTCGCGGTTTAAAAAATTTGGGACCTTATTACAAGATATATGGGTGGGTTCTAATCCCAGGGCACATCTCTTACTTTTCGGAGTCATGTGTGTAATTAAAGTCAAATATAACTTGAAGGTGAATGAAAACATGGCGACGAAATCTGCATACCACGGAGATTACCAAGAAATTCTATACATGGTATGTGAAGCCTACCAACCCGCACTAGTCCCACATGGTGGACTATGGTCTAGCACCTCTTAATCGACCCGTCTATTGTGAAGGAGACCCGCGCTATGCAGTGGGACGTATATGGGCTGGATTTCTTTCTTGTAAATAATGGATGAAGTAATAATAAAATACATATCTCCATGCTCTATGGTGTTGCAGATGATCATGGGCGGTGGTGATCACTTACCGTCAGGTGAACCGTATGCCCGTTACCCCTCTATAATATACAGGGTGAATTTTTCAAGTGGGCGTGGATGGCCAAATCCGAAATTATGAGGAATAGCGAAAAGTACTGAAAGGAGTCACGAGCCCGATTTTGATGAAAACTAAAACTGCATAGCTGGATTTTTGATAAACCAATATTCCTAAAGACAAGTTAGACATTCCCGGAGACGCGCTGAGCTTCAATGCTCAGTGTCATTAAAATGCGTGCCACTGTTGATCCTGGCTTACAGGAGTTGCAGTGGCGGGTGTGAGGGCGGGACAGTCTCCTAAAAAACCAATATTCCTAGCGAAGAATCGAACCCGATGATTTTGAAAAAAAAAATAACACATGTTGTATTGTTACACCATTTCATAATGTTGCTGATAAGGATCAAATCCTGGGAAGTAATTACAATTTACATACATACTTGAAAAACTCACCCTGTATAAAAAAAAATAAGTTTCAGATTTCAGGGATACCTATTACAGTTGTATACATCCTTTAGTTATTCTCATACACTTGCGTCATGTAAACTAGGTGTGGGCTAATTATATTGTATTTAAGCGTTCCTGTGTCCTCAGGATTTTCCGAAAAATAATTACTCGTACTTCCTTTAGTCTAAAATTGGCACTGTTTGCGATTTAGTGTAATATTTGTTGAATATTGAATCATGGCATAAAAAGGAAAAAATATTTTAAAAATGGAAAATAAATGCTACAGAAATCCTTCTTTTGCAATATATTTTTAAATATTGTAAAAATAAAGCTAAAAGGGGAAAAATTACCAAATATTTTTTTGTTAATAATAATAAATGTTTTCGTTAATAAATTCAGTACCTACAAAAAATATTTGTTATTAAATGGTACAATTTATTTAATTAATAATATAAGCTCTTATTCAGTTATGTTTTGGTTGCGTAACTTACAATTTAAGCTAACTTAAAATGTTCGATAGAGCTGAAATTTTCAATACGTATGTGACTCATATGCCTATTCAATGCAATGACGTCATAGAAAATCGAATATATTATATATATATCAGCCCATATACGTCCCACTGCAGGGCACGGGCCTACTCTACAATCGAGAGAATCGATTGAGAGTGGTTAGGCCATATAGTCCACCACGCTGGCCTAGTGCGGGTTGGCGGACTTACATACCGTAGAAATTCTTTAAAATCGCTACGGTATGCAGGTTTCCTCACGATGTTTTCCTTCACCGTTAAAGTGCATGGTGATTGACTATCAATACACACATAACTCCGAAAAGTCAGAGGTGTGCCCTAGGATTTGAACCCGCGACCACCGTGAACATGTAGGCAGCCGCGTCTGGTCCGTTACCAACAGGCCACCACGCACTATAATAATTAATGGAATATATATATATTAATTAATGGATAAAAAATAAGGTTTTTGTTAGATAAACATTTTATAGTTCGCAAAAAAAAAACTTTTTTTTTTGTTAAAGTGTCTGTTTTAATGGTTTCTTAGATTTACGCGAATGTTACACATTGAAATAAAACTAATTTTAACGGATTTTATCGCGATTGAAAAATGTAAAAATTCAACCAAACAGCGATAAAATCCGTAAAAAATAGTTTTATTTGAAAGTGTCTGTTTTGTTTCTTTAGTAGACCAAAGTACAAACATGATACGTTCATTGTAATAACGTGTTTGACACTTCGCGTAGTATTCCTGTTATAGGCAGTAGTAAATGACGTTGCTCCCTTTCCTTTTAATAAATATTAATTAGGTCATTGCATTTAAATGCACAATGCGCGTAGGAAATAGAAATATAATACAAAAATACTACTTACACGCGTATGTACATACGTAAACATACGCCTTTTTTCCAGAAGAGGTAGGCATAGGTGCAAGCATAACACTCACATTTCGTCTTGTGTGTTCCATTCTACGTTGTGATGGGGAGCGAGCCTGTCGCCATGTCAAGCACAAATTCCTGACTCCGGCCTGATAACGAATAGAAAAATCCAATATCACTGCCCGAACTGATTCGAACCCGAGACCTCAGCTTTGTAGAAGTACCGTAATACAACTAGGCTACCGAGGCAGTCCATAGGTAAATACTCAATACTCAATACTTTAATGCACTCCACATGTTAATAAGATGTTACAATGATGTATGTTTTATGGACATTGATTTTTCAATAGATAGATGGTCTCACGTATAATACCTTCCTCTTTATTATGTTATAATCGGGTAAAAATGTAACCCACGTCACCGAGACAATAACAAATTAATCAATACCTGATTCATCAAATCCGAACGAGTAGTTTAGGCACTACAATTGGATATACGTAAATATTTTACAGTTCTTGCTTTAGGTAAAGCCAGACGAGTTTGTTTCGCAGGGTCGCCTCAGTCAGGGCTGTATTGTTTGAATCGTAAATTACGCCTCGTTTCTGAAATATTCAAAGTGTAAAATAAAAGTATTTACTGACATAAAGTGACAAAAGTAATAATAAATAAATACTCCGAAATGGCAGTATAATATTATATAATTATATTTGGTTAAATACAACATATATTGATATTGAATACTTTGAATTGAGGGTACATTTATCTTTTTTGTACTTACTTGTTATAAACTATATTTAAGTAATAAACGAATTTAATTTAACAAACTAAAAAAATATCAATGAATTGTGTGTTAGTTAATGAAGGTGATGCTAGCAACGTCCAATTAAATAATCCACCTACGTCATGTTCTTTCGGAAATGATAACAGTCGTCATGCACGTTAGTCCGTCATGTATACGGTCGAAATATCCGTCATTTCCGATTCCGAGAATT
Source organism: Deilephila elpenor (assembly GCA_949752805.1). Taxonomy (NCBI): domain Eukaryota; kingdom Metazoa; phylum Arthropoda; class Insecta; order Lepidoptera; family Sphingidae; genus Deilephila; species Deilephila elpenor. The sequence goes on along the minus strand of OX457118.1, from coordinate 8,026,198 downwards.
CATTATACAATATCCGATTGCCGATTTATCCTTAAACGAATTTTATCAGTCTTCCTTAAAAATCGTGGATTTTTTCCGGGATATGACAAAAAATCGTACACGGTTGGGGACTACGTGAATGTGTGTTTGACTAGTGGCCTGTTGGTAACAGGTTTGCGAGGTTGTCAGGACGGCGGTCACGGGTTCGAATCCCATATACAAATCTAATTTTTCAGACTAATGTGTGTATGTCAATTATTACGAACTATAACGATGAAGGTAAACATCGTAAGAAAACCTGCAAACCGTTACGATTTGTAAGAATTTTTAAGGTATGTAAAGTTTGCCTACCCGCACTATACCATCGTGATGGACAATGGCCTAACCCCTCTCAATCGTACTCTCGATTGTAAAGAAGGTCCGTAAATTGGGACGTATATGGGCTGATAAAGATACAAACAGATTCACATTAGAATTAATTTTTCTTTTTAGTTATACTCGTAAGTGTAAGTTTGTACTGTTCATGTAAATAAATAAATAAATACAACATTCACATACATAGTCCTGACCCCACACTAAGATCGAGTCTTGTGTTATGGAAATAAGAAACTACGAGAGACTTTTCGGTCTCACAAACACCCAGACCAAAAGCAAACAGATAATGGATCACGCAAACCATTACCATTATTTTATTTGTATTCGATATACGATTTCGTGTTTGCCGCTATCTCTTTCAATTTAAACTTCCCTCTGTTAATCTTTTAAATCCATCCATGGTTGTCTGTAGCACATTGTCTTTGAGCGATACGACCGCCTATTGTATTTTTTATGTATGTGATTTTCGTTTTTTTTGTGTGTGCAATAAAGTTTAAATAATTAAATACCATCAGATGCCATTGAACCTGAAGAATGTGACTAATCAGTTATTGAGTGGTTCAGAACAAAAAAAATATTTCACAAATTTCGCAATGTGAATTCTATTGTTTTTTGTCCGTTAAAGGTACAGCCCCGATCGATCTGACCGCTTTGTGACGTAATTAAGGTAAAACGTGGCCTTACAGCATAATAAAAGATGTTACTAATACATTTTTATACTACTTTTTGATTGATTTCGTTGCGGGTTAAAGACAAGTTAGACATTCCCGGAGACGCGCTGAGCTTCAATGCTCAGTGTCATTAAAATGCGTGCCACTGTTGATCCTGGCTTACAGGAGTTGCAGTGGCGGGTGTGACAGTAAAAAAAAAATACATTTTTATATTGGCACGATGTGTCATTTTATGCAGATTTCTGAGGCGTCCAGCTTTCGTCATAATAATATTTTCTTTGCCCTTTACAATGAGGTATTTGTATAGTTTCTTCAGGCTGGTCTATAGCCATATACGCTACCCAGTAAACAGCAATATTCAAAAGTAGTAATAACCACAATAATGGTAATCACTTCTTTCTTAACATTCTTTTTATTCTATTAATGTGACAGAAAGTGCGTTTTTGCCTATTGGTAAACGGACCAGCGGTGGGTGGCGGGTTCAAATTCCAGGGCACACCTCTGATTTTTCCGAGTCATGTGTGTATTGATAGTCTACCACCACGTACTGTACACGGTGAAGGATAACATCGTGAGGAAACCTGCATACCATAGCGATTTGCAAGAATTTATATGGTATGTAAAGTCCGCCAACCCGCACTAGGTCAGCGTGGTGGACTATATGGCCTAACCACTCTCAATCGATTCTCTCGATTGTAGAGTAGGCCCGTGCCCTGCAGTGGGACGTATATGGGCTGATATAGATATACATAATCGTGTCAGCATCGAACGTAAAATGTAGACTTGTCGATATTAAACTTAAATTAGTTGCCAACGCTATTCTGTTTTGATAGCATACTTTTATTTCCTAAGTATTCATTACATGTAAGTTGTCTTTTTTCAAAGCGGTGAGAAAAGGTAGCTTTAGCGAGACTTCAAGTTATTAGGAAATATTTAAATGGTAAAATATTGAGAGAGAGAGCGACTCTATAATATGTATATTGTTTACTAATGTAATACATTTATTAATTAGTAAATAAAAATGCTAGAAAAATCGTGAATATTATGCAAAAATAATAAATAAATTAATTAAAAGTTTTGTGGTCTGGCTAGCGACATCTAGCGGATTTACACAAAAAATTTAGAAAAATAAAACATAATAATAATATGCAAAATGCTGTGCATTATTTTCATTAGTTAACTAATTTTAAAGATTTCATTAAATCCTACATACGTTTTTCCACCGGAAAACATTTGATACATAAATATGTATTTTATTCTTTGATGTAGCATATTTTTAAATGCACTTTTTTGGTGCTGTGTAAATAAAAATTTAAAAAAACTTTCCTACATTTTATTAAAAGAAATCATATTTACCACCTATATTTTCTGTTATTATTATTTAAAATTTCTATAATAAAACCCAGTTAGTTTTATTCGCATATTTGGTTTTTTCTCGTGCGGTGATTGTTTGTGACGTCATGCGCATGAGTGGCACGCGCGGCGGACATCGGAATTACCGCGCGTTATACGGACGTAGGTACGGCCATGAAGTGCGAGGGTAGTTGTAGATATTACGTGGCCTAGTGAAAAGTGGCTGTGAAACGAGGGATCACGCGTCCAATTTCTGTAGTGAGAAATTTTTTTATGCTGTCTACAGTTTTTATTTTGGATAATAATAAACACTCTTTATTTAAAAACATTATACAGTATACAAAATAAAAGATAATTATTAAAACCATAAAAATTAAAGTGCTCAAAATCGGCGGTCTTATTGCTAAAAGCGATCTTTTCCAGGCAGCCTTTTGATCTGAGTGTTGGGAGAGAAAAGGTATTTCATAACCTGTGATAGATTTTTATATGTACTAGAGTGAGGTTAGGACTATTAATGTGACTGTACGGAGTAAAAAAATGATGTTTGATGAATGTATTTAATTTTACGATTGCGCGAAAACAATTGTGTAAATTTTTGATTGTTAGATTAAAATATGATCAACACAGGTCGGTTGCTATTTTTTTTATGAATCTCTAAACATTTTTAAGCAGTTTCAAGTATTAATAAAAGTTTAACGTAATTGCTTCATGTAACATAATATACAAAATACATCAAATAGATACGAATGAAATATGAAATAAGTTTTATTGAAAAAATAGGATTAGGTACAGAGACTTACATCTACTTAGAATTAGATAAATATAATGAGATCTTAAAATTCTAGTGGTTTCTTGGGATACTAATCTTAGAATTGGATACACATAAAAAGTTACATTAAGTTACATGAAGGTATTTGAAGAATATGTTGACAATTGTGGGTTATTTTAATATTTCGATTTTTTCTGATTTTGCGGCAGATTCTTCAGTATGCACATATGTTTGGCTGTGTTAACGTGTTAAGTCCTTTGTAATCAGAAGAGCAAACGGCTTCTCATTGTTAAAAATGAAAATAACTAAACACTACCTATTTTTATTACTGATAAGTGTGAGGTGTAAATATATAGATATATAGGTGTATAAATATAGATTTATAAATAAATAAACTTTCCAATACTGTGATTTATAAGTGCTATTATTTCGAAATATTTCAATGATTAAATAAAATTCAAGTCGTTTTAAATTCCATTTTCTTTTAAATAAATCAAAGAAATTATAAGCATATTCATCGCTAAAACGGCGGCCCCACAGGAAAAAGCGTGCAGAACACCCGCGCGTGACACGTTCTCATATAAGCTTTACTCGACATTCTCACAAACCAGTACAACTCGAACCACACAACAATAATGAGAATAATCGGCGGGAACGAGACGTGAGCGGTGAGGCTTCCCCAAGCGGACACAAAGTATATTTCATGTGGCGATTGTCTTACATCTTCTTTACCATCATCAGTGTGTTTGGTGCCGAAGATAACAAAGGTAAATGTTTTAAAGTAATTTGAAACATGAATAAAAAGTAAAAAAAAAAAAAAAAAAAATAGGACCGCATTTCTAATCGTGTTTTAAAATTATGTTTAAAAATTAGCTTAACAAGTCGATGTGTTTTTAAAAATAGAATCGCACATTTTATAAGTATTTCAAATTACGGTTAAAATATAATTTAAAAGCAAAAGTAATTATGTGTTTTAAACAGTGATAGTGATTTTAAATTTCTTTAATTATTTATTTATTTTTCGTGTTGTGCATGCAATAATTAGGAATATTTCATCATTGTTTATAAATTGTGTGTGCTCGCGTTTACCTTGTTGATGTGCCTAAATATTAAATAATATAACATAAACAATATTATTATTAATTAAGGAAACCAATTGTGACCGATAAGAATAATTAATAAATATCGTTTATTCATTAATTAACTGATGGGAATTTAATAAATAAACATTTGAATAAACTTTTAATTATAGTACATTGTATTCAATGTATTATATTGTGTACCTGATTAATTAAATAATAAAATAAGTCCGTGTGAATAAATAAACAAACAAATAAATTAATTTATTGCGGTCAGATAATGTTTAGTTTGATTTTCTTTAACTTGTTATATGAATGTTTATGAATTTAATTAGGTTATGCCTATGATAATTTTATTAGTATAGTATGAAAATAAATAACTTAGAGGAATTGTAATAATCACTACTTTTTGAGCATATGTGTATCTTATGTGTTGCAGATATATAGTTGATTTATTCTTGACAAATATCATGTTTTCTTATAAAATATTATCGTAAATAGAAATACCCAACAGTTAATCGTACATAAGTTACTGATAACTTAGTTTAAACAAGTTAATAAAACGGATCTTGAAGGTGCATAACCAATTCATTTTTTTTTAATAAATTTATTTTAGTGCATTATCTCCTACTTAAAAATTAAAAATGAAACCAAATCTGATAAAAAACCGTATTATTAGTAACATACGCGTAAATCTAAGAAACTATTTCGTAAAAAATAGTGTTATATCAATACTTTAAATTGGTTGCGGTGGCAAGTTACAACTTGTCGAAACTACAAGGATAAATGTCGATAACATGGAATTCCAAGATGGTTGAGACAAGTTTTTATAAATTGTAGTTCATACGTATTTCCTCGGAAACCAGTTATGTAAGACAAAGCTAAGATCTCGGGTTCGAATCCCGGGTATTACGCTTAGGACCGATTCGGTTAATCGGTATTCGGTTAATCGGCATTCGGTTAATCGGCATTCGGTTAATCGGCATTCGGATAATCGGCATTCTACTGTATTGTAAACAAGAATGCTTGTTCACAATAATAAATTAACTAATCAAGCGATTCTTATAAACATTTACATACACATTTTTAGTGGTATAGAAAAGAACACAGAGTAACCTATATTTCTTAAAGAACAAGTACTGTTTCCGAAAGATAAATAAGGTTCATTTTTATTATATTATGTTTCCTGTCTCAGCCGACTGACTACCTAAATTGATTAACTAAACCTAGGTTTAACGCGAGAGAAGCTGCGAGGAAAGCCTAGTTATTTACATAAACATACAGACATAAACTCACGCCTTTTTCCCAGAAGGGATAGATAGGTGCTATCAGGACACCCACATTTCGCCTTGTATGTTCCGTCCCACGATGTGATAGGGGACAAGCCTATCGCCATATCGGGCACAAATTCCTTATTCAATGCTGATAATGTATAGAAAAATTCAATATCATTTTGCTCGACCCGGGACTCGAACCCGAGACCTCAACTTTGTAATCGTATTGTAGTCCAACTACATCACCAAGACAGTAATATACGTAATAAGTAAAAAAAATAAAAAAGAATGACAAAATCAATGTTTATCATGACTAGAAAAAAAACACATATTACATGTTATTAAAATACGGCAACTTTTGTTATGAAATAATATGACTGTGCTCGCTGTAAACAATGTGATATAGCAAAAAACCTTACTAAAGAAAAAATCTTACGAATCGGCTGATTCATTCGGTTCAAAACAAGAAATCCGGTTTTGAAGTTTGGACGACTGGCTAAATCGTGTTTCATCATGCATAATAGCTTAATTATTTACATGCTGACGCCATTCGAAATCAATTTGCGGTCATTGACGCATTGTAAATACTATCATGAATACTCAGAACTTTCTTTTTATCTAACATTCGTTTAGTCAGTATTCTGAGCAAACAAAACAAATATTAAGTTGAAACATTCAAACATTTTTGCAAAATTAGTTCCTGATACAGTCGGTAGTGGCGCTAATATTTTTTACCAATCACTTTACATTACATAGCAATAGATGGCGTTGCAAATATTTTTTGTAAAATAATTGTACCGGTTTTATTTAGAATGCGTATCTTGAGTTTAAATTTCGATTGGCAATATGTTTTTAATTTATACGCTAACAATTAATTTTAAACAATTTTTAATAAAAAAATCTCTAGAAAACAATTATTCTGTTGCAAATTTAAACCATGACTCGTAGCTGACGTCAAACGTATTTCCCTTGGTATTTTCTGGTTTTAAATAAACCATTAATTGACAAACACAAGGAAAAAGTCTACTTAGCAACATCATTATGAGTGTTACATCCCATAGTTAAATAATACGAATTATTGTCCTCTTTCATGAATATCACACTCATTAGGGTTTTCCACAATCGTTGATAATTTGACATTCCATGCCTAATTAAGACATTGTATAAAATTAGAGTATACGGTTTGATGCCTACGTTGAGACAATTGTTTTGAGCTAAGAAATAAGAAAGTATCCAATCTGGGAACAAATTATATAGGTTTTTTAAATTCATAACACGTTAAGTCCGGATATTCCGACCTTTTAATAGACTCTATTACCTTACGTTTCGTTTGTATGTTGCTATAATCGTATATTTATAAATCACTTATGGACTAGCAATTAAAATACTCAAAACAACGCTGCTTACACACTTATCAAAATAACCAACAATTATTCATCGTCTTCTTCTACCTGGCGTTATCCCGGGCGGTGCCAGGGTCCGCTAATTCTTCTCCATTTTGCCCGATCGTCGGCATTCTCAATAGCAATGACATTGACCTTCATATTATCTTCCTTGACGACATCTAGTTAGCGATTCTTTAGTTTATCCCTCGGCCATCTAACACATTGCTAACAATTATTAATAGAAAAAAAAAAAACAAATAGAAATCGTTCAAACAGTTTTTCATACTGTCTTGACAAAATGTCTATGTAATTTACCGAATGATCAGTATTATCTATATACAGTAACCACTGGCGAGATATAAACACATATTCCCAATTAGGTTAGACTTCGAAAGCCTAAAATCCAATACTAACTTAACATTTTCTTCCATAGACAAGCCCTGTGGCGTTGAGGCAAGTCCCAACGTGATCCATCGCAACCCCTGGCTAGTGTTTCTGGAATACTACAGAAGGCACAGGCCTTACGACATAAGGTGTGCTGGCACACTCATCAGCTCTAAGCACGTCGTCACCGCTGCTCATTGTGCTAAGGCCAGGGCTAGTCAGTAAGTACTTTTATCTCAAACAGTTACTTATTCCATAAGCTTCAATAAATCTGGGCTGTGGTCCCAAAATGCGCTGAATGATATTTTATTTGGCGATTCTTAGAACTATAAGGAGTGATAGGAATAACCTCTAAGATCGGGAGTTCATAAGCCTCAAAGACGGACAATTTCGTCATCTTCAGCCAAAGAAAGTCTATAATTGAACATAGGCCTCTCCCCACAACTTCTTTTGTTAGAACTGTGATTTGCTAATGATTATTAAGATGTTGAAACTTGTATAAATGAGTCAAAATGAACCAGTGCCTAATGCTTGACCAGTGCTTAAAACACTGCTAAGATCTTGAAGAACCAGTGTTTAGATTTTTAAATCAAGCACTTAAATACATTACTTTGCAACTCCTACAACATCTTGATAATTTTTTTTTTGGTTTGGTAATTTCGGATCCATTCTTTTAGAATCCCTTCCATGAATTTGTATCAAGAAATAAAATCACTGGTATTATGTCTTATACTTTAATCCTATAGTCCTCGTAGTGTGCCCTTCGAAGACAAGTATCAAAATAAAGTATATTAACCTTTTCTTTCTTTCACAGTCTAAAAGCGCGTCTGGGCGAGTATGACACGTCGTCTAAATCGGATTGTGTCGGAGAAATTTGCTCGGAGCCCGTTCGAAAAATAGACGTGGAGAAGATCATCGTCCACCCTGAGTACGACGGAGATAGGCACGATATCGCCATCCTTGTTCTGTCTGAAAATGCACCGTATACCGGTAATTAATACATTTTAAATTTTTAATTAGTTAGTGACTACGGATCTGATGCTAAATGCAATGAGAAATTATAGCCAACTAGAAATTGATTCTATTTTAGGAAAGATTTGCTAAAGATTTAAAACTATAGCATATTTGTATAGCACTAATAATTTCCATATAATAATTCATGGGTTCTTAAATTTCATGCTAGAGAATAAATCAACGTTACAGTATTAAATTTTCGTAAACCGCTATTAATTTGGTAAGGAATAGTAAAACTAAATAATGAGAATTTTGAATTTTGTAGAATTGTCATTATTACATTTATTATCTCTTCTACGAGACAATTCTCCACAGAAAATTCAATATTCTCTTTTTCTTCCAGACTTCATCCGTCCAGCTTGCTTGCCGTCAGGTGTGTTAGACCCAGCAGCAACATTCATCGCATCAGGATGGGGTGTGGTACCATCTCTGGGGTACTACAGCGACACCAAGAAAATTCTACCACTTCCCAACTGGAACATTGCGGACTGCAAAGCCGCATACCCGGATGTCGAATTACCTGACCACATCATCTGCGCTGGTGGTGAAAAGGACGTAGATACCTGCAATGGAGATTCAGGAGGACCTCTCGTATGGACCCGTCATGCAACCGAGCTGTGGGGGGTTACCAGCTCTGGTAACACCAGGTGTGGGACTAAAGGCTCCCCTGGAATCTATACCAACGTGTTGGACCATGTCGATTGGATCCGCTCGGTAATCGATGAGTGAATGCAGGATTTGGGAAGAATTGGACAATGGGTTAATGAGAAACTGCCAAAAAGGTTGACAGTGTAAAAAAATAGAGATGGTTTTGTTTTCACCCGCAGTAGAGTCGTGGCTAAAACTGAACATTTTTATATTAATTCAGTGCCAAACTGTTTATTAACATTTTATGTATTTTGGATGACTTAATTTCGCAATATTTTTTTAACTTGCGTGTTTATTCAATTTAGCAATGTATTCAATAGTACAATTATGTATTTTTATGTTCGCAAAAACTTTCTTTAATTTCTTGTTTCTGTAACTGTCTTTTATAATAGTATGTAATTTAGAACATAAACCTACCGTACTGTATTATATGAGCCAAAAAAAAAATGTTTAAAAATATATAAAACAAAATGTAAAAAAAGAATTTTATGTGATACAATTTCCATAATGGATTAAAGAACATTTTTGGACGAAACTCTTTTATTTTATATCTTTAAGAACTATTATTATTACTAGGTTTTATTAAAAAAAAGTGTTTGTGCAATTTACACATGCTGGAAGGGAAACTAGAGAAAAGTAGCCTACGAGAGATTGAGATAAATGTGGAGTATCAGGAGTATAAGAATAATAATAAAGTTTATTCTTCTTTTAATATTTCTACTAAGACTAAAAACAAATTTAATAATATAATGTAAAATTGTTTTTGTCCAATGACGGGTCTAAATAGCCTCTATGAACACACTGAATTGATGACATCATATTCATAGTGAAGGTATGTATGAACTGCGGGTAGATATATAATTGTGGCTAAATATCGAACTGCGGGTAGAACTCTCTAACAAAAGTAACCTCCTTCCGTTTTCTGTCGCCCTAGTACTTTTTGTGCTCTGAAAAATATGTTGCTCATTGATGACATAGGTTTCATGAAACCTCCTACCTTTTTCTGTTACCCTAGTATTTTTTGTGCTCTGAGAGATATTTCGTATATTGATGACATAGGTTTAACGAAACCTCCTTCCGTTTTCTGCCGTCCTAGTACTTTTTGTGCTCTGAGAAATATTTCATATTGATGACAATATTACGTTAAAAGAAACCTCCTTTTGTTTTCTGTCGCCCTAGTACTTTTTATTAATATTTCGCATATTGTTGACATAGGTTTAAAGAAACCTCCTTCCGTTTTCTGTCGCTCTAGTACTTTTTATGCTCCGAGAAATATTTCGTACATAGGTTTAAAGAAATCTCCTTCCGTTTTTCTGTCGCCCTAGTACTTTTTATGCTCCGAGAAATATTTCGTATCTGATGACATACATAGGATTAAAGAAAACCACCTTCCGTTTTCTGTCACCCTAGTACTTTTTGTGCTCTAAGAAATATTTCCTATATTGATGAAATAGGTTTAACGAAACCTCCTTTCGTTTTCTGTCGCCCTAGTACTTTTTGTACTCTGATAGTTCGCATATTGATGACGTAGATTAAACGAAACCTCTTTACTTTCTCTACTGCCTTCGTACTTTTTGAGTCTTTCTTGGCGTCGCTTTTTCGTTTTATCGAATTATCAAATCACGATGGTGCTAAAAAAGTTCCACTTCAAAAACTGACTTCATTTTTGGGATAGTATCCTTTTTTTGGGTCAATAATGAAACACATTTATTTATCTAACATTTATTGGTAATTAAATTTCTAGATCAAAGTTGTATAGAACGAAACAATTTAAAGGATAAATCAGTCTTTCGTGTAGATATAACGTACATTTAACTACTACTTACTTTAAAAGTTGGACTTAAGAATCTTAATTAAATGCCGGAATTGGGAATCGGCGTCAAATGTAATAAATAAATGAATAGATACAAAAGTCACACGCATAGTCCTGACTTCACACTAAGATACAAGCCAGAAAATACGAGATACATTTTGGTTTCACAATACACAGACGCAAAATAAATGATGTACGCCATACCAACATCTGCAAGGATCTGACCATGTATTGGTAAAATACTTTAAGAAATATCATAGAAAGAAATAAGTTTAATGTACCTTTGCCGGATGTTGTATCCATTAAATGAAGTTATTAAAAATAGCGTTTTTATTTTAATTTTGGCACCAATTTAGGCCTTTTCAAATCGATCATTTAACATCAATTCCGATTCCGCCTAAATATTTGATAAATTTTAAACATTAAAATGTATTTTACAATTATATCTACACATCCAGTGTACTGGTTTAATAATGAATATTTACAACATTTATACACAGAAACAAACACCGAATTAAATTCGTTAAATGTAGTAAAACAATCACAATCAATTCGTTAAATGTTCATTTTAAATTGTCCGACAATTCAGAAAGTGTTCATTTATTCCACAGTGGTTCATTTAATTAAACAAATATAATAGTAAATTTAAATGAATTATTTTTGAATTATCTAACAATCACAATGCGTTGTAGTTATATAATTATACTTTTACATATTAGACAATGAAATAGCAGACCGAGTTTTATATGAATGAAGGGCGCTCATTGAATGCAATACAAAAAATATGTTACAATTGAATTAAAATAATAAATAATAAGAAGTAAGGATTATTAACCTCATATTAAGGAAGAAAAAATATTTTATTGTATTGCATTACAAATCTTAAAAGCGGCGACTATAAATACAATCACGACTCATTCATTTATTAATAACATAGTTCATTTAAATTACTGCAATAATTAGTCGTTTCATTTAGTAATAACATGGTACATTTAAATAAGGAAATTATATTCTTATACGAAATACGAACATTTAGACGTAGGTGGTCCGCGAAAAGAAATTCCTCGAATTCATTATCATTTAAAATGATAATTCTTCTTTGGCTAGTTACCTGTGATGTGGGGTTCTGCATACTTCTGGAATAGAAAAAAATATATTCTAGAATACGTTAAGTATTAAGTAGAATTATACGTTAGTTAAGTCGCTATTTGTTCCTGTTTATACAGAATTAATTAATTCGTGCGTAATTATCCGTCTTGATAGTAAAATATTGCCTCGGTGGCGTAGTTGTACTACGGTACGATTAAAAAGCTGAGGTTTCGGGTTAGAATCCCGGGTCGGGCAAAGTGATATTGGGGAGTCAGGAATTTGTGCCCGATATATATAGGCTTGCCCTCTATCACATCATGGGACGGGACATACAAGGCGAAATCTTGGTGCCCTGGTGGCGCCTCTACCTACCCCTTCTGGGATAATGGCGTGAGTTTATGTATGTATGTAGTAAAATACAATTATCAACTATACTTACTTCTCGGCACGCTCTTCAACGTTGATTTGGATATGCTGTCGCTGTCTTCTGACTCGGAACAAACTTGGAAACTCGTCTCTGTAATTATTTAATATAAACAAATTAACCTTCAAGTCTCATTCAAGATGGTATGAGCCTTACTCAGTAGAAAAGGGTATAAAAAGCTACCAATCATTATGCCGTTCAATATCGCTCCAATCCGTAACTAATATTTGTGACTTCTGGAACAACATCTTCTCAGTTTACATATATGAATATTTTTTTAAAATATATACATATGTATAGTAGATTCTACTTTTCATCATCATTAGTCCACAGTGTGTATGTAGGAAATAATGAATCACCCAATTTTATAACGGTTAATATTGACATCCAGGCCGAGAACAGATTGTGTTCCCAAAATTCTTTGGATTGTCCATAGTAGATGTATTTACCAGCATTTATTAATTTATTTCACATCATTATGGTTGGACTTAATGAAATGGAACATCTTACCAGTGTCATATCTCTTATTATGTCGGTTGGGCAAGTCTTGGTTCTCCACGTGACCAAAAGTTCGGAAGCCGACCGCAAACTGAGCGTACGGACTGATCTCATACAATTCTGAAACGTAACGTATTAGTAATTAATATCGACAAAATAACACACGTACTTTTAGTAGAAATCTGCAATGATTCACACATGTATGTGAGTTATCGAATGAGTCACATTACAAACGTTTTCAAGCATTACAGCATTGAATATTGTAACGACAAATTAGATACTTAATCATACACATTTATGCTTTCATTCCATATAGGTAGGCAAAGAGTATATGTGTATATTGCCACAAATTACAAATTTGGCATATCCGTTTTTTTAGGGATTTATGTCCCTCGATGAAACCTACATTTTTTGTATGGAGAAGTATATATTTTCATTAAAAATAAACTTAATTCCGACCCCGGCCCAGAGTTCTTAGAGAAATGTACTTGAAGTACCGTCACAGCGGTAGCCCCATTTGAAGTAATTGACGTATCGAAAATGTGATCATAATTAATTTATTTTTTAGAAATCTGTCGGCCCGGATAAAACAGGAAAACGTTTGAGGACAAACCATAAAAATGCTATAATTAATTTTAAGCAGTATAGGTACCAGGATCAACGATTTTTTTTACCGATACCATGAATGGGCACACCAAAAGTCACATAGTTGGTCCTGATAAAAGTCAAGTGTGTCGTGGGTGATTCGAAACTACTAGAGCCTTATCTGTCTCAAGATCGAGACCCGAAACAACTAGTACTTGTGGATCGCACAAATATTTATCTCAATGCAGTGATCGAACACGCGGCCTAATTTCCTACGCCACGGAGATTATCAAAAGTTGAAGGTTTATCAAGAAGTTAATCACCATGTTTGCTATTGTTCATCATGTGTATCGGAGCGCTGTATATTCTGTTCTGCGGGTTGACGGAGTTCTCCTTTACATTTGCCAGGTTTGTGTGCGAAGTGTTGGCAGTCACGATACCGCTCTCTGACTTGTTGTCCACTGTTATCGAGTCTCTGTACTCTGTTAGGTTGCCTCCTCTGGAAATTTTGTGAAAAGTATTATCATCAGTGATTAATCACTATTATCATTATCATCAATAGCTAATGGGGATAAACTAGTGAATATAGACTTATAAAAGATTTTACTGTCTGGATCCTTAAGTATGTCGTCTGTTATTAACTTACAGAGTGAGAATATTTTAAATTTAACTTCTAGATGTGTTCGTCCTGTAAATTTTGCGAGTTGCTTTCAATACGATTTTACATATATTACATGGTTTTATTTGTACACTTTACAAGGTTTTATTTGTGATAAATTTTTAAATTTTTACTTTTTCTGTAAAAATTCTAAAGTAGTAAATTGAGATAAATACCTTTGTCGTTTGACGAGTATATAGACGCAGCTAAGCAGGCATATAGTCAGCAGTATAGAGCTACAGATGATGACCAGCATATTGAGGTCAAAAAGTTCTGAAGGAGGACCTATTTCACCTAGAATCAATTCAACGATTTTGTATAATTTGCCTGAAAAAGCCATCAATGATTTAGAGATAGCATTTTTTTTAAATCGACTAATAATTCAAAGGTGAAGAATGCATCAACGATCAATAATATCTTTGGTATTCATGGGTGGCAATACATTGTCATCTCTCTCTCTTCAGCCACTACTGATGAATTTAAATCTATGGTATGAAATCTAAAGTCCTTAATTTCTAAATTTATGTTTTATCTACACTTACTTCCATCTTCATTTTTGGTAGCATAGTTATATACGGTAGTGACACTGCCTGCTTCGTTGGTAGCGGTCAGTCGTAGTTGATACCAAGTCGCTGGTTGCAAGTCGCTGATCGCAAATGAGCCTGGTCGGTAGGGACTCTTCGATTGGTATAGAGGAGACAGGCTCCAGGAGGGCACGTCTGAGAAAGCCTGAAAATTATGGGCGAGTATTATGAAGATTATAAATTGATTCCATTCCGTTAACAAAAACCCAGTCAAACATTGATACGTGTAATTTTAAGATAAAACACATTATTTAACTACGATGGTATACGCTACGTACTGTAAGGATGGCGCTCAGTAGGTCCTTTTTAAAGAAAAACACTATTACTGCTAAATTATTGTACAATTACATATGATTAATCAATAGTACGGACAATGTGTAAGTGCTCGGCGGCGTTAGAAACACACCTATATACGAGTATACCCTAGGCTCGAGCACATGGTCAAAAGGCGCATATTGCATACAGTGCACTTAAATGGAAAAATTGATTATATTAACAATACGCTATGCCTCATAGTTTCCGATTTGGCCATCCATGCCCACTTGAAAAAATTCCCTTAAACGTGTCGTGAACTTAAATGATCCTAATTTCATCATTTATATTTGCTTTTTTAGTTTTAACAATCGATCATGTACAACAAGTAATAAAACAACAAATGCAATATCAATGTTAACAATTAACCATGTCTTCAAACTAACCATAGTATTATGTGCCCGCGTCCAGACACGGGTACCCAGCGGTCGGTACTCGACGTCCCAGCCGCGCAGCTCGCAGCCGGCGTCGTCCCACCCAGCCAGCTGCACGTAGATATGGGAGCAGTTGCTCCAGAGCCACTCGTTTGTTGAGGGGGGGATTGGTACTGAAAGATAAAGAGTATAACATACAGTATTAGGTAAGATGGTATGTCGAGGATTAAAGACAATACACCTAACTGTAGCATACGATATAGTCTACCAGCTGGCCCAAAAAGGCTATCGAATTTGAATGAATATGAATAAAATGGTACGATCTCTACTACCTATCTATTTCTACCATTTTTTACACAAATTCATTGAAAAAATTAACATTTCGTAGCTTTTTGAACTAAGATTCTTAACTACTTGGAGATCTCTCATATCAGCTGAGATCTCTTGTGGCCTATTATAGCCTTTTGATAATTCTTTTTTTTTCTTTAAATATCAAACGGCGGTAACGGATTAAGTCGGAACACAATTACAACGCTATTGAACACTTTCGGTCATCAGGGCAGTCATTTTTATAATGGTTTATTAGATTTACGCGAATGGTACACATTGAAATAAAACTGTTTTTACGGATTTTATCGCGATTTCGTTTAATATTTTACATTTTTTAACTTCCCGACGTTTCGATTACTTTACAGCTTTCGTGGTCACGAGGCGGACAGTCCGCCGACCGCGAGTTCGACATTTTTGTCTAATAGAATTCAATGAATGTTATTAATTAAAACTCCCTGTTTTTATTCAACCTTCTTAGTTGCAGGTGAATTCGCGTAGAAAGTAGCTTGCAGTACAGCATAGTAATATAGTCTTTCAATCATTGGCTTACCTCCACCAAGAGTACCAACATCCATATAAGCAGGTTGGGAAGTCCCAACTTTATTGGTAGCAGTTATCCTTAAAGAGTATTTAGTCCCACACTTCAATCCAGTTAGTGTGTGTTTCTGAACTCCTGACATGTTGGGCAACTTGTTAGACGGCCACGCTTCTTGCCAGGGCCCGTTTGCTTCTTTCCAAGTAAGGCTGTAACCTGAAAAGTTGAGCTGATCGTTCTTTTAAGAAATATTAGGTGTTTTGTTGGGTATACCAATATTAGTATTAGTTATATCAAAGTTAGATTGCTTACAACAATTTTATACTAGAATGGCATCTTGGTATTAATAATTTGGTCAGTAAATCCATAAACAGTAGGTACAAGCTTCTATTATTCGATGCAAGAATAGTTTTTGTTTTATTATCGTCGTCAGCCCACAGTAATCCACTGCCAACTACTTACTGATCTTCTGACTCGAACTTCTGTTGTTGATGTAGTACGGTTGCTCCCACTCCACCAATATCGAATCCTTGTATGGAGTGGCCCGAAGTACCGGTGACTCAGGCAGAGGTAGAACAATGACATTGTATTCTACTGAATCAGATCCGTACAGGTTCTTGGCTAGGCAGGTGTAGTTACCACTGAGGGATTGGTCAATGTCTGAAACAGAGATTACAGATGCTAGCACAGGATGAGTTTCATTATCATATTTTTGCATTTTTGGATCTTGAGTTTCTACAGCGCGCCAGAGCGCGGCAACGAACACTTGGGGAGCATCTACTCATAGGTTGATCTGAATCATCTTACTGTTAATAAGCAGGCTATCGTCATGGTTCCTGGTGAAGCGCGGATGGTGAGTGATGATGTTGTGCTGGTGGTACCACACGGTGCGCGGCGGTGGTGAGCCCACGCACTGGCATACCAGTAGCACGGACCTACCCACGCCTACTGATATTGTACCACCCAAAGACGCAACACCGGCTACAACTGAAAAAAAAACCAGATTGGAGTTTGAATGATGCCATTACAAGTGGTATGATGCCAGGTAGAATGATGAATGAATGATGAATGTATGATGAATGAATGATGAATGAATGTAAATGAATGATGAATAAATGATGAATGAATGATCACTGAATAATGAATGATGTATGATTGAATAATTAATGTATCATGAATGAATGGTGAACGAAAGATGAATGAATGGTGAATGAAAGATAAATGTATGATGAATGAATAATGAATGAACGATGAATGAATGATGATTGAATGATGAATTAATGAAAGTTTTTACCCCTATGATCAGGTGCTTTAGTGAGGGTGCGCGAGGGTGCACCCTCCCCAGCGGCCGTGGCGGCGCGGACCCACGCGTCGTATGCGCGGCCCGCTGTCACTTCGCGTACTTCTGCACTGCGTCGCGTGCCTTCAGCTCGCACTCTTCTTGCGGTTCCGCCACTGGAAATTTTGCAAATAAACAGCGTGATCAGTTGAGATTTAGAGTTTAAACTATCGCCGATTCCCGTAGCAAATTAGAATGCCATTGTTTATTTTAATTTGCAATGAAAAATTACTCGTCCAGAACAGTTTTATGGAGTTAATTTGTAAGAGGCTACTATTAATCACTTTACAATTCATAGCTGGTTTTAACAACGCAGTACTTGGGTTCTAATTATAACAATTGGATTTAAAGGTGTGGTAGATCTAAATAGATTATAAAGTATGATAATTTTACCTGGCTGCGGGCTTCACATACACAGTGTAGTATAATATCTCTCCGTTAGGATTATCTGGTTTCTTCCAACTGACTAGCAATGATGTTGACGACAGAACTAGCATTTTGATGTCCGCCGGTGGACCGGGAACTGAAAGTAATTATTTTACTATGATTATTTAAACGATAAAAACGATTTTCACTGTATCTGGATCTTATTTAATTAATGAAACTTTCTATAACATATAATTGGTGGTATTGCGAATATTAGAGTCATTTTTAGAAGTGTGTTATGCCTATAAAACTTCCTAGCAAGGATTGGTGTGTCAGAATTTCGTTATAATAATATGCAGGGTGTTTTGAACTAGTCGATTTTCTGAATCTGAATTCTGAATTCATCGAATACTGATGCTAAAATATATCTTACCATCTTGCAACGTAGCGCAGATTATAGGGTAGGAATACGGTCCGGTACCGAAGTTGGAAAATCCAGCCACTTTGATAGTAAAGTTTGTGAACTTTTGTAAGTTCTGTAGATATAGCTCCGTGTGCAGTGAAGTTTGATTGTGCCAGGCGCCTTCTGTGATATAAAAGAAGGTTTAAAATATTTTTATGAATTTTATTACATAAACTTGAAAAATTTGACATTGGATAAACGGTCGGCTTTTTTTTGTAGTCGTTTTTCAGTCTACACATCGACAAACTGCCTTTAAAAAAATACTTAGCCACAAGCGCCGGCAAGATAGGTGGTTAAAAAATAATAAGGTACTAAACTACTATACATAGATGATTTCATTTGATTGATTGAAGATGCTAGTTTTTGAATCCAAGTTGATATAGCTCTCAGTTGTATATAACGAACTAATAGATGAATGGCAAAATAGATGGGATGTATCTTTGAAGGGTCGGCATCTATACCAATATTTTCCATGCGTGCGTGATCGTTTGACTAAGACTTGGCTAGATATCGATTATTACGTATCACAGTTTCTTACGGGCCATGGTAACTTTAAGTCTAAACTGTACTCATTTAAGCTCGTTGATTCGCCTGCGTGCTCATGTTCAACACCTTATTGCGAATATGAGCAGTCCGCGCATCATATACTGTGGGAGTGTAGTCTTTGGCAGAATGAGCGTAAAACCATGCTAGATAGTATGCAAATAACATCTGGAGTTGTATACTACACGGACCTTGTGGAGACTAGGAAGAATTTCCGTGCTTTCCGGCGATTTTGCCATACCTATTATTGGAATCAAGTATAACAGCTTACATTATAGGTCCCATTTAAATGTTATAATGACTAATCCGTGGTGCTTTACAGCTGGCTTCTCTGGCTGTAAACGTCTTTATGCGAGGTTATTTACCTCTTTAGTTCATTGTTTTTTGTCACCCGCTTTATTAGGGAGGGAAGTGGACAATAATTTATTTCCAACTCCTCCTATTAATTTAACTTTTTGATTGATTTCGTTGCGGGTTAAAGACAAGTTAGACATTCCCAGAGACGCGCTGAGCTTCACTGTTCAGTGTCATTAAAATGCGTGCCACTGTTGATCCTGGCTTACAGGAGTTGCAGTGGCGGGTGTGAGGGCGGGACAGTAGGAATCCAAGTTGATCTCACTGGGAAGGAAACGCTGGTATAATTTCTACTAGTTTTTCTTCTACTAGTGGTATGTCTCTTGTTTGTGAGAGGCCCCGCCTGGGCAGGTACCCCCGCAATGTATATTTCTTCCGCCAAACAGCAGTATAAATGCACTTTTGTGTTCCGGTTTGAAGGACATTGTAGCCAGAGTAACCTCTGAACATAATGAGACTTAATATCTTATGTTTCAGAATGGCGAGCGCAGTCGAATGCCAAGCATTGTTTTGTAATTCATGTTGTTTTTTGGTTTGCTACTGTCCACGACCGCGACCGACCATTGCTTACCATCACGCAAATGGCACGCTCGTCTCGCCATTCATAGTAAATAAAAAACAATTTTAACACTTTCCAAAAAGTTATTCCCCTATTTATTAAATGATCTTACCTTCTGTAGCATACAGTACGGAGTATCCGACCAGTGAGCTGCCTTGTCCAGGAAGGGCTATCGGTTGCCATCCAACCCTGAGGGACGTAGATGAGGTGGCCGTGCATTCTACTGATGATGGAGCTTGTTCGGGGGCTGAAGAACAACAAACAATCAGGTAATTAGCAGTAAAGCTGATGAGGGAAGTCAAAAATAAAACTTTTGAAGCAGACCGTGAATTTTAATATTAGGATAATATTTATACAAAAATTCAAGCGAATTGATAATATCCTTCTTTTTGAAGCTGGGAAAAGAATATGAACGACACAGAAATCAAAAATAATCTCTAGTTTATGTGCTCGAAAGTGTAAGAAGGAGCGTCTTTAGAGTCCCTCACAATTTGCCGAGATTTTTATTCGAAGCTGATCAACCAAATCGCAATACCGGGCACAAAATCTGAGCTCGTATTAGACCATTAAAATAAGCAATCAAGAGGTCAATTTGTTTTTACATTTTAGTAGAGTGAAATAAAGTAAGGTCTAACCGCCTTCCCTGGTGTCTTGAAAAACTGGTAAAGAAAACGGTCCTGAACCGGCACTGGTAAATGCCGATACTGATACAGCATATCTGAAAGGTAGGTGAATTTGGTATTTTTAAATTATTCGATATAAAATTATTATTATTTTGGAATAAATTTTGTTACATAGAAATGGAAATAAATACCTTGTATTCTTCAGAAGCCCGCTAAGTAAAGTCTCCTGTTTTCCCGAAAGTTGAGAAACTTTTAACGTTCGCGAATCGGAGTCGTCTGTAACAAGATTTTTTCAAATATTATTTAGGGTAATAGGTTTATTTCTCGTTTGAGATATACCTACGTTGTAGTGGTTTGGAGCCTCAATGGTGCGGCAACGACTGCCAGTTGTAATTCAGTGGTATTCTTACTTAACAAAATCTACAAAAAAATGCCTATTATAGTCAAAGTTCTTACCAGCTCCTGAATTCTGTGCGACAGCCCTGACATGGTACCCTATGATGACTCCATTATGGGTCTCCTTGAGAGGAGGCATCCAGGATACTTGCAGTTCTCCAGGGTTCTCTGTCTGTTCCGCTTGCACGTTTGTGGGTGGTGACGATGGAGCTAAGGAAACAAGTCTGGTTGATTGATATATTTAAATTAGAAATGCACGAAATATGCAGATTAGTAAACGCACTATTCGCAGCACTTTAGCGGTCCATGTATCAAAATAAAAATATAACTAAAGAAATATTAAGTATTATGGAAAAAGTTATGATAAGCGATAAGAAACCGGAACGCATGCCGATCAGTCACCACTGTACAAACGTGTAGACACTTTGCAAGCGTTTGCCGCTTTTCTTTCAGTATTTTGAGCCATATCGACATTCTGTGGGATAAGCCATCTAAATACTAGCTACTCTACACAACTAAACTAAACATTATTTTCAAATGTTGGAATTTGTCGTGACTAGTCGAGGTTTCAAACCCTGCAGACCTGGCAAAATGACTGCAACCATGACATACAACTTCAATCCAGAAATTAACAATATAGATTGTTAATTAGGAATATATATAGTCATACCTTCTTCATGAGTTGTGAAGTGTATAGGAGCTGTGAACTGGCTGATCCCGACTTGGTTTCCCGTGGCAACCCGAGCCACGTATGCTGTCGCCGGTCGAAGGTTCAGCAGCTCTACCGATTGACGGATGTCTGTGTCTTTCCTGAAAAGAATATTCAGTATTTTAGAAGCTGTTATAAATTGTGATGGTTAATTTGTCAGTATGGAATGATGTCGTACCGAGGGCGGTATTAGTACCTTATGTTTATAGATCAATCAAAAGAGAGCGACAGAAGTGGAATGATTTCTAATTTTAACGTTTCTCTATGTATTCTGTACGGCAAGTTTAAAGGTCAGAAAGTATGACTACTTATATTATGACGTAAGTTTTCACATGCGCTATCCACTAATTAGTTCAAAACGTTTATTACGGTCATGTTCTATCCATACAAAAAATCATATTGGTTTTAAGTTATCCCTTCATTATATTTATTACCTATTTTACTTTAAAAATGTTGTGTAAAATATTTAGTTTCACAAATTGATCACTGTTATTAGCATACGATATTTTAAGTTAGTTAAGTTGAATTTTGTAAATTTTTTTTGGGCCTATTTCAAATAAAATAAAATACCGATGACACCAGTGGTCTTCTCTTTCCCTCTTTAGCTACACGAAGTTCATTACTGAACATAGGCCACCCCCATGTATTTCTACAGACGCAAGTTCGAAGCAGCCTGGATCCAGCTAGTCCCTCCGACCTTACCCTACCCATTGCCACTTCAACTTGAAGATTAGGATCTATTCCCAGGATTTACCTAGTAACGTTCATGGTGACAGCATGGTCCCAGGTATGTGCGTAGTGGCCAGTAGAGTACTGGAGCGAGTAATGTCTAGCATTAGCTCGTAACGTGTCTCTCCAGGAGATTGCAGCAGATCTGGACCGAACTGAATCTATGCGGACATCTGACGGTGGGGTTGGTGGTTCTGTAATTGATAAAATATATAAAAAATAGATAAGATCATTGTGATGATGATCCGTGGAATTGAGTAAGTTTGAGGTAAAATTGTTTTTAAAATAACTTGAACAAATCATGAATATTTGGCTTTAGTCATTTTTACTTAGTAAGAACTTAGTCTTTCGTTATTACAAACAATGTATGGGTATTTATTAGTCAAGGAAAATGGGTATTTATTACTCCAATCAAGGTCTTTACTAACATTATTAAGCCTAAAAAAATTGTCTGCTCTGTATCAAATCAATAAATGGCTAATATTGATCTTTGATAACTGATGCTTTCGTCGTTAGTATCTCGATCTTTTTCTTTTCAGCCACAGAGAGTCCACTGCCCTCCACCAAAGTTTTCCATAGCAATCTGTTGGAAACGGTCTTCATCTAGCATACTGTAAATTACTGTTAAGATAATCTATGTAACTCTATGTCCTAAATAATTAAGTCCAAATAAATCTTACCCAGTATAGTAAGTTCCACGTTAAATGTAGCTGCTCCGTAAGGATTGCTAGCTCGGCATTGGTAGAAGCCAGCGTCTCTGGTCTCGGAATATTGGATGTTGATGGTACTGGTCAGTCCTAGCGGTGTTTTAGCTTCTGCTAGTTTGATTCTGAAAATATATAGAAGAATGGGTATGAGAGAAAAGAGAAAAGAAGAAAGATGGTTCCGTAAGATATGTTGATACAGCTGAATTTGTTGCTTTGGTAACGATGAAAATAAAGATGATATAAAATCACCATAATAATATAGATGCAAATGAATGTTTCATTTCAAAAGGACATTATAGTAGATTTAAATAGTTGTTTTAAAATTAATGTTTACTAAATATACCACAGCATTGCGAAACAAATAAAGAATACTTCTATTTATTTTGAAATCACGAAAGTACATTATGTATTTTAGTTTGCATGCATGTATGTGTTTGCATTAGAAAGACAAACAACAAGTATCTTTCATTCACGACGACTATTCAATCATTAATATGTTTGGATAACTGACCGTTGATTTTGCAAGTCCACTATATTCCCGTTGTGTGACCACGCTACCCTGATGGGTTCGTCTCCTAAAGGCCGGCATTCAAGACGTACAGCGTGACCGAGCTGTGACGTCACGTTGGCTGTCGCAGACTCGAAGTGCACCGGTTCTGAAGAAATTAATGTTTATTGTTATAAAATATTGGGTGATATTTACTGAAGATCTGGAGTATGCTCATTAAATTAAGTGATTAGTATAGTATGTGATGAGCAGTTGAATATGGGCCTCATCTATGGTTCAGGGATGGTTATTGATAATCCACGCTGGCAGAACTAGGATGGTGACTTCACATATTTGGAAAACTCACGTGGTATGTTTGAGGCCACTTCCTGATTTTTGCTGTCACTTTAAAAACTGTGAAACGGTTATTTTAAAATTACAGCGGTCCATGCTTCAGGATTATTATCAAAACCTAAGCTTCAACGGACAGTTGTACTCTAAACTATCATCTAATTAATTTGTTGACAAATAATAAAATCGCCAATACTCACTATTAACACTCATCCAAATAGTCTTGCTAAGAGGCTGGCCGACGCCATTTTCCACGTTGCAGGAGTACAAACCCTCGTCAGTGAGAGACACTTCTTCAATGATAAGGGTGCCGTTAGGAAGACTCAGGATTCCACCGCCTGCTAGCTCGAGGACTGGCTGCCAGGTTCCCAGAAGAGCTGTAGCAAAAAATCTATCTTGTTGATCTGTATTGAAAACAATTCCTCTTTATCGTGATAATGATTTGTCTGATAATTCATCTTTTTAGTATGGAAATGTGGGCATTAAACCAGTTGTTTAGAAACTTTAGGACACACAGTCATTTTTATGGTTTTTGTCGTATATACAGGGTATCTCAAGACCGCGACCGAAAACGAAGCCAGGTGGTATTATTATTGACTTCAAATACAACGCAACTAAAAATTACGCAAAAAAAATTGTCATCCTTTTTTTAAATTTTTTTACTGATCATCGTTTTTGCTTGATAAATACATAATTTTACTAAAATAATAATGTAAACCTGTTTATTTTTAAACACGCAATGGTACACAAAGTTTTAAGGTAAAGTTTAAATTACCATTTTCGCGAAAACTAGGTATTTACCACCCAAACACGTTATTGTTTGAAAAATTGCAAACAAAAAACTGTCGCTTTTTTTTCGGTCGCAGTCTTGATATACCCGGTATAAAAAAAATATTTTAAAGAGGCAAGAATTCTTATGTTCCGATTGGGAAATTCGGTGTCCACCACGGTGGTAGCGATCACTGATGTTCCTCGTAGATTTGCGACAGGACAGGCATCTAAGCTAAAGTATCGATTAACACGTTAGCTGCGGCACCAATTTTTGCATACTTTCCGTTCCTGCGGCACGAGGTATAATCGGCCCGTACCGTGACCAGACGTTAGGGCGACACGCGGTCTATTAGACCCCACCTCCTTTTACAGACTAAAATCCATTTTCTGGCGCGAAATCAAAGATAAATGAGAATTTTGGTCCTTATTGATATAGACAGTGAATTGATGAACCCTAATCCACCGTCGCCCCGGGATCTGATGGCTAGTTTAGGAATTATTAGCAAAACAAAATATGGGATCTTATACACCTCGTAACGCACTGAAATAGGGCAAATTTTCGCTGCGATTAGTGATGGGAAAAATAATATCGACGTTTTTAAACTGTCTTAACT
The DNA here is from genome assembly GCA_949752805.1 of Deilephila elpenor. Classification (NCBI taxonomy): domain Eukaryota; kingdom Metazoa; phylum Arthropoda; class Insecta; order Lepidoptera; family Sphingidae; genus Deilephila; species Deilephila elpenor. The sequence goes on along the minus strand of OX457118.1, from coordinate 8,001,054 downwards.
ACGCAACGACTTGACCGATTTTGATCAATTATATCTCATTAGATCGTTTTAAGGGCAAAACCTGGCAAAACAACACAAAGCTATCAAAGGATACATTTTTTTTTAAATAATCTAAATTGTGCTTGAAGGCGCCATAAAGAAAAAAAAACCGGCCAAGTGCGAGTCGGACTCGCGCACGAAGCGTTCCATTCTATACCATTAAGAGGCACCTATTACAGACTTATTATTGGAAAATAATGGATTACGGTTTATGCATAAGGTTTATCTTTCTATTTGTATATGAAAATCTTAATGCGGTTCACAGAATAGAAAAAAAAGGCAACCAGAAGTAGAAAAGAAACTGTCCTATTTATTCTGCCTTGGGCTTTAAAAATACAATTATTAGAACTTGAATTAACATTAAAAAATCAGTATCAATATACTTTTTTATAAAAATCTCAATATATATGTTGTACTTATTTATGAGTGTTTTTCATTGAAACAGGGTAGACAATAAGATTTTTTGCACTGAGTGCACTGAGTCAAAATGGCTCTGTTTCTGGGTTTTTTAAAATTAACTTCTTCCGACATCGTTTAGACATGTTCGGCGCTGTAAAAGGACGTGCTCTCCAATCGACGTGATGCACAACACTGGTCGCGGGAAGCTCGCGTTGAGTGCGGTACGAGGTCAGGGGGGATATGGGACGTTTTAGCCTCGTTCCGCACTGCATTAAAATTATATTAATTCAGTGCGGCACGAGGCCTAAGACATCCGGTACCAAGGTAGGTACACCACCGAGTCCGGAACCATTAGTGATCTCAAATATATATTTATCTCTTTCCTACACTGGACCAAACCAAAGCTATGCCATTCGCACGACAGAGAAATTCACTTTTTTGCTTGCCGCACCACAGGGAAGTTGCATCAGGGGTGATTTAGGCCTCGCTTCGCACTTAACGTGTTAAATTGTCCAAGGGACTATTATATACCGTGGAGACGTTAGAAAATGTAACAGCTAACAAAATCCGTAGTTCCTAGGGTGGGAAGTTAAAAAACTAGAATAATCAAAAACTACACAATCATACCGTCTTTCTTCATCCAATGGACTTGGGGCTGAGGGTATCCACTAGCACTGCATGAGACTGCCCCCCGCCTACCCAAGAGTAATGATGAGTTCGAAGGCTCTTCCAGCCATTTTGGAGCAACTGAAAATATAATAGTACTACTTAGATTTATTTATAGTCCCCTTGAAGCGGTCTAAATCCAACAAATTTCTGCAACCTTTATTACCTGTCTGGAAGTCGTTAGATATAGACTAGTTCTAACACGCTGCGATAGAAATCCTTGGTTAAGGAACTATTTCAAGAGTAAAAACAAACGAAGATAATCTAGTTACCTTTTTTGTACCATTTCCTTTTCTATCCAACTTGTATGGTATGCTGATGACTAAAAATTATTTCAAGTATAAAGGAGAAGTAATCCTTACCTTTTATATAAAGATCAGTGGAGCGATTTACTTTCGCGACGTGGTTAGAAGCGACACACGTGTATGTTCCACAATGTTCCAATGATACTTTCTTGATCACCAGCGCGCTGAATAGCTCTGAATTCCTTTCGACTACCTGATAAATACATACATACAGACATTAACTCACGCGTTTATCTCCGAAGGGGTAGGCAGAGGCGCCACCAGGACACCCACATTTCGCCTTGTATGTTCCGTCCCACGATGTGATAGGGGGTGAGCCTATCGCCAAAACTTAACCAATATGGTAGACGAAAATAAAAATAAATCTGACATATTATTGTAACAACCAAAATAATTTTATTACGATTAAAAGAGCGAAAAGCAGGGAAAACCATTCTAGAAACGACGAGGTCGGTACAGTATTCGTTTCTTAAAGCGACTTGTACAGATATTGTTACACAATACAAGATCAAGTTATTCACTTCAGTACTCACCTTCAAATTACTAGGAATCCGTTTCCCGTCCTTCAACCACTCGAAATGTATCGGCAGATCTCCAGTTCGCACATTGCAGTAGATGTTTACAATCTGACCTTCCTGAAGATTGGTTCCTAGTAGCAAATCATCCAAAACTGGTGCTTCTATAACCTGAATTTCGAAGGCTCGTCTCGCCATTTCTCCAGAAGGACTAGTTACTATGCAAGTGTATATAGCTCCGTTCTGTTCTTTGGTTACTTCTGGTATTGTGAGGATCCCGTTTATGTTGACCAGTGGCACGCTCCTTCGGGTCTTTGGTTTGGATCGCTTGTACCGAGTTTGAAAGAGGCTGTTGGTTGGTAAGACCTTGCCTTGATATTCCCAGTCGATTTTACTGTAAAAACATGGTAAATATAATGAAATGTTTTCCGAGTGGGCTCTGAAATTGGAGTAATTAAGTCTAAAAATATTATAATAGAGGGTATCCACTTGGTGTTTAGCACGAATAAAATGTTAATGCAGATACTTTAAAGTAAATTACCGTTGATTTGCCTATTATGTCGATGATTGGAAGAAATAATTAAAGTCAAAATAAACATTATTCAATTATTATTTCACAATATTTAGTAAATTGTTGATGAATACTACAGCCACTTCAGAACGTTTTGTAGGTGTGAAGAAGAAACAGCACAAGAAACAGATATTAATCAAATTAGTACTAAGAAATAGACTAACCTTATAGGATAGCCATAGAACGGGCATCTCAGATTCACTGATTCTCCACTCTGTACCTTTATTGGTGGCAGTGACCTGATGTACGGTGGCCCTGGAATGGAGTGTTTTATTTAATACTAGCTTCTGCCCGTAAACTTCGTCTGCATAATTATCTGTATTTGAAATTAACTTGATGTGGAATTTCCATCCCGTCCCGTCTCGTGCCGTTATATCCCGCCCATCCCGTCTCATTCTCACTAAAGGCAAGTAATCTCGTCCTATCCCATCCCTTTGAGTAAAATAGTAACAAATATATCGAAATTTCTTCCTCATCCCACGGGAACACTAATTTTTTCGGGATAAAAAGTGTTAATCCAGGTTGTTACCTATCTCTATACCAAATTTTATCGAAATCCGTTAAACCGTTTCTGAGTTCATCGCGCACAACCGCACAGCCAAACAAACAAACCGACGAACAGACAAAAAATCTAAAAATCATTGTTTTGGGTTCTATTACGTTAATACAGGCCCCCCATATTAGTTTTTTCTTATTTATCTTCCATGTAAATAGATCGATCGGTTACAAATTTATTATATTATGTATAAATATACCTGATAGTCACATATAAATAATTGAAGAGGCCTGTGTCATGCAAAGAGATGTATATGGGCTGATACAGATACAGATAAAAAGAAAACAAGAGGCTGTGGGATCGATAACTGCACCAAAGAAAATGTATTTGTTTAGTTGACATTTGTCAAAACTGGCTCATAAGAGACCGCAAAATTTCTCGTAGTTGTAATACCCACCACACATTGCATTTATGAATATGTGGCTTTGAGTTTATATATTCGGCTTACCATAAACATCAAGTCTGTTCTCGTGGCTAGCGATATGGTCTCCTTCCTTAGCTGTGCAGGAGTACAGCCCTCCATCTTCAACCCTCACTCTGGTGATGTTCAGCTGGGCGACCACGGAGTTGTCTGACGTCATAATTTGTCCTATTGCGTATCTGTGGAGGCGAAATTGCGTTTATCATGACATTTTTAATGGTTCGTATAGCTGACTGCTTTTGACAGCCTCCGTGGCGCAGTTGGTTAGACACCGGCTGTGAAACAAGAGGCAGCGGGGTCGATCCCCCACCAATACAAATGTTTGTGTGATCCACAGGTATTTGTTTCGGGTCTGGGTGTGTTTTGTGAGACCGGAAAGTCTCTTGTAGTTCCTGATACCCACGACACAAGCTTCGATCTTAGTGTGGGGTCAGGACTATGTATGTATATGGCTGTTGGGTGTATTTATTTATTATTTAAAAGATTCCATAATCACTAGTTAGCAATTATACAAGGCAATCTGTCGAAGATTGTTACCTTGGGTCCGTGTTGCTAGAAACTATAATCCCATCTCTCTCCCATACAAATTGCGGTGGTTTGTCGGCTGTCGCTGCACATTGCATGCTTATCTGCAAATGAAAATAATTGAAGTGAAACTTCTTTATCGGGGTTGGAAAAAAAATTAGTGTAACATTTTTTCGTTACGCGTCACATTCTTCCGTTACGCGCCATCTTTTTGAAGTGAAACTTCTTTATCGACGTATGGGAGAAATTTTATAGCAATGTCAAAAAATTGTAACGTTTTTGTGTTACGCGCCATCTTTATTTCTAAGTCACATTTTTCCGATACGTGCCATATTTATTTATTTAAAGCTTCATATTTGAAAGTATAACGATAACAATAATAGTAATAATTCTATTATAATTAATGAAAAGCTATCATAATCTAAGTAGCAATAAGGTGAAATAATTGTATTATTTGTATCCTTGTCTATGATAATAAAAGCCTTTTGCTTAAACTTTATTTAATTTAGCTTTATTTTACCAATTCTGTAAATTTGTAAATGATGTCATAAAGAAGTTTCACTTCTTACGTGTGTACACTAATACACACACACATTTTTTTTTGAAGTGAAACTTCTTTATCGGGGTTGGAAAAATTTTTGCGTTACGCGCCATCTTTATTTCTAAGTCACATTTTTGCGTTACGCGCCATCTTTATTTATTTAGTAAATTAGTAATACTTAGTAGTAATCCTGTGTATTGTAACTGTATTTAGTACGAATCCCACACTAGTGTATCATCCCACATTTGGACATAATACAGTGTATACCATTAGAACACATTCTGTACCCACTTCAGTAAGCCACACCCCCAACCGTGCCCAAGCCCCACCCAAAATTTTAAGTCCCACCCACTTTTTTGTAATTTGATCCTTACCCCCCCTCTGGCCTTCCCCCACCCTAAATCCAAAACAGTGCCCAATAGCCTCCCCACGAAACCTCCCCCCCCGCCCCCGCTTACCCCCACCCTAAAAATTTTACCTCACCCCCCCTACTCATATCTCCGGCATTATCCATCGTAGACCCACCGACCTTGGGTTCATTGGAACCGGCTCGGTGAGGGCTACAATCCTGCCCCAACAGAATTCCCGAATTCCCCCTCCACAACTTTCCACACCCAAAAATATTTTAAGGTGCCCAATAGCCTCCCCACGAAACCTAACCCCCCCCCGCCCGCCCCTACCCCCACCTAAAATTTTTACCTCACCCCCCTAAACCTATCTCGGCCAATAAAGGTCGTGGACCCACCGAGCTTGGTATCCTCGGAACCGTCTCGGTGAGGCCTACAATCCTGCCCCAACAGAATTCCCGAATTCCTCCTCCACCACTTTCCCCACCCAAAAATATTTTAAGGTGCCCAATAGCCTCCCCACGAACCCTAACCCCCCCCCCCCCCCCGCCTCTACCCCCACCTAAAATTTTTACCTCACCCCCCCTAAACCTATCTCGGCCAATAAAGGTCGTGGACCCACCGAGCTTGGTATCCTCGGAACCGTCTCGGTTAGGGCTACAAATTGGCCCCGATAGAAATCCCAAATTCCCTCAAAAATTTCCCCCCTCCTAAACTTAAACTTTATTTAATTTAGCTTTATTTTACCAATTCTGTAAATTTGTAAATAGTAGATCATTTTTCGAAAAATGATGTCATAAAGAAGTTTCACTTCTTACGTGTGTACACTAATACACACACTCATTTTTTTTTATAAAAGGTGTCTAGTTTTAGGAATGAACTGTATCAGCACATGTACATCCCATTGCAGGGCATGGGCGTCCTTTCACAGTACGATTGAGAGGGGTTAGGCCATGGACACCACGCTGGCCTTGTGCGGGTAGGCGGTCTTTACATGCAGTATGTAGTTTTCCTCACGAATGTTTTCTTTCACCGCTATAGTGCGTGGTGATTGACTATCAATACACACAGTAATTGAAGAACGTATTCGGTATTATTATTTGATTTAATTGTTTTTATTTAAATATAACAATCTGCTTTGATAATTTAGATACAAGTGGCAACAATATACTGGACAATTGCGAGTGTGAATCGTACACTAAAAATTTCACGTCAAAACACAATTTATACTGCAAGTACCCTCTTATCGCTATTATAAAGAATTTAATTTTCAATTGACTAGATGGCATTAATTATGTAATTTAAGGTTTATTCAGAAGTAAAAAATATATATGTAAAATTAGCCTCATAATATCTCTTATAAGTTTATTATAGACTGTTCTAAGTGCTATTATAATGTTTGGGTGTTTGTCTGAAATTAATAATATTTTTAGGTCAATGTATTAATTATTCATCTCAATGATGGTATAAGTTCGATGTAGTCAAGAAATTCAGGAGGTACAGTATTTTTTTTATCGCGATGAATGACGAGACTAGTATGCCATTCGCCTGATGGTAAGCGATACGACCGCTCATGGACAGTCGTAAAACCAAACAACACCATGAATTACTATTCAATGCTTGGTATTCCATGGCGCTCGCCATTCTGAGACAATTGTTAAGTCTCATTGTGTCCAGTAGTTACTCCTATGTACTTCAAATCGGAATTCAACAGTGCATTTACACTGCTTTTTGGCGGGAGGAATATAAATTAGCGGTGGTACTTACCCAGGCGGCCTCTTACATATGAGACCTAAAGTATGATTTAGTAAGAAATATAAATACTTACGTCACCACCAGAAGTGACAGTCCTTTCTGTGAAATGCTGCGTGATCACCACACGGTTGTCAGCCAATCTTTTTCTTCTGTCGAGACCTGAAACAAAAATTAATATTTTTGGAAATCTACTTCTATCAGGAAAAATACAGAGGAAAACTTCTCTTATGTCCATCCAATGGTAGTCGGTAACCACATCGGTAACAGATTGCCTCGAGCGATACGACTGCCATTTGTACTTTAATATAAAATATTCGTTTAGTTATCAAGTTTTATTTAGTGTACAAAAAGAATAAAATAAATAAAATAAAATGCTAAATAAATAAAAAATTATAGATTATGGGTAATGTCAAAGATGCAGCGATTTTTTTGTATTATATATTTTGTATGATTTCATGCCCACAAGAATCGTTTTTTCAAAAATTACCTCAATCTTATACCTATATAAAACCAGCATTTAAACACTAGCAACAATTTTAAGTAATAGCAAATATTATTTGCTAACAAACATACGAAAACATCAAACATCTAATCACAGACGTCATTAGACAAAATCTAGGCCCATACCAATATATAGGCGACCTACTTACATACCCTAGATAGTGTAGACATCCTATCGAAGGTGGTGGACCGTAAAAGCGTTGATTAGAGCACTCACACCGTAACTATGTCTCTGCCTTGTGCATTGCAGGCCAAATTTAATAACCACTTGCTTTTCCGTGCATTTAAGCCAAATTAAATACACCCAACAGTCACATACATAGTCCTGACCAAACACTAAGATGTCGTGAGTATCAGAAACTACGAGAGACTTTTCGGTCTCACAAACACCCAGACCCGGAACAAATATCTGTGGATCACACAAATATTTGATTTAATTGTATGAAAATTTGGTGAATTTTATACTGGCTTGAGAATGAGGCTATAAGTCCAATGGTACTTCACGGTAAGTGTCTAAGTAAGCGAACATCGTAAAAACAATAACCAATTAATTTTAAACCTTTTGTTAACAAAGCCGCACGTCTCATAATTTCTCCAGAACTCCGTTATTTTTTTTACTTACATACATACATAAACTCACGCCTTTATTCCAGAAGAAATTCCTGACACCGGGCTGATAATGAATAGAAAAGCCCAAAATCAATTTGCCCGACCCGGGACTCGAACCCGAGATCTCAGCTTTGTAACCGTACCGTAATACAACTACGCCACCGAGGCAGTCATCGTAGATTCATCCAACGGCATATAAGCCCATCGACTTTGTGCAAGTTTAGAAAAATGTGTGTCTTCTTTGATGTGACAAAAGTGCAAGAATGACGACGTTTTTGTAATTTCTTCTTTTACCATATTATAGAACTCACTATTCTTAGTAAGTTACAATAATCAGATAATTTCCAAATTATAGATAACATTCTTTACTATGCAACCGTCGAAATTGTGATTCGGGTAGTACAAGACGTCCAATTTGTCTAAACATATTACCAAAATATCTAACTCTACGTACAAATAACACAGCTGAAGTTAATACATCTTCATATTGGACGGAAGTGTAATCAGCGGAATATTAATTGGCTGCAAATGTCTCGGGGTGTCTTATCGATTACATATTGGATGATGCGACTGAATGCTTTTAATGAATTTTCGAATAGTTTCCCCACAAACTAGATGGAAATATTATGTAGGCCTTCTTATAGTTGGCTTAGCAGGTGTAGGATATAGAATAACTTGTATACTGAACCTAATGCAAAAAGAACCATTGGAATCCTTCTCAATTTTGAGGAGTTCTACTCTCCAGGTCTGAAAATATTAATTAAAGCTCCACCATTTATTGGACTAAATGACAAGCGCTAGCTTTCAAAAACAACCGTAAGTATGAGGTAACAAAAACAAAAAAACATACAGTCAAATTGCGAACCTCTTCCTTTTTTGAGGTCGGTTAAAAAGGGCTTGGGCTTGGTATCTAGATAAAGTGATTAATTTTTATTCTTTAATTTCAAAGTGGCTGCACTAACACGTAATGTTAAATTGTCCAAGTTGAATATCGATCAGCGAGACTGCAGCTTTTTGTAGATTATCGACAAAAATTAAAATTAAAAAACCTTACACCCATATACCCATGTAGTAATGGATATGGCAGAAGCACCAGAAACCTACATACATACATACCTAAATTCACGCCTTTATCCTCGAATGGGTAGGCAGAGGCGCCACCAGGACACCCACATTTCGCCTTGTATGTTCCGTCCCACGATGTGATAGGGGGCGAGCCTATCGCCATATCAGGCACAAATTCCTGACTCCGGACTGATAATATCATTTTGCCCGACCCAGGACTTGAACCCGAGACCTCAGCTTTGTAACTGTACCGTAATACAACTACGCCACCGAGGCAGTGACCTACATAACAGTATACAATATGTAAACATTAAATGCTATATATAGAAACGATCTGGCTCCGTCCGTCACTCAATTACAGTTCATTACAGGGCCCAATCACTCGGCAAGCAATTTAGTCCTCCGAGAAATATAATTACTGGCAAATTTGCGTCTAATAGATACTGTAGTGTATGCGCGTACGAGGTTGGCAAGCATTCGGTTGCCGACCGTAGCCGAGTGAACAGCTTAACCGTTGAGTGCGCATATACCTACACCTCATGAAGTATAAAGTGTGTTTCATTGATTCCTAAAGTACTACAAGTGGCGACGAGGATAAAAGTAACCAAAATTAAGCAAAGAAATATAAAAACAACAAATTATAATGGAAATAAATGCGCGACAGATGGTTCCATACGCATGGCTGACATGTTATCATAATAATTAGTAAGTATTACTTACATAGTAAATTAGAATTATGAAAACGTATACTACGAGTATTAATGGAAGAAGTTTCCATATGTTTAAGGTAAAACTAACATAGGTATGTTAGATATTTAATAGCTTACCAATGAAATACATACCAAGGTTGTTAAAAAATAATAGGAGGGCGATCGTTTTTATGAAACCCTGCCTACGTGACTGCTATGATATAGGTGCATGCTGTACCACAGCTAAATAAATGACAATTGATGGTCATGCCTTTATCCAGAAGATATAACACGAGCATGTTATAAAAGGGCCACGCAAGATTAATTATTGTTGAAAAGTGATTGTGTCGGTGTTCAGACTGATAGGTCACTAATATTACAATAATAATATAGTTGTGCTATATTGATATGCATCAAGAATACCTATTGCAAGGACTTAGTTGTCTTTAATTGTATTAATTACTTTTATAAAGTATAAACTTATATTTGTCATGTAGGTAGGTGTGTGATTTTAAGTCAACAAATTTTAGTCTAATAAGGCGAGTTATGAGTATATGAATATAGTATTTTTAAATTACTGGGAAATATTCATAAATAACATTAAGTAATATTACGCCTAAAAGTGGTATATTACAACAATATTCATCATCATCCTGGTTCCCGCCTTTTTTCCGTGAAAGGTTTTAATTGTCGAGCAAAGGCCCATAAACTATACAGCCAACAGCCACGGCTACGAGGAATGCTGCTCGGTAAGAAGTACCATATCATGCGGTAAAAATAAAAATAAATTTTGCGAACATAATGTTCTTTTATTATTGTATGATTTTTGTTTCTATTGGTAATTCTCACAGTATTGGGCTATAATATGTACCAGTCTTATTTAATTGCAAATTGTAATTATTCATTACTCATAAAAAAAAAATTGTACTGATCGAAGTAATAAAAAAATTTGCATAGTTCATCAAATTAAATATTTTGCCCTGGATATACTCAGAGTTGGGTCGCGCCGCGTAGTTCCAGTGGTAATGTAAGCCCACTGAGTTTGTTTCGCCGGGTCTTCTCAGCAGGGTCGCGTTAGATCCGGTGGTAATATTAAATCGATGCGCGTCGTTTTATTAATTCTTATGGTCCACTCAGACATTTATTATCGTAAATAATGTATCTCCATGATTATTTTTACCATAAAATATTAAACAATAAGAACTGAAACTGAAAACCAAATATCAAAAATAATCTAAGTAAATAATTAATGTTACTTAAAACGTTATACAAATAGATAAAAGAATAAAAAAAAAAAAAAAAATTTTTGAAGGAAAATAAGATTATAGCCAGGTTTAATACGTACAGCAATTAAATAAAAACAATAAATAAATACAATTAAAGTAAAGGCTGATAATATTACTATCCGGAATAATGAAACCCGTAAAGAATATCGCCGAAATATTATAGATTTAAAGATAATAAATGATTCAGGGTGTATAATTATCAAAGCTAATATTCGTAATAATTCAGTAGACAAAATATAATAAATTTATTCAAAATTTAAAATAAAGAAGGGATGTAGTGTATGCGCGTACGAGGTTGGCAAGCATTCGGTTGCCGACCGTAGCCGAGTGAACAGCTTAACCGTTGAGTGCGCATATACCTACACCTCATGAAGTATAAAGTGTGTTTCATTGATTCCTAAAGTACTACAGATACATACATGAAGTCTGTGTAGGTAAAATGTTATACACATATTATGTGTAATAAGAAATTGTGGGTTCTTTGTGTGCGTGTGATACATTAAATTATACGATAGATTTTTAAATCTCTGATTGAATTTTTTACTCTTTTGAGTAGGTATATGTTGTTTTTATCAATTGTTTATTTAAAATATACATCCATACATAAACTCACGCCTTTTTCCTAGAAGGGATAGGCAAAAGTGCTACCAGGAAATCAACATTTTGCCTCTTATGTTCCGTCCCACGAAGTGATAGAGGGCGACGATATCAGGCACTTTCTGACTCCGGGCTGATAACGAATAGAATATCCAATATCACTTTGCCTGACCTGGTTCTCGAATCGGAGACCTCAGTTTTATAATCGTACCGCAATTTTTACTTTTGCTAAAAATAAGCTTATGACTTCTTTACGTCTTGTTCTTACAAGAATTATATAGTATTAAAGAGCAAACAATAGGGAAAATACCACAATTATAGGTTTTTCTTCTACGAATCCCCTATGCACGAGAATAGATACGAAAATCATTATAGCATTTTTAATTTTTATCTTGTATGTATTATCTTCCCAATTGTACTCGTAGTACAAAGAATTCCTGAAGAAGCAAAAGACATTTGATATGACAGTAAAATCAATGACTACAATGAGGTCGACTGACCAAATCGAAGCCGGCGAATGCGAGCGGCAAGATGGGCGCCATCAAAGCAGGTGTCTTTTCTTACTCATTTAGATACATAATATATTGTTGCAATAGGTAATGTCGCTCATTTACATACATAATAGTGTTTTATATTTCTTTGGTAATATAAGTAATATAGTATGCCAGTAAAGTCAATGACTACAGTGAGGTCGACTGACAAAACCAAAGCTACGGAATCAGCAGGTGAATGCTAGCGGCAATATGGGCGCTATCAAAGCAGGTGGCGGACAATGCAGCGGTAATAGCAGTTTACTAACTGTTCTAACACTCATTTACATAAATAATAGTTCATATAATACGCTAGTAAAATCAATGAGCACGGTGAGGTCGACTGACAAAACCTAAGCTACAAACCAATCGGTGAATGCGAGCGCAAGATGGGCGCTATCAAAGCAGGTGTCAGCCGATGCAGCGGTAATTGCAGTTTACTAACTGTTCTAAAGCTCATTTACATAAATAATAGTTCATATAATACGCTAGTAAAATCAATGAGCACGGTGAGGTCGACTGACAAAACCTAAGCTACAGAAACAGTCGGTGAATGCGAGCGCAAGATGGGCGCTATCAAAGCAGGTGTCGGCCGATGCAGCGGTAATTGCAGTTTGCGGCCGGATGGACGTACGGGTATTGGTGCTTGGGGGTTGTTGGTAAAGTGTAGCGTTCGGGCTTTTTGTGAAATGTCTATGGAGAATAGTTTTGTAGAACTGGTTGAGTAAAAAATAAAGATAATTTGTTTGAAGAGTGCTTAAAAACACTGCGTTTCGCAAGCATTAATGTAGGTTTTGTCATTCAATTTGTCTAGAAATTATGGCGTATAAACGTAATAAGCCAACAAACAAACATCGTATTCATAATATTAGTTATTATTAGGCGTAATCAATTTGTTGAAAAATAAATACTGTCTTCTTATTGTTCAGTGCGTTGATCAATTCCAAATAGTTAATTTCATTCACACGGCTACACGATAAATAGAACGATCTATATCCCCTGACATCCCGTTTACGTGGTTTAATAATAAATATTGAACTGTTTGTTATTAAAATATTATTATTTGTTTTATTTTTAATTCATTAAGTATCGATTTGATCTGCGCTACTTTACCTAAGTAAAAGCATACAGTTAAAGTAGATTTATAAATAATTTCCGGACATTTCCAAAAAAATCCTTATTTACTACAGTGCCTGCAGCAAACGTATGCGGAGTGAGCGTTCGACGGTATGTATTGGATATCGGGTAATTACTTATTTAACTTCACGGTGCTCTGCCGGATGGGTAGACAGGGGAATCAGAGCAATTGATGACTTGTGTTCCTGCGAGGGAGAATGTGGTTTAGGAATCAAATTATTGCCGGTTTGATTACTATTGGCATATGTAGTTTGTATTTACACAATAATAATAATCCTATTGCAGCCTCCTTTAATCAACAAATCGATAGTGAGGGGGTAGGCCACAGTCAATCGAGGCGGGTTGGAGGATTTCACATATAGAAATTCTTAAAAATGGCTACGGTATGCAGGTTTCCTCAATAAGTTTTATTGTATATTTTGATCAAACTCTCTATTGTAATGAGTTTCGTGCGACCCACAAATATTAGTTTTTCTGTATTTCTAAAGCTGAAAAGTCTCGTAGTTTGTGGAGTCCTCTAACCAGTTTAGGCTGAACCAATAAAAAATCGCCTATTTTTTTCTCGTCTGGTTGTTATAAGACCGTCGTCTTTCGTCTTTTCTGATACCCGCGTCATAAGACTCGATCCTAGTGGAGTCATTTCTATGTGGCTATCAGGTATATTTATTCATTAGTATACAGCTTACTCTCCTCAGAGGTACACAAACAGTCCGCACACTCAATTCGAGCGGTAGATAAATAATAGCCATAAATAATCTGCCCATGACACGGACCGTGTAGAGAGGGCTTTACTTGCGTCACCGAACCGAGCCGTGAATTATGTAGGGGCCGTTAAATTTGTTTATTTAGAACTCCGCCTATTTGTTTTACATATACAGGAGATTTTAATTAAGTATATATTTGAAATACTTATACAGGGTATATCAAGACCGCGACCGAAAACGAAGCCAGGTGGTAGTATTAATGATATCAAACACAATGCAAGCAAAAATTTCGCATAAAAATAGCCTTTTTTTTTCGTTTTTTTTATCGTCGTATTTGGGTGATATATACATAGTTTAACTAAAATAAAGATGTACACCTCTTTAATTTTAAAGACGCAGTGGTACGTAAGGGTTTAAATTAGTATTGTCGCAAAAACTAGGTATTTACCACCCAAACACGACGACTTTTAAAAAAATTATTAAAAAAAATATGTCGCTGTTTTGGCTTTTTTTTTAGTTGCATCGAGTTTGTAACCACCAAAACTACCACCTGGCTTCGTTTTCGGTCGCAGTCTTGATATACCCGGTATATAATCAACGGATAATCGCTTATTGCGATGAATGGCGAGACGAGCAAGCTATTCGCTCGATGGTAAGCAATAGGACCACTCGTGGACAGTATCAAAACCGCAGCAGTTATACAAATTCGATTAAAAGCTGAATAAAATTTGTAAAAAAATGTTTATTTCTTGGTAGGCAGTGTAGGTGATTTTTAGTGCCTCGGTGGTGTAGTAGTACTACGTTACGATACAAAGCAGAGGTCTTGGGTTCGAATCGGGTCGGGCAAAGTGATATTGGATTTTTCAATTCATTATCAGCCTGAAGCTATGAATTTGTGCCCGACGTGGCGAAAGGCTCGTCATTGATCACATCGTGGGACGGAATATAGAAGGCGAAATGTGTCTTGGTAGCACCTCTGCCAACCTCTTCTGGGAAAAAGGCGTGAGTTTATGTATGTTAATATGATTTGCTAAGTTACATTACAGAAGCCTCGAATCGCGAATCCAAAACTCAGGTTTAAATGAAAAGTAAAGTCTCAAGATTCGGTTCGGTGTAAAACCTCCCGTTTCACCCGGATCCTTTATTTTGTCGGCGCGTTATGTTTGTTGTGCTTCACGCGCCATTTGTTATGAATCATGGCGCTAGCTTTCACACTGCCGGCGCAGACTCCTACTCTAGATGTATTGCTTTCTCCGCACTAATTGTTGTGATTATTTATTTGTTTACCGGCAAAGTTACTTTTTTTATTGCAATGAATGGCGAGACTGCCTCGGTGGCGTAGTTGTATTACGGTACGGTTACAAAGCTGAGGTCTCGGGTTCGAATCCCGGGTTGGGCAAACTGATATTGGATTTTTCTATTCATTATATATCAGCCCGGAGTCAGTAATTTGTACCCGATATGGCGATAGGCTCGCCCCCTATCACATCGTGGGACGGGACATAAAAGGCGAAATGTGGGTGTTCTGGTGGCGCCTCTGTCTAGCCCTTCGGGGATAAAGGCGTGAGTTTATGTATGTATGAATGGCAAGACGCATGGCATTCGCCTGATGGTAAGCGATACGATCGCTCATGGGCTTTAGTAAAACCAAACAACACTATGAATAACAATCTCAGCGGGCCGGCAAGATTGTATCAAATGGTATAAGACTACCGTCTGATACCATTAGATACTCTGTCTGGACGGCATTAGCACCTACCACCAGGTGCAAAACAGTCACAGTGTCGTGTCAGAATAAAAAACAAAGCAACGCTTGGCATTCCACTGCGCACGCCATCTTGAGACATGAGGTGTTAAGTCTCATTATGTCCAGTAGTTGTTCCGGCTACAATGTCCTTTAAACCGGAACACAACAGTGTATTTACACTACTGTTTGGCGGGAGAAATAGACATTGTAGTAGTACCTATCCAGACGACCTCTCATATATGAGAGACCTACCACTAGTAAATCTTTATGTTATACAAGTTACCTCACGATGTTTTCCTTCACCGTTAAAGTGCGTGGTAATTCACTTTATACACATGACTGAAAAGTCAGAGCTGTGCTCTTTCGAACAGAAATAGCAATGCAAAATAAAAACACAAGAAACGAGTACATCCCGCCTTAAGAGGTCACAATATACCTCATACCAGGTATCACATATTCTTCGAATGATATTACTTGGATTCTTGTATGTAGATATTTTCCAATTTACGTGGAATCAGGGCAGCTCAATTTTATGCATACAGAGGTTGTACGAGCCCAATATCTCTTTGTGGTTGAATTTGTAAGGATATGGGATTATTTATATTTCTGGGAGAGGACCTCGGAGTACAATGAGGTAATACGTTTTTATATTGTGACAGGGAATGTGGTATATCGATGAGAATGATTAAATAAATATACAGCGTGAAAAAAAAGCCCTGTCCGATCTATGACGCGCATTTGGGTATATCAATGGTGGTATTAAAAATTCGAAAAAAACATATGAGAAAGGATAAAATAATTAGCGTGAATGATAATACACATTTTAGTATAAATATGTATTAGACTGCCTCGGTGGTGTAGTTGTATTACGGTATGGTTACAAAGCTGAGGTCTCGGGTTCGAGTCCTGGGTCGGGCAAATATTGGATTTTTCTATTCATTATCAGCCCGGAGTCAGGAATTTGTGCCCGATATCGCGATAGGCTCGCCCCCAATCACATCAGTGGGTGTCCTGGTGGCGCATCTGCCTACCCCTTCGGGGATAAAGGCGTAAGTTTATGTATGTAGTATAAATATTACCCTAAAATCTAGCAAAGTTTTAAATTCTGGCAACAAAAACACATATTGTGACAATTCTGCAACGTCGCGCCAAACGTTGCTTCTTACGAACGCGGTTGTTAGCAGTGTAATGTTAGTTTCCCTATTTTTTTATTTATTTTGACAGCCTCCGTGGCACAGATGGTTAGACGCCGGCTGTGAAACGAGAGGCCGCGGGTTCGTTTTTCGGGTCCGGGTGTTTGTAAGACCGAAAAGTCTCTGGTAGTTTCTGACACCCACGACACAAGGCTAGATCTTAGTACGGGGTCAGGACTATGTATGTGACTGTTAGGTATATTTGATGTTTATTCAAAGCGGCCTGCCTCCACCGACATCCTACCTACCTTTATAGTATAGCAGCTTACACACTTCTGCTTGGCGTCAGAAACAGACAAAGTGGTGGTACCTACCCAAATGACCCCTGTGCATACAAGAGCCCTGACTACTAAAGAAAGAGTATTGGAAACATAATTGTTTTCACATAAATACACACATTAATCTAACTAGGGTGGTGGATAAGTAATTGTTGTAAGCACCCACGCTATATAACGATAAAAATTCAGACAATTTTCTTATCATAAACTAATTATCAATAATTTTTACCTTTTTTGGTGAATTTTACTAAAGCGTTTATTTAAGTTTTTTTTATCTTTTTTTTATTTATTTTACTAAAAACTGTTCATCTACTGGTATCTTATCAAAGGAAGGCAGCTGCCAGCAAATTACCCATTTATTAAAAAAAAATTGACGGTCCTGGTAAAGATAATGTCATATTTTTTTAATTATTGTATTTTTACTAATCCTTGACAAGTTTGCCAAAGAAGTTCCACGTTTTGAAGTGCTCGAAAATCGACATCAAAGATTTCGTTACATATTATGTACATACTGGCGAAGCTAATAATTAATACAACATGCATTTAATTATTCGGTTTAAAATTTTACAACTAACCGCACTGTTTGACATCAACCATATCAGAAATATAAATAATATAATATATTGAAAATACCTGTACTTGATTGGCCGTCATCCGTCGCCATTGAACGACTTAAAATGTACCTGAAAATAAATTAAATTCATTATCATTACGATTGAAAAATCCCGACGATGTTCGGGAGCGCATTATGAAATATTCGTGTTGCCGTTAAATGTATATAAAATTCTCTTTCATTGAATCATGTAAATTAAATATATGGATTTCCTTTATTCATGTTTGCAATTAAATGACGCTTATGATAAGTAAGAACAAAGACAATACGTAGTATTAATTATAATACAATACACTGTATACGCAATGATTTATATTTAATTAATTTCATTCAATATATTGTGTGTCATGTATTGATAGTCAATCACCACGCACTATAACGGTGAAGAAAAATATACAGAGGGAACCTGCATACCATAGCGATTTGTAAGAATTTCTCTGGCATGTAAAGTCCGCCAACCCTCACTAGGCCAGCGTGGTAGACTATACGGCCTAACCCTTCTCAATCGCACTCTCAATTGTGGAAGAGGCACCTGCAGTGATACAGGTATTGTTTTTAAAACTATTCTTTAAAATCTAAGTTATTTTAATCGCAAATTCTGAAGCAATAGGTCAAATCAACAAAGATTTTTAAAAACCGGTACTCTGATATAACGAAGCAGATGATTCCTCGGTATTATTCGGGACTGCAGCAGCAGCGCACTCTATTGGCGAGAGGTTGACATCGCGGTTATTTGTTACGTCCATCGTTTATTTTAATTTCTCACCCTTTGTATAATAAATTAATAATTTAAACACAAGTAATTTCTTGTAACACTTATATTTTAAAAAACTTATTTTAAACTTATTTTAAACACTGATTTTAAACACGGATTTTAACCCATATTATCCCAAGGTATCAAAATAACATTTTTTTAAATTTATTTTAACTAATTTGGGAAGAGGGGCTTCCAAAACCGCCAAAAATATTTTTTTAATTTTTTTATGTATTATACATAATGTATTTTCAGACCGCACCTTAAATGGGGCGCTGGGACAATATGCCAACGGGATTTGTATGAAGAAATAACAAACAGAACTATTACTTGCAAAGTATTTTATAGCTATATGAAATTTGAAAAATCACTATATTGAACATAAATACTAATTAAATAAATGGAAATAATCAAAAATAGTTTGGGAAGAAGAAATAAATAATAGTATATGCAAATCAACTCCACATTTCCTGCACATAAACTAAGTGTTTTTATTCACATCGCATTTGAGTCTCATTTTTGACGACATAATGTTCTTTTTCACCCAGTCTAATCGAATGAGGTAGTTTCTTCTTGATAAGCTTTGGTAACATGGACTCGATTTGTTATAACAACTCAATCATGTGCCTACTGACCACATCTTGTAGCCAAAACGGATCGGTTTGCCATGAATGTATTGTTTAGTTCTATGTTTTCCAAAATATGATACCATTTTTTCATCAATTGATAGATGTTTGTCTCAAAAATACATCAGCCATCTTTGATTCATCATATCCCACAGAGGTCGTACTTTGGAAAATTTGTCGTCAGCAGTAAGACAATTATTATCGCAGGCATGAAAGTAACGCAGAAGGTTTTCCAATCGATTCCGATACATACAAGGAAGGTAAAGGTGGTACCTGACACCCCACCTTAGCTACAGCCAATAATTGTTCACCAGTAAGGTTGCTAATATGCCATAAATTTTCATCTCCGCTGTTTTCATTGCTCTAAGCGTTGTTTGCAAGCGATATAATGAATACATCCGCGGAAATTATAGGGTTATCTTCCTTCAGAATTGATATAATCTCGTTATCATTTAACCTGGCAAGAAAAAAATACGATTAAAACGTAGAATAATGTACTTTATGTAAGCGCTCGAAGAAAATGTTCATGGTGCCTCCTATTCCCAGCGCACCTCAAATGGGGCGTCATGTAAAACTTACAAAATACATACAAAAATAATTAAATATCGTTATTATCAATATACTAAATAAAAGTTTGAACTATAACAATGTAAATAACAGTATTTATATAAATTCAAAAAACAATACATTTATGTAGTAACTTACCTTTTTCTAGAATTCGTAATGTCTGAAATTCACTTTTTTTCACCGATTATACAAAAACAACTGCCGCAAGTTTTAATTGTCAATACCTGTTATCCTATAGACTAACACATCTAATTAACGATCGCAATTGAATTTACCCACCAATATTCATATATTCAGTGTTAGACCTTAAAATATTAATGCACCTTAAATGGGGCGCTGGGATAATATGGGTTAAACACTGATTTTAAACACTTTTTAAAGACTAATCTTAGACACTTAGTAGTTTTCATAGAACTTTTCCATTCGAAGGCGAATTACTGAATGCTCAACTCATCAGGAGCCTTCTACAAGAAAATTCTATGATCGCGCTGATTGGTCGACCAATCCAGCGCTCCGATTGGTTCAATATAAACAAAGGAAACTAAACACTTTAAAATAGCTATTCTAATGTAACATCTTATAATAAAATCTTAAATTACGCGAAAGAAAGTTTCCATTATTATTTATGAATATTGATAATTATTTTGTAGCCTAAAAACCTTTTAACATCGAGAGGATATCGCTCCAACATATTTAGGATGCGCGACATCTGTACGGTTGTAATGTGAAACTTAAATAAAAGAAGTAACAACTAAGTATTACGAATGTAGGCTTTAAATAATTGATGGAAAATCTAATATGGTTCAAATTAATGTTTATGATTTTTTTACGGTGATAAATCATTTTATAATCAAAAAGGGATAGAAAGGAAGTAGCTCCACCATGATTACAATGTGCGCCATCTGTAGATCTACTTTTTAAAACTTAAATTACTTTAAATAAGAGTTAACATTGTAAACATAAAACTGTAGGTGATGTATAATTGTGTATAGAAAATAATTATAGTTAAAATGAGTAATAAAATCAATATTTATTGTTTTTGCGGCGACACGGCCATTCTGATCGGCGGTGCGCGCTCTGCACCAGCCGGCCTTTCATCACCCAGTAGTTTTGCATAAACGAATAGACATAGTAGATGTAGTTTCCAGAATTAGGAAACTCAGTAAGAATGTTATCAAGGCAGTGCCACACATAATATTAGTATGTTTATGGACAGGCGATCACACATATGCAAGTACATAGTTCTGTATCTTTCTCACGTGACGGAAATGCTCTGTGATAGACACAAAGTCTTTGATTTGACGGGAAGTTAGGATGGGATCAGGAACACCGCTCTGTGGTAAACACAAAGTCTTTGCACTGATGGAATATAAGGTGAGGAGTTTAGGACCATTGCTCCGTGACAGGCACGAAGGCTTTGTTTCGATAGGATATAGGAGCCAGGTTCTGAGCGGTCCTGAACGCCGTGGTCCCAGCGGGATTACATGAGAGATATTGAGTCTCCACGACTTCATTTCATTGGTAAGATGTCATGTCTTGCTTATTTTGTATGTCATATTTGCCTCCACTGCTTAGGTGTAGGTGGCACTTGGTGTAACATGAGTTATTTGATTTCGTTCGTAAAATTTTGTAAATTTTCATTGTTTACCTTTAAAAATCGATCAATATAATGCAAGACTACAGGGTGTTACCTAGGCGGCGGGCGTTAGGTGAGACGTCAGACGACGGGTGTTAGTTATCCGGTGACGGCCGTTCGTTGTCCGGTGACGGGTGCTCGCTGTCCGATGACGGATGCTCGCTGTCCGGTGATAGGTCGTTTGGCGACACGGATGCTTGCTCACCAGGTTGTGGCGCTCGCCGTAGTTGGTCATGGGCCACTTTTCGTGGCCGTCCTCTTCCTACTACCGGTTTAATTAAGTAGCGGTCGTTTTCCAGCACCTTGTGAATCTCGTAGGGCGCACTAAATTTCAAGTCTAATGAAGTTTGGTTACGAGGATTGTTCTTTATTAAGACGAAGTCGCCTCTTTCGAATTTGTGTATCTTGGCTTTTTTCGAATCAAATCGTTTCTTCTCTCTAATTGCTGCTTCGGTCATTCTATGTTTTACGTGTTTCTCCAATACCTCAAAATCAATCGTCATGTTATCAAGCTGCACTAGATTTAACAATTCCGGTGGAACACAGTGTTGTCGTTTTGTTAATAATGTCAAAGGTGCAACGCCAGTCGTTGAATGCATGGTGCAGTTGAGTGAAAGTTGTAAACTATCGAGTGCCGTATGCCAGTCAACGGTTTCATAGTTTTTTATCATGGTTAATGCGTTCTTTAGAGTCCCCATTATTCGTTCTACTTGCCCATTTGCTCTACTAACACCAGGAGCTATTGAATGAAGTTCTATACCGTATCTTTCACAGTATTCCTTAAAAACTCCAAGGAATTCGCGTCCACCGTCTACAATAACTATTTTCGGAGTTCCAAACAAATGAACAGCGTTTTTAAGAGCTCCAAGGGTGCTGTGCTGACTTTTGTCGTTTGCATGATGCAACAGGACGAATTTAGTATAAGCATCGACGGTCACTATCACATACTCTCTATCGGTCGGTGTTCCTAGTTTCCCAGTCATATCCATGTGGATCATTTCAAATGGAATCGTAGGCTTCGCTATTGGGTGCAATTGTGCTTGAATAGCACCTGATGAGTTTTTGGAAGTCTTACAAACAATACAATTGTCTACAAATTGTCGAACCACTGTGTTCATTCTTTCAAACCAGTATGTCTCTTTTATCTTCGCTAAAGTTTTATCCCAGCCAGGATGTTTGAGGCTCGAATGGAAGGTATTTATCAAACTCTATTGAAACGTCTTTGGTACAACAACGAGCTTCTGGGTTCCTAATAGCTCATCTTTGCGTACGTGTTTCAGTAGATCGTCTTCAACAAGAAATCCTTCAACCGACTCTCCTCTGCGAATGGAGTCAATCTTGGCTCGTAAAGAGCCATCGCGGCGTTGCTCTATTTTTAACCATTGTAAATCTCTGGTCATAATATTAACTCTACATGTCTCTATATTACGGCTAAAAATATCCGCGTGTTGCATGCGATTACCTTTTCTATATTCTATATCGAAATCAAAATTTTGTAAAAAGGCCCACCATCTATAAACTCGTGGCAAAAGTTCTTGTTTATTTTTCGAAGCTTTAAGAGCATTGCAATCCGTTATAACTTTAAAACGCCTACCATATAGGAAATGACGGAAATGTTTAATTGACCTAACTACGGCAAGGGTTTCCAACTCGTAAGAGTGGTACCTACTCTCGGCTTCAGTCGTACGCATACTAAAGTAGGAGACAACGTGTGGTCTATCATTAACAACTTGAACTAGTATACCGCCTAATCCCAGACTGCTCGCGTCTGTGAATAATTCTATCGCAAACTTTTCACTAAATACCATCAGAACGGGGGAAGAAGTTAGGTATTGTATAATCTTATTTCGGGCTTCCTCATGCCTGTAAGTCCATTGCCATTTACTGTTAGTTTTAGTCAATTCGTAAAGAGGGATCATAATATGTGCAAAATTTGGTATGAACCTACGGAAATAACTAGCAAGTCCATTAAATTGCCTAACCTGCTTTACGGTGCTGGGGATTGGAGATTTAACAAGAGCGTCTATTTTTCTTGGGCTAGGCCTTACATTACCATCTTCTATTATATTGCCCAAGTACTCAACGGACTTCTTAAAGAACAAACATTTGTCAATGTTAATGGAGAAACCAGCTTTTTCTAAAGCTATTAAGATTCTTTCAATAAAAATCAACCCATCTGCGAAGTTCCTACTTTTACTAATCACGTCATCGACATACACCTGTGCAACGCTATCGTTTGGTTCGCTGTCATTGGTACAAGCGCTTCCTGGATTTAATAAAGAACCTAAGGCTCGATTGATACATCTTTGATAAACCGCTGGCGCATTACATAAACCGAACGGCATAGTCACGTATTCGAAAAGTCCGTCCGGCGTTACGAACGCTGTTTTTTCAATCGAGCAGTCAGAAATTGGTATCTGGTGAAAACCAGAAGCCATATCAAAAGTATTAAAGAATTTTCCACCGGCCAAATTGTTAATTTGGTCGCCTATGAGAGGCAAGGGGTAGTGATCGCGAATTGTGTTTGAATTCAGCTCCCTATAGTCTACGCATAAACGGTCGGTGCCGTTTTTCTTTTTCACTAGAATAATGGGACTTGAAAAAGGCGATAGACTTTCGCGAACAATATTATTATCTAATAATTCTTGCACAATATTACGTACGGTTTCTCTTTCTACGGGACTAAGTCTATAGGGTCTACGTTCAACATATCTATTTTCATTTTTGAGTCTTATTTGCAATTCACTTGTATTCACGCGAGATTTAGCGTAACCGCGAATAAATAAATGGGCGTACTTATTTAACATTGCCATTAATTGCTTAATTTGAATTACATCATCAAGATCATGATCTAAATTGTCAAACAATGGGTTATGAGCTTCTAAAGACATTATTTGTGGACGATACATAAGTTTTGCACCGGTCTCATCTACCAGGACGCTTAGACCAGTCTTTTTTATTAGGTTAATACCAATAAGGACATCGGTTGAGAGTTCGTTTTCTGAAAGTATAACGAATTGTAGTTCTACATGGATACCATCAATCAAACAAACGCAATCAATAGAACCAAGAGAAATTACGGGAAGGGATCCTATGCCTCGCAAATAAGTAACGGTGGTATATCTACGACCGGGTAGTTTTTTGGCAATGGTCTCCCTCATGACGCAGCATTCAGCTCCGCTATCGAAAGTGGCACTGAATTGAAAGTTACCTATTTGAATATACATACAAGTTATAGTAGAGTTTGCAATGTTATTCACTTGTTTAGATGCTTGGTTGTTAGGAGGAGCGTTAGGCGCTATATTTTTTAGACGTTTATAGCATATTTGGAATGTGTGACCGGGCTTGGAACAGAAGCTACACACAGAGTCAGTTGGCAAGTTTGCACGAAATTTATCACTTGTATTAGGATCTCTATTATTAAAGTTTTCACGAAGTTTATTACGACAGATATCAATACTATGACCAGATTTTCTACAATAAGTACAGAAAGGAATTTGTTTATTTTCTAAACGAGCTCTTTTATTTGGTGGCTGAATACTATTGTAAGCTGTTGAAGGACTTACCCGTTTAGGACGAACAGAAGATGCTACTGATATAAGCTCTGGGACTGACGTAGCTCTTGCATTCGTTAATTCAATGCGGAGTCGTTGATCACTAATGCTCCCGATAACTGCTTCCACTGCGTCTACATTGTCCAGTTTATCTTTTGTAACTCGCTTCCATAGCATCCATGCTTTTGATAAAAATTCAGATAGATCCTTTGATGGATCATAAATGTGTTCGCGAAACATGAGCACATCTCTTGAGTAACGATGTTCAGGTTCAAAAGTTGTTAGAATAATTTGTCGTAATTCGTCCCACGTGGACGTAGTAACAAGCCATTCGCCTGCCCAGATCTTTGCTCTCCCCTTCAGAAGACTAGACACTTTCATCCTCACATCGTAGTCACTTAGCTGATAAAGTGTAACTGCAGTTGATATGTGGTCACACCATTCACGTACCCCTACGTTACCATCAGGGTCGTATGACGGCAGAAAAATATCGGTTATCTTAGTTCTTTCTTGAGACTGGGTCGCAAGGCGTTGACTCATGGATTGCATCATTTTAATCATCTCCATGAAGAATTCTTTGGGCATAGCTTCCGGAGCAGAGTAGGCTTCATGATGTCGTCGTTCTGGATGTCCGGTTTCGGCTGGATGGGATCGCGTGTGCGATCCCACTTCTGATAACGAAGCAGATGATTCCTCGGTATTATTCGGGACTGCAGCAGCAGCGCACTCTATTGGCGAGAGGTTGACATCGCGGTTATTTGTTACGTCCATCGTTTATTTTAATTTCTCACCCTTTGTATAATAAATTAATAATTTAAACACAAGTAATTTCTTGTAACACTTATATTTTAAAAAACTTATTTTAAACTTATTTTAAACACTGATTTTAAACACGGATTTTAAACACTGATTTTAAACACTTTTTAAAGACTAATCTTAGACACTTAGTAGTTTTCATAGAACTTTTCCATTCGAAGGCGAATTACTGAATGCTCAACTCATCAGGAGCCTTCTACAAGAAAATTCTATGATCGCGCTGATTGGTCGACCAATCCAGCGCTCCGATTGGTTCAATATAAACAAAGGAAACTAAACACTTTAAAATAGCTATTCTAATGTAACATCTTATAATAAAATCTTAAATTACGCGAAAGAAAGTTTCCATTATTATTTATGAATATTGATAATTATTTTGTAGCCTAAAAACCTTTTAACATCGAGAGGATATCGCTCCAACATATTTAGGATGCGCGACATCTGTACGGTTGTAATGTGAAACTTAAATAAAAGAAGTAACAACTAAGTATTACGAATGTAGGCTTTAAATAATTGATGGAAAATCTAATATGGTTCAAATTAATGTTTATGATTTTTTTACGGTGATAAATCATTTTATAATCAAAAAGGGATAGAAAGGAAGTAGCTCCACCATGATTACAATGTGCGCCATCTGTAGATCTACTTTTTAAAACTTAAATTACTTTAAATAAGAGTTAACATTGTAAACATAAAACTGTAGGTGATGTATAATTGTGTATAGAAAATAATTATAGTTAAAATGAGTAATAAAATCAATATTTATTGTTTTTGCGGCGACAGATATGATATCAAGATTTAAATTTCAGTATAGGCACGACAAAGAGAATTCGAAATGTGCATAGCAAAATACGTCTATTTAAAGAAGAACTCCAGCAAAATCCCATTTCACGCTCCGTTTCACGTATCAAAGCGTCTTATAAATATATATATAACATATAATCTTACGTCAAATTTTTTGGACCAGTGAATCGTCGAAACAAAGCTTCGGTCCAAATATGTTTAGTAAAGGGAATACAAAATTGTGTAGTTCGTTTGAAGCATTCCGTTCTTGAGGAAATAGTGTAAATATAGGTCCGAATATATTTAATGTTTTGTTTTTGTAGAAACAATGGAAGTTTTGTTTCATTCTTTCTCGTTGGGTTATGTATTTCCGTCTCAATAAACAATAATTTGTAAATGTTTTCCGATTTTTCTTCTATACTAATATTATAAAGATTTGATTGTTTGCATTGAATAGGCTCCGAAACTACTGAACCGATTTAAAAAGCTGCACTATTCCCTGGTGACATAGACGATACTATACAGGGTATATCAAGACTGCGACCGAAAACGAAGCCGGGTGGTAGTTTTAGTGGTTACAGACACAATGCAAATAAAAATTTCGCAAAATAAGCGACAGTTTCTTTTTTGCAATTTTTTGAAAATCATTGTTTTTTGGTGGCAAATACCTAGTTATTGCGAAAATAGTAATTTAAACCCTATCGTACCATTGCGTCTTAAAAAATAAAAAGGTGTACCTACATCATTATTTTAGGAAAACTATGTATTTATCACCCAAATACGACGATAAGTAAAAAATTACTAAAAAAAGTTGACGATTTTTTTTGCGAAATTTTTCATTGCATTGTGTCTGAAGTCACTACCACCTGGCTTCGTTTTCGGTCGCGGTCTTGATGGTTGAATACCCTGTATTTACAAAAAAAATAGGGATCCTTACTGAAACTCCAATAATGTAACCCAAGGTGTAAAATAATCACCTAAAATATTCTTTACATCGCGTGCGCTGCGAAAAGTATAATATGTGTTGTAATGGACTGGACTCAAAAACGACCTGCACCAGGGCGAAGTCGGGCCGAGCCGCTAGTATATTATAAAGAGGTTTTTGTTTCTTTGGTGTTTTTGGAATAAGGTTCGTCAGTAGTTATTAGACCGTTAAAAACTAAGCAAGCAAAATCTATACAACGTCTGCGAAATATCTCGTTTTGATAATTGTTTACAATGCTTGATTGCTTTATCACAAACGGACCAAGGGGTGGTATAATATCTATACATATAATAAAAATGTAAATGGTCGATGTCTGTACATGGAAGATATTTAAGAAATTTCAACGCGGGGGGTCTTTATAACAGCAACAGAATCCAAAACAATTTTTTTTAGAATTTTTGTCTGTCTGTCTGTCTGTCTGTCTGTCTGTATGTTTGCTTGCGCATCACGCAAAAACTACTGCACCAAATGAGATGCGGTTTTCACAGTTGTATTGTTGCAGGTTCAACTTAAAAACTGGTATATGTTAAATTTGCATACAGGGTGTTTCTTTTTGTTTGCTTGCACATTACTCATAAACTACCGCACCAAATGAGATGCGGTTTTCACAATTATATTGCTGCAGGTTCAACTAAAAAACTGGTATATGTTGCATTTGCATACAGGGTGTTTCTTTTTGTTTGCTTGCACATTACTCAAAAACTACCGCACCAAATGAGATGCAGTTTTCACAATTACAATGGTGCAGGTCCAACTTAAAAACTGGTATATATTTCATTTACATACAGGATGTTTCTTTTTGTTTGCTTGCACATTACTCAAAAACTACGAAATGAAATGCAGTTTTCACAGTAATATTGATGCACGTCCAATTTGAAAACTGGTATATATTTTATTTATATACAGGTTGTTTCTTTTTATTTAATTGCGCATAACGCAAAAACTACAAGATGAAATGAGATGCGGTTTCACAGTTATATAGGTACAAGTCCAACTTAAAAACTGGTAAATGTCTTATTTACATACAGGGTGTTTCTTTGTATTATGGAAGATAAATGAGAAGAACTAATATTCCCCATATTAACACTGGATTAACACTTAGGCTACATTTTATCCAGATAAATTAAGTGTTCCCGTGGGATGAGGACGAAAATCCGATATATTTGTTACATTTTATACTCAAAGGGATGCGATGGGCGTGGATGATATACATTGAGTGAGAATGAGATAGGACGGGCGGGATATAACGGGACGGGACGGGACGGGACGGGATGAGAAATATCAAATAATCTATACTGTATGTATATATTTTTTAACAAAGTTAATCACGCAGACGAAGTTAGCGGGCAGAAGCTAGTATCATATAAAAATACTTACTACATAAATATTTTTCATCAATGAGGCTAAAAGGCTCCTTTTTTATCTACAAATTAATACAAAATGAAAGTCAATCTCCGTATTCAATAAAATATTTTTTTTTCTGTCTTAACGTCCTTACCAAACTTTATAACTAAAACATAATATGATTAAATAAAAAACCGTACCAAACTATTTATTTGACCTACATGCCCTTTGATTGAAACTCGACAAATTCGGCATCCAACCTACCCCGACTTTTTGAAAGTAAAAAAAATAAACTCTAAAAAAACTCACAGAAAAGAAGTTCACGTACGCCCGCGAGTTTTCGTAAAGAAAATGTTTTCCCAAAACCGAAAAGTTTTCTAATACAAACTTTCTCTTTGGAGAAATGAAGCATAGAGTGCTGATAAAAATCCCCGTATCGTGTAGTATAACGCATGTTCGAAACATCGATATGTCGATAGTAGGGTTGTTGAATTGTCGATATTTGTCGAAATTACTGAATGTGACCGTCAACAGCCTCCGTGGCGCAGTTGGTTAGACGCCGGCTGTAAAGCGAGAGGCCGCGGATTCGATCCCCGCACCGATACAAATGTTTGTGTGAACCAAAAATATTTGTTCCTTGTCTGGGTGTTTGTGAGACCGAAAAGTCAACATACGAGTAATCGTGTCGTCAGTGTGGGATGATTAACTTTCCATATAGGTCCATAAGGTTCATTGCTGACTACAGCGCTTTTGTCGTTCCAGTGTAAAAAAAGGATGCATGAGAATTCTTAATATAAAAATATATGTGAAATCCTGCACTAGGCAAGAGCAATCGACGAAGACTAGTGCCGGAAAAAGCCATCAATTTGTATTAAATTGTTTCTAGAGACCCCCAGAAAAAAACACGATGGGCGACATGTGTTTTGCTGAGTTTTAAGCCGCATCCATTATTAAACCTGCATCAAAAACCTTACACCCTTAAAACCAAACCAAAATAATACTAATTTGATACGATTTGTTGTATCTAAAAATCAGAATATCCATTCATGAAAAATTCAGGGTAATCTCACCATATTCTTCGCACCTAAACTAGTCCATTCTAATGCGCTCCACGTAATATTGAGACTTAAGATAAGACGGCGAAGCGTGTGGAGGGTAGAAATTCAGGACTAAACCTGATCTTTCATGCATTCTTGGTGTTAGTGGGGTTAGACTACATTGTTGCTTGTTAATTGAGTTTTGGTGTTGAAAATTACTGATTTTTTGGTGTAATGTATTTTGATTTAAAGGTAAAATGAGTGAGCATTTTACTTTGAAAATGGCCCGTATTCCTGGTTACCTATCGCTTGCTCATCAAAAGAGAAAATCATATTGAAATTTTTGAGTCTACTAATTATGCTAGCGTGGTAGACCAAGTTATGGTCTAATTTCGAAAGGGTTGATATGAGACAGGCCACCTTTGATAATAATAATCGGTGGCGGTGTAAGTTACTAGTACATACAAAAACTCACGCCTATTTCCCATAAGGGGTTGGCAAAGGTGATACCAGGTCACCCACATTTGCCGTAGGTGCTGCGGGAAACCTCTCGCTTCCGGCCGTTGTGTCTACAATGGTCGGGAGCAGGTCAGGATGGAAAGCTGTCGCCACCTTCTGCGAGCTCGTGATGCTCGCAAAGGAGGTGGCAGAAAGGGAGAGAGAGGCTGCCTCCTCTCTCCCCTCCCGCAGCAGACGCACTGGGCGTCGTAGGGTGGCCGACTTCCGGCCACCGTAGGGCGCGGCCTGTGGACGACAGACTCGGAGCGTCTTGTCGTCCGACCAGCAGCAGGCCTTGAGGCGGCGGCGTCGTGTTCCGCGCGCGCCTCGTAGTGGAGTCCTGCGGCCGGGGTGACGGCCGCAGTGGGTGACGGGGCCCGCCTGACTATGGCGGGCCAATACCCGTCGGGGGGTTGCGACGAATGCTTCGGCGATACCCGACCCTCCGACACACGGGTACGAGAGGAACACGGGTTGGTTTTTAGTCAGTAAGAGTCTGACAGTCCCCTCCGCGCCTCCCCCGGGCGGAGGATGTCCATGAGGATTTTCCAACCCGATACCAAAAAAAAAAAAAAAAAAAAAAAGTCACCCACATTTCGCCATGTCTCACGACGTGATAGGGGGCGAGCCTATCGTCATATCGGGCACAAATTCCCAACTCCAAGCTGCTATTGAATAGAAAAATCCAAAATCACTGCCAGACCCGGGATTGGAACCCAACACTTCAGCTTTGTAATCGTATTATAGTACAACTACGGCAATTAATATTACAAAATTGGGTTAAGCCTGGGTAAGCCATAAGTTATTATACTCCAAACAGTCACATACCTAGTCCTGATCGCACACTAAGATAAAAGTTTTTTGTCGTGGTAATCAGAAATATCGAGACTTTTTTGTCTTACAGAACCCAGACCAGATACAATATTTTCTGAGTCATATACATTGGCAGTCTTTTTTATTGCGAATGTGCCTAAAGTTTACATATTAAAAGTGAACGAAACAAAAAATATCCTAAACCAAAATAAAAGGTAGAAAATGGAAACAGCGACAGCTCTCGCGTTGAGTACAAATCCAGTGATGCATTATTCAAGCCGCATCTTGAGTTATTCAGGCCGAATCAATGGGTTTATACGAGGCTTTTAAATATTCATATAACTGATTTAGGATCATTGGCTGCGTGTGTGTTGGGTGGATTATTCGATTTCTGGTGTGAATTTCATCGTCAAATTTTCTCTTGAAATTTTCACTTGTATTTGGGTGGTACGTACATAGTTTTCCTAAAATAATAATTTGTATACATTTTTTTTAAAGACGTATGCTAGTTTAAATTATTATTTTAGCAACAATTAGGTTTTTTTCACCCAAACACGATGATATTTAAATAGTTGTAAAAAAAACGGTTGGATTACCTGAAGCTGATACCTGAAATAATTAAACATCCCATGTATTTCGGCGTATTTTGTCACGAGAGTTTCGGTTCGATGGAGCGAAAACCACTTGCACGTTTTTTTTTCATCAATATTTCATGACGCGCTCATGTTTTGTGTGAAAATTGTTTGTTTTTTATTTCACGAGTTCACTTTGAATTAAAAGATAGATTTGTGGCAGGTTTGTTCCAATTCAACTGAATTGCGTTTTTTTAATGAAGGAACACTGAAAATGTTAAATTACTCGTGTTTTCAGCTAAAATTTATAGCATCGAAAAGGTACATTTTTGACGAATTGGATATACGAAATATTATGTATTAAGTTAATCCCCAGTGATAGGGTGTTTGTATCTACCTAGATACCTGTCACTGTATTCCGTAGTTAGAAAGTTATCATAGTTATCCACTTAAGAGTGCGTAAGTAACTCATTTTGCGTTCACCCCGAGTATATTATACTGATGGAATCAGGCCGGCATAATTTTGTCGACCGGCGATAAATATGTCACGCCTGTAAACACTATGAGTATTAAGCGCACTACACACCAAAGTCGCCGACACCGACCTATGGTGGCAACTTTTGCCGGCAGGCTAGTTGGCAACTTCACTCATGACGTTGTTGAATGTCGCCGAGCAACTGAGCTGAGCGCTTGTGTCGCCGACATGCCGCCAACATATCAGCGGGCACTTGTTGCCAACGTGATTCTTTTCATGATGATGATTTGCACTTACCATCAGTAACAATATAAACATCATGACAATATAAACCCTATATAGCCTGACTATATGGCCTAACCACTCACAATCGTACTCTCGTTTGTAGAAGAGGCTCGTGCCCTGCAGTGAGACGTATATGGGCTGATACAGTACAGTACAATACCGACAATATAAAAAAAACACACACACCCGGGTCAAATAAAGAACCTGTTTCCGTCGATAAGTAAACAGGTTATGGACATACCCCTCCTTTGACACAAATAGCATAACCTCAAGGCAAGTTAGCTTCGATTTGTCCTGCGGCGGTCGTGCGACGCCGCAAACGCCAAGTTCCGGCAACGAGTTTCCAATTTGCTCAGCCACTGGGCGGTGTTCTAGCTAAGTTAGATGTCTAGATAAATATTGTGTATAGATTGATTTCTCGGTGTGAGTGGTGTTAATGTTAAGCAATGTTATTATAGTGTAATAAAGTATTAGGGAGAGGTTAGGCCAAATAGTCCAGCACGCTGGCCTAGTGCGGGTTAACTCTCTCAATCGCACTCTTGATTGTAGAGGAGGTCCATGCCCTGCTGGTGACGATACAGAATAAAGTATTTTGCCTGTATTGTTTCGGGTCTGGGTGTTTGTGAGACCGAAAAGTCTCTCGTAGCTTCTGATACCCACGACACAAGACTTGGGGTCAGGACTATGTATGTGACTGTTGGGTGTATTTATTTATGTATTCTATAACGGATGCTTAATTAAGAGCACACTTTTTAGCTATGTTGTGCAATTAATTGTATATTTTTTTATGGACCCCAAAATATATATTATTTTTATTTGTTTGGGTGATGAGATCCAAAAATCTCTTGTGGTTTCTTAGTAACGACATAATATGTAAGTCTTCGTACCTATCTTATTGCGGGTTATTAAAGGCGATGTGTTGGACTATTGCAAGGGTTTATTTAAAAAAAGCTTTGTTAGAAATTGACAGCTTTGGGTTTGAACTTAATAATATGTATATTTGCTGTCACCTTAAATTTTATGTTCGTCCTTTTTTGCGCTAAAACCTTATATCTCAGTGTTCAACCACAAGTATTTCTATAACCGTATGTATTTAATACCAAACATTTCAAAACATCGCACAAACTAGCGTCTAGAACATTCGATATTCCCTTCGGATCAACGTCCGAGGAACGTCGCATTATCCAACTCACTGAACCACACCGGCAGATGTCGCCGTTGCTGCCATATTGTCGTACATTAATATAAAGGAAATGTGTGTTATAATCGTCACAATGATAGCATTTATTTATCCACACACAACGAAATAATGGGATTAAGATTCTCATTGTTTTAGATTGAATAGCAGTTTGTTTTTGCTTTCAATGCTGAAAATTTATATAAACTTTCTTCCTTTGGTTTTTAATAGAATTTAAATTTCGATCATCTTTTCTTGGTGACTTGGTTCTTTTACTGGATACAATACTGGAGTAGGTATTGGATTTTATTCTTACACCATTACACATATTTTTGATAAGAACAAAAATACTAACCTTACAACCGAAGCTAAAGATTCTCGCCACGGTGTGTCCTTGAGCAACACGTGTGACTAGAACTTTTTGCTTTTTCTTTTTGCTTTGTTAATTGTTTTTTATTTTTATTTTTTATTATTAGTGTATTAGATATTGTAACATATTGTGTTTGTTCTTGTGCAGTGTTTTTAATTATTATTCACTCTTTATCAGTTTGTACATATTACCTATTTACTAACAATTAGGTTATTCTAATATGAATAACAAAAATAAACCCCCCGATCCTCCTGACCCTCCAGATATACCTGCATCGTTTTCCTCAACCTTATCTCCTCCTCCCGTTTCACATGATAATCCCCTAGAACAATTAGCCGAAGTTGCTTGCAGCGTAATGGAAACAGCTGATATACCACAAACAAGCAGCGCTAATAAGAGGCCAGCAGAAGACCACAGACTAACCGACATCAGACCACCCAAACAATTGAGAAGCCAGGTTGGAAGAACCAAATATAACATAATAGATAGGGGCCCTTACGTCGTCCACGTATCGAGGGTGGAAACTCAACCAAATTCCGGCACAACCTTGCACCCTGTAACCTTCGGCCTCTTCCTTTTTAATAATAATATTCACAACATAGTTAAGGATGGTGTGAAGAGAGTGGGAAGAAACAGAGTCTCCGTTGAGTTTTCTACCCAACAAGATGCAAATGCATTCCTTACCAACAACCTTTTAGCGAAACATAAATTTACTGCATCCATTCCAACATTCAATGTCACACGAATGGGCGTCGTATCTGGAGTCCCTGTGGATATGTCAGAAGATACTGTAAAACAGTATATTATTACAGTCCCACCGGGATGTGGTCACATTCTAAAAGTCAGGCGCATCAATAGAAAAGTAAATAGAGACGGGATTTCTGAGTGGAAATCTACAGAGACACAGATCTTGCCGAAACGAGTATTCTGCTGTTATACTTCACTACCAGTAGAACAATATATTTACCCGACTATACAGTGTAGGAATTGTTGCAGATTTGGCCATATCGAAACTGCTTGCAGATCCAAACCCCGCTGCAATAAATGTGGCCATGACCATCCAGGGAAAGGCTGCGACATCTCAGAAAATGAGGCTTTCTGTGTGCTATGCTCCGGTCAACACTTTGCGAACAGCAAGGCATGTCCGGAATATGGCAGGCAGAGAGCTATTAAAGCTACCATGGCTGATAAAACAATATCTTACGCGGTAGCAAGCAAGACCATCCCAGCAGTTTCCCGCAGCTATGCCGACTCTCTTAAAACTCCCCAAACTCCTCTTTCCTATCGCAAAACCGTTCATAAACAACCCAAAACTCATGCTCCACTATCCCCATCCTATGATAAAGTTACACACCGTTCTGTTGTTACCCCTCCCCGAACTTCACAGCACAATGGTTGTGCTTTGAATACTCCTTACTCCGAGACTAACACTATTGATATTATAATCCAACTTTTAACATCTCTACTAACATTGAATTCCTTCCAAAATCCTACATCCTCAACTTCAAATCAACCGTCCAACGTCGCCCAACAACTAATTAAGACATTAACAAATTTTAAAAATGGCTACCCCAATAATATTCCTTCAGTGGAATGTGAGGAGCGTGTCTCATAAGAAACACGACCTCACCTTCCTCTTAAATAAATATAAACCTCTGACTTGCGCTTTAGCTGAGACTTGGTTGCTCCCAAATCTCAGCTTCCGTATACCACATTACAACATTTTTAGATGTGATAGGCCAGATGGCTACGGAGGTTCAGCATTGCTAATTAATAATCGGTCCCCTTTTGTTCTGTCCCCCATAAATCCCTTGTTTGAAAACATAAATATAGTTGCTGGCAGAGTGGAAGGTATAAATGTAATTTCTATTTATATCGCCCACACTGATACAGCCTTCCTCCCCGTCATCAAGGACACACTGCAAAATACAAATAGGCCATTACTAGTCATGGGCGATTTTAACTGCCATCATTACAGATGGGGCTCTGATCGCTGCGATT
This sequence comes from Deilephila elpenor, assembly GCA_949752805.1. Taxonomy (NCBI): domain Eukaryota; kingdom Metazoa; phylum Arthropoda; class Insecta; order Lepidoptera; family Sphingidae; genus Deilephila; species Deilephila elpenor. The sequence continues at coordinate 7,965,172 of OX457118.1, read as the reverse complement.
CTTTCGGGTCTGGCTTGGTGGATATTCTGGATGAGCTCAATCTTTGTGTGCTCAACAATGGTTGTTCCACTCGCCGAATCTTACCAAGTCAACAAAAAAGCTGCGTTGATATATCTTTCTGTTCACCTGATATTGCAGCATCTGCTTACTGGCAGTGTACAGACCTGTCACATGGGAGTGATCATTATCCTATTGTAATCACCTTAACCCAAAGAACCTACTTGGAAAAATCCCCTCCCCCTCTCCTAAAATATAATCTATCAGACCCGGATTGGTCAAAATTCGCTCAATTACTAGACGTTAAAATTATATCCCTTCCTAAAGTCAATGACCCAAATCTAACTGATATTGATCACTCTCATGTGAATTCTTGTTGTGAACAATTTGTGGAAGCCTTTACCTCCTGTGCAAACTCCTGCTTCCCTATTAAAAACAGTTGCAAACATAAAATACCATCCCCACCATGGTGGGATCGAGAATGCACCATGGCCATCAGGGAAAGAAAATCGGCAGAGAGGAGGTACAACCAGGATATGTGCACACAAAATTTATTGAGCTACAAACAGATATTCGCAAAGACTCAGAAAACCCTAAGGCGAAAGAAACGTGAGGGTTGGGTTAAATTTTGTAGTTCTCTATCGCCTTCAACTCCATGTTCTATAGTGTGGAAATCTATAAATAGATTTCGGTCTGGATGTTCTCCATCGGCCTCCCCTCCTATCTCCCGCGATGTTGCTGAGCTCTTCTTTAATAAAATTGCACCTACTTACGTGCCCTCGCTTCCAGAAATATTCATCGACCCGGTAGACTCATCAGATGACCCACATGACGCCCCCTTCACTGCAGAAGAACTGGATTTGGTTCTTAGCAGTGTACGTGATTCTGCCCCTGGAATTGATGGTCTACCCTATTCTTTTTTAGTACACTCTGGTACAAATGCCAAAAAATATTTTCTGGAGTTAATAAATTTTTGTTTCCTGCATGGCCTGATACCGAAACTTTGGAAAACACAAATAATTATCCCTGTTTTAAAACCCGGAAAACATGCAAATGATCCAAATAATTTCAGACCAATTGCCCTATCATCTACTATAGCAAAAACTTTTGAGCATCTTATCAAAAACCGGCTGGAGTGGATAACTGAATCTAGAAACATGCTTCCTAACTCCCAATTTGGCTTCCGGAAAGGTCTCGGTACGGCGGATAGTATAGGAACATTAGTGACAGACATTCGATTGGCTTTATCCAAGAAAATGTCAGTAGTCGCTTCTTTCCTAGACATATCTTCTGCATATGATAACGTCCTTCTTCCCCTTCTCAGGCAGAAAATGCAACAGCTGAGATTCCCGGCAAGGATGACTCAGTGCATATGTTTAATGCTTATGTCGAGATCTCTAACCCTAAGAGTCCAAGGTGTGGAGTTTGAACAAAGACTATCATGGAAAGGGCTGCCACAAGGTTCAGTACTAAGTCCAATACTGTACAACCTTTACACTGCAGATATTGATACATGCCTAAACTTCAACTGCCATATTTTACAATATGCCGACGATCTGGCTTTGTATGTATCCAATCTTTCAATTTATGACGCCCGAACATCCCTTTCCCTCTCCTTAAACTCATTGAACCATTGGCTTTCGAGACATGGTCTGAGTTTGTCAGCCCAGAAAAGCTCCATAGTGATATTCAGCCGGAAAAAACAACTCCCTCCAATTGAAATTGATATTGAAGGCCACAATATTCCCATTGTCCCCAAAACAAAATTTTTAGGTGTCTATTTGGACTCAAAATTAACTGGAGTACACCATATTGATTATTTAGTTAAAAAATGCGAACGTATAATCCCAATGTTAAAGGTCTTAGCCGGTGTTTGGTGGGGTGCACATCCCTTCACGATGAAATTAGTCTACAACGCTTTAATTCGAAGTATTATAGACTATGGCATGTTCCTATTATTCCCATGCAACAAACTGGCATTTTCAGGACTTGACAAGATTCAGGCTAAATGCCTCCGAATCATCTCTGGATGTATGAGGTCCTCTCCTCTGAACGCATTGCAGGTTGAATGTTGCGAGCCTCCTCTGTCCCTACGGAGACAATATCTTGCCTCTCGGTTCTGGAGCAAAATCTGCAGCAAAAGCCACCATCCCCTGTTTAGAAAAATTGCCAAATTAGACCTTGCTTGCAGTTCATCCAGTTACTGGACTCATAAGGAAATTCCATTATACCTTCAGGCCTACCGGTCCTTTCAAAATTTAGAGGCTCCAGTAATGATATCTCATAAACTCCCAATTTTCAATTACGAATATGAAATTTTGTGCTTCAAACCAGATATTCTTCTTGATATTGGAGTCTACAAAGAATCGGTTTCTGCGGACAGGACTTTTAATGCCCTAGTCGGAGAACATTGGTCAAACTTCCATAAATTTTATACAGATGCATCCAAATTCTCTTACACAGATTATACTGGTGTTGCAGTATATTATCAAAATTCACAAATTATATTACAATTTAAGTGTCCAAGGGAATCCTCGGTGTTTACTGGAGAATGCATTGGCATTTTAGAAGCTTGTCTTTACATTCAATCCCATAACATTACAAAAGGTATCATATTCACCGACTCAAGGAGCTCTCTCCAAGCATTAATTCAGAACCCCTTCAATAGTAGACTACATAGCTCCTTACTTCTAGAAATTAAAAAATGTTTGTTCTCTTGTGCAAAGATGGGTAAAAAAGTTCAGTTAGCATGGATCCCAAGCCACTGCGGAATACTTGGAAACGAGTGTGCAGATAGATTGGCGAAAAATGCAACCTCTTCGGAATCGGCTGATTTAAAACATTTTATACTACATCCTTATGATTTACTGAGCCTATCCCAAAGGACTTTGATAAGTTCGTGGCAGTCTCAGTGGAACCACTCCTCGAAACGTATAGGCAAGCACTATTATGCTATACAACCAGTGATTCCGCCTAAGCCCTGGTTTTTTAAATATAAAAATGTTTCCAAACCAATTATATCGACGATTTGCCGAATTCGTATTGACCACTGTTCTTCTCCTGTATTTCTTAACAAAATTCGGGTTCGGGATTCATCCTTATGTGAATGTGGCTTGGATGAGGGTACCCTGGAGCACATTTTCTTCAACTGCCCCAGGAACAATCCAGCACTCGACTTATACAGATCTTTAAATATTCCTGTTCCCATCAATTTTCCCTCTTTGCTAACCCACTTCTCTCCTGAACTTCTTGACGCAATGTTGACCTTCATTCGGACTAATACCATCAGACTGTGACCCTGTAACGTCAGAAATGTTGAAGGTGGAATACAAATGATTTTATCCAATGGTTTTAATTATTCTACATAACATTTTACCCAAAGGTTTTAAGATACTTTTTTGTAATTTACTGTATATTTAATTTTATTTTTGCATTTTACCTTTACAAATATTACGTGTGTGTCCTGTTTCAGTGTACTAACCACGTTGCTGCTATTTAATACATTTAGTATAATGTTTTTACAACACAGTAAATTAATGTTAACAGTTGAAACAAACGAACATTATTCCAAACTCTCGTTCCAAAGCACACGAGTACTCATCGCACATTCGAAATTGGCAGAATTGTCGACATCGGCACTGCTTGCCATAAACAAAAAATTGAATTGAACCGAAGCTAAAGTTAGAACCTACCTTTTAAAATTATTATATCAAAAACTACAGACGAGACGAGTAAAAATCACAAGAAGTTCTACGCAGGCAGCTTTTAAAAGATCGGTGCGAAAATCTTTGGATATGGTCCATGTTCACTAGTGGACTTCATGAAAATTTTAAATTATAGCAATGATATCATCACCATCAACATCATATATAAACAAACTCACGTATTTTCCCAGAGGGTAGGTAGAGGTACTACCAGGACACCCACATTTCGCCTTGTATGTTCCGTCCCATGATGTGATAGGGGGCGAGCCTATGGCCATATAAGTATAAGTGTGTGCCATATAAGTATGAGTATAAGTTCCTGACTCCAGGCTGATAATGAATAGAAAAATCCAATAACACTGCCCGACTTAATTCGGGATTCAAAGTCGGGATTCAAACCCGTGACCTCAGCTTTGTAACCGTACCGTACAACTACGCCGCCGAGGCAGCAAGCAAAACAAACCTACGACATCTCAAAAACCATTACACGTTAGCAGACGAGTTCACCGATCAATATCTTGTAATGCATATTGAAGTTCATCGGAGTGTGAAACGAGGCGCCGTGTTTCCTGAAATTATGCTGATAAGCGCACCCGTCGGGTCCGACTCACTGCGTCCGTGATATGACTAAGTCTTTAGTATTAATGCCTTGAGACACTAGGTATTAGTTTTAACCTAGAACACACAATAAAATAGTTGATTGATTGTTATTAAATATATAAAATGCCTGTTTTACGGCCTTCGTGGCGCAGATGGTTAGACGCCGTTTATGAAACAATAGGTTCAATCCCCGCACCGAAACAAATATTTGTGTGAACCACAGGTATTTGTTTCGGGTCTGGGTGTTTGTGAGACCGAAAAGTCTCTCGTAGTTTCTGGTACCCACGACACAAGACTCGATCTTAGTGTGGGTGTATTATATTTATATAATTTCCATTATCATTTTGTAGCGCCACCAAGACCCGCTAAATTGAAAACACACATACAAAAACCTTTCGTCTATTCATCACGGCCCAGCCTGTCATTGTAATGAGGGGACCGGCGTTCGAGCATCTATTAAAACTTTTCTTGTTACACTGCGCTGTAAATAACTGTGTTATATAGACCCTGATACCCGACGACTTCGATACACTTCGTAAAAAGTTTGAGAGTCAAATCGGGTTAAAGATGAAATAGGGATATTTTTATTGGAAAATAATTTAAGAACTTGCTGGTGGTAGGGTGTTCGTAACTGTCTAGATTACAACCATCGTTCACAGCGGCTTTTATACCACTAAGCAGGCAACCACACGTCCCACGTTTGTTAAGCAGTTACGGTAGCTTATCGACGTATGCTACACCAGACGTTTCATTCGCGCCTTGCCAACCCCGTAAAAAGCTTTATAGTGGGGTCACTATGTGGGTACGTGGGTACGTTAGCGTTTAGTGTTTCGGGTTCAGAATAAAGCGTGGATGATGGGACATTTTGTCCATTTCTGCCTCAATTCTTTATTCCTTTTCCCCTAAAATTTTGATAAGTTGGAAAGGCACCTACGATCTCCAGTTATAGGTGTTTCTGGGCACTGGTATTTTACTAATTGTACTTTATCTCGTATATCAGATTCGAAATTAAAAACAGTGCTACCACACTAAACTAAAGTATCGGTATAAATATTTCCCATCACTCACATTTCGATAGACTCATATAAATTAGTCCAATGTTAAGTAGGTATGTTTCACTCAATTAAAGATATGAAATGACACCAAAACATACCGTAAATAAACAACGAAACGCAATACCATGTATCAAAGGGCTGAAATACCGAATACTGCGAGCGAAAGCAATCGTACGGGTAAACACCACGATCATTTGCCATTCCGTGTGTCGACTGATGCACCTTGTATTATGCACGAGGCTTCTAACTGAGTACTGCGCAGGTTTCCATTTTATTTTTGGGTCGATTTTTTACCAGGTTGAATTAATTCTATGGGAATTTAAAGACAAATTCCAGCTGTTTGAGTAGAATACATGGAAGTGATAAGACGGGTGTTCGTGTGATACCAGGTAATGACGATTGGTAATTACAAATTATTTAGTCAATCATCAAGGTGTTAAGGAAAATTATAAGTAAGGCCACAAACCCTTGGGCTTAAAGAGGACTTAAAAGGTTCTCCGCAAGAATTTGAAACGTAAATGTTGGCTATGATTGAGACACCAGCATCCACTAATGAGAAATTACATATCTTGATGTTAAAGCACAGAGAATAATAACACCTCACCTCTATCAACACGGGGATTGTCTTTAAAAGTCAACGTGTAGACTGGTGTACCTTATATTATCCACGAGCCCCTGAGTAGTGGGTACGCTTTCAATTTTTGAAGTGAAACTTCTTTATCGGGGTTGGAAAAAATTTTTCGTTACGCGTCACATTCTTCCGTTACGCGCCATCTTTTTTTATTTAGTAAATTAGTACCCACTTCAGTAAGCCACACCCCAACCGTTTCCAAGCCCCACCCAAAATTTTAAGTCCCGCCCACTTTTTTGTAATTAGATCCTTACCCCCCCTCTGGCCTTCCCCCACCCTAAATCCAAAACAGTGCCCAATAGCGTCCCCACGAAACCTCCCCCCCCCCGCTTACCACCACCCTAAAAATTTTACCTCACCCATTTTACTCATATCTCCGGCATTATCCATCGTAGACCCACCGACCTTGGGTTCATTGGAACTGGCTCGGTGAGGGCTACAATCCTGCCCCAACAGAATTCCCGAATTCCCCCTCCACAACTTTCCCCACCCAAAAATATTTTAAGGTGCCCAATAGCCTTCCCACGAAACCTAACCCCCCCCGCCCCTACCCCCACCTAAAATTTTTACCTCACCCCCCTATTCCTATCTCCGCCAATATCCATCGTAGACCCATCGACCCTGGGTTCATTAGAACCGGCTCGGTGAGGGCTACAATCCTGCCCCAACAGAATTCCCGAATTCCCCCTCCACAACTTTCCCCACCCAAAAATATTTTAAGGTGCCCAATAGCCCCCCCACGAAACCTAACCCCCCCCCGCCCCTACCCCCACCTAAAATTTTTACCTCACCCCCCCTAAACCTATCTCGGCCAATAAAGGTCGTGGACCCACCGAGCTTGGTATCCTCGGAACCGTCTCGGTGAGGGCTACAAATTGGCCCCGATAGAAATCCCAAATTCCCTCAAAATTTCCCCCCTCCTAAACTTAAACTTTATTTAATTTAGCTTTATTTTACCAATTCTGTAAATTTGTAAATAGTAGATCATTTTTTTAGAGTGAGGTGAATTTGGAAAGACGGATGTGTACCAGGCCGCATTATGGAGGAAGTTAAAGGTCCGTCACAGGTCACAGGTCGGAGGTCTATGTGGCAATTCATAAGGGGGGGCTGTGTTCAGCAGTGTACTTCCTGAGGCTAAAGGGAGAGAGAGAGAAAGGAAGAGAGAGACTATCGTTGAAGCATTTCTCATAAATAGGACGCCTGTATCTAGTCTTTTAGATTGGTTTGTAAATACACCGTCCTTTAAACTCTTCTTCTGATGAAACGATGCACACTTTTTGTATCTCTTTCTTCAGAAGGACACATAAATAATTAATACACCTGATTCTATATAATATAACAGCATTACTAATAAAATATACTACGCTTTATGAATTATATTCATAATCGAATCGAGAAGCTCATCAATAGGAAAACCACTCGAACAGGCAATAGCGTTTGTACAAAGTGGCAATTTCTGGAATGATCAAGCATTTATTGCGTTCTCAGCTCTAACCGGCGACTACGAGGTATGGTCGATGATTTATTACCATCCGTCTGCCCGGTAGGGATGTTATTGAGTAATCGATAAGTAACTGCAGGGTTCTAGGAACAGTTAAGGCTTAACGAGGGACGTACTAAAGCACATTGAGTCGATAGTTGCATTTAGGATACATCTATACTAATATATTTTATAAAGTTGAACAGTTTTTTTGTTTGTTTGTTCGCGCTAATTTAAAGAACTTGTTCGAATTGGAAAATTATATTAGTATTAGATATTCCATGTATCGAGAAAGACCATAGAGTATGTTTATTTGACAAATCACAGCATCAAGTTATGATTTATCGACGCGTTGCATCCCTATCGTGTCGATAATTTTGTTAGAACAACGCCGCTTTATCCCTGTCAATCAAGGTGTTGGTTGATTTGGTATAAATAATGGTAGGCATGATTCATTGTTACTCGAAATGGTTTCGTGTTATATTTGTATCGTGTTAAGCCCGCCTTAAATGTTGAGTGTGGATTTATATTTTATTTATTTTATAAGATAAAATGAGCTTATAGTTTCCTTAAAGGCCGGCCTTTTGTTTCGTGTCTGAGTGTTTGCATAAGACTAAAAAAGTATCTTGTAGTTTCTTATTCTTATGACATAAGACTTATATTTTAGTGTAGAGTCAGAGCTGTGTATGTGACTGTTAAATGTATTAATATTTATTTAAAAACGTACATTACATTATCATTGACAGCCTCCATGGCGCAGTTGGTAAGACGCCGACTGTGAATCGAGAGGCTGTGGTTTCAATTCCCGCACCGAGACAAATGTTTGTGTGAACCACAAGTATTTGTTTCGGGTCTTGTTGTTTGTGAGACCGAAAGGTCGCTCGTAGTTTCTGATTCTCACGACACAAGGCTCGATTTTAGTGTGGGTTTGGACTATGTATGTGCCTGTATTTATTTATTTAATTTAAAATAACTAGTTTAAAATCCAAGATCCTAAACAATAAAATATTCCAGATCGATCACAATTAAACCGCAATAAACGTAAACATTAATCGCTTTGAACTCAACAACAGATACAAAATCTATTCCACATTATATCATTGGGAATGATTCACTTATTTATATCGTATCCCGTGTCATTTCAGTAGATAAATAACATTACACAGTTCGTTGGAGCTGAAAATTGCTCCCTATATACTTGGCGTAGCAAATTCTGATACAGTAGGGCAGCTTTATTCGTGTTTTTACGGTGGCTTAACTAAATTACTTGGGGTTTTGTTTTATAGATAGGGCAGTGAAAATATGTGTTGTTTTGATTATAGGAAAAAGACTACTAATTCATTGAATGTCGTTAAAAAACTAGTTTTTTTTAATTCGCACGGCAGCGACTACAATATAACTACTACTGTAAGCACAGTGCAGTCAAGATAATAGTGTACGCCAAAACAAAATAGCTGCCTTTTCTGACACAATAATGTCGTCCTAATTGTATCCAAATATACACAGAATCCACCAGAAATGCGATACATTTGCTCGCTTTTAATCTACCGCAGAGTCACATCATTCATGCTAAAAGAGATACACAAGTTATTTTATCGGCTCGTTGAAATCACATTTGTCCTACTGCCTCAACATTCACTGTGTTTACTCACCGGGCTTTCGTTTGCAAATAATCTTTCCATTATATATAAAAATGTTTAATACGCAAATGTTATTATTTGTTTTGATTTGTTTGTTTTGTTTGATGAGGACGAATGTTCGTTTTCATGTGCTCTATGTTTATTTAAGGAAATCGATCCTTGTCTGTTATACGTACATAATATGCTCACGCATTTATTATTGAAAATGTGGGCAGAAGTGGCACTGGTAGTAACTTTAATACTCCGAGCTCTTATCTCTGTCCCAGGAAGTGGTATCGGGTTATGTCGCTTGTGTCGAGCTGGAAGGCCGGTGACACTGACAGACTCCTTTTGGTCTCTCCCAGGGTACCGAAACAGGAGTTTAATAGCTTTTCCTCTTGAAAAGAAGCGGTTTATGTCGCGATATATAAATAATACATAATTAGTCGCAGACAATAAGGCTCATAACTCTAAAGCTTTTCAAATAGAATAACCAAAGGTCTCACGCTTCGCAAACACTAGGTAAATGAGATTTCATATTTTTTAAAAATTACCAAAATTGGTATTGATATGCGGAAATATCGAGTAACATACATGCACTACTGGTGGTAGGTCTCTCATATCTGAGAGGCCGCCTGTGTAGGTATTACCGTAGTGTCTATCCCTCCCGTGCAACAGCAGTGCAAATGCACTGTTGTGTTTCGGTTTGAAGGACATTGTAGCCAGAGTAACTACAGGGCATAATGAGACTTAACAAATTATTACTCAGAATGGCGAGCGCAGTGGAATGCCAAGCATTGTTTTGTAATTGACGGTGTTGTTTGGTTTCCTACTGTTCATGAGCGGTCGTATCGCTTACTATCAGGCCAGCGGCATACTCTTTTCGCCATACATCGCAATAAAAAAAAAACAAATTAAAACACTAAGCCCATATTTTACCGCCAGGTTTTAATTTCAACGGCAATATTGCAGGTGTGAATAATAGAGGCACTCGTAGGCTGTACGTTTGTTTTCCTTTTAAATAATAAAAAAAACGAAACTTAATCACACTAAACAATGTTGTGACTTTCACGCAATCATTAATAAAGTCGGCTTTTCGTAATAAACTTAATTTATTAACAAATTTAGACACTTAATTTAATTATTTTTTTAATTGTGGGTTTTTATACCTACACATTAGTCTAATGTGTAGGTATAAAAACTAAGTCATTACATAAATTTTTTAAACTAATTTAATCTACCAGTTATAATACACATTTATAGCTGAGAAAATGCGTTATTTATATCATAAACCTCGCTATCCTTTGTGTGATTTTTTAAATATAAAATAAATAATATAAAATAAATATTTAAGAGGCCTTTAAGCCCAAGTCCACCATTTTGGCTTAACTTTAATGGATGAAATCATGAATTTATAAAGCAATCGATTTTCTTATATTTTTAAATTAAATAGACGTTTATTTACCACACCAACAAGGTAATGGAACAAAAACGTTCAATAAAATATTATTTGAGGCCGAACCTCCCTCACCCAATCTCAGAAAACGCGGAAAAAATTACAAATTATAATAAAGTTGATGCCAAAATCCACTGTTACCATTTCGTTTACGTACAATAAATTTACGAAATTTATTTGGTCGCTTGCACACTCAATACCATCCGCACTGAATTTCCAACTTTAAATCTCTCCAACAGGGTTTAGTTTGCAATGTCGCGTCCAAAGTATCGAATAGGGATTTCGTCTTGAGATTTCGTGCAGAAGCGAAAAGGTTGGTAGAAATATTGCCGGCCGAATATACCCAGACAGCTCTGTTGCTTGTTTGCCAAATATAAACACAGGGGTGGTACTTTCTATTTTAAAGTTTTCTTAGCGTGGAAGTAGGCCGGGGCTTAGGTCTTTTTGTAACGAATAAGACATCCATAGAATAACGTTTTGAGATTTTTATGGGCATAATAATATATGAAAAGCGATAATAGCTCTATTAATACATACTACTGTAGCACTTAAAGGGTAGATAAAGATGTCACTTGTGCATAGTTCGCTAAACTTATTTTCATCTTTAGATGTGGTAAGAGAAGGATCTTTGGTCGAGCTGGACGTAAAATCTAGTCTTGAACAATTCGTATAAGATTTTCGAAACTGTAATAGCTCACAAAGTGGATTGCGTGACATGCGTGAAAAAGTAACCCAGGAACTCATTGTTTGCAGCTGAAACATACTTCTAATAGATTGATGAGACAATTCATTTTTTTTTCATATATTTGGAACGGCCTATACATAAATTTTTGATATACCATACATACATACATAAACTCACGCCTTTATCCCCGAAGGGGTAGGCAGAGGCGCCACCAGGACACCCACCTTTCGCCTTGTATGTTCCATCCCACGATGTGATAGGGGGCGAGCCTATCGCCATATCGGGCACAAATTCCTGACTTCGGGCTGATAATGGATAGAAAAATCCAATATCACTTTGCCCGACCCGAGACTCGAACTCGAGACCTCAGCTTTGTAACCGTACCGTAACACAAATACGCCACCGAGGCAGTCCTACGCCACCGAGTTGATATACCATAATACAGTAATTAAATAACTTAGCCAACAAAATAACATGTTTGCTGAACGAAACGCAACCCTAATAATAAGATTGGCGTGTACCGTAAAATTTCAAATATAATCTGTTGGAGATTCTTCCTGCCTTCTGACGTATTTCATGAAACTATACGAGCTCTATTTTATTTGTTTATCATTCCATCTTTAACATATTTTGCGTACACCTCTTGCTTCTAAAATTTATTTCTTTAAAAGATATTACAAATTTTTACAAGTAATTGATAACCCTGATGATCTGGAAATCTTGACTTACAGTTCATAATATATTATAATATGTACGCCTGCTTCTAAACATGGTCCTCCTCTACAATCAAGAGTTCGATTGAGAAGGGTTAGGCCACAGTCCACTGATCTATTGGAGGTTTATGGATGTCACATACCATAAACTTTTTTATAGATCTATGCAGTATTCAAGTAACTATGTTATTCTTCTTCTTCAAACTTCATGACAATCTAAAATAACACACACACTCTACCTCTAATAAGCCGTAATAATACCCTCCTTTGCCGTAGTCGAGTAAAATATATCTAAAATACAAACAAACTGCAGCGGAGATTTTAATTCGTCATCTCGAACTGCCTGAGGAGACGAGGTCGGCCCACACCCAATTTGCAACCAATCTTCATGATTATTTTTTAAATGAGAAATGCAACTTCAGTTCCCCGTCCCTTAATGTAGGTGTCGACTTTTTGTGTTTTTAATAAACTTTTTTAAAAGTTATTTTTGAAGCGATTTTCATTTGTTGTCGAAAATTGCTTTTCGAGCCCAACGGCCTTTCCGACTTTTCGAAGTTGCGTGTAGTTATTTTTAAAGAGCTGATAGTATATCCCTACTAATATTATAAATGTAAATGTAAGTTTGTTTGTTACGCTTTCACGCGAAAATTACTCTATCGATCATAATGAAACTTCGTACACATATTCTTGGAGGTATTAGAACTAACATAGGCTACTTTTTATCCCGAAAAGTTTAGTGTTCCCGTGGGATGAAGAAGGAATTCCGATATATTTGCTACATTTTTATACTCAATAGGATGGGATGGGACTGGATTACATTCCATTAGTGAGAATGAGACGGGGCGGGCGGGATATAATGGGACGGGATGGGAGATTTCAAATAAAGTTAACCACACCGACGAAGTTTGCGGGCAGAAGCTAGTATGACATAAATAAATGTCTATTAAGTGAACACAGACTGCTTCTATGCTTGAGAGTTATGATTTTAAACTGCGTTATTTTATTAGAGACTGAAAAATCTCATTGATTTTTTTATTGGTGCCTGCCTCGGTGACGCATTTGTACTACGGTACAATTGGAAAGCTGAGGTATCGCGTTCGAATCCCGGGTAGAGCAAAGAGATATTGGATATTTCTATTCATTATACATATATCCGCCCGGTGTCAGCAATTTGTGCCTAATATGGCGAGAGGCTCACCCCCTATCACATCGTGGGACGGAACATACAAGGCGAAACATGGATCTTGGTAGCCTCTGCCTACCCCTTCTGAAAAAGCGGCGTGAGTATGTGTATGATTTTTTTATTGAGTGCTATCAGATTCTTATAACTAAAATGTTTTCCTTCATTATAACTAGCCCTATAAAAATACACAGCTTGTAACTCAAAGAACAAGACTTAAATCCAATCGCTTTGCAACTCTTTATCAATTAAGCATCAATTAAGCTTCACTTGAAAACCTGACAAACTCCACTTAATTCTCAATGCCACTTCATTCAAACTAATTTACCTTAAGGAAATTCTTAGCCGATCGAGCAAATGTGCCATTTCCAAGATGTTCTTCTACCTTTACATTTCGTTGGTGAAATATGAATTTGTATCCATTTGCAGAATTATTCGATAGCATGAATAGACGTTCACGCTAAGGTAAGATGGATTGGCGCCTTCACTTATCTCTGAAATTATTCTAGAAAAACCTATAAAATATATTTTTGATGTCCGGAAAAGCAATGATACCCCATAATCGCCCAATTCTGATTATTACTGTTAAGAGAGGTTAGGTCATTGTCTACAACGCTGACATAATTCTGAATGTCGGAATTCAAATACATTTAAAAATCTTTTTAACATCCCTATGGTCTGCAGGTTTCTTCTCGATAACTATTTCCCTCTCAGCCATAAGAGCAAAGGCTTCCCCCAAAGACTATTTACTCAACATGAACTAAAAAACACGAACACCTAATCACATTAGCAACCTAACAATTAAGCAATACTTAAAATGACAAGCTCCACTTAATCCTCAATGCCTTCAAACCAATTTGCCTCAAGGAAATTCCCAGCCAATCGAGCAAATGACCCATTTCAAAGATGTTCACGACATTGGCGACATATGAATTTTTATACGCTGGCAAAAAGATTTCGCTTCTATGACTAGACCTAAATTCTTTTGATCTAATATAAATTGGTAGATTTCAACTAACTTTAAAACTATCGTAGAGAAATATCAGATAATACCTACTTGTTTGTTTTTTTAATAAAAGTAATATCTAAGTACATATTTTAGTATCTCAAAACCACGACTTCAAACCATGCAATTGCATTAGCTACCTAACAATTAAGCCAACGTTTGAGCCACTTCAAAACCTGAGCCACACTGATCGTCAATGCTCAAACTAATTTGCCTCACGGAAATTCCCAGCCAATCGAGCAAATGTCCCATTTCGAAGATGTTCTTTAAATTTTCAGTACCCACTTACTGTCGTGAATTTTTCAACGCCTTACTTTCGCGATCCGTCGAGAAACACCTGTCGTGTTGGAGCGCTCATAAAATATTCCTAGATGTGGTATGGAAGTTGCATGCTTAAGTTGAGTGGGACGTATTTCTTGGTTTTAATGGACTTGCTGCTTCTGAATCTTGAGTGGTGGATATATTTTCAGTATGAGTTTTGGTCTGCCTCGGTGGCGTAGTTGTACTACTTTAGGATTACAAAGTTGAGGTCTCGGGTTCGAATGCCGGGTCGAGCAAAGTGATATTGGATTTTTCTATTCATTATCAGCCCGGAGTCAGGGATTTGTGACCGATATGACGATAGGCTCGCCCCCTATCATATCGTGGGACGGGAAATACAAGGCGAAACGTGGGTGTCGTGGTTGCTACCAGGAGAACCTCTGCCTACCCCTTTCGGAGAAAAGGGGTGTGTTTATGTATTTATGATGTTCTGTCTACCATGGAGAGCCATGCTCCGGATTTATTTTGGTAAGACAAGGTGACAATAATATACTTCGTAAACAATTCTCATCCAACGGGGACACTACATTTTTCGTGATAAAAGTAGCCTAAGTGTTAATCCAGGGTGTCAGCTACCGCCATACCCAAATTCATCGAAATCCGTAAAGCTGTTTCTGAGTTCATCGCGCACAAACACACAGACAAACAGACAAAAATTCTAAAACTCATTGTTTTGGGTTTTATTACGTTAATACAGACCCCCATATTAGTTTTTGTCATTTATCTTTCATATACAGACATCGATCGGTTACAAATTCATCATATGTATAGATTATACAAACACACATGTTTATTACCTAAATAAAATGAGTCCCTTTACCCCAATAGCCATTCCAGGGTCTCTTCTACCCAAGGGCCCGATAAATCACTTGCCATACAATCAATCCGGCGTAAAGTATCAACTTTGTACCTTAACCCTGCAAAGCTCTATCGAGACTGGGTAATAAAAAACAGGGGCCTGTACGACCGATCCAGCGGGATATATCGGGGACGTGGGGTCGGGTTTGCAATCAGCTAGAGTGCCTTCCGTACCGAGACAGTGGTGTAGGGTGACCCCTTTGTTTTAAGATTATGGACAGTCACTTGGAGTTACTTGGTTGTTTCACAGCCACATATGAGAAACATAATTGTATGTCACTAGATATTTTATATAGGTGATAATGTGCTTAAAGCCTTTACAGCCTCCGTGGCGCAGTTGGATGACGGCTGTGAAACGAGTGGCTGCGGGTTCGAGTCCCGCACCGAAACAAATATTTGTGTGATCCACAGGTATTGGTTTCGGGTCTGGGTGTTTGTGAGACCGAAATGTCTGTCGTATTTTCTGACACCCACGATACAAGACTCGATCTTAGTGTGGGTGGTCTTATATGTGACTGTCGGGTGTATTAATTTATTTCTTTAAATCCCGATGCAGTAAAACTGTCATGTTTCATTCGAAACGAAAATTTATTTTTAAGAATGTGCTTACGTAAAAATGTTTACATATTTGTTCTAGAGTCTCGCAATCTGTCATAATTGATGTGAAAATTTGTTTTTGGTACACGCAAATACTTATACTCGTATTAGCGGAGTACATCTTGTCTACCAATTATTATCTCATCTAGATTTTTATGTATATTTTTATATTTACGTGACGCGAATTTTGTTTTTGTAAATAATTCCACTGCATCATTTTAATATCCCTTAATCCCAATGAATATCATCTAAACCAAAGCTCTTATTAATCCAAAATGTCCCATTAAACCCAGAACTCGCACACACCCTACACCATCGCAAACGTTAGTGCGAGTGATAAACGTGCGACATTTCTCCACACATCCGTAATCATTACCAGTTCACCTGCCGGCATGATTTACTATTGTAGTATAATGTTAATGTATAGTTGTAATTTGTAGCTTTGTAATTGCTTGAATTTTAATTTTGATTTAAAAAAATCTACCGTTTGTATGTAAGTCCGCCAACCCGCACTAGGCCAGCGTGGTGGACTATATGGCGTAACCACTCTGAATCGATTCTCTTGATTGCAGAGTAGGCCCGTGCCCAACAGTGGGACATATATGGGCTGATACAACATGCAATTGCTTAAATTAGTTTTTAAAAAAATCGGAGATGAGTTTTTTTTACACTGGCTTTTGAGTCCGAAAATCTCGCTATCAATATTGCCTGCAAGTTTCAATTTTGCGGCCTTATTTAAAGACGGTTTTCAAACCTAATTTAGCTATGGAATGTTTTATCTCTTTCGAACATCATATGAATTCAGTTTGAGTGAAGAAGACAAAACATTCGATGACTAAAATAGGTTTTAATGCTGTCTATGAATAAAGCCGTTCGAGTTCAACTCGTGCATATATTTGCTGTGCGCGTCCGACAAGACCTAATATTCTTTGTAGTAAGTCGTGCTAGTAAAGACATCGGGTATGGGTAACCAAAGAAAGAAAAAAAAGAGGAAAATATTACGTAATGATTTAGATACATGTGCGCGTGATTTTGCGACATTTTTCTACACATCCGTAATCATTAACCGTTTACATGCCACCGGCATAATTTACGATTGTAGTATAATGTTAATGTATAGCTGTAATTTGTAGCTTTATAATTGCTTGAACTGGTTTTTTAAAAACTTGGAGAATCTTCGTGAAGGATTTACATTGCTATTGCTATCCGTTAAGGTGGTCTTATCGCAACAGGTCTTTTTTGAACACTGGCTTTTGATTTCGACAATTTTGCTATCAATAATGCCTGCAAGTTTTACTTTTCCAGGGCAACTCGTGGATATAACTGACATTGAGACGCGCTGAATATACATGAATCTGAAAAGTTCGAGGTGTGCCCTGGGATTCGAAACCGCGACCACAGTAACGTGTTGGTAGACGCTTCTGGTAGGCCACCACGTACTGTACAAAATACAGAACAATACAAAATCCTTATTTGTATACATCCTAGTACATTTATACCGCATTAAATCATTCGTTTTCCATCGCTTAAATTGCAGCGCCGTTTCATTTAAGCGCATCGGCATTTATGTTTTAATATTCCTTTTCTTTCGATGTATACTAATATTGTATCTCTCACTGGAAGTGTTTTGTTAAATGATAATTATTTTTTTCATATTATGTTGACCACGGCAAGGCACGGGCTTCGAGGTTTAAGCATTTGTTAATTTATATTATGAATATACAAATTAAAGGACTTTGTAATTTCTATAAGGAGAGATGACACGTACCTATATCGACAAAAAACATACATAAACTAACGCCTTTATCCCAAAAGGGGTTGGCAGAGGCGCCACCAGGACACCCACATTTCGCTTTGTATGTATCGTCCCACGATGTGATAAAGGGCGAACATATCACCATATTGGGCACAAATTCCTGATTCCGGGCTGATAATGAACAGAAAAATGCAATATCACTTTGCCTGACCTGGGATTCGAACCCTAGAACTCAGCTTTGTAATCGTACCGTAGTACTACTACGCCACCGAGGCAAACGACAAAATAATGCTTGATTTTACTGCTTCTAAGCCAGACAGGACACCCGCCTTCTATGCAATTTTACTACTAGGAATAGTATAAAAATATATTTTATACTTATAATTGAATACTAATACTTAAAACTTATACTTACTTACGTATGGAAGGCAACAGCAAGAAATAGGGACAAATGGAAAAAGTTGAAGGAGACCTTTGCCCAGCAGTGGGACAATATAGGTTTATAAAAAATAGAAACTTACAAACTGCCACGTGTAGTTCTCGTACCTGCAAAATAAAAACGGATAATATTAATGTCAGGTAATATAATTTAATAAATAATTAAATACACCCAACAGTCACATACATAGTTCTGACCCCACACTAAGATCGAGTCTTGTGTCGTGAGTATCAGAAACTACGAAAGACTTTTTGGTCTCACAAACACCCAGACCCGGAGCAAGTACCTGTGGATCACACAAACATTTGTTTGGGTGCGGGGATCGAACCCGCGGCCTCTCATTTCACAGCCAGCCAGCCAGCGTCTAACCAACTGGAGGCTGACAATTAATTGTTTAATTTCAAAAAGCAAAACAAAATATAATATTTAATCTTATACGGGAATGCTGACCACATTAGAACAGATTTGGGTGTGGTTGTCGAAATAACGAGGCGCATATAGGTACAAATGTTCTCATTAAAAGTATTAAAACGAAACAAACGCCGAATTAATACATCGTGTTGATTACACGAATCAATAAGATTTTGGCATCCTAAGAATAGTTCTACATAGTTAAAAATTTTCAAAAACCTAGCCGAAATGTAGCTTCATGGATTATAGAAAACCGCATCGAAATCCGTTCAGTACTTCCCGTAATATTCGCGAACAAACATACAGAACTGAAATATCTTTCTTTAAAGTCAGATAAGAATATATGACGCCACCCATCTCAATTTTGAAGATAACATGAAGATAAATACGTGTTTTCGTTTACGTTTTATTTACTGCAGTAAAACTGTCTGTTTTACAATTATTTATATCTGTTCTAGATATACGAGACTGCGTTTTGGCTCGGAAATAATTGCTCGGAATTGAATTTAATACTTCATTCTTTAAAATAAATATACCCAACAGTCACATACTTAGTCCTGACCCTACACTAAGATCGGGTCTTGTGTCGTCTCACAAACACCCACACCCGAGACAAATATTTGTGGACATCACAAACATTTATCTTGGTGCAGGGATCGAACCCGCGGCCTCTTGTTTCACAGCCGGCGTATAACCGACTGCGCCACGGAGGCTGTCAAAATGTATAACGACATCATCGTTGAGAACAAAAATTATATTATTATTCTTCAGTAATTTTTCGAAATTATATTTATTCAAAGTTAGCTCCTTATTGTTTCGAAATTCATAGGAAATAAAACCTGCATATCTAGTCCCATGTATCGTCTATTGTTCTACCAGGAAGTTTCCACAAAACTATCTAGATAACATGCAGGTTCCCATGGCACATTAATAAGTAAGAATTTTTTGACGAATATACCTATATACAGAATCCGAAAAGTCAGAGGTGTGCCTTGGGATTTGAAGCCGCGACCACCGTTAACATGTTGGTAGCCGCGTCTGGTAGCCAACAGGACATCACGCACTGTGCAAAAAGTACAGTACAGTAAGAAATATTTATTTGTATACATCGAAAGTACATTTGTACCATCTTGATTTATTTATTTGTTGACACTTCATTGCATACACAAAAAAGATAACATGTTCCACAACACACAGAGCTAAAGCAATATTTTTACCATAAAAATATTTACTGAGTTTGCTTGCCTCGACTGCCTCCGTGGGGCAGTTGTACTAATGTATGATTGCAAAAGCTGAGGTCACGGGTTTGAGTCCCGGGTTGAGCAAAGAGATATTGAATTTTTCTATTCATTATATTAACCCGGAGTCAGGAATTTGTTCCCGATATGGCGAGAGACCCGCCCCCTATCACATCGTGGGACGGTAAATACAAGGCGACACGTGGGTGTCCTTGATTGCACCTCTTCCTACCCCTTCTGGGAAAAAGGCGTGAGTTTATGTATGTATGTATGTAAAAACATTTTAACTCAATAAGGACATCATACGTAAGCTTCATTCACTGCATCACTAAGTCTTCTGAAACATTCCAATTATTGGCTTTTTGGATAAAATATTTGTACGAAACCAAAATTAAGAAAGGAAACTCCGCAATTAACCGAAGACAAACGAACCGAATACCCTCGAAACGTTTAGAATTTCGAATTATGCAAAAGCGCTTAGCCGAACGTTGATTTTTATACTAAATTGTATCGAAAAAAATGTATTATTCATAACATTTATGTCACGGGAGTTTAAAGACCTTTTCAGTTAAAGTCGCTTTTGAATTCTACACGGATTTAGATGTCTGGATGTGACAAGTAATTTGTAGAAAATTTTAGTGTAATTAACTACAATATAATCGCTGGATGCAGGCTGCTTCCAACAGGTTGACGTGGAGATTCTTGGGGGCTGGCTATGTTCAGCAGTGGACTTCTTTTGGCTGAATAGATAGATAGTTAGATAACTATAGTACATTCGTTACCCTAACACTCGTATTTAATACACCCAACGGCCAAATACATAGTCCTGACCCCACACTAAGATCGAGTCTTGTGTCGTGGGTATCAGAAACTACGAGACTTTTCCGTCTCACAAACACCCAGACCCGAAACAAATACCTGTGGATCACACAAATATTTGTATCGTGCGGGGATCGAACCCGCGGCCTTTCGTTTCACAGGCGGCGTCTAACCAACTGCGCCACGGAGGCTGTCAGAGTCAGGCTGTATTTTAGAGTAAGCAAATAGGCTTCTCCATCCCTGTACTCTTAATGTGTAGGCAGAGGTGTTTCTGTTACCAATCATAGTTTGTCGGGATTGTTTTTTTCCCAAGATGTGGCAGGAGACGTACCAATTGCCATATTAGGCTAGATTACCAGTCCTGAGCGACTGTAGTTAGAAATTTTCACATTAAAAGATTTTTTACTTGATTATCCGGCGATTATATTATAGTAATAGTTATGAAATCAATTAATGTGACCGGTAACTACAGCTGCGCATACATTAACTCACGCCTTTTTCCCAGAAAGGGTAGGCAGATGTGCTACCAGGACACCCATATTTCGCCTTGTATGTTCCACTCACGATGTGAAAGGGGGCGAGCCTATCGCCATATCGGGCATAAATTCCTGACTACAGGCTGATAATGAATAGAAAAATGTAATATCACTTTGCCCGACCCGGGATTCGAACCCGAGGCTTATAATCGTACCGTAGTACAACTACGCCATCGAGTCGTTTACAAACATTGGTGATGTTACGTCATTTGAATAAGATTGAGATTGAGATATAAAAAAAGGGTTGAAAGTATATATTAGAGGAGATTCGATTCTCTATTCTCTAGAAGTTCTTGAGGTTATTTTAAGAGAAATACTTACCATGCCCACTTAAAGTCGACACTACCTATATCTAACATAGCAATGATATCTCCAGCAAGTACGCCACCAATCCCTCACATACTACGCTCAACAATCAATACTTTAAAGCCATATCTATTCGTCCTAAATCTTTGCACAATATCAACTTGGATATTGAAATTTCCGGAAAACTTCCAACGCCACCGCGGACGTTTGACAGTAACGGTTTGTAATTAAAACCGATTTTTGGATGCCATTTTAGGGTGACAGGCTGAAGGGGTAGGTACTGAATGGGGTGAATTGTTTGTGAACTTTGTTTGACATTACTTATCATTGTATTAATTGTAGGATATGAAGAGATTAATGAAAGTTGAACTGAATGAGGTGTCTATGGATCGTAGCGCTTGTTGTGTAGTGTGCCTACCTCAATAGCATGTAGGCGTGAATTTATGTATCTATAATGTATATAATATATGTCGGCTTGATTATACAAGCTATATCAAGACTGCGACCGAAAACGAAGCCGGGTGGTAGTTTTAGTGGTTACAGACACAATGCAACAAAAAAATTTGCAAAATCAGCGACGGATTTTTTTTTACAATTTTTTAAAAATCATCGTGTTTGAGGGGTAAATACCTAGTTTTTGCACAAATAGTAATTTAAACCCTTACGTACCATTGCGTGTTTAAAAATTAAGCGATGTACGTCATTATTTTAGAAAAACTATGTTTAATCACTCAAATACGACGATATGTAAAAAATAACAAAAAAAAAAATTACGAATTTTTTTTGTAAAATTTTTACTTGCATTGTGTTTGATATCACTAATACTACCTCCTGGCTTCGTTTTCGGTCGCGGTCTTGATATACCCTGTATAATGTAAACAGGGTGATATTGAGATATGGTATTTAATTAAGACCACATGTTTCTAACCACTCCAGGTAGCATTTTACCAAGTTTGAAAAAAACTGCCTGGTAGTTTTGTCAGAAATCGCGATTTTAGTTTTCAAGGCTTTTGATCAATCTGTATAGGTACGAGTCCTTTTACGGCCTAGGAAGATTTCCGAATCGAACATAAGCTCAGCTAAGCGGTAAAAATACTCGTATCTATACGCGGCCGCCAAAAATCGTAAAAACTAAAATCACGATTTTTGCCATAAAATAACCTCGGATTTCTTTAAATTTTGTTTAATGTCACGTGGGGTGATGAGAAACGTGTGAATTTCTGCCTCTGTGGCGTAGTTGCATTACGGTACGGTTACAAAGCTGAGGTCTCGGGTTCGAGTCCCGGTTCGGGCAAAGTGATATTGGATTTTCCTATTCATTATCAGCCCGGAGTCAGGAATTTGTGCCCGATATGGCGATTGGCTCGCCCCCTATCACATTGTGGGACGTAACATACAAGGCGAAATGTGGGTGCCCTGGTGGCGCCTCTGCCTACCCCTTCGGGGATAAAGCCGTGAGTTTATGTATGTATGTACAATTTTTGACAAAAAATAACCTCGGATTTTTTTAAGTTAACTGTATTGTCACGTGGGGTGATAAGAAACGTGTAGGTTAAATTAAATACCATTTGTCAATTTCACTCTGTATAGTATATGTCGTATTTTATATATTATAGTAATATTTTTTGTGTCGTTTTACTGATAAAGTGAATACAATGTATAATTCACCTGAATGATGCAGTTTAGGTCATACAGAGGTTCGATCAAGAGCTCGATACAAAAATTATGTCGGTTTGATTATATAATTAATAATTAATTAATACACCCAACGGTCTCATACATAGTCCCACATTAAGATCAATAAAGTCTTGTCTCATGGGAATCAGAAATTAAGAGAGACTTTTTGCTCTCACAATCGGTATGAAAGTCCTATCACCAGCTTACCGCTTTCTTCCATCGTCAATTTTCGAGCCATACTTCTCATTATCTTCGCTATTTGGTCTCCCGAAATGTTCATATTTAGATATTATTATATAAAGTTTTGTATTTATACAGTTTGTCTGGTACATGTACATATAACCTACGGCGATATGAGGTAGGTTATGTGTACTGAGCTTAAACAATCAAATTACAAGGGTAACAAAAACAAGTATAGACAGACAATTTTATGTAACGTTGTTCAGTTATTAAATTTGGCAAAAAATAAATAATGTTTGTATTTACTAAATATTTTTAGTGGGTTTTAAATGTTGTTAAAGTAGGTTGGACTGGTAGAGAATAATTTAGGCAAGAAGTCTACCTGAACAAAATTGTATAAAGTGTAAAAAAAAGTAAAACATCATAAGGAACCTGCATAGCACAGATATTTTACAAGATTTTTTTGGTAGATGAAATCCGTCAGCTCACATTGAGTTTGCGTGATGGACTGTGACGTAAGCATTTAACAGTTCTCTCTCTCTCTCTCTCTTTCTCTCTCAGTGAACTTGGAACTTGAGTGAACTAATATAATTCAGATATAAATGTTAAGTGGGTTTAGTCAGGTCAAGAGACACAAGGCTCTCGCCATTTGGCACAATCATGCCGGCCTAACCAATTGCCTAAACAATCTTTACGTCAAACGACATAATGTATCATCTTATAATATAATAAATTTGTAACCGATCGATGTCTGTACATAGAAAATAAATGAGAAAAACTAATATGGTGAGTCTGTATTAACGTAATAGAACCCAAAACAGTGATTTTTAAATTTTTTGTCTGTCTGTGCGCGATGAACTCAGAAAGGGCTGAACGGATTTCGACGAAATTAAGTATGGAGGTAGCTGACACCCTGGATTAACATTTAAGCTACTTTTAAACCCGAAAAATATAGTGTTCCCGTGGGATGAGGAAGGAATTTTTAGTATATTTGCTACTTTTTTATACTCCAAGGGATGGGATGGGACTGGATTACATGACTTGAGTGAGAAACGGGATGGCCGGGACGGACTGGACGGATCGGGACGGGCAATTCCAAATAATCTATAGATATTTTTTTTAATAAAGTTAACCACGCAGACTAATTTTGCGGGCCGAAGTTATTAAAAATAATTTTAAAGTATTTCAAAAATCAATAGCAACTGGCAGTTAATTTTAGGTACTCATAACATGTAACACAGAAAAAGTACGACGACGTTGGGGCGATGACAGCGTTCAATTTCCCCCCTATATCCGGCGCTCGGGAACTCGTATTTATGGCATCAACGAGAAACAATAGACGGCAGGTTTGGGGGTTCGAATATGTAAAATTTATGACTTTTGAGATTGTACATATAATATACCTACATTCATAATCGCACGCCTTTTTTACAGAAGAAGTAGGCAGAGGTGCTAATAGAACACCCACATTTCGCCTAGTATGTTCCGTCCCATGATGTGATAGGGGGCGAGCCTGTCGACATATCAGGCACAAATTCCTGACTCCGGGCTGATAATGACACATTGCAGTGGTTCTTACCCAGGCGGCATCTCACATATTATGAGAGACCTACCACCAGTAAAGTGGAAAGAGAAAGAGAAGAAAAAAGAACGAGAAGAGGACCAAGATATTAGTTCTCCGGAAATCTCACACACGATCAAAACACGACTTCAACGTTTTCAAGTCCGTTTTTAGATATCTATACAAATTCAGAAATACCCAAGGATTTAGCAAGCGAGCTCCGAAGTCTTGACTTTAAATTTAAAGCCCTTAAAATTATAATCAACTGTAGGTCTGTCGTCCCTTGTAAGTGAAATCGGTTTATCCATCACCGCCTCATTTCCTCCGGGGCGGAGCAATCTCTTTTATACGATAGTTGCCATCCTATTTCCTTTCACCCGGTGTAATACTGCTCACATTTGCCACTCGTGCTAAATTGTCACTTACACTGTATACCTTAACAAGGCCTGTGCAGTTGCTTGCACGTTTAAAAAATATCGTATACTTATTTATTTATCCTTTATTGCACCATAAAGAAAAACAATTACAATGAAATATTGAAAAAAAGTACAAAAGCCGGCCTTATCGCACTAGGCAATTTCTTCTAGGCAACATTGGGATGGATATAAAAACAGGAGAATGAGAGGGCAGTCAAGGAGTACATAATAATCAAGAATGATTAAACAATAAATTTGTAATTTAATACATAGATAAAATTATACATACATTACTCACATTACATTCAACATAAGCTCACGCCTTTTTCCCAGAAGGGGTAGGCAGAGGTGCTACTAGACACCCACATTTCGCCTTGTATGTTACTCTCCACAATGTGATAGCGCAAAGTTATCACCATATCGGGCACAAATTTCTGACTCCGGGCTAATAATGTGTAAATAATTAATAATAAATGTCAGGTGATGCTTTTAATTGCACTGCATTAAATATATAATCATTAATTGTCATGTCTGTATAAAGAAAATTGACAGTCTCCATGGCGCAGTTGGTTAGACGCCGCCTGTGAAACGAAAGGTCGCGGGTTCCATCCCCGCACTGAGACAAATGTTTGTGAGGCCCACAAATATTTGTCTCAGTTCTGGGTATATGTTAGACCGAAAAGTCTCTCGTAGTTTCTGATAACCACGACACAAGACTTTATTGGTCTTAGTGTGGGGTCAGGACTATGTATGTGATTGTTGGGTGTATTGTTTATTTATTTAAGTCCGGGTCTTAATAAGTGATTGAACTACGCTGTAGAAATAGAAATAGAATAGTTATTCCATAATAGGTTTGATTTAAAAGATGGTGTATTGGGATACTCGATTATAATAAAAATTGCTTATTATTTCACCTATCTATTGATATAAGGTCGTTGCCGACCTACCCATAAAATTGGTAATTTTTTTTTTACATAATACAAAGAGGTGTTACGAATTTCATGGCCAGCATTGCACACTTCTTGTAACGTCGCAAGGGTCTTGCAAACACAGCCCCCGTTTTTCTTCATATAGTCCCAATTTGCGCCCCTTTGTTTCAACCCTTATAGGTAACGTTTAGTAAGTGAATAAGACCTTTTGTGTGATTCGATGTTATGTTAGATTATGGATATGTTATTGTGTTGCTAGTGTAGTGTATAATTGAAATGATTGGTGGTAAAAAGTTGTTCTGATGCTTGTTTGAAGATGTCGCTATTTTGGTGGATATTTATGGACATATTTTGGTTGACTGCCTTGGTGGCGTAGTTGTACTACGGTACGACTCGGGTTCGAGTCCCGGGTCGGGCAAAGTGATATTGGGTTTTTCTATTCATTATCAGCCTGGAGTCAGGAATTTGTGCCCGATATGGCGATAGGCTTGCCCCCTATTACATCATGGGACGGAACATACAAGGCGAAATGTGGGTGTCCTGGTGGCGCCTCTGCCTACCCCTTCTGGGATAAAGGCGTGATTTTATGTAAGTGAGTTTATGTAAAATTGTATTTTTTTTTGTAAGAATGTGTTGATTTAAATTGAAACCATTTTTTTCATTTATTCTGTTACTTAGCTGTATTATCTTTTTTACAAGTTATTTTCAAAATATTTGCCCATCCTAAAAGCTAAAATTAACTCAAATATTACAAAATAATGTATTGCTATCAAATACATACTCGTACACCTTAGACATAATGCTATCACTCCGAATGTTTGAAAAACACACGTCATTAGCGGAACTGGAGGGAAAAAATAAAGAATTTGAAACAGCCAGCATCATTTTCTACACATCACACGTTTTTATGTGCGTCTTCATTACGTGGACAATGCAAAGACAGCTTTTTTATCCCTAATGATCGAGCGTGATCCTGATTGTTCCCCCTTAATGAGCGCGTATGTGCCTTTTGTGTGGCGCTTTTAAATCTAAATAGATTTTGGATAGCTTGGGTGTGTTTTTATGGGAAAAAACTGTAACTGTTTTGACTTGGCACTATTTAAAAATATTGTTTTTGGGAGATTTGTTTCTAATTTAATTTCATAATTATAAATTGAATTATAACAATATTATATAGGTATTAATGTTTTGTTTTTCTCTATGTTATTAATTATTATAGATCGAGCGTGTTCCTTATTGTTCTCGATTGATCTATCACTCCCACAATACTCAGGCAAAAAACAAACGTTTTTTGAATACAAAAATAATTATCTCGATGCGCGAACAAATATTTTCGTTTCACATGAAGTTTCTCATACACCCACTGCACCTAGTCATATAAAAATATTTAAATGGTCTTACAAAAGGGTAAGTGCCCTTGATACAATAGCGAAAGGGTTACAAAACCTAACAATCCAGGGGCCTCAGGGAATCCAATTCTTTCCGTCCCTTCGTAATTTTGAGAATTAATAATTCAAACTCATATTACACGATCATTGACTGGGCTATTCAAAGGGTCGTGTCGAAGGGGTACTTATGCAAATTGTGCAAGTCCTTAGAGAATTCATATGGATTTCTGCATATTATTAGCTAAATTGTTTGTTTTCAACTCCTATTCTTTAAAGTTAAATATAATATTTACATATAACCTGTCGGAAATATCTGTGGACCTAGCTGGAATATACATCCACTATGTTCTTTACACTATCAACATTTTGAGATGGATGCGAAATATATTTTTGGTAGCAATATTTTTCCTATTTTAATTCAGTTTTTTTAACCTCTATATTTTGAATTTCCTGACCCTATGTTCCAATAACGTCAATTAGCCAGGTGCACAGATATTTCTGAGGGGTAATACATACATATCGAATTATCTAATTCTTATCTAACTTTGTATGTACAGTAAAGAGTATAAATAAATAAATAAATACATACTCGCGCCTTTTTCCCAGAATGGGTGCTACCAGGACACCCACATTTCGCCTTGTATGTTCCCATGATGTGATGAGGGCGAGCCTATCGCCATATCGGGCACAAATTTCTGACTCCGGCCTGATAATGAATAGAAAAATCCAGTCCTACTTTTGCCTGACCCGTAATTCGAACCTGAGACCTCATAATAATAATTTACCACCAGGTAAATGGACGTATGTATGTTCGTAGTTTTGTATACAACAAAACTGCGAATCGGCGCGATGCGAATTCGCAACGCAGAAAAGTGACACGAATAGCTCCTATGCTATTTCGTGTGGCAAGGCGATCGACGATTCAGGTGACGCTTATTGCTAAGGAGATACAGGAAAAACAAACAAAGCAGCAGGAATGCGGGTGCGAATCAATTCACAAGATCTTGCGATGCGTCGTGGGAGCTCGATTTTTACGATGCGTCGACGTATCGCAGTTTTGTGTATGAGCCTTACAGCCTATAATTACCGTATTCCATTCTACTCTGCAATATTGTCACTATCTGATTCTTTCCAAACTTTTGTCTTATACATGGACAAGTCTTTCTTTCTATTTAGCGCTATGCCAGCCGGTGCCAAGGCCCGTTTTTCCGGCTAAACTTTCGCCATTTCGCCCCATCTTTAGCATCATCGATTGTGAAATCATTGACTCTCGTATCTTCCTGAATGACACCAATCTAGCCCTTTATTATGCATTAACAAATATTGTTAATAGAGACTATGACGTCACTTAAATGATCGTATTATAAACATATAAAAGTTGTGCAGTAACTTTTCAGTGATTTACTTTAGCAACTTTTCAGCAACAGTGATTTACACCAATAAGTTGTTGAAAATATTTCCGCATAACACCCCCGTAGTCCGGTGTCGTCGTAAAGAATACAGCCCCCTATTTGTTTGCCACTTGGAGTCAATTCGGTAGTTGAAACTTACCTTATTTCCCACAGGAAATCTGCCAGAGTGGCTGTTGGCGAATTTATTTTGTGCCAAAATAACCGTGCCTTTTATTATGGACACTGGAATATTGCGATGCCATGGCGTGAATAATAAAAAATATATCTGGTCTTTGGAAAAAACGTGCTAAATATGTATTAAAATTTTCATTATGCTAACTTTGATTTTTTTACTGTTTATATCGCGGATTTTTATATTTTTTTAGATTATTTTTTTACTCCTTTAAAACGCATTTTGGCAAGTGTTTATTTTTTATTATATTTTTATTGCAATGAATGGTGAGACGAGCATGCCATTCGCCTGATGGTAAACAATACGACGGCTCATGGACAGTAGCAAAACCAAACAACACCATGAATTACAAAGCATTGCTTGGCATTCCACTGCACTCGCCATCCTGAGACATAAGACGGTGGGTCTCATTATGTCCAGTAGATACTCTGGCGACAATGTAAAGTATTGCGGACTAATGCTTAACTGATGATTAAATAATAGTATCAGACCAGATATTGGCCATAATATACAATATTATACAGGGTATATCAAGACTGCGACCGAAAACGAAGCCAGGTGGTTGAATTAGTGACTTCAGACACAATGCAACTAAAAATTTCGAAAAAAAAAATGTATTTCGTCTGGTATTTTTTGGTAATATTTTACTTATCGTCGTATTTGGTTGATAAATACATAGTTTTCCTAAAATAATTATGTAAACCTGTTAATTTTTAAAGACGCAATGGTACGTTAGGGTTTAAATTTACTATCCAAACACAATGATATAAAAAAAATTGCAAAAAGAATCTGTCGCTTATTTCGCGAAATTTTTATTTGCATTGTGTTTGTAACCACTAAAACTACCACCCAGCTTCGTTTTCGGTCGCAGTCTTGATATATCCGGTATAATAGTTAAGAACCCGTTTTTTCATATCTAAATACAATTATCCAGCTTAATTGCGTGAATCGACGAAGGACAAGCATGACTCATCGGTGGGTACACTATATAAAACTTACTTTCTATCCAGTGCTTTGTAGTCACTTTGGCGTGACAATATAAAAATGTAAAAGTATATACATAAACTCACGCCTTTTTCCAGCGTTTTGGGAGGCAGGCAGGCAAGGGACCAGGACACCCATGTTTTGCCTTGTGTGCCGTCCCATGATAGGAGGCGAGCCTAACGTTATAACGGACACAAATTCCGGCTGATAATGAATAGGAAAATCCAATATCACTTTGCCCGATACGGGTTTCGAACCTGAGACCTCAGCTTTGTCCTCAACCGTAGTACAACTGCGCCACCGACGCAGTGTATAAAATATACATTTGTTTAAAATTGAAATAGACCATTCATTTATTTGGACCCCTTGTATATCAAATTTCTACGGAAAAATATTTTTAAAGTAACTGTAGTCACGCGTGCAAACTACATTTCTATAGAAACTCATTTATTAATGTCAATTAATTATTTACATTAAGAAAATATTTGTAATTCTGATAATTAATTTCGCGTTTCGGTGCATTGAAGCGGAAATATTCGATGTACTTGTGGGGTTTCGCAGAATTCATATGAAAATGTGGCGAAAATATTGAGGTCTTGTTTTTCATGTTGTTTTTATTTAAAATACGGACGTATGTTAATTTTACAACGGTTTAGACTGTCGATATAATAAAACAGTATTTGATAGTTATATGGGTGATCATGAACAACTCCGGTCATTTCACTATGGGTCCATCTTCTTAATGTAATTAACTATCATTCATTTATCACTCACTGATTTCTACCAAATATAATCGATCTTCAATATCCTTAATGACACTTAATAGCTCGGAAAATATAGATAGGTCCCATTTCAAAACCAAACAATGCCTCACACCCGACCCTTCTATTTCATGCGGACAATAAACCTTAATCACAATTCAGACTTAGATAGATATAAATCCTCAGAAACTCCGATATTTGCCTCCAATACATATGTACGAAAATTCACCACTGTGCAACATTAATTAACAGACAGTGAGTGTTCGGGTTGTCTTAATTAGCAAAGTTTTGGGACGCGGTCACCGGCTAATCCGAGGGTCAGACAAACTCGTACGTATAGGCATGTTAAGTGATATTAACGCTGTTTTGTAATAGACGGGTGTGGAAGATACAAACCCCCGAAGCACTTGTGGTCGGGGAACTTAGTAAGTGGATACTTTGATCTAGGTTGAACACTTAAAACTGTTCACAACTCTTCGGATTTCGGTTAGGCCACTAGGAGCAACTTGCGATGTTGCGGCAGCACTTTAGCGTCCAGCGAGTCCTATACTGTTATTGGATTGTTTCACAACATCGCTTGAGCTCCCAACCTATACCTTCAACTCGTTGCTCAACCGGCCTACGCGTCTCACACTATGCTCTCCATACCTGCTCTCAAACAAGATCCTAAGCTCACATCCACTACCTTCAGCTCGTCGATCCAACGGCCCGCGCGTCACACACTACGCTCCTTATATATGTTATCATAACACTCGCTCCTGAGCTCTCATCCACTACCTTCAGCTCGTCGATCCAACGGCCCGCGCGTCACACACCACGCTCCTTGTATATGTTATCATAACACTCGCTCCTGAGCTCTCATCCACTACCTTCAGCTCGTCGATCCAACGGCCCGCGCGTCACACACTACGCTCCTTGTATATGTTATCATAACACTCGCTCCTGAGCTCTTATCCACTACCTTCAGCTCGTCGATCCAACGGCCCGCGCGTCACACACTACGCTCCTTGTATATGTTATCATAACACTCGCTCCTGAGCTCTCATCCACTACCTTCAGCTCGTCGCCCCACCGGCCCGCACGTCACATACTAGAGCTTCCTGTACGTGCTCTCACAACACTCGCTCCTGAGCTCTCATCCACTACCTTCAGCTCGTCGCTCCACCGGCCCGCACGTCACATACTAGAGCTTCCTGTACGTGCTCTCACAACACTCGCTCCTGAGCTCATGGGTTCATCGTAATGTTAATCCTCGTCTGGTTCCACGAACTTGCCGGCAGTTTTCGAACATGATCCTCCACTCAGCTAGGAATTAGCATTAATTCATACCTACTTCCGCTGAGTAAATACGTTCCCAAAACTTCGACACAACGTAACTAGCTCGGGATCCTTTATCTCTATGTGAACGTAATCCCGCGCCCGGATCAAAGGGTAGAACGGGGTCGAATTCTCGAAATGCTCACCTCGACATTCTGTAGGGCGTTCGGAAATCGTCGACGGCTTTTTGTACAAATTTTATACGGACGAAAATTACGGTTTTGTGTGAGCACCAGACGAGGGGAATAGTGACAGCTTTTGGGATTTGTAACACAATTTTAGGTACAAGTTTAGTTAAGGAACTACACATTGTTATGATTGAGCGGCCATTCTTATTAATAGCACAAATAGTATGAAAGCATGAGAATAATAATATATAGCTCACTGTCGTTTTGCGCTTGAAACACAACAACATACACACGAAATCATAAATGAAGAAGATCACTGTCATTAATTTCCGAATTAGTCATTATTATTACGTAGCGGTGCCTAATACAACAACGTATTTTGTTATAAATTCCCATCGAGTACCAATTTCACTGTGAAAATTGACAAAATTGAAATACTGGCTATGCCATTTCAAAGCACACAATTAACACCACACTAATCACCAAAGTCGAGCCTAAACAACAGCTAATTAGAGCAACTTGGATTAAGGGCTCGTAAAACTAAAGCCAACTTCGACTAACCGGCCACCGGCGCTCAAACTCCACCGGCTAATCCGGGCAAATTTATAGTCGTGAGAATGGATTGTGATCTTTATAATGTTCGAATTACTTGCTAAAGACGAGTTTCTTTTGATTAAAGTTGTTTGGATTTATGACGTTTTAAATTTGAGATTAGAAAAGTTTTATAATTAATTTGAACATTTCGCTCTTAAATTGTTGAGATTTGAGAAAAGTATTTAATGTGTTTTTTGGTCATTTTCGAGCATTTTTAATTGGTGATCTATTGTGGAATATTAAATTGATATTTTGTTTTCAATTAGTGGCTACTATTTTTGAGTTGTTCATTCGGATTAGCCGGTATAGTGAACTAAAAATCAAAGTATTGTAAGTTAATATTTTGTAGGTACCTTTTGTAGGTCGTAAAAAGCCAGAGGAATTATCAGGAGATGCCGATCTCTATGGAACGTATCTTTTGTCGTATAGATCAATTTATTGTTTAGGTTATCCATCATATGTAGTTCAACTAATACGCCAATTAAATATTTATTACATGCTTCTTCTTAGATCAAATTCTAATATGAAACGATCCATATCACTCACGAGTTAAACATTTATAGCTCATGTAAATGTTTGCACTATTGCCGAATACCAACCCTCGATCCGTCAAGTCAGTTTGCACGCCTATGTAGGAGTATCTAAGATTGTACATACATTTTGTTTATTTATTGAAATTCAGGAAACTTTATAGCTAAGCTCAATGCATATAGGTAGCTCGTTCGTAAAAACAGGACGCATTTTTGCGGTTTTTATGAACTAGTATGTGGTTTTTCGTTTCACTCTATGGAGTTTTCTATTCCAATTTTGAATTGTCGATCGTATATTTTTTGTGTTTTAGTATAAATTAAAGCGCTTTGCTAAATTTACGTTTCGATTGATAAGTGAGACTACTGGACCTCAAATCTGGTTACAAGTAAAGTTTAAGGACACATTACAATGTCCCTCGTGAGCGTGTCTTCTATCAGGTGTAACCTATGTCTAGCCTGACAAAATCCGTCATAATGAAATGAAATGAAATTGTCGACCACCCAAGGATAGTCAACTCCCATCGCTAGAGTCTCTGTCTGGACTAAATTATAATAATAACTATACTAACACTACCTATATGCATTGTACTTTCATACCAGTATAAAACCCAGTCCACACAAGTTACCTTCAAACACATTGGTCGAACAACGGCGCATCATTCACGCTATCCTGAAAAGTTTAACAAACGCTGCGTACACTCCACCGGTCCGCTTGAAACTTTTAAATATGAAATCAACTACAGATGTTTTCAGTACGTTTTAATGTGAGAGCTAGTTTTTAGATTCGAATTTTGTTTTATGTTTTTTTAAAGCTACACTGGAGCCTTTGTAAAAAACTGTAGGTTTTGAGCTTGGAAATTGTGACGTAATTATAATATGGTTGGGACAGCTGGTTATAATTTAGTTTTCAGTGCTAAAAGTTGCAACTCCCTTCCCAACAGGGATAAATTCGCGGATTTTTGTGGATTGAAATTGCATGTTAAATTGATAGATTTTTATTAATTCAGACTACATTATATCCCACTTTAGTCACAGGGCTAGACCACAGTTAAAAAGTGTTAGGCTTTAACCCACCACACTGGCTAAACGTCAGTTTAGCGGACTTACAAATGCATTTGAAATCGTTGTCCAGAATTCTCAGATGCGCAGATTTCAAGACGATGTTGTCCGACATCATTGAATGCTATTATAATCTAAATTAGTTACTAAATAAGACATGTTGATTTATTTTAAAATTAAGGAAGACTGTTGCTTATTCATCGTTATACTATTAAATATTTTTATTTAGCTTTTTTTTTCCTACAAGACTGGTAATAGAAGTACCTTACTCAATATTGCAAAGTACTCTGTCTTGTAGCAGCGCTTTTAAGTAGTGCATGTGTAAATTGTATCTGTATTAGCGCATTTTTTAATTACCTACCCACTTTAATATTTTGAAAATCAAACTATTTTTATGGATTTTATCGCGATTTGGTTTATTTTTTTCATTTTTTTAGTTCCCACCGTTTCGATTGCTTTTCAGCTTTCGTGGTCACGGGGCGGACTCCGACTTCAGTCAATCGAAACGTCGGGAAGTTAAAAAATGTAAAAATTAAACCAAATCGTGATAAAATCCGTAAAAATAGTTTTATTTCAATGTGTAACATTCGCGTAAATCTAAGAAACGACTTTAATATTACTCATCGATATTAATTGACGGCCTCCGTGGACCAGTTGGTTGTACACCGGCTGTGAAACGTGAGGCCGCAGGTTCGACCCCCCACCAAGACGAATATTTGTGTGAGCCACAGGTATTTGTTTCGGGTCTGGGTGATTGTGTGTGAAGTCTCTCGTAGTTCCTGATACCCACGACACAAGACTCGATCTTAGTGTGGGGTCAGGACCATGTATGTGACTGTTGGGTGTATTTGTTTAATTTAATAATAGTGGTAGAAATCGTTGAGAGATGTTGCCACAGCTCGTAACTCCTCTACTTTCAGCACGGGAATAATTTGCATTAAGTGAAGTACCTAATTTTATTGAGACCAATTTTATTAGATTTTACCTGGACACGAAACAATATGTCAAACCAAATCAGCCCAAAGTCACTATTGAGGACTACTCGGAACTTCTCGATAACCGAAATGAATTCGATTGAGAGAGGTTAGGCCAAGGCCTGGCTTAACAACAACCTGGCCTAATTATAAATAATCTACCATAACGCCATTGTCTATCCCTGACTAAACGACTCCATATTATTTTGAGATCTTCATCTTCAACAGTATTCGAAAAGATATTTCGATTTCCTCGTAACAATA
This sequence comes from Deilephila elpenor, assembly GCA_949752805.1. Classification (NCBI taxonomy): domain Eukaryota; kingdom Metazoa; phylum Arthropoda; class Insecta; order Lepidoptera; family Sphingidae; genus Deilephila; species Deilephila elpenor. Next base: position 7,929,419 of record OX457118.1, on the reverse strand, counting down.
AACAGCCGATGCCAACAATCAATCCCAATCCAAAATTTGCTGTTTGACATTGACAGCTCAATCTTTTTTCTGATTATAGCTTGCCAATAATTAATCTCAGTAGGGAAAAAACTATCTATAAAATCAATCTACTTTTGGGAGGGCCAATCCCTGCTTGTGGATTGTCCTCTGTATGGAAATGACAGTTTAGGCTTGCCAATAAACAATTATCAGTTTTGACGTTTGGATGGATTGTTCAAAACAATCCAATATTGCAATCCGAGAATTTCCACGGATTATTTATGCAGATTTGCCAACAGCAATGAAACTAGAAAGTAGAAACGAATGTAGATGAGGATGACACAACATTGATTAACGATTTCTTCATTTAGATCTAAAATATTGTATTGTTGTGTATATTTTGATAAATATGATTTCTGTTATGATATGTTACTTAATTTCATAGTTGTATTTTTATTTAATTGTTCAGTGTGTTTTGTGAAAAAAACATTTATAATGAAATATTCTTTATTACTCACAATTTACAATAATAATAGAAAGAATAAAAATAATAGAAAAGGGAATCAAATTTTGATCATGGGAAGTTGTAGAGCCACGCTGCTATCAGCCATGACTCAGTATGAATGGGCAGGCTATGGCCTTCTTGCTCTCCTCCCGATTTGATGGGCCGGTTACACAGCCATGATTCAATCGTAGTGGATGTTCATGGGCGGCAGTGATCACTTTCCACGGATCTATGTAAATGTTCAATAACATTTCGCAATTTTCTCCACAATATTCTCATAATATTTCTATTAGAATGACAAGTGATAAATCATTGTTTACTGGATATATTATTTTTCAGTGGCCAGAAACACAACAATTCTGTAAAAATCTATATAATTGGGACAAATTGAATTGTTTTTATTGCAATTATTATTATTTCTAACGTTAATTTTTGTTTTTCACAAATTATTTATTTACAAAATGCTGAAAGTGCATAAATATGCAATGAAATATTCTGCGTCAAACTAAATTGTCAAGAGGGAACCGATTGTTTTCAATCTATCAACAAAGGCAATCGACTGTCGCCTGTTTTGTTTATTGGCAACAAGATATTCGACCAATCGAAAAGTAGAAAGCAATCCGGATTGACTCCAATCTAACATTTTTGATTGATTGTTGGCATCGGCTGAAAGTCCATTAGACTGGAGTTAAGTTTGAGAACAAAAAGCGCATTACGGACTGCACTCGCTTCTTACAGATATAGAACAGATGTTGAGTCTGCCAACTGTTGTCTGATGAAGTGTGACGTTAAAAATTCAATATTACTGTTCAAATGTAGAGGAAAAATGCGGGTTTTTAACATAATTATGCCTGTTTGGTAGCTTGATCTCGGGCACACGTGGATTATAGGGTATAGGGTATTTACTGGTGGTAGGTTCCTCATATGTGAGAGGCAGCCCGAATAGGTACCACCGCATACCTAATTCTCCCGCCTAACAGCAGTGTAAATGCACTGTTGTGTTCCGGTTTGAAGGGTATTGTAGCCAGAGTAACTGCTGGACATATTGAGACTTTAACATTTTATGTCTCAGGATGGCGAGCGCAGTGGAATGCCAAGCATTGCTTTGTAATTTATGGTGTTGTTTGGTTATGCTACTGTCCATGAGTAACCGTATCGCTTACCATCAGGGAATGGCATCTCGCCATTTACTGCAATAAAAAAACTTAAAAAATGATCCGACGTAATCTTTTGTTTTTTTGATACCTACAACATTATTATGCCGTTTTCATCAAATCTATAACGGCGAAGGATAACATCGTGAAGAAACCTCGTGTCCTGCAGTGGGATGTATATGGGCTGATACAGTATTATAACATCAAAAAAAAATACACGACCCATATAAAAATTCTAGAATTTAGGTCAGAGGGTCATTCTTCTGGCAACCTGTCCGGCTGTCTTACAGAATGGCACGGGCACGCACTCCCGGCCCCTTGAGCCACCATTGCCGCATTCCACTTCCCAATCCGCGGCTTTGGTGTCCCCTCCCCCACCCCCATCACTGGTGGTAGGGTTTGGGGTTGAGTTCTATTTTTTACTCAATGCCAAATCCAAGCGGGTTGGTACCACCGTCCGGTCTTTTTCTGCCGCTAAGTAGAAATGCGTTCCGGTAGAAGGGCTGGATAGCCGTTCCCTCTTCCGTTCCCAACCTATGTGGTTGGGTTTCGGGGTGGGCATTAGGCTGGGGGACGCTGGTGTGAAGTACAGGGAGACCCGGTGGGAACGGTCACCGCCGGCCGCCTGCCGGTCAGTAGGGGACCTGAACCCGGGGGCCCACTATTGTCAAACTCCCTCCCCGGGAAGCTGTCCCGCCAACCGGCGAAAATCCCGTCATGCAGTCGTCGTGCCAGAGTGGGAGACTGGAGTGGATCCCGGCGACTGCACGCGGGGGGGCACCGGGGGCCCTTCCGTGCTTCTCGCTGGCTCCTCCTATTGCCGTGTGCCCGTCTCGCACTATATCCTCCCTTTCTCGGGTATCGTCCTGGGTCAACCACGCTTTTTCCTATCCCTATCCCACTCTCTTAAAAATATATATACTATGCGAAGGAAAAACAAAAGAAGGCTCTCCACGGCGGGAAATGCATCCACATTTTCTGTGGACTTCTGCAATGTCAGGGGTCTACACAGCAACCTCGACGCCGTCCACCACCATCTAGAGACGGCGCGGCCTGCCCTGCTCTTTTTAACGGAGACGCAAATATCCACCCCTGACGATGTATCGTACTTAAATTACCCCGGTTACGTGTTGGAACATCAATTCTTACGTAAAGCCGGGGTGTGCGTCTTCGTCAGGGGTGATATCTGTTGTCACCGCCTTCGGGGCTTCGAGCGTCGGGACCTGTCCTTATTATGGCTGCGGGTAGAATTCAAGGGTAAGACCCGAGTCTACGCATGCCTGTACAGGTCCCACGGCAGTGATACGGGATCAACTCAATTATTTGAGAGCGTCCAAGGGGGGACTGACTGGATTCTCGAGCAGTTCCCTTCCGCGGAGGTGGTGGTCCTCGGTGATTTCAACGCTCATCACATAGAGTGGTTGGGATCCAGGACCACTGATCTCCCCGGTCGGGCTGTTTAAGAGATGGCCTTGGCTTATGGTCTCTCGCAGCTGGTAACACAGCCCACCCGTGTTCCAGATGTTGAGAGCCATGAGCCCTCTATGTTGGATCTTCTGCTGACGACACACCCGAACGGATACAGGATAGTGGTTGATGCTCCACTGGGATCTTCTGACCACTGCCTGGTCCGTTCGTGGGCCCCTGCAGCGGGTTCCAGTCGTTCTTCAATAACTGGAACTCGCACGGTTTGGCGGTATTCGTCAGCAGATTGGGACGGACTCCGAGAATTCTTCGCGTCTTACCCATGTAGGCGGCTTTGCTTCTCCTCTGATGATCCTGACGCCTGTGCGAACTGCGTCGCGGAGACAATTAGCTTGGGTATGGAGACATTCATACCCAGCTCAAAAATACCCGCAGGGCGTCGCAGCAAGCCGTGGTACAATCGTGCCTGCGCCGCTGCTGCGCGCCTCAAGCAGTCCGCATACGCGGCGTGGCAAGACGCCAGGAGGCGTCGGGATCCAAATTCGAAGGAGGAGAAACGGAAGTTTAATGCCGCCTCTAGATCCAACAAAAGAGCCTTAGCTAAGGCCAAGGCGGAGCACATCTGCAGAATTGGCGAGCGGCTCCAAAGATATTCCTCTGGGAGCCGTGCTTTTTGGTCGCTCGCTAAGGCTGTGGAGGGCAATTTCTGCCTATCCAGTCTCCCACCACTGCGTAAACCTGATAACAGTTTGGCTTATAGTGCAAGGGAGAAGGCCGATCTCTTGGCCCAATTCTTTGCCTCGAACTCGACTTTGGATGACGGGGGAGCCACACCGCCATATATCCCTTGGTGTGAGAGTCTCCTGTCTGATATTAAAATCACCCAGCGTGCTGTCAGACGGGAGCTCATGGCTCTCGACATCCATAAGTCGAGTGGGCCAGACTGTATCACCGCAGTGGTTCTTAAGACGTGCGCCCCTGAGTTGACCCCCGTGCTAACGCGCCTTTACCGTCTTTCCTACAAAACCAACCGGGTTCCGGCTTCGTGGAAGGTCGCCCATGTCCACCCAGTACCCAAAAAGGGTGACCGATCGGACCCTTTGTGCTACAGGCCGATTGCTGTCACATCTTTACTCTCCAAGGTCTTGGAGCGAGTTATAAACACTCAGCTCCTGAGGTATCTTGAGGACTGCCAGCTGATTAGTGACCGCCAATACGGTTTCCGTCACGGTCGTTCAGCTGGTGATCTCCTCGTGTACCTCACGCACCGTTGGCCGGAGGCTTTGGAGGGTGGGGGTGAGGCGATTGCGGTCGGCCTTGACATAGCGAAGGCGTTCGATCGAGTGTGGCATGGCGCCCTTCTAGCGAAGCTACCTGCGTATGGTATCCCTGACGGACTCTGCAAGTGGATCGCCAGCTTTTTGGATGGTCGGAGCATAAAAGTCGTAGTGGACGGCTGTTGCTCCGAGACCAAGACCATTAACGCTGGTGTTCCACAAGGATCGGTGCTATCGCCGACACTCTTCATCCTGCATATCAATGACATGTTGTCTACCGACAGCATGCATTGTTATGCGGATGATAGTACGTGTGACGCGCGATACATCGGCCATCAGAGTCTCTCTCGAGCTTCCATTGAGGAAAGACGGTCTCAACTTGTGTCTGAAGTCGAGAGATCTCTGGGGCGGGTCTCCGAATGGGGTGAATTGAACTTAGTTCAATTTAACCCCTCGAAGACACAAGTTTGCGCATTCACTGCGAAGAAGGACCCTTTTGTCATGGCGCTGCAATTCCAAGGAGTTACTCTCCAAAGATCCGAAAGTATTGGGATCCTCGGCGTCGAAATATCAAGCAATGTCGACTTTAGGAATCATTTGGAGGACAAAGCCAAACTGGCGAGCAGAAAGTTGGGTATCCTGAACAGAGCCAAGCGGTACTTCACGTCGGGTCACAGATTGACGCTCTACAAAGCACAAATCCGGCCCAACGTGGAGTACTGCTCTCACCTCTGGGCAGGTGCCCCAAAATACCAGCTCAACCCACTTGACTCCTTACAGCGACGAGCTTGTCGAATAGTCGATGATCCCAATCTTACGGACAAATTGGAACCGTTAGGACTGCGGAGAGACTTCGGGTCTCTCTGTGTGTTCTATCGTCTGTTCCATGGGGAGTGCTCCGAGGAATTGTTTGAGATGGTACCAACGTCGCCCTTCTACCATCGCACCACCCGTCACCGCAGCAGAGTTCATTCCTACCACCTGGAAGCGTACCGCTCCCGAACGGTACGTTTTCAGCGTTCTTTCTTACCACGTACGTGCAAGCTCTGGAATGAACTCCCAGCATCGGTGTTCCCTGAGCGCTATGACCTGTCCTTCTTCAAAAGAGGCTTAAAGAGAGTACTATCCTTAAGGTAGGCAGCGATTTTGTTGTGCTGGACCCCTGGCACTGCGAAGTTCTCTGGGCAGCGGTAGCCGCTTACCATCAGGCGGGCCGCTAGCTCGTCTGCCTATAACGGCAATAAAAAAAAAAAAAAAAAAGACTGCCCTCTCTTGTTTTCCTTTTCTTATATCCATCCTAAGGTTGTTTGAAGAAATCGCCTAGAGCGATAAGACCGCCATCTGTACTTTTTTGTTAGTCTGTAATATCTTTAAGTGTCTTTTTCCCTTTTTTATGTGCAGTTAAGAATAAAATAAATAAATAAAAAAAAAAAACAAATACAGGTAGGATAAAAATACTACTAAAACTTGAGAGTTAATCGAGCCAACATTATCAACAATTTGCAGAGTGTGCATAAAGAGGATTCAAGTAGTTACAAACTTCACTATGAAGATTTAACGAGGCGACGTCAGAGTTACATCTGTTATGTCATGCGCTAATTAAATGACGTAACCACACGTACCGGAAATGACGTGTGCCGGGAATGATGTGTTGCGGGAACGATGTGCGGTTAGTGTTAATATTGATAATTTGTTTTACAATTGGGATATGATTAATTGGGTGGTTAATGGTTATAGGTCTTGTAGATAAACTTCTTGAAATAACAATGATTGGTAGAAAACTTTCTTGAAATAGCAATTACTGTGATGACGCATGTTATGTGGCCGGTGATATTGCCAAAGGTTTATCAATTTGCTGGTCACATGATTAGGACACATTCAAAAATTTAAAAGTATTTTTTATCGACTCCTTGGTATTTTAAAGCCGAAGTCTCGGTTTCGAATCCCAAGTCAGGCAAAGTGATATTGGATTTTTTTATCCATCATCAGGCTGGAGTCAGGAATTTTTGCCAGATTTACTGATAGGTTCGCCCCCCATCACCCCGTGGGACGGAACATACAAGGCGAATCCTGAGTATCCTGGTAGCACCTCCGCTTACCCCTTCTGGGGAATAGGCGTGATGTTTATGTATATACGTATCTAGCGACCGTGTAGCAAATGTCGTCATGTTTACATCATAAGTGTGCATGATTTCCCTTTTGTATATTTTTTTGTTTTCGATAAGTAAAGATTTATTTGGGATATTAGCAAAAAACAGTATGACTTACCGTCACCAGTAGGATCAGCAAATCTGAAACAAATTAAAATAAATAGTTAGTTCACTACTAAAACTAGTATCAATAATTTGAATAAAAAATTGTTTTGCTGTTTAACCTACACCCATCATTTGTGGACAAATTGCAGAATAATCCGTTCAACAATCTTTGATTTTCACAGTCCTATCCCATTGTTAAACCAGGGTGTCAGCTACCTCCATACTAAACATCATCAAAATCCGTTAAGCCGTTTCTGAGTTCGAAGAATCCGATCATTTGGCTAGTCAGTTCTAGCTGAGCTCTAAAACCGAAAGGATGTCCACAGGTATTATGCTACATATTGATATTGTAAATTATTGTGAGAAGATTAAAAAAAATACACCCTGTGGTCCTGTGGTCCATAGTCCTGACTCCACATTAAGATCAATTAAGTCTTGTGTCGTGGGTATGAAAAACTACGAGAGCCTTTTCGGTCTCACCAACACCCAGCCCGAGACAAACATTTGTGGGCCTCACAATCATTTGTCTCGGTGAGGGGATCCAACCCGCGGCCTCTCGTTTCACAGCCAGCGTCCAACCAACTGCTGTCGAGGCTAAGTGAAAATATACTATAAATTGTTGCCAAGAAGGAGTTTTTATAACACTATGGTATGTACTATTTGAGGTCCGTCAACCCATCTCAATCAAACTCTCGATTGTAAAAGAGAAAAGAGAAAAGATAAGAGTAAAGATCATCATCATCATCATCAGCCCGTTGCAGTCCACTGCTGGACATAGGCCTCTCCCAAGGTACGCCACAGAGCTCGGTCTGCTGCTTTACGCATCCAGTCGCTGCCGGCCCTCTTGTGCAAGTCGTCCCGTCAAGTCGTGACGTATATGGGTTGGATGAATATGATATTATTATTATAAATGAACCAGGATCCATGATTTATAACGCATGTGATGTAAATACATAGTATATTTATATTTGTTAGCACGGAGCCCTCGTAAGAGCTGTTCTCAGGGTTTTTATAAACATTATGCGCATGCTAAGTGGATTTTCGTGTCGGAAGTCCAGCGTTGCATTTTGCAACGTCATACCTTATACAGGATGTTTTAATACTGTAATGTTGATTTATTTGGTATATTATACAGCTTTTTTATATTTTTTTGAACATAAAGTTATAAGTTACTCTGCTATTTTATATATTTTAAAGGGAGTTGGACATGGTATATGGTCGGAGGAGATAAATCATAGTTTTATTTAAGCAGTAACAACGTTAATTAACCACCAAATCAATTAAGTCTTGTGTCGTGGGTATCAGAGAATGCGAGACTTCCCGATCTCTCAAACACCCAGACCGGATGACACTTGTGGATCACCCAAACATTGGTCGCGATGCGGGAATGGAACCTACGGCGTCTCGTTTCACAGCCGGCGTCTAAAGAACTACGCCTCGGAGGCTGCCGTATATTCAAAAATATTCAATTAAAACATAACATATCGAATGAAGCCAATAAAAAGCGAACCATATTTTATTTTAACAATAGAATAGAAGTCTTATAATAGTCTATACAAATTTCAAAATATCGTATCACCTTAATTTTATCTGTACGTGAAATTTATTGGTAAATATTTACAATATTCGATATGTTAACTTGACGCGATCGTGTTGGCGCCAACTTTATATTCATAGTTCCGACTATCACACTGTCGTGTAATTTTGAATTAATATTGATAATAATTATTATTCTAGATGACTAGATGCCTCGGTGGCGTAGTTGTACTAAGGTACGACCACAACGCTGAGGTCTCGGATTCGAATCCCGGGTCGGACAAAGTGTTAATGGATTTTTCTATTTATTATTAGCTTGGAGTCAGGAATTTGTGCCTGATATAGCGATAGGCTCGCCTCTTATCGCATTGTAGGACGGATAATATAAGGCGAAACGTGGGTGTCATGGTTCACATAGTTACACCTCTGCCTACCCTTTATGGTTTTTTGACAGCCTCCGTGGTGCAGTTGGTTAGACGCCGCCTGTGAAACGAGAGGCCGCCTGTGAAATGAGAGGCCGCGGGTTCGATCCCCGCACCGAGACAAATTTTTGTGAGAACAACAAGTATTTATTTCGGGTCTGGGTGTTTGTGAGACCAAAAAGTCTCTCGTAGTTCCTGATACCCACGACACAGGATTCGATCTTAGTGTGTGATCAGGACTATGTATGTGACTGTTGGTTGTATTTATTATTTATAATGAACCATGGTTGCTCACCGGGCTAATAATATGCTATCAGTAGCAATAATTCATTCGTTCAATTCTGCGCCTATTTTGCAGATAGAACAGTGACAGTCGTTCAATGTTCTTCATTGCGTAGGATCGGCAGATGAACAAAAGGTTTACTTGTAATTATTTCCACTGCACATGATCCATAACGCATTGTTCATATATTGCAACTCCTGACAGAAGGAAAAAGAGCGAAGATGAAAGGATAAGAAGGCGAAACAATAAAACGAAATATAATAAAATAATCCGTCGCTACGCAGTATCACGCTACTGTAAGTATTATATCGGTGCAGAATAGCCCACTTCAAAGCCTGGGACTCCTCTACATCCGAAATATCGATTGTGACGGCTTAGGCCATGGCTGACCAAGTGCGGTATGGCGGACTTTAAATACCATAAAAATTCTCGCAAGACGCTATGGTATGCAGGTTTTCTCACGATGTTTTCCTTCATCGTTCAAATGCGTGGAAATTGACTACTACTAAAATACAATTAGACAAAAATAATTGGATCCCAGGCTTGTACAAGCTTCTAACCATCTTCTTTATTAAAATTCCTACAGCTTTTTACGTACGTATTACGCTACGGTGTAAAAAATTCCAGTACCTTTCCATATTTCCAAACTACGGACATAAATTGTGTTTTGAAGCGAACCGAGGAGACAGGGTCGCCGGGCCACAGTTTTATGAATTTTTGTATCTCATGCATATTGTACGTTCATTTATACAAATGCGTTTATAGCTGAATGTGGAATACGTTAGTAATATTTCTGTATGGAAAGTGGGGAAGTTTAGAATGTTCGAAACGCGAGATGAGTTGTTTTATTGGAGGAATTTGAATGAAAGTGAAATAAAGTGGTGAAGAAATAACGTATTAATTTTGATAGTGGTAGGTCTCTCATATGTAAGAGGCCGCCTGGGTAAGTACCACCGCAATGTCTATTTCTTCCGCAAAGCAGCAGTGTAAATGCATTGTTGTGTTCCGGTTTGAAGGACATTGTAGCCAAACTAACTACTGGATATAATGAGACTTGACATCTTATGTCTCAGGATCGCAATCGTAGTGGAATGCCTCGAGGTGTAGTTGTACTACGGTACGATTGCAAAGCTGCCTACCCCTTCTGGAAAAAAGGCGTTAGTTTATGTATGTATGTTTTGCATTAAAATACAAAAGGAAGACAGTTTGTGTTGCTGAAGTAGTTTCTTGTGAGAGAGCTTTTTCACAGCTACAATATGAAATGGTCGTGGCAGTATTTAACCATTCAAAAGATCTTTTAAAGGCAAATTGAACAAAGAATATTTTGGTTTGAAAATCTATATTTTGTACTGAAAACTAAAACACACATAGGTCTATGTACGTGTTTTACGGCGTGGCAAGACAAGCGCTCCGTATGCGCACCACAAAGTAAACAGGAACATCTTAACACATCTGCATGTGGATACGCAATAACGTTGAGTGCTTGGTCCTACCGCGGGTGCGCGTTTGATGTGTAGTTAACTTCGACTTTATAATGTAGGTGTTTTTTAACACCGAGATGGGCCGTTTTAAATAATTTGAGTGAGCTAGAAAACAACTCCTTGAGATGTTATCAATTTCTTAATAGGTACAATAAAATAATTTTGAAAAAATGCGATATATGTGTAGTTTTTCTGAAGTACTTAAATAAAATTCATTCGTTTTTATAATATGATGTTGACGTTTCTTGATGTGTATAGTGCGAACACAAATAAATATATTTCTAAATATATACGTCAAAAATATTTTACTTTTTTGTTAGGACAATAAAAAAATTGATTATTAAACTTTGAATGTTATAACATTATACAATTTTAACATATCAAAATAGTCCGTATTACCTTAGGCAGTACATTGTAGCTTAATAAAAAATTAGTTGTGTACATTGTAAAAGTTTTCGGTATGTCCCTTACGGGCCAATGCTTGGAAGGTTCGACAGATTTTTAAAATATATTATTGACATGACAACGAAAAACGTGTTATCTTGAGAATATAGAACTTTTAATGGATAAAGGCTATAGATATGTATAACACTTCAGGTGTATAGACAAGAGACTTGACAGATGGACACAATGGAGAACAATTGGAGAACAATGGAGAACGTCACATAAATCTTGACATGGAGCCCAATATGAGCTTCTTGGACACCGGAAGGGCTAACTTCAGGTGTCCATGTATAGACAATAGACTTTCGACAGATGCGCACAATGGAGAATAATTGGAGAACAATGGAGAACGTCACATAAATCTCGACAAGGAGCCCGAAACGAGCTTCTTAAACACCGGAAGGGATATGCAAAGCAATGACATTGCCATCTTCAGCGTGCCGATTAGAAAAACTAAAAAAAATATGATTAATGTTTTTAAAATATGTGATCGAGCCTCATTAGCTTAGTGATCCATTATTTATTTAATTCAGTATCTCTCTTTACTCAATTGTGATTTATTTCTAATTAATTTACATTGTAGTCAGAGTATAAATACTGGACGTAATGAGACTTAACATCTTATGTCTCAGGATGGCAAGTGCAGTGGAATGCCAAGTAATGCTTTGTTATTCATGGTGTTGTTTGGTTTACTACTGTTTATGAGCGGTCCTGGCACTTACCATCAGGCGAATGGCATGCTCGTCTCGCCATTTATTGCAATAAAAAAACATTCGCCATTTATTGCAATAAAAAAACATATATTACAGCAGAATTACTGAAATGTGCCATAAAATATCCAAGCCAATTATTTACCACTTCTAATCAATACTCGTATACAGAAACACGCGAAACTAAAACGTAAAGGCTACAAAGGGTATGAAAGTTGGATGTTTCAAACGGTTTCGGCTCGCGGAACAAATTCCAATCGGGATGATTGGGGATTTCTCCCGTGGGTTCTCGAATAGTTTATACAAGGTTGTGTAGATATATTTTTAATATGTGGAAGTTTTCTTTAGAAGTGTGTATGTGAAGATTTAGATCAAAAAACAGTTTTATAAGTCAATATTATTATTTGTTCGGTATGGTTTTACACCTTAATTACTTCATTGTAGCCAGAGTAACTACTGGACATAATGAAACTTAACATCTTATGTCTGTGGATAGGGGGCGCTGTTGAATGCCAAGTATGCTTTGTCATTCATGGTGGTGTTAGCTTTTGCTACTGTTCATGAGCTGTCGTATCGCTTACCATCAGGCGAACGGCATGCTCGTCTCGCTATGTATAAAAAAAAATACTCGTCAAGTTAACTATACCACCGATAGTAAGCGACAATAGTAGTGTCCCCTCGAACGAGCCCGCACATTACACGTACCGCGACGTGAGTTACGAATTTACGCCCACCTTGGATATATTATGACGGCGCGAGTTTTTCGCAGCGTAAGATGTTGCCTTCCTGACTGATAAGCGGAATAAGTAATACGTTGTTTATTCAAAAATATTTTTTGTATTGACATGATGAATAAATAAATACACCCAAAAGTCACATACATAGTCCTGGCCCCACACTAAGATCGAGTTTTGTGTCGTATCAGAAACTACGTTAGAAATTTCTTTCTCAAAAACAACCGATTCAAATCCTTACTTATGGGGCGATAGACTCGCCACATATCACATCGTGGGACCGAAGATACAAGGTGAAACGGATATAGGTGTTCTGGAAGCACCTCGGCTTATCCTTTCTAGGAAAAAGGCCAGATGTATAAGTTTGTATTGTATTAAAAATTCCATTGATAGACAGAAGCAGAAATAAAGACAAAACAGATTAATTCAGTTGCAATTATAAAAAACGTATAAAAATAACACAATACTTACAATTCAGTATCTTCTTGGATCTTCATTTCTGTTCCTGCAAAAGAAATGTACAATTTTAGTATACGTTTAGTATCAATATGATGGAATTTCTACATCTAAGAATTCCCTACAAGAATTCTAAAGGAGAGGCAGAAAGAAATTGTCTTATAAATAAATACACCCAACAATCACATATATAGTCCTGACCCCGCATTATGATCAATAATTAAGTCATGTCTTGTAGGTACCAGAAACTACGAGAGACTTTCGATCTCTTCAGACCCGAAACAAACTTGTAAGCTACACAAACATGATTTTAATTGTATTGGCATTAAACATGTGCACAATCCTACGATGTATTTTCAAAAGAATACGCAGAGTTTTTTTTTTGCAATTAATGGAGAAACAAGCATGCCATTCGCCTGATGGTAAGCGATACGACAGCTCATGGACAGTAACAAAACCAAACAACACCATGAATTACAAAAGAACGCTTGGCATTCCACTGCGCTCGCTATCCTGAGACATAAGATGTTAAGTCTCATTATGTCCCAGTAGTTACTCTAGCTAAAATGTCCTTCAAACCGGAACACAACAGTGCATTTACACTGCTTTTTGGTTTATTTGCTGATAGTTTTTGAGTCCAGTCAATATCAACAACAAATTATAGTTTTTGCAGCGCACGCGATGTAAAGAATATTTTACACCTTGGGTTACATTAATGGAGTTTTAGTAAGGATCCCAAATTGTTTTTAAAATATAATATACCCTATGTTACCCGGGGATAGTGTGGCTTCCCAACAGTGAAAGAATTTTTCAAATCGGTTCAGTGGTTTCGTAGTCTATAAAATGCAAAGAAATAACCAAAAAATCAAGTCTTTCTCCTTTATAACATAAGTATAGAAATAAAACTTTAACACACAACAATTTAAATAAAACACTAAGAGTTTTCTTACAATGTAATAACTGTTGTATTTTAATACGTGTCTGTTTATTCCTATTTAGGATTCCTTACGAATAGAATAGAAGCTTTACTAAGAATTGAATGATAGATCTGTCTTTACGTGTGTCAGTATTAATATACTGATTTTAGAAGTACGGAGATCTTTTTACTTGTATTTTTGGAAATATTTTAAGAACTAGCGGTTCTATATGGATAGGGTTTTATGCTATATTAGTGGTATTTTAAGATAAGGTACACATAAGAAATTAATCTAGGTAAAGAAGAAATTCGCCAGTTGATTTTAAAATATTTGAGAGCGTCAAAGAATTTCTGTTTTTTACATTTATTTTTAAGTCCATTACATGAAGTATAATTATTATTATAGGTAACTCATTATTATTTCTCCTTTTAAAAAGTATATAATTATCTTCGTCTAATCTAATCTAGTCACAATCTTTTCTCACTCTATTATTAATATATTTCTTAGACTAAACTCCAAACAAACCAGCAGACCGGAACTAGAGCGCAAGAAATAAATAAACTCGGTCATGTGATGTATCCCATCTGTCGAGCTAAGCCGGCCCGTGACGAGGGTACTGTAATATTTTTGACATTTTGTTTGTCATAATTATTAGGGTTCGCGCACTTTGTATTTACTGTTTACTTTCACAGTTTTTCACTTTTGATGGTTTAAGACGTGCTTTGATTTTTTTAATACAATGTGGTAATGGCCTTGCAATGTTACAAGTGGCGGTTGCATTTTTTTGCATTCAAAATTTGGTAAAAATATTTTTTAATAATTTTAAAATTAGATATTATTATCATCGATTTTGATGGAAGCTTTGGATTTTGTTTTGTTTTGCTTCTTTAAACTAGTAAATAAGAATTTACCCTTGTAAATGTAGTATAATAAATTGTGGTATCTATTAGTAAGATATATATGAGGTATAAGTAGGAGGAGTTGAAGAACCTTTACCCAGCAATGGGACAGTATAGGTTAAGAAAAAATAATAAAGCCCCATTCACACGAGGATAGTTTCTCACCTCGAACTTCGAAGATACGATAATCGTAAGCATATCAAAAAGTTGCATCGTGTATACGTTTGTCAGAACACGATAATCTATGGCGGTTATGTCATGCGATATTCGCATACGACTCTCACTGCGAGAAGCTCTCTCCGTGTAAATTGGGCTTAAGAGTTGTCACTCGCTGATCGACACAATTGTGCTGAAAACCAGTTATACACAGGCTGAATTGATACTTCCATAAGTTACGAGGTATGATGAGGAAAATATTAATTTAATATGTCCTACAGTGTATTGCGAAACTTTAAGTTACACTGTGTCTGAGGTCACTAAAACTACCACTTGGCTTCGTTTTCGGTCGCAGTCTGAATATACCCGGTATTGGTACCACTGCAGAGCGCGGGCCTCTTCTATAATCGAGAGTACGATTCTGAATAGTTACATTCAATAGTTGTAAACATAGTCCTGACCCCAAAATTAAGATAACAAGTCTTGTGTCAGTTGTCAGAAACAACGAGAGGTTCTTTGGTCTTACAAAACCCATACCCGAAACAAATATTTATGACTCACACAAATATTTGTCTCAGTGCGAGGATTAACCTCCAGCTTTTAGTTTCTCACTGTCAAAACCAACTATGTCACTTTTACATTATTTTGCCACAAATCAGTGTCTCTTACGCCCGAATACTCAAACGCCGTTTAAATAATAAGTTGCACTTAACTATCTACGTCCCACTTAATCAGTGCAGTTAAGCTGGATTTGCGTAGTTAAGTGCAACATCATATTTAAGTGGAGTTTCAGTATACGGGCGTAAGTCCACTGTATAAAATGTAAAAAACACCCACATCCAAAATTTGCTGCCAATTCCAAACTCTACCTAATATACACAAACAAAGAGATCCGGGAACTCTACGAGCATTAATCACGTCGTAGCATACTCGTCAACTCGGGATAGAGTCCGGCTCTACAAAACGACAGACGCGTCGTATTGACAGAATAATCCCGATCATTTCGGACCGACGGTATTAGTTTTGCAGACTGGGGTTTGTTTTTAACCGACTTTGAAAATGGAGGTTGAGTAATTGAGCCATATGTGTGTATCCAGAAACATTTTGAAAGTTAATTATAGAATGTATTTTACACTAATATTAATTATTTCATAAAAAATGAGTAGAAAGAATCTCACTGCTACATTTCGTAGACTTACGTAGCGTCGTAGCAATTACGTAGCACGCGTTGACCTACGTCAAAAAATAGGATTATAGAAAGATTTTTCCGTGAATTGATGGCTATTATTATATAATCCAACATAAGTTTTCTTATTCAATAAGACAGTAATAACAAAGATATGTCAAAATTCAATAAGTGGGGTAAAAGGGTGCCATTTGTCTGAGGACAATATGAACTATGACCAATTTAGTTCATCAATATAAAAGATAGGAATCATATTTTGACTACATATTTGTCCTTAGCGGCGGTATGAATCATCATTACCATAATAGTAAATACAGGAAAACGAACTTATTCCAATAAGTGTTTGAAAAATTGGTGGAAACTCACCAGTCGATAATCTGAACTTCACGAAAAATTTACAACTATTATGAAGACTTAATTTTTTTCAATAATTCATCGGTAGCACCATTGTAGTGAACTGTCAGTTTGTGGTAGTTATAAAATCAATAAATTGCATTGTACCACGCGACAACGCAGTAGAGTTATTTCCTATCGCCTTGAAACAATCCGATCCAATCCTTTTTACGATGCAAGCTCTGAAAAGAATTCCCTAGATCAGTGTTTTCAGAGCACTAGCCTTTTTGGACGATTCTTTAAAAAAAATTAAATAGTAGGTAGCCGCTGGATTATGCTCCTAGAATAGCCAAAGTATTATAATATTTAACCGCTTACCATCATAAAATCGGCAAATTTCTCGACAAAAAATATCACAATATTAAAAATAAAAATACACTCCTACACCTGAATTTTCCAAGAATCCAGCGAAGGTATTCCGGCCTGACTGGAAGGGTTGATACCCGTGATAAGAAACGCTTTGACAATGTAAACCTTTAGACGCGCCGTATGCGAAGGCTGATGCGGAATATTTTAACAGAATTTTCCTTAGGTATGTTGTTTCGTGATAAAATATATCTTGATGATATTTGGTTGTATTAGTGGTTCGAATGTGAATTATGATAATATGGTAGCTTTAGACTTTATTTGTATTGGTGGTTTGAATTTGAATTATGATAATATGGTAGCTTTAAACTTTATTGTACTTAAAATATATTGTAAAATAAAAATGCTTTGCAAATAAAGATTGATATAAAAATATGTTGACTGACACGAGTGTTTATTTGAAGTATTGTAACTAAAGCTAGAAACAAAATATTATATCAAAATTAGAATACAGACATTTTTCTACTCTACAGTGTTATTAAGACAACCACAACAGAGTTTAAATTCCCTCACCAAAAGAAAACCTGGGCTTGAAATAAATAAACAAATCATTGAGTTCGTCATACATTTTCCAACCCACTTGCTAAACATATAAAATATTGGCAATACCCTCCCAAAGGCATCCTTAGAAGCGCCATATACTCAGCAGTTTATTATATATAGTTATAGACAATGTTTATCTGTCACAGTAACCAATGGCTTGCTACTTTAAAAAAGACCCTAAATTAAAATTATATTTTCCGATTTTCCAGACCCAAAAAAAAAAAAAAAACACGCGAGCTAAAAGCAATCTGCAAATGTATTTCTTGACATGAATAAAGCATAAGCGGGATCAAGAATACAATTATAGACCGTGCTAAAATTCATTAGCAGATTGGTGGAAGAGCATAAATATTTAGCAACTGTTTCTAATACATTAGAGGGTAGACGGCTGGCTGAATTATGTATTAGATTGTGGTGCAAGTGTTCCAGATGTGAAATGTGGAAAATACCTTGTCTTTTATATGTATCCAGGCGTATTTACTTAAGGTGGATAGAAATTGTACTCGTAGATCTGTAGTTTGCTCGGCATTGCAAAAGTAAATATATGGAAAATTGTCCTTATTTTATGTATCCACATACACCCGAGGGAAAGTTATTTATGTACAGCAGTGATCTTTCTGTGTTTGAAAAATGTTATATTGAAGTTATGTCTAGGTAATCAATTGTCTTATTAGACCGGCAGTAACGTAGGTGTATGGAATAACAAACCTGAAATCCTGATCATGAATAAATTTCATCTTCTAAGAAGAAATTCGACCGTTATTCATTAAATAATAATATTTTTATCAAATCAATCGGATCAACACTTAAAAAGTACAAAGTTGCGATTTATTTTGTGATAATAAGTCTATGATAACTAAAGCTCACTAACAGCTTTAAAAACAAAAAAAAAGAACGAACCTGTTATAAAAAAGAGAAAATGGTATTTTATTCTTGTCACATATTATAAATAGATGTAATTTTCGATTCAAAACTCATGACTTTCTGGAATAATCTGGACTTCTGAAAAATCGAAACACCCGTACAATAAAAACACTATATGGCTCTACTGCAATTACAGTGAGCTCTACCATTATTATAGTATTGCTCTACCAATTATCTATTTCATAAGTTTCTCTAGCGTAAGAAGACACTTGAACTTGCACCACACGTATGGTAAATGTGTGTTATTTGTGAGCAAACACGCCGGAGCCGCCGAGTAATTGTGATTGAGTGAAGGTTTGTCGCGTTTCGTGTTTGTTTTATTTATTTATTTTATGATGACACTTTAAGCTAATTAAATTATTTGATTTCTTAAATATTTTTTATATTATAACTTATAACAGCCTCCGTGGCGCAGTTGGTTAGACACCGCCTGTGAAACGAGAGGCCGCGGGTTCGATCCCCGCACCGAAACAAATATTTGTGTGATCCACAGGTATTTGTTTCGGGTCTGGGTGTTTGTGAGACCGAAAAGTCTCTCGTAGTTTCTGATACCCACGATACAAGACTCGATCTTAGTGTGGGGTCAGGACTATGTATGTGACTGTTGGGTGTATTTATTATTTTTTATTTATTTATTTTATAACAACAGCCTCGTTGGCGTAGTTGTACTACGGTACGATTACAAAGCTGAGACCTTGGATTCGAATCCCGGGTCAATCCGGAATTATCAGTCCGAAGAAGGGGTTTCGATACAGGGTATCCCGGGATCCCAGCTCATTTTTTAGGCTTCAAATCCCGGGATTAAAATTGTCAATTCCCGGGATTTTCACGATTGAAATAAATCAATGACAATAGCCCATACATTAATCATAGTGTTTCATTTGTTTGTGTGTTATCACGGTGGCAGAAATCACTCACTTAGTGACTCACTTAATGTATTATTCGGTTCTTTAATACTTTATCCCGTCGGAGGCTTCCATGCACACACGAATACTAATTAAATAAAGCTAGCAAATGTAACAGAATACTCGACTGATCATAAAATTTAATGGATTTCACGCTGTAAAATTAAAATTAAATTTTAGTGAATCTAATTTTCTCCAAAAATTTGTTGCGCCAACTTTATATTTAATCAGTACGTAATCTTATATTTGCATACGTGTTTTTCAGTGCATAGTATTAGAAGTTGTAAATAGTCAGGAATCATATCTGTGGCTCTTGTTACATGTGATACAACTCGAGTTGTACCCTTTTTGAGTTTTAAATATAGATATGATAAGAAAAAAAAAATAGCTTTTTTTTGGTCTAACTCGCGATTTTCTATCTGCTATAATTACGGAGATAATTTTGTGTAAAGTGATAAAAGTGCTGCTATTTTAGCGAAAATTATGTGAATATTGATATATTTCGAGTTGTTACTCGTTTTTGGAATCGATACGCAGTTTTTGTGGCTACTGGTAAAAGTACAATAAATTACGTACGACTATTTCGTGCGAATTCGTCTTCATAGTACTTTCCTAATTGGTTTTACTTGGCTGTTTTGATACTGGCACGGCAAAGTAGCACCTCACGCCTGTAGCACGTCATGTGTGTATTGATACCAACATACCACGCACTTCGACGACAAAATAAGACGCCATGAGGAAACCTGCATACCATATTAAAAGAATATTCATACCTGATTCATTATCAGCCCGGAGTCAGGAATTTGTGCCCGATATGGCGATAGGCTCGCCCCCTATCACATCATGAGACGGAACATATAAGACGAAATGTGGGTGTCCTGGTGGCGCCTCTGCCTACCCATTCTAGGATAAAGGCGTGAGTTTATGTATATATGTTGAATATTTTTCAGATTTTGTAGTAATACCTCGTGTGAAGAGGAACAATTAAATTAATGCTAATAATTAATATAATATCAATTCCACCCAGTGTACAACAATATAACCCAGTCGAATCCGTGAAAAAACGAAATACTCGTTAGTCGATCTTCTTTTTAACCGACTTCAAAAAAAGGAGGAGGTTCTCAATTCGACTGTATGTTGCTTTTTTTTTTTTTTTTTTTTTATGTTTGTTACCTCATTTCTCTGTACTGGGTAAACCGATTTCGATAATTCTTTCTTTAATTGAAAGCTGGTGCTTGTCATTTGGTCCCATAAAAATATGGTGACGATCTGATGAATATCTTCGGACCTGGAGAGGGGAACTCCTTAAAATAAAGTAGGATTCCAATGGTTCTTCTTGCATTGAATTAAGTATAAAACCAAAATTACAGTGGTGGAGGAAAGTAGGGGTAGGGGCAAGGGGGGGGTGAGAAAATTAAGAAATATGTAAATAGTCAATATCTTCGGCAGCTTTTGACCGATTTTAGTAATTTTTTTTGCATCAGAAAGAACGTATTAATACTTTGATCTCACCAATAAGTTATGAAAATCTGATGAATATCTTCAGATCTGGAGAGTAGAACTCCTCAAAATTGAGTACGATTCCAATGGTTCTTTTTGCATTGGATTCAGTATAAAAGTAAAGTTACAGTGGTGGATGAAAGTAGGGGTAGGGGCGAGGGGGGCGGTTGATAAAAAGAACAAACATGTAAATAGTCAATATCTTCGGCGACTATACCAATAAATCATGAAGATCTGTTGTAAATTGTAATAGTGACAAAGAATCATATTATTACAGTTTAATAGTATGCCATATACCATTCCGTAATGAAACAGATATCGGCAATTGGGGGCATTGCCGATTGTTATGTGTTGGTGAATAAATTGTACATGACGATGATAACTTTTGTGAAAACATGGAAGAACGAGCCGTCATGTCGGATGAATTGTTCCTAAGAAGCATTCGAGGATTAAATATCCAACAAAAGAATGTGTTTCAGAAAGTCTTAACGGCAATCAAACTCAATTTGAAAGGACGAGAAAGTCAGCTGTTAGTTTGTCACGGGTGGTGCAGGTAATGGTAAATCATTTCTGCTAAAATTAATCGCGGAGCATATCAAACGTTGTTACGCACCAACAATAGATATACCTAACGAAGCCTAAATTTGTGGAAGTCCAGTCGCTAACCGAAGTTGCTGCTCGTCAAACTTTTGGCAAAACGCTACACAGTATTTTCTTGCTGCCGATTGAGAAAAAAAGTACCATGATGTAAAAAAAAAATACGGTCTATTGTTTCTTATGAGAACCTAAGATTAATTTATTTAAGCTACCAAAAGCTGTGTACGTAAAAATTTGACTATCGAACATTTAAGTCACTAAAAATGAAAAAATAAACCAAAATTTTAACAAAAAAAAAAATAACCGACTTCAAAAAACTGACAAAAAATCATATTAAAAATAAAATTCTAAAAAAAGAAAAAAAATCTGACTTATGACAAACTAAAAATGCACTAAAAAGTAAAAAAATAATTGCGTGTTTTTCACACAAGATTGTATTTATACACATACCTATATTATGTATCCAGTTAAACTTTACATCTAACTCAACACATACCTATGAGTAACAAATAATTATAATAAAAAAAATTAATTACAGTTCACCTAAGCTAAAATTTGAAATATATGTATGCACTACTTAAAAGACGATCAAATTATTAGAATAATGTACAATTATAGTTATTTTTGGAGTCGGTGTCAGCCAAAGATACCTGACAATATTAAATGACAACAACTTTATGAAATCTATTTTATACGAATATCCTCTTGTACTATTATGTGGGCCGCGTAGAGGCGCGGTTAGTTTTGATTTATTGTTTATTAACCTTAATTCAATAAAATATAATATCTGACGTTTATGTAGTTACTAACTCATAAAACTTGGCTGACACCGACTCCAAAAATAACTATAATTGTACATTATTCTAATAATTTGATCGTCTTTTAAGTAGTGCATACATATATTTCAAATTTTAGCTTAGGTGAACTGTAATTATTTTTTTTTATTATAATTATTTGTTACTCATAGGTATGTGTTGAGTTAGATGTAAAGTTTAACTGGATACATAATATAGGTATGTGTATAAATACAATCTTGTGTGAAAAACACGCAATTATTTTTTTACTTTTTAGTGCATTTTTAGTTTGTCATAAGTCAGATTTTTTTTCTTTTTTTAGAATTTTATTTTTAATATGATTTTTTGTCAGTTTTTTGAAGTCGGTTATTTTTTTTTGTTAAAATTTTGGTTTATTCTATTCCAACACCTCATTAGAAACGAGTGTTTCACACACTAGGCAGAACTTATTATGCAAATGCAAGGGGTTAATATACTTAGGATGGCGGCTGGCCAGACCGTCGACCCGTGAAGATAGGATGATGTGCATGTAGCGCCATCTGGTATCTTTTTTGGGTTAAGATTTTTTATTTTAAATTTAGATTTTGGGCGGTATATCGTATTCGACCAGCGACTATCGCAAATGATGATGGAAAAACCATTCTATTGACACTCGCAGTGGTGTTGTGTTTTGATTTTAGACTATGCATATTTGGTTCCTCGAATTGAGGCCACGTAGCGGAAAGCGCCGCGTAGGACGTTCACTCACAGTGGTCAGACGACCTGGTAAAGGTCGCGGGACGTCGCTGGATGCAGGCTGCCTCCAACAGGTCACTATGGAAATCATTGGGAGAGGCCTATGTTCAGCAGTGGACTTCTTTTAGCTGATTGATGAATGGATGCATGATATTTGGTTCAGACCAGGTTGCCAGAATTGTATCGACCGGCGCGATAAATATGGTAGAATTTTTTGTTTGAATTACATTGTACTTGCCATTATTGTCGCCACACATGTTCTAGTGCGTTTGCGCAAAAGCGAGTTTGTATCAGTCTTGAAACGAAAATTGGAACGAAGATTGCGCAGTTATTTGCCCGCACACGTTCCAGTATACTAGTGCAAACTCAGACTTGCACAGTTATATAATTACGTGTGTGGCGGCCATCAGATGCATTGGAGGAAATTTGTCGTGTCAGTAAAACGAAAGCATTTTTAATATGTTTTGGACATACGGTTTATCACGAAAAAAGATCGAATTCGTTAATATATATTAAGTTACTTCGTTCATCTATTAGAGGGCTGTGACTGTAAGTTCAAACCTCATGTGTATCTTTGGACAGTCATAAAAATGTGAAGCAGAGACGAGAACGCTTATATACACATAATATATTGTTCTACATTTATTCTACATAAATATTGTTCTATAAAGGAGTGAGCCTGCAAAATGTTTGTTATATGTTATTTGCTATACGTAATTTATTTTAGCTAGCTTGCTTATTATCTGTAGTATGGCTGTAGTATATAGTTGTATGTTTTGTTATCTAGATTTGTCTTGTAGTCCCGCCAGTTCAAGTTGGATATATGTGTAATGACGGTGTTGAAAAAAAAAAGTCATAATTTTAATTGTTGAAGGAAAACATTGTGAGGAAACCTGCATATCGTAGCTATTTTAAAGAATTTCTACGGTATGTAAGTCCGCCAACCCGCACTAGGTCAGCGTGGTGGACTATATGGCCTAACCACTCTCAATCGATTCTTTTGATTGTAGAGTAGGCCCGTGCCCTGCAGTGGGACATATATGGGCTGATATAGAATTTTAATTGTAGCCGAGCACGATTTTTGACCTTTGAAAATGAAGGGTAATAGAAGGGACAAAAGGAAAGAGTAGGACTGTATCTCTGCGAATATGAATACGATCCTTATAATAACGAACATAGAATATTTTCTAAGAATTTTCTCCTCCTAAAATTAACTTCAGCCTAGGGAATTTCCGGATACCATTTAGCTACTTCCGAGAAAAATGACTAAAGATTTTAAGACGGAAAATTATTTATATATTTTTTTGATATGATTGTTTTTATTTGTATAGATTAATCTTTACTTTAGAAGCCGATTGTACATGCTTTGCTATGATGAAGTTAAGTAATAAAGGAAGTTTACTTTTGTCTCCCTGACTGTTTCGTCACTCTTATGAAGACTGAGGCTATGTATGGAGATACGTGCATGTGCACAGAATTTCTGTGGAATTTCTTTTGTTATGCCCAAATTAATAATTCCTAATGTTTCGAGCTAGCTGTGATTATCTCGACCAGTGAGAGATAACCTTTCACTGGACGATACCCCATTTTAAATATTTCTTCTTTGGTTGAGGGGCAGTTGATTAAACACCGGCTGTGAAACGAAAGACCGCGGGTTCGATCCTCGCACCAATACAAATGTTTGTAAGGGCTATAAGTAGTCTCGGGTCTGGGTGTTTGTGCGAGCAAAAAGTCTCTGATGGTTCCTGATACCCACGACACAACAGCTAATTGGTCTTAATGGGGGGTCAGGACTATGTGAGTATGTGAGTGTTGGGTTTATTTCATTATTTATTTATTCTACTTTACAAGTTCTATCGGGTTATTAATCACTTTATTGTACCAGGAGAAAATAACAATCCACAATCTAGCTTATAAATAAATTACGTTCCATTACAAAATCTAAATAACACAATCAAAAGCAAATATCAGCAAATCAAAAGTTCAACCCAGAGACGATAAACAAATTAACAAAACAACCGAACTTCTCGAAAGATTAAACTGCAAACAGCCCTGTCTCAATAACAATATTTCCCGTAAACAAGGAATTTTTGATAAGACGCCCCTTTGTCCTGTTTGGGGAAGTTTCACTCCATTGTGTGAGGTGCGAAGCGCGGGAAAGTTGTTCAACTGCTGGTCCCATTAAGAATTGCAAAGCGGAATCTTGTCACAGTTACATGTGTCACAAAGTTGTGACGTACTCGTATGTAAAATACGTTATGTAGCAATTTTTCAAATTTACGTTTTATATGTTTCCTTAGTATTTTAACACTAGTATTTCAATAGATAATAGAAGGAACCAGTCTTGGCTTGCTCTGTAAAAACTAATTAATAATTAATAGTAAATACACCAACAGTCACTCGAATAGTCCACACCTTTCACTTAGCTACAAATCATGCGTCATAGCTAGTTATCAGAAACTACGAGAAATTTTTCGATTCACAAATACCCAGACATGAAACGATTACTTATGAATCACTTAAAAAAATTGTCTCGATATGGGGAAAGAACCCGTGTCCTCTCGTTTCATAATATGTCTAACCAACTGCGCTAAGGACGCTGTACCAAAGAAAACTTACTTAATTTATATAAGAAGTGTTTAAACTAGGCGAATACTAGGAAAATTTGGAATTCTTGGTGCCTCAAAACTCCAACAAACCTTTACTTATTAAAAATAATCTTAACTAAAATCCGAAATAACTGGTAATTAAAGTAACCTTTTCGAACAAAAGGTTTAAAAAATACACCACTTGGTCTGCGGGCACCCGTGCTGAATTAACTATAAAAATATTGCTAACAATACGCACAAACCTATTTATTTTAATTAAGTAGCTTCAATATTATTTACAACTAGATTTAGATTTAAGTATGTTTATTAAAACAATAATTGTTACTAAAATGTTTATAGTAAAACCGATATAGACCATTCATAAACCTTCTTGGTGATATCGCAATATGATTATAGTACAAATAATGTAACATATTCCCAACTTCCACTATAATAATTACAGTAATATAATTTGCCCCAAAATCCACCAACATTTGCACCAACCGAAAATCGATATAACTCACACGGTCGTCAGTGAAATTAGACATCAAAACATAACTCCTTCATTACAGCACTGGACGTATCTTCATAAATATTCAAGCGTTCGCTTTCCAACGGCGCTTCAGTACAGACAGCATACGTAATACGGCTTTCCGAGCTGACATGTATTATGAACACGGTCTCCGAGTTAATTAGCTGTGATGGCGCAGCGAGACGAACTTTACTCCCGGTTTGGAAATGCAGGTATGTTTACATTTATTTACTGTGTTTAAATGCAAATCCACGTGGGATTTCGTAGAGGACATTTGGACAGTTCGTAGCTCGTAGAGGTGGCGTAGTTCGTGCTACGTATCGTAGACTAAGCTACTAAGTCAATGTAACGTTTGGTTAATGTATGTTAGTCTAATTCTAAGGCCGTATAGACGATAAACATGTGTTTATTTTCTGTTCCGTAGAAAATAAAATTTATTAAAATTATTTACAGTATGTATCTAAATTTAGCACTAAGCATAATTATTTTACTCTCAAATACTGATACCCATCATTCTCTCAATATTGTTACCATCTGGCCATCCACTCACCCAGCTATCGTTATAAATAAAAAAGACTTAAAACCTTAAACGCACACTATCAAACCCATATTACATTCCAACCAACGACATGTACTCTGCAAATCCACTAATACATATAGATATTTAATCCTCGGCTGGTAATACCACGCGATATATAGGTCGGTGGAATTAGGCAAATGCAATCGGATTTGGTCGGCCAAATCTCTCGCTCGCAGCTGTGCAGGTGCCATATACGTAATAGCTGAGGCATAAGTTTGCGTTTATGGAATAATGCAACTCGGTGTTTAGGAAATGGATAGAAGAATGGGCTTTGAAGATAAAGAGTATAAGCGTCAATTAATAAAAATCTAATTTATATGATTAGATTAATAATAAGTCTCATTGTTTCCAGTTGTTATTTTGGCTACAATGTCCTTCAAACCGGAACACAACAATGCATTTACACTGCTGTTTGGCGGGAGAAATAGACATTGCGGTGATACCTACCTAGGCGGCCTCTTACATATGAGAGACCTATCAACAGTAAAATAAATAAAAATCTTGTTTACGTATGTCAGTGAATACTTAGGTTTGAATGAATCGGTTGAGGATATTATATGCAATTGATTAGTAACATCGTGTCATATTTTTTTCGTAGTTATGCTAAGATCCGGATAGGTGACGCTCTAGTTATACTTTAATAATATTGGAAAAATTGTAATACTGCCTTCGCGATCAATACATGTTTGAGCGAAGATTAGCACACAATATGACGTAAAATCTGGATCCAAAAATACAATAATCCTGCATGAGAACTATCAATAAATACGGAGAAAAAATACTAATTAATCAGAATAAAGTATATTCAAATATTTTCTCAAAACAATATAAATAACAAACAATATAAATAAATCGTCCATTTTCCTAAACTCAAAATCTGATTAATATCACAAAATAACACAACATTAGCTTAGTAAAAATGTACAAATAAATAAACCTAAATTATTATTTCAGTCGAAAATATTTTTCATCGAACTTGGCCAACCCACTGCCGCACGGTACGTCTCGAACAAGGACACATACATTAATTATTCATTGTTCACTAATACATGCTGTCGGCTTAGTCTTAATTATAGAGATTTAACGTGAATTATGTATACCATTGATTGTGGAATATGCGGGTGGTTAACAGCAATTGCCACGTCGGGATTTGAATGCTTGAATAATTCAGTGTGGGATTCAAATTGTGTTGTGGGATTCGTGAGTTGTTAGGAGGGATTTAACACTCTTTTTAACACGCTTTTATTAGCTTCGCCTGTATGTATATAACTAAATCTTTGAAGTCCATTTTCGAGCACCTCAAAACGTCGGATTGACTTGAAATTTTCCATACTTATCAAGGACCGATGACAATACAATATTTAAAAATATATGTGACATTAAAATAAAACTATTTTTACGGATTTTATCGCGATTTGGTTTAATTTTTACATTTTTTAACTTCCCGACGTTTCGATTACTTTACAGCTTTCGTGGTCACGGGGCGGACTGAGGTATTAGTCATCCGCTCTGTGACTGTCACAATTAAACTACCCTTAATTTTCAATTATTAAATTAAAAAGTTAATTTAAAAAGTTAACTAGGTGTTGCGATCCGATCTACGCAGTAGGAGCTCACTGTGTCATGAGGTCTGGCAGCTGGTCTTTTGGGTTCCGATTTAATCAAATGTAGAATTGGATCCCATGATGGTGCAAGCTTCAAGCCATCTTCTCTATTGAAATTTGGATGTTTTTTAATTTCAATAGCCTCGCGAAACATCCTGGGTAGGAAGCGGTGTTCTTTAGCGAGGATTTGGGGCTTATCAAAACGAAGGTAATGCTTGGAGCCTTCTTCGATGTGTTCAGCAACTGCAGACTTCGTTGAGCGTCGGTGTTTGACGTCAGCTATGTGTTCTTTTACGCGGGTCCCTATGCTTCTCTTGGTTTGGCCGATATAAGAGAGGCCACAGTCACAATCTATTACAATCGTCACAGACGACGAGAAACACCTGGCGACTGAGCTGCAACACGTCAAGCAGGTACTGCGAGACAACAAGCTCCAAATTCCACGCCGCCGTCACAGAAACCGAGTGAAACCAGCCACAGTTGAACGGGCCCCGGTTATACTACCTTACATCAAAGGAGTCACAGACAAGATTGGCTACATCCTGAAGCGTGCTTCCATTAAGACATACTTCAAGCCGCCCAAGAAGATTAGTCAATTCCTACCACCTGTCAAGTGTCATATACCTTTGCAAGAACCGGGCGTATATAAAATAGATTGTGACTGTGGCCTCTCTTATATCGGCCAAACCAAGAGAAGCATAGGGACCCGCGTAAAAGAACACATAGCTGACGTCAAACACCGACGCTCAACGAAGTCTGCAGTTGCTGAACACATCGAAGAAGGCTCCAAGCATTACCTTCGTTTTGATAAGCCCCAAATCCTCGCTAAAGAACACCGCTTCCTACCCAGGATGTTTCGCGAGGCTATTGAAATTAAAAAACATCCAAATTTCAATAGAGAAGATGGCTTGAAGCTTGCACCATCATGGGATCCAATTCTACATTTGATTAAATCGGAACCCAAAAGACCAGCTGCCAGACCTCATGACACAGTGAGCTCCTACTGCGTAGATCGGATCGCAACACCTAGTTAACTTTTTAAATTAACTTTTTAATTTAATAATTGAAAATTAAGGGTAGTTTAATTGTGACAGTCACAGAGCGGATGACTAATACCTCAGTCCGCCCCGTGACCACGAAAGCTGTAAAGTAATCGAAACGTCGGGAAGTTAAAAAATGTAAAAATTAAACCAAATCGCGATAAAATCCGTAAAAATAGTTTTATTTCAATGTGTAACATTCGCGTAAATCTAAGAAACCATTATATGTGACATTATCTTTACCAGAACCTTCCGAAATTTAATGTCTTCAAAAAAAATAACTGTGGATAATTTGTGCACAGCTGGCTTCCTTTGATAAGATAGCCGTAGATAGACGTTTTTTTAGTAAAATAATGAAATAATAGTTAATAAAACTAAAATACACGGTTTTGTAAAAGACCCAACTAAAAAAGTAAAAATAATTGATAATGAGTTAAAGTTCTTGAGGATAAGTAATTGTTGTAAGCTCCCCAGCTTTTTAACCATAAAATGAATATATTTCAGTCCATTTTCTAAACTTTAACTCATTATCAATTATTTTATTTTTTTAGTTAGGTCTTTACGAAAGCGTTTATTTAAGTTTTTAAACTATTATTTTTTATTTTCTATATGTAATGTTTTAGTAGGTATTTATTACTCATTTTAGTGGTGTAAGAAAAAAAGTGAGGAAACCTGTTTACTTATAAATTCTGCACTAGAATTTCAAATTAGTCATGTGGAATCAACTAAGTTAACTAGCTAAGCCGGCGTTGACAAGGAAGATTATGTTAGAGTAAGCCACCTTCTAGTCCAACGTCAAACATTTCCTATCAGCCGTTGTACTTTATTGTACTGTATTGTATGACTGTACTGTACTGTATTAGCCCATATACTTCCCACTGCAGGACATGAGCCTCCTCTACAATCGAGAGTACGATTAAGAGGTTAGACCGCTAAATTAAATCGCTAAATTAAATTGCTATGGTATGGAGGTTTCCTTACGATTGCCTCTTACTCAATTGATTGCAATATACACTCCCGAAAACTCAAAACTGTGCTCGTAGCCATCACTATCCTGTGCACACGTGACTTTCCACACGTTTTCCCGCCAAACAGCCGTGTAAATGCACTGTTGTGTTCCGGTTTGAAGGACATTGTAGCGAGAGTAACTACTGGGCATAATGAGACTTAACATCTTATGTCTCAGGATGGCGAGTGCCCCGGAATGCCAAGCGTTACTTTGTAATACAAGGTGTTCTTTAGTTTTACTACTGTCCATGAGCGATCGCGTTACTGACCATCAAGCGAATGGCATGCTCGTCTCGCCATTCATAAGAATAAATAACACGTTTTCCTTCACCTTTAAATTGCATAGTAATTAGTCAAAACACACTCGCACTCAGAGCTGTGTCTAGAACCACGACCCTCAGTAAAATGCTGACCACCTCCGTATTTATAGCCATGCACAAGCCAGCCATTACCCTCGCTGAAGGATTAGTCTGTACCCCGTACAATGCACAGCGCTAAGTGCTTAATTTATTGTTGCACCCCCTGGTAAATATTGCACACGGAATGCATTCGGTTTAGTTTGTGGTGGTTTTGTACAGGTATTGTTATGAGAACAAATTTTGTGGATGAATTTTGGGTGTAATACATTTAAAAGAAAAAATATGGGATACTTAACAGCAGTAAAGCGATTATATTTCAGCTGATGGTATGTAAAATTCTGTCCAGATAGAATCGCCATTCGACGAAATTATGACGGTATTGTTTAATTTGTTCAACCATATTAATTTACGTTGGATAATTTTGAATATTGTAAGTTTTTGTACCATGAAACTCGATTTATTCCAATTCTCAACAAGTATGCAATAAGGACGAATAAAACGATGAAGCATAAGGTTTAATAAGGGGTTATTTTAAATCTTTTGGTATTCTTAACTTTATTGTCACATACTAAGATTCATCGGTATCAATTTTATAAATATAACTTTTTACGCACAGAAGTTGACAGTCTGCGAGTGTGACAAGACTATTTTCTTTCGATTTAACATCCATCGCCTTATCAACTCCATCGAATTTTCTCCATTCCCAAACATAATTTTCCGATCATTTCCCAAAGTAACTTACAGATAGTCCATCCAATCCACCCTTAATACGCCAATCTTGGCAAATCAAGTGTTTTATTCTACCGTTCATTTATATCCGCTTATTACATTCTATCCAAGAATACTAACACCGACCAGTTTAAAAAGACCCCTCGCTTGTACCAGAAAGCTTTGTTTAAGAGTCAACTGAAAATGGCAGGATTGTAGCGCTAATAAATATAGCTAGCTTTCATTTCATATTAAACAGAAGTGAAAATAAGGATAAACGCGAGTTATTAAAGGTTATTGGGGGTATTATGAATAAAGAATATATTGCCAAGGTTAGATAATATTAGCCTTATTACGTATTGCTGAGTACTGGGGCATTTTACTATATAGCTTTATGTATAATATAAATATATAAAAAAACACTCTCAATCGTATCCTCGATTGTAGAGTAGGCCCGTGCTCTGTGGGACGAATATGGGCTGATATAATACAATACAATGACGATAGGCTCGCCCCCTATCACATCATGGGACGGAAAACTTACAATGCGAAATGTGGGTGACACTGGTAACACCTATGCCTACCCCTTCTTTGAAAAAGGCGTGATTTTATGTTTGTATGTATGTAGCGCCACCTCGCTGGCCTATTCGGATTGGTGGACTTCGTATACCGAAGAAATTCTCATAAATATCCATATTATATGCAGGTTTACTTCAGGCATATTTCTTTACTTTTAAATTGTTCACTTACAATTTACATCTCACTTCGAGAAGTAGAGTAACTATTAGATTACAACCTACAAACACCGTTAACGTCTGTATATTTTTACGCTGTATTTCTGTGAGACATGGCATTACTTTACACCCAGCCAACAGTTTAAATGCAGTAAGCACATCATGGTTTAATCAACAATTTACTAAGGTGTAATCAGACTGAAGACTGCACAAGATCGGGGTGGTGGGCGCTTACTTGCGGAGGCCTACGTCCAGCAGTGTACGGCGATAGGCTGACTATACCGAGTATATCAAGACTGCGACCGAAAATGAAGCCAGGCGGCAGTATTAGTGACTTCAGACACAACGCAACTAAAAAATTCAGAAAAAAAAGGGTCAACTTTTTTTTTGGTAATTTTTTACTTATTGTCAGATTTGGGTGATAAATACATAGTTTTCCTAAAATAATGATGTACACCTTTTCATTTTTTTAAACGCAATGGTACCTAAGGTTTTCAATAAGTATTTTCGCAAAAACTAGGTATTTACCACTTAAAAATGATGATTTAAAAAAAAAATATATATATCTGTCTCTGTTTTGGCGAAATTTTTATTTGCATCGTGTTTGTAACCACTAAATACCCGGTATAATAAAAAGGTGTAATAAAATAAAATAAAATAAATAAAATTCTTTATTCACAATTAACAAAGTAGAAGTGAAACATAATTCTTCGAGTCTTAAACTAAACATGAAAGCTTGTGTCTTAACTCGGTAGTTAAGATTACAAAATAAAACTTAAAACTTACAATAAATTACTTAGTACGACTACAATATCGAATATTCATATTAACGAACTACGCTTGCGTGTGGGTATGTGTATGTGAGTGTGTGTGTGTGTGTGTAAATGTGTGTGTGTGTGTTAACGTGTTTGTATATTTTGGAAGTGTTATTTTAGTAAGTTTTCTGTGTCTGCATGTGTTAGTACCAAAAAAGTATTTTTAATAAGGTTTTTAAGGGTGTGAGTAGAGCAGATTAGAATCTAATCATTAGATTTGGAACATCAGAACATCATATTAATAAAAACTTTAGCTTTACTATAAATTTCCCCACCTGACACGCAATCCTGAATCCTAAGATACCAAGACCGGTATCATTGGTATCGGCAACTATCAAAGTTTAATATAAATATTTGTGGGCAACAGAAAAATATCTCAGCGATAAAACTCTCTAACTAACAGCGTCATAAAGAACACGTTTCTAAATCACCCACTCCCATCAATCCAACGTCACCCAACCCGTAACACGTGGTCAATAAGGCCCTGCACAACTATAAACTGTGCACGGTTGTCCCGTCTAATTCAGTTTACGTCGGTCATTCCGGCCACGGTTGCGTACAGCTGACACTTGAATTCTCGCTTTAACGCTCCACGAATCGCTGTCGTGTCGGTTACGTCGCCCGGGAATTAATTTGCGGTGATAAATGGTCGAGAGGGTTGATTCTTGATCTGGAACAATTAAAAGTTTCCTACATCTGCAATGTCAGTTGAGATTCTGATTTTGAATTTGGAATTTTAGAGGATTGGTTTGGATCGTTACGTCATCGATCGAAATGGTATGAGGTTTTTAAAATTGGAACGGCGAAGTTTTTTTTATTGGGATGAATGGTGAGACGAGCATGTCATTCGCCTTCTAATAGTATGCGATACCACTGCTCATGGACAGTAGCGAAACCCAAACAACACCATGAATCAAAGCAATGCTTGGCATTCCACTGCGCTCGACAGATGTTAAGCCTGATTATGTCCAGTAGTTACTCTGGCTACAATATCCTTCAAACCGGAATACAACAGTGCATTTACACTGCTGTTTCTCTCTCACATATGAGAAACCTTCCACCAGTAAAGGCGGTTAGTTTTGTCACAGTACTGAATCAGCCCATAATCACCATATGAGGAGGAATTCTTTATAACTGTGAATTCTATTGACAGGGCTTAGGCCATAACTAATTTGTCGGGCTTCACATATCCTAGAAAATCTTGTTTAAATCTCTATGGCATGAAGGTTTTCTCATGATAATCCAGATAGATAATTATTCGATCTTATGTACAATACTTTGCTGGGCAAAGAGAAAAAAATAGAGGTGAAGAACTCAGTATATTCTGAGTTATCTAATAAAAAGTAACAGCATTATATGCGCTTCACATTCAGAAACAATGGTTATGTAATATATATTTTGTAATTAGTCCAACTCTCCCATTTCAAATGAAAGTTCTTTTCATATGAATGCAATAGCATTATTACACAGTAAAAAAAAGATTGTATGTACAGCTAGCATAAGTGCGACTAACGATGAGTTTTATTTTCCAGATTCGGCAAACGAGCAAGCGGCTCATCTGATGATTAGTAATTACTCATGCCCATATTATGTATGTATCTACACACATACATACATAAACTCACGCCTTTTTCCCTGAAGGGTAGGCAGAGGCGCCACCAGGACACCCACATTTCGCCCTGTATGTTCCGTCCCACGATGTGATAGGTGGCGAGCCTATCGCCATATCGAGCACAAATTCCTGACTCCGAACTGATAATTAATTGAAAAACCCAATATCACTTTGCCCGACCCGGGACTCGAACCCGAGACCTCAGTTTTGTAACCTTACCGTAATACAACTACGCCACCGAGGCACATATTATGTATCTATAACACTTAAAACGTAGATGAGTTGCCAGTATCGCCAATTGAGGAGGAAAAGATAAGGAAAAATCAGAAAGGAGAGTGGTTTCGGAACTCTAACAATCTTACTGTTCCAAATAAGAAAGAACATCTGACTGCATGTTGGTTTTCTGTGACCCAGTAGGCCACATCTGTACTGTACTGTATTAACCTAAATAAGTCCCACTGGAGAACACGAGCCTCCTCCAAAATCGAGAGTACGATTTAGAGGGGCCACATCAAGGCGGTATATTATTTTAGTGGTCTAAAGTAACCACACTTTTAATCGTATTTACGTATAAACAAATATTATTTTTAATAACATTATTATCACTGGCCATTTCTTCAACTTAAACCTCCTTTCATTTCAAAAAAAGAACGCCCATTTATTAATAAAAAAACGTAATTATGCAAAACGTATGATAAAGGTGTAATTATATAAGATTAGAGCAACTAACGAAGGCTTAGCCGAGGCTGATTGGCGCCCCGCTCCCGAAATCCGCCGTGTACCGGATAAAACCGGATTTGTGCAGTTCTACATAAATTTACCAGTTTGCCGGCGTTACTCTTGAGTGTTTACTAATGGTGGCAAATTTCGGTTCGGAGAATTATGATATTTCATAGATTTTTATAAAATAATTTAATGGTTATGATTAGTGATAAAAAAATCAACAGTGGTTATAGGTTCGATGATCAGGTGATATACATACATACATACATAAACTCACGCCTTTATCCCCGAAGGGGTAGGCAGAGGCGCCACCAGGACACCCACATTTCGGCTTGTATGTTCCGTCCCACGATGTGATAGGGGGCAAGCCTATCGCCATATCGGGCACAAATTCCTGACTCCGGGCTGATAATGAATAGAAAAATCCAATATCACTTTGCCCGACCCGGGACTCGAACCCGAGACCTCAGCTTTGTAACCGTACCGTAATACAACTACGCCACCGAGGCAGTCAGGCGATATAAACATGTTAAAAGGTTTTAAAATGATATCAGACGTAATAATATTGTTTCTTATAGAAACTAGCATTAATATCCTTCTTGTAAACAAAGAACAGAAGGGAGTCTATAAACATGTTTGCAATGAAGAGCTAGAATGAGACTAATCAGATTTATATTGGACAGCCTCCGTGGTGCAGTTGGTTAGACGCCGGTTGTGAAACGAGAAGCCGCGGGTTCGATCCCCGCACCGAAACAAATATTTCTGTGAACCACAGGTATTTGTTTCGGGTCTGGGTGTTTGTGAGACCGAAAAAGTCTCTCGTAGTTCCTGATACCCACGACACAAGACTCGATCTTAGTGTGGGGTCAGGACTATGTATGTGACTGTTGGATGTATTTATATACTAACACGACAACGTGTACTACAAATAAATAACATTTTGTTATCATTTGGAAACGCTCTTTTACAAAAAGTAACTGCAGTTTAGATGCAATGCAGTCACTTCAGCGCAACACAAAAAGTTAATAAATCTATTTAAAAATCAGTGTCAATTATTTTCCAATAATACATTCCGATACTAACCAACACAATCTGGTTAGAAATTCAAATTACCAAGAATCAACAGTCATCATTAAAAAGTTATTCCGTCTCCCGCGCCCCGAAACCCGCCTCGCGCCGGATAAAACCGGATTTATGCAGTTTCCACCGAACTCGAGATGTGAAAATGCAAATTCGCAGCGAGATCACGATGAAAGTCTTACTGCAAACGAGATTTTAAGTTCAGTACACTTAGTTTCATAATAAGGGCATGTTTAGTTACTCTGATTTTAGGTTATTATTATTTCATCCTTTTTGCACTAAACAGAAATGCAATTACATAATAATAACAGTCAAAGAGGCGGCCTTATCACACTAGGCCTTTTCTTCTATTAGAATTTAGATGGATATATAAATAGGAAAATTAGAGGGCAGTCAAAGGTGTATATTAAATAAAATAGGTTAAGTGTAAATGCACTGTGGCGTTCCGGTTTGAAGGAAATTGTAGCCAGAGTAACTACTGGACATAGTGAGACGTAACATCTTATGTCTCAGGATGGCGAGCGCAGTGGAATGCCAAGCAATGCTTTATATTGTAAAATCGAAAAGTCGGAGAAACTACGAGAGATTTTCCGGTCTCACAAACACCCAGACCCTATGTAATATTTGTGGGTCCCACAAACATTTGTCTCGGTGCGTGGATCGGACCCGCGGCCTCGTTTCACAGCCGGCGTCTAACCAACTGCGCCACGGAGGCTGTTTGCTGGAAAAATAAACAATATCTGCATCAAACATCGACGGATATTTCCAAATTTAAAATAAAGTGTTTACACAAACAAATACAGGATATTAATGTGTTTTAAATCAATAAGCGCCATTTCATTACATTTAGCAAGTTCGCAAATATGTTGCGGTGTTCGCCATAATTAATTTGTAGTGCTAATTAATTTCCACGTATTTTAGTTTGGACACAAAATGCGATTACGTCAATGGATTTTGATAAATTATTTGTCATTCCTACAAAGGGTTTAAAATAGGTTAGATATTATTTGACTTCGTAGCGCAGCGGTGAGCCGCTGTGACGAGAGGCCGTGGGTTCGATCACCGCAGCGAGACAAATTTTTGTGAAGCTCATAAATATTTATTTCAAGTCTGGTTGTTAATCAACCAAAAAAAACTCTTGTAGTTTCGGACACTTACTATAATCAGTTTATAAACTTATTTTACTTTTTGCGTTGAATGGCGAGACGAGCATGCCATTCGCCTGGTGGTTAGCGATACGACCGCTCATGAAAGTAGAAAACCAAGCAACACCATGAATTACACAGCATTGCTTGGCACTCCACTGCGCACGTCATCCTGAGACATAAGATGTTAAGTCTCAATATGTCCAGTAGTTACTTTGGCTACAATGTACTTCAAACCGGAACACATCAGTTCATTTACACTGCTGTTTGGCGGGAGAAAGAGAAGAAGGGAATATCTATTGATGAACCTAAACAATAAATAATCAAAAATGATTTAATACTAAGAAATATTGAAGCGACAACAACAACGCTAATTGGTTCTCTCACTTAAAACTGAGCTCAAAATAAATTAGGCCGTTTGTTATCGAAACGCCGAGATCGAATCAATTTTCTGATTGAAATGTTCTTATAACGAAGCTTAAGAGACTTTAATGGTACTGGATTACAGGATTGTTTACAAAGAAACATTAAATTGACAGCCTCCGTGGCGCAGTTGGTTAGACGCCGCCTGTGTAACGAGAGGCTGCGGGTTGGATCTCCAAATATTTGTGTGATCCACCGGTATTTGTTTCGGGTCTGGCTGTTTGTGAGACCGAAAAGTCTCTCATAGTTTCTGATACCCACGACACAAGACTCGATGTTAGTGTGGGATCAGGACTATGTATGTGACTGTTGGGTGTATTTATTTATTTATTAGTTATTTATATCTTTACTGTAGAACCCCATTTATGTCCCAATGCAGAGCACGGGCCTCCTCTACATCGAAAGTACGATTGAGTGGGGTAAAGCCATATAGTCCACCACGCTGGCCTAGTGCGGGTTGGCGGACTTTACATACCATAGAAATTCTTGCAAATCGCTATGGTATGCAGGTTTCCTCACGACGTTATCCTTCACCGTGTACAGTACGTGGTTATTGACTGACAATACACACATGACTTCGAAAAAGTCTGCGGTGTGCCCTGGGATTTGTTGGCAGTCGTTACATTCATTTGGTTATGTCAGTACCCAAACTAAGCAAGCTTGTATCTTGGGTTCCTCGTTTCGAATAAATGTACGACTTATAACATTAATTGTAGACGTGTTAATGTGTATGGAACAATTTGATAAGCTTTTGTGTGTGAGAGTGTAAGAGTCTATACATGTAAAATAAATCTATAGTTGCTTCGTGTGCGCAGCGCCTAAAATCTCATATGATTTGTTCGGAATTTGTGCCCGGCATGGCGATAAGCTTGCGTGTTATTCCAGAGTTTTCTTGAGAGGGAAATATACTGAATAGAAAGTTTATTGACTTACCATTTCGTAGTAGGTGACTGGATCTGTAACAAAAAACCTAGTTATAATAAAATTTTATTTTTATTTTATCTCTCTCTCTCTTTCTCTCTATCACTCTCTCTCTGCAGCCACAGGAAGTCCACTGCTGAACATAGGCCTCCCCCATGGATCTCTACATTTATTTTATTATTATTTATAATGCAAGCTTACAGTATTTACATTCACACTTACATTCTACATAAAAAACTATGGAACATAAACCATCGCAATATTAATTCTAAAATATAACCAACAAAGAACAATTATGTTCATCACTGAAAATAAGTATTAATATTATGTAATTTAAAATACTGTATCCATAATCGCCTACGACCAAGAATTCAATTGAATGTTATGTTATTATATCAAGACTGCGACCGAAAACGAAGCCAGGTGGTAGTTTTAGTGGTTACAAACACGATGCAAATAAAAATTTCGCCAAATAAATGACAGATATATTTTTAGAATTTTTCAAAAATCATCGTGTTTGGGTGGTAATTACCTAGTTTTTGCGAAAAATTTAATTTAAACCTTTGCGTACCATTGCGTCTATAAAAATAAACAGGTGTACATTATAATTTTAGTAGAATTATGTATTTATCACCCAAATACGACGACAAGTAAAAAATTACAAAAAAAATATTGTCGATTTTATTTGTGAAATTTTTACTTGCATTGTGTTTGATATCACTAATCCTACTACCTGGCTCCGTTTTCGGTTGCGGTCTTTATATACCCTGTATATTATAATACTGTTAAATATACGAATAGTCAACATTCAGGGACGAATATTTCGAAACAAACTCTTACAAACACACAACCTTTCCTTTTTTTTCAGTACTCGCAAGGGGCAGTTGATCTAGGGGTCAGTCTCAATGTAAGGTACTCAATTTGAATAGCACTGCGCTTAATTTCAGGTATATTCTAGTTACTTTGTCATGCCAATATGAAACTGTACTTCAAAGGATTGACGTTGCCAATTAGGAATGCAATATAAATTAACTTTCGTAACCAGGGACATGTTTTTTAGAATCCTGTATTAAATACAAAATAATGCTAATTGTATGTTATATAGGGGATAATAACTAAAAAGAAAATCTAATTGCATATTACGTAAGGCGAAAAAATAAATTGAATGTGTATATAAATAAAAAAATGCAAACCAAACATACATAAACACATGCACATTGCATATTCTCACGCGTAAATTCAATAACGGGTCAGCAGTAGCTAATAATATCGCTTACAGTTTGCGAAGCTTATTTCCGTTCCAATATGTAATAGGACAGCCATATCGAGTACAAATTTCATTTCTTGGGTATCTGAGATTTTGAGAAAACGAAAACTTCACACAAAATAGTTTTAAACCCCAAGACAAGGTCGAAACTAAGATGATAAAGATAAGAAGTATACTGTATCGGCCCCTAATGCCCCCCGCTGAGCACCAGACTCTCCGACATTAGACTCCTGGCAGAGCGGTTGGGGTCACTATGTTCTATTCCCTAACAATGATGTTACTCACCACACGATCTCTCTCGCACGACTTGTCTCTGACGTCATTAGATGACAATCGTGTGCATTCGGATAAAGGATTACCTACTGAATTTTTAATATGATGAAATTTAGAACATCTATCTATTCTATAATATATATGTGTACATAAAATAAATTTGTAACCGATCAATGTCTGTACATGGAAGATAAATGGGAATAACTATTATGAGGGTGTGGGTCTGTATTAACGTAATAGAACCCAAAAAAATGAATTTAAGGATTTTTGTCTGTTTATCTGTGCGCGATAAGCTCAGAAACGGCTTAACGGGTTTCGATGAAATTTAGTATGGAGGTAGCCGACACCCTGGATTAACACTTAGGCTACTTTTTATGCCGAATTTTTTGTTTTCCCATTGGATGAGGAAGGAATTTCGATCTATTTGTTACTTTTTATACACAAAAGGATAGGATAGGACTGGATTACATGCCTTGAATGAGAATGAGACGGGACGGGATGGGAAATTCCAAATAAAGTTCATTACGCAGACGAAGTTTGGGAGCAGAAGGTATAAAATAGTTATACAAACATAATATACACAACATATATACAACATTTATACAATAATGTATACAAAAAACATTACAAAACACAAAATACAGTTGGCAAAAACATATTTTTCGCCCGAAACCGCAATGATCGCTTCTAAATAAATAAGGAGTCACAATCTTCGAGCTAACTAAATCCTATTACCCGGCAGAGTTGAGTTTGCAACTTTTTCCAATCGGCTTACAGTACAGACGGATAGAAAAGCGTATACATTTTCATTCATTCAGAAAGGCTTCTCTAAACGGCAGGTTTTTATTTCGAGTACGATAATACGATCGCGAGATGCTTTATCTGAATACATGAATATTTTTGAAGTATTCTGAAGGAAGGCTTTGCTTGTCATAAAAGGGAATGTTTATCTTAGTTTCGGGGATGTATTAAGGGTAAAAAACAAAAGATTTTGCTTTTTCTGACTGTTTCCGGTTATCGCTGGACCGGCGAAGAACCTACCATAATATTATTATTTCGTTACAATTATCTTATGTCATTATACAACTTGGTACCAGAAATCATGAATTACATATTTAGTGCGTCTCTAAAAACTATCTTATTTTCAGATATCGGCTGTTTTTGCGACATAATGTGTCGTCGAAATGTCAAGATTCGGTTGCTTAAACTTTTATGGAAAAAAAAGAAGTTACATTAATTACATGGATGGCATTAAAATACAGATTACATTATGTCTATCACTTTTACCATTTATTTTGAGTTTGAGTATTTATATTTAAGCGAGTGTTATGTAAATATCCATGTACATAAGTTATATACCAATTTGACTTCATCCTTGCTTACGTAATGCCAGAGTACACGTAACTCAATTATTAGGTGGTAATTTGATCCCTCACGTGAAAATCCCATCTAAGCCGTAGTAATTCCTGGCTCATTAATGTACATACACAAAGAAGGAAATTAGTTCAAATTGGAGGTTCTTTGAAGGTACTTTGTCTTGTATGACAAATTAACACGTTTGGTTATTCTGTTTTCCTGTAGACTGTCGGTGGCGCAGATGTACTACGGTATGAGTGCAAAGCTCAGATCTCGAGTTGGAATCCTGGGTCAGGCAAATTGATATTGGATTTTTCTATTCATTACCAGCCCGGAATCAAGAACTTGTGCCTGATATGGCGATAGGCTCGCCCCCTATCACATCGTGGAATGGATAATACAAGGCAAAACGTGGGAGTCCTGGTTGCACTTCTGCCTACCCCTTCTGGGAAACATGCGTGAGTTTATGAATGTGTGTATGTTTTTACAGTGTAATTCTACTTGCAGTGGTAATCTTTTAATATGCCATTGAACTATCACCCTTATGTTCTCGAAGCAGTAATATAACATAGCATACAAAAACCTAAAAACACTTTTCCGCTCAACTGTACGTCTGGCTCCCAGTCCGTCTTTCTGAGAGCTCGCTAGTTGGAAAGTCCAGCTTAAGACTTTATGACAGTAAAGTAGACTGTTTGTCCTCTCATTACAGCGGAGCGTTTTCGAGTTTTTTTTAACTAAAGCACTTTTTCACTTCAGTATACTTTTTCGATAATAGTTTGTAATGCGGATTAGCTTAACGGACTTAGGAGTTTCGGTACAAGGGAATGACGGTTGTTTTAGAACAAGGATAGTTCGATAAGAGAGACTTTTAAAGCCTAAGAAATTTTAAACCAGCTTAACGATTACTGTTATTGCCGAACTAGGTATAAAGAAAGACAGAATGAAAGCATTTATTTATGACAAGCAAAGTAAAAACGAAACGAACCCGTCACAATAACAGCTATAGTTAGCTGATATAATATCAGCGCTGGTCTTTCGCATAGTTCACGTTACGTCACGGTCGCCAATAATAAAAATTACAATTAAGTATACTCGTACAATGATACTAAGATAATCGTAACCAACGACCATATTTAAGACGTCAAATCCGTTATAAAAACCCATACAAAATGTCATATTTTGGATTCAGCCTGAGTATACCCGGCTACAAATAAGACTCCATAATTGTGCCACTCGGCGAGATGTTAGTCTTACTCTTAAACTTGTTCTCAGGAAAATACTGTAATCAGATGCATATTGCATCTGATCAAATAATTCAACTACAGTCATTGAACTCAAAGTGCAAAAAAGAGCTTTGAGGAGACTAGGAATTCCTATTATTTTAACTTTATGATTGATTTCGTTGCGGGTTAAAGACAAGTTAGACATTCCCGGAGACGCGCTGAGCTT
Source organism: Deilephila elpenor (assembly GCA_949752805.1). NCBI lineage: Eukaryota > Metazoa > Arthropoda > Insecta > Lepidoptera > Sphingidae > Deilephila > Deilephila elpenor. The sequence goes on along the minus strand of OX457118.1, from coordinate 7,886,605 downwards.
CAATGCTCAGTGTCATTAAAATGCGTGCCACTGTTGATCCTGGCTTACAGGAGTTGCAGTGGTAGGTGTGAGCGCGGGACAGTCTCAGTTGAAACTCAGTTGAAAAAATTGAACTCAACTTTTATCACTATCTGCCGTACTCAGAGACATTTAATGTTAATTAAATCATTACTAAGTGTAGATTTTACAAAGAGAATCTGTGCTAAGGAACAATTTAATTGTCATTTTACGTCTCTGAGTGCGGCCGTATGCTAATTGTCTACTCCTACTCATTATAGGGAAAAAATAATGTCTATATATTTTCCAGATCCTTCATTACATGTAATACAAAAAAAAAAAAAACTACCAATCCAATTCTCAATGCCGAACCTTCTTGATGCGATCATGAAATCTTTCGGTTTTCCATATCTTAAGATAATACCCTTTCTTCGTTCAAGTATCATACATGTTGAAAGATTCGCAAGAACCTTTCACATGCAGTCCCGTCCTTTTTTCCAGATCACATTCTCATTATAATATTAAAACTACCCTCGGTTTGTAACCGAATTTGAACTCTAAGCCGTAGAGGTAGAGTTTAAAATCAAGTGTACACAGATAAGTAGAGGGAAACGAAGGGGATTCGTCTTGTTTCTACTGAACATTGCGATGCTGTTTGAGATATTATTTTTAATGTGATTTAAAATTAGTTTGGTTGTGCAGTTTCATATCTGTTCTAGATCTATCTAATTAGACTGATACACAATTAAAACCTTTTTAAAAAAGGTAAAAAAAAATTCGTCCGTTTTTGTTATATTAATGCGGGACTAAGGCATATTTTTTATTTTCGTTTTCCGTCTAAGACTATTTTTTACCGAACTTTTAAGAGGTCTGCTTAATATTTTTAAATGAAATACATACTACCAACCTATGACGTCATGGGAATTTGGTTCTATCTATCTATTCAGCTACAAGAAGTGCACTTCTGAACATAAGCCTTCCTCAAGGCTCTCCATATCGACTTGTTGAAAGCGGCCTGCATTCGGTTCCATACTGAATTTGGTTCGAATTATCGATATTTAAAATAATAATAAAAATAAAAATTGTTTATTAATCTCTGTCCTTAACCTAGGTTACAAGCAAAATTTAGATTTAATTAAAAGTGCTTAGGCTAAGATTTTTTAGTAGGTAGATAGAAACGGCTGGTGCTTATATTTACTAGGTTAGCCCTGTACAATAAGCACCAGCCACCATCTTTATGTTGCAGGGCCTAGTTGCAATGGGTATATAAACAGGTGTTTAGGATAAGTATTAAGTAGTAGATAGCAGAATCGTGAACTAGAGTGTAAGCTTTTCATAAAGACCCATTAGTTTGCTTATTACGTTATCGAAATCAGTCTATTTACATACGTCATTTGAACTTATTTGTGAAGATTTGAATAAAATTATTAATGATAGCATAAAAAAGGAAAAGGATATTGATACTAATAAAAGCGCAAAAGCGATAAAAATACAGCTACAAAACACATCTGCACAGAGGAATAACATAAGATATACCGAAAAAAACAACGCCATTTTCCAGCTATAAGCAGGTTAATGTCTCGATTTTATTTCCCATTTCTATATAACTTTGAACAACAACCGTCGTAACGGAAAGCTGTGTATGCACTGGCACTATCCAATCTCCAAAGCGAGGTAACAAAAAACAAACTCTACCACACAGCAATAAAGTACAAATTGCACTGCAATTTTTATAAAATGGATAAGAGAAAAATCCGAAAATATTGTGCAAGTGTACACAGGATACTGAGCTTAAATGGAAGGGGGTAAGGTTTAATTTGACTTACGTGGTGCCGTTGGAAAAATTCACTCCGTATGTGTCAACATAAGACTTTGGACGCGTGGCAAAGACAAGCAGGGCATCTGTAAACAAACAAACAAAATTATATAGTTTTATAGTGTCATAGATTTTTTTTGGGAAAAACATCGCTAAAGGGAAATTATGTAGAGTTCGTTGATTTTACAGGACATATTTTATGTTCATAACAGGAAAGTGACACCGCCTGATTGAAACTGCGACAGTTTGTTTTGACAGAAGACTTTTTATAAGAGCTGCCTCGGATTACGGGCCTTATGAAAAGGCTCAAGGTCAGGAATAAACTATTTCCTGATGAGACGGTTTTCATATTATTATCATTTTTATATTAAGACACGTTAATCCATTATAAGATGATATATATTTTTTATTATTATAGAGATGTTTTAAGCCATGCTATATTTGTGACGCGTCTTACAAAACCCTATTTTTCAACGACAATAGCCCGGACCGATAAATTTAATAGTCACTTAACTTTAATGGTTTATTTTATATTAGACCAACGGCTCTGGGCGGCGATATTGAAAGGTGCAAAAGCTTGTTTACTGGTGCCAATAATAGAACAAGTATTTAGACACAATATCGATTTGTACATTTTTTCTTTTTTTTTATGAAATAAATACATCCAACAGTCACATACTAGCTACACAGATAGCCCTGACCCCACACTAAGATCGAGTCTTGTGTCGTGGGTATCAGGAACTACGAGAGACTTTTTCGGTCACAAACACCCAGACCCGAAACGAATACCTGTGGTTCACACACATATTTGTTTCGGTGCGGGAATCGAACCCGCGGCCTCTCGTTTCACAGCCGGCGTCTAACCAACTGCGCCACGGAGGCTGTCATGCTATATAAGAATGTTATATAAGAACACAAGTTAGATAATTCATAATCCAGTGATTTATTCGGTTTGATAAATCTCAAATGAGCTCCCTAATATTGTAGTCTGTTGCCGGTCGCCGGCTCACCCACTGTCACTCTTTGGAATGGAAAGAAATTTGGGGACTTATATCATCTCTGCTTACCTTACCCCCTAGGATTTCGTGCCGTTATCTCCGACAGTATAAAAGCTATAAAAATATGGTAAAATGGTTGTAAAATGGTTGTCTGGTATTATGGCTGTATGCTGTAGAATATCATACGAGAAGTCTATGTTCAGCTTTTAAATACATAATTAACTAGACATGACCTGACCAGAAATTTTAATCAACCCAATTTTCATACATACAATCACGACTTTTTCCAGTACCAGGACACCCACATTTCGCCTATTCCGTCCCATGATGTGATAGGGGGCGAGCCTATCGCCATATCAGGCACAAATTCGTGACTCCGTACTGATAATGAATAGAAAAATCCAATATCACTTTGTCCGACCCGGGATTCGAACCCGAGACCTCAGTTTTGTAGTCGTACCGAGGTACAACTACGCCACATATGCAGTCGAATTCCTACATACAATACACTTTGTCCGACCCGGGATACGAACCCGAGACCTTAGCTTTGTAGTCGTACCGAGGTACAACTACGCCACATATGCAGTCGAATTCCTACACACACAAGAATTTTTATACATAAATACACACAACGCACCTGATTATATTCTGCAAAGTTCTAGTACCAGCATTGACCTACACATACAAGAATTTTTATACATAAATACACACAACGCACCTGATTATATTCTGATTATATTCTGCAAAGTTCTAGTACCAGCATTGAATGAACTCTAATTTTCCTTGCATTTCATAATGGCGGACTTTATTTTCCTATTGGTAAAGTTCCAGTGGTCGGTATTAGAGTTTGCTTGTTAACGATATCCGACCAGTTCGGACAAATAAATGGAATATACTGCGAAGTGTAATTAAATATATTGGATTTGTAATGCAATTCGTTCTATTGTATTTTATCGAGTTTCTGAAAATATTAATAAATAATGATATTCATAAATAATAATGTACTCATACTTGTGAAAACATGTATTTTGTGTTAATAGCATATTGTTAGATAATAAGTCTTATTGGTAACATTATTAGTAAAACGCTTTGTTTTCCTAAAAATAAATAAAAATAAGTAAATAAAATAAAATAAAAAATAAGCTCGCATATTGTGTAATCCAATTTTCAGTTGAGTTTATGAAAATTCAGGAATTGGGTGTTTTTCTAGATGTCAGAATTTCGTTCACCGTACCAAACTTCTTTGTTTGTGTAATTCAGGAATTAAGGTATAATTTATTGATGTCGGCAGGTCGTGTTTTTATGGCGATTATTACGTAGTTTGCTGTATTAATTAGTTAAGGCGTCAAAGCTTAACAAACATGGTAACTTTAAAATTCATAATTTTAGTAAGAATTATTCTCCACTTTTACTGGTGGTAGGTCTCTCATATGTGAGAGGCTGGCTGGGTAGGTATCACTGCAATGTCTATTTCTCCCGCCAAACAGCAGTGTAAATGCACTGTTATGTTTCGGTTTGAAGGACATTGTAGCCAGAGTAACTACTGGACATATCGAGACTTAACATCTTATGTCTCAGGATGGCGAGCGCAGTGGAATGCCAAGCATTGCCTTGTGACCCATGGTGTTGTTTGGTTTTGCTAATGTCCATGAGCGTTCGTATCGCTTATTATCAGGCAAATGGCAGGCTCGTCTCGTTATTCATAGCAAAAAACAAATCTCCAACTCTCCTACATTTAAATCAAACCCGCTATTACATACCCTTACTCCTTTGAACTACCTAAACTCACCCTCGAAAAACAGATCTATAAAATCCCAAAACCTTCAGCAATTTTTATCTCTAATCCAATAAAAGGAGCACAGAGCGCATAATCGCTTCCTTTATGCCTGTGACGTCACATAGTTTGCCGGCACAAAAACACACCGAATAAAATCCGGACGGAATATGGGGGCAACGCATTCAGGCCAATGTTTGCATATGGCCGATGTTCTGTGTTCATTAAAATGCATGAAGTGACGTCATGGGGCATAGAGTGTGAGAAGAAGCGCTAGTGATGTGGGTATGTGTGGATTGTCTCTGAGAGGATTTAGTGTATTTTTGGTATAAATCCTATAATGTGGTTTGCAGATGAAAGGACAGTGAAATTTAAAGGTAACAGAATTTGCATCATTGACTATTTGAAGAGTGTCAAAGAGTGGCAAAGAATCGATACGAAGCTTCGGTAAGTGACATCAAAGACACTGGTTGGTGGTAGAATAATCATGTGCATTCTAATCTTGACCACCGTACCCGCTGGTGGAAGTCTGTCGTTTAGGCTCAAGTGGGTGTGTTGCGTTTCAGTTTCAGTCTCTGTATATTTGGTTAAAAGCAAGCTGGCATAATTACGTCCATTTTTCTCAGTACTCATACATATATCAAGTACATTGTAGTCAATATAAAATGCCAGTATACAATACCTACTAAATCTACAACAGATAAATAATAATAAATACACCCAACAGTAACATACATAGTCCTTACCCCACACTAAGATCGAATCTTGTGTCGTGGGTTTTAGAAACAACGAGAGACTTTTTGGTCTCACAAACACATATTTTTAGGCCTCACAAACATTAGTCCCGGTGCGGGGATCGAGCCCGCGGCTTCTCGTTTCACAGCCGGCGTCTAACCAATTGCGCCCCGAAGCCTGTCAAATATTCAATCACATATGAAACTGTCCCCTCTACGTTACCTCATCTATACCACTCCCACACGCTTCGACAGATTCTCTTACGATGCGCAATAAAAAATAGCGCGGCTTGAGAAAAAATCTTGTCATTGGCATTTTAAATGGATTTTACTTGAATACGACATTACGATGGCACATACGGTTGGCAGCGTTCCGTTCTACATTAGGAGCATGCATATTCAAGCAATTCCAGCGCTTTCGGATGTTTCAGCGTTTTATTTATGGGTGGCATTAAGTAGCTTAATTTTTGCAAGTTAGCTGCAAACGAAACGCCTTATGCTCTTTTGAGTTTTCGTAAAAGTGTGTTTAGTAAAAAAATATCGTTAGGAAACGTGCATACTTTATTTATTTATTAAGCTTTATACAATGAAATTGTAAAGGCGGACTTAATTCCAACTTTAGTGCAATATTTGATTTATATTTTATGTAAAATCTTTTGTCTAAAAATCTATTTTCGGTCAGTGTTTACCAATTTTCGAGAAGATAACGTTAGACAGATGTTCCGATAATTTGAAAGAGTATTTTTCATATTCGCACTAAAAAAGACAACAATTTTCAGATGGTAAGTGCAGTGTTATTCAAAATACAGCATTCACGTATAATAGACGTTTATATTTCGCTGGTCGGCATAATTATGTTGGCCGACCGAAGATTAGATATACAGGTGACATCAAAACTCAAAAAGCGTTGGTCATATGTTGGCCTGGTCAAGACTAGATATACAGGATGAACTCAAAGTCAGTATGACATGTACATGATCACCATCCACCGTACCACTCTTTTATTCCTACTGTACTCTACTGTATCAGCCCATAAGCCCACTGCTGGGCATGGGGCTTCTCTACAACCAAGAGTTCGACTGAGAGTGGTTAGGCCATATTCCCCCATGGTTGCCTAGTGCGGATTGCTGAAGTTCACGTACATTTTACTTAAGAATCTTTAATTTTTACACGTATTTTAAGTGGGAATGGGGAAGGATATTTTTTTATGTATGTTTACTCGCGTTCTACATTAGACATGCATATTCAGGAGTTTCTAGCGCTCTCAAGTTTAAATTTATTTATGATAACATTAATTTAAGTGGGCTATTTTTGCAACAAGGTTTCGTTGAAGGAAATGGTTTATTATGATAGTAATCTTTGTAATTGTGTTCTGGGAACAGCTAGTATAAATTAGTTTTATTGTACTGGTAAAAAATTGTGTCTAAATATACATACATACATAAACTCACGCCTTTATCCCCGAAGGGGATTTGCTCTTTGCCCGACCCGGGACTCGAACCCGAGACCTCAGCTTTGTAACTTACCGTAATACAACTACGCCACCGAGCCAGTCTAAAATGAACCTATTAACATCACTTAGTAAGTGAGTGAATGTAGAGGAGTAGCTTGCTCAGCAGCAGGCAGCAGGCGACTGATTTACTTCCATACACAGTATTTGAAAAACAGTTATAAAGCGGAAGACAAAGTGCAGGTTCAAATAGCAATATTTAAAACACGATTCCAAGAAATTCACGCGAGCGGAATTTACTTTTACTTTGAGAATACTACACGTTACCTTCATTGCTACTGCACAATAACGTATCAGAGATTTTATGTCTTTCTTGGAAGCGGGATGGAATGCTCTCGACTATTATATGTTCCTTTAAATAGGCATATATAAAAAAATAAGGATACATATGTATATAAGTTATTTATACACACATAATAATACATTGCTCACTCGAACCACACACTCACATGCAAACATACACATACACAAACACAAACACACACATACCTCGCTTTCACACTCACACACCGAATTATTGTAACAAAATTATATTATTATTTAAGTGGTTTCTCAAGGCATAGGCAACGCCCAATTTGAGAGCCCTTGCTATATACTTTTATTTATTAAAAACTTATTGTACACAAAAAAAATTAAAAAAGTATACAATGGCGGCCTTATCGCTCGAGGCGATCTCTTCCAGGCAACCTACCATAGGATGGATAGCACAGAACGAAAATTTGGAGGAATCTTGAGGTTTACGAAAAAAATATTATTTTGTGTAAAATTATAATTTTCAAATAAATATTTTTCATTTAGGCCTCAAGGAGTGATATTTTATTATCAATCAATATTTTTCATCGAGGGCTATTTTCAGCACTGGACTTCCTGTGACTGAATAGAGAAGATATAAAGATTTTTCATTTTAATTTGAGTTTGAGTTTTATTTTGAGTTTGAAACCAGCTGGCCTTTTAGATCTCGATATTATAAGCTCCATGAAATAGCACTGCGATGGAGTAAAATATAGGAGAATTTGCGTTCAGAAGTATTAAACCGATATTTTGATCCTGATTCTGTAACAACGAATAGTACCGCGTATATTGCGTAGAATCTATGGTTGATGGAGTCAAAAGGTTCTGAAATAGAGGTCATGTACTCGGAAGGACATTCATAAGGTGTATTAGCGACCTGATGAAGATTTCATGCAGACCGCTCCTAAAAAATGGTGCTGTACTGTATCAGTCCATATACGCACTACAGGGCATGGGCCTCCTCTACAATTGAGAGTACGATTGAGAGGGGTTAGGCAATATAGTCCACCACGCTGGCCTAGTGCGGGTTGGCGGACTTTACATACGATATAAATGATCACAAATCGCTAGGGTACGCAGGTTTCCTCACAATGTTTTTATTCACCGTGCGTGGTGATTAAATATCAATACACACATGACTCCGAGAAGTCTGAGGTGTGCCCTGGGATTTGAACCTATGACCATCAAAAGAATGATACGCTATGTTAAATACTTGACTTTTTGTGGTTAAAGATTATGACAAGCAAAAAATGCGTCTTTTAGACGGAGCAATGGCTACACGCGTTTCATCCAAAATCTACAATAAACCTTATCACCAAGACATTCTAGGCGATTTTCCAAAAGCAACTTTTCGACAAAATTCCGCACATCAATAACAGTTCTACATTCGATTAGCGTTTGAAATATTGGGTGCTGGTGTACATATAATCAATGTGTCCACGTCACACCAGCCGGGACCCTGAGAAATGTAACGGGATTTGAAAAATGCTGCAAATTTGAGATCGTGGATGACGAATTCGAATGGTTACGTACGATGTGAGGATTTGACGAATGCTGATGCAGCTTTAGGATACATGTGTCTCGTACTGTCTTTATATAAAATTGCTTCTTAATGTTTCTGCCAAAAAGACCTTTTTAAGGGCCTAAGATTAAAATAATAATTTAAATCCTTGCGTACCATTGTGTTTTTAAAAAATAAAATGGTGTACATTATTGTTTTAGGAAAACTATGTATTTACCACGACGATATTTACCGTCCAAATATGACGATAGGTAAAAAAATTAAAAAAAAATTGTAATTGCTTTGTCCCGAAATTTTTAGTTGCATTGTGTCTGAAGTCGCTAATACTACCACCTGGCTTCGTTTTCGGTCGCAGTCTTGATATATCCTGTATATACAAACATTACCTTAGTATCCCTTTCCAAGAATTCGTTTGATGTCGAACTTGACTCAATGGCTCATTATTTAGGATTACTCACATTACAGAAACAAAACATTGTTCTCTTTGATTCCCTTTACGTAATATGTTTGGTATTACTCATTATAGGGATGAACGGAGAAGAAAATGATCAAATATTTTTACGTTTACATAACAAAGTAAAGGTACGGATTGTTTGTCCTTTTTGTCCAACAATGTAATCCTGCGTCATATTAAGATATGGTTGATCGTTGTCAGAAATTTTCAGGATTATTTGGAAAATTATGCAAGCAACAATATGTTTCAAACACAACACAACAGTGCATTTACACTGCTGTTTAGCGGGAGAAATAGACATTGTGGTAACCTACCCAGGCGGCCTCTCACATATGAGAGACCACCACCAATAAGAAGAAAAGTACTATTAATTTACATATAATTATGATACAAATTCAACCTGCATTTGTAGCATACAAAGTCAGGTCAACTAATATCAATACTGTAATATTCCGTATGGAATTACTGCATTGCCAAAGGCTGAATTCCACGTAGCCCTTTCATGTCATAACCTTTGACGCGAAATTAATTAATAAGAGTATTAGTATCGAAGATGTGTTAATTAAATGGATGTATAATCAACTCACTGACCTGGCTTCATTCGTATGTAGTTAATTACTCTAGCCAACTTCATATATGTTATGAGTAACATCTAATTTTAAATAAATTTGATTAATTTCTCATTTCCACTCGTCAAGCTTCCTACTTTTTTATCTTTAGGAAAAGATTCATAAAGTAATATAGATAGATAATATACAGGGTGTATCAAGACTGCGACCGAAAACGAAGCCAGGTGGTAGTATTATTAGTGAATGTTATCACTCGCTGAAGAGTTTAGTAGTATAATACATTTGGGTCCCTTGCAGCCGATCACTAAAATGCTTGAGAGAGGCCTATGCCGAAACAAATGTCTGTGTGAACCACAAGTATTTATTTCGGGTCTGGATGTTTGTGAGATTGAAAAGTCTCTCGTAGTTCCTGATACCCATGACACAAGACTCGATCTTAGTGTGGGGTCAGGACTAGTATTTGACTGTTTGGTGTAATTATTTATTAATATAACTTCAAATTATTATTAATAATGAAAACATCGGAGCCTATAATATTTGTGGTAAATTCATTATTTAATTTTCAGATATTGATTAATTTTATAAGCATCCATGAATAAATACTCTAGGGATTGATCCGTATCTGTGCTCTGAACTGGAAGACCTGTGACCTCAATATCGTCCCCCATTATCCCCAGGGAACATGAAGGGCGCCGTAAAAAGATTTAACCTATAAATCCTGGTATGGAAAATACTTTATTAACTATAGATATCTGTAAAATGGTAGAGCCACAAACCATATGTGTATGACCCCAATATACCCAATATATTATTAAAGAATAGTAATAAAGCCACAAAAAGGATTAAACTAGAAAATGTAAATGTGGGTGAGTAAAAACCATTGATGTATTTAAAGTGGTAGCAGTTCTGGCACTCTTAACTGGTGGAAGGTTTTTCATATGTAAGAGGCCGCCTAGGTAGGTATTACCGCTATCTCTATTTCTCCCACCAAACAGCAGTGTAAATGCACTGTTGTGTTCCGGTTTGAAGGACAATGCAGCCAGAGTAACTACAAGACATAATGGGACTTAACATCTTGCTTTCTAACTCATGGTGTTGTTTGTTTTTGCTACTGTCCATGAGCGGTCGTGTCGCTTACCATCAGGCCAATGGCATGCTCGTCTCACCATTATTTGCAATAAAAATGGCACAATATCTGGGATTAATCGAATTAATTCATCGAACAGAGCGGTGGAGAATCTTTCATAGCAAATCGGCTCAGGCCTGCATAATTGTGTCAAACAACGAGTCGTCTCTCGCATAAATGCATAATCATTTGAATCATATACATATCTAAACCTACACCAATTTTGACCGATTCTAAAAAAATATTATATACTGACGCGTCCACAATTACAAAAACAGACAGATAAAAACACGAATTCGCGATAAAAACTAAAGATCAAAGGAGTAACAGCCGAAATATTGCGTTGCATTCCGAGCGCTGACGCTGGATAGTATCGCGCTAAAGTTTCGGCCAAACATTCGGCTTCGGGGATAAAGAACGAAAGTTTGGCCGAAAGCAGGTGGACTAACTAATTAGTAACGATACAGCAAAGTTAATTAGGGATTTAAAATTAGGGTCGATTTTTGTATGACACAAAAATGAGATTTGTGCTCTTTTTGCCTTGTGCTTATCACAATTGTTGATTACTGTGCCAAAGCTATCTAAACTAATATTATAAAAAGGAAATACTCGATTGTTTGTTTGCCTTGAATAGAATCTGAAACTACTGGACCTATTTAAAAAATCTTTCACCATTAGAGTCCTACATTATCCCTAATCAACATAGGTGACATAATATTTTCAAAACAGGGCAAAAGGGCGGAGCCGGGCCGGGCCGCTAGTGTCGTGTAAAAATAATGAAGTGGTTATTTAAATAAAATAAATAAATAAATTAGTACACCCAACAGTCACATACATAGTCCTGACCCCATACTAAGATCGAGTCTTGTGTCGTGGGTATCAGAAACTACGAGAGATTTTTCGGTCTCACAAACACCCAGACCCGAAACAAATACCTGTGGATCACACAAATATTTGTTTCGGTGCGGGCATCGAACCCATAAAGTAATTTGAATAAGTTCGTTTGAAGATCAAAAGTAATTAGAGGCTATACAGCCCTTACACCCGCAGCTGCAACTCCTGTGCGCCAGGATCGACAATACGCATCAACGACAACGAGTAACGCGTCTCTAGAAATATGTATGTTGTTTTCTTACAACAAAATTAATCAAATCGTATAACGAGGAAGAATTAAATAACTTATACAGAGGAGTAACTGGGGAAGCGTTCATGCTCTTATATTTATTTATCCTTTATTGCTGCATAAAGAAAAACAATTACAATGAAATAATATAAAAAAAAAATACAAAAGGCGGCCTTCGCACTGGCCAATTTCTTCCAGGCAACCTTGAGATGGATATAAAACAGGAGAATGAGAGGGCAGTTATTATTAATTACTTATATTACCTTCTCGAAGAAATGTTTGTATTGTAAATCCCGAAAAACTAACTCAGGCCCGAAAATTCGGCCTCGCTTCGTCCAACCATCGGACACTAAAGATACTATCGTGAAAAATAAACATAGGAAAGAGATAAAAAAACATTCCGCGGCAGTCTCATTAAAATTTGTACACCCCGATGCGTCGTCGAGTACAGTTGTAAACAAAGGAGTGGAGTATTTTATTTTATATTTCTTTTTATCATGTTTTTTATATCTGTCAATCCTTTTGATATCGCTGATTGAGAAGTATTCGAGTCAGTGTTGTTTTAATTGTGACGTTTTGTTAATGACAGTCCGATAGGGCTTTGATTAAACAGAAATCGGAGTGTAGTATAGTGGCTTGCGATTTTGTTATTAGAATAGGGTTTTCTGATTTTTGAATGATAATGTTTCCAATAGATGTAACTATACCAAAAATATGATTTTTGTTGTGAAAAAAGTTATAATCACACCCAAGATAGAAAAAATTTAGTGTAAACAAAAAAGTCCTAGTAGCACCTCTGCGTACCCTTTCTGGGAAAAAGGCGTGAGTTTATGTATGTAAGTTTTTCAATTTCTGGAAAATGCTATATTTAAACTGAAGTCAAAATTTAATACCATGCCTTCCCCACATTAAAGAAGCTGTAAAACAAGAGGTACTGTTTGTAAAGTACGTTATAAATCCAAGTATTTACCTTCAACTTGTTACTCAGAAGTTTATAGCTCGTACAATGTAGTTTTTGGTGGTGTCAAAACCAAGCTGAAAATGAAATCTTTTTAACCGACTTCTTGTAGGTATTATTCTTCTAAGGCCAGCCTCCGTTGTGCAGTTAAATAAACACTGCTTTCAAATGCTACTAACGTTAGTATGTCCCGTAAGAGTTTGGGTGTTTGTGAGACTGAAAAGTCTCTTGTAGTCATTCTTACTTGTGGTAGGTCTCTTGTGTGTGAGAGGCCGCCCGGGTAGGTACCACCGCAATGTCTATTTCTACCGCCAAACAGCAGTGTAAATGCACTGTTGTGTTCTGGTTTGAAGGACAATGTAGCCAGAGTAACTACTAGAGATAATTAGACTTAACATGTCTCATGGCGAGCGCAATGGAATGCCAAGCATTGCTTTATATTGCATGATGTCTTGGGTTTTCTACTGTCCATGAGTGGTCGTATTGCTTACCACCAGACGAATGGCCTACTCGTCTCACAATTTATTGCAATAAGAAATTAGCCCGGAGTCAGGAATTTATTCCCGATATGGCGACAGGCTTGCCCCCTATCACATCGTGAGACGGAACACATAAGCCGAAACAAAGGTGTCCTCTGCCTACCCCTTCTGGGAAAAAGATGCGAGTTTATGTATGAAAAAAAGACATATACAGTCGTTGATACCTATTTAAATCTATTGAATCCGACATCATGTGAAATGGATATAGAACGAAATAATCCGATTATATCAATTCAAGTATAAAAACACAGGACATTTCTACTTTATTAATCCCTATACGAATTGAAATCAATTTGAATTTTATCGCCGGCGCTTTTAACATAAAATTAATTATGAATATTCGCGTGTGTTTGATGTAATTAATTTAAATCATGAATAGTATTGTCCTAAATTAATTTATTGGTGTGTAGATTTTTATTTACTGACTTGTCAAATATGCAGTTGATGTTAATCGTAGTGCGTAGATAATTACGTAAAAATGTTTATTTATTTATTTTATGTTTCATCTCCTTTTAATAAAATTACGTGTATAAAAAACAATTGCTCTGTAGTAAACGTTTTCATAATTACACCACCCAAGTAATAAAATAATTACCGACGCAGATTGCAAATACCAGAACGCCATTAGGTTATTGGTACAAACTCAATTTAGCAATGCACGTGACGTCACGCGCCGAGGCTTACGCGACACACAATGCAAACACATTGAATGAAAATACATTAGTTACAAAATTGTACAAATAAATGGATGGAATAATCCTTGCGTACAAACTAATAGTGTTGGTATGGAATAATCAGAAGGTTTGCGTAATGGTTCTTTAGATTTACGCGAATGTTACACATTAAAATAAAACATTTTTTTTTGCGTATGCCGTATGTTATCGCGAATTGGGTTTAATATTTACAATTTTTTAAAAGCAATCGAAACGTCGAGAACGTAAAAAAATTAAAAATTATACCAAATCCGCGATAAAATCCGGAGAAAATAGTTTTATTTCAAGGAGAAGGTTTATTAGGAAGTGCAACTAATAATTTAAAGAAATGTTTATCTTTAACGGTGGAGGAAAACATCCTGAAGAAACCTGCATCCATAGTTTTTAACAAGATTTTCTATGGTTTGTAAAGTCCGTCAACCGAAACTAGGCCCGCGTAGTGGACGGCCTAAGCCCTCTAATTCGAACTCTCTGTTGTAAAGTATATTATGCAGCATTAGGCGAATATGGGCTTTTATAGTTAGGCTTATACAGTACAGTTTAATTTTAAATATATATTGGAATATTTTTTTTACTGACACGAGGAAGTAACTACAATGCATGTTATGGTAAGTGCAATGCAATCCTAATAAAATATCCACCGGCGAGAGATGGTTCTCTTCCCTCGATGTTCTTTCTTTCTCTTATTTTCCATAAATTTTCAAAGGTCGATCACTATCAAGCGAGCCACTTGTTTATTAGATTAAAAATTAACACCATTAGTCACTGGTGAAAACAAAGCTCCTCAAAGGATTTTCATACCTACTGAAAGCCAAAATGGGTTTCTGAAACTCTTACTTTATCTTCTCTCTACTTTCTTACCAGTACGTATGGAAAACAATGATGGAAAACCTGACATAGTGGGTCATGAAGCGTGCCGAGTTTCTGGCTCAGCGTATGGTAACCATTTGTCATCGGTGAATTCTCTTTTTGAACTGCAGTGCACTTACCAAGTTGCATTGTAGTCACCATAAAAATACCGTATTTTGATTCAAAATTTCAAATTCCGAACACCAAAGAAACAGCAACAAAAACCCAATTAAAACACGAACACAAAAAGGGAAATAAAAAAATCCACAACTTGATGCGAAATTAATTTCGCGGTGTAATTAAAAGTTTGAAAACTGTTACATGAAAATTTTAAAACGTTGTCATCGCGGAGCCATTGTATTGTTAATTGAACTTTTATTTTTTAGTCTCGATATCTGCCGGGTCGAGTGAATAGTACTATCGTAGGTGTATAGAGTCACGCGCTAGTTTTTAGAATTCCGTAATTGTATTGAAAGTTTCAACTAGGTCGGTGTGGTGAAATAAATAATAATAAATCAATTATCAAACCCATATAGTGCCTATTGATGAACACGGTCATCCTCTACAATCGAGAGTACGATTGAGAGGGGTTGACTTGCTACGGAGAGTAGGAGACAATATTTTAAGTGCTACTCCCCACTATTTTAATATTGTATCAACTTCGAACATCACTAAGCTTTAGTGCTCGGTGTAAAATTTATACAGGGTATAACAAGACCGCGACCGAAAACGAAGCCAGGTGGTAGTATTAGCGGCTACAGACACAATGCAACTAAAAATATTGCAAAATAAGCGACGGTTTTTTTTTACAATTTTTTAAAAATCATCGTTTTTGAGGGGTAAATACCTAGTTTTTGCAAAAATAGTAATTTAAACCCTTACGTACCATTGTGTGTTTAAAAATTAAGCGATGTACGTCATTATTTTAGAAAAATTATGTTTAATCACTCAAATACGACGATATGTAAAATATAACAAAAAAAAAATTGACGATTTTTTTTGTAAAATTTTTACTTGCATTGTGTTTGATATCACTAATACTACCTCCTGGCTTCGTTTTCGGTCGCGGTCTTGATATACCCTGTATAAATAAAATAAGTACCGTCCATCTTGGCTTACAGGAGTAACAATGGCGGGTGTGTGGGTGGAAAAGACTTTAGTTAAAAGTAACATTCTGTATCATCCGATTATCGCCACTGCTGAGTACAGGACTCCTATAAACACGAGAGTGTGATTGAGAGGGGATAAGCCATAGTCCACCAGCTTATTGCGGGCTGGTGGACTTCACATGCCATAGAGAATCTTGTTAAGATACATATGGTTTGCATGTTCCGTCAGGATGTTTTTCATCGCCGTTAAAGTGTGTGGTAAGTGACTATCAATACACATATGATTCTCATAACACAAAGGTGTTGTGCGAACATTGGAAAAGTTAATACCTTGCAATAGTTATATGTTTTTAATTAATGGACAAAGTTTTAAGAGGAAGGAAACAATAAAAATCCGAATGCATAAGTCCGACTCGCTCTTGACAGTTTTGCTGCAGAGTTTTTGAAGTGAAACTTCTTTATCGGGGTTGGAAAAAATTTTTCGTTACGCGTCACATTCTTCCATTACGCGCCATCTTTTTTTATTTAGTAAATTAGTACCCACTTCAGTAAGCCACACCCCCAACCGTTTCCAAGCCCCACCCAAAATTTTAAGTCCCACCCACTTTTTTGTAATTTGATCCTTACCCCCCTCTGGCCTTCCCCACCCTAAATCCAAAACAGTGCCCAATAGCCTCCCCACGAAACCTCCCCCCCCCCCCCGCTTACCCCCACCCTAAAAATTTTACCTCACCCCCCCTACTCATATCTCCGGCATTATCCATCGTAGACCCACCGACCTTGGGTTCATTGGAACCGGCTCGGTGAGGGCTACAATCCTGCCCCAACAGAATTCCCGAATTCCCCCTCCACAACTTTCCCCACCCAAAAATATTTTAAGGTGCCCAATAGCCTCCCCACGAAACCTAACCCCCCCCCGCCCCTACCCCCACCTAAAATTTTTACCTCACCCCCCCTATTCCTATCTCCGCCAATATCCATCGTATACCCATCGACCCTGGGTTCATTAGAACCGGCTCGGTGAGGCCTACAATCCTGCCCCAACAGAATTCCCGAATTCCCCCTCCACAACTTTCCCCACCCAAAAATATTTTAAGGTGCCCAATAGCCCCCCCACGAAACCTTTTTTTTTTTTAAATTGAGGTCGAAGATAATTATTGCGATATTAAATATACATTGTGTTTGACTCACCTCTATTCATTGAAGAAATTGAAGCGAAGAGCAGTAAAAGTTTCCCGGCCATTTTTGTTACACCTGGAATTAATAAAGTTATTTTTAATAAAGTTTTAAAACATAATATTATAGCCTACTTATGTTATAAATTGATGATTGATGCAGTGTAAGAAAAGGACGGTGTCTTTCAATTTAGTTGCAAACGATGGGTTAAGCTGAAAACATTTCAGTGTTGGATGTTTATATGATTTTTTGAAAAATAATCATTTTTTTTTGTATGTTACCATAATCTAGTTATTTTAGGACAATGTCCGGTAAATTATCAATATTGCTTACCATCAGGCCGATGGCATGCTCGTCTCGCCATTCATCGCAAAAAAATACTAATCACTGGTTGTATAAAATGATTCAACGCATTTTATATCACACACGAACATCATTTTTTATCATACTTATAAAATTGATGTCCTTTATTCCCATATCCTGTAATTTCAGCCAGCAATCACATTATTCAGGAGTAGCTACGTAGGATCTTTTTTTATAAAAACGAGTTTACAGGCAAGACAAAAGAAATATTAATTCGCAGTGTAAAGGACGGCACGGTGTGAAAGCAGCCTCCTGACAATGCTCTCGGAAATTTCGAAAGCGCTGCATTTAAAATATTGTGCATTAAAAATATTTTAATGAAACTCCAAACGGAATAAAATCTTTTATTCCAAATAGTGGTGTTTGTTTTAGTATTTTTTGTTTATTTACGCTTAAAATAGAGTTGACAATTAATTAATAGCAAGTGCTAATACTATAGGGACAATAGCGTAAGCACTTGACAGCCTCCGAGGCGCAGTTGGTTAGATGCCGGCTGTGAAACGAGAGGCCGCGGGTTTGATCCCGAACCGAGACAAGTGTTTGTGAGGCCCACACGTATTTGTCTCGGGTCCGGGTGTGTGTGAGACCAAGAAGTGTCCGGTAAATTCTGATACCCACGACGCAAGACTTAATTGATCTTAGTGTGGGGTCCGGACTATTTATGTGACTGTCGGGTGTAAATTTATTTTGTTTATTTATAATAAATACACCCAACATTTGTCTCGGTGCCGGGATCGCACCCGCGGCCTCTCGTTTCACGGCCGGCGTCTAACCAACTGCGCCACGGAGACTGTAGTTATTATTATTATTTATTACTTTATCTATAATATTGATCACATTATAGGAACAATTTTTGCCGTACTTTATACATCCTATACTGGCCTTATCTGTATCAGCCCCTTCTCTAAAATCGAGAATACGATTGAGAAGGCTTAACTATTTCCACTGGCCTAGTTCTGCCGGACTTTACATGGCTTATAAAACATAATAAATATACAAAAACTTTGTGTGAATAGTGGGTTGTTGCTCAAAAGTGATTTCTCGGAAAAGTAAAATATTAAAATGAGTTTCGGGAATTAATTTTCGCTCTTGCAAACGAAGCCGAACTGAAATGTGAAACTAATGTTTGTCGAACACACAAATATTTGTTTAAGATGGTATTAAAACCCGTAACATTTTGTTCTACAAAAGAAATATGAGCTACGGAATCAAGTATTTAAAATAAAGACTATATCAGTGAGGTTATAGGCGACGAAAACCAAAGAAAGACAAATTCAGAACACAAATCAGTAATTGATAGTTTGGTCCTAAGGTAAGTGTATGTTGGTCGACCGGATTTTGGTTCGAATCCCAGATAAGCTACCTTAATTTGTATGAGATTTTCAATTTGCAAATCTGGAGGCATGCTCCCGCCAAGACAAGCCAAGTGAATGGTGGAATTCTCATATCGCATCTAGGGATGGAAATAGGCTTGAAGAACTACGGATCAAATTATAGGTTACAATATTACCTCTTTTTTGTTTTGGTTTCTAGATCAAAAGCTATAAAGCTCTCCCTTCGGTACCTACCTACGACAATATTACCTCTGCCTACCCTTTCTGTTTGGCGGGTGTGAGCTTATGAATTTTCACACTACAATATATTTAACGCGGAAACCTTCTCAACGCATTTTTACCCAAGGTTAATATTTTAATGGACAGTAAAAATCTGCCAATATGGTCCGATCCAGAATTAATATTTAGGTAACCTAATTTTTGTTCTTCCATTCGAGCGAAACTCGGAGCGGAATAAAAATATACCGTTAAAGTTTCATAGGATCGTTGTATTGTTAAAATTCAAATTGGTATTAAGTTTTTTGTATTTTTTCTATATTGTTTATTCAATTTTCGGAGTTTAACAGTACATTTTTATGCTTCAGTTGAGATGGTTTATTTTGGACTTAAAACTTATATTCTTTGTTTAATTGGTCTTGTAAATTATTCTTATGTAGTTTAAGAATACTTGATTTAATATGCCTTGCAAAAATAATAGCTAAAAAATAAATGAGATTTTTGAAATTGAAACATCAAAGAGATTCGTTAACTTGAGAATATAACACCTTAAGATTCACAGCTAATACTCGATATAACTAGAGTAATGAAGGAATTAGATAAATATTTATATGATTCTGACAACCTCCATGGCGCAGTTGGTTACGCCGACTGTGAAACGAGAATCCATGGGTTCGATAACCGCACCGATGCAAATGTTTGTAAAGCCCACAAAGTTTTGTTTCGTATCGCGGTGTTTGTAAGACCAAAAAGTCTCTCGTAGTTTAATAGTCACGACACAAAACAATTGCTGACTGCCTCGGTGGCGTAGTTGTATTACGGTACAGTTACAAAGCTGAGGTCTCGGGTTCGAGTCTCGGGTCGAGCAAAGTGATGATGGATTTCTCTGTTCATTATCAGTCCGGAGTCAGAAATTGGGCCCGATATGGCGATAAGCTCGCTCCCTATCACATCGTGCGACGGAATATATAAGGCGAAATGTGGGTGTCCTGGTGGCGCCTCCGCCTACCCCTTCGGGGCTAAAGGCGTGAGTTTATGTATACATATGTGTGTACACAAACATTTGATCACAAAATAGGATCATAATAGTATGTGATTGTTGGGTGTATTTGTGTATTTATAAGCAGTAAAATCCTAAAAATAAAATGAAAAATAACGCTATCTCCAAGGGAAAACTTTACAAATAGAGCAAAGCTGTCCAAACGTGCGTCTGAGGGTCTAAGCGGCAGTAAGGGCCCTCGCGAGATGAGTCGAGAGCGGCTCGACGGCAAGACGACCCCTTTACACGCCTTTTTGTCAAGTTTGTTTACGTGGATACAATTTTTTTGTACCAATCAACAAACATACATAAATTTATGCCTTTTTAGAAAAAGTAGGCAGATGTGCTACCAGGTAGCCCACATTTCGCCTTGTTTCGTCCCAAAATGTGATAGGGGGTGAGTATTTCGCCATATCGGGCACAAATTCCTGACTCCGGGCTGATAACATACATAAACTCACGCCTTTATCCCCGAAGGGGTAGGCAGAGGCGCCACCAGGACACCCACATTTCGCCTTGTATGTTCCGTCCCATGATGTGATAGGGGGCGAGCCTATCGCCATATCGGGCACAAATTCCTGACTCCGGGCTGATAATGAATAGAAAAATCCAATATCACTTTTCCCTACCCGGGACTCGAATCCGAGACCTCAGCTTTGCAATCATACCATAGTACAACTACGCCTCCGAGGCAGTCAGATATATATTTTTTTAGGTCGCTAGTGAAATAAATACTAGATGTTGTAAGAACAAAATTTTCGGCAACAATTTGCAAATAACGGTGCGATTACGCCCCACATTGGCCTTGGAGCCTCACGTTACCGTTTAGGGTGCTTATCCACTGAATTTGATTATAATACGTGCTTTATTTTCCACCTACTGCCTCGGTGGGGTAATTGTACTACGGTACGATAACAAAACTGAGTTCTCGGGTTTGAATCTCGGGTCAGGCAAATTGATATTGGGTTTTTGTTTTCATTATCAGCCCGGAGTCAGAAATTTGTGCCCGATATGGCGATAGGCTCGCCCCCTATCACATCGTGGGACGGAACATACAAGGCGAAATGTGGGTGGCGCCTCTGCCTACACCTTCGGGGATAAAGGCGTGAGTTTATGTATGTATGTACGATTAAAGTCCAAATACTTAGCCTCTTCCAATACTTATATGGCCATATTATTCATAAAAAGTTTTAAAATCCATTTTAGTTAGCGAATGTTTTTGTTTTCTTCCAGCAATATAAATTAAAAAGTCATTCGAAAGGGACAAAACATTCGATAACTAAGAAAGTTTTTAAAACTGTTTATGAATAATGCCGATAGGATGCAGGCGTGACAATTATAAAATATGAAAGTTGTAAAATCGCGAAAGACAAGTATTCAATAAATAAATACACCCAATAGTCACATACATACAAAAAACATACAAAGACAAGGTATGCGTTATATTTGACGCAGTGGAAGATAACCCTTACGACGGAAGTCTCAAAGGTTACGCCTGATATCAGTGGTACAATTTATCAAATCGTTAACCCTGCGCGCTTCCTACAGCCTTAAATATCGGTTAAGCGTATGCCATTACAGCATCAAATGGAGATGTTTATGCTTCGCGTCAAAATTACATGTCTCTTAGGATGTAGGCGTGTATTGGTGTTACGAGGTTTCATAATGGTTGCTCTTTTTACTTTATTTCTCTAAGACGGGCTATAATGATACCATCATTTTTGAATAATGGACCGCAAACAAACAGAAAACCTGGTATGTGATTACCGCCGCCCGTGAAGCTCAAAATTGGGTTTGTTGCTGGCTTCTTTAAATGGGAGCGAAGCGATATTCCTTTCCGGGAATCTTTGTAATACTAGGATCCATCCGCTATCGAAGTTCGATGTTCGCTATCAACCACTCAAAAATGTCCGCGGAGGACTCAATGAAGGATTGTGTTGTATCCTATTGTATCTGCCCATATACGTCCAACTGCAGGGCATGGGCCTACTCTACAATCGAGGGAATCGATTGAGAGTGGTTAGGCCATATAGTCCACCACGCTGAACTAGTGCCGGTTAGTGGACTTTACATATCGTAAAAATTCTAATAAATCGATATGGTGCAGCAATGAGGCATGTTTCCCAAAAAACGTATTGTCAACTATAGAATTCCTGTAGCAGAATATGTTGATTCTTAAAGTTAATCTCCCCACCGAATACTAATATAATTTATATGCCCATGAAATTACAAGCATAATATGAAATTATCGCTCGAGAATATAAGCCAATTACCACATTTATTACTGGCCTTTGCTGTGGACAAGTCATAGTTTATTGCTGTATCTTTTCTTGTATTCTTCTATGTAGACACTTTCATAATATTTTTATTTGATCGTATAAGATTGTTATGAATATTAGTTTAAGTAATACCAAATTACTTGGAATTGACTGATTACTGGGATGGATAGGCCGCTTCCAACAGGTCTATGTGGAGATCCATGGGGGAGGCCTATGCTCAGCAGTGAACTTCCTATGGCTGAAGAGAGAGAGAGAGAGACTGGGATGAACTAGCGATACGAAGGTTATTGAACCTTCAAAAGGCAGTAATATTTCTGCCTTTTTAAAAGTGGTAGAGCCACGCTGTTGTCAGAGATGACTCGGCATGAATGGGCAGGCTTGTCCGGGGCAGTACCACTGTCTTACAGGAGAACGACGTGAAGCGACACCTTTTCGTTCGTTGAATGCGTGTTAATAAAACCACAATAATTGTTAAAAAACAGCCTGACTGCTTACATGGCGCTGTTGTCCTACGGCATGATCAGGACGCCGAGGTCCCGGGTTTGGATGCCGGGTCGGGCGGGATGGTATTGGATTTTTCTATTAGTTATTAGCCTGGAGTCAGGAATTTGGGCCCTATATGGCGATAGGCTCGCCCCCTATCACATTGTGGGACCACAGAAGGTGAAACGTGGGTGTCCTTGTAGCACCTCTGCCTACCCCTTCAAACAAACAACCCTTATAATATAGTATCGCTTTTCTGATTTTATCCAATATCAACAAACAGTAAATGAATTCTACGAATCGAGCTCTCGACGCAGAAACACACATTTATGAAATTCAAAAGGTATTTTCAACTGAAATCTGATTCGTTACTGATATGGTAAATAGAGAGGACGGGAGTTACTTTGAATCATGAAATATGAAGTAGGCATATTTCATGAAATAGCATAAATATCAGAGTGATATAATCGATATCCACTAAATAATTCGAATAAGCCGGCGTAATTGTGTCAACCGGAAAGATAAATGGGGCTTTACCACGCTTTAATGAGTTTGGTAGACTTATATCTAGTAAATTATTGTGAAGAACTCTGTATGCACCTTTCACGATGTTTTCATTCACCGTTAAAATTCGTGATTATTATATGACAGCCTGTGAAAAGAGAGGCCGTGAGTTCGATCCCCGCATCGAAACAAATAATCGTTTGATCCACAAGTATTTGTTTCGGGTCTGGGTGTTAGTGAGGCCGGAAGCCTCTCGTAGTTTCCGATACCCATAACGCAAGACTCGATCTTAGTGTGGGATCAGGACTATGTATGTGACTGTTGGGTGTATTTATTTATCATATACCTTGTAGCCACTTTGTCGTGCCAGCATAAAAAATACTACAACGAATTTATGTTTATACATGTGTACAAAGGATTCGGTGTTATTTGCGTCATAACACTTGTGCTTTCTTGTATCGTATGGCCCAAGTTACAAAAACATTGCGAGGTTGCTTCAACTCGTAAAATATTTATTGATTTTATTTTTTATGACCACTGAAAGGGTAGTTGGGATAATGAATTTTCGTGATTTATGGTTTGATAGAGCTTTGAGCACCCGAATACCCAAACGCCACCCAAATATTATGTTGCATTTAACTACGTAAGTCCCGCTTAAATGTACTGATTAACTGGGAGTTGGGTGGTTAAGTGCAACTTAATATTTAAATGGCGTTTGAGTATTCGGGCGATAGACTACAATATTAATTAGCTCGGCAGGAAGAAGTGATACCAATGGCCTGGGTAAACCTGACGTATATTAACACTTATTCGTTTAGATTATTGGGATATCCGGAGGCCAAATAAATCTGTTTTTCCATCTTCCTTAACATACATAGATACATAAACTCACGTCTTTTTTTCAGAAAGGGTAGGCAGAGAACCAGGCCACTCACATTTCGCTTTATATGTTCCGTACCATGATGTGATAGAGGGCGAGCCTATCGCTATATCAGGCAAAAAATTTACATACTAAATATACATACATACATAAACTCACGCCTTTATCCCCAAAGGGGTAGGCAGAAGCGCCACCACCCACGTTTCGCCTTGTATGTTCCGTCCCACGATGTGATAGGGGTGAGCCTATCGCCATATCGGGCACAAATTCCTAACTCCAGACTGAAAATGAATAGAAAAATTCAATATAACTTTCCCCGACCCGGGATTCGAAACCGAGACATCAGCTTTGTGATAGTACCGTAATACAACTACGCCACCGAGGCAGTCCGATTTTAATCATTTGATAAATTCAACTTGTTGAATGACAATGAAATATTTTCTATTGAAAAGCTGAAATATATAATCTGTACGAACATCCTTAACTGATTTTTTTCGTACACTCGAAATAATCTCTCCCGATCTTGCCTTGACCCGCCCTCTAGCAGTTGGTCGTCACATAAAACTATGTCATCTTATAACGCATAAAACGGGATGGCCGCGGCCGTCCGACCCGGGTTGATTTTACGACGCACACTCATATTTTCATGTATGCAATGAAACTCTCTCTTTATTTTCGGCCAAGTTTGATAGGGTTGTTATTTTTAATATTATCCACGTTCTGGACAAATGTTTTGGCGTGTCTGGGGTTTTCGTGCCAGCTTATTAGCAAAGAGCTCACTATATGGTAATTTTTTATTGATTATCGTCGCCTATAAACATCTACATTTGGATCATAATATATTACGTGTTCGCCTCTTAAAATGGGAGGGGAAAGAGAAAAAAAAGAGGAGTGAAAAGGGATTTTAATCCTCCGGCTAACTCACTTTCCGAACGAAACACGACACCAAACACTTCACGTAGGTTTCAGTGAGACCGTGGTACTACTCTGGCCGATTCGGCCCATTCCTACTATAGTCCAAAGTAAGTACTTTAAAATTCAGTCTTTCTGTAGGATGTTATCACTCGCTGAAGAGTTTAGTAGTATTACACATTTGGGTTCCTTCTAGAAGATCACTAAAAATGCTTGAGAGAGGCCTATGCCGAGACAAATTTTTGTGCGAACCACAAGTATTTGTTTCGGGTCTGGGTGTTTGTGAGACCGAAAAGTCTCTCGTAGTTCCTGATACACACTACACAAGACTCGATCTAGTGTGGGGTCGGGACCACCGGGATATCTACCATCGAACTAATATGCCGCTCGAATGCATCTACAAATATCACTATTATTTTGTTTAAAACGTACATTGTTCCAGCACGCACAATGTTTATTCATTTGTATTTTATACAAAGAGCAAAGGGAACTACGATAGAACGAGCTTTACCGTTGAATTATTTTTACGTGTTTATAGTTTCGCCTCGTTGGTTTACCGGTAGTGTACATTGCAAATTGTGAGGTCAAGTGTTCGATGATAATTTCATACATACATGCATAAACTCACGCCTTTATCCCAGAAGGGGAAGTGAGAGGCGCCACCAGGACACTTGCATTTCGTCTAGTATGTTCCGTCCCATGATGTGATAGAGGGTTTTTCAATTCGAATAATGAATAGAAAACCCCAATATAACTTTGCCCAACCCGGGATTCGAACCTAACACCTCAGCTTTCAAACCTTCAGCAGCAAACCCAATATCGAAATCTCAGCCCGACGTAGTGTGTAGTTTGTATCTAGAAACTAGGTTAAAGCCACTATGTAGCTACCGTGGACTCTTGTAAGAATAAACAAGCTTGGACGGGTAAGTACCACGTCCTCACCAAAAACTAGATGTAAAGAGATAGATTTTCTGTCGCATTTTAATGAAGTGCGTGGTGGCCTTTTGGTAACGGACCAGACGCGGCCGCCTACATGTTCACGGTGGTCGCAGGTTCAAATCCCAGGGCACACCTCTGACTTTTCGGAGTTATGTGTATTGATAGTCAATCACCACGCACTTTAACGGTGAAGGGAAACATCGTGAGGAAACCTGCATACCGTAGCGATTTTAAAGAATTTCTGCGGTCTGTAAGTCCGCCAACCCGCACTAGGCCAGCGTGGTGGACTATATGGCCTAACCACTCTCAATCGATTCTCTCGATTGTAGAGTAGGCCCGTGCCCTGCAGTGGGACGTCTATGGGCTGATATAGATTTTAATGTAATGGAGATTACCGAAGGCCCAATATCCTCCTCCCGCAACTTATAATTACCTTTTTCACTCCCGTGAGTCCAATTTCCATGTCCAATGTCTGTGCTATTTATTAAATTTTTTCAACTATCAAGATAAATTCGGTGGCTTGTATGTGACTTGTGGTATCTCAGCCTACCCCTTTGAAGATACAAGCATAAGCTTCCGTGTAGTCCTATCCATAACATCCGAATCCAATTTCAAGTAAACCACGTTTTTCCAATCAGAAAACTAGAACGAGGGATTTAGAAATCGGACACCGCAATACACATTTCACAGCGTTATTAATGAAAACGTTAAAAAAAGAGTTCTGAAACATTATTTTAAAATTCTGAGGCATTTGTAATACCTGACTAGGTTAATATTATCATGTGCAACATTTTTTAACAAAAATTTCTAAGGTATACCGATAGACATGACGGCATTAATTGACCCAAACACAGAGTTTTGTGTCAGTAGTTTAATGACCTCTTTACAATTTTTTTTTTTCATCGGTTTAGGTATTGCTTGTTTTCGGAAAACTTCAACATACTAATGGTAAACGATTTAATTTTTTGCCTTCTATGCTCAAACTGAATTCAAAATTCGTTCGAAAGGGACAAAACATTCGATAACTAAAATAGGTTTTAAAACTGTGTATGAATAAGGTCATAAGTCTCTATTTAGCATCCATTAGATGATACTTCGTATGAGAGGGACCATCTGGGTAGGTGGTATGGTTTAAATTACTTAAAAGCCAGTGATTATTCAGTATTATGAGACTTTACACCTAATGAATCGAGGTGACGAGCGCAATGCAGTGCTTAATAATGAGTTACAATGAAGTGATCATCATGCTCGTTTCGTCATGCCCGAAAAAAAATATTCCGAAAAGTTTGTTGTAAAACATAAAAACCCGAAGCACTTGAACCCAGTGTTATCAATAGATATTTGGACGAAGCTCAAAACGAATCGGCGTAGTGATTCGGAAAAAAATTGCGCTATCCACTATTACGACGTACAAATTATTTCGCCATCCGGGCCATTTCTATACCGTGCGTGATTTTTTTCATTTGAATAAAAGCGAAAAATTCCAGCTTCGAAAACACTCATATTAATATCAGAATGCAGTTTTCGGTCCGCTGGGTCTGTGTACAGTGCACGCATGGATGGGTTATTAATTTTTTTGAGTGATACGGTATTCCGAGCCCGCTCGTTGGAGGGTTAGAATGTCATCCGTTTGAAAGAGGCCACGTTTGAATGAAAATTGTCATTTGTTTACTTCCCGTGCGAGTAACTCACTTGTGCACGGCAAGTGGTGGTTTTTTTATTACTTTTGATACAGCTTAAGTAAGGACCAATGTAAGTAGACTTCTCTACATATTTTTTTAGTATGGAGTTTTTTGATACTGGAGAATCTTGAGTTAGTCTTGAAGTTACTTTAGATAGATTATGGGGTGGTATGTATACGATACAGTCCTCAACCGCCAATGAAAGTCGTTCGAAAGGGACAAAACAACTGATAAATAAAATAGGTTTTAAATATGTATTTGAATAAGGCCGCAAATAAATAAACACCCAACAGTCACACATATAGATCACATACATACATACATACATAAACTCACCCCTTTATCCCCGAAGGGGTAGGCAGAGGCGCCACCAGGACACCCACATTTCGCCTTGTATGTTTCGTCCCATGATGTGATAGGGGGCGAGCCTATCGCCATATCGGGCACAAATTCCTGACTCCGGGCTGATAATGAATAGAAAAATCCAATATCACTTTGCCCGACCCGGGACTCGAACCCGAGACCTCAGCTTTGAAACCGTACCGTAATACAACTACGCCACCGAGGCAGGCACATATAGATCAGATCCAGTAAAATAGTCTTGTGTCGCGGGTATCACAAACACCCAGACTCGAAACAAATACCCGTGGATCACACAAATATTTATATGCCATAATACAGGCGAAAACACACAGGATGTATCCGAAACGCGAAAAACTTACGTTGGTCACGAGAAACTCACCCGCCTGATTATATCAAACATTATTCTCGGTCTGGATATCTAACCAGCGGCTTCTCGTTTCACAGTCGTGCCAGAAGTTGTCAATTGTATTATATTCTATTGTATTGTATCAGCCCATAGGAGTGGAGACCGCGTCCTGGAAAACGTAGCGTGGGACGTCCTCTGGCCAGATGGCGGGACGACTTGCATAAAAGGGCCGGCAGAGACTGGATGCGTAAAGCAGCAGACCGGGCTCTGTGGCGTACCTTGGGAGAGGCCTATGTCCAGCAGTGGACTGCAACGGGCTGATGATGTTGATGATGATATACGTCCCACTGCTGGGCACGGGCCTTCTATACAGTCGAAGGAATCGATTGAGAGTGGTTAGGCCATACCGTAGTTATTCTTTAAAATCGCTACGGTATGCAGGTTTCCTCACGATGTTTTCCTTCACCGTTACAGAGCGTGGTGATTGACTATCAATACACACATAACAAAGTTGTCAATATATCTATGTATATAAATGAATTAAGATGGGCACAACCGGAGGTTGCAAAAAAAACCAAATTATTTATTACAAATTTAATTAAAAGTAAAATTACAATTATAAGTGACAACGTCTACTGGTCGATGTGAGAGCCAGGAGTGAAGCAAAGTAGTCCGAGGGGCGAAGGCTTTGGTGCCCTGCTCCCGATGACGTCGGTGCGAGGCACGAGGCGCTGCGTCGGCGACTCGTGACCGATGCACGTTCCACTGCGTCGGCGAATTGTTCCGTTGCTAACTGGAGTCCTGGCAACTGGCGTTATTGCAAGTCAGCAGTATCCATGCACCGTCAATACGTAACACCTCCCCCCCGAAGATCAGCAGCTATTTGACGGCCTCGTTGCAAATGCTGCTGAGATGCGATTGAGATTGATCTCCTCTGGTCGCACATGATTTTCAGGTTTTGCTTGCATCTCGGCGTAGATAGGTTGGGGTAGTGTACTTTCGGGTGTTCCTTTTTTGTTTCTTTTAATAACCATTTGGCGGCACACAACTCCAATAATAAGTGCGCATGCACCGAATAAGATTGTATAGACGGGTATCGTAGTATGATATAAACTTGAATCGTTGATTGGCATTAATTTTCCAGATGATTGCAGAGATATTTGGGTGCTGCTGCGGTGAAGGCTCTCCAGATGTATAGAGTTCAACTTTAAAATAGGCTCATCTTGTCGGCTGGTTTCCGCAGATACTGGTGGTAAATTCATAATTTTTAAAACATGTCCCTTGATGGTATCGTGTGTATTAGAGATTTTAAATTCGGACGTCTCTATAGAGCATTGATGTGGGAGCGATACCAGGTAGCTTCCTTGCAGGATTCTATATTGTTCTTGTCCGCAGGTAAGTTTTGCTTTCGTCGGTGTAGGAAGGCTCATGGTGTAGTACTGGTCATCTAGTTTTTCGACAGCTTCCCTAGTAAGTTGAATAGTGCTCAGATGACAGGGTGAGCTGCGCTGCTTCGTAGAGATGAGGTGATATATGCAATCTGGTTCTTCCGGCGTACTGTAACTTATTCCTCCTTCACAGATATACCAGCTGTCTACCTTCGGGCATTCTGCCTCCATGTACCTAGAATCATTATCTCGAATTGCTATATAGGGAAGGATGGGTATTAAGGATTGATTATTTTTATTTGGAATAATTGCTAATTTATAGAAGTTATATGTATCAGGAAGAACAATCGGTACTTTATATACGATAACTATCTGACTATCTATGTAATACGAACCTAATTTTATAATTTCATAATATTCTCTCGAGTCTATATCTATAATTTCCGATGCTTTATATAACATTTTTAGTTTACTAAATATATCTTTAAGAGAATTTAAACTTAACATTTTATGAGAGAAACTGGAGGTATGTATAAACGCCAAGGTCGTTTCTAAGGTAAGTAATTCTTCGCTAAGATTATCTATGTTATCTGCTAAGATGGAGAGAAACTGCCAAAGGTGTGCAATTTTAATTAGATCGGCATCTCTGGTGTTATCTTTAGAAACTACGGATGTTAAAATTGAAGCAATTCTTTTCTGATTATCTACGACGTCATCTAAGATCTTTGTATGATGCAGAATCCAATCTTTAGACAAACTTATGTGAGAATTAATTTCTGATTGCAATTGATTTTGGTTATTTTCGAGGGTTTTTATCGCGTTATTGTATTTAATTGCATCGGTATAATCAAGATTCCCGGAAATACTTTTAATTACTGACCCAAGACCATCTATAAGTCCTCTTTTAACCCTGTGTGGTTCAAAAGTGGATAACCGTTCGGATATCTCATTGAGCTTTTGTTTTAAATAAGCTATGTGTGGATCAAAGAGTGACCGCGTAGTATTATTAATTTCTGGGTGAAACTCGGATAACTGATTTTGTACAGATTCTACTTTAATTTGGATATCAGTAAGATTAATATATTGCAAAAATGAATGGTAGTGAGATATAATCCTAGATTTGCCTAAACGGAAAGGGAGTAAGCCTGGTCCTTCGTTTAATTCATCAAGTAATATGTCCTCCGCCCACGTCGTTTGAAGTAGAAGCATCAGGGGTAGAAGCATCCTGCAACAAGGGTACATTTTTAGGACCTCGCTTAAGGCGAGATTTGGCAACTGGTCCACGTTTCTTTTTCGTATATATATGTATCGGTAAATCGGCTAGTACAGTGTCCTGTGTGAATCTGGGTGCTAATTTCTGACGAAGTGCTACTGGGTTGCGTATGAAAACCTGTTGATCGGGTTCATATTCCTTTTCGGGCTCACGATCTTTATTCCTATTCTCGGTTAATTCGGTTCTATGATGCAGGGATGATTCATTGAGCATATTATAGACTTCAGTCATACGTTTTCTGTGATCTATTGCGTATTGCTGCAACAAATACTCCGTGAGATCAATATCAAGAGGGTCTCTAGGATCGAAATGTCCAACGATTAATTCTATAGGCCTACATTTCGTGAAAGAATGGATTGTATTATTATAAGCTAATACAGCGTATGGCATTAAATTAATAGCAGGTTCATTGCGACGCTCTAGTTTTAATAGTCTTAGATGTTCAAGAATCGTTAAATGAAAGCGCTCTACTATGCCGTTATCATTGGGTGAATGTGCCAGAACTTTATGATGTTGTATCTTATGGAGCCTCACAAATTCCATAAATACCTGATTTGTAAATTCAGGGCCTTGATCACTGATTATAGTTAATGGAACGCCGTGGTGAGTGAATAATTTTAATAGGGCTTGAACTACACTGATAGCTGTGGCGTCGCGTAAGAGATATGCCTGGGCATATTTAGAAAAGGCGTCGACAAAGGTAAGGTACTTTTCATTTTCGACTGTAAGGAGATCAATGTGTACTATTTCAAAAGGCTTAGTGGGGGGTGGAACTATACAAAATCTTTGCTTTATCGGATGACGGTCATACTTGGCCTGTCCACAGATACTGCATTCATTTATGTATTTTGTGATATGCTCTTTCATTTTGGGCCAGAAATATTTTTTTGACAGAGCAAGATAACATTCATTAATTCCTCTATGATTCGTTTTACCTTCATGATAGGCCTTAATGATTTCTTGCTGATGTAAATAATTTTTAACGTTTTCGATTTCCAATTTTGACAAAAAGAGATTCATAGACGAATTTTTAAAATGTTTTTGAATGATAGGAATTATGCGGTACATCGCTAGAGTTGGATATATTAAGATGCCTGTTCTAACCTTAGGATTTACATACTCTTTTATCGCGTTTATAACATCTGACTCTAACTTTGACTCTGAAAGCTGAATATTAGTTCGTGTATGAGACTCAAAGGGTTTACTGACAACGGGTTTTTTCTTTATGTCACCAACGATTGTGAACACTATTTGGCGGTTAAATTTATTTAGGGGTTCATCAGTAATGGGAACTTCCAATATTGGGTTCTCCTCACTGGTATGGATGGTGATCGTAGAGGAATTGGCTCTTGATCGAGGTTTTTCAGAAGCATTTACAGCAAGTGAATCAGTCTCTTCATTGTTAATTTCAATTCGCGAGAGGGCGTCTGCGTTTAGATTACGTTTGCCTTCTTTGTAAATGACTGTGAAATTGTATTCGCTCAACTTAAGCCTCCATCGGGTCAAACGTGAGTTTGGCTCCTTGAGATTCATCATCCACTTAAGCGGTTTGTGGTCCGTGACAACTACAAATTTTCGACCGAACAAATATGGGCGAAAGTATTTGGTTGCCCATACTATTGCCAATAATTCTTTCTCAATTGTACTATAATTAATTTCGCTACTATTGAGAGTCCGAGACGCGTAGGCGATTGGCTTATCCGAACCGATAGTCCCTTGAGAAAGGACTGCACCTATAGCCAATTGCGAAGCGTCTGTTGTCAGAATAAAATCCTTTTCAAAATCAGGATATTGCAATATCGGATCATTTGTTAAGAGTGTCTTGCAGTGTTCGAAACAACTAACGTACTCGGGGTTGTTTGTATCAATTTTGGAACCCTTTTTCAGACATTGTGTCATAGGCTTAGTAATTTTCGCGAAACCGGATATGAATTTACGGTAATAACCTAATAGACCGAGAAAACGTTTAATTTCTGTGGCGGTTTTTGGCAATGGGAATTTTTGAATCGCGGCGATTTTATCAGGGTTTGGTTTAATACCTTCAGAGCTGATGACGTGCCCTAGATACGCGGTTTCCAACTTTAAAAACTCGGACTTGTCCATCTGTATTTTAAAGTTAGATTCCCTTAATCTCTCAAAAACCTTTTGAAGGTTAACCATATGTTCTTGGAGAGAGGTACTAAATACGATAATATCGTCAAGATAAACCAAACATATCTGATTCTGTAAACCTCTAAGTATATTATCCATGACTCTTTGGAAAGTCGATGGCGAATTTTTAAGGCCCATAGGCATTCTTAAAAATTCGTAGTGACCGTTTTCTACGTTAAATGCCGTTTTTTGAATATCTTGCGGTTCCATTTCGACTTGGTAGAAGCCGCTGGCTAAGTCGAGAGTCGTGAAATATTGGCAATTACCGAGTTTATCCAGAACGTCGGTAATGTTTGGAATAGGGTATTTGTCGTCCAAAGTCTTTTCATTTAGTTTTCT
This sequence comes from Deilephila elpenor, assembly GCA_949752805.1. NCBI lineage: Eukaryota > Metazoa > Arthropoda > Insecta > Lepidoptera > Sphingidae > Deilephila > Deilephila elpenor. The sequence goes on along the minus strand of OX457118.1, from coordinate 7,852,856 downwards.
AAAATCTACAACAAGACGCCATTTTACTTTCCCTGACGCGTCCATTTTTTTTGGCACCACCCATATGGGCGAACTCCAAGCGGAATTTGAAGGTCTTATTATACCCTGTTCCAACATTTTGGATATTTGGTTCCGAACTTCGTCCCTATGTACGTGAGGATAACGATAGCTTTTTGAATAAATCGGTAACTCGTCCGTTGTTTTAATACTGTGCTTTATTTTATTTGTGAATGTCAAAGACTCTCCCTCAATATAAAATACGTCACAGTATTGCCTACATAAACTCTCTAAATTCGCGCGCTCTTCAGGATTTAAATGACTAGTCCGTAATCGAGATAACACTTGATCGGCGCGTGATAGCGGCGACGGCGCCGTCGATTCAGTGCGCGTGCACTGGATAGTGTGAGCCTCGGCGGTAATCGGACTATGTAAAGAAAATATTATATCGTTTACGGTTTCATTACAAATCTCTATAATTCCGCGGTTATTCTTAACAGTAGTCAGACATTCTTTTATAATACAATTAGAACATCGCTGTTCAGGAATATATGCATCACAGTCCTGTATATTAATAGGCACTCTAATTAATTTGGAAGAATTTGCTGGTATAATTTCTTCATAAAAATTACAATTTCGCGAATCGTACATTATAATAGGGTTCGTAGCCTGACGCGTTGTGAGAGTGTTGTTTTTCAAATTAATACTTGACTCCCATTTATTTAATAGATCTAAGCCAATAAGTCCGTCGAAATAGTCATGGAACTTATAGATGAATAAAGTAATATAATCGTTGTCATGGAATTCTTTAAAGCACGGTATGGTAATTGAATAATTATTACGGCTTATGGCATGCACATTTGTAACCTCGAATGGCTGATAATTTAGTGGTACATTTGGAAAATATTTTTCTACTGCTTCTGGCGATATAAACGATTGATTGGCTCCTGTATCGATTAGTAATTTTAGGGGAGGATCGGCAATCTTTATAAATGGCAATTGTCGTTGCGTTTGGAGATTAACTTCTATTTTTGTTTTTCGTGGTTCGAAGGTTCCCGAAAATTTTCACTATCTTGAACAAGTTCGCTACCGTTTTCGCGTGGCTCTACCTCGTCTGTAGACTGTACGTTCGAATACGGATATTGTTCATTATTATCATAAAAGTACTCCGGCTGATATTCATAGTAATATTGATAGTCTGGATAGTACTCGTACGGGTTATATTCGTATTGCGGATCATAACACTCATTAAAATTCATTTGTCGGCTCTTAAAATAATTAGAGGGTGGTGGATTTCCGTGTAAAAACCAATTATGTCCTTGAGCTCTCGTGGGTGGCAAAGCTTTTGGTGTAAAATGGCTAACGCCGCTCATAGGTCGAGGCGCGTCATTAGATTTTACAGGACGCTGTGGCATTGCAAACGCGTGGTCGCGGGTTTGATTCGGTAGGGCTGCTGCGAACATTTGCTGTGTGCGAGTGGGACCTCTCATTTGATGTCCTTGATTATAAATCGGCTTTACCATCAGGGGATAATTCTGAGGGGGTTTGAAATATCGTGAAGGACCCGGCATGTTCATGACTAAAGGCTTAGAGGGTGCTACATTATCAAAATTAAATTTAGGGGTTGAATTTAAGGGTGGTAAAAATTGCGTTTTCTTTTCGAAATTATTATCATTGCGTTTTTGCATATATAAAATATTCATTTCTTCATGAACAAACTCAAGGGCTTTCTCTATACTATCCGGGCGCATGCAACGAATTCGTGATCCTAAAGGCTCTTTGAGCCCGCGCAAGTACGTCTGTAAAGTTAGTTTTTTATACAGCGTCCGCTTCGACTCAATGGTGGTGCTCAACATTTCATGCAAGGATACATAAGTCATTATGGTACTGAACAAATTTTGACAGATTTCATAATATTCTTGGGGTGTATTCGACCCTTGGGTTAAAAGCGCGAGGTCGTTATATAACGCCGTTTCGTCGCGGTGGTCAGCAAAATTGTTAATCAAGGCGTCCCGAATGCCTTGCCAAGTCTCCGGAACACCATTACTATTAATTAAACGTGCCGCGGGGCCTACAACTTTATTTAAAATGCCGTTCAATAGCGCGGTGCACACCAATGGTTGTTCTTCCGTGACAAATTCCTGAACTATCTGGTCGCAGAGTCTAATAAACCGTGTCAGAACATTCGGATTTCCGTCAAATTCCGGAACTAAGCGAAGCGCTTTAAGGATGGAATCGTAGTCTGCCATAGTCCTTTCTAACGATGATTCTGAACTATCAGAATTTAAATTCCTATTACTGTCTAAAGCACGTTGCCTAAGCAATTTATCTAACCTAGGGGTACTTGAATGCCTTGGATGAAAAATGTTTGCGGCTTAATATACAACAGTTTAGTATCAAATATAAAATATCCTATTTCTAACAGTACCGGACTAAGGAAATAAAAATTATAGTGACTAACACAAATTAATTATAACATTTAAATAATCACCCTAACAATGCGATATTAAAAGGGGAATATGGATTAAAATTAACACTTAGGAGTTTAAAGGAAAGGAAGCAACTCAAGAAAGATTCAAGAGGTACTTACATAATCTGGTCGTGCTGTATCGATGTCTGGATACGCCCCTGGTCGTGTCCTCGTAGGTTGCGGATACGAGATTTAGGCTTAAGAACCCGTCAGCGACTATACGGAGTCAAGCTGATAGCGATTTGGAGCTTTCTTGACCGCCACGCACTGACTCTGGTATCCTACCGACTGCGCCAATTAAGATGGGCACAACCGGAGGTTGCAAAAAAAACCAAATTATTTATTACAAATTTAATTAAAAGTAAAATTACAATTATAAGTGACAACGTCTACTGGTCGATGTGAGAGCCAGGAGTGAAGCAAAGTAGTCCGAGGGGCGAAGGCTTTGGTGCCCTGCTCCCGATGACGTCGGTGCGAGGCACGAGGCGCTGCGTCGGCGACTCGTGACCGATGCACGTTCCACTGCGTCGGCGAATTGTTCCGTTGCTAACTGGAGTCCTGGCAACTGGCGTTATTGCAAGTCAGCAGTATCCATGCACCGTCAATACGTAACAAATGTACACGCATTTCTAAACATCTGGAGAGGCGTCTGCTAATCGCCTGGTTGACGTTCCGTTATTGATGGCCGGCAATTAATCTTGGTCACTGAAGGGTTTCACTTTCCACTTAACACCAGTTTGTTTTTGACGTGAGAGCGTTTGTTTTTCGGTAATGGTTTTTCTGGTGTTCATATTCGTGTTCGAGTGCCAGGACTACGTAAATTAAACAAAAATTGCAATTAATATTTAAAATGATGTCATTTTTAATATTTTTTTTGTATTTTTCAATTTTTTTTAATGAATACACCTAACAGTCACATACGTAGTACTGACCCCACACTAAGATCGAGTCTTGTGTCGTGGGTATCAGAAACTACGAGAGACTTTTCGGTCTCACAAATACCCAGAACCGAAACAAATACCTGTGGATCACACAATCATTTGTTTCGGTGCAGGAACCGAACCCGCGGCCTCTCGTTTCACAGCCGGCGTCTTACCAACTCGGCCACGGAGGCTGTCAAAATTTGCTACTAAGGTCGCTTTGTTAGTTCCTTTTCAATCTATTTTTATTGCCTTCGTAAGCAGATGAAATCTTCGCCTGATGGTAAACCATCACCGCCGCTCATAAACCTTCGCAATGCCAGAGGTCCAGTACAACCAGAACACTGCCTACCGAAATTAAATATAGGTAAACGGAATTGTAGCTGTATGCATGCCGCTTCCAAGAGCTACATGTAGAGATCCATGTGGGAGGCCTATGTTTAGCAGAAGACTCCTATGTCCGAAGAGAGAGAGAGAGAGAGAGAGAGAAACGGAATTGGAATTCGAGTAAATCAGCTCAAAAACTCTTTACTCACAACATTAACCGCACACAAAAAGAATATAAACACCAAACATAAATACGCAACCGGAAAATTCTGAACAAACCCAAACTGAAGTGAAAATAAACGCCGGGTATAAATTAATCTTGACAGCGTCGCGTCCGCACTACAACTTCGCGATTAAACTCCACTAATTACGAAACTTTGATGCGCAGACGTTCTAATAGTTTATAGGTTTACACCGGACTATGCGGAATTTTAACTGTACAGCTAAAAAGGATAATATAGCAATCATTGACTTATATTCTACCGATAGACGAGACACGTCGAAGAAATAAAGTGCCCCCGTATTTTAAAAGCACACTGCAATATTACATCACTTACCTGTTATTTTATTAAAATATTGTAACTTCAGACGATTTGCTTTCGGTTTGACGGCGAAACATTCATTTATTACTTTTAAACGTATGTGATAAGGCGTACTGCACTGTCACTGTCACAAAGCAAACTGATTCATGTGTGGTGCATGCACCGCAAATAGGTGGGACACATTTTTTCTACTGAATATCTTTTTCGATGATAGCAATATTGTTTTTTTTAATATGCTCCTTTTTTTTTAAATGCCCGGGTATATCCAGGCTGCAACCGAAAACGAAGCCATGGTAGTTTTAGTGACTACAGACACAATGCTACTAAAAGTTTCGCAAAAAAAGCAACAGTCTTTTTTTGCATTTTTTAAATATCATTGTGTTGGGATGGTAAATACCTAGTTTTTGCTATAATAAAAAATAAACCCTGGCGTACCATTGCGTCTTTACAAATAAAAAGGTGTACATTGTTATTATAGGTAAACTATGTATTTATTACCAGAAAACGACGATAAGTAAAAAATTTCAAAAAATGGTGGTGTTGTTTGCTTTTGCTACTGTCCATGAGCGGTCGTATCGCTTACCATCAGGCGACTGGCATGCTCGTCTCGCCATTCATAGCAATAAAAACAAAAAAAAACCGTTTAATAATGCTAAGCTTTCAGAACGTGTTGTAGTTGAAACAAAAACTTCTTCAGCAACACCAACGGTCTTATTTTTATTTTCATTTTGCTTCATTCTCATTTTTTTAATTGGATTAAGAACGGCGAGACATTTTTGTCGAATAGCAAGAGATTAATCTTCGAGACACTATCTCAGTGTTTGTTGATGTACCCTAGCCCACAGAAAATGAGAGCTAATAAACAATACTAGGGATCGCCCGATGGTTGAAACTCGCCCGTAATTCATACATAAACTCACGCCTTTTTCCCAAAAGGAGTAGGCAAAGGTGCTACCAGGACACTCACCTTATGTGTTCCGTCACACGATATGAAACGTGGCAAGTCTATCGCCATATCGGGCACATATTCCTGACCCTGGGCTGATATTAATTTGAAAATTCCAATATAGCTTCGTCCGACCCGGGACCCGAACCCGAGACCTCAGTGTTGTGCCGTAATACAACTACGCCGCTGAGGCAGTATTTTTTCTATTTTATTTTATTTATTTAGGTTTCTTAACAGTTATACACATGTTTTCAAAATTTTATAAATAAGCAAAACAAAAATAATCTTGCATTACTTGTACAACTAATTTTAAACAACACAACATGCTCAAAATACAACATAATTAAATGGTATAGATAACATTAATATCAGAATGTTATACAAGGCCTGACTGCCTCGGTGGCGTAGTTGTATTACGGTACGGCTACAAAGCTGAGGTCTCGGGTTCGAGTCCCGGGTCGGGCAAAGTGGTATTAGATTTTTCTATTCATTATCAGCCCGGAGTCAGGAATTTGTGCCCGATATGGCGATAGGCTCTCGCCTCCTATCACATCATGGGACGGAACATACAAGGCGAAATGTGGGTGTCTTGGTGGCGCCTCTGGCCTACCCCTTCGGGGATAAAGGCGTGAGTTTATGTATGTATGTATGTATGTTATACAAGGTTTTTGTCATATTGATTTTTTTTTATCTTCAACATTTACATGGATTCTTTTTTTGCAAGACAACAAGTCATGGTATATATAAAGGTTAATTAAGTTACTAGAAACTACTAGGTTATTGTAGAGGGCAGAGAAACGGGTCATAATAACATAGCCTAAAACACATCAATTTAGACAAACTTACGAACAGAAGGGACAGTGTCGCCGATTATTATGACTGTCTTCAAGATGTTTACTAAACTTTCTTAATTGTTAAACTTTGTGACGTCATCTGGTCGTAAGTGCTGTAAACGTAACGCATTGAAACTTTAGCTGAATTGCGATAATAATAAAATTTATAATAATTTTAGAGTCTTAAATGCTTTACGACTTTTTCATGAAGTTTGTACTTGATAATATTTTAACAAGATGAAATAATACTTTAATAATTTGTTATCAAATCAAAATTGTTAGGAGGTAGTATGGAATAACTACTTTTTGACGTTGGTTTTCCGTGAGATAACAATACTACTCGTAATCCGCTGACTAACAATCAGACAAAGAAGGTAACATCAATTCTATTACAGGTACCGTTACCCGTTTTTTTTGACGAGCATGCCGTTCGACTGTTGGTACGCGATACGACCGCTCATGGACAGTAGCAAAACCAAACAAAACCATGAATTACAAAGCAATGCTTGGCATTTTACTGCGCTCATCATCATGAGACATAAGATGGTAAGTCTCACTGCCCAGTAGTTACTCTGGCTACAATGTACTTCAAACCGGAACACAACCATGCATTTACACTGCTTTTTGGCAGAAGAAATACATTGCGGCGGTACCTACACCAGTTTCTCTATAAAATAAAACCACACTAAGGTTCAAAAGTCACAAATATTGTTTCGACCCCACAGCTAAATCCGAGTCTTGGATATCAGAAACTGCAAGAAACTGGGCTTCCAACAATCAGACTCGTAACAAATATTTCTCCCATTTTACTGCTGGCTTCTTAAACAATCTGCCCTGAGGAGGCTGTAAATAAAACAATTTCAAAAGACAATTGACCAATATTACAATGGTTCAAAATTACCTTCCAAATTTTACTAGAACATATCACTACCGTTTTTGAAACAGCAGATTTCGTTGCCATATCGGAATTAATTTTACGTATTTTGATAAAGTAATGCAAAATTCGTGGAAATGTGAATTCAACAAAGTTCGGAGCTTGAAGCATCTAGTTTCGGACGTCCGGATACTTTTTATATCCGCAAAAAGTGTACGAAGAGTTTTGTTTCTAAAAGCGAAATTGGATCTGGACCCTGATGTTTTTAGACTTTCAGATTGTATATATGTACATACACTCGGAGATGAGAGTGGACAGGGATTGCTTTGTAATTTTTTTATGCTCCTACTCTGGAGTGAATTTGTTTCATCTCCAGAATAGATAGCGGCTATATTTGATGAGAAAATATATTGTGTAGTTCCAGGAGCAAGAGATATTTTTTAGATACAGAAGACGATGTTGCAATTTGTTAAGACCACAGTAGTAATAGGCGGCACCATGGTGTAATGAATTACAAAGCAATGCTTGGCATTCCACTGCGCTCGCCATCCTGAGACATAAAATACATACATACATACATACATAAACTCACGCCTTTATCCCCGAAGGTATTTACATATTTTTTTTTCTGTTAACTGTCTCAAAGTTATTTTTCTATCGGAACATTACTCGTTTTCTGGATAAAAAATACTCTATATCCTTTACGTATGTATGTATGTACATACACTCACACCGTTTTCCCAGAAGGGGTAGGCAGAGGCGCCACCAGGACACCCACATTTCGCCTTGTATGTTCCGTTCCACGATGTGATAGGGGGCGAGCCTATCGCCATATCGGGCACAAATTCCTGACTCCGGGTTGATAATGAATAGAAAAATCCAATATCACTTTGCCCGACCCGGGACTCGAACCCGAGACCTAAAATAAAACATAAAATATTAAGTCTCAATACGTCGTATAGTAGCTCTAGCGATTTATCGGGAGAAATAGATGATGCGGTGGTACCTACCCAGGCGGCCTCTCACATATGAGAGATCAACCACCAGTAGTATTACTGGCTGTTATATGCCTTACCCAGATTACAAAATTGTAGAGAAGGCCCGTGTACTGTAATACGACTTTAATATGCTCCAAAATCTAGATTATTTACCACAAATTAAAGAATAAAACCAAGGCTAGAAGACACCGTCTCATTTAAAAACCGGAGCCACTCATAGCACCAAGGTACTCGTTACGTTGGAATTTCAAGTTGCTTAATTAGTGAGTTAAGTGTCGCTTAGGTCCACGATAGACGGTAAACTAGGGTAATGAGTTTGTAAAACTTTGTTAGTACATAGTAAAGGATCTGTTACGTTGTTATACAGGGTGGCTGTCTTCGTTTAAATTGCTGATTGAAGGAAAATTGGTTTGTGTATGTGGGCATAGTTCCGTTTGGGTCAAAATCAAACAATAATCGTTGAGATGTTCTTAAATATAATTTATTACTTTTGTATTCGTCATCATCGTCTTCGTCGTATGTCGTTTACGTCTTCCATCGTCTTTCAAACAGTTCTCTACTATTCCGTCCTTTTATATTTCAACATCTTAATCAATCATCCTCTATCTCTTTTACTCTTTAGTACTTCCATTCGTTATCTCTTTCAAATAAACTACTTTCCATATCAGTCATTCGTCTAACGTTTCATTCTACTCATCTTTCATCATAACATTCAAATCCTACCTATATTTATGATTCTGTGGGTAAAGCCTACTCAATTGAAATCTTAATGCAAACGAGTTTTATGTTCAGTAATTGGCGATAATTGACTGATACAGAATTTGTAATTTGGTAATCCTATGGGGCAACAAGCAGCATTTATGGAGTATGAATCGTGAGGTGCTGGATTCGATTCATAGATAAAGCAATCAGTTTGTATAAGAATTTTAGTTCGAAGATTAATGAATAATATTATGAGTTACTTAGAAGTGGAATCTGAGCCTAGCATAGCGGCAGGCCTTTTCTAGGTTTAACTGTGGATAGCACTATGGTCTCCACTGCCTACTTCAACGGGGCTGGGCTCAGGATTATTTAATATAATCGGTGAACATACATAAAAAAGGATTCCGCCGAATTTAGACCCTCCTACGATTTTGAAGTCGGTTAAAAACAAAACCGAGTACAAAAACCTAATATCCTTTATGTACTGTAAAATCCAATTTAAACGAACTCGCAGCCATATTAATAAACACATCGCAATGTTATATACAGTAGTCATTTAAGCAGAAACCAAATATTTTCGTACACAGACAGAAATTAGAGCCGACCCAAATATTTGCAAATAAGCATAACTTTCTTGTTGGAGCGCCGCCGAGTTCAGTAAATACATAAATGGTTATGAACGTCGAATTTATTCGAAACTAGGTTTTGCTCGCGGATTCAGATGTTTTCAACATCTCAGATTTTCATCTAGTTTTCTATTTGTGTATTTATAATTAATTAGGTCCCGCAAACAAGAGAAAAGGTCACTTGATGGTTAGTAATCACTGTCCATGAATATCCACAACGTTTGGATCATAGGCGTGTTAGGAGACTGTCCCGCCCTCACACGCGCCACTGCAACTCCTGTAAGCCAGGATCAACAGTGGCACGCATTTTAATGACACCGAGCAGTGAAGCTCAGCGAGTCTCCGGGAATGTCTAACTTGTCTTTAACCCGCAACGAAATCAATCAAAAAGTATCAATCATAGGCGTGTTGCCGGCCAATCAAATCGGGAGGGGAGCGGGAGAAAATTGGAAGAGGAAAGCGTTACTGGGCATCCAGCAATCCCACTTACCGAACAGTAAAGATGTCACTTCACGTCGATCTCCCGTGAGACAGTGGTACCTCCCCGGACGAGCCTGTCCATTCATGCTGAGTCATGACTGACAACAGCGTGGCTTTACCACTTCCAAAAATATACATTTTTTTTTTTCTGTTAACTGTCTCAAAGTTATTTTTCATAGAACATTATTCGTTTTCTGGATAAAAGTACTCTATATACGAGTAGTTTACTACATACATACACTCACACCGTTTTCCCAGAAGGTGTAGGCAGAGATGCTGCCAGGACACCCACGATTCGGCTTGCGTGGTCCATCCCACGATGTGATAGGGGGCGAGCCTATTGCCCTTTCGGGCACAAATTCAGACTCCGGGCTGATAAAGAATAGAAAAATCCAATATCACTATACTCGACCCGGGTTTCGAACCCGCGACCTCAGCGCTGTAACCGTACCGTAGTACAGCTAAGCCACCGAGGCAGTCATATGTATACTTACCCTTACGAATTAAGGCGTGAAAGTGTAACAAACAAACTTAACCTTCAGATTTATATTAATAAGGATGAACGAATATAAATATATAAAAATGTATTAATATTAGTCTACGTGAACGGACGCAAATGTTTATTTTTTGTACACATTTTCTCGCCTTTTTCCTTTTAAAATACAAGGTATTTACATTCCAAGAGCAGTGTCTCGGTCTTTGATGATTGGTGTCATTAAAATCCGTGCTCAAAGCTGGATTACAGGAGTAGCTTTGTTGGGTGTGAGGGCGGGACAGTCTTAAAACCGCATCAGGTGACTAATTCGACTTTAATTCTTGAACATCAAAATTTGGTATTGATAAATACAGCCGAAATTAAAAAGAGATCCGTATACATATTTCAAGTTCGATTACGAAAATAGACCAATCAAAATAAGTCTAATGTGGGCGTTTTGATAAATATTTGATCAGGTTATTTCTGAGATCGATATTTAGATCTAGCGACTAAGATATTTTAAGAGCTTTTTTTATTACAATGAATGGCTGTAAATGGTAAGCAATACGACCGCTCATGAACAGTAACACCATGAATTACAAAGCATTTGCATTCCACTGCGCTCGCCATCCTGACACAGATGTTAAATCTCGATATGTCCAGTACTCTGGCCACAATGTCCTTCAAACTATGAGCTTCGGTCACAATAGGCATAGTCACCCTATTTACAAAATCTGTGCGTTGTCTAGACGTTCCTAATTAATAACCATTACATAAAGATATCGACATGAAGGTCACTATGGCGATTCTGGCTAAAATCTTCCATTCGTAGATACGATTCTTGTAATAATTTTGAATATTTTATTGGCGTGTAGCTCGCTTCGTCTATTGCTACTAAACATCTCTGAATTGCTAGATTTGTCTATTATATTGAAGTACTTTATAAACGGAGTAAATTAGAACTGAAACGGTTCAGTGGTTTAACTATGAAATAGGACATAAATAATTGTATTGTTGTTTATATAAAAACATATTTCAAACAATAAGTTAAATAGGTATTGTTTAAATTTTATTGGGTAGTTGTATTACGGTACGGTTACAGAGATGAGGTCTCAGGTTCGATTTCCGGGTCGTGCAAAGTGATATTGGATTTATCTATTCATTATCAGTCCGGAGTCAGAATTTTGTGCCCGATATGGCGATAGGCACGCCCCCTGTCACATCGTAGAACGGAACATACAAGGCGAAATGTGGATATCCTAGTGGCGCCTCTGCCTACCCCTTCGGGGATAAAGGCGTGAGTTTATGTATGTATGTATGTATGTAAATTTTACCACACGCCAATAGAGTTTTGATAAAGTATATTGGAAATTAGACGACGACGTGCGATGTGGTCCGACGACCTGGTAAAGGTCGCGGGACATCGCTGGATGCAGGCTGCGTCCAACAGGTCCATGTGGAAATCATTGGGGCAAGCCTATTCAGCTGTGGTCTTCCTTTGGCTGATGGATGGATATTGGAAGTTGTAAGTTTTCTTTTTTTTAACCACGGAAAAGAGTGAGTTGCATACATAAAAAATAACTTAAATCTTCTTTGAATGTACTCGTATTTTAAAAGGACTTTAATTAGTCTGAAGTTATTTTCGTGTCAAGATTTATACTTATTATGTATATGTATGTCAATATACAAATAAATTTATGTCGATAAGAAAATCTCCCAGTTCTTTTTTGAAAATGTAAATTTATTATTTTTCTTCATCACTCAAGCTAGAAAGTCAGATAGCTGTAGTACCGTAAACTTCCCTCTCAATCAAACTCTATCAACTGTCGATTGTATAGAAATCTCGTTCCCAGCAATTGGCGTTTATTGGCTGATACAGAATAATAAATTTAAAACTAACTTGTCAATCATTTTGCATTCTTAATTTTGACCTAATCACATCAAACTTAACCCTACATTTTTTGAAGGGATGAAAAGTGAAAAATCTTATAAAGTACACAAATAGTCATTTTCCAGTACGAAATTCGATCAATCTAGATTTTCGCAGCGTTGAAAATGGCGGCGTTGGAATTTTTATTAAAAAGTTATAGCTTCAAAATTGTTCGCCAGACGGTATGATAAGAATTTAGTTATTTTTGGAAGTGAAAATTTCCTCGGCCCGGCAAAGTTGGTTGGAGTTTTAAAAATATTCCGCGAATCAGTTTCTCGGTTTAACAAGTTTTTCTCGAGTTGTGGAATAGCTATTCTGATCTCTAATAGGGTACGGAGGAGAATTTAGATAATTTGAGTTGAATTTTTTCTACCTACACTTGTCCCATACTTACGTGGGTTGACGAAAGGATTTGAGGTATGTTCAATAGAAATTTTGCTGTACGATTCAATTGATGTTCGATTTTTAACCCTTTCAGAAAGTTTCCTTCACTGTGACGGGTTAACATACATACATAAACTCACGCCTTTATCTCCGAAGGGGTAGGCAGAGGCGCCATTAGGACACCCACATTTCGCCTTGTATGTTTCGTCCCACGATGTGATAGGGGGCGAGCCTATCGCCATATCCATGTTTGAATCCAGGATGTCAGCTATCTTTATACCAGATTTCATAAAAACAGTGCAGCCGTTTTTGCGCGAAAGTGTACGAACTTTCGCAATTATTATATTACTAAGGAAGTAAGGATATTATTTGTAATAAACATGATATAGCCAAATTCCAAAACATTCAACTACCTGATATTAATTTGCAAAACAAAATAGCATGAATCATTGACTTTCAATACGAAACGGCAATAATTTTGAACTAAACAAACGTATCCAAGTATTAATTGCGCAAGTTCCACCGAGCCATCGTTTATTGCTCCCAACTTTTCAAATTAAATTTATATGCAAGACAACAGTGGAATATTTATTGAGTAACAATTACAGTTTGTCAGTAATGAAGTTTGTCAGTAATGAAGAATATAGCATTTTAGTAATGAATAATATAGCATTTATAGCATTGAAGAAAATAACATTTTATAGCAATAAAGAATATAGCATTTTATAGCAATGAAATAACACATTTTATAGCAATCAAGAATCAATAATTAATAAAACCTGACGAATGAGAAGGAGCCCTTTGCCCAGCTGTGGGTTGATACGGACTGAAAAATACGTTTTTTTTTTTATCCTCGTTTTATCAGCTGTATTTGTACAATATAGAAAAGAGGCCTTTAAGATTATGTAATGTACCGTAATTTAAAAAAAATGCTTATACCGTGTCTTGAAAATTCTAGCATTATGTTGCTAACAAACTTGTATACGCCGCCCTATTATTACTTATTTGATGAATAAATTCTATCTGAAAATTGTAAATCAGGTAAGTCTTAATATAATCTGCCTTAGGCCTACATGATTGACAAAGCCCAATACAAACTTTAAAGTCCTGGCTTCAAAATCCAGATCAGGAATCCAGTTTGCATGAGATTTTTGGTTTGTAAATCTCATATCACTTGTCCGGGACTGGAATTTTTACCTGGCACGGCGATGGGCAATATCTAGAAATTTTGGGCTGGTAATATCAAATACGAGGATTTGTGAGGGGTGACTCTCGGGGATATAGGCATAAACTTGTATCCGTATGAAAAGAAATAAAACTGAAACAAAGACAATCATTAAAAGAAACATTTATCACATAAAACAGCAGTTACACCTCGCATTGAAAATTAAAAAAAAACTCAGGGGAAATAAAATATGTAAGGAGTCAATAAAACTCAAGTTTCTCGCTGCCGAGAAAGTACGTAATAACCGATGTTTTCGCTAAACTTTCCTTTGTTTGGAGATCAAATGGGATTAATCGGGTTACAGATGGCGTGTTTCATTAGATGTTTGTTTTGTTATAGACGCTGAATGCAGGCCAACAGGTTTCTATGGAAATTCTTGAGGGAGAAAGTTAGGCAGTAGACTTTTTGAGGCTGAACATAGAGGGAGAAAAGAGAAAACGCCCAGCAAATGTTTTATCGTTGTATCAGCAAAATGTACTTTAGGTAATGTCCCTATAATGTGAATTCTTTACGGAAGTAAAAAAAATAAAAATTAAACCAAATCGCGATAAAATCCGTAAAAAATAGTTTTATTTCTTTGCGAGCTATTACATGTGGCTGACATGAGATGCAGTGGTGGGTGTGTACTAGCAGGAAAGTCTTTATAAAAATCTTGTGATTTTTCAAATTTGCGACATTTTCCTTAAAGTAACTTATAGCAGTCAGTACTAAAATTATAAATTCAAATCAGTTTGCAGCATTAATTCTTCCTATGCTTTAGTCACTTCAGTATTCTACAAACAATATAAGTCTATACCACTTCTAATATAATATACAATACAAGACAAAATAACCAAAACTTAATATGCTACTCGGGGCACCAAGATAGGAGATTTTAGCTACTGCGGCATCATGCTTTGCATTTTGTCGCGCGAATTCTCAGCTTCATTCTGACAGTATTTTATAAGAAACTTTTGAGATATGGCATAACTTGTTAAAAATATTCTGAATACGACTCGGTTTAGTAAAAAAGTGTAAAAAACCTTAATATCAACCGTATATACAATATTATTTTGGTATTTTATTTAAACCACATGTTCTTAACCACCCCAGGTAACATTGTACCAAATTTGAAAGAAATCTGTCGGGTAGTTTTGTCAAAATTCGTCAATTAATTTTCAAGGCTTTTGGTCAACTCGTATAGGAACGAGTCTTTTTACGGCTATGGTAAGTTCTCGAACCGAACTGAAGTTTAACTAAGCGGTTTAAATACTCGTATCTATATGGGGTGTCCAAAAATCGTGAAAACTAAAATCAGAATTTTTTACAAGAAATCATCTCGGATTTTTTCAAATTTTGTACAATGTCACCTGGGGTGATGAGAAATATGTGGTTTAAATAAAAAATCATATCTCAATATCACCCTGTATAAAGGCTTAGATTACAACGGCAAATGTTGCTGTTAAAATACTTGGGAGTGACCTATGTTTAGGAGCAGACTTTTTATTTCTAGTGGAAAATGTGACGAAGATCATTTTAAATAATTATGATAATTGAAATGATTATGCTCGTGACGATAACATTATCAATAAAAAAAGAAACATTTAAAAATAGAATAACTTGACCCTGTGTAAGTTCAAGTAAAATTAAATAATATTCTATAACCTGACGAGGGAGAAACCACCGCCTCTATCAATCGCATACCGAGCGTAACTAGTATTAGCAAAACCCTTCAAAACTAATATTAAAAATCCTTTGGGGATTATGACAAGTAAGGGACCTGTAGCTAAAGATGTTGCAAAGCGCAATTATCTATCCCAATTAAACTTCACTCTGTACTTATCGAATCAGTAGCGAATCCAAAACAGACGCAAATGCAAAAACCGAAATAAATCTTTGAAGTTGAAGCCGAACCGATTCGTGAGCGCTCCTCATTTAAAATTCTACTCCGCATCGTAATTCGGGGTAGAATCTGTCTCCTTACCATCGTGTTTGGTTTTCAACGCCCGTTCGAGTTTAAATCGACTTGAAAAGTAGGTCAGCCTGGATTGGCGTGTTTTGGTTGGCAGAAACTAGTGCTGGTTTAGAATTGTCTCGAATTTTGACTGACACTGTCGTTGTGTCACGTCAGGCTTCGATCAGAAACTTTGTTTTTTAATCTGTATCAGGAAATAGCCTAGCAGATATGTAAGTAGAAGTACAGGTACGGGGAAAATAACGCACTAATCTGGTAACTCATGAGGTAGAATAGTTCTCGAGTGGAGAGACATCTACCAAGCGAAATAAAAGTCCTTGGATGCACAACGCTTATTACAGGTAGATGATCTACGTTGTGGATGTCTTTGGAATAGAGAAAGAACTGATCATTTGCCTATTTTCAGCTTATCTATTTTGGGGTCTAGTAGGAATTTTGTTCGTTAAATGTCTCGGAGGGAGATATGTGTCAAACAGTAGAACTCAAAAGAACTGATCAAGATCTTATGTTTATGATACTTTTTTATGTTCTTTTGAGGTCTTAATTTGATCATAATTTAACAATTTATGTAGGCAAAATTTTACTTCCCTGTCTCTGGTGGTAACTACAAGACACTCCAGTCTACAAAGAGTATCAAAATAATTGCTTCAGCTTCAAATATAGGAAAGTAAATTTAGAAGACAAAGCTGTTACCAAAATTTGATTTAAAAATTCACTCGAAACCAACTCACTTCAGCCTTAGTAAGAGTAACGGCTCATTCGAATTCCGTCTCGCCATTTGAATTGGAGATTTTACAGGCCTTAATCTAAAACCGACGGTGGATGACGCCTACGTGTGCCTTTATCCAGCTAATTAACGGCCAGATGAGCACCAGATGTCTGCGGATTCCTTGGAAGGGGATTAAGAAAATGTTTTGCATTTTTGCAAAAAATCCACAGACCGTGGATTTGTTTGATTTATGTGTTGTAATTGGTGGTTTCTATAGTTTTTTTTTGGAAACGGAAATTGGTGATAAGAAGGGCCCATGATCACGTGAAGGGCTACAATATGGCATGGTGGTTTAATGTTGTTATCTCAATGTAAATGACTAATTATTATAGCATTTATATTACTTATTTATTTAATTGTGCCCTGATATGGCTATGGGCTCGCCCTCTATCACATCATGGGACGGAACATGCAAGGCGAAATGTGGGTATCCTGGTAACACCTCTGCCTATATGGGATAGACGCGTGAGTTTATGTATGTGAGTGTAAGTGAATATATGTAAAATCAGACCATTTTAGTGTCCCATACACATGACACAAAAAATGTGACGTTATGGGTGTTTATTATCTACATCTAATATTGCAATTACCATGCCTAGCATGACTCAAGTTGAATATTCAAATTGGAATTGTCAGGGGGACGTCAACACTTGAAATTGTTGCCAAATGATAACAGCCTTGAAGCCAAACGGATACGGGAGCTTGAGATGACGACATCGTACTAGCTTAGATATGTGTATAACATAGCTGGGAAAAATAGGTTTGAGACGCAATTCCTGTAGGACAGTTTTTGATTATAAAGACTTAATCTTCATCATAGAGGGGTAAGCAGAGATACTGCTAGTGGCATCCATAATTGCCAAGCTTATTTCAATTCAAACATGAATGAAAATATTGTGGTTGGCCCTATTGTGATAGGGACGAAGATAGCGAGAGAATAACTATTCAGTTTCATAGTTCTAAATTGGATATTGAACAAAATATGTAGAGTAAAAAAATCTGTGTACATTCGCCACAATTTATGTCTTGGTAATACTTTAATAATAACAAAATATTATATCGGATGCCAGCGGCTTGTCCACACACCTGAAATATCATATTATGAGAGATAAATATCTACATAACAAAGGAGAATGGAGTGAGGTATTGCAGGATACAGGTATTTATTAATCCTCTCGACTGCAAGCCTGTTAATTAATTATACATACGTATACATACATATACTCACGCCTTTTTCCCAAAAGGAGAAGGCAGAGGTGTTACCAGGCCACCTACGTTTCGCCTTGTATATTCCGTCCCACGATGTGATAGGGGACGAGCCTATCGCCATATTGGGTACAAATTCCTAACTCCGGCCTGATAATGAATAGAAAAATCCAATACCACTTTTACCCGACCCGGGATTCGAACCCGAGACCTCTGCGTTGTAACCTTACGTTAGCACAACTACACCATCAAAGCTTACGGTGAGCACTTTCAATTAAGCTGCTAGCTCATCTGCCTACACAGGCAAAAATAACTTAGAAAATATCAAATTAAACTAACAAGGCAGAGTGCGTTTCCTTCATTTTTATTTAATCTTTTACCCGGTAAATTAGGGAATTCCGTATTCTATGAAAGTACGAATCACTTTCCTTTTAAGTGTCAATAAAACTAAATCCGGCTTGCTTAGTTGCAAGCAATGGCTGCTAGGCAAAGCTTAATACTTAGTGTGTCTGGCGTTTGCATCCACGCATAAATAGGTCAACAGATTTCTACATAGAAATAAAACTAATTTTTACGGATATTATCGCGGATTTGCAAATATTCGCAAAAAAATGTAAAAAATGTAAAAAATAACCAAATCGGCGATAAAATCCGTAAAAATTAGTTTTAATTTAATGTGTAACATTTGCGTAAATCCAAGAAATCATTATTGATTTCTCCATTGTTTACAACTTCCATAGTTCAGGCTTGGGCATTTATAGTTCGCGGCTACATTTCAAAGCCTTGATTTTTAGTAGAAGAATATATCTATATCGTATATACATAACAATATTGTCAGCAATTTAATTGGCTCCCAGGCACACAGATTGTCCTGGAAAGCCACCTCAGGACACCACGATTCGCCCAGATGAATGAAATACATATCTTTCTATATACAATATTTGCGATATTTTAATTGGCGTGCTCTGGTATTTGCGCGCTGCTCTTCTCGATACAGAAATCTAGGATTTTTAGTTTATTTTGTTTTAAAAGCCTGTTATAACTAGGAATATTTTTTTTAGTTTGGTTGATTATTGTGTTAAGTGCGTGGTGGCCTGTTGGTTAACGGACCAGACGCGGATGCCTACATGTTCACGGTGGTCGCGGGTTCAAATCCCAGGGCACACCTCTGACTTTTCGGCGTTATGTGTGTATTGATAGTCAATAACCACGCACTTTAACGGTAAAGGAAAACATCGTGAGGAAACCTGCATACCGTAGCGATTTTAAAAGAATTTCTACGGTATGTAAGTCCGCCAACCCGCACTAGGCCAGCGTGGTGGACTATATGGCCTAACCACTCTCAATCGATTCTCTCGATTGTAGAGTAGGCCCGTGCCCTGCAGTGGGACGTATATGGGCTGATATAGATATATGATTATTGTATCAGCCCATATATGTCTCACTGCAGGGCACTACAGGTCTCCTCTACAATCGATAGTACGATTGATAGTGGTTAGGCCATATGGTCCACCACGCTGGCCTAGTGCGCATACATGCATATACTCACCTCGCCTTATTTCTCAGATGGAGTAGGCATAGGTGTTTCCAGGACACCCACTATTCGCCTTGTGTGTTTCGACCCAGTTTCGATAGGGAGCGAGCCTATCGCCGTTTTGGGAACAAATTCCTGACTCCAAGCTGATAATGAATCGAAAAATCCAATATTACTTTGCCCGACCCGGGACTCGAACCCGAGACCTCAGCTTTGTAATCGTACAACTACGCTACCGAGGCATGTTTGTGTAGTTCATAAATATTCCTTTCGGGTCTTGGTTTTCTGAGAGCAAAAAGTCTTTTGTAGTTTCTGACACCCACCATACAGGACTTGTATATAAGTATGTTGTCAGCACCTTTTACGAAACTCTTTGGTATATTTATTTAATCAAAATTAGGTTGTATAAAATGTCGGAATTCTACAAGTTATTAAAGATTATCTGTCATTACCCCATCAAAATATTATTAGCGTCACTTATTTTTTAATTCATAGCAGAAAGATTAAGGTCACAGCCAACGCGAATTTAAACCAAATTAAATCAAATAAAACATTTACATAAAATAATTCTTAACATTTTCCCTTCATAAACAGAGTTAAATACATTGTAAAAGTATTTCTCTTAACAATTTGAAATTAATTTATCTTTTACATTTTATAATGGAAATATTTTGCAGTTTCGCCTTGTAATTTATTACAGCAATTTTAAATTGTGTCAAGTGTTTTTACAAATTGTCAAAGATATTCTGTGTTAGTTATACTAGTATTCGAGGAACATGTCAAAGATATATTCTGTAATATATGTATTATTACTGTATGTACTGTTTTTTTTTTTGTTGCCGTGAATGGCAAGACGACCATGCCATTCGCCTGATGGTAAGCGACACGACCGCTCATGGACAGTAGCAATACCAAACAAAAATGAATTACAAAGTATTCCACTGCGCTAGCCATCCTGAGACATAAGATGTTAAGTGTCATTATGTCCAGTAGTTACTCTGGCTAACTGGAACACAACAGTGCATTTACACTGTTTGGCGGAGGAAATAGACATTGCGGTGTTACCTACCCAGGCGGCCTCTCACATATGAGAGACCTACAGTAAAAGTACCACAACCAGTAATATATCAGCCCATAACCGCCCCCTGCTGGGCAATAGACCCACACAAGTCACAACAGTAAGTTCGATTGAGATATTCTCAATCTACATTTATCCCAATTTTCCGTGCGTAAAGGAAATTTTAGGACTTGGGGAAAAGATTTGGTTAATGGTTTTGTAATGGCTTTCTTGTCATTTCAGAAAAATATGCCATCGTAGCAAACGATTAAATCATGTTTGACTAGCTGGTAATCGAACCTAAGACTTCACGTCTTAGAGTCTACATACGCTACTCTTAAACGGAATCGCGGCAAACACAGATTAAGATGCCACGCATTGGCAAATTAATAAACAAGTGATAGAGTATTATATGAACAAAAAGTATAAGTTTTATTTATACAGTCATATATTATTTATCATTTGAATGAAAAATATTTTAGTTTCGAACATCTTCAAATAAAAAAAAGAAACTATATAGAAAACTGGTGTTGTAGTTTGAGCGATATTTTTTTCATTAAAATTTTACCAGGACGGTTAAATAAAACCATTGTGGATGGTGTAAATTAATTATACCGCTTAATAAACGGTTTCGATAATATAAAATAACACTTTATTATATCGCAATAAACAAATTTACCTTTCAGCCAAAAAATAATTAGTTCTTCTGCTTAATTATTTTAATAAATTCTGTGTATTTACAAATTATTCTCTGTATCAATTTATGTTTTAATCTAAACAACAACATCATCAACATCATCAACTGTGATAATCAATGTTAAATAAAAATTACAATGTATAGAAAAAAAAATGAAACGGAAACCTCGTCTTTAGGTTTCATTACTCATGCGGGTAAACAAAAAACAAATATATTAGTATTTTGTGACTATAGTTCGCAATTTAAAAAGTTTGCATTAAAAAAACATTATAATCTTACCTTCACAAACAATCACTTTACACACACAAATCCAATCCTTGGCCACGAACCAATAAGTACTTATTTCCCATGGCAGTAATAATAAAAAGTTCTCACAAAAAAAAAAAAAACTTCAGACGAACATTTTTCCGAGCGCGTAACTTAGACCGAATTGCGCAACGTCCGCTCCCCTTCGCGTCCCGAAACAGACTAAATCAGTGGGATCCCTACGATAGGAACGCAAAATCGGGTGTTCCATTTTCAAACATACGCTAATTCGATTCGTGTCCTTATTACAATAAAATAAGGTTCAATATTGTAGATTAAAAACTTTTAGGAGCGAAAATTTAAATTTGGAAAATATAACATTTCGGCCGTATTTGGATATGTGGATGTAGTAATTTGTGCGCGTGATGTGGTAAGCCTGCAAGAAGGCCTTTAGAATTTTAATGCTGGTACTTGTATCACGCATATTGTTGCCGGCTAATGTAGCCGCAGTAAGGGATGGTACACATTTTTTGTAGGGTTCTTTTGTTTGAGTTACATTGTGGTTGTTGTACTGTTTTCTTTTATTATTGGGTTCTATTTAGAGGTGTTTAACCACCTCATTGATTTAGTTTTTAATGGTAATTTAATTATTTGAGTGCGCCTGCGTTTGATTGCCAGGTCAAATAAAATCTGAAACGAGTTGATCTAGGTTAAAATTTGTGTCCAACATGGAACAGTGCTGACCTCCTAATATATCTTTGTACGAAAATGTGTGCGGAGAACTGCTGGTATCATTAGTAGTACATCTGTCGTGTTTCAGATCCATCCCGTGTATTTGGATACAATAAGGCCGACATAATTGTACCTACGTAGATATAGCAATCTCGCGTCGGTGGACACTCTATCTGTACTTAGGGCCAATTGCACAAACTAACTTTACATACCTTTGACTTTGAAAACATCAACCCCATACAAATATGTCAAATACGTCACAAATTTATGGCGGTGACATTGTTAAAGTCAAAGTTATTCGCAAAGTTAGTTTGTGCAACTGAGCCTTAACATTCAACCAGATGCATTGTAGGCACTTTAATACATAAACGCCTTTATCCCAGAAGGGGTAGGCAGAGGCGCCAGCAGGACACCACATTTCGCCTTTTATGTTCCGTCCCGTGATGTGATAGAGGGCGAGCCTATCGCCATATCGGGCACAAATTTCTGACTCCGGACTGATAATTAATTTAGAAACCCAATATTACTTTGCCCGACCCGGGATTTGAACCCGAGACCTCAGCTTTGTAGTCGTACCGTAGTACAACTACGCCACCGAGGCAGTCACTTTAATCATACCAAAAAATACTTTTTTAAAAGCATTCACCTTTCTGCTAAAATATCATCTATTCTACCCCTTACATTTCGCGGATACTCCCCAACATTGTATGTTGCATATGGAAATTGTTTGCGAGGAGGTTGCAGACATCTGCGATGGGTTTTTGTTATGATAATAAGGATAAATACATTAAATATTAGAGTTCAAGTATACGTATCGCATAATGGGGTATGGTGTAAGACGTCTTGGAAATCGTTTGGGGTAAAATATTAAGTTATAAAGGTGAGTATGCTTACGTGTTTGGGGTAAAAATGCATATCGGAATGCTTTTCTATCATACATACATACATAAACTCACGCTTTTTCCCAGAAGGGGTAGGCAGAGGTGCAACCAGGACACCCACGTTTCGCCTTGTATTTTTCGTCCCACAATGTGATAGGGGGCGAGCCTATCGCCATATCTGGCACAAATTCCTGACTCCGAGCTGATGGTAAGTAGAAAAATCCAATTTTACTATGCCCGTCCCGGGACTCGAACCCGAGACCTCAGGTTACCAGTCATACCGTAGTACAACTGCGCCACCGAGGCAGTTTAATATTCAATATTGAGTAATTTAGTTAAATTTAAAGGCAGCATGTTTTGTGGATTTCTATAAATACTTATGCAATAACTTATTTCTGTACATTTTGCATGATTCAACTGTGCATAGACTAGGTATGGAAATAATGAAAAGAAATATTGGATATTTCAGTCTAAACTAAAAGAAAGGTTTTACATTACCCTTCCCAAGAATTATATTTATAAGGTATACCCGTACATTAGTTTCATGGAACACTAAATTAACTACATAGAATTTCAAGGAATATTATACAGAAATAAATTGACGCGTCGCTATAGAGTAATTTTATTTAATAACAATTTAGTTATAATTCTGACCTAGTTAAAGTTGCAGGAAATCGCTGCTTACAGAGCGCTTCCAACAATTCGCTGTGGAGAGAGTTGAGGGAGGCCTACTTTCAGCAGTTGACTTCCTATTGCTGAAGAGAGTGAGAGAGAGGGAGAGAGAGAGAGAGAGAGAGAAAAGAGAGAGGGAGAGAGAGATAAATTATATGAGTCACCCGAGGCTGAGATTTGAACACGGCGCGGTAACCACAGGCCTACCCTAATCAGATCTTGGGAATTAAAAAAGCTCGGCGAACTATAAATGCCTTTATTAGCATATCTGCCTAACCTACAAATTCTTATGTTTGTTTATTTATTATATAAAAGGAAAAAAATTGTTAAATAAACAATACTGAAAAAGTACGTGTGTAAATACTCCACAGTGCCAACAAAAAAAAAAAAATACTCAAAAAAATTCAAGTTATTATGATACGCTAGTTAAAATTGACTGGCAATTCGTGTTAAATTTAACTGTAGCCGGAATCCACCCAAACATTTTTCATTTGAAACATATATTTTTATTCAGTTTTAGTATTCCGCAAACGGTAATCTGAAATTCGTATATTGCGCCGGATAAAGGGAACAATCAAATTTTTTTATCGGCACAAACGGAGTATTCAAAATAATTTGTAAATTTTTTGTTTAAAATTGTTATTTATTTTAAATGTTTTTTTATATACGATAGATATAAAGCTGAGCTTCAAAGCTATGTGTCAAAAGACTTGAATCACTTGTTATAAGACTCGCATCTCTTTTTAATTTTACGAATTGATGTATTTTGATACGGGTTATAGACCAGTTAGACATTCCCGGAGACTTGCTGAGCTTCAATGCTCGGTGTCATTAAGATGCATGCCGTCGATCCTGGCTTACAGGAGTTGCAGTGGCGGGTGTGGGGGCATACCAGCATCTGAAATCACATCTTTCAACATCAATATAATTATCTACGAAGATACGGTTGTTTATAATTCTGGTGTATAAATAAAAACACCTACAAATAAAGCCATAAAGCTTGGCCTTACATTTCATAGCGCAGACAAAATCAATACATTTCTGAGACATTATTCATCTAAATTATTAATAAAGTTCAGAAAAGTTTTACCGTAACACAATAATAAACTACATTAAACAATATAATCACATTTTGATACAACTCTTCAAACAGGTCCCATTACAGCCATATAAAAATATAGCCAGCATTTCTTCGAAAAACCATTCCATTATATAACGAACTTGTATTTTATAAATACATCTAAGTTTCCACTTTAAGAGGCGAAGTTTAACTAAAAGTATTTCCGAGCTTCCCACCCCGGAGGATCTAAACCGCACTTGGTCAATGTTTGAACAAACTAGGCGAATTCGCAAAGCGATTTGGTCAAACGTTCGACGCATCCTTCCGAAGATATTCCAATGAAATAGCTATCTAGATTGGAATTGTTTAGTTAGTTCTCTTTTTCGCTTGCGAATTTCGCCCCGATTTTGATTTAAGGTTTTTTGTGGAACTGGGAAACGTATTAACAAGTTAAATGGCAGTTCTAGAGTGGTGACCACTTACCAGTAAACGCAATGTCTGACGTTCGGACACGAGGTGGACAGGCGACAAACTAAACTTGTTGAAAGTCAGTATAATATTTCGGTCGTTTCAAGTAGATCGCTGGAAAAATCCTTTGGGAAGGCCTTTAATCAGCTGACCTCATGGACAGAAAAGTAAGATTAGTCAAGCTCAGTAACCTAAAGAAACGAGTTCTTAATTCAGTTTTCATGGGAGTAAAATTGAGTTGCATTACTCATTTTTCATTTTCAGTGGTGAAGTTAGAATCCTTATACCAATATTTAAAGTATTTGGCCCTTATTCAAAGACGTAACGACGAGATGTAAAACCAATTTTAGTTATTAAATGTTTTGCCTTTTTCGCTCACATTTATAACTAAAATAAGTTTTAAATAAGTTGTATATCCAAGATTTATTACAGGACCTATACCTAAAGCACCAAACAGAACACATCAAATACCGGGGCCCGTGGAGGCGTCGATGCCATTGTTTCGCGCCGTTCTTGAGATTGGCTGCCGAATTGCCGATCCTCGGAAGTTGGACCAGCGTATGCTGACCTACCATTAATTATTCTATGGGTATATTATATAAAAGGGTATTTTGACGACAGGATTTCTTTAAAAGACCTTTAAAACACTCATCGAAATTGCTTATAGTTACTTGGCCACCAGTAGGAATAGGTTGGCTAGACTGGGGTAGTTTCCCTGTCTTACAAAAACTGACGTAAAACTTCGACTTTGCTTAATTCAGTTGGTGAGATTCGGAGGTCGAACATTTTTATCATTCTCCTGCCCTGTTTCCTTCCCGCTCTAATGTTAAAAGATTGGCGATGCGCCTTTGCCCGACCTGGTATTCGAACCCGAGACCTCAGCTTTGTAATCGTACCGTAGTACAACTACGCCAGCGAGGCAGTCAGCATTGAATGACATATTTAATTGGTTTCAAATTACAAGGTTTACTAAACGCGCCGCTAGATGTCTCTGCACTGAGAGACTAATGCGATTCAGAAGGGCCCTTAGGAAATCGGTACAGATTGGTGCGTATCCGACAGATTGTGTTTGCGACGGAAATTTTGTTTGATTTTGGTAAATAAAAGTACCTAAAAGTTTATTTTTTTATTTATTTATTCTTATTTTATTTATTAAGGACCATCAAACGAAGAATACAATTAACAATTGTTATACATATACATGAATATAGGTACATTTTCATTGTATCTCTTATAATAGACAGTCACAACATGAGTACTATACAGGAATAGCAAAGCATAAAAAACAATTTTAGGGGTGATAGTCTAGACTCTAGATGTTAGATTCGTGTAAATGTGCGATACGTATAATGTATTTAATTAATTATTTATAATACGTTTAGTTTTTTGTAGTGTTTTTTTCGAGCTCGACAAATTTACTATAAACTAGTATATAGACAGATTTGAAGCTTATTTTAAGAATCGAATATTTTGTCCCTTTCCAACGACTTAAAAATTATTTTGAGCGAAGACAAAACATTCGATAACTAAAATAGGTTTTGAAACTATGAATAAGGCCGCTGCATATTCCTTCATAATATTACAACAATTTGTTGGGTACTTATAAACATTAATTTTAAAGACCCTATTCCTAAATACACTGAATAAAAGGCCGCAACCATTAATAACAATATTTTACAGCGCGGTTGGTAATAGTGACCGCGTGCGCCAATCCCGACAAACCGCATACATGGCATACGTTTATTCCCTATTAAAGATAAAATCGTCAACTCATGCCTCGGTGTCGCAGTTATATGATGAGTTATACGATATGATTGCAAAGCTGAGGTCTCGGGTTCGAGTCCCGGGTCGGGCCAGGTGATCTTGGATGTTTCAAATTAGTATCAGCCCGGAGTCAGGAATTTGTGCCCGATATGGCGATAGGCTCGCCCCCTATGTGGGACGAAAAATCCAAGGCGAAACGTGGGTGTCCTGGTAGCACGTCTGCCTACCCATTCTGGGAAAAAGGCGTCAGTTTACGGTCCTCGCACCAAGATAAATTTTTGTGCGGCTCACAAATATTCTTTCGTGTCTGGGTGTTTGTGAGACCGAAAAGTCTCTCGTAGTTTTGATACCTGCGACACAAGACTTAATTGATCTTAATGGGGTCAGGACTATGTATGTGACTGTTATGTGCGTTTATTTATTTAGAGGCCGGCACCGCAGCCTGTGTTACATAAAGCAGCGGACCGGCTTCTGTGGTGTACCTTGGGAGAGGCCTATGTACAGCAGTGGACTGCAACGGGCTGATGATGATTATGATAATTCATCATCAGCCCGGAGTCAGCTTTTCCCACGATGTGATAGCGAGAATATCGCTATAACGGGCAAAAATTCCCGACTCGAAATCCAATATCACTTTGCCCGACCCGGGGTTCGAACCTCAGACCTCAGCTTTGTATTTTACTTTACGTTGCACTACTCACGCGCATTACAGTTTGTCAGCTAAACAAAATGAATCTTAGTATCAACCCCTACCCTTTATAATACAAGACAGCATTCCGATAAAGTACTCAACGCATCCTCAAACCTCGAAAACCGCTTCAAAGCGGTGGTAAGTGGTAGGCTGCCGACGGTAACCGTCACAAAGCCGTTCGATATAATAAAGCATTATTTTTCCTTTCATTGGTCGGACAATACGGATCATAAAGTTTTATCGCGGTTTGTGGCGGGTTATATTGTCGGTTAAATCTCGGTTTAACTGGTAGTTAGTTTTGGGGTTTGATGTAGATATTTGCACTTAATTGGGTATGAAAATAGGGCAACAAATATTGGGGTTAAGAGGAAATAGAACAGGAAACATAAGAGATGGAATTTTTTGTTTATGTTCTTCAGACGATAGGCAACAGTTTGTGTCAACAGCATGAAGAAAATCCGAAAACTGTGTCATCAGGGCGACCGCGAATAACTGATCTCTCGACAAAATCAATAAAAAATATGTCACATATTATCACCTTCATTTTATTCAAGATACCAATAATATGACAGGCTGGTCTATAACGGTGAAGGAAAACATCGTGAAGAAACCTGCATACCATAGCGATGTTAAAGAATTTCTATGGTATGTAAAGTCCGCCAACCCGCACTAGGCCAGTGTAGTGGACTATATGGCCTAACCACTCTCAAACGTACCCTCGATTGTAGAGTAGGCCCGTGCCCTGCAGTGGGACGTGTATTGATACAATAAGACAAGCCACAATATATTTTCTTGCCATTCGACACGATTATGTTATTCCACACGATTATAATAAATAATAAATAAATAAATACACCCAACAGTCACATACATAGTCCTGACCCCACACTAAGATCGAGTCTTGTGTCGTAGGTATCAGGAACTACGAGAGACTTTTCAGTCTCACAAACACCCAGACCCGAAACAAATACTTGTGGTTCACACAAACATTTGTCTCGCTGCGGGGATCGAAACCGCAGCCTCTTGTTTCACAGCCGGCGTCTAACCAACTGCACCACGGAGGCTGTCTGTCATTATGACACGTATGTCTGTTATTAATCAAATGGATATTAATCGAAATTACTAATAAAATAAAAATATATAAAAAAGATTATTTATTTAAATATCCCCACAGTGCTACCGGCCCAATGTACAGGGGCTTATTACCGATCGTCCCCTGTTCCCGGATTAGCGGGGAAAGCACTTAAGATTTTATTTTTCGTCGTTTCTCTCTTATGTCGTAAAACTTGTACGTGGCTTTTATATTCGCGCTCGGCTCCTTAATACGCCGAGCAGAAGCCGGATTTAACAACAGCGTTGTATGACAATAAAATACAAGTGGAGTTCACATAACTGTTGGGAAGAGAATTTGAGGTGCAGATGTTGATATTCTATTTCTATATCAGCCGACATACGTCCCACTGCAGGGCACGGGCCTACTCTACAATCGAGAGAATCGATTGAGAGTGGTTAGGCCATATAGTCCACCACGCTGGCCTAGTGCGGGTAGGCGGACTTACATACCGTAGAAATTCTTTAAAATCGCTACGGTATGCAGGTTTCCTCACGATGTTTTCCTTCACCGTTAAAGTGCGTGGTGATTGACTATCAATACACACATAACTCCGAAAAGTCAGAGGTGTGCCCTGGGATTTGAACCCGCGATCACCGTGAACATGTAGGCAGCCGCGTCTGGGCCGTTACCAACAGTCCACCACGCACTTTTTATAAGATCAATTATTTTGATGAATAAAAATTAAATAAATACACCCAACAGTCCTGACCCCGCACTAAGATCGGGTCTTGTGTCGTGGGTATCAGGAACTACCAGAGACTTTTCGGTCTCACAAACACCCAGACCCGAACCAAATACTCGTGGTTCTCACAAACATTTTGGTGCGGGGATCGAACCCGCAACCTCTCGCTTCACAGGCGGTGTCTAACCAACTGCGCCACGGAGGCCGTCAAAACAATAAAAGAAAAGACACAGACCCCACAATTAAAACATGTTTACATTAATCCATAAAACGATTGCAATTAACGAATCGCCTGTATTCATAGTAAAACAATTAAACACCCCTCGTTAAGTGTCGCGAGGGACATGTCTTGGCAGTATTCCAGTGTGGCCACAGCGGATCGCGTACAGTGCACGTTACTGGTATTAAAAGAATAATATAACAGAATTAACTGACTGCCTCGGTAGCGTAGTTGTATTACGGTACGGTTACAAAGCTGAGGTCTCGGGTTTGAGTCCCAGGTCGGGCAAAGTGATATTGGATTTTTCTATTCATTATCAGCCCGGAGTCAGAAATTTGTGCGCGATATGGCGATAGGCTCGCCCCCTATCACATCGTGGGACGGAACATACAAGGCGAAATGTGGGTGTCCTGGTGGCGCCTTTGCCTGCCCCTTCGGGGGTAAAGGCGTGTGTTTATGTATGTATGTATGTATCACATAAAATATAGATGTGACAAAATAAGATGACGTAGTTTAATATCAGTCTCCTACTCCGTACAAGGTCCAAGACAATTCAATGCAACGAGAATTGCAAATGTCGCCTGCGTTTACTTTGTTGCTTATTTTGCTTAACTTTTGCAAAGATTCATAATGTATCCTTACTTCCTTTATCTTTAAAAATTCATTACGAGCAGACTTTACTGCCTTCCGACGGTTTAAGCTTGCGAAATACTTGGCTATTTTTAAACTTTATAATTAAGGAATTTTCAAATATTCTCTGCTTATTTATAATATTATTTTATCATTTTAAAGAATTATACGGTATGTAAAGTCTGCCAACCCGCAAAGGGCAGCGTGGCGGACTATATGGCCTAACCCCTCTCAATCGTTCTCTCGATTGTAGAGGAGGCTCGTTCCCTGCAGTGGGATGTATATTATGGGCTGATACAATTTTTTTAATAATCTTAGAAGTAATCCTAAGAAGTCTTTTGGTATACAAATATTTGTAGAATATAGATCCCCTTTAGTATTCGAAAAATCCAGTTGCTGTTAATATAACACAGGGTATTTATTATTCACATATATTTTGCTTACTTTGATAGGATTCTCCAAAAAAGTTACAACCATCTTTTGGTCAGCATAATTTTTTGGTCAAAATTATTTGATGGTAATCGAATTTCTATATATTCGACATAGCACCAGGTAAAATGCAGTTCTATTGCCAAGCAAAAACATAATTAGAAAATAAATAAAAAGGAGTATGATTTTTACGACGATCTGGCCAGTTTAATACTTTTTCTTTTTTCTAAACACTGTTCAATGTTACAAGTTTATTCCTCAATAAATTTTCTATATTCCAAAGCCAAGGAGCGACACTAACTTAGTAAAATTACTGAAACACTTTCTGGGTTCAAGTCCAGAGCGAACAATAGAGCGTCATTAGCGTCCCCAAGAACTTCGATGATCGTTAACATTACCAAATAGCATTGTCTACACGCCTTTCAACCTTATGAATTCATCTGCATAATGTTCTCACTTATTAGTCAACTTGAGCAGAATATATTGAAAATATTTAAAGAAGGGATTGAAGCCCAAGTATATATACAGGGTATATCCAGACTTCGACCAAAAACGAAGCCAGGTAGTATTAGATATTAGATTAGTAGTATTAGAGACTTCAGACAAAATGCAGCTAGAAACTACCAAAAACATTTTTTTTTGGATGATATAAATACAAAGTCTGCCAACAATGATGTACACCTCTTTACACTTATGCCAAGATGTTTACGGGATCAACAAATATTTTTTTCGGGTTTGGGTATTGTTAAAGCTCAGCCTTTTCTTATCAGAAAACCCCTAAAAAGTTTCCTATCATTTCTGATACCAAAAACCCATATGATTTATCAGGGTCAAACTATAATAATGTTTGAATATTTTATTATTACTCTACAATATTTATAGACAAAGTAAACGATTAAAAGAAATATAAGAGCGTACAAAAATAAACTAAAAGTCTTTTACGTCGCAAATATTTTTCCAGCGAGAGCGTTTGAGAGCGTCGCCGTGATCAAAAGAGAAATTCGTTAATCACTTTCAGCGATTTCCGTTAATTTCTCTTTTAAGTTTGTTTACCGGCTTTTAAAACTGTTATCTATAGGTTAACGGTTTATGTGTTTATAAAATGTATCGGAAAAACGATTATATATTTTTTGATTATTTAACCGATTTATGGTAAATAGAAATGATCTGATTTGAGCTGATATTTACTCGGTATGTTTGGGACAATTTTTTATATTGAAATATAATAATGTACTATTCTTTATCAGCCCATAATCGACCAATGATGACTATTTTACTGGTGGGAGGTCCCTCATATGTGAGAGGCCGCCTGGGTAGGTACCACCGCAATGTCTATTTCTCCCGCCAAACAGCAGTGTAAATGCGCTGTTGTGTTCCGGTTTGAAGGACATTGTAGCCAGAGTAACTACTTGACATATTGAGACTTAACATCTTATGTCTTAGAATGGCGGGCGCAGTGGAATTCCAAGCATTGCCTTGTAATTCATGGTGTTGTTTGGTTTTGCTACTGTCCATGAGCGGTCGGATCGCTTACCAGGCGAATGGCATGCTCGTCTCGCCATTTATTGCAATAAAAAAAAACTGATGAGCAGGAGACTCCTCTACTGCCGATAGTACGATTGACAGGGCCTACATTTACATGTTTATGTAAATATACTAATTTCATATTAAGTGTATAATACAATTTTTTTAAAGGCAAGAATGAATGAATTATTATGTGGTGTTAAACTGATTCCTTTATTTCCATGGGGTATAAAATATGTTAATTTCATGGAAGTCATTCTCTGATTTAATCTATCTAAATATAGCTCAAGACGTAGTAATATATGTATGTTATATCTATATCTGTGTCCTGTTCGAGGCCACGTTAAATTGGCAATAACATGTCTCACTTAATATGCTAATATTCTAACTTATAAGACACATTCTCAATTATATTCCCAAAGTTAGTTTAGACAAATATGACGACCTGCAAAAGGGCAAACTTAGTCTGCGTAGTTTCCCATATTAACCTTGTTTAAACTAACATAATATTGTGTTTTTATTGACTGCATCGGTGGCATAGTTGTCCGGTACGACTAGAAAACTGAGGTCTCGGGTTCGAATCCCGGGTTGGGCAAAGTGATATTGGATTTTTCTATTCATTATCGGCCCGGAGTCAGGAATTTGTGCCCGATGTGGCGATATGCTCGCCTCCAATCACATTATGGGACGGAACATACAAGGCGAAATGTGAGTAACTGTACAATAGCAAAGCTTGTCCTAATAAACAAAAAATAATAAAGTATATCTCTCTAATTGTTTCCCGTACGTTTACAATGACGATCCCATCTATCGTTTCATTTGAATAGAAATAAAAACTGGTCACGTAAACTAGTTAAAACATTGTACGATACAACAATCATCTCGTTATCCGTACTGTCAGCTGCGTAACCTTAATTTTGTGCAACGGTCGCCCATGTATGCTGCGTTTAGATTGCTTGAAATAGACAAAAAATAACAAACAATGAGTAAAAGCTTAAATATAACATTTTTTTATTTATTTATTTACAATAAAACATCCTAATAGCCTAGGCTAACACCACACGGCTAAAATGATGCCTGGTTTAAATAAAAATGAACAATGATATAGTGGCTGACTTCATTATAAACATCTTCATTGCAGTACGAATGAGTTGACTTGACCGCAAAGGGACCACTTTCTAACCAAAAACTGAAAAGTTAAAAGCTGTTGTGTTGCCGAAGACTTAATAGTTTTTTTAATTGAAGTGAATGGCGAGCGAGCATGCCATATAAAATATGCTTGTGGAATGCGGACCACGAAATCACATAATAAACTGCTGCGAAACCCTACTGTCCATTCAAGCGACTCGCCCATACCAAACGCGCATCGCGGTCTAAACTGAAATTCATATGCGGCGCGCAGAATCTCATATTGTTTGCCGCGAACTGTCACAGGCCGCCGGATCGCGCCAAAATTAATGTGTTACACTTTCGTGCTTTTTTTCTATCAACAAGCGTAGTTTTTTCGTGATTTTTTATCCGGGCACGCGTGGAAATTCCCGATTGCGTTTTATTTCCGCGTCATGGTTATGGGGCAGGACTTCCAAATTACTGCTGTAATATCCTGGCTTTTTGTTTGGATTGTTTGCGTTGGGCCAGAAATTAATTATTTTCATATTGCAGATTTTTTCTCCTGAAAATTGTAATAGAAAACATTGCACTGAAAAAGGTTTCATTGGCGTCCAAATTGATCAGATAAGATTTACAAACATTTACAGCTGCATAATTTAAGGACAACCATGAAGTCGTTTTTCCGATACTCCGTTCAGCAATAAATATTATGCAAGTTTTTGCCAAAAATATTTTGTTCTACAGTATAAACATGCCAGCAACAGACTGATTTCAAACAGGCAGTCAACAGGCTATAATATCAAAAATCAAATATTGGAACTAAGTCAAATATTTCTGTTCACACAAACATTTATTTTCATGCAAAAATTTTTTGTATTCATACTGGCCATAATCCATTACTAATAGGTAAACATACAATTGAAAATTGAGAATAAATTACGGTTAAAATTACCAGGTAACAGTCATGCTGTACCATTAAAATATTATATTATAGTTATTTCTATCTATGGCTACCTCTGATCCTTTTCAAATTATTTAAAAGTGCCTTTTTAGTGACAATCCAATCTTCCTCCCAATGCAGTTTTCGCCAAGTTTTGGGACAGCCTTAAAAGGACCAACCCGTAACACTATAATTTTTGGGGCACTATATCATCATAATACGTCACTATACAAACCAATACAAATATCTCACCACGTCCAAAACCACCCATTTTTTACCAAAACTCTATAATACTCCGTATCCGAACAATGCAGGCCATACAGATGCAAATTGACGAGGCATCTGCGAGCCGACAAACGTTTATGTTGCAAAGCCTTCACAATCAAGATGATTGCAGCCTTTGAATTGGTCATTAAAGTGGAATCGGAATTGGGTCGGACTTATTACTGGAATTGGAACTAGTTTGGCAATTGTTACATAAAATATAGATATAGTTAGATTATGGTTGATGAAGCTATCGTTGGTATTATATCCGTTGATTTAAGAATATTTTGGCCTGGTGGCTTTGTGTATAGACTGTGAACCATGATGTCTTGGGTTCCAAATCTAGGTTGGACAATACAGTTTTTGTGAGTCTTTCTGTTTACATAGAGTCGATGTAATTGTATTTGATTCTTCAAGATTGCACGGTTATTGGATTTATATTTACACTAGCCCAAAGATGAAGGTGGTGATGAAAATAACTTCTTTTAAGAAAGAAAGAAAGAACGACAGTTTTATTTGTCACTAACACCAAAACGACGTACATAAGACATGACAGCCTCCGAGGCGGTTTGGTTAGACACCGAATGTGAAACGAGAGGCCGCGGGTTCGATCCCCGCACCGAGACAAATGTTTGTGTGAACAACTATTTGTTTCGGGTCCGGGTGTTTGTGAGACCGAAAAGTCTCTCGTAGTTCCTGATACCCACGGCACAAGACTCGATTTTAGTGTGGGGTCAGGACTGTGTATGTGACTGTTGGGTGTATTTATATTTTATATACAGGTGTAAAGAAAAACAAATACAAATTAAAATTAAAAAAGATGCAGCTAGTTTGCACGTCGTGGCAAGTAGGTGATTACTCCGCAAAATGTTGCGTTGCGGTGCGGCCCACAGCGACCATGTACCATGAACCGACGAGCACGAATGAGAACATGATGAAAGTGGACGAAGCGAAAGTGCTATATCCCTTAACTTGGCACCGTACATCCCACTGTACATACATTTTCAAAAATTATTACTCTTTGTTTATTGAATATTTTTTCTTCTCGATTTTTGTGAATATATTGTTATATACAGTAGAATCACTAGACAATTATTTTGTTGAGACTGCACTGTAATATAAATGTCTAAATAAAAAAAACTAAAAGCCACGAGCTCATCCTCGCGACACCGTGATATTATTTTAGCTTTATTCAACTTTTTTCATCTAAACTTGACAATATGTTTTGTTTTTAATTACGTATAAAGCTTAAATTATTCAATAAATGCCTTTTAACGTAGCTAACTACAAACAAGCTCTTGTATTCGAATGAAATAAGTGTATGTACATCACAATGTACATTTCCAAGAACGCGATAAAGTACCAATGGTAAACTATGGTAACCACGCTGTACATTGCCAGGTTTATAGAACATTGGGTTTTGGTAAATTTGCGGGTATTCGTTTGTTA
Source organism: Deilephila elpenor (assembly GCA_949752805.1). Taxonomy (NCBI): domain Eukaryota; kingdom Metazoa; phylum Arthropoda; class Insecta; order Lepidoptera; family Sphingidae; genus Deilephila; species Deilephila elpenor. The sequence goes on along the minus strand of OX457118.1, from coordinate 7,817,034 downwards.
ATTTGTGTGTGTTTCGTTTATTTGTGTTTGTTTTGACATTTATTTGTTATATCTTGCCTATAGAACAAAAACTAACTAACTCGCATAACATAGTGGCATTAACTGTTGTGAAAATATCAGCTCTGAGGATAACTCTACATCCGGTAGAGCACCTCTTATTTGCATACAATCTTCTCCATAACCTTTGATTTACTTTCATAGGCATATTAACTTTAACAAATTAATTTAAATTAAATAGTTTGACAGACTTTAATAAAGAATACAGTAGTGTCTCTATAAGTCTCTCACTAATCCCCCAACACCGAACACGAGCAGATATTACATGATATTTATTTGGAACCCATACAATTTTTACAAAACACAACTGCTGAATAATCAGGCACTTTACCCACAATGCCAGTCGACAATAGGAACAACTTACCACTTCTAAGCCACAACATAACAGCTTATAAAAAAGTAACCAAAAAAGTTAAGGCTATGAAATTTGTTCTAGATTATGAGATTCATCCAAAGCCGTACTTCGTCACACAGCTTGTTTTTAAGAAATGTAATATGCCTTTCATCAAACTCACATAAATACAAAACCATATTGTTTATATTACAGATTTCAATAGACTTTATCTCAGACACTGATCATAGAACAAATCTATAGATAGTGCATAAGCTAGGATGACCTAAAACGTTGACAGGAGATGAAATAAAGAACTTCTTAGCCACTCTGATCATGGTGGGTATAGCGTAGATGCCTGTCTATCCTCATAATTGGGTAGAAGGATCAAGATACCTGCTAATTACAGACTTTATGCCTCATAACGAATATCGAGAAATATGTCAACATATACATGTAGCTGGTACTAGCTTAGAAGACTCATACCACTGCTTCAAATTTTGTCTTTGATTAGAGTAAATACATTATTTGTTTTAATTGAACAAGTGGGAACCCATTTCCCGGAAGTAGGTGCCTAAACATAGCGTTGCAAGTGTTGCAAGAGTGATAGGACAACTGTCGTGTGTAAAAATGACAAATATTTTTGCATTTCGATGACCGGGATGCAAAAATATAATTATTTCCGAAAATTTCATACAAAGTAATTGAGGTTATCATTGTGTTTTGTCTTTTTTATTAAAATATATAGAATAAAATATTACAAATGTATTTCATTACGAAGCTGGCAATGTGCATCACAATGTACAAACAAAACTACATGAAGATTTCCGCGTACTTGGCAATGTACACTGTGATGTACATAGGTTTTCTCGTAACCTAGGATATCTAGATTTTTTATTTTATTTTTCCTATGCTATCTAACCCTAACCAATTTAATATTTGTCAAAATAATATATGTTTTCTTATTTTTCCGTTCTTGCCAAGTTAAGGGATATGTACCATTATTGTCCAAATTAGATACCTATAGTCTCTACCTACGCTATGTGATACAGTCTTGATTTTTTGTAAAATACAATGAATACCAACCCTAAACAACATGACATTAATTCACATTACATAATGTACCTTTTCTATTTGAACATATTAAACCTAATCCCCTTTAAACCTTCATATAATTACACGTGAACAGTTGCGAACTCCAATAAAATAACACCGACGTACCGATTTGAAGTAATTTCGGCTAACCGAATTCGGTGCGGCTATCGCGGGCGCCATGCGGGCCGCCCGATATTCCCAATGATACGACTCCGAGACCTGTGCTTCGTTTACATTGCCTGCTGTGCTTGTAGCTAGTTCATTGTTTTAGCTTTAATAACGTATTGCATGTGGTAATGTCTTTATTTTAGAAATATGTTATGTGATGTTGAATCGATCAAAAATACCACCGACAATGATAGCACTTAGGCAGACCATAGGCCAGCTGCCGGGCCAGCTGCCAGGCAACACTAGGCCAGCTTGGTGAACTAAGACCACAGTTCCCTCAAACTCTCGATTGCAGATACAGTTAACAGTATAGGTAGGTGGCACTTACAGTTTTGTGGCCTTATTTATGCTTCAAGACGTGATAAGTAGCGAGTCTACACTCTATCATCGTCACCATCAGTATCATTTTCAGCCACATTATGTCCAGTAATTGTAATCATAAGTCCGCCCGAATGATTACTAACGCAGCCTCTTGAAAGCAGTTTACATTTGTGACTTGCATTAGGCAACTTTTATTTGTAGACTGTGCATCTCGCAGGAGAAAAAAAATTAAGAATTCTTTTACATTCTGTAATAAAATGATTAAATTAAATTTAATATTTATCCCTACGTCAATATTTGACCATCACTCGCTCTATAATTCTTAAGAAAATATTTAGATGATGGTAGAGTAATATTGCTGTTTTTTTTTATTACAGTACAAATACGTCGACTCGACAGAATATGTACCTACAACTGCTTCTCAGAAAACTGACATCATAGGTTTGGTGGTCGTGTTTCAGTTCAGAAGAGCTGTTTGCTAGTTTCCCGGTAGACGTAATTCTTCCAGTCTTTATCAAAACCTCACACACTCAGGCTTTCCGCCTTTGCCATTTTACTGCACAATTTCGTTTCTACCATCGAATCTTCCACTAGACTTGCCCCAACTACTAGCTCAAGTTACTATCCCGTTCAAGCCGGCAGTGACACTGTAACAACATGTTATCTAGGCGGCGCGGTCGAGCGTGCATGGCGGAATGAATTTCCAGTGGACGACTCGCCGTGCCCGAATCTGATCCACGCTCATGTTTGCCCATTTCGCTTCCATTATCTATATGGATTTTGGGGGTGATTTGGTTTTTAAACATACATAAACTCACGCCATTTTCCCAGGGGTAGGCAGTGCTACCAGGGCACCCACGTTTCGCCTTGTGTGTTCCGTCCCACGATGATAGGGGGTGAGTCTATCGCCATATCGAGCACAAATTTCTGACTCCAGACTGATAAATGATGAAAAATCCAGTATCACTTTGCCCGACCCGGGCTTCGAACCCGAGACCTCAGCGTTGTTCTGGATTTAGATTCCAAGTCTTGGTATTCAGGTCATGTATTTTTTTGGTTTAAGATTCTCGTAGTTAAACCATGATGTAATAATGGTTTCTTAGATTTACGCGAATGTTACACATTGAAATAAAACTATTTTTACGGATTTTATCGCGATTTGGTTTAATTTTTAAATTGTCACGGGGCGGACCGTGACCACGAAAGCTGTAAAGTAATCGAAACGTCGGGAAGTTAAAAAATGTAAAAATTAAACCAAATCGCGATAAAATCCGTAAAAATAGTTTTATTTCAAACCATGATGTGTTAAACTGTTTTCAACAATATCCCAATTCGTCTCTGAATTTTTAGACAGAGGCCTTTTATTAGCAGTAGACTCCCAAAGGCTGAAGATGAAAAACAGAGAATAGGAGAAGAGATTAATGAAGAGAAAGCGAGCGAAGTAATATTATCCTGTATAATTATTGTATACTCTCGGCCGAGCAAAATGAATCCCAGTAAAACTAGTTCATTTAGTTCATTGTAACAAATAATATGCTGCACATAATTCATGAATAAGGCGCATTCACACGTCATAAATTTGCAACAGCTAATTTGTTACCTTGCTAATGCATTCAAAGCACCAATTATATTACATTAATATATAAATTAATTAGAATTTAGAGACTATCCTACTGACCTATTAACTACTCCTGTACTTTTATTATACTCATAATATTACATCACATTGTATATTTTTATATATAATTGTATTTTACAAAATCTGTATCACACGAACATTTTCCCGTTAAAGATAATTCTGCGTTATCCTAATAAAAACCGCTGCAAGTGTTATGCAGTTTCTTTAACAACTTCCGAAGCATATTATAAAACTACCTTTAGAAAGTTTAAAAATAAAAGTTAAGCTCCACGCTTAAAAATCTCGGATTATGTTGCACAAAGCATACAATGTTTTGTTCAAATACGAATTAGTTTTCAAATTGTCTAAAAGCGTATAGTAACAACTTTGCTGTGTCGTTTATTTTCATTATTTATTTATATGCTTTTAATCCGGCTGTAACTCTAGAAGACAACAAACATTTTCTCCCGCCAAGCAGCAGTGTAAATGCACTGTTGCGTTCCGGTTTGAAGGACATTGTAGCCAAAGTTACTTCTGGACATATTGAGACTTAACATCTTATGTCTCAGGATGGCGAGCGCAGTGGAATGCCAAGCATTACTTTGGAATTCAGACCCGGGATTCGAACCCGAGACCTCAGCTTTGCAACCATACAGTAGTATACGCCACTGAGGCAGTCTTGACTTCACAATCTTCTACTCACTTCTTACGAACACTTCACATCTTCACTAACTTATTTAATCATGAAATTAAATTGCACATACACTTAGAAATAAAGAACCTAAAATATTCAAGTTCCATCAACAAATTCGTTAACAAAACCATTATAAACAAATCCTAGCAGCCAATATACTAGTTCAATTTGCAACGCCATATGAATTTTGAAGGTGACAATCGCACGTCGCACAAAGCTTGCACGCTAATTGGAAACTGTACGGGCGGTCCGGTGGTCGCCGGCGTGATGTACAGTTACTGCCAATATAAACGGTTAAATCCTTTACATGACACATTCTATATATTTGCTCCTGATATATAAAATAAAACAGTCTTTGTTTCCTTTATCGTCAAATAGTATTATAAAATGGTAAAATTTTCATGATTAAAATATAATGTTTAAACTAAAGCCCCTTCCGGGTGCAGGCCTCCTCCAATTTATTCCAATATTTCCTACCCTTAGCAGAAACAATTCAATTTTCGCCTGCTATCTCTTTGACATCGTCTGTCGATTTTTTCTTTGGTCGACCTCTCGCCCTCTTTCCATTAGGTCCTTTTGTATATTTTAATTTCTTTGTGTTTTAGTTCCATATAGAGAACACACCTCTCCATTCTCTCCTGATATATACCTGATAGAAACTTTATGTATACGGTCAGTTTTGGGTTTTTAATTGATGGTAGGATATTTGTCGGTGGAGAGCGATTATCGTTCCCAGTGGATATGTCATGTAGACATCAATTCCTCGTAGATAGACACTATGTGACAAGTACACTGCACTTCCATTTGGTGCATTGTAGTACTTTAGTACTTTAGTATCTTGCCAGTAGGAAAAAAGCTTCTCTGTAAACTTTAATTTGTTAAGTGATATTTTGAAACCCTCAAGAATTCTTATGACTTCGTCCATACTTTCTCCTTTCCTTTCTCTGTTGTGCATTTTCAGGATATTGTTTTCTCGTCCGATTCTAACTCCTTCTTGTCCTCCCTTTTTTTAAAAGCTGGTAACGCTAGTTGAATTCCAGGTTGCACTGTGTATTTTGAGGCTATTTGCTTGTTCGTGTGGCACCTATGCCATAATGTTCTAGAGTGTTTTCCTTACTACTATTAGGGTATTTAGATCACCACGATACATCGTTTCTAAATTGTCCAGCAAGTCGAAACGATGCAACTGCAAGCTTCTGAAAACGAATCTCATAAATTCCTTCCATCAGTCGATCCATCTGGTCGTTCGCTGAACTGATTCCACCACATACAATAGATCTCTTAAAAGCAAGAATTACAATATAGTGAACAGTTGAATACTCAAAAAACTACGTGCAACTTACCCTTTTGTCTCCATTCACCCCATTTGTTACTGTTTACTGCGTCCAGTCATAATGCAGGCTCATCAAAGCCGAAAAGAGCCGCATAAAAATAAATTTCTAAATTGCTCGCATTTTGAATTTCAAAGCAAAAATGCAGCTGTGTTAATTTTCCTCTTCAGCCACGGCGTATTGGCCGGCCGTGTGATAGAGAAATGGGATGACCCACTTTCCACACACAAAAGAGTCTTTTATATGGCGCAGAATACTAGATTCCCGCGCTTGCCCGAGTATGCTTTTTGTTAATTTCGTTGTTATGAATCCATGTTGGGGTGCATTGTAAAAATTCATATGTTAATCCATTATTTTATGAAACAATCGCATGGGTATTGAAAGAGCATTCTTTAAAATTACATGATGCATTCCACGCGTCCCATATTCCAGTAATGATGCAAGAATGGGGCTGACGTAATTTCTGGCACATCCATAATCGGTGCATTTCTGCCGCGGCAAAGTGGTATGCATTAGCTAATTGTTAGTGTAACATTTCTTTAGCTTTCTTCTTCTTTCTTTTTTTGTTATGCATATTAATTGTACCTGCAATGTTTTTTAATATTTCAAAGCTTAAAATATTTTTTATTCATAAATTTTCACGTTTTTACACTCTTCTCTCTCACTCTTCAGCCTCAGGAAGCCTTCAGCCTCACCTGCTGAATATAGTCCCCAAGGATCCCCACAGCACAAGTCTTACTAATTATAGTCTTACTAATATTGTACTTTTGAGATATGTGTCTATCTCGCTTACACTTATTATATTGTATGCTAGATATATGATTCCGTCCCGCTCTCGCTCCCGCCAATGCAACTCCTGTAAGCCATTTCGACAGTGGCGCGTATTTTAATGACACCGAGCATTGAAACTCAGCGAGTCTCCAGGAATTACTAACTTGTCTTTTAATTAATTACACAATATGAAAGTGTCATGGAGGTAATTTACAGTTTTCAAATTAATTAATTTTAATGTAATTTATGTTAGTAAGTGTAGTATTATAGATGTATAATACTGTGTAAATATTATAACTATTTCAGAAATGTCGGGCAAACATAAACGGCAGTATTTAATTTTATTGTGTGGTATTAGAAGCTTGATATTTTTTTATTTTTAATGTATGAAATCTGACTGTACTGGTGGTTAGTCTTTTTTAATAATATATGTGAGAGGCTGCCTTATTTCTCAAAGATTTCTTCAAGTATTTTGAAATAAAATAAGTTTGAAATTAGAATAATATCGGTGTGGTCGTAAATGATTCGGCAACCATAACATTCCCCTAATAAAAATAGCATAGCGAACGTTACATTTTAATTACAGTGCCAAATTCTTAATTTCAATTCAATTAAATAAGTGTTCACCCTAATTTCAATTCAATATTTTTTTTTTTTGTTTTTTTTATTGCCTTCGTAGGCAGACGAGCATGCGGCTCGCCTGATGGTAAGCGATCACCGCCGCTCATGGACCTTCGCAGTGCCAGGGGTCCAGCACAACAAAGTCGCTGCCTACCGAAATTTAAAATTTAAATTTACCGAAATTTTTTCAAAAGCATTAAAATTAGTTTACTCCTAAATTGGGTTTTTTCTACGGCAAGCATTAAAATCATGTTGGGCCTATCTTACGTGTAAAACTTGCGATTGACACGGGTACGATATCCAAATTTGGGATGACGTATTGACATATTTACCATACTGACCTTATATTGTCCTTTCGGCTTCCAGTCCTTGCTGTTTCTGATTTATTATGCTATGGGATAATAATATTCTTAAAATAGGTAACTTGTTAAAGGTAATTTCTGTTGGTGCAATAACGTTACTTGCTTTTAAATAGTAGCAACTTTTAATTTTAAGTATACTTATTGTTTTACTCATAATACGTAATATAAAACTGTTGTGCCGTGAACTGCCTCGGTGGCGTAGATGTATTACGGTACGGTTACAAAGCTGAGGTCTCGGGTTCGAGTTCTGGGTAGGGCAAAGTGATATTGGATTTTTCTATTCATTATCAGCCCGAAGTCACGAATATGTGCCCGATATGGCGATAGGCTCGCCCCCTATCACATCGGGGGACGGAACGGCGAAATGTGGGTGCCCTGGTAGCACGTTTGCTTACCTCACCTGGGAAAACGGCGTGAGTTTATGTATGTATATATGTATGTTATTTTAATACTGGCAAGACAAAATTACTAACTACAATGTGACTGATGGTAAATCTAATGCAATACAGACAAAGACCCATGCTATGTCTTGCCTACACAGTGAAATATATTGCAATAATGTGACAGCATTATCTACCAACAAAATAACTAAAATATATATTACAACACATCCGTCTATAAAAAGTCTCCTAGAGATTAACAAAGATATGAATAATAAAGTAAGCGAATTCTCCAAACGCGATCACAAGGTTTTTCCATTAAAATCTTGCCTCGTGGCGCAGTGCCAAATGGCATGGGTAAATTTTTTAACGTATCCCGAGGTGAAGCGGAGTGATCGTCCCATGTTTTTGTATTTTAGTAGTGCGTATCCAATTTAATTTTTAATTTGCTGGGTATAGCTTACTGTGTTATGTCAAAATTGAGGTTGATTTGTAATTGAGTGAATTGTACGCCACTTAAGTCTCTTTGTACTCCCTTAGCTTGTAAATTGAAAATAATGTTTTCATAGCCTTTCCTACGTCTCGATAAACATCATAATTATTCCTAATAAATGGATTATCAAGGTTAATTTGTTCCGTCTTACTGAACTAGCCTTTTTTACACCTACATTACCCCAATATTTTTAGTTACCATTAAAATTAATAATAATGACGAGTCTAACACATGATAATATGATTTCTTCAATTTGCATAATAATCTTCCTGAATCACGATACCGATCATAACTTAAAAGCGTCCAAACAAGATCATCGGTGATACTATAAAGGTAATTCATTAATTGCAGATACAAAAAAGCCTAACGGAAATTGTATATTAATAGTAAATTCACGAATCATACAAGCACCAAACACAAATTAAAACAACTAAAGTTTCAAGGGTAAACTTGCCACGCTATATTATTCTATGAGCATGCTGTCACATTAATTGGGTGCTCCGCATACAGAATTCATTGTAGCGAGCTCGTTGCGCCGGGAACATTCTAGGTTCTCTAGAATAACGTCATGTCTTCCCGGAATGAGTTAATTAGCTATCATAATGAGGTCTGTTGCGTTTTTGCATTCAAGTGCAATGGCCTCGCAGAAAACAACCCTTTTTTCTATTTAATTTAAATTGTTCTCATTTTTTGTTGTATTGAGGGTTTTAATTTTTCATAGTGGTAAAGGTAGATCGTTTACTTATTTTATAGGTAGGGATTCTTCAGAATTTTTTCTTTCTCACACCAAATAGATAAGTAACAATTAATATTGACCCAGAATTTTAGGTGTCGTCAACAATAAATATTGTTGTTGTAAGGATTCAACGTAAAGCTTTATCTTTTACCACGGTCTGCTTTTCTATTGCGTTACAGACATTTAATTCATTTAAGTTAAACTAAACTTTGATATCAATATCATGTATCACGTTCTATTTAATTCGATACCTTAATTTGTACCAAAGGTCTCTTCTAGTTTAAACTTCCCTAACCCCAAACAGATGTCAACTCCAATGACCAATGGAAAATATCTACACAAAACAATATTGATTCGGCAACGTATTCTCCATGGCCAACTTATCAAATCATATTTTCAATAACATCTACATTTCAATGGGAATATCTCACTACAGGTCACAATCTTTCTGTTTCTTCACTGTCAAATCTATTACTATCCTCATAAAGTTCAAATTTGTCCATCCCAATATCGAATTTAGAAGGCACAGCGACAAATTTAGGATCTGCATCGATCATAGCTTCTATTACTTGGGAATTAGGGCTATTTTGCTATAATTTAGATGTTGTTTTGTTGATAGCAGCAACACGACGTTAGGGGGTGTGTAAGCCGCAATCTGTCGACTCTCAGGTGCTTCGAATGGTCAATATTTGTGGAAATGGCTTTCGTTTTGTGATTACAGTTATTTTTGAGTGATGGAAGGAAGTTTGTAAGATATTAATGCAAATTGATCGTGTAGCGATGAAGAAGTTTAAAATGTATGCAAAAGTATGTTGTTTTTATAATGTTGTACCGTAATATGCCTTTTGAAAATATACTATTTAGACAGTTTCATCATTATTTTATGTAATTACACTTTGTATCTTCATGGCGAATGGAACATTGGAGCATTACTTATTTGAAGACTTTAGTATGGAATATCATCGCATCACAGATACCCATTACATTTCTTTGCTATCAATTTTAACTTTATGTAAGGTAATATTTTATTATACAAGAATTGATTGCCCTTTTACATAATAAAAAACGTCATCTTATTACTTCCTTCTGAATTAAGGGTCAATTTTGATATTGTAATAGTTGAAAGAGTCATTCCTAAAACACACTAAATGGAATCAAGAAATTGTTAAGTATGAAACAGGAATTAAAAATTAAAGCACAATATTGTACACGAAAGAATACCGCGTAAGTGAAACGCTGCCGTACTTTTTATATTATTTTTAAAGCTTGTGTTAAGATAATAAATCAACTTCTCTGTCAGGCTTGTTTTATAACGTTATTAATTTTTGTTTTCAGTCTGAGATATCTCAAGTAATGCTGAATTCACAAGTTTTATTATATTTTTATTCGTAGACGTGTTCGTAAAAATATGTTTTGGTGTTGAACAATCTTCTTTGTAATTACACACGTCTTCTGTTACGTCTCCTGAAAGGACGTTAGTGCAAAAATAAGCGAACTGTCAAATAAATTATTTATAGTGAGCTTAGATATAAGGGAAAGTAAGTAGATTGAAGTGGCAATGGGCTGGCCACATATGTAGCAGAATAGATAACCGCTGGAGTAAGCGTGTTCTGGAGAGGAGACCGCATCTTGGTAAACGTAGCGTGGGAGACCGGGCTCTGTGGCGTGTGGAGAGGTCTATGTCCAGCAGTGGACTGAAATAGGCTAATAATGATAAGTATAAGGGATATAAAGAAGATGGTATTTTCTAAATCTTTCAGCTTTTATAAATCAGCAGAAATCTCGCTCGCAATACAAAAATTATATTTTTTAAAGATAAGTCGTCACTTACGTCACATTAAAAAAATACCAACATGAATTCGGCATTTCAATGATATTCAAGAATTTTGAACATGTCAAGTTTATTACTCAACATTAAGCCAGCAGTCTATCAAGGCCTTGCCACTTATGCCGTTAAAAGGAAGGACGCAAGATAGAATTATCGCGACAATCTCCAAACTAGCTATCCGATTTAAAAACTCAGCCAGCTCCACATAACACATTCTCCTTATCTTGCTACCTTAAAATAAACCCAAGAACCACTGAAAATCCAACTCCACTCCCCCGTACTACTTTATCTGAATTTGAGCAGATCTCACCGTGAAATATCGACGGCGTGCGCCGAATGTAAAAGAGCTAGTCCTTACATTACCATATCGTTTGACGTTTCAAAGCCAATTTTATTGCTTTCGTTATCGGACGACGAGCAATGGAATTTAAACTGCCTATTAAGCACGCGCTCTCGTCTCCGATTCTGCGGGTAGGAAACAATCACCGGGATATTTTACTTGTAAATTGTTTTTGATTTGAGCCTTTGAGAGATTATTGAGTAATTATGGGGAATATTGTGGTAGTATGAAATATTTGTGAATTGTGTAGCGGTTCTTGATATAATAGAGCAAAACTATTGCTTCTTGAAAAAATGTATAACTTTTTATTTTTTAATTATGTTACTTTTTTAAATCTTAATAAACTTGACTTGCTCGTAACTTCATACACTCTATATGAACTCGAAACGCGATACATGCGTGAGCATCTACGATGGGCTTTCCACCATCGTGTAACCATACCTTTACTACGGGCTGCTTACCTAAAATAAACCCTTTCCCAAATAGATTTATGTATCTAACAGGGTTGTTTGCTACCACATTAGTAGACTTCACACACCTCCAAAGTTCTTGTGGAACTTTCAAGTTTCACAAAAAAGCTTTCTAGTTGTCTTCATAAAGTTTCACCATTATAGCAAACGATAATAATACAGGGTATAATTAACATATTTTCTTTTAATCTGTCGCTTTTATGCGAAATTTATAGTTGCATTGTGTCTGTAAGCACTATAACATTATACACTATAATTACACTATAATATATTTTTCCTGCGTGGGTAGTTGTGTAGTCCAGTGAAAGAAATTTTGCTCTGCAAATTTTTTAATTTTTAAATTATATATAATCATTTATTGTCCATTTTATATGCATTATATCATCTGCTAAATGTTTACCTGCCGGTTTTAATATTATATTTCCTTGTCTTTGTGTGTCACATCACTTCACTTATTTTTCACCACAACACCTCAACTCTGCACTTATCTACACGTCAAATCATGGAGTCAGTGTTGACAGCATCCATTGAAGAACTGAAGACCGAATTCCACCAAAGGATGGCAGCTTTTGAGTCGGACCTCAATAAAACATCGGGCAGTGTGATTCCAACAAGCTCTGCTGATTTGGCCTCAGAGTTTAATACATTCAGAGCCTTCATCACACAGACACTTGGTCTGCTACAGCAGCAGATTGAAACGTTGACTCACACCGTTGACAATATTGAGATGCAGAGGCGCCGAAAAATTGTGCTATTTCATGGAGTTGCTGAGGTGGCCAATGAAAATACTTCACAGTTAATAGTGGATGTTGTGAAGCAGCGCTTGGGTATCACAGACTTTTCCACTGGTGAAATACAGCGCAGTCATAGGATGGGCCGACCTTCTCCCTCAAATAAACCCCGGCCATTGCTCGTCAAACTGCGGGATACGTCAACGCGAGACAAGCTGTGGTTCAACAAAACCAAGTTGAAGGGGTCTGGCATTACTCTTTCCGAATTCCTCACAAAGTCCCGGCATGACATTTTTATGGCGGCGAGAGAAAAGTTTGGTGTGGCGAATTCTTGGACCCGGGACGGGAATATCTTTGTTATCAGTTCTGGCGTTCGGCATCGCGTGGTGTCACTCACTCTGCTCGCCCAGATTGCTGTGGACACCCCCGCAAAGCCGAGTCCAGCGAGGAAAGCCATAGCTGTGCCCAAAACACGACGAGTTGCGGCTTCAAAGAAGTGAAGTGTGTGTTTTTAATTTAGTATTTCGCCTGACTGGTCCAGGTAAAGCCCTCACATTCGGAGTTTCCTTGTTATAACTTTAATTTCAGAAGGTCTTTTATTTTTGTTTACTTTGTTGTTGCTGCCCTCGATTGTCTATTTTTAGTAAATGTTTTCACCCCCATTTGTGAAATAACCTCATTTGACAGATGTCACCTGTTGACATCTGAAGAGCGTTTTGTTACTCCTTGTAAGTCGTGATACTTGATTGTTAGTGTTTATTATTAATTCTTTGTTTTATTAGTAGTGTTTATTGCTTTAAATCAAATAAGGGGTGCCTGGACTAGCAGTGCGTTAATTTGTAAATTTATGCAGTATCTTATAGTATTATTATTATTAGTATTATTATTTTTTTTTTTCTCTTTTTAACTTTGTTGTTACATTTGTCTTCGACCTTCGTATTTAATCATGTTGCTAGCTTTAGTTTCAATTTATGTACTCACATGTAGGTACTGTTTATATTTTATGACAGCGTTTTATTTTCTCTTTTAAACACAACCGGCAGATGAACGATTGAACGTTTTAATCTTATTTTTATTTTTGATTTTATTTTTTTGCAATTTCATATTTTAAAGTTATTATTATTTTATTCTAAGTTTAGGTTTTTACCCTTTTTTCTCATTTTATTTTGTTGTTTGTTGTATATTTACTATATTTTTATTTTATTTTTTTACAATTTTATTATTGTTATTATTATTTGCTGCTTAAATCTATGTCTGTGAACTATGATAGCAGTGACCAAAGTAGTGACAGTGAGTTCTATTCAGCGTGCAGTGACGATAGTTTTGTCAGTGTTCCATCACTTGCTGATAATCTCTCGTCTCAATTCTCCGATGTCCCCAGGTATTTTAATGTAGTCCATTTCAATGCCCACAGTATTCCGGCTCATTTCCCAGATATGCTGGCTAGTTTTGACTGTACTCACATACATGCTATCTTAGTTTCTGAATCTTGGTTAAAACCATGTCTTTCCTCTTCCACTTATTCTCTCCCGGGGTTCCACCTCATCAGAAATGATCGTACCTCACGTGGTGGAGGCGGAGTTGCTATCTATCTTCGAACTCAATTCCGCTATTCTATAGTTAGTGTGTCTCCACAACCCCCACCATCCAACGCAGGTGAGCATCTTTTCATAGAGGTGGAATTCTCGCTAAAAAAAATCCTACTCGGTGTGTATTACTGTCCTTCGCTTCACATTGACTTCTTCTCTTCTCTTGAAATTATCCTTGAAAATCTTGTTCCTACGTACAGTCAAACCATAATCATGGGTGATTTCAATACCTGTCTCCTTAAGAACGACCGTCGTTCAACTTCCCTTCATAATACTATTAAGTCCTGTAACCTTTCCATTCTTCCTCTCTCAGCGACCCATCACTCTCCCAACTGTTCTCCTTCTCTTTTAGACCTTATTTTTGTTTCCTCCATAAATCATGTGACTAAACATGGACAATGTCCTGCTGACGTCTTTTCGTCCCATGATTTACTATTCCTGTCTTATAATGTCCGTCCTCCTAAAGCCCTACCCAAAATCCTGTTGCAACGAAATTTTCGGGGTATGAATCTTGTTGATCTTCGCGAGGATGCCGGCAACATTGACTGGAGTTCCCTTCTCAGTGCTAGCTCTGTAGATGTCAAGGTTGATATTTTCACCAGTAACATAATTGGTCTTTTCGACAAGCATGCACCTATCCGGCCAGTCAAATTAAAACACCTACCATCTCCTTGGCTTACAGCCGATATTAAAGAGCTAATCGCTAAAAAAGCATCGGCCAAGTCCAGGTACAATCGTAGGCCCAATGAGATAAATTGGCAGAAGTACGTCTCAATCCGCAATCATTGCAGTAAGGTGTGTAGAAATGCTCAACGCCGACATATTCACAACTCAGTCGAAAACGGAGATCCAACTAAGGTTTGGAAATTTCTTAAGACACTGGGAGTGGGTAAGTCTCGACAAGAGTCCTCTTGTAAGTCTATAGATATAAATTCTTTAAATATTCACTTTTCTTCCTCGTCTTTCTATGATAAGGCGAAGAAAGATAGCACTATTAAGTTCCTTTCGACCCTCAAGACTCCCGAATGCTCTGCTTTCGTCATTAAACAATTTGCCGATTGTGATGTTAGAAAGACCATTGCGCTAATTTCATCTAATGCGACGGGCAACGACTGTGTCAGCCGTAATATGATTCTCCCTATCCTAGACGAAATCCTTCCTATCATCTCCCATATCCTCAACAATTCTATTTCATCTGGCGTCTTTCCTGCTGCTTGGAAACAAGCACATATTATTCCTATTCCGAAAAAATCCAATGCATCCAATCTTACAGATTTTCGTCCTATCTCCATTCTTCCTTTCCTCTCCAAAGTCCTTGAACGTCTAATCCACACCCAGCTGAATGATTTCCTTTCCAAACACAATCTCCTAAATCCTTTCCAATCTGGATTTCGGCCTGGGCATAGCACGACGACCACTCTAACTCATATTACGGATGGCATCAGATCGGGTATGGAGGAAGGTAAGCTGACTGTTCTGGCATTGCTGGACTTCAGTAATGCCTTCAACACCGTAGATTTCGACGTATTACTTGGCGTAATGGGTTCTCTTAACATATCTCCAACGGCAGTTGGTTGGTTTCGTAGTTACCTGTATGGTCGCCAGCAACGCATCTGTTTAGAGGAATGCTTTTCCTCCTGGTGCTCTGTATCTGCTGGTGTACCTCAGGGCGGCGTGTTATCTCCTTTACTCTTCGCTGTTTTTATTAATTCCATTACTAATGATCTTCGCTCATCCTACCACCTTTACGCCGACGATCTGCAAATTTATACTCGGGCACCCTTGGACAAGATGGTCGATGCGATTGAATCTATCAACACCGACATCCAACACATATGTACATGGAGCAAAGCCTTTGGACTAAAGATCAATCCTTCTAAAACTCAGGTCATTGTTGTCGGCAGCCCCAGGATGATATCAAAACTTGATTGGGACCAACTACCATCTGTGTCCTGTGATGGTGTCACTGTACCATACAGTGATACGGTCAAGAACCTTGGCCTTTATATGGACAAGTCTTTCACCTGGGGTCCGCAGCTTCGGGAGTTAAGCCGTAAGGTTTTTGCCTCCGCTGGGTCCTTGCGAAGGTTACAAAATTTTCTACCCATTACCACGAAGATTTCTCTTGCACAAACTCTCCTACTCCCCATCCTTGATTATGCCGATGTCAGCTATCTCGATCTCACCGAGGACCAACTTAATAAACTTGAGCGCCTTCAAAATTTTTGTATTAGATTTATATTTGGTCTACGCAAATATGATCATGTTTCCGAGTTTCGTGTTAAGCTCAAGTGGTTACCCATACGACTTCGTCGGAATGCTCATATTCTTACTCTTCTTTACAATATCTTGTTTAATCCTCTCACCCCACCATATCTTAAAGAACGTTTTGTATTTCTTCATGTGTCACATTCAAGGTCCCTGAGGTCATCGGAGAATCTGCAATTGAGAATGCCAGTGCATGTCACAACTTTCATGGACAAGTCGTTTACAGTCCAAGCTGTTCGACTGTGGAACGCATTACCAGTTGTGGTAAGACAGGCTCAAACACTAAACTCGTTCAAAAAAATGGTTAAAGATTACTACCTTTCCTTCTGAACGGACATATTGAGTAGTTTAATTCCCTGCATTTGAACCTAAAGGTAATTTATAGTATGTATGTATATATATATTTATCTATTGAAATATTTATGTGTGTATGTATATCATGTGTATATGTTTATGTATATATTTTGTATATATTAATATAAATAAGTTGTTTATAATAATTATTATTTTTTCTTTTTTTATTGGTGCTTGTATCCTTTAAATTCTAGACTGCCCTCTCTTGTTTTCCTTTTCTTAAATCCATCCTAAGGTTGTCTGTAAGAAATCGCCTAGAGCGATAAGACCGCCATCTGTACTTTTTTTTTGTTAATCTGTAATATCTTTAAGTGTTTTTTTTTTCCTTTTTTTTTATGTGCAGTTAAGAATAAAATAAATAAATAAAATAAATAAATAACTACCACCTGGCTTCGTTTTCGGTCACAGTCTTAATATACCCGTTATAATTCGTCAAAATTTAATATATATACACCCATAACTTCAAAATGTCAGTTAAGTGTGCCCTGTCCGGCCAACATTAATAGACTTTACACCCGCTCTTAATATAAAGAGTAGTCCATGTCTATTTTTAAAGACAAAACAATTGTGATATTACAAGGTGTTTTGTTCAGACAAGGCATTAAAGAGAAATGCATTGGAACAAAAGAGGAAAACGGATGATTCTGCAGAAAATATGTACTCAAGCAACAAACAATAAAAATCTTCGTAGTAATTGTTGTTCAGTTGGTAGAACAGTTTTTTGTATGTATAGCCTAGCTGTGCAAGGCTATATAGTCCCACTGCAGGGCACGGGCCTACTCTACAATCGAGAGTACGATTGGGTTAGATCGTATAGTCTACCACGATGTCCTAGTGCGGGTGGAATTTCCTTACCTCATAAAAACCCGTGTGAAGTCCTTCATGTCCCATTAGGTCCATGAGTGACATTTCCGGGGAACAAAACCTAGTGATAAGATATTCAAATTCGTTTCTATAGTGACCATCATACACGATGGCGGAAGGTGCCGAGACATTTAAATTTCTTGACACGATTATGCCGACCTGCTCGAAACTGGTATCCGCCTTTACTGGTGGTAGGTCTCTCATATGTGAAAAGCCGCCTGGGTAGATACCACCGTAATGTATATTTCTCCCGCCAAATAGCAGTGTAAATGCACTGTTGTGCTCAGACTTTAAGGACATTTTAGCCAGAGTAACCACTTAACACCTTATGTCTCAGGATGGCGAGCGCAGTGGAATACCAAGCATTGCCTCGTAATTCATGGTGTTGTTTGGTTTTTAACAGTCCATGAGTGGTCGTGTCGCTTACCACCAGGCGAAAGGCATGCTGGTCTCGCAATCGCAATAAAAAAATACCTGATTTAAGTCACACCTGTGACATAGGAGAAATTTTAAGCCCGAAATGCGATAGATGGACCAGTATGACGGATTTTTTAACAATAAATATTGTGGTCACTATTTGACCGGATGGTAATATTCTACCACCAGCGTTTATGCTACAGAGTTTACTGTTGTTCTTTCGTCCACAAGAGTCCAATGCTGTTGACTCCTCTCAAAGTTCGATTATTTTTACAAAGACACGGCTACATGACAATGTCACTTATGGTACCTGTTCTGCACATAGAGCATCTGCCTACGTAAAATGGTTATCACTAGTCGCTCTGATTGTTCTCGAGTGTATAAAAATCAGCTTGATTTTACGTAAAATTAACCATGAACTCCAATTTCAACAGCCAATAGAATCGTAAAGCATTCATCAAAATCTCAATTGATTCGGAGTGGGATGAAATATTTTTGCTGCATGAAATTCTACGTGAAACATTCCATCACTGAATGGATGTGACGTCGGCACGTCGATTGACCGTCCTGTAACATATCCAAAAATGTAAATAGCACAGGAGCTGAAAACAAAATTGCATTGGGAAATTCTATTCGAAAAAACGCAGTAAGCTCGAAACTGAACTCAGACAAAAACGCCCTAGTTGCTGTTGAATTTATGGGGTGTAGTGCTGCTTAGTTTATACAGCAAAGATTTGTGTTTCATGTTCACTGGGTAAAAGTTTGAGGCACACTAAAGTTTACCTTCTGTTATAAAGGATCAACTGCTTCCAACATTTCTAAGTGGATATCCATGGGGGAGGCCTATGTTCAGCAGTAAACTTCCTGTGGCTGGAGAGAGAGAGAGAGAGAGAGTAATGGATCTGACATGATTGCGTCAATCAGCAAGATATAGCCACCTCGCGTTGGTTTATATTCTATCAGGACTGTAATGACCTTGAACTCTAAAAAAAAGGCAAAGCCACTTGTGCAATCTATGGTCATATTTTCCTTAAAAGGTAAGCCTCTTGCTACGGTTGGAAGAAATTTCAGGCCGTTATAAATCATAAAATATTTTTATTAATATATACAATGCACATTGATGCGACTTCATAATTTAACCCAGGATCTTGTGGTTCACAGCCTGTTCCTAAAATAATCTTGATCATCATCAAGTAGACTATGATGAAGCCAGTTTTAAAACATCGTTACCTTATTTGACAGCGTCCGTGCCACAGTTATTTAGATGCCAGCTGTAAAACGAGAGATCGCAGGTTCGATCCCCGCACCGGAACAAAATAAATGTTTGTCAGGCCCACAAGTATTTGTCTCGGGTTCGGGTGTTTGTGAGATCAAAAACTCTCTTGTAGTTTCTGATACCCACGACACAAGACTTCATGGATTTTAATGTGGGGTCAGGGCTATTGTATGTGACTGTTGGGTGTATTTATTTATTTATTTGTTTCTTTATTTTTCTGTTCTTTTCCTTCTATTAATCAGCGGGAGAGGCAAAATAGATCTAAATTTGATATTTTTGTAGCTCAGCATACTTTACTACTGTGTGTAGTGAGGTCTAACGGTGTCGCCAGTAAAACAAGGCGGCTGGATATTCCCTACGAATCCATTACGAGGCGCGTCGCTAGCTCTTTAAACGGAATATAATTGTTTAATTTCAAGTACATTTGTACTTAATTGGTACGTGTAGTGTCGGGTAAGCGCTTGGATTATGCTTGCGGAATTGCGAATTTTAGTTTATAAAATTTTTGCTAATAGCTAGTGTTTCTGTGTTAAATAACTGTCAGTGTGGTAGAAGTCGTAAAGATATATTAAAAATCACAAAGAAGAGCGAAATTTTTGGCATATATCATACACTACTGCATTAAGGCCTCCTCTAGCCAGCGCCATCCCGCCCAGTTTAGAATATTTTATTTATTTATTTTATTTATATTCTTTATTGTACACCACAGAAGCTTGACAAAAAAAACATTAAATTAGATAGCAGTACAAAAGGCATACAAGGCAAAGGTACAGAATAGTCCACATCTATCCGCTATCCCCCACCTTTTTAAATGATTTGTCCATCGTGTAACAGGACGTCCTACACTACATTAACCTAAGCGCGGTTTCCACAATAAAAATAGTCTGCTCCACCGACCATCAATCCATCATCAGCCCGTTGCAGTCCACTGCTGGACATAGGCCTCTCCCAAGGTACACTACAGAGCCCGGTCTGCTGCTCTACCGCATCCAGTTACTGCCGGCCCTCTTGTGCAAGTCGTCCCGCCATCTGGCCAGAGAACGTCCCACGCTATGTTTGTCAAGACGCGGCCTCCGTTCCGTCAGCAGGAAATTTTGGAGTAATCTAAAGGAATCCTTTGGTTTCAAATGACAGCCTCCGTGGCGCAGTTGGTTAGACGCCGCCTGTGAAACGAGAGGCCGCGGGTTCGATCCCCGCACCAAAACAAATATTTGTGTGATCCACAGGTATTTGTTTCGGGTCTGGGTGTTTGTGAGACCGAAAAGTCTCTCGTAGCTTCTGATACCCACGACACAAGACTCGATCTTAGTGTGGGGTCAGGACTATGTATGTGACTGTTGGGTGTATTTATTTATTCATTTAAATATTTGAAGCAAAAACCAAAAACCACCTTTCGTGTATAAGCAAAACACTTATACACCGTGTTTGCTGAAACACGGGGGTCCAATGCTTTTAAAATCTTTAAGGCAGGTTGTATAATTATAATAAATTAATTTATTATCCTACATGGATAAAGATATATTGGATCGACTCCATGTAAGTATAAGAGCAGGGCAAGTAGAAGATACTAGAAATTACTGACATGATATGATTGTTAAGAATACCATCAATGATTACAAAATTATTTTATTGTTAAATGGTTTCTTAGATTTACGCGAATGTTACACATTGTTATAAAACTTATTTTAGTTTAAACCAAATCCGCGATAATATCCGGTAAAAAATGTTTTATATCAATGTTATTTTACTGTTCTTAAAATCCTATAAATATAAATTGACTACGTTGGAAAATGAGCTGGTGGTCTGTTTGAAGTAAACGGCGACCGCTTGTCATGTAGTTAATTCGGTAATGCCAGAGGCACAGCCAAGTTGCTGGCTTTATAGTAATTACTCTCCATGCGCTTCATTTAAAAATAGGCACCTTTAAGCGCTTAGGGATAAGCGCGGATGGGGAACTTGCTCGTACAGGATAGGAATATATAAATAAATACACCCAACCGTCACATACACACGCCTGACCCCACATTAAAATCAATTAAGTCTTGTGTCGTGTATCAGAAACAACGAGCGACTTTTCGGTCTCACAAACATCCAGACCCGAGACAAGTAGGTACTTCCGGTTCACATAAACATTTGTCTTGGTGCGGGAATCGAACCGGTAGCTTCTCGTTTCACAGCCGGGAGCTAAGCAACTACGCCACGGAGGCTGTTAAAGATGTAAACTAATTCTTACTGGTAAACGTATTGGACTAATATTTGCTAAAGCTTTGCAAATGATAGACACAACCCTGAAAACCAAACTAGAACACTCCACTAGGCCATCAACCTAAACCATCTCAAATATTTAAATGTAAAATCAATCCGTAAGATAAAATATTTGCACTGAATCAAATTAAATAAAGGATTGACTAATGCCAACATTTCTAATCCCCATTAAAGTACCCCGACGCTTGTACAAACATTTTCAACAAACTTGTCTGATTTCGGTCCAATTCACAGCTCGAGATACATTCGCAGACAAAAATCATTTTGAACTTTATTGTGTAAGGCTTAAGGGCGTCGCGAGTTTATCATCGTGCAAAATTAATGTAAATGAAATATGTTCGTGCAATTTTATGTTTGCGGGCCTATAGGTGTTTGCCAAGCCAATTTATAACTACATTTATAAGTGGTAAGGTTGAAAGTGTATTTAAAGGAATACATATTTAAAATGGCATGCCAATTTGTTGGCTTAACAGAACTCTGCTTAATAATGTATACGTATGCATCCTCACCACTATACAAACGCCTTTGATTTGTCTCCATTTTGAATGGAATAAAAAAACTATTCAGTTATGTCTGGGAAAGAACCACTTTCCGACCTCACTGAATCGGTATAGCATACTGCTGTTATATTTAGGGCAGAAGACTAAAAAGGACAAAACCCTTCGAGTTAGTGATGAACAGTTAGTGTAATATAGTGCAGTGAGTGCTAGTGAAAAACAGAACACGCGAACATTGTGTCTTCCCCTTAATAGAGACAATAAGAAACGTGTTATTGGACACATTCTTAGTCATAGTCTCTTTAGAAGTTTCCTCCTCCTCCTTGCGTCGTGCTCCTCAATTTTGAGGGTCGTGACCTTCCTTAGGCATCGTTTTCATCCTAACGAGCTTTTTCCATCTGGTTCTGTCTACGGCGGTGTGAAGGGCGCTGTGGAGTGTAGAGTTAAGAGTGGTGCGGATCTGGTCAGACCAACGCATTGGATTTCGTCCACGAGGTCTTCTCCCGTTTACTTTGCCGGTCACAATCAGCTTTTTGAGGTTGTCACTGTCTTTCCTTGCAATGTGACCGAAGTATTCCGGAATACTGTTTAGAAGTTTAGGTTAGATTTAAATAACTTATTAGTCATAAGGCTAGATTGTTATTCAAATGATGTATTCACGCCAGAGTACATCATTACAAAATATATATATATATATATATTAGTGCAGTAGACGGGTGCTCTCCGCACTGTCAGTTACGCATTTAGGCATCCGCTGTCAACTCGCGATCTTAACGCTGTCAACTACGCAGCGAATATCCGTGAGCTATTACATATTACGCAATTCTCTGGACTGCCTTGTCACCAACGCGATGTATAATCGAATACTGAATTATTAAGTTTTCATTAGTATATTTGTTATTCACACTATATTTCACATTTACTACGACAACTTATAAAAGCTAGGAATGACAATGACGTCCGGAAAATAAATTTCGCTTACATTTACATTATTTCTCAAGCCTTCCTAAAGCTGCTAAACCTCCCATTAAAATAATTAACCACCCATTAATTAATAATTTAACGTCTTAAGTATCTAAGATTGAAAACTTCAACATTCCACACCACAATCTTGCCTTAAAACAATTCATAAAATTTAGCTGAAGTCCTCCTTCAACTACAAAAAATCCTTCTATAATTATAGTAAACCTCTAAAGTATCTAAGATTCAAAACTTCAACATTCCATACCCTATTTCAACAAGCCCACTCATTCTTAGCGTAGTACACTCAATAACAAATACCTCAAATAACCCTAAGCCGGATTTAAAGAACTCTTAATTAAAAGTGGAAAGGTCCTCGCAGGTCCTGGTAACCTTAGTTGAATAACTTATTTCGTCTCCATCCCACGAGCTCTCATTATGTGAATTATGGATGAGGCGCGGCGCGGTCGTAACGACATGCAGATTAAGCCCGCAATATGGACGGGATCTGGGAATGTTTGGATATGGTAATAGACCCTGGAGTGATTTTGAGTGCATTTAAACGGTTGAAAGTATCGAATACAATGGTAGAAAAAAAAAAATATTAGGCAAATTTCTTTTTTAAAACGAATAAAGCATAAATCGTTTGATAGTTAATGATTATCGCTGTCCTAAGTCTCTATAGGACCTTAGGTACGCTACCGACATCTGCAAACAGAACGGAAGAAGAAAAAGGGGGTTGGGCATTCAGCAATCTTAATCGACGAACAAACCACCACAGCAAAGCGGACACTTCACCATGGTTTTCCTAAAGCCAGTGTAATTCTATCACTTATTTGTAGCTTTAAGAGAATGTGTTTGCTGAAATCAAACCCAAGATAAATAACAAATACGTGCAGAGTTTACTTTCATTTGACCTGTTGCTCTTGGCATGTACGGATTCACGTGACTTGACTTTATATTTAGGTATTACCAGCTTTCATTAAATATAGCCGAGTATTCTTATGTCTAGTTGAGTAAGCGAACGCTTTCTGTACTATCAAAACATGTAGTCTCTGTGCTGTCAACGAGGTTTTGTAGCCAAATGCTGTCATATTTTTGTGCTGTGCATTCGATGGGTGTTGTGGGCGCTATCACTGCCGCAGGGTTCTTCCACAGCTTCAGGAAATCTACTGCTGTACATAGACCTCCTTTTCCTCCAAAGACCCACTGCTACCTGTTAGAACACCAACGTGCGCCATCTGTGCTGAGTCACACGAAACTAAGGCGTGCCCGCAAAAAT
Organism: Deilephila elpenor; assembly: GCA_949752805.1. Taxonomy (NCBI): domain Eukaryota; kingdom Metazoa; phylum Arthropoda; class Insecta; order Lepidoptera; family Sphingidae; genus Deilephila; species Deilephila elpenor. The sequence goes on along the minus strand of OX457118.1, from coordinate 7,792,915 downwards.
CGAACCCGGAGTTTAAGCCTGTATGTGCGCCTTGTAAACGTTTTAAAAAAGCACACGGACATCGTTGTGGGTCTCAGGAGTGCCCAACATACAAAAATAAGCTCGAGCAATTAGTTTTGTCGACCCAATATTAAATAAATATGGATAACTTTACAATCGGTCAGTTAAATCTTCATAACGATAGGGTAGCGACGTCAGAATTAGACACGTTAATTCGCGATTATAAGCTGAATGTCGTTCTGGTTCAAGAGCAATACCAACATGCGCGATTACGTAGTAGGGTGATACAACTCGATAACAACTCACGAGCAGGTATTTTCGTGTCGGGTTCAAATCTTACCGTTACTTCAGTACGTAATCTTATGACGTCACACTGTGCTGTCGCGGAGGTGTCGAGTCCGATCTGTAAGGTTTTTCTTGTGAGCTGTTATTTTCAATACTCCGACCCTGTGGGTCCCCACTTGCATCACCTCCGCTATGTCTTGCGGTCCCTCGCTGGACATAAAATTATTATAGGTGCTGACGTTAATGCGTCATCAATCCTTTGGTATGGCAAATATCGCTCCACCGATACCGAGCGACGTTGCGCTGTAGAAGATTTCATTGCAGAGATGAACCTCGAAGTACATAACACCCCCGATGCACCACCTACTTACAGCTGCCCTATGGGCGAATCCTCTATTGACGTCACACTTTCTAGTGGAGACGTCCGTATTGATAGGTGGCGCGTCCTGCCGGACGCGTCGTGTAGTGACCATCGCCTGATTGTGTACGAGTTCTTGCCTAGAGTGACACAGGGTCCGGTACATATTAATTGTAATTTTAGATATAAATCCATAGGTGCCAACTGGGATTTATTTAGCTCTTTATTTGCTCAACATGCCAGGGACTTCACTCGCGATGATCTGTCAGCTGAAACTTGTGCCGAGATTATGTCGGATACGTTTACGTATTGCGCGGACGTTACCATTGGTCGAGGTCCCATCACAAAGACTCGGAGGTGTGATTGGTGGAATGACTTACTAGTCCAACTACGTCGAACTTTTCGCAGAGCGCGTAGGCGGTTCAACGGGCTTAAAAAACGCCGTATTACAGGGGAAGCAATTACATCTGCTTTTAATGAACTGAAAGTTGCCAGATCACATTATAGAGCGGCTGTACAAAAATCGAAAGGCAATTTATTACGAAAAATTGTAGCCCGGTTAGATAGTGAAGGTCCGTGGTCTCCTTTGTACCATGAGTTTAAAGCTAATAGGTCAATCAATTTGGCTTATATTGAGAATATAAAAATTAATAACAACTACACAACTGGCATTGAGGAGACAACGGAAGCTTTGTTACAATCGTTAATACCGGATGATAATGTTGGGAATGACACAGAATACCACAAGCAGATTAGGATGTGGGCCATGGAACTGCCAAACTCTTGCGATTCAAATCTCTCATAATTTGATGAATTTAGTGAAATAGTTCGATCTTTGCCCCTAAACAAGGCTTCCGGTGACGATAAAATATCCAACAAAATGATCAAAGAAGCGTGTAAATCGGCCGGCAATGCAGTACTAACTGTTTTTAATCGATGTATTGCTGAAGGGGTATTTCCGCGAGTCTGGCGTACCGGTTTCATTCGGATAATACCCAAGAGTGGCGATAAATCTCCTCAAGATCCTAAGTCTTACAGACCCATTACACTCTTGCCGTCGCTAGGTAAACTTTTAGAACGTCTTACCGTCCCTCGATTGCTACCAGGTGGACCAAAATTCCATGAAAAACAGTTCGGTTTTACTATGGGTAGGTCGACTATTGACGCGGCAATTTCGGTTAGAAGAAGAGTAAGTACATCGATACGCAAATATGTACTCGGTATTTTCCTGGACATCTCCGGTGCTTTCGACAATGCTTGGTGGCCAATGCTGCTTCTTAAGTTGAAATTGCGAGGTTGCTTTAAAAATATATATTCACTTATATACTCGTATTTCTTGCACGGAACAACAAAACTTAAACTTGGACACCATGCCGTGTCGAAGCCACTGACGATGGGCTGTCCACAAGGCTCGGTCTTGGGTCCTTATTTATGGAATTTAGGCTTCGATGATTTTCTTACAATTCCCTTACCGTCGGGGTGTTCTTTGATTGGATATGCGGACGATGGCCTTTTGCTTATTGAGTCAAACAGTAGGTCGGGACTCGAAAATATGGCAGACACGTGTTTAAAATTAATATCTGATTGGGGCGATCGAAATCGTTTACAGTTCGCACCACATAAAACGTTCCAATTACTTCTAAAAGGAATTTTAAAATCACCGCCGCGAATTAAATTTAATAATATCACCGTAAAGAAAAAAGAATCAGTTTGTTATCTTGGTCTAATTTTGGAAAGGAATTTTTCCTTTCTTGAACATATTAAGAAAGTCGGGGAAAAATCGAAAAATAACTTTTTTGCTTTGACAAGAATATCAAAATCAACGTGGGGGCTATCTTTCAATACATTAAAAACCATCTATGGAGCTACTTACTTAGGATGTATTACTTACGGATCCCCCGTATGGGCTGATAGGGCTACTATCGGTGCTGTGCGAAGGAAATTGCTCCAGAGCCAACGTTTGGCGTTGATATTCTTGTGTAAGGCGTATAGGACTGTTAGTACCGAAGCTTTACCTGTCCTAGCGGGTGTACTTCCAGTCGACCTGGAGGTACAACGTCGCGCCGCGATGTATTACTCAACTAGAGAGAATATGGACAAAAGATTCTTAAATTCACGTGAACTTTTAAAAGTAGACAGACTATTTAAGCCGCTCTCAGTTGTATATAACGAAATAATAGATGAATGGCAAAATAGATGGGATGTATCTTTGAAGGGTCGGCATCTATACCAATATTTTCCATGCGTGCGTGATCGGTTGGCAAAGACTTGGCTAGATATCGATTATTACGTATCACAGTTTCTTACGGGCCATGGTAACTTTAAGTCTAAACTGTACTCATTTAAGCTCGTTGATTCGCCTGCGTGTTCATGTTCAACACCTTATTGCGAATATGAGCAGTCCGCGCATCATATACTTTGGGAGTGCAGTCTTTGGCAGAATGAGCGTAAAACCATGCTAGATACTATGCAAATAACATCTGGAGTTGTATACTACATGGACCTTGTGGAGACTAGGAAGAATTTCCGTGCTTTCCGACGATTTTGCCATACCTATTATTGGAATCAAGTATAACAGCTTACATATTAGGTCCCATTTAAATGTAATAATCACTATTCCGTGGTGCTTTACAGCTGGCTTCTCTGGCTGTAAATGTCTTTATGCGAGGTTATTTACCTCTTTAGTTCATTGTTTTGTCACCCGCTTTATTAGGGAGGGAAGTGGACAATCATTTATTTCCAACTCCTCCTATTAATTTAACTTTTTGATTGATTTCGTTGCGGGTTAAAGACAAGTTAGACATTCCCGGAGACGCGCTGAGCTTCAATGCTCAGTGTCATTAAAATGCGTGCCACTGTTGATCCTGGCTTACAGGAGTTGCAGTGGCGGGTGTGAGGGCGGGACAGTCTCCTACCTGTTAGAACGTAGTGTATACCCGAATAAGCCTACCAGCCTATCAGCCCCATAATCTCTCACCTCAGCAGTGAGACTCCTTAACAAACGTTGGATTGAGACTACAATCCACCACGCTGGCCTCGTGTGGGTTGGCGGACTTTAAAAATTATTTGTGATATAACCGATTTCTGGTAGACACCATTAGGTACTGTTATAGTGCAGTATTTGAAGGGCTTGTTGCTGTATGCCGCATCCACTACCCCGTCTTACAGCCTGACGATGTTTTCACGGGTATCTCAGCATTAATTTATTCTACCTGTGATCCCAACACAGTTTGAGTTTCGACTTTGTGCGGATTGTGTATAATTATGTTGTACTTTGCCCGCGTGTGAAGTTACATCTCCTTTTGTCAGTAATAAAAATTAAAAGGAACTCCTTTTGACTCCCGTGTTGATAATTATGACGTTTCCATATGTTTTTGTTAATTTTATAGATATGTTTTTATATTGCTGTTTTAATGAATATGCGTGAAATATATCTTATTTAGTTTTTATAGTAGTGATGTGATAATGTATTTGTTCGCTCAACTAGAAATGCATTTTACTAAGTATATTATCTTCGTGTTTCTGATGGAAAAATGGAATCAATAAAATTATTTGTTTGTTCATTTCCCAGAACGGAAATATAAAACAGAGAACAAATCCAATTTATTCTTGAATATTGGAATTTCTGCAATTGGAATAACTTTTAGTAACATAAAAATAATTACTACTTTAATTAGTATTCTAATACACGTAGAAAACCTATGTCCACCTGCGGACATTAATATAAGATGTTAATAATATTACTTAAATTTTCTTTGTGTATTTCACAAGCAATCATTTGACATTTAAAATGTTAGTATTTTAATATAACTGAGATGTTTAATAATATGAAAAAAAAACCGTATTTTTTTATCCATGTTTAGAAAAGAAAAAAAGATATACATTTCTTATTCAGCTTATAAAATGACGTATCTATTAATTTATGTCCAGTGCATACTACTAAAATCTCCAGTTTATTAATAATCTCTTGAAGAATTCCTACCCGGGGTGTAATTAAAGCGAATTGACAATGTGTAGCGCGGACTAGTTTAAGCATTCTGATTGTGCTTGGATGTTGAATTACACGTGAAAGGGGACGAGGAGGGGGGAGGGGGAAAGGGAAGGGGGAGAGTACCTGTGATAGTACACGTTATAGTAATTGCGTCTGAGATAATGAATATGCTTGTAATGAAGACTAGTCTGTAATTTTGGGTATTTAATAAAGGAAGGTAGTACAGATATGGCAAATATTTGGTGATATTTTACAATGGAAAGGCAATATGGTTGGATTTAAAACTGAATGTTGTGATGTCCTGAGATCCATTTCCAGGTCTGGAAATTAAATTTAAATTTTTGAATTGAAATACATACAATAATCCATAATTTTTGTAACGGTCTGAGACCATTCTTAGTCTGTTATTTGTGCCAAGCGGGGAGATAAATTCATCCTATATCGCTTCTTGGGACAGCAATAAGTTCAGTCAACGTTTACTTACAATTGTATATGATAGAGAATTTTTATGAGAATATTCTTATTCCCTGTGTGTGTCTTAGTGTACTTTTTAAATGAAATATAATATATATAGCAATTAAAAATATACGCAGAACATTACATACCCATTAAAACATACGTTTTCAAGAGGTGCCTTTCTCCAAAATTTTCGCAATTTTCAAGCAATCCTCAGCCCTCATTACCAATTCTGGCGCATGAGTTGAGCAATATTTGTTAATTAAAAGCAATAGATAGCGGAATGAACGTTAAGACGCGGCGGCAACGAGTTCACAAGAATAAAGATGGCGAGCAATCTACTCTTGTTTCTAACATTAGTACTTTGTTGCTGATGTATGGATGCTGGATCTGGTTTAGGCGTAGTCTGCTAAAGGTGAGTGATTTTGAAGCAAGAAAAGACCAATCAGAAAAGAAGAAGCGAATAAAAGCAAAAGACAGTACAGACAGAGGTGACGAAGCTAAGGAAAACATGGCTTTGGTCGTACGGTTGTAAGAAGAATCGACGATACGATTTAGTCGAGGGTTGACCTTGGTTAAGAATGGTCAAGAACCAACAGGCATACTACCATTCGTGCAAGATACTCTGTAGTACAGTTGAACAGGTTATTGGCGACGATTGTGATAAAAGAACCACACTTGTTGAAATAGACAGCGTTATCAACGTGAGAAGATATGACCTGCAGTGGCCAACTTACATGCTTGAGATACCGAAAACAACCCCAAATTAAAGTCAATTTTATTTAACATTTAACTTCTTATGACTAATCAAGATGACAATGATGAAGTAAGTATTGACTGAAAAATATGTATGAACGAATTTTATTGATGATGATATTTAAATATAATTGTGTATAATATTTTACTTAAAATAATTCATAGTAATAACTACGAGTTTATAAATGAGACTACAAAACAAAATCAAAATTTCCATTAACACAAATAAAACTAATATAATCAAAGGTCTTCAAGTGGCTTCTACATCAGCTGTACTCGTATTTAAAGCAGGCGGGGCGCAGGTGTTCCCAATGGCTGCCGTAATGTCTGCGATACGGTTACGTCACACGTGTATCGACGCACGCAACTATCCAACTAAATTAATGCCTGCGGATTCCATTTGCATTCTAGTTTCGATGAGGAATTCTGTTTCACTCCGCTCCTGATTGGTAATTTGAAATTGTTTTCTGTTGCTGAAATCGATGCAGTATAGACTAAAATAAAGAAGGTGGATAGACGAGTTAGCTAAGGTTGCAAGTATTTGGTTGCTACAGGTTTCGCTATGGAAAATGCTAAGTCGGGCTATTAATATGTTTAGCTGTGAACTCCTCGTGGCTGAAGAAAGATAGTGAGAATTTTAATGAGCCAGCTTAGTCGTAGTGGTATTATTATCAGAGTCATGTGAGACATTATTGACTAAATTATTCTTGTCTATAAAGCAATAGAATCAAATAACCCAGAAAAGGGTGACACGTTTCAGCACCTGTCATACAACTCAACTTTCCGAAAGCAAATGTGATTTATTTACTTAGTCTTGATTATTCCCTTTAAAAATCTGTATCCACTATAAGTAGTATATCATTAACTATGAATGCATCAGCCAAATTTGAACTAATAAAAACATCCTTAAAGATGAAACTAAATGAAAATAAGATACCATTATAACTGACGTTAAAATTCCCTACTGAGGAATCTCAAAGAGTATTCCAATGCTTACTCAATTGCATGGAGGATACATGCCAACCTCTCAAACGTATATGTCATATGAGCTGCAATTATTATTTTCTTCAGACTAAAAATCTTATGCAATCACTACGGAGAAGGCATCTCGTGTTTCCACTTGACAGTTCCGTAGCAATTTTACAGAAGCTGTTTCATTCGTTCAATGCTTCTGAAATTGCAACTTATTTGCATACTTAGTGTTTTAAGATAATATACAATTTTATTGTTTGCCGTCGGAAAACGTTCTACGCCATTTGCGCGGCACAATCAAGAGTTTTTGTCGGCCGCAAATGTATTTTTGCATTTTCCGCCCAGTTTGCGATTTCTCTTGGAGAACGTTTTCTATTTGTTTGGTCTTGATTCTGGCGGTTTTAAAAATCGCGTAATTACTTGAAATCCTGCTGGTGTGATATTTGAAACGTAGACACATTTTGTTTAGTATTTTATTTTCTCAGTGGGAAATCTTTTGATAGTCTTAACTGAAGTTAGTTATTCAGTCTTAATGAAAACATTGCAGCCTTGGAATAGCCTCAGGAAACATAGGTTTCATAATGGACTTGAAATTAAATTTTCCATCATACCTGCTTGTTGAACACGGTGCTGTACTGTAAGCAGACTGAAAACTTATGACGAATAACCCCGTAAAGTAACTTTGACGTTGCTCTTGGTTCTGTCAGCAAGAAACCTAATAAACCTTACGTCTTTTTAAATTAATAGATAATAAATACACTCAACAGTCATATTACATAGACCCCATACTAAGATCGTGTTTTGTGTCGTGGGTATCAGAAACTATGAGAGACTTTTGGTTTTACACCCAGATCCGAAACATATACCTGTGGTTCACACAAACATTTATCTCGGTGCGGGTATCGAACACGTGGCCTGTCGTTTCAAAGCCGGCGTCTAGCCAACTGCGCCTAAAAGCCGCCTACGCACCAATGCTTTTTCAACTGATGATAGATTCAATCCGAATAATCATATCTGATCTGAAGGCTGTCCCTGTAAACAATTTTGGAAAAATTGTTATAAAAATATAGGCAAGTCGCGGTACGGGTGCAGCATGCGATGTTTTAACAACAACAAATGTATTTTTTTGATTAACTACTTTATTACCAATTAAATAGCATCTATTACGAAAATTTGCCTCACATTCAACCAATTAGTGCTCCATACGTAATTTCATTACTTCAAATGGCCCAATAATGTCAGTATTACATACAAATGCGACATACATACCCGGCCGTACAAAAGTTCATATGGCGTTATTAAATTTAATTAAGGTTTCATCAGACGGTGATTCGGACCCTAACGACCTCATTACAGAACTTCAGCGGGAGGGCGTGACGGAATTCGCTAGTGTTTGTGAATTTAGAGATGTGTATTTAAAGAAACATTTTTCTGTTGTCGTGTTTGAGTGATGAAGTGTGAAGTGAAATACATTGTTTCCTAAAATAATGATGTACACCTTTTTAGTTTTAAAATTTCATTGGTACGTAAGGATTTAAATGCCTTTTTTCGCAAAAACAAGGTATTTAGCACTCAAACACAACGATTTTCAAAAAATTCCAAAAAATATCTGTCGCTTTTTTTTTGCGAATTTTTAATTACATTATGTTTGTAACCACTGATAATACCACCTGGCTTTATTTTCGTTCGCAGTCTTGATATACCCTTAATTTTATTTGCCTTAAGCTCCTTATACCCCACTCAAATATCTAGCATTTATAAATTTCTAAACAAGCGTTCTTCAGCGATATTTTACAAAAATACAACTGCATGGGAGTACAATGGTTGTTGTTCCAGTACGCTAAAACGACTGTATGTGACGGCCATTGTGGAAGTTTACAAAAGCCATCAGGCGACGGGATCATCTGTAGCCAACGTGTGGACTCATCTTTATTTCCAATTAACTAGTAAATTAATAATCTTCGGTATCTTAGGATAGGACTCAAACGAGAGGGTCATTTTATTTTTAAAGACGCAATGGTACGAAAGGGTTTAAATTAGTTTTTTCGCTACAAACTAGGTATTTACCACCCAACCACGATGATATTTAAATAAAAGCAAAAATAATGTTGCTTTTTCGCGAAATTTTTAGTTGCATTGTGTTTGTAATCACTAAAACTGCCACATGGCTTCGTTTTCGGTTGCAGTCTTTATATACCCGGTATGTGCGCTATTAACAGAAATATACCATTACTAAGAACAGCGAAAATGTATAAAATAAAGAAAATCCTCGGGGGAAGCCTATTTTTTTTTTTTTAATTTATTAATAACAAAAGAATAAACTTATAAGCTACATAAGTGTCCTGCAAAACTATACAAACAGTTTGACTGCGGGATCAATTTATACATTGAATTAATTATACATTAGGATAAATTGGTTAAGTAGTGCTTTTTAAGATTCGACTTAAATATTATTTTTTTGGATATGTTCAGCAGTAGGCTTCCCAAGGTTGTAAATAAAGTAGTAAAAAAACATTAGAAAGTCAAAGCTAGTTGTTTCAGTACGCTAAAACGAATGTGGGTAACGGCCATTGCAAGAGTTTGTGAAGCATCAGGTAACACGATTATCTGTAGCCAACGTGTGGACTTATCTTTATTTCCAAAAAATCTAACCTGACAACATACATACATAAATACATAAACTCACGCCTTTATCCCCGAAGGGGTAGGCAGACGCGCCACCAGGACACCCACATTTCGCCCTGTTGCGTCCCACGATGTGATAGGGGGCGAGCCTATCACCATATTGGACTCATTCAATTATGGTTAAAATAAGTAAAAACTCCTATATGCCTTGGGTGCAAATCTTCAACTATAAAGGCAACGTTATAGTCCCTATACAAGTACCTAGCGTTCATATTACAAAAAACAAAAAAGCTTCAAACGGACAACTCATAAAACTAAAACACACCCACATTCAAATAACAAGCATAAACTGGGAAAAATAAATTATACCTCTACAAATAAGCCGAGTAAACATCGCGTTTGAAGCCAGATGTAATAAAACACTGGCAAACAAACATATGTTAACTCAGCGAGAAAAGCTCACATTAGTAATTACTACAGAAACAAACAGGGCAACTAATCTAAGTTGGAACGCCGGCGAACCGCGAGCTAAAGCCGCGCCCTCAATACGTCATATTTCGACAGCCAAGAATATCTGAGCGTTCAGTGATTGGAAATAGAGGTAAAGACTGACATCCCAGGAACATTGGAGAATTGCAACACGGAAATAATTTATTTCAATAAAATAGTCAAGAAAAGCTAAGCGTTCCGAGTTTCGAAACAGAGATGAGGATTTACGTCCCAAGAACATTGGAGAATTGCAACACTGAAATAATTTATTTTAATAAAATAGTCAAGAAAAGCTTAGCGTTCGGAGTTGCGAAACAGGGATGAGGAGTGACATCCCAAGAAATTTCGATAAATTGCAACACTGGAACAATTTCTTTCAATTAAATAGCTAAGAATATCTGAGCGTTGCGAGGTTAGAAAGAGATATGAATATGGGCAGTTTACGAAGAACATTGATGAAAGTAGGAAACCAGAATATTATCTCTCAATACGTTATATTTTGACAGTAAACAATATCTGAAAGTTCAGAGATTGGAAATGGAGACGGAGATTTGGAGGAATTGTAGGGTGGTAATAACGCAAAAGCCATAAAAATAAGAACTGAACTTAATTGGGATTGCCAGATTCCGAAGAACATAGATGAAACTGTGAAACTAGAACATATCCCTATACTAATACGAAAAAGTAACTGGAATGCATCTGATAGTCAGTGCAACTTTGGTAAAGTCTCACAAAGACGCATTTTAATAAAATACATATTTTATTTCATAGTTAGCTACCTACCACATAATTCAACGACAAAGAAAAGACGTGAGTAACTTATTTTTCGAAGAGATATTCCAACGTGGTGGTGGTTTAAGACCCTTGAATCCACCTTTCGACAGCAAATTATATTTTATTTCATTACTCGTGGTAGATCTCTCATATTTGAAAGGCCGAGTATGTGCTACGGCAATGTCTATTTCTCCCGCCAAACAGCAGTGTATTTACACTGTTGTGTTCTGGTTTGAAGGACATTGTAACCTGAGTAACTACTGGACTTATTGAGACCTAACATGGCTCAGGATGGCGAGCGCAGTGGAATGCCAAGCATTGCCTTGTAATTCATGCTATTGTCTCGTCTTCCTACTGTCCATGAGCGGTCGTATCGCTTACCATCAATGGCATACTCGTCTCGCCATTCACAGCAATAAAAAAGTGCATTAAATACTATTGGATTATTAGACATTAGTGTGAAATATCCTTTACCACCCATCTCTCTCGCACTCGCTATCAGAGTTTTGATAACTCCGTCCGTTAATCATCGCCGCAAATGAGAAAACTATTGACGGCTGGAATCAACACAACTTTACTACTTCCAATGTTTCGAGGTCACGCGTAGTCCGAAGACGAATGCCTTAGAGAGGTATTTCAAATCAAGTTCTTATGTGACACGAGAGATAAGTTATACATTTATAAACATACATACATTAACTCACGCCATTTCCCAGAAGGGGTAGGGAGAAGTAATACCAGTAGACCCACATTTCGCCTTGTAAATAACGCTCGTTTTTTGCTTGGGGGGGTTAACAAGAGCTTTATTTTGACGGTCTCCGAGGCGCAGTTGGTAAGACGCCGGGTGTGAAACGAGAGGCCGCGGTTTCGGTCCCCGCACCGAGACAAATATGTGTGTGATCCACAGACAGGCAGGTATATGTTTCGGGTCTGGGTGTTTGTGAGACCGAAAAGTCTCTCGTAGTTCCTGAAACTGACGACACAAGACTCGACCTTAGTGTGGGGTCAGGACTATGTACTCGTATGCGGCTGTTGGGTGTATTTATTTTGTCAAAGGCAAATTTTTGTTCAGACTCAATCATTCGATCGAAATATTATAAGTCATCAACATACTCATTCGAGCATTTACATGTCAAGTGTTAAACTCAACACTAATGGTTTCACAGAAACGTTACAAAAGCAACACCTAAGGAGCTAGCTGTTTCTGAGAAATTCTTTGTAACACAATGTATAGACGAAACGACACCAATTTGCTTCGGTAACACCACACCAAAGGCATGTTATGTAATATGCTTTCTAGGATAAAGCTGGTTTGAACAATTCATATTATGCCTTTTAGTACAATATAATGCGATGGACGAACGCTTTATTTTTGAAAATCGAAATATAAAATTAAATAGTACAAGCACTAATGTTAAAAAAATATTAATTCTATTAGTTATTTCTCTCGCCAAACAGCAGTGTAAATGTACTTTTGTGTTCCGGCTTAAAGGATATTGTAGCTAGAGGAATGCCAAGCATTGCTGTGTAATTCATGGTGTTATTTGGTTTTGCTACTGTCCATGAGCGGTCGTATCGCTTACCAACAGGCAAATGGCATGCTAGTCTCGCCATTTATAGCAATAAAAAATAACTCATAATAATGGTATCTTTGAAAAAGGTTGTCTGGGTAGATACCACAATTTGTCTATTTCTGCCGCCAAATAGCAATACGTATTACCCGTCGGAAATATCTGTGGACCTGAATAATTGACGTCATTGGAACATAAGTTCAGCTAATTCAAAATATAGGTTGAACAAATTGAATTAAAATAGAAATAAGATAAAAAATAGAATTCGCATCCATCTCAAAACGTTTTTAATGTAAAATAACATAGTAGATAGGGGAGCACAAATTCGCAGTGGAATTCCAAGCATTGCCTTGTAATTCATGGTGTTGTTTGGTTTTGCTACTGTCCATGAGCGGTCGTATCGCTTACCATCAGGCGAATGGCGTAAGGAATGGAGAAATTAGTACTTTTATATTCTTAGTGGTATTTCGCTTGCCATATATTGACCCACAAGGTGGACAGACGTAATAAAGGTTGCAGGATATCGCTGGTAGCAGGCCGCTTCCAAAAGGTTAACGTGGAAATCCTTTAGGGAGGCCAATAATCAAAAGTGAACGTCCTGTGGCTGATGAAGAAAAGGTAATGGATATAAATAAATAATAATTAAACCCAACAGTCACATTCATAGTCCTTGTGTTGGATGTAAGAACCTACGAGAGACTTTTCGGTCTCACAAACACTCAGACCCGAGACAATTATTTGTTGGCCTCACAAACACTAGTCTCGGTGCGGGGATCGAACCCGCGGCCTCTCGTTTCACAGACAGCGTCTACCTAACTCCGCCACGAATGCTGATAAAAAAACAATATATAAAATTTAAAAATAAACTGTATTTAATTTAAAAAATAACAATATCCTTTTCAGGATACCATATCGATCTCCGCCAGGCGTAACCCTCGACCTTTATTATAATAAATGTAATATTAGATATTTTAATTAAATTTAATTAAACCGTACAGGTACGGTACAATTTATTCCCCAACTCAGAAACATAATTTTGTTATTTATGTTGGGAAAATTACGCGTGAGATAATAGAAGATAATTAAAAATTGGCTGTATTGGCTCGGAGGTTGGGGTTCGGTTTGCGGTGAAAGGTTGCGGATTCGATAAACGGTTGGGTAAGTATTAATACAGTTAGCTCTGTACTATATTGTACTATGTCAGCCCGAAATAGCACATTGTAGGTAACAGAACTTCTCTTCACCAAGGACTTCGATTGAAAGGGCTTAGGCCACACCCTTTTGACCTACTGCAAATTGGTGGTTTTCACATACCATAGAAAATTTTAATACTTATGCCACGCGGCACGCAGGTTTCCTCGTGTCGTTTTCCTTCTCTGTGAAAATGATTGGTAATTACTAATGTTTCCTTCACTTTTAAGTAACCGATAATAGACTACGAAGGTTCATGAAAAGACATCTTTCATCTTTCCTACACTTGTGACCAGAAACCAAAAATTGTACTTCTGAGGTAGTCAATGGTAGGTGTACTTTTGTGTGAAAATAAATAACATTCTCTAATACTTCAAACAATACCATTATAAAATAATGTAATGATTTCTAGGTTATTTTTAAGTGCGCCTCGGTGGCGTAGTTGTACTATGGTATGAGAACAAAGCTGAGGTCTCGGGTACGAATCCCGATATGGGGATAGGCTCATCCGCTATCACATCATAGGACGAAACGTACAAGGTAAAATGTGGGTGTCCTGATGCCACCTCTGCCTACTCCTTCTGGGAAAAATGTATGTTTGTTATTTTAAGTGATCAATTCTGTATTGTCCATGAGTTGGTTAATAAGGACGCGGATTCGAATATGTACAAATAAAATATATTATTCAATATAAAATTTTTAGGTAAAATATGCGTCTATAGTAAAACGACAGATATTTTTAACTCTCGGTGTTTCTGGAGAAGGGCTCTGTCCTATGGAAGTTTTTATGTGGCATTTTTCTGTGCACGTGCATTTCTGAAAAAATAATAAATTTATAAGTAAAGGAGACCGCGTCTTGGCAAACGTAACGTGGGACGTCTTTTGTCCAGATGGTGGGACGACTTGCACAAGAAGGCCGGCAGCGACTGGATGCGTAAAACAGCAGACCGGGCTCTGTGGCGTACCTTGGGAGAGGCCTATGTCCAGCAGTGGACTGCAACAGGCTGATGATGAAATTAAATTAATAATAAATCATATTTCAGTAATATATTGCGGTCATTAATATGTTATATGGAATTATACTTTATTCGGTTATGTCAAGGCCGATATTTTTATATTGGTTTTTTTGACGAAAAATAAAAAAAATAATTAGAAGTATATTAAAAAAATTATCACCTATGGTAACAAAAACAATACTATTGTAGCTGCTACTATTGTACTAATAACAATACTTTGTAGCCAGAGTAACTACTGGACATATTGAGACTTAACATCTTATGTCTCAGGATGGCGAGCGCAGTGGAATTCCAAGCATTGACTTGTAATTCATGGTGTTGTTTCGTTTTGCTACTGTCCATGAGCGGTCGTATCGCTTACCATCAGGCGAATGGCATGCTCGTCTCGCCATTTATTGCAATAAAAAAAGCTATGACAGATCAGGAGACTGTCCCGCCCTCACACCCGCCACTGCAACTCCTGTAAGCCAGGATCAACAGTGGCACGCATTTTAATGACACTGAGCATTGAAGCTCAGCGCGTCTCCGGGAATGTCTAACTTGTCTTTAACCCGCAACGAAATCAATCAAAAAGTTTAATTAATAGGAGGAGTTGGAAATATGACAGATCAGTTACATATAAATTTAACTTGAACATTGATAACTGATAAAGTGATAACAAAGGATTGCTTGTCACTCGTTATCTCACGAGATACGTCCAAAGCTGCAGTTGCACAAATGTTTCAAAAAATGGAATGAAGAAATGTTCTTTAAAACATGTCTGGCGACAGATGCATGTATCAGAAAAGTCGACTGAGATATTTTGGGCTACAAGTAAAACCACACTATTTAACCATTACTCTCCCACTGCAGTATCCTGCAGAACACTCTTAGTACTTTTGTACTATTTTATCTCTTTACGTTACTATATTCTTCTTAGTGTGCAATAAAGATCAATAAATAAATAAATATCCAAAACCAAGTTACGAGAATTAAAAAAAACGACAAAGCGCTTCGAGAAAATATAGTTAGCGTTCTTGCGCTTCGCTTGGCTCGTCTTGGCGGGGGCATTACCAGACCCTTATATACTGTATTAAGTACTAACATTTTTATTCAAAACCCTTCTAATCTTAAGGAATTGAGGTCTTCTGCATCGACAAGCTCTATTCCTTCTCCGTTGTTCGGCCGACTGTTTTAACTTCGATTTGAGCTGACACCAGGAGTCCTTTTCACACCCGTCTTCACAGGAGCACGTCCCTCCTACACAGATAATAGAATTCAATTTTGCCTGGCAGATCTTCATCAGCCCACAGTAGTCCTTTTTTAAACATAGGCCTCTCGAATTGCAACCTATTTTGTACGATTTGTTGAAGTATAAATTTAAATTGGAATACGGTTTACTATGGAGCTCACAATTAAGACTTAACATATGATAGGCGCAAAATAACAATTCAGAGATCTAAAAGCAGGTAAAAAGATATTAGTATATTACGACCACCGCACATCATGGGGCTATCCATCTTAGTGGTAAGTAGTAATGCTTGTCAAATGCCACTAGATTATGCGCCAACGAAAGATTACTATAATTAATATGTCGCTAGTCAACGCAATCACAAAGAACTGTTTGAAACTGGACATACCGTATCACTTATCAGCCCATATACGTCCCACTGCAGGGCACGAGCTTCTTCTACAATCGAAAGTACGATTGAGAGGGGTTAGGCCATATAGTCCATAATCCTCCACGTTGCAGTTTAATTTTTTAACTGTTCCTCTCCCTCCTTTATAGTTGCGAAAATTATACCTAACCTTTTATCCATTACTATGGTGTAGGTATCTTTATTATTAGATATCGTTTAGATTAAAATTACTTTACTTACCCATACCAAAGTCGAGGATATTGCACGCAAAATTTACGTATTTACGTCAAATAATATCGATTACATTCAAAGCCTACTTGAATGAAATCCAAAGCGTCAGTATCTATCCAATGGTAACAGTATTTTTTATTACAGCTTAGCTTTTAAAAAGTGCTTAGAGAAATTTAAATAGCGATAGAAATTTGAATATTTCACGTTGATTTATAAATTATTAAGACATTTATACTTGGAGGTTATTTATTAATTTAATTGTTATTATTTATTGTTTTTGTAGAATTATAACATAAAAAAGGGCACGGAGAATTTTTTTTTTAATACATAATATTGTTGTTGGCGTCTGGTCTGCACGTAATGTTATTAAAATATGATATTTATATTTTGAAGTTTCATATACATCGGAATGCGTTTAAAATGATCGATGGAAATGACGAACACGTCATACTAACCGGACGTCATACAAAGAATTTTATAAAAAACCTAACTTCACTGTGCAATAACGTCACATTATGCGGTTCGTCAATACAAGTCTTAATAAACGGATTCCACCTAAATTATAATTAATTTACTGTAAGACAAACTTTTCTGACCCGGTGAGAGAGTCGCTGTTATCACATTTGGTGTTGCCAGTAAAAATAAATTAGGCAACAAAGTGGGTAAATAAGTCGTCGAATTAAAACTATTATCCAAAATACTATTATATTATTATGTATGTATAGTACAATTCCATTAATAATACACTGATATGTGACTAAATCATAACCTACTTGTTTGAAGTTCGTTAAAAATATGAGAATATGCACACACTACTTATTATGTATCTGAACTTGATGTTAAACACCTGGCAATTTGAAAGAAAGTACACGGGTAAAATGTTGGCGTAATGTCAGCGAATGGCAAGCAGATTGACATTTCAAAATGGCGTCATTAGTTTCCTCTTTTGGCCACCGGGCCAGATATGTTTGTAAATCTGTAACGTGTCGTGACAAGTTTTACATATCATAGAGTATTCACCGTACTCTGTCTTTAGTGACGTAATTAGTTATAATCGTCGCCAAGAGATGGCGCTGATCAATTTACATGACATTCTGAATCGCGGTGTATTTCGATCATATTCCCCCCTTTCAGTAATGCCAGTACCTTTAAGCGTGTAATAAATGATGGAGTAGCAACTAAAGCATGACGGCATTATTGTCTTGAATAGCGAGATAAAATTATAATATACAATATCCGACGCAGTGTGCCCCTTTTGCTGTTCTGAATTTTTTTTTAAATCTTTCTATAGCATTGATCGTGCAAAGCTGTAATTTAAAATGTAACACGAATTCTTAAAAATACATTTCATTTTGCAAACAGACCCGAAAATTGTTTCGTTAATCTCTAAGAAATTAAAAAGTGGATACAAAAATTATAATTAAGGAAATGATCAAACGAATGAAAAAATTTTAAATGCCACCGTAAACAAAAACTGAATCGTGGAAAAAATAAGATGTTAGTCTTAATACTTTAACTCAGTGTTTATACTGGTAGGATGTCTGTATCTGCGTAAAAAGCAACTGTTTCGAGATATGCCCGTCATAGTGAACCACGAATGTGTGTTGTATTTCAGAACCAGACTGTGTATATTTGGTTTCGAAGATGATATAATCGTGACGACTCACGAGAGGTACAGATAATATACAGGGTGGAACAAGAGTGTGATCAAAACCAAAGCCGGGTGATAGTATTACATACATAAACTCACGCTTTTATCCCAAAAGGGGTAGGCAGAGGCGCCACCCGGACACCCACATTACGCCTTGTATGTTCCGTCCCACGATGTGATAGAGGGCGAGCCTATCCCCATATCGGGCACAAATACTTGACTTCGGGCTAATATTGTATAGAAAATATAATTTTGTCCGACCTGGGATTCTAACCCGAGACCTAAGCTTTGTAATCGTACCGTAGTACAACTACGCCACCGAGGCAATGGAGTGATAGTATTACTGATTTAAAAAAAACGGGATTAGTTATTTATATTTATATTCTTTACAGTAAAATAACTTTACAATATAATAAACAAAATAATCCGGAATCATCCGGAACGCGGAAACATTCGGCGGGAGCGCGAACAAGACGAACTCAAACAAGCAATTAAACTATAGTCTCTGCAGATTAATTATTTGTTTGCTAAACAAACTGAACTCGATTGCTTGCGGCCCCTACTTCTATAACTCGAACGTGGGACTGAATTTTTCATGAGCCAGAAGGACTAGAGAATTTTTGTAGGCAGTAGAGATCAGTGAGTGATCAATGAAGGGTAGGCCGAAGAAGCCCTGGCTAAATGTCTTCAAGGGCGATATGAGGGTCAATGGCCTTACTATTGCGGATGCCGAAGACTGGGCGAAATGGAGGAGACTCAGTCAGAAGGCAGACCCTTGCACCGGCCGGGATAACTCCTAAGCAGAAAGAAAGTAGAGATCGGTAACAAGCGTTACTCACTAGGCCAGCGTGGTGGAATATATCCTTAACCTTCTCAATCGTACTCTCGATTGTAGTGGAGTCGCGTGCCCTGCAACATGGGCTGGATTATTTTACAGGTGACGAGATGACCAAGTCCTTTCTATTAGCACAACAGTGACCACAAAGCAACTGATGAAATAAGCAGTCTAGATACAGTAACTAATGACGTGAGATGCCTATCTCTAGCTGGTCGACAC
This sequence comes from Deilephila elpenor, assembly GCA_949752805.1. NCBI lineage: Eukaryota > Metazoa > Arthropoda > Insecta > Lepidoptera > Sphingidae > Deilephila > Deilephila elpenor. The sequence continues at coordinate 7,773,873 of OX457118.1, read as the reverse complement.
AATTATGTCGGCCTGTTTGTATCTGATCTGTACATTTCTTGTACTTAAAATCCAACCCAGGGTCCATCCAATTCACGGTTCATAACCCAGAATAGCCATTAGGCCAATGCGACCGTAAAATAACAAGAAACATACTAAATCTACAATAATTCAATTAAAAATACATTAAAATGGGTAGTGGTCTTCTAATTCTTGTTTAGAATCACTTAGCCGCAATTTGTACAACTCTTGGAAAAAGTACGCTTTTAAGCCGGTCCCATTAAGAGGATGTTATTTTCGAAGCGGTTCTGTATACGTAGGACGTATTAGTTTGGTTTTACTAAGTAATCTTCGGTTCTTTACTTTAGTATTTATATGAGACTATTGACCCGGCGCAGCATCGCCCAGGTACAGTATTCTTTTACTCCAGAAACCCTCGTTTCTACAACGTTTATCGTTGATGCTGCGCTCTAATTGGTATTAGCGTGGTGATATATAGCCTATAGCATTCCTCGATAAATCGGCTATCCAATACTAAAAACACATTCAATTCGAACCAGTACTTCCTGAGATTAGCGCGAACAAACAAACCCTTAGATTTATATTATTTGTATAGATTAAAGCGTAAGATAACTCTAAAATTACTGCCTTGATGGTGCAGTTGTACTACGGTATGATTGCAAAGCTGAGGTCTCGGGTTTTAATCACAAGTCGAGCAAAGTCAGGAACCTGAAGTCAGGAATTTGTATCCGAGGCTCACCCCCTATAATATCATAGGAATGAACATAAAAGTCGAAATATGGATGTCCCAGTAGCACCTCTGCCTACCCCTTCTGGGAAAAAGGCGTGAGTTTATGTATAACTCTAAAATTATAGTTGGTAGGTCCTTCGTATGCGAGGTGCTGTCGAGGTAGGTGCCACTGCTTTGTTTCTGCCTTCAAGCTGCAGTATGTAAACACTATTGTGCCCCGGTTTGAAGGACATTGTAGCCAGGTGATTACTAAGCATTAAGACTTAGCCCCTACCGTCTCGGGGTGACAAGCATAGTGCGCAATGCAGAGCTAAATAAAAAGTTTTTAATGGTGTTGTTCCTGTACATATCAGCGTGTTTTTTTTCGTCATACTTACTAGGAACTTCATTCTATGTTCCTTAACATCTGGGTTAGATATTTGTACATTTGTAGCCCAATATTTTGTCTGCTGATTGGCAATAGACATACCTAAGTGGATTTCATATTTTCTTGTTCTACCTTCTGAGTTTGTGTTCCTTCCGATTGATTTCGTTGCTAATTCAATATTTCGGAATGCCTTTTCTGAGGTTCTGATTCTTTACCTTTCCACTTTTTTCTTTGTTTTGGCACGACAGAGTGACTAATATACCTTATGGTAAATTCAGTCTTGACACCCACCATCGTGAGATCATTGTCTTTTGTTGTCGAATCCGTAACCACGCATTGAAGATTACTAAAATCGATTACTAAGCTATAATCTCGAACGTCTTCAATCATCAAAAGTAAACATATTTAATTTATGCAAGATTACGTAGATTTAATCCGCGCAAGTTTCAGTTGGTAGCGCCGCCGGCAGCCCAACTTTATTATTGGAGTTGGAAACTTGCGGTCGCGCCTCAGTGTTTCCTAGTTATTGTTCAGTTGGTAGTTGTTTTGATCGACCAATACGTTCCGGTTGGTAATTGGGATTTTAAGATTAAGTGCGGAGTTTTGTGCGGTTTTTGCTATCAGGTTTGTGCTTTCTGGAATTTTTATTTTATTGTTAAGTTACAGATTATGTCTCGTAAAGAATTACTAGAAGAAAAAGTAATTATAGAATTATATACATAGATTACTGAGTAAATAATATTAGTTAACTCCAGTTCTGCTTTATTGGTTACCATAAAAATAAGCACAGTTAAAAAACAACCATATTTTATGGAAAAAAGCATATTTATACTCCCATAATTATCAATATGAATAGCTCAAACTATGAAGCAGCATTGTCACAAATACTTTTCAAGTGTAACGGGTCTATACGCGAGTTTTTTGCCTACATACTTTCATCAGACACAAAACATTCGTGTAACAAACAGCTGAAAGGGCCAAAACATTCGCATCTCATGTACACGAAACTTTGCCATTACGTAGTGAAGTTACAAACGTTACATTAAAATCGCGCGGGACCAAAGGCGCTCGTGTGTTAAATTGGATGCCCCGGGCGTTTGAATCGATGACCCAATTCAACTATGGGTTGAGATGGATGTTTTTTATCTTACTATTATTAAAACGGTGCATTTTTCCGTATCAGTTTCAGATATCTTGATTTGTGGAGTTGCAGAATATTTTTTTTTAATATTGATAGCATAACTCACGTATGCTTTTTAAGGGTTTGTTCGTAAACGTAATTCGAAAAGCGATTACCAATCCAATTCTGTTAATTAATAAATAAATTCACTCAACAGTCACATACATAGTCCTGACCCTACACTAAGATCGAGTCTTATGTTGTTTTTATCAGGAACTACGAGAGACTTTTCGATCTCACAAACACCAAGACCCGAAACAAATACCTGTGAATCACACAAATCTTTGTTTCGGTGCGGGGATTCAACCTGCGACCTCATGTTTCACAGTCTGCGTGTAAACAACTGCTGTCTGTATCAAGTGAAGAATTTGCATCTTGGCTTCTCCTGAATTCAAAACAATAAGGCTGTTGTGATTTTTAGTTACGTTGCCACTTTCTTAGAATGGTGGTTGAATTTTAAGGATCAAGTAAATACCTAACGTAATTAACAAAGTTCCAGATCCAGTCCTAAAGGTATAAAGTACTTGTTCATATTAGTATGAAATAAAAGTACAATAACTAAATAAACTGAAAGAATCGAGAAATGAGAACGTTTTGGAGCATCCAGCAAATCGCTAATGGAGTTGACGAAGTTACACAACCTGTCTTATTGGTATAAAATAATCGTTCATATTAGTCTAACATAAAAATTATTAGAATTAAATAAATAGAAAGAAAAGATGAATGAGAAGATTTAAGAGATTCAGCACAACAACAATTATATTGACGAAGCTCGAAATCCTCTTGTAATTGTAGAAAGCCTGTTTCTATTAGCCCCATGTAAAAATATTTATAATGCTACAACAGTCAATCACCCGAACACCATCAGTCACTAAATTCTTGAAGTCGATGCTATCCCATTACAAAATTGCCGACATGTCGAAACTCGACAAACTTGGGAGTATGCGATGCCTCTTCGGTGTCCTTTTGTGAAAGTTTGCCAATTTCTCGGCTGAGCGCTCTCTTAAATCGGCAATAGACTGTTTTATAGCATCTCCGGATAGTGTTTCTACTTGTGGTGTGTGAAATTAAATGACTTTTACTGTTTTTGTTTTCAGTTTCTTTTGCGATTTAAGTGCGCTTTGATTTCTTTTGAGTTTTTGAATGAAATAGTTACATACAAGGCGAAATGTGGGTGTCCACATTCCTTCGGGGATAAAGGCGTGAGTTTATGTATGTATGTAGTTAGAGACATAGTTTTGAGAATTCTAAGAAAAGATGGTCAGATATTGTTACTGATCGAAGGTCTCTCGTATTATGTGTGAGGCCGCCTGGGTAGGTTCCACCGCAATGACTATTTCTCCCGCCAAACAGCAGTGTAAAGGCACTGTTGTGTCCGGTTTGACGGACATTGTAGCCAGAGAAACTACTGGACATAATGAGACTTTACATCTTATGTCTCAGGATGGCGAGCGCAGTGGGCTGTTGCATTGATTTGTTTATAAGTGTGTTGTTGGGTTTTGTTACTATCCATGAGCGTTCATATCGCTTACCATCAGGCGAATGGCATGCTCTGCTCGCCATTCATTGCAACAAATAAATAGTTTTGCCGGTCTATTTCTATCCGGATAGAAATAGAAATATAATCCTGTATATTATAGAATTATAATATACAGGATGAATCCGAAATGTGTCACTTACCTGTACTGTGGTAGATTCAGATATTAGAATATTCGAATAATGGCAGGGCAACATCATCTGGCGTGCTCATGAAGAAACTTTTTTGTTGCGTTTCGTTCAGTTATCGTTCAAAGCGAAGTCCTTTCCAACCATAGATGTTTTTTATACTACATCTATACAATGTAGTTTCATTAGTTTATTCAATTCTAAAAATCATTATTTTTATTACGTTATTACAGACCCCCATATTAATTTTTCTCGTTTATCTTCCATAGTACAAAGAAACAACCTGTATGTAAATAAGACATATACCAGTTTTTAAGTTGGACTTGTACCTATATAATTGTAAAAACCGCATCTCATTTCATGTCGTAGTTTTTGAGTAATGTGCAAGGAAACAAAAAGAAACATCCTGTATGTAAATGCAACATATACCAGTTTTTAAGTTGAATCTACAGTAATACAATTGTGAAAACCGCATCACATTAAAAACCCCTCGCGTTAAAATTTCTTAAATATCTTCCATGTACAGACATCGACCATTTACATTTTTATTATATGTATAGATGTATAGATAATGATCGAACCTTGGTCATCATGATGAACAGTATATTATGCATCAGGGATTGGGGTTGCCTTAGACCAATATTACTATGTACTTTCGCACCATAAATCTCTTTATGCCATACTTCTAGCCAATTATAAGTTACTGGTGAGCTCCTTGATGAGCTTTGGCAGTCTCCAAACAGGTTTTCCCTAAGGATCTTACGTGCATTGTCGGGCTTCTTAGGAGACTGTCCCGCCCTCACACCCGCCACTGCAACTCTTGTAAGCCAGGATCATCAGTGGCACGCATTTTAATGACACTGAGCATTGAAACTCAGCGAGTCTCCGGGAATGTATAACTTGTCTTTAACCCGCAACGAAATCAATCAAAAAGTTAAATTAATAGGAGGAGTTGGAAATATTGGCATTGTCGGGCTTACAAAATATTACGGGACGCTAAGGGAGAAAGAAGAGAGGAATAAGGATTGAGGTCTATAATTAGAAAATAAAAATTACACAGTATGTCTAACATTTATTTACTTTCAAAAAGTTACTTTACACAATTAAGGAATTACATTTAGTTTTAAAACAATAGTAAACAATCAGTCTTTTTGAAGATAATTTATGATACATGACTTCAATCCGAACAAAAGTAATACAATCTATACATTTTAAAAATGTAACAATTTCACATGTTTTCTATGAGATCAAATTAGTTTATGCTGGGTTCGGAACAATGGGCATAGAAAAGACAATTGATAACAACTTAAATCCTTGTGCTTAAATACCAATAATAGAAAACACACACACGCTTCGAATCGGTAGTAATGCCGAAGATAAAGACAATCTTTTAAATCAGTTTATATTTATTTTTTCACGTATTACCCGTCGGAAATATCTGTGAAACTGATTATTTGACGTCATTGGAACATAAGTTCAGCAAATTCAAAATATAGGTTTAACAAATTGAATTAAAATAGAAAAGGGAATAAAAAATAGAATTCGCATCCATCTCAAAACGTTTTTAATATAAAATAACATAGTAGATAGGGGAACACAAAAAAATGAAATGAGTACCGCATTCCAGCTAGGTTTACAGATATTTCCGACATGTTATATCTTGGCAAATAGAAAAAAAAACCTTGAGAGAGTTTCTCGCTTGATTTCGGGCGAGAATCGAATGTCATTAACACATGCGATGATCGCTTTCTGCCTTTAGCGCCATTTACACGGAGAATTTCTTGCGCCGAGAATCGTATGCAATTATCGCATGACATACCGCCATAGTATATCGTGTTCTGACAAATGTTTTTTTAAACGATGCAACTTTTTTATATCCTTACGATATCCTTCGAGGCGAGAAACTCTCCCCGTGTAAATGGAGCTTTATACATAAACAGATTTAAAACCTATTTTGGTTATCGGATGTTTGGTCCCTTTAAAACGACTTTCGAATTCAGCTTGAGGGAAGAAGACAAAACATTCGATAACTAAAATTGTTTTTTAATCTATCTATGAATAATTTAAGATTATCGTATTCTAACGTTAACATTCAGGCGAGAAACAATACCTCGTATTCGACATTAATATCTTCGAAGAAAGAAACCCTCTCCGTGTAAGTGGGGCTTATGAGAGCGCCCTTATACTTTTAACAGCGTGCCCTAAGATTCGAACCCAGATCTCCATGTGTCCATCCAAGGAGATTTTAACAATAAGGAAAATAGGTTCAAAGAATCATAAATTAGTGAGATCAAAATTTCAGGTCCATAAAAATAACTAAAAATAACACAACCGCGTTAAAATTATTTTAATCGTCTTTAATCTGTCTTCAGCTACCGGTGATGAGGGATTCTGCAGGTTTCTGTGAAAGAAGGAAATAAACAAATTATTAGCGTAACCAATTTTTTTTTGATAAGCCGATGATTTTGTTGATGAATCTTTTCCATCTTATTCCAAACCTAAGTTTACAGAGAGATGGAATTGTAATAACATCATAAAGTTTTGCGATAGCGTTTTGTACTGCAACAAAGATCCTTTTAATGTAATATGAGAAAAGGATACCATTTGAGGAGTGAAATTATGACAATTGACCAACTTGTAGAGACGACACAATGTAAAGAACCAGCAGAATATCCAAGAATCTAATGTTAAAAATGTAAAAATTAAACCTAATCGCGATAAAATCCGTGTTAAATAGTTTTATTTCGAAATCTAATGTTACTTACTTCTAGGAGCACTTTTCAATGTAGTTGTCCGTGAGACGCAATCACTCTCCTCTGATTCTGATCTCATTTGGAAACTCGTTTCTGAAACATTACATAAGTGAGCATGATTTTTATTGACAAGGATAAGTGGCTATGACACATCTAATCATTAAATCAGAGCTTTTAAGTACGAGTATATCGAGTGTAGAAAGACAATAATGTTTAATTGCCTTTTCTTCATCGCGAGAAAGTTGAATTGTATTACTAAAATTGTTCGTAAGTAGTGTAGGCCCATTTGTGTTAATATTTTTACTTTCATTAGAACGAAATTTATGGTAGATCGTCTCGATACGTGAGTCCGTCTGTTACTTTCTGTTCTTCAATAAAACATCCCGGTCCAACATTTCTGATGAATAATATACACATATTTATTCTGATTATTTTGCACTATTTCAATATCTATGAGAATTTCTTTTAAATAAAACAAAGTATACATTGAAATACGTACCACTGTCATATCTCATTTTACTATTCCCAGGCTGATGCACTCTATTGGGAACTTCTTGATTGTCCACGTGACCGAATGTTCTAAATCCGATCGCAAACTGAGCGTATGGACTTATTTCGTACAACTCTGAAAGAGTATAAAACATAATATACAAAAGTGCTGATAGAAGAAACAAAAATGTAGGTGAATGAGCATTGGCATTATCGGCGGATTTCCGAAAAGGCTTGTAAAACAGTTCCATGATATGATGGCTAATCTTCATCGTCAGCCTTTTAATGTCCACTTGGCAAAAGTAGTGCAGGACGCTCTCTAGCTCGGTGCAGTGACGATACTATGATAGCTAATGAATAATGTCAGAACATCATAAAGAAACTGGATACTTTAGCAAATAAAATTGGTAACTCAAAGCACTAAATAACGCCAAAAATTTGTGAATCAGTAGATTTGATTATTGTTTGACGAGGAGCAGCGTCATTTAGTATTGGCAACTTAATTTATCCTTGCGGCATGCCAGCACTAGACTTTTATTAGGAATAATGGTAGTTGCAATGGTTTACAATGTCTATTTCTCCCGCCAAACAGCAGTGTGAATGCGCTGTTGTGTTCCGGTTTGAAGGACATTGTAGCCAGAGTAACTACTGGACATATTGAGACTTAACATCTTATGTCTCAGGATGGCGAGCGCAGTGGAATTCCAAGCATTGCCTTGTAATTCATGGTGTTGTTTGGTTTTGCTACTGTCCATGAGCGGTCGTATCGCTTACCATCAGGCGAATGGCATGCTCGTCTCGCCATTTATTGCAATAAAAAAAAAAAAAAAAATAGTTGATTACTAGGAAACATCTCACCATGTTTATTTTCAGCTGTAAGATGTACTGGAGTGCTGTACACTCTGTTGTTAGTGTCTCCTGGAGCGCTCTGTGGAGTATTGGCTGTGGCATTACTCCTTTCTGACTTGCATTCGCCTGTTAGGGAGTTTCTGTACTCTGTTAGATGCTGGTGGCTGGAAGTATATTTCTTAGTATGAAATAGGTTTATTAAATGAGTTTGTAGCCTACCTAGTTGTAGGTGATCGCCGCCAATCGTAATATGTTATTATTGAGAACTCGCAAATAAGTTGTGTGGACGCGTGTGGTGGATTTGTCGCCGCAACATTTTACTCTGCAGCAATTACGCGTAAATGCATTAGTTTGTACTTTGTAAGAGTCTAATATAAAAAATAGTGTACCACATATATCGTGCCACGATAGTCGTTTGATTTTAAAATTCATTTTTATTCCCACACAAGGTGCCTTTAATAATGGATGTGGAAATGGAGGAAAAATAGAGATATTAAGAAAACTCCTAACATTCTTAGCAATTAAATGAAGTCGTTAGTTAAGCTAATGATAATATCTTTCCGTCACATAGTGGTAAGCCAATCAAGGCAGATTCAATGTTTAGACGTACTTAATCAATGTTTCTATAAACTATTTTTACTATTGGAACTACTACTCGTGGGTATAATTTGAAATCATGAAATACTTACTTATGTCTCTTAACGAGGATGTAGACGCATGTTATGGAGCAAATCATGAGAAGTATAGAACTGCAGATAATGACCAGCATATTCAGATCCAGGAAATCCGAAGGAGGGCCAATCGCGTCTGAAACGTATCAGATTATTTTTTAAGCCGACTGGTTTGTGAAGCCAAAGCATGTGCATTTTACTGGATTTTTCCAAATAAACCTTAATTATCACATTGATAGAAATAGGGATCTGCAAGTGATTTCTAAAACGATCAATTGGTAACGACGAGCATTTAATAACTTCATAGGTATCCATTCGTGTATTGCCTACCATTGTCTGTGGCCCGCGCCGCAGTGCAACATTATGCTGAGTGGTCACCTAAATGCCACAGCGATGCGAAGCGCAAACTGCTAGGCTAATTAGATGTTTTTTCTTATTATTTTCTGTATTTAATATATGTTTGTACGTTGTATTCTGTGGTAATAAATATGTTTTCTTTCTTTCTTCTTTCGTACCTACTTATTGGTGAACATCGAATGTTGCAAGTGTCTTAAGATTTTTTAAAGTCATAAGTTCGGCTCGATATGAGTCTGTCTATTGTATAGTTAGGTTCATATTGAAATACGACAAAGAAATTGTGCATATTACAACATAGGTCTCGTTACAAAAATCGAAACCAATCTTTACAATCCTCATCCACTGCTTGAAGAAACTAGATATGAAGTACGAAAAGATATTCAATAACCTACCTCCCGACAAAGTAGTAGTAGCATAGTTATATAAAGAAGTAGACACGCCAGCAGAGTTCTCAGCGGTTACGCGTATCTGATACCATTGTGCTGGCGCCAGGTCGGCTATGACGAAGGAGTTCGGCTGACTCAGCACTGGTGAAGGGTAGTGACCCCATTGGGATTGTTGACTCTGGGGAGTAAGAAACTTATTAGAAGCGTAGAGAATTAAAACCTAAATAAATTAATGTCCAATGGATAAGGATTCATAGACAGATTTTATCGAATGTTTTGTCTCCTTCGAACGACTTTAGAATTCAGTTTTAGCGAAGAAGACAAAACATTACATAAGGATTGTTAGTACTTACCAATCTATTGTCGGCTTTCTTCCACAACTTGACTCCGTACTCGCGATAGTCTACGCTAACGGTAGTGATCTCACAGCCGTTGTCATGCCAACCGCTGAGCTGAACGTAAACATGGGTAGCGTTGCTCCAAAACCACTCTGTGCTTGTTGGAGCTACTGGTACTGCAAATATAGAAAAATATTGGATACCATTTTAAGATATTGAATGTAGGGTATTTGCTTGGATAATGACGTCTAATGACTGTAAACTATGGTGGCTAAAAATAATGCACCTATTGCAGTTGCAACTACGCCATCTTAATTATGAAGACCAGCTTGCAAATTATAATGTTTTATTTTTATTTTATTTTGTTTATTACCTCCAACGAAGGATACACGACATTATATAATAAACACAATGGTGTAGCGTTATTCTAGTTTATATTGTGACGTGATCTTCAATTACAGGAGACCACAGAATGCAAAATATTCTATGATGTTCTATTTTTAGTACATATTCTATCCTACTTTTACTTGCCATCAGCTTGCCATCACAAATGCCACAAGAGTCATAATGGTGGTTCATTTGAAGAAAAAAGAGTGTCGTGAATTAGCCGGGCGAATGGATAAAAAATGCCACATACAAATCGTCATCACTAATTTAGAATACTAAAACCGACAGTTAGTGAACGTTATGAATGTATTAACTATTACCATCCACCATAACAGTTACATTAAATGTATAGGGCTTACCATTGACAAAATTTTTGATCTGTTCCGTTTGAGCTTAATAACTTGCTTATCAGCCACAAGATGAACATAAACCTCCGGTAAAGATCTTAAAATCAAAAAATAGAAGTTGCCTATATCCCGCAACTTTTAATGATCTTCATAATCTCTCTTACCTCCACCCAAAGTAGCAGCATCGACATAAGCAGGTTGCGATGCTCCCACACTGTTTGCAGCCGTCATCCGTATAGAGTACTTGGTGCCACACTTCAATCCTTGTAGGGTGTACTCGTTAGCCTGTTGAAGCGAGGTGCCTTTACTAGCCCAAGCGTCTTGCCATGAGCCGTTGGATTCCTTCCATGTTAAGTTGTAACCTAGAAGATCAGTATAACATTCTGTATAGAAGGCAATTTAAGGAATAATTCCTCTACATTCCGAAACTTATTAATAGTTGCAATATAGCAAAAAATTACACAATTCAAAATTATACAATTTTGAATACAAGTCGTCAACAAAATTATACTGAAATTATACAAGTCGTCAACAAAATTATACAATTTCAAATTGCAGGCGCCTCATTGGTAAATAAAGGTTTTTATATCTGGTAAACTAATACATCATAATTTGTTCGTTTTATTTCTAAAGGGAGCTATAAAACTCAAATACGGTTTAAACTTTAAACCATCAAAGTATGAATTACTATTAAACAACTTGGGTAAAAGTTACTAATTAAACTATATCTTTTTCCAAAGTTTCCTTTATACGGAGTTGAGCTATTTGTTAGATGATTAGCACGGTTCATACTTTGAACCTCAAGTTATTTGCACTAACAATATGCATAGATTGCACTATTTTAAGACGGCCCAAGATTTATGATCTTACTTATTTTCTGTATCTTCCCTCCAATCTTGCGTGGTGGATCCCATTGTAGATGCAAAGCGTTCTTATGCGGTGTCACCCTCAAGTTCGGCGGTTCAGGAGTAGGCAGAACTGTTACTTCATAAGATACCGAATCAGATCCATAGAGGTTCTTGGCTAAGCAAGTGTAGTTACCGCTTAGTGATTGGTCTATGTCTGTAAAATAATACAGATTATATGAAATTAACGAAAATAAGAGAAAGATTCTAAACATGTCAATGCAACGAATTTTGAAGTAGACTAGCATGTTAAATCGGCGTGTGGTTATAAAAACGATGTTTTTAGTGATGGTTCAGGACTTTCACGACTTGAAAGGATTTAGATAAATTATTAAAAATCTTGAATATTTCGACAAGTGCTAGAAAAAGAAACAGCTAAACTTCATCTGCAAATATGACAGCAAATTTTTCAGAAAAGTAAACTAAAGAAGATCGTTATTTACGTAAAACAAAATCAACCACACTAACTGTTAATAAGTAGGCTGTCATCATGGTTCCTGGTGAAGCGCGGATGGTGAGTGATGATGTTGTGCTGGTGGTACCACACGGTGCGCGGCGGTGGTGAGCCCACGCACTGACACACCAGCAGCACTGACCTGCCTACTCCTACTGACACGGGACCTCCGAGAGATGCCACTCCTGCTACCACTGGAAGAATACAAAACTTACGTTTAGTTTCTTTATACGATTAAATTTAAAAGCAGTTAGATGTCTCGTTGTCGTGGAAAAAATAGAAGAGAATGTCATGAAAAATATTTCGAACAAAAAAAGGGAGTCTCTAGTATTTTCTGATACCCACGACACAACAGTCGATCTTAGTGTAGAATCAGGACTATGTATCTAACTGTTCAGTTTATTTGTTATTGATCTACGTGGAAATTGTCTTTACCTCTATCAGACAGCAGAACATGCTGAGTCCTGGACGGCGCGCCTGCCCCCGGCGCGGCGTGCGCTCGGGCCCAGACCTCGTACCTTGCTCTGGCAGTAAGCGACCCTACTGCTAAAGACAACTCCTTAGAGGATCGAGCTGCTACCACGTGGCTTTGTGTTGTGCTGGTTCTGGAAGTAGATGTTATTTATTTGTAGAAAATTATGGCGTAGGAAATTGAATATTTCTAAACGTAATAACTATGTAAGGTAAAAAATATTGAGTAGTAATAATGTAAAACATTTTTCGAAGAGTTAAGGAGAGTGGTTAGATGGCAGTGGATAAGAGAAATTGAGAATCGTTTTTAGTAGCTCTCAAATAAAGATACCTATTTCTCGATCTGAATTGCTATAGAATTATGATAATAATTTAATATATCCGCCTATTCATGACAATATCCATAACTAACTTTATTCTATATTTTCTATACATTCCCACAATTTCAACTGGTTCCCATATTGATGATAATAAGTGTTTAGCAAAGTTAACTATTTTTTTAATTGCCTGTGATTTTTAGTAGGGGAGTGATTCGTTTCTCTGCTGAGTGTCGTGATTGTACCTGTGGGGTGAACAAACTGAGAGAGGTCTAGGGTTTCGCTATTTGATACGATAACCCGCCCTCTGCTGATTTCGTGTACGTTTAGGATCATCCGGAGGGGCAGGACTTCCACATAGCAATCCGCCCCTCTTCGTCTCCCCTGGGTAGAGTAGTATAAGTGAAGTGTGAATTTGTGTGGTGAGTGGAGTGTGTGTAAAGTTAACTTACCCCGAAACTGGTTTGACGTAGATAGTATAATGCGTTATCTCTCCATTGGGTTCGTCAGGTGCTTTCCAACTAACGAGGATGGATGTTGCTGACGATACCAGCACTTTAATTGCTGACGGTGGTCCTGGCACTAAAGGATAGCAAGCATGAAAGTCACTATGAGGGTAGTCAACTATTGAGCTAGATATTCGTATCAACAAGTTGCTATTACCATCAAGTGGCTTACAGAAGTGTTTTTCAGGGATTAGCCTATATTATAATGCTAGTTTCAAACACTGGAACAATTGGGTATTTTACTAATTTTTTTATTGTATTTATCAAAAGATATCCATATACAAAACCTAGCAAACAAAGAATTTTGTAAATCCATTCACAATTAAACAATTTAGAAACGTTTAAAATCTTGTAGTGGGAGTGAAAGAAAAGGGATGCAAAACTAAACTAGTGACGTCACTAGGCCTGATATGCTTTGCATTGTGCGGGTTTGAAAGAGACGGTGAGATATCCCCACTACGCTAACAATGTTTTATTTAAAATACTAATATGTGCCTCATGTTACAAGATACTTTGATACTGTTTTGACAGAAATGTTTTATTTTAATGGTATTTGTGTTTGTATGCAAAATAATACAAAAAGTCGATCATAGTAAAATACCCTATTGTGTCACCTATAAATTTTTTGTACACACTTTACTCGTAAAACCAACCTTTAGTTCTAAATCTGATAATTTGAAGTTTCTTTGACATCTATGAAGACATTACATGATTATTATTTTTCTAAGATCTTAATCATATTACATTTTTTTTGTAGAATTAGGTTCCTTAATTTAACTTCAACTTACCATCTTGTAATGTAGTACATAAGACAGGAAAGGAGAATGGCCCAAGCCCATAATTTGAGTAGCCAGCCACTTTCAACGTATAATTCGTATATTTCAGAAGTCCTTGCAGATAGAGTTCTGTGTGTGGTGAACTTATGTTCTGCCATGGACCGTCTGAAATTTGAAAGATATTTTAAGCTACTAGATGAGTTCGGGAATTTATAACAAAAACATCTTTTTAGGATGGATGTGGAAAAATAACCCATAATAATTTAGTTTTTTCATGTTTTTAAATGTTATAAATGTGTTTTATAAGGAATTGAGAAGAAATAACAACGAAGAATTCCTTTGTCCAAAGGGTAAAATAATATAACTGATAAAATACAAAATAAACATGGGCTTAGATAATATTAATTATATATCATTGTTGTTTGACATTCGCAACTCGTTAATTCTAAAACTTTTAAGCAGTAGTATTAACAAGACAGATAGAATAACTAGACAAGATATAACAATTTTATAATATAAGATATAACAATTTTTTACGGATTCTATTAGTAGTAAAAATAAGTTTTATTTCAATGTGTAACATTCGCGGAAATCTAAGAAACCATAAAGAAAGATAGAGTTATAATTGATCATGAAACATACCCTCAGTACCATAATATACAGTATATCCCAGTAAAGAAGTCCCTCCTTCGGTTATCGGTTGCCAGACAAGTCGTAAAGATGTGGACGACACTCCTCTGCACTCCACATCTGATGGTGTCTGTTCGGGTGCTGAAATAGAACGAAAATATACAAAAAATTGTATTGCCATTATAAAATAAAAGTAACTGTTATTCCATATCATCTAATTTACCCCCTTCTCGTGTAGTTTGGTAGACGGGAACAGAAAATGGTCCGTTGCCGGCAGCGTTAAAAGCGCTTACTGATACCGCATATCTGAAAGAAACAATAATTCTTCAAATATTGGAATAGCATTTACACTTCTTTTGATTTACGAATATTTTCAGTTCATTCATTCTGAAAACACTATCTTAGTCAAAAACAGGGGTTTTGGGATCGCACATTATATAAAGATTACGATAACGTAAGTTCATTTCTTAGATAAAATTAGAAGTGGATTTCAACGGCGTGAACCGATGAGCCGAATTATCCGACATTTTTGAAAAAAATTGGGTTGTGAAATCTTAGATAATAATATAGATACTGATTTAAAGATATAAATATTTACCTCATATTTTTGAGGAGGCCAGGCAACGTGGTCTCATGCTTTCCTTTCCTGGATACAACCTTTATCATCTTCGTATGTGTGTCGTCGGACACTATAAAGAAACGAACCTTTAATACAATGATAAATACTAATACTGCTGCAGCTTACAATTATTCATCGTGGGGAAGAGCAAGAATGGAAGAACCAAGTTACTTGCAATAAAACTTGATGCTCTTTGAATACTATTTAATTTCAATCCCTTATTTAGTCGCAGATACCCATTCAAATTTAAATTATTTAGAATAACTGCTCTTAACCTTATCAGGACCCACAAAAACGAACTCTATGCTATCGTAAAACTTAGTTTCGTTTTCTTTTTGTTTCGTTTTATTCACAAACTATATCATCATCATCATCATCAGCCCGTTGCAGTCCACTGCTGGACAAATGACTCTCCCAAAATATGCCACAAAGCCCGACAGCTGCTTTACGCATCCAGTCGCTGCCGGCCCTCTTGTGCAAGTCGTCCCGCTATCTGGCCAAAGGACGCCCCACGCTACGATTGCCAAGACGCGGTCTCCACTCCAGAACACGCTTACTCCAGCGGTTATCTGTTCTGCGATATATGTGACCAGCCCATTGCCACTTCAACCTACTAACTTTCAGAGCTATGTCGGTCATTAGGTTTCTCTTGTCACAAACTATACAGGGTATCTCAAGACCGCGACCGAAAACGATGCCAGGTGGTAGTTTTAGTGGTTACAGACTCGATGCAAATAAAAATTTCACCAAAACATCGACAGATTTTTTTTTAGAATTTTTTAAAAATCATCTTTTTTGAGTGGTAAATACCTAGTTATTGCGAAAATAATAATTTAAACGCTTACGTACCATTGAGTGTTCAGAAATAAAGAGGTCTACATCATTATTTTAGGAAAACTATGTATTTATCACACAAATACGACGATAAGTAAAAAATTACAAAAAAAAGAGGCCGATTTTTTTTGAGAAATTTTTACTTGCATTGTGTCTGAAGTCACTAATACTATCACCTGGCTTCGTTTTCGATCGCGGTCTTGATATACCCTGTATATTTTCTATAATTAACTAAGTTTGACTTAGACTGCCTCGTTGGCGTAGTTGTATTGCGGTACGACTACAAAGCTGAGGTCTCGGGTTCGAATCCCAGGTCAGGCAAAGTGATATTGGATTTTTCTGTTCATTATCAGGCAACATGCAAGGCGAAATGTGGGTATCCTAGTGGCGCCTCTGCCTACCCCTTCGGGGATAAAGGCGTGAGTTTATGTATGTATGTATGTATGTACTAAGTTTCGGTCTACAAATAATTTCAAGCTAAAGTTGACTTACAAAATTCCCCAGTGGCACTAGGAACAGCTTTCACGTGATAGCCTTGCAGATGCCCGTTGTGGTTCTCTCGAGGTGGTGGAAGCCAGGAGATCAGCAGCTCCCCGGGGTTGTCTGTTTGCTGGACTTGTACTCCAAGTGGAGGAGATGAGGGAGCTGGAAAAACATTATTCATTCTTGGGTCATATTTATCATCTAGATACTAATGGTTGGTTGGAAGATATGTTTTATCAGGGGATTAATTTATATCAGTGATTACTAGGAGTTTGGTGGTTATTCGATGTCTATTTCTAGCGTAGGCCTGCGGGTCTACAAAGTGGTGTCCACTAAATTGGCTTAATACGGGGTAATTATGGTAACTTCTATTTCAGAATATTTAATCCAATTCAAGATTTTTGACATGGATTCTGTTGATGAGCTAGTATTTCCATTCAAAGCAAAGATACCTTACCTTCCTGCTGCGTAGTGAAATGAACTGGCTGGGTATACGGGCTCAAGTCGACTTGGTTGCCAGATGATACTCGAACTTTGTACTCCATTGCTGGTTGTAGGGCCCTTATTTCTACACTCTGACGTAAGTCGTTGTCTTGTCTGCAAATATAAAAAGTTTTATCAATATAATTTTACATTTACAGCCTTAATTGGTTGCAAAAATATCCAATGCAGTTACAGGAAAATATACACCTCTAAACACAGGCCTACGCAATAAATTCTAGACTTGTCTGTTGGAACATACTGATCTAGATATCTCTGCTAAATTATGTACAAAAATTGTTCATTTAGTCTAATATTCAAAAGAAATATTTGTGTATCAATTTAGACGATTTAAGTTAAATCTACTTGTATAATTTGTGCGTGAATAAATATACTGATATAAGAATTGATAACGAGAACGGGGTGGAAGTAGAAATATCTTCGTAATCTTCAACCACAGGACGACCTAGATTGACTGGTGGTAGGTCTCTCATATGTGAGAGGTCGCCTGGGTAGGTACCACCGCAATGACTATTTCTCCCACCAAATAGCAGTGTAAATGCACTGTTGTGTTCCGGTTTGAAGGACATTGTAGCCAGAGTAACTACTGAACATATTGAAACTTAACATCTTATGTCTCAGGATGGCAAGCGCAGTGAAATGCCAAGCAATGCCTTGTAATGTTGTTTGGTTTTGCTACTGTCCATGAGCGGTCGTATCGCTTACCATCAGGCGAATGGCATGCCCCGTGCCCGTCTCGCCATTTATTTCTATAAAAAAAAAAAAACGAAGGTTACCCTCAAGGAACTTCACAACATTAATAACGTCTTCTATCCATCTAGTAACTGGAGTACACATACCTGGTAACATTAATGTTCTTCGCAGTGTCCCACATCATGAAATCATTAGTGGTGTATTGAATCGTGTAGTATTGGACGTGCGTGCTGATGGTGTCTCGCCAAGACAGCTTGGCTGATGTGCTGGTCACGGAGTCCACTTGCAAGTCCAGAGGTGGGGTTGGAGGTTCTGGAAGATATTGGAATAGGTGAATTAAATGACATGCAGTTCTTAGACATTCTATGTCTTGATAATGGCATTTCGTTGCTAGTTTTATTTAAAAGCTGTGTGACAAATAATCCCTGTTCCTTGCTTTATTGTTTTATCAAATTATCTTTCGTTTTTAGAGAATTTAGATGAAGTCCATCCTCAAATATTTTAATCAAGTTTTTATGAATTACCTTTTCTGGTATTGGTGCGCGCTCTACGACTTTTCTGTGATATTTACACATTATATTTTAAAATACTATAGGTCATAATGAATAACATAAATCTCCTCAGGCACCAAATAGTTCCTAAGACGCTCAATGGCTTACTTTTTTACAGTCTACATTCAGATAAGCTTACCAAGTATATTAAGCCGTATACTAAACACGGCCAATCCGTAGGGGTTGCTAGCTCTGCATTCATACACACCGCCATCTCTGCTTTCGACGTAGTGGATATTGATCACGCTAGTCAAGCCATTGTGGGTCGGACTCTCTGATATTGTGACTCTGGAAGGAAAAGATAAACTTTGAGTTTATTTTTGTGTTTTTCGCAAAATCTCACTAAGAATAGAATATTATTGAGATTTTCGGCAAAATATTACAATTACGCCCGAATAATCAAGCGTCACCTAAATATTAGGTTGCACTTAACTACGCAAGTCCCGCTTAAATGTACTGGTTAAGTGAAACGTAGGTAGTTGAGTGCAACTTAATATTTAAATGACGTTTGAGTACTCGGGCGTTAGTGAGCTAGACAGGGAAAGTTTAATTGGTCTAAGTAGGGCAAATAACAGAGGAAGTAACCATCACCAAATAGTCATTGGGTGGGTGAAAGATAGAGACGGGTCTCTGATACCTACCTATCTAATCTCACTGATGTAACAAAACGCTAAGGGCCAATTGCACAAACTAACTTTGCCCATAACTTTGACTTAGGAATCGTCCATCCTATACATTAACAGTGTCAAATAGGGCACAAATGTATAGCGATGGTATTGTCAAAATTAAAGTTATAGTCACTTAGTTTATGCAACTGAGCTTAAGTAGCTAAGTTATATTGCTCAAGAATTTAGTGTTATAATGCTACTAGGGGTATAGTCTAGACTGTTTTCAATGACATTTTTAACACATCAGCATTTGTTAGTGGTGAGGCTGTGACGCTATTTGGTACCTATGGTAACTTATTCAGGACGTTAGCGCCATCTATGTAAATAATACTGTACTTTTTACAGTGCTACTCGTTGAAGTACTGTGTCCCACTAATACTGTGCTAGTAGTTCTTGTGTGTATCACTAGATGTCACTGTTAGCGTTTTATTTATTGGTTAATTAAAAACTCGCAAAACAAAATATTGTTAACATACTTTGTAATTATTTAATATACTTGATGAAATAATAGAATTATCATTACTGAAATACCAAAATTCAACACGGTATAAAAATAATATTAAATTGTTTTACTTAGACCCATCCTAGATGTCGTTGGGTTAAAAATATACATAATTTCACCCACCTTGAAGAAGTGAAGTCGACAGGTTTGCTGCCAAGTGCCCATTTCACTCGTATCGGACTGTCGCCCAGTGGATGACAGGACAGCGTAACAGGCAAGCCCACTTTGGTCGTCAGGTTTGAACTTATTGAATCGAAGTGGACAGGTTCTAGAAGGTAAAAGTTAATATTTGTACTGATATTTGTATTAATTACATTGTATATTGTGCAATATCATTAAAGTTAAACTTTGATTCTACACAGTACACAATAGTTTTATATTTTTTTCCATATACCTATGTCGTAGGTACACTTGGCCTTTGAATTTGCTTTTAAAATTTAATTCGCTTTTCTGCTTTTCACTGAGTAATAAGCAAAGGTGGTAACGATCATGTATTTAAAATATAATTAATTTATAATATGCATTACGAGTTGCCTAATCTAAGCTTTGATCCCAGGATTTTAAGTCACTAGACACGACATCAATCATTAATGTAATTAATCGAAGGGTACTTTCTGTCGTTTAATCACTGTCATAGATTAAATGTCAAGAATAACAAAAAATCTCACTATTAACGCTGATCCAAAGATTGTTGTGCAAAGCATCGCCGACTCCATTCTCGACGTTGCACGCGTACTGTCCCTCATCAGAAAGCGACACCACTTCAATGATCAGGGTTCCGTTGGGATAGCTCACCACTCCACCACCAGCTAAGTCGAGGACAGGTCGCCAGATGCCGAGGGTTGCTGAAATTAAAAAAAACAATAATTTGGATTATATAGGTAGCATAAATTTAAACATATTAAAATTTTAAAGGAATCGTGAATTTGTAATTTTCATAGATCTCAAGTAGTTTTATAGTACTGTTAGATACGATCAAGATAACGGTAAAAAATACTGGTCTTCGTGAATTCACTACGCCAAATAAATCTTGGTTTGAACATATACATAGTTAACAGATAACACCACAAAAATCTTGTGTCAACGTTCTCTTGTTCGATTCCTATCGGCTTCTAGTCATTTCCAAAATTCTAGTGATGAAATTACAACTCTAAAATATTCTGAATTACCTACCATCTCTTTTCATCCAATGAATCTGTGGTGTAGGATACCCATTTGCATTGCAGTAAACCACACCACGCTGTCCGAGAAGAAGCGACGAATTCGTCGGCTCCTCTATCCATTTTGGTGCCACTGTAATTATTAAAAAATATAGCCAAATGTTACTTACAGTATACAAAATAATAGTACCATGTGGATACCTACACTCACTGAAATCTTTTTTAACATCGATGGAAACCAAAAACATTAATTTATATACAGTCACTAAATTACGGGATGAATGAAATCGAAATCCAATAGCGTCACCAACGACAATTATTTATCAATTTGGCTTTAGTTAAGAGGACGATCAATGTGTTCTATATGATCCAATACATAGCTGTCATACTATCTCTTTCTCGCTTGAAGTAAACTTTAATAAACGCTATCGTCCAAATGAGACAGCAATATAATCATCACTTTATCTTAAATCATTTTACTCGTAAGTTGATCAACTGCTAGTACATAAATTCTATCATAAGTTCAGCTACTCTTAGTACACCAGACGCCGGTAAATTGATCATCTGCATCTTCCATATTCCTATCAAATATCAGTCATTCATAGTAGACAAGATTATGTCACTCACCATTGATATAAAGATCAGCAGTTTGATTGACTTTCCCCACATGGTTGGTGGCAACGCAGGTGTATTTACCACAGTGTTCAAGCGCCACTCTCTTTATTATTAACACACTGAAGAGTTCCGAACTGCGTTCTGTTATCTGTAAATAATATTGGATTTATATTTAAACTACAATTACAACTGGAATATGTACGAGGGAAACGGTGAAAGGGCGCAACAATACCAATAGTTTATCAGGCTCCTAGATTGATATTATTTCTACCATCAGAATGTCAGCAAAGTTCTTATGTAAGGTTTCTGAAATTCTATAGGAATGCTCTATTCCAAATATCTTATAGATATGGTTTGAATTTACTAAGCTATCTTGCTAAAACCTTAAAGCTTTGAATGCTATAGAAAAACATTTTTTGACAACGAAATATATACCAGGACATACTTATATACATAAGAAACTATAAAAAGTATACATAGTAAATCAGTACCTTTAAACTAGGAGGTATCTTCTTGCCGTCTTTCAACCACGAGAAGTATATCGGTGGGTCGCCGCTGATAATGTTGCATGTTATTTGGACTATTTGGCCCTCTTTCAGTCCCGTTCCCACTCGTAACTCATCCAATTCGGGCGCTTCCACTACTTGGATCTCGAAAGACCTGAAATAAGCCACATATTTTTAAAAGATAGTAAATTACTATATAATATCGTAATTCGTAACCAGTAAATACTGAAAATCGAAAAAAAAACACATTTAGTGTCAAGGATTGACGAGACCATGTAAGGTCACTTAGAACTTAATAATGATAAATTTTAAGTAATATTGCTTTTCTTGAACCAATATCATTCTTCCACCAGGCGAGCTATCTCATCTTATTAATTTCGCGAAATTCACCTAAATAAAGTAATAGCGGTAGAATTAATAATTTTATTACCTTCTAGCCATTTCCCCCGAAGGGCTATACACGATGCAGGTGTAAGCATCATCGTTATCTTCCTTCAGAACTCTCGGGATGTTGAGCACAGCGTCTTCTCCTGGTTCGTATAGCTGCCGTCTCTTTCTTCTTCGTCTGGTCGTCTCACTGTTGTCTGATGTCGTGGAGTAGGTCCGTTTGTATCGAGTGTGTTGGGGCAGCGTTGATGTCAGGATCTTCTTGCCTTTGTGCTCCCATTCTAGTTTACTGTGATGAATGTACGTTAATTATAATATGTAGAGGTAAGTTATTTAGTTTTTATGATACAGTATGGAAGAGTTATTTGTAATCTTTTATAGACTCTTTACTAAGGAAAGAAATCAGCCGTGGTCTCTAAAATAATAAACAACTGAGGGCATTCAAGAGTACCTTAACCCATCGATCGTGGCTATTGCTAATGATACAAGCAAATCATAGTAATTTATCTCCCAATTCACATTAAGTCAACTTGATGGACTAACATATTATTAAGAGACCTATCGGTGGATTTACGAGAACTAGTTAAATCTGGGTAAAACTTGAATAATAAATAAATAATAAATAAATACACCCAACAGTCACAGACATAGTCCTGACCCCACATTAAGATCAATTAAGTCTTGTGTCATGGGTATCAGGAACTACGAGAGACTTTTCGGTCTCACAAACACCCAGACTCGGGACAAATATTTGTGTTCGTGCGGGGATCGAACCCGCGGCCTCTCGTTTCATAGCCGGCGTCTAACCAACTACGCCACGGAGGCTGTCAATCTGCAAATGAATCAAACTGTAGGATGTATAACTTGATATAAAACTAGAAAAAATACTGCTTTAGAACTACATACAGACTTTAATTAATACTAAATTGCCAACACAACATCCGCAAAATGCAATGACGTCAACATTCACACTGAAGACAAAATATTTTTATCGATAAAACTGAAAATATACCCATCTCGAAATGAAATGACGAGATATCAAATCTCATACATGAAACTATGGTAATAGTGTATTACCATATTATTGGGCTGGGTGACGACATTTTCGAGGCGAAATTGCTTACCTAATGGGGTAGCCGTAGTAAGGACATCTTAGTTTTAAGGATTCTCCGCTCTGCACTTTGATTGGGGGTAAAGTTCGAATGTATGGTGGACCTGAAAGAGGAAATAGTTTAATATACCATGAAGAAATATTAATAGTTGATGCTCTAGACTAAACAGTTTATTACAATGCTTTATTATATTTGAATACATTCTGCATCTGTATCTGTATCAGCCCATATACGTCCCACTGCAAGGCAAAGGACTCCTCTACAATCGAGAGTACGATTAAGAAGGGTTAGGCCGATAGTCCACCACGCTGGTGGAGGGCGGGTTGGCGGACTTTTACATACCATATAAATTCTTCCGAATCGCTATGGTATGCATGTTTCTTTACGGTGTTTTCCTCCACCGATATAGTGCGTGGTGATAGACTATCAATACACACATGACTCCGAAAATTCAGAGGTGTGCCTGTGATTTGAACTTTCGACCACCGTAAATATGTTGGCAGTCGCGTCTGGTCCGTTTACAACAGGCCACCACGCACTTTTAAATGCTACGTAATCGTTACTCTGACTTTATTCAGATAAAAGCTTTTTGGAAATCCCGAGAAACTTATATTCTGGAAAAATTTAACTATTAGATCTTATATGCATTTCAAAGACTTTTAAACCTAATTTTCTTAGTACGTTATCGATATCAAAAGTGCCTGAGGATTATAAAAATCATAAAGGTCATTTTGTATTAAAATTACTTAAAAACATCAGATTCACACAATATTACGAGACTTAACATAATACATCAAATACTTTTATATTTAAGCATTTTATATATTTAACTTAATTTTTATGGTGTACAATAAAGTAAAAATAAAATAAATAAATACATAAACTGTCGTCAGCACACTGCCTTACATCAAAGCTTGCTGGGCAGTAGGATAATTGGGGTAAAATGACTGGTCGCGGGCTCGATCTATCAAATTTCTCTGTCATCTATCATTCACTTTTTTATAAAATTCAGTAGTAGTTCAAATTTTCGTATTGAAAAAAAAAATGCTCGTTTGCCAAGAACAAACTATTTCTAAAGACAATAACTTGAATTGTTTATAAAAATGATTCTGCAAGTTTGAAAGAGATACTTGAAACCTATATTTATCGCCTTAACTAGAAAAGCGACACATTTACATGAGTCTAAGGCTCAATTGCACAAACTAACTTTGCCCATAGCTTTGACTTTGACAACGTCATTGTCATTCATTGGAGACGTATTTGAGATTGCAAATAATATACGGGATTGAATTTTCAAAGTCAAAGATAAGGGCAAAGTTAATTTGTGCAATTGAGCCTAAACAATAGGCTTTTCACCAAAGTGTGCAACGATGATCACTATCCGAAATATTAATATCCAGGATTCGTATTAGATTCACGGGTACTCCATAGCATTAGGGCCTCCGATAACCGAAACGTATCACTAAACTTACTCGTTATATCAATTCGATTTTCTATGAGATATTGGTACACTTCGGTCCAGCTGACCCATTGGCAATATAGCTTTAACAACAATAGTAATATCTGTAATTGCTAAGGTACAACATATGCCGGGTATATCAAGACTGCAACCGAAAACGAAGCCAGCTGGTAGTTTTAGTTTACCACTAAATAAAAAAAATATTGAATTTTTGCGACATTTTCAGTTGCATTCTGTCTGAAGTCACTAATCCTACCACCTGGCTTCCTTTTCGGTCGTATTCTGGATATACCCTGTATAAATGTAAATAGACTCACCATAAACATCCAGCCTCGCTGAATGTGCAGTGTTAGCGTCTCCTTCTAAAGCGATACACGAGTACAAACCACCGTCTTCCACTCTCGATCGAGATATGTTGAGCTGCGACACCACGCCTACACCTGATGGTGACATCATCTGGCCTAAAGTATACCTGTAATTTAAAGTATCTTATTATCCTTCAATTCTAATATTATCACTATTTAATTCGATCTGAGCATATAGTTCACATGACATCTTTGACGGGCTTGAAGTAGGTTTCGGAATTTTATACCATTTTTTTAATAATTATATCTCAGTAATTCATAGGGATTTTCACTGCTTTTCAACAAAATTCAAATGGATACCGGTTATTTCAGTTATAAAATTACCTTTGATCTGTGTTTGAAGATATGACCACGCCATCTCTCTCCCAGATAAACCTTGGTGGTCTGTCAGCTGTTGCTGTGCACTGTAGACTAACCTGCAAAGATTTTGGTAAAATATTAACAGCACCCGGCTATACACCGCGTCGGTGACAGCGCGGAGAGCGCTCGTCTACTGCACTACATAACAGCAGTCGGCTATACGCCGCGTCGGTGACAGCGCGGAGAGCGCTCGTCTACTGCACTACATAACAGCAGTCGGCTATACGCCGCGTCGGTGACAGCGCGGAGAGCGCTCGTCTACTGCACTACATAACAGCAGTCGGCTATACGCCGCGTCGGTGACAGCGCGGAGAGCGCTCGTCTACTGCACTACATAACAGCACTCGGCTATACGCCGCGTCAGTGATAGCACAGAGGAATTTTCTTACATATTATTTTACTGCACTACATATAAAAGTAATTAATATAGTAAATATAATATTAATGCATACATCTTCTCCTGGGCTGATAATTTTCTCATTGAAATGTTGCGTAATTAATATGTTCCCAGACATTAAGTCCCTGCGATGTCTAATAAACTTTACATCTGTGAAAGAAATAACTTCATTAGTATTAAGTTATCTATAGAAATAAACTTGGACATTCAGACCCTCATTGAGAAAACTAAACCTTAACGAAACTTTGATAACTTAAATTGAAGTGATATTTGAATACTATTTTCTTTTAATTACATAAACTATAAATGAAGCATTTAATTTGTACCTGATGTAAAATCTGAAGGCGATCGCTGTTTCATTTTCCTGTGTGTTGTTGATCTGTAAAAAGAAAAGATATTAAACACCAAAATACTAAATTAACAATAATTAAATAAAAACTAGTTGTAGTAGGCGAAATGTCCACACGAGTTATAACCTACAATTTTAAATATAAGTACTATCATAATCTTGTAAGTAACTGTATACTTATCAAAGCATTTTTTAAAGCTTGATACACTCGATACAGTAACATGAAAACATTAATTAAGGACATTTTCTTATTTTCCATGATTTTATAGTAAGCTAGAAATTTCTACACCTAAGAAGTACTTTAAAAACCCAGATAATCTACCATCATCGATATCAATGTTACACTAGATAAGACATTAAGTACACAAAATGTGTCCCACCTACTTGCGGTGCATGCACCGTACATGAATCAGTTTGCTTGTTTGTTTCGGTAGAATATAAGTCAATGTCTAACATAGATAAAAATTCACTTACAAAAAATCAATACTTCATTACCCTCTAACTAGGACAGAACAGCCAAAATTATCGTGTCGTTTAATCAAAACACGCTTCGGATCGCATCGTAAATTCAGACGCGCATTATGCGACGACACGCTCGCGCCTCTCCGTAGTAATTTCATAAATCTAAGTTAAATTTATGCATAGTTAACTTGAGCGTTGTTTAGCGCTGTTTGTGGAGTCCTATCTGGCTTCTTGTTTGGGCTTTGGAAGTGTGTGGCCTTCTTGGTGGCTTTTTAGTGACTGGACTATAGTGCAGTTAAGGCTTAGTTACATCAAGTTACTTTGACGATGTCAACGCCATACATTTGAGATTCCAAAAACACATTTGGCATTCTACACGGAAATTACATTTAAAGTTGAAGTTATTGTCACAGTTACATATGACTGGGCCTAAGATATACCAATGCTCTACTTCACATCTCCGAATATTATGAAAAAAGATTTATTATCACCCCTTTATTACTTTTATGTAGTCGACTGCCTCGGTGGCGTAGTTGTACTACGGTACGACTATAAAGCTGAGGTCTCGGGTTCGAATCCCAAAGTCCGACCCAATCGGGTCGGGCAAAGTGATATTGGGTTTTTCTATTAATTATCAACCCGGAGTCAGGAATTTGTGCCCGATATGGCGATAGGCTCACCCCCTATCACATCATGGGACGGAAAATACAAGGCGAAATGTGGGTGTCCAAGTGGCGCTGCTGCCTACCCCTTCTGAGATAAAGGCTTGAGTTTTTATGTATGTATGTAGCTATGTAGTATGAAATGACACCCTAAATTAGCGTGCCGCTTTATTAAACTTTACTCAACCGGCTGAACTCGAAACGTGAAACACGCAGCTGGGTGAATGCGTATACCCTACCTCCAGCTTTCACTGTTGTTAGTATGTACTTTTTATTTATTTAACATGGCCAAGACTCAATGTTCGAATAAGCGATTTAGCTTTAATAATAAATAATAATATTTATTTGACATCTATCTATCTATCTATATCAGCCCATATACGTCCCACCGCAGGGCACGGGCCTACTCTACAATCGAGAGAATCGATTGAGAGTGGTTAGGCCATATAGTCCACCACGCTGGCCTAGTGCGGGTTGGCGGACATTTGACATGGCCATGATTTAATGTTGGAATAAGCGATTTACCTAATGGTGTTGTAGTCACTAGTTATAATCGCTCATTTTTAAGAATTCTATATGACTTCAAACTTGGTTGATGAAAGAGAGGAAGAAACGATAAGTCATTACTGCTTTTTGATATTGATATACCAAGGTAAATGTAGTGATGTTACTCAGCCAGTACTCTCTCTCTATCTCTCTCTCTCTCTCTCTTCAGCCACAGAAAGTCCACTGCTAAACGTAGGCCTCCCCCAAGTATTTCCACATCGTCCTATATGCTACAAGAGTTTTAATAATCCTTACTTTTCTCTCCAACATTATCCACCCAAAAGTCAGCCAACGCGTCTATGATTCTCTTAGTATTTTTGACGTACCTACGCTAACATCCATCGAAAATGTTTGCTCCTATATCTATCCCATACGTCAGTCTTCTATGAGACAAACTCAACTCATTCATGCCTAAGCTGGCTGTTACAAAAAACAGGCCACAATAAGCTGCGGATGATAGTTTTTATCGGCCAACTTCCAACTCTAGTATGAATATCACGTGGAATGAAACTGCGTCAACGCCGCGAGCTTACAAAGGAAACTTTGCGAAGTTATTAGTTGTTCGGTGAAAAATGTTGCGAGCTTTTATGTTGAGTCCATTTTGAAGGGAATTAATTTCATTATGTGCATTTTGCTTCAATTTTGTGGATTTTGTTATACAAAGCTTTTTGTGTGGGAATTTTTGTTGAAACGTTATTGGAGTGTTTAATGAATAAAGTTGTCTGTTTTTGTCTTTATCTAATTCCATTTTTTAAATTCCAATTTATTTCGAGTTCCCTACGATTAAGAGAATTTTAGACGTCGTCTACAATTGTTCGATCTACAATGGCGGACTCCACATACTTTTGAGACCCATCTTCAAAACTTGTTATGAAAGTTTGTTAAAGACATTTTCCTTCACCTTCAAAGTGAACTATTATTTTCTTCAAGCACTTACGTCATTCCTAAAGTTCAGAAGGGATACTCTTGTCTATTGTTAATTTTAATTTGGGGAACATTCTACACATTTGTCCTTATTACCTAAATTTCTACACAATAACTTGATCAAGCGTGCGTCCAGCGTGGTGGACTATATGGCCTAACTCCTCTCAATCGTACTCTTGATTGTAGAGGAGGCTCGTGTCCTGCAGTGGGGCGTATATGGGCTGATACAACAACTGGATCAAGTCTAAAACTTGCCTTGTAGTCGTCATAGTCAACACCTAACTAGACTTAACAAACATACCCTCAAATAACCCTATTTCTCTCCACTATATTAATATTACGCTTGATTATAAAAATCTCACCCAAAAGCGCTTTTGCTCTTTCCCCGAGCCAGCACCGCATCTGAAATGAAAAGATTCAAATATAAAATCATGTAAAATATGTTCAGCGAATTCAACATTTCAAAGCGT
Source organism: Deilephila elpenor (assembly GCA_949752805.1). Classification (NCBI taxonomy): domain Eukaryota; kingdom Metazoa; phylum Arthropoda; class Insecta; order Lepidoptera; family Sphingidae; genus Deilephila; species Deilephila elpenor. Next base: position 7,744,670 of record OX457118.1, on the reverse strand, counting down.
CGACAGAACGTTTTTAAAATGCTGTATTTTTTCTAGGAATGGGGGTGTTTTCGGCTTTCGGTATAAGTGATCGAAAGCCGAATTATAGTTTTCTAATTGTTAAGCCAGAGACAGTACGAAGAAACAGATTGGACCAAGCATATAGCGAAAAATGAAACATCGTGTTGTTATATTTTTAAATGATTATTAAAAAAAAAACATTAAGAAATTATTTATTTCAGTGAATTGTGTATTCATTATGAATATTCTTTGAAGTTTTATTTTTGGAATGCGGTATTTCCCAACTTCATTCTAATTTCACAGTAATGTGATGTACATAATATTTTCAAGCTTTTTCTGATTATAATCATACTTTCTGACTTTCTACAGTGCTACTCTGACATGATGGTCCACAGCTGCTGATCTTATAAATTTTCTTGGATAAGTATTAGTAAACAAAATAGTATTTGATATACACCTTTAATAATAAACCTTTTAGTTATAATAAGCAAATATCAATATAATCAAAATTATAAAACAGTAGCCTCATAAATAAATTCTGACTTTCGGCCTCACAAACAGAATCTTCGTTACATCCATAACGCTTCCCATCCCTAGTATTTTCATATTTCGTTCCGTGTGATTTTCATTGAGTTTTTATTCGCACATTTTAATATATTTATTCATTGAATGCTTTTGTGACGTTCTCATGGCTGTCTGCTTTGTTAAAGTGGACCAATTTAGATAGGGATTTATGGGATTGTAAAAACTTGTTGGGCATTATGTTTCCTTTATTTTAAGATTTTCAGTAGACATATTAAAGTCGTATATTAGGTATAGATGAATAAGCGACAATCTATTTTTTCCTGCCATATTAGTAATACTTCAGTTCTGCGGTTAGTAGTTACATGGAAGAAAATTGAAGCAGTCATTGCCCTGGGATATTCAGGAGCACCTTTAACTGCTACGACCACTGAAGCCAATACCAGGACCTTTAGTCGGAATGCCAGCGTGGGATTTTGTAAGTGCCTTATCCTGTCGCAACAATCGCGAGCATACCCTTCCAAAAGGCTAGTACCGGAGTATCTTTTTCGATCTTTTCCAAGGTACTCTTAGGAGACCTTAACAGTTTTCCTTTCGTCCAAAAAAAATGGCGTTACAAAACCTTGATCGTCTTCATATAAAAGAGTTGGAAACAAATTCCCTTCCTATCAAAATGGGAGATAAAATAAACGCATTAGAGGCTGTCAGGTGTAAAAATATGAGTCGAATAAAAATAAAATTATTTTACTTGGAACATGCAAGCCCCTCGTAAAACTGTGCCAATTGCCAAGTCAATAGCCTAAGCAAATAGCGGGCAAAATGCACGTGCATTTAGCAGTCGCTAGTAAATTACTGTATGGTACAATGTCACTTAGTTGTTCTATTCGCTAGCTGACGGCTGTAACTGTGTAGTTCAGGGTTCGATTCTGGATGTGGGTATTTAAATAAAAACATAATTTGCTGAGGACGATCTGTAAGTGTAATCCATAGCGTGAAGATTCAGTAGGCCAATTCAGTAGGCCGGCATAATTATGTCGAAAAACAAGAGATAATCGACATTAAACTTACTATCAAGTACAATTCAGTCATCGCCGAGACAGATAAAAGAAATCTAGAGAAATATCCTAAAGGTATGAAATTATGTATGCAGGAATAAACACAGCATAAAAATACAATTCTTCGCATGTTTCCCTCCAACTTTGTTCGAGCAAACAATTCAAAAATCGCAAACCAAATAAGTATACTGCAGAAAAAACACTTAGACAAGTATTTAAAACGTAGATCGAGCAATTTCCACCGGTTTTAGTTTAAGAGTGTTCTCCAACAAACTAACTCTAGGCAATGCACTACAAACTTCCCAACTGTGCGGTGCCCGCGCAAAGTTTTCAAACCACTAATCCATATCGAACTTTATTAAACGCACACCGCCAATTCCAACTTTATGCTCTAGTACACAAAGTCCATTCAACTTTAAGCGCTAGTACTGAAAGTCGAGAACCGATTTTCCATACTCGCACGGAAAGTCGACTTTCGAACGCACCCGCGGCGAGATTTGAAAAAGTTTATAACGCTTGAATGGTTCGCTTCTTTAATAGCGCGCGGTGTTTTTTATTTTTTTTTCCAGTTTCGGAATCCTGTTTCTAAGTTCTTTTTTGCTGATGGCCAAACTTTTTTCCTTGGCGGAGATGCGGTTTTTTCTTGTGTGCTCGTTTCAAAGATACAAATTGATGTACTTTCTTATTCGATGCCAGATTACTGGCATGAATGAGCTTCTGGGGTCGTTTTGTGCTCGCGCGGATTTCAAATTAATGAGCTCGTTATATTGCGAATAAAAAGGGATTTAATTTATTCCTTTATACTCGATTGTGAACTGCCGAGTAGGTGGTCGTGGGTTTGAATCCCACACATATATTTTTTTAGATTGTTGTGTATTTTTATGGGCCATCACGCACTTCAAAGGTAAAAGAAAATATCGTGAGGAAGCTTGCATATCATTAATATCTTTACAATAATTTATATGGTTTGTAATATCTGTTAACCAACAACGGGTATGCGTGGTGGAGTACGAAATAAGCCTCAGTCATTCAAAATCTAAATTGTTCTCGTAGAGAAGACACGTAATAAGCAGCGGGAGTATATAGGCTGATATACTTTTAATATAATTTTAAGATTTCAATAGATGAAAGAAATGAAACATGAGACGTATGACTGATATGGAACGTTGTTGTGTAAAAGAGATGACAAATAAAGGAGTAAAGAGTAAAAGAGTTGGAGGATGAATTAAGATGTTCAAGTGTGGAAGGACGGAATAAGAGGGAATTGCATGAAAGACGAGAACGGCGCACGATGTAAAAGAAAATAAAAACGACGATTTTACACTCAAGATTACTGAGCCAATCTTTATTAATTTGACCTGAAACGGAGCTATTCCCACATAAGTTTGTTCTAGAAAATTCGATTTTTGAATACTGTCATTTGATATACTGTGGTCTTCTTAATGGTTAATGCAATTAAATCCGAATAGAATATTGCTAGAGATAACCATCTCTTGCTATCAACACATTAATTATGACAGCCTGGTTAAATCCGGGTATACAGAAGCTGTATCCAAGCGGAATAGATTTCCGCAAGGCTGGACGTAATGGCGTATTTTCCACTATCATGTACCGTGATCGGTCATGGATCGATTATATGGTACTAGCTATAGATTGATTACCTTATTTTAAAACCTATTTTAGTCATCAAATGTTTTGTCTTCTTCACTCAAACTTAATTCTAAAGGCGTTCGAAAGGGACAAAACATTCGATAACTAAAATATGTTTTTTTTTTATTTTATTGCCGTAGCAGGCAGAGGAGCTAGCGACCCGCCTGGTAAGCGGCTACCGCTGCCCATAGACCTTCGCAGTGCCAGGGGTCCAGCACAACAAAGTCGCTGTCTACCTTAAGGAGAGTACTCTCTTTAAGCCTCGTTTGTAAATATGTCCATGAATAAGGCTGTGATTCCCCAGCTAACTCACTCACTAAGGCATAACGTCAGCTCCACTTGCAGAGGTTGCAAAGATATAAAGTAGGTCATCTGGTTAAACGGTTTACGAAAGTTGTAAAACCCAAAGTATTTTGGACTTTGAGTTAAATGCGTTGAAAAAGAGGAAATATATATTTATATATATTTCATGGAATACTGAAGTGACTGCCTCGGTGGCGTAGTTGTACTACGGTACGACTACAAAGCTGAGGTCTCGGGTTTGAATCCCGGGTCGGACAAAGTGATATTGGGTTTTTCTATTCATTATTAGCCCGGAGTTAGGAATTTGTGACCGATATGGCGATAGGCTCGCCCCCTATTACATCATGGGACGGAACATACAAGGCGAAATGTGGGTGTCCTGGTGGCGCCTCTGCCTACCCTTTCTGGGATAAAGACGTGAGTTTATGTATGTATGAATACTGAAGTTGATGATTTAGTTGTTGCTTTTGTACGAGGAATTGTTTAGGTACTGAACACTTAACGTTTTATGTTTAAGTAGAGTTACTTTAGAGAGAGAGAGAGAGAGAGAGAGAGAGAGACCGGGGGGGGGGGATCTCTTACAATTTATAATATTTATGAGTGGCGGCGTTTACTATACTGCATGATATTAAAATTACGTAATCGTTTATTACAGAGTTTGAAAGTCTTTTCATTGTTTTTGTTCATTTTACACAGTTCTTTGACAGCCTCCGTGGCGCAGTTGGTTAGACGCCGGCTGTGAAACGAGAGGCCGCGGGTTCGATCCCCGCACCGAGACAAAAGTTTGTGTGAACCACAGGTATTTGTTTCTGGTCTGGGTGTTTGTGACACCGAAATGTCTCTCGTAGTTCCTGATACCCATTACACACGACTAGATCTTAGTGTGGGGTCAGGGCTATGTATGTGACTGTTGGGTGTATTTATTTTATATTTTATTAAGTTCTTAATGTTAATCAGTGGTATCGGTCGATTTTTTAACTCACAGCTGTAATCTTAAGCATCCAAAACAGCTCCATACACAGTAGTAATTTAATTCAAACGCTGATTGCGATGGCTATTGAGTTTCTATGTCGATTGCTAAGCCAGGGTTTAATGTCGAACCATTCCGATAGATAAGGCTATTCGCTTAACCTATCCGTACTACGTGTTGAATGAAGACTCAATATGGTTGCAATAGAATTTTGTTACACTTCCTCGATGGCGTAGTTGTACACTACGATCACAAAGCTAAGGTCTCGGGTTCGACGCCCGGGTCGGGTAAAGTGATATTGGATTTTTCTATTCATTATCAGCCCGGAGTCAGGAATTTGTGCTCGATATGGCGATGGGCTCGCCCCCTATCACATCATGGGACGGAACATACAAGGCGAAATATAGGTGTCCTGGTGTCGTCTCTGCCTACCCCTTCTGGGAAAAGCGTGAGTTTATGTTTATATTTACAAAGCTAAGTTTGAAGTTGCAGATTGTATTATTGTTTCTTTAAATATTGTAGTATTGTTAGAAAGTCAATGAAAAGGTATGTTATATGTTTTATTATAACATGGTCGCGTCGCTTTATGCTTTACCTGACTGCTTAAGTTACATGCTCATTTGTTACTTCCGTGATAAAAATCTGTATATTTTTAATATTTTAGCAACACAACATTTTGTAATATAAACTTCCCCGAAGATTTTCAATAACTTCATGTTATATTGCGTTACAAATAAAATTGAATACGATAAACCAATGAATCCGCTGCAATCAAGCCAATAGAAACAGCCTCGAGTCTATCAATTAATTTGAAAAAAAATCGATGAGATTCGCTCCCAATTCTCCTTTCCCGAATGAATTTCCGGACAATCTTCTCTACATTATGCGACTCGGGAAGTTTGTTACAGTGCGGGCAAAGTTAATTGGATACTTATTTATTTATAGGTTTTTCTTTGGCTATTTTATGTTAAGATAATCTTGGATAGCGACTACTGCGCAAAAAATAAATTATTTATATATAATATAAAATATTAATTTATTATAAATAAATACACCAACAGTCACATACATAGTCCCGACCCACACTAAGATCGAGTCTTGTGTCGTGGGTGTCAGTTTATGAAGGACTGCGGTCTCACAAACACTCAAACCCGAGACAGATGTTTGTGAGCCTGCCAAACATTTGTCTCGGTGCGAGGATCGTACCCGCGGCCTCTCGTTACACAGCCGGCGTCTAACCAACTGCGCCATGGAGGCTGTCAGAGTTGTATGAAGTCAGAATTTCACGACGCAATGTTTTGACGCAATAACCAATTATTTACAGACTACATTTCAGGTTTTTAAATATCTTACATTTCTGAATCCATCAAATAAATTCCGATATTTCTCATCGAAATGAGATTGAATATGTCTCTATAAGTTAAATGTTTACCCCAGCTATCTGTAACAAGTCCCGGATTTTACTCGCTCCATCAAGAACTATGTTTATTTAGGATCATTCGATTCCGTCATTACATCGAGAGCAGAAAATATAAATTCGCAAAAAGCAATATAAGAGTGGAAATTGCTTTGGGGTTTAGTTGTCTTTGAGCTCGAAATTCTTATTTCTCGGAAAAGGATTGAAGTAGTTTTTGGTTCCTCATTTTTATATTATTGCTATTCGTAATCGATGAAGCTTGAAAGCAAATGAAGTTGCGGGCATGAACGCAAAGACCGTTTCTCAAGAGGAATAAACATATCTATACATATAATAAAGTAACCGATCGATGTCTATACATGGAAGAGAAATGAGAAAAACTAATCTGGGGGCCTGTATTAGCGTAATAGACACCAAATAAAGATTTTTAAAATTTTTGTCTTTTTGTACGGTTGCGCGCAATGAACTTATGAAACTAGAAACAGCTTAACTGATTACTGTGTAATTTGGTATGGAGATAGCTGACACCCGGTTTAACACTTGGCTACTTTTTATCTCGACAAATTTAGTGTTCCCGTAGGATGAGGAAGGAATTCCGATTTATTTGTTACTTTTTTGTTGAGTTTATGTATGTACGTTTTTTCTTTTAAATTTTATTCCCAATCACCCGTTTAACTGTACAGCACTGTAACGCACTAATGTTGGGCCGCAGAACAAGAGTGGAAGTTGCTAAAACTTCCAGCGGAAAAGTGGACTTATTTACAATTTTAACACGCCCTCTATTTTATTCTTATTGCTGTACAGTAAAAACTTGCAGCATTTTTTGTTTCTCATTTGTTGGAACGAGGTCAGTCGCTTCTCTTGCGAGAAATATGATACGGTATTCTGAAAATTGTAGTACGAAGTACGTCATAATGTTACTGAATTACATTTCGCTATTTGTTACTTTTATACGTTGTCTAGTGGCAGATATAATTCGGTTTAAAAAAATATCACATGCCTAAGTTGCCTGGAATTAAAATCGGTTTCTGTCGTAATAAATTGCATTATTATCGTATCCTGATTCGGTTATCTATGGCTGATACCACTGACGCTTATGCCTACGTAATACGGTATTCGATATCGTGCAATTCTTCGCATTGAAATCTACTTCTAATTATTTCTTTTTTACTATAATGTCGATGAATATTCCTTATGCGTTGTACATCGAATATTGTGTTAGTTAGTAGCCCCTGAAAGGGCAATTTTACCACAATTGTATCATATACGATGTCTACAATGTAGTTATATGAATATGAAGAAGCAATTAGCCACGCCGATATGATTGTGTCGAATGGCAAAAATTGGTCGTCAAACACTACTCGATACAAACAGATACTAGTTCACTCCATCAATTTAAAAACAAGGGTAAGTTATTTTTAATTCCCAAATTCAATTTCTAGGAGAATAGGAGGTTTCAAAAGTGGTATGATAATTATACATTTGATAAAAAAAAATTGGCATTAAAGCCATTACAATAGAACACGGCGCATCTTTCAGTAATAGTTACAAGAAAAATATCAAGCTAAGTCGGGATAGGACCCTAGTCAAATAATATTTTTAATTTCACAAGAGAATTTTCGAGGATTTTATTTGAGCAGATGCCGGTTAAAGTTACATCAGAGTTATTGCTTTAAAGAGCTCACATCCTTTGCTGCAAAGAAAGATTTTATATTACGACGATATCTGTGAATATTTTAGGAAATATAACAGTTTTAAAATATCACTGCAGCAAAATAATGACCACATAGTGTGCGCATTTTTAGTTGGAGGAAGGAATAAGATAAGACAAGACGGGATGTAACGGGACGGGATGGCACAAACAGTATAGAGTACGGTAATCACGTTAATTTTGAATATAAAACAATACGTGAAATAATATGTTTCTCGTGTGGACTGAAGTCAAGAACTATCTGCAGCTGGGTGGAGCCGGGCCGGGCCGCTAGTAAAATAATATGTCAACCTATTTACGTCCAATGCTAAATATACAACTCCTCAAGAAAGGAGAGTTTGTGTGAGGATACTTAGGCAGTAGCAAACCACACGTGTCTTTTGCGGATCGGCGGACTTGACATACCTACTACAGATTTTTTATAATTAAATACTTTTTATAAATATAAATAATTTTATGCTATGTCCCATGTCAGAGGCCGCCTGGGTACCAACGTAATGTCTATTTCTCCCACCAAACAGCAGTGTAAATGCACTGTTGTGTTCCGGTTTAAAGGACATTGCAACCAAAAATAACTAGTAAACATAATGAAACTGAACTCTTATATCTCAAGATAGCGAGCGCGGTGGAATGGGAAGCATTGGTTTGTAGCTCATGGTGTTGTTTGGTATTACCACTGTCCATGAGCAATCATATCACTTACTATCAAACGAATGGGACGCTCGTCTCACCATTCACAGTATTCAAAAAAATTGCAATTTTCCTAACGATGTTTTCCTTCACGTTACAGTATCTAATATTATAATTGACTACCAAAAGAGATGACCCTAAAAAGTAAAAAATGTGCCTTACGGTTACTCTCTACATACTAAAATATTATCCCAATACCCCAAAAACAATACAGTATTAACAGAAACATAAACATAAATTGATGTAACAATTTGCATCGCAACACTCCAGCACTTCTGTATTGGGGAACATCATGCTCCCTAAGGGTGTATATAACTCACCGCGATGCCCGGTGTCCCGCAGGTTCCCGGGGGAGAAGGCCGGCGTCCTGACATCTCTGAAACATATCGCTTAATTAGGGACGTGGTAATGGATTTAAAATTATTATAGTTTAAGTCTAAGAGCAGATTGAAAGAAAGAAAAAAAAAATAATCAAAACTTACAACTTATACGACCCACATAGGTAATAACCGTTTAAATATATTTACAAGAAATATTTTTTAAAATAATATAAATATATTTTAAAAATATTACAAAAAGGATTTTGCACCCAGCATACTTTTGTGCTACAGCACGAATCACAGCTTAATATAGTTTGCTTTTACGTGGGATATTTTGACAATTATGGGCTCAAGGCCACATTTTGTATGCCCAGAAATCATAATATTTATGACCAGTAACCTATCTCGGGTACTGAAATGAATTAGTATTCAGTGGGAAACTCATCAGTGATTGTAACGCTAGAATTCCCGACCCACTACTAACGTACGCTTCCAATGGATCGTTACATAACCGACTATCGGAATAAATGCCCTACGTGGACAAATATTTGTGTCGGTCCAACCGTTGCGAGAAAAGCCTCTCGCAGTACTGGTATCCACGACAGAAGAAATGTTTGTGAGGGTGCGGACTCAGGACTACGTGTGTGACTATTGATTGCATTTATTTCTTCGACTTTAAAAAGTTGAAAAAAAAAATCCGATTTGTTGAGATATTTAACGATTAGTAAATCAAACATCTTATGACAACAAATTATAACTCTATTTTTAGTCCAAATTTATTATTAATAAAAAATAATGAACTTTATTAAATCTAAAAATATCAGCTCATTTTGAAATCCTAATCCAAAAAAAGGAATCAAAATATAAAATAACTTAAAATTTCACGATGTAAGCGATGTTAATTCGGCAGACGGTCGAGGCAATCTAATCTGGGTTATCGGCGACACGTAAACAAACGCAGCGCTTTACAGCGCTTTAATGCTACGCTTCCATTTCAACGGTTTACAGTGTTCATACTTTGTCGGGCTATCGTAAAACTTAAAAGCTCGGGGCACAACGAGCTGTGGAGATATAAAGAAACGACGCAATTTTCTATAGAGGTTTTACATAAATTGTAGTTGAATTTTTTGTCTCGAAAAACACTTTTACCTATCAAATGTTATGCTTAATAATAAAAATGATATAAACAGCAAAATTTGCATACGTAACCGTCGCGTAAGCCAGATCTGTATCTCATAGAGGTACGTATGTAAGTACTCTACTTGTTCACTTTCCTCAATTCTGGGACATCACTATCGCTTCACCAATCTTCTTTTCGTTCGCACAGACCGATGGCACCCAAAATAAGGTTCAGGTTAAAAATACCCTGAAACGACGAGAGTTCATGAAGAGATTGCTGGAAGTGGACGAAGCGAAAGTAGTTCTTTAGGATCGAGGAAGGTGAAGATCAAGCTGGCTTGATGTTCAAGGAAGATATGAGAGTCAATGGCCTTACTATTAAGGATGCCGAAGACCGGGCGAAATGGAACCAGCCGGAAGGCGGACCCTGGCACCGGCCGGGACAACGCCTAAGCAGAAAGAAAGAAAAAGAAGGCGAAGAACCATAGTCTCTTCCTACCCATATGGAATACAGTCGTAACGATTTTGTATATTATTCTCGTCGGCTTATATTACTTCTGATTTGAGGTTTTTCCTTTCGACTTCTTCATGATTAAGCATCAGGCAAAGCTAAACAGTATGCACCAGATGTATAAATTGAACCCTCAACATTATGGCACACAGCACAAGTATGATCATTTCACCTTACTGTTCACCTTAAACTATCCAACACCTCACTACAATTATGATCATTTCGGTTGTATCACCCATTAACCCAAAACCATCACTTTTTTATCACTCACATAAACGTGCAAATGTAATAGTTTCTTTATCTGATAGCATCCTCACCCTAACCAGGTACACTCGCGACGTAAAACTTTAAAAGCCAATAAAACGAGAGCCATCCTTGGAACAGCTGATAAGCGCTTTTTTATTTAACTGTCCGTGCGTTATTAAAGCTATTACCATCTGGAATATCTGTTACGTCGACGCTCTCAGCAGATGGTTGGGTATCTGACGATCTTTGAGTGTGTATTTGTAATTTAATTGTTTCGGGTTTTAAGGTTTAAACAATCGGCGATTTATCTGTTTGTTATTACTACTGTCCATTAATTTAGATGACATTGGAAGATTATTTAACCTACAGAATGACGCGATGAAATAATCATGTAATAACGGTGGACAGGGTAGGAATTATTTTATGTTGACTTGACATTTAGGATGCTGTAGCCGGAGTAACTACTGGATATAATGAGACTTAACATAATATGTCTCAGGATGGCGAGCGCAATGGAATGCCAAACATTGCTTTGATTAAAAGTGTTGGTGCTACTGTCCATGAGCGGTCGTATCGCTTAACATAAGGAGAATGGCATGCTGGTCTCGCCATTCATCCTAATAAAAAAAAGTGGTTTAAATTATAATGAGGCTGTCCCAACTGAAAAAAAAAACAGATTCTATTTTATATTTTTAACTAATTATTTTTTACCAGTAATTAAGAATCAAGGTTACCTTTTGGTGTCACTTACAAAGAAAAAATTAGCGATACAAGGACGGGACTTTTCATAGCACTAATTTTTCACATCGAACTGTCAATTGTCGAAGTTTTTTGTTTTGTACTAACCCCCTTGGCACACGTTAAATAATTGATGTACGGATGATGACAAGGTAGACCCCTGTCATGTTATGAAATAGGACAATCATTTCATATTCGTAGATATTTATCAGTAAAATTGTGTAAAGTGAGGGATATACTAATAGCAGATCTTGTGTTTCCAAGGCATAAACCTGAACTTTCAGTTTTATTTATAGTTATTATCATTCCCTTATACGGTAAACGACACGTTGTAAATATTTAATCAAGCCCTCCATAACAATTTGAATGTATACAATATTTTAAGCGAAGTAAATTAAAGCTTCGGTATCCTCAGTCGGAGATAAAACATTGTGAACATGGTGGAATGTGCTTTTCCGATACCATAGAGCTGAAATTATTACAAATGTATCTAAGAATCGGACTTTACGTTTTTAATGGGCCGTCTCCGTCAGGTCGATGTGGAGATCATTGGGGAAGGCTTATGTTCAGCAATAGACTTAAAAGAGAGAAAGGATGCGCTTAAAAGCTGATTAGTATATTCACAGAAATTTGAGGCAATTTCAACTTATTTTAATTCAAACTTGAAATAAATAACGTAGGGTAAAACTGAGGGACTGAAGGGAGTAATTTTCCCTACAACAGAACACCATAGGCTTTACAAATATCATTCAATAACACAGTCCAATGCCATTTGACGCAATTATGCCGGAGTACAACTTCTTCACGCTACGGCGGAAAGACCTAGGATTATAGGAAGGAGGGAACACGTGTGACGGCAAATCATTCCACAACTTGACAGCACAAAAAAAATTTAAGCAAATTCCCTTTTTACGATTGTGAGTCCATGGATTGGTTGGCTGATCCAATTGGAGTTATGTAATTAGGAGACTGTCCCGCCCTCACACCCGCCACTGCAACTCCTGTAAGCCAGGATCAACAGTGGCACGCATATTAATGACACTGAGCATTGAAGCTCAGCGCGTCTCCGGGAATATCTAACTTGTCTTTAACCCGCAACGAAATCAATCAAAAAGTTAAATTAATAGGAGGAGTTGGAAATAAATTATTGTCCACTTCCCTCCCTAATAAAGCGGGTGACAAAACAATGAACTAAAGAGGTAAATAACCGGTATTATATATACCGGTATTAAATCGGTATTACATAATGGAGTTATGTAATACCGAAAATAAATCTTATAAGGTGAAGAGTCAATAAATCTTACCATTAGGTAACTAGGTACTAGAGCAGACATCACGAACAAATTGTATCCGCACTGCGCATGACGTAGGCACGTGAGATACCAGTAGATTGAGAAGGAAGATGTGACTGTGTAGGAGTGAGAAAGACAGAAAGAAAAATAACGGTACAGTACCGCTCTTTTATTGCACGTGGTGTCTCCTCGCATATAAATCTAATATTTTCAATGTAGTCTATGCTCCCAAAGACTATTTTAAAAAATCAATGAAATATTGTAAATTCCATATGTATAATTAAATTAATACCTCCAACAGTCACAAACTTAGTTCTGACCTGTTACTAAAATAAAAGTATTGTTCATCCATCAGAAACTACTAGAGATTCTTCTGTCTACACCCAGACCGCAGACAAATGATCAGACAAATATTTCTAAAGGCAAGTATGTTAGAAAATAGTAATAAAGTTTATAGGATCTTACCTTCCATACTGTTTAAAGATATGACGATGTTCTTCATGTTTATGCAGAATGTTGATTGTTACGGCGGCAACTGAAACAAATAAATAATTTGAATATTACTGGCATTAAGTTTGCCGATTTTTTAATTATAAAGAATGACTTCCAACAGTTCTACAAGAACAAATTATAGAGTAAGATCCCAGGGCCCCCAGACGTTACTTATTTTCTCATAAAAAATATAAATGGGATAAAGTAGTGTTAGTACGTACTTTGAGTGTGTGCATACCTGCTAGCTTGGGTCGTCGGCCAATTCATAGGTACGAGGTGCTAAAGTTAGATAAATACAGTACTGATTTTTCTTAAATTCTCAGTGCTGATTTTTACATATGTTTTAGATAATTTTGTTAAAAATTTATAATCATTATTGCCAGACACTTTCCATCGGCGCTTACCCTTACCAGACGCTTTAAAGCTTAAAAAAAAATTTAACATATTTTTACTTATAATCTCACTCTTGATTTTTATATATGATACTTAGGGAACTATTTGAACACCCCTGGTCAGCAGCCAGACCAATTGTAGGGGCCAAACATCCCCCCAGACACACATAAAGTGTCGCTATGTGTATGAGCGCGAGGTCATTATTTGTACGCTTGAGTGTGACAGAGATATCTATTTATCGATATCTTTCTTATACTTATTGTCGTGTCTAGGCTACTCTATTCAGTGCATCTGTGATTTTATTTACAACGTGTTGAAATAAAAGAAAAAATATTTATAGTATTCTAAAAAATATAATGGCAGAATTATTAAAGTGTGTGTTTTGTGAGAATTCCGATGTGAATTTAATATTGTTTACGGAAGAAACGTTGAAAAAGTATTTGTTTGCCGAGCTTTGTCAGTGGATCGCTTTAAGAAGAATCAGGTATTATATTTTAACTTTGAATAATTGATATAACCGGGTAACTCTTTGATTCTTAATTATGTTATTTTTGTTACAGAAAATGAAAGTAATAAGGATGATAATGAAGATAGTCAATGCCAACATTGGGTTGATGATGACTTATCAAAATTAGACGATGATGACAGTAAAGATCACGCTGAATTGTAAAACGTTCAAACTACAAATAATCCAAAAGAAGAAGAAGAAGACATGTATAGCTTTGTGTAATTTCAAGATTTAATAAACATGAATTTTTTTAATAGTAGTATTCAATTTTACTCGATGATAAGATATAAAACATAAGTTAAAGAAACTTATATTTATTATTTATAAAATTTTCTCAACTCAGATCACTTTAAAATACCTTGTAATCTTCAGGTTCGATTCTATTTTGTATGTAACGAATCTTTAATCTCTCTTGATATCGAACAGAGCAGAATTTTAGAAGGTATCGTTGTTCCATTGTGTTTACAATATTGATTCTGATAATAGTTCATTACACACCACTGATAATTTTCTTCTTAAATCTCAATCATTTTTATTACTTCTCTAACGGCACATAGATATCTCTCTCACACTCAAGTGTACAATTAATGACCTTGCGCTCATACACATAGCGACACTTTATGTGTGTCTGGGGGGATGTTTGGCCCCTCCAATTGGTCTGGCTGCTGACCAGGGGTGTTCAAATAGTTCCCTAAGTATCATATATAAAAATCAAGAGTGAGATTATAAGTAAAAATATGTTTTTTTTTTTGAAGCTTTAAAGCGTCTGGTAAGGGTAAGCGCCGATGGAAAGTGTCTGGCAATAATGATTATAAATTTTTAACAAAATTATCTAAAACATATGTAAAAATCAGCACTGAGAATTTAAGAAAAATCAGTACTGTATTTATCTAACTTTAGCACCTCGTACCTATGAATTGGCCGACGACCCAAGCTAGCAGGTATGCACACACTCAAAGTACGTACTAACACTACTTTATCCCATTTATATATTTTATGAGAAAATAAGTAACGTCTGGGGGCCCTGGGATCTTGGACTATTACGAGAAAGACTGTGTGTAGAAGAATAGTACAATAAGTTTCATATCTGCTTTCATTTATGAACAATGCTGCGTTGAAGGTTGCACACTGAAAGTCAATTATATCTATCTATCTATCTATATCAGCCCATATACGTCCCACTGCAGGGCACGGGCCTACTCTACAATCGAGAGAATCGATTGAGAGTGGTTAGGCCATATAGTCCACCACGCTGGCGTAGTGCGGGTTGGTGGACTTACATACCGTAGAAATTATATCAGCATTTTTATATTAAACTGGCATTTTTATATCTTAATTGGTGGTAGGTTTCTCATATGTGGGGCCGCCTAGATAGGTACCACCGCAATGTATATTTCTCCCGCCAAACAGCAGTGTAAATGCACTGTCGTGTTTGAAGGACATTGTAGCCAGAGTAACTACTAGACATTATGAGACTTAATCATTATCATAGCGTAGGAAGGAAGACACAAGGCGAAACGTGGGTGTCCAGGTGGCACCACTGCCTACCCCTTCTGGGAAAAAAGGCGTGACTTTATGTATGTAACACTTCCCAGAAATACATGGAGGACGAGTAATATAGAATTCCTTTTTTTATAAATTGATTAAAAAAACCCACCGACCAATATTCAAATCAGAGCAATAAAATGCTCTAAATTTCAACACCGTTGAAATATTCGAACACATTAAACACAAATACAGAAACACGTTACGCAATCAACAATGCCCTTAAATTGGAGCGAAATAATTTGAATTTTAACGTTAGGGATGGGCCGTTTTGTAGAGTAATAAAAAATAAAGGGTCTCGCTCAGGAACTTCAGCCAAGGTAACTTTTGTCACAATTTTAATTGTATTGGGATTTTTTCCGATACTTTTTTGGCGTGAAGTCTGAAAGAGGAATTATTAAAGGTTGTTTGTTATTTTTCTATGTGCCATTCTATCTGCATCTAAGGACTTTCTAAAACCTTTATTACGTTATCTGTCCATCTTGGCAGAAATCTTTTAATGTGAACTATATCTGATAGCGGAATGTCTGTGTTTCTTTTTCGATTTATCTAGTTGGCAGTGATAATAATAATTAATACACCTACATAGTCCTGACCCCACAATAAGATCTATTAAGTCTTGTGTCGTGGGTATCAGAAGCTACGAGAGACTTTTCGGTCTCACAAACATCCAGACCCGAGACAAATATTTGTGGGCCTCACAAACTTTTATTAATTAATACAAATTCCATAGCTGTTAATTTCAGTTTTATTAATACAGTATTACAATCCATAATTAATGGTTTACAGTTTACAGTACACATAGTTATTATAGGTGCCAGTGCTGTGAGACCGCAAAGCCACGCATAGCATCTAGACATACCTTTAATACAAAACATGTATATTAATGTAGGTCGTGAACTACGTGTGCAACTTTAATAATTATTTTACTCTGTAATACCCCACAATCACCGAATAGAAAAAGGAGAGAATTGGATTAGTAGATAATACTCCGCATCTCGTCCTGTAGTATCCAGTGTCGCCCAAAATGCGCGCGATAACCACAGAGATGTTTTAGTTGGTGTACTTGTGTGGGATTTGTTATGGACCCGGCTCGGCCGCGTTATCCGCAGCGTGCCGGGCTGGAAGACCAGTGACACTAACATACCCCTTTCAGCTTCCTCCGGGGTACCGAAAGAGGACATTGACAGCTTTGTTCTTGACACAAAGGTAATAATCCACCAAGCTTGCATTTACGTTACCTTCACATTCTTAGAATGATTCTAAAGTACTTTAAGTATGAGATACGTTGTTAATTATTTATTACCAAAAAAGACTAGAATGACTTTAATGTATCTACTAACAAAAATCATATCTTTCAATAAGTATATTTTCTACTAACGGTTAAAACGAAAACAGATCCAGCAAAATTCCACACTAAACCGTCCGTATCCCGTTCGCAATTACATTTGATTCTCGAAATTCTGAATTATGCTCTGGAAATTATTTTGGCCGGCATACGTTTTGAGTGGTAGTATCGCGAACAATTCGTATTCATTTCTGAGTATCTTCACCGTGTTATACCTAGCAATTTGGTAAAAGGAGTTTGACTGCACTTTCTAAAATTAATATTTCCTCTGTATATATACAGATATTATTGTGACATTAACTATTGTAACTATGAATGGGTGTAAAAAGAAGAAAAAGAAAGAAATGAAAAAGAAGCAAAAAAAAAAGTTCGAGTTGCTGAGGGAGTTTTTTTGTACCGTTTCCTTTTCACAGCTACAACGCGTTCCGAAGCGGTGATAGCAGTAATTACCGATTCAACAGATAATTTTTTATAGTAATGTGACAGAAAGTAAACGACAAAGAACACGGTTCTAATTTCAAACTAAAGTACATCGCCGGCCAAAGACAATAGTACATTAGATTGAAACCTTCACATTTACATTTCTTCAATAGATTCTTATAACAAATATTACAATTCCGATTCCACACCCCTACCGTTTTACAGTACTCGTAAATGTTTAATTTGTTACGCGTCGTATACTTTAATTATAACACTCAAGGAGACGACTATTGTTACGATTCAACACGCCAAACAATGCCGTGTGTAATGGCACTGCATTAAATATATTTTGGAGGACTTGGATTTAAATTTTACGAGTGAAAATTATTGTAGAATGTTGGGTGTTTTGTACAATTGGGTAAACTGTTGGAATAATCATAATTTTGTAATATTGCCTTGGATATCTCAGTGGTAGACACGATGACGTCGGGCTGATCGATGTTGTATAAGCACGACTAATTTCCATGGGTAACTATAACCAATTTTCCGCCATAGTGTATTGACTACCTCGGTGGCGTAGTAGTATTACGGTACGGTTACAAAGCTGAGGTCTCAGGTTCGACTTCCGGGTCGGGCAAAGTGATATTGGATTTTTCTATTCATTATCAGCCCGAAGTCAGGAATTTGTGCCCGATATGGCGATAAGCTCGCCCCCAATCACATCGTGGGACGGAACATTCAAGGCGAAATGTGGGTGTCCTAGTGGCGCCTCTGCATACCCCTTCGGGGATAAGGGCGTGAGTTTATGTATGTATGTATATATGTATTGGAATCGCTATGTAGGTGGTCACAAATGTTCTACCACCAGCTAGAGACTTCAGCAATTTCACTCATCAATTAAAACGCAACAGAAAACCTATTACTTCACATAAGTTTTTTTAAGCTGTGATATCATCAATTGCTACTGTATCTTTAGGCTGTATCACTCAAAAAAGTGATTTGGTACCAACAGGCCCATTTTATCCCTTAACTGCCTCCAATATGGAATTTTCCCTTCCATCCCAAGTCGTAAACGACCTTGATACTTCCAAGCAACTTAAATTAGTATCTTCAGACAAAGACCCCGAACCCTTTGGTCTCATAAAACAAAAACTTCTGCCGAAATTGCGCGCGAAACGCAACAAAAGACAATAGAGACTGCGAAATGAGCGGGCGAAATAAACATTTTCAAATCAAATTTATGTTGTTGCGTCGAGGACAATAAATTGCAATTTGTGGCGACCCCGCCCCATCGTTTAATGAGGTCCCATTCAGTTCGTCAGTTGAAAAATTCCCGCTTGAATTTTCGTCTCATTCAACTGTACTTTTCAGTGGCTAGGCTGTATTTTTGGGAGTGCTGAGAAATGCCCAAATTGATTTTTGTCTCAGATTTTTCGTGAAAAAAAGTCTTACGACTGTGCGAAATATTTACACTAAGATATGCATTATGAAATTTTCTAAAACCTTCGTAGACGCGAAATTTTCCGACCGTATTCTTTTCCTTTTTACAGCTCTGTTCTAACCTTGTTCTATTTTTTTTCTGTTTATTATCAAAAATACCTCCAAACGTAAATCAATGTTTATTGGCAGCGATGGCAACTTTGCATTTGAACCCTTCACATGTCGAACCTATGTCAGAAAATCGAAATAATTTTTTAATCCATTGGAACATTACTTCAAAAATATCAGAGGTATACGGAGCAGCAAATAATTCGTATTTTTACCATTTATTTTCATACACTAAGTAGAAGAAATATCTATTAAAATACCACTCGAATACGCTTACATAAGACTGGAAATCGTATCTTTAAACGAGTCTAGAATGTATGACCGTAAACTGTATTTAATACCATTTATTTTCATACACCAAGTAGAAGAAATATCTATTAAAATACCACTCGAATACGCTTACATAAGATTGGTACTCGTATCTTAAAACGAGTCCAGAATGTATGACCGTAAGCTATATTTATTACCATTAATTTTCATACAACAAGTCAAAGAAATATGTATTTAAATACCAGTCGAATACCCACGGTAGGGGAGAAGCGCATTCTGCAATTAAGCTAATGATGCGTAACATTAGCTGGGTCTAACGGTACTAAAACTCTTTTGCGGCTTGTTAGCTGAGTGCCGGCATTTTTCGCTGTACTGCAGTTGTGTGTTATGATTAGCGGGTTTATGCGGACAGCTTTGAGCTGCAGTAAAATGGTTCTGTACGTTTAATATACTAATTGACGCTTTGTAAGGTAATTTAGTAGCATTATATGAATTTATTTCAGTCCCACTTTAGATAATTTACGTTTATGTAATGATGTTTAGGGTATTCAATTGCTGGTTCCTCGGTAGCATAGTTGTACTACGGTACGACTACGAAGCTAAGGTCTCGGGTTCGAATCCCAACCTCAGCTTTGTAATCCTACCGTAATACAACTACACCACCAAGGCATCGAGACACAAATTAAATTTCCAGTCAAAAAAACCTCCCAATCCATAATAATTGCATACTTTTATAAATGAAAATTGGTCTACGGAACCCTAAACTCTCTGAATAGGTTTGTTTTCTAGACGTCAAGCAAAAATATGTAGATATGACTACATCAACTCCCATTTGACGGGATGAGAATGTGAGCGCATTGAAACTATTATGTTGGCACAAAGGGTTTCACGATCCGCACTTTATTACGTGGAAAATGTCCTTTCAGATGTCTATCAGTCTCATTTAGCTGCATATTTGTTTATTATAGTGATTATTCCGATATTAGTATCGAAATAAACACTTCCAATTTGGAAAAAAGTATTTGGTCTCTTTATTTAATTATTTTTAGAGTCTTTTACGGCCTCATTCATAAATAGATTTAAAACCTATTTTAGTTAACGAATGTTACGGCTTCTTCGCTCAAACTGAATTCTTAGTCGTTCGAAACGAACAAAACATTCGATAACTGTGCCCCTAGCCGGAACATTTTGAAGTATCGTATAGTAATTCTCGTATAGTAAAGTAAACGTTTCCCGCTGTAAAATTTTAGTTCCAAATACGCTCACAATGGCGCTGTTTAAATTCCCATACAAAATTTTACTATTACTATTCTATTACGATACTGCAAAATGTTGCGGCTAGGGGTACTGTAATAGGTTTTAAATCTGTCTATGAATAAGGCTGTTAATCTATAAGATCATGTGAGCCTCATTGGACTTTATAAATATTGAGCCTTGAGTTAATATTTTGAAAACAACAAAAAAAACAAAATAATTAAATACACCAAACAGTCACATGCGTAATCCCGAACCCACATTAAGATAGATGAAGTCTTGTGTCATGGCTATCAGAACCTACCAAAGACTTTTCGGTTTCATAGACATCTAGACCCGAAATCATATTTGTCTCGATGCGGGGATCGAACCCAGGGTCAAATTTTTCACAGTTATCGTCTAACCGACTGTGCCACAAGGGCTGTCGATCTTCCTTCAAGAGCTACAACGTATAAGTACGGTAAAGCCTTATTTTGACCCGGTTAGAGAACAATTTGGTTCCTCGTTCCAACAAAATACGTCAAGTTTTTGAAGAGCGATTATGAATTATAATTTGTCTCTGTAATCCCAAATGAGCTATAGAGGTAAAGTTTATATGAATTACATTAAAAACTAAAACTAAATCCTATTTTCATTAATATAAAAGCGATATTACAATATCAGCTGAAAGTAAATGCATAGAACTGGGACATAATAAGAATATACCTATTTACGTCAAGCGTACTACGCTTCGTAGCGTCGTAGCACATGTGTTCTACGGCTGTAGCTCCTAGCTACGTCGCTATTTTCTAAGTGCTTGTTTAGTTAAATCTTACGACTTTGTTAGGTAGAAATGTGTCTTCCAAGTAGTGAAATACGAAGCCGGGATTTTCGTGGAACCTATTAGTAAGATTACAGTAAGTAGAGATGAAAATGTTTGCTTGAATTACGTAAGAAAAACGAATTTGATACTAGTAGTTACTGAAATTTCAGATCTATTTTAATTGATATTTTTATTTTTATTGGATTGGTGATCCATGAACACTTACTACACTTAGATCGTAAATGCTTTGAGAGTCTTTTAAAATTAGAAGGAAAAAAGCGGGGGAAGAAAATAAGTATTGTGCCACCGGTAATCTTACACACCGAACGAAACACGTCAGCAAAATGTTGCTACCATCGGATTTCTATTTCACACCATCACGGTCGAGCCGGCCCATTACCTTCAAAGTAGTAGTAGTATTAACTTCAAAGTAGCTCTTTTAATGCTGGATAACTTCTGATTTTGTAGATATCATGTCTATCGTCGATCGGACAATACACTATTTGTGAATTATTATTCCTGTCAAGTATTGGGATCCTATCATGTCAAAGTGATGTAAATTATCTAAACCTGGGCTCGCCCCTTATCATTGTGGTACGGAACACTAAAGGCGAACCATGTGTGTAGAAAATACTTTTTCGTTCTAGTGGCTCTTGCTACCCCTTCTGAGAAAAAGATGTGAGTTTATGTATGTATTACTGGTGGTAGATATCTCATATGTGAGAGGCCGTCTGGGTAGGTACCACCGCAATGTCTATTTCTCCCGCCAAATAGCAGTGTAAATGCACTGTTGTGTTCCTGTTTGAAGGACATTTTAGCTAGAGTTACTACTGGACTTCATAGTGTTGTTTGGTTTTGCCACTGTCCATGAGCGGTCGTATCGCTTACCATCAGGCGAATGGCATCATTCATTGCAATAAAAAAAATGTATGTAGACAAGCGAAACCGAATGTGAACGGTAGTAACATAACAGTATATAGTAAATAAGGCAATATTGCTCATACGTGCTCATACACGAGGTGAATTAGACCGCAGTGAACGTACTAATTACGCTAGATTTAAGCGGTTATCGATTTTGCCTCGCTTTATGAATAAACTACTCCTTTGAAATGGGAATTTACTGCACAACGAGGCATTAATAATTTAACTGTAATGCGCGGACATTTAATAGTTTCATTCCGGTAATTTGAATTTAAATGTATTGGTGTAATGAACATGCGTGTATGTACATATGTAGGTTGGTAATGCCACGAACAGTTGAGGTTATGGTGGGTTGAAACCTAGTTATGGATATAGATAAACCATGTATGTTGAGTAATAGCCTAGGTATATAGGCTTCATAGAGTTTCTAGAGCATATGACCACGAAACCTGCTTGTTATCAAGTTGGAGCGACCTTTAGTATTACTGAGACTTAACAGAACCTCGAAAATTCCTCCGGTCTCGTGGCATACGGAATATGCCGTTTCTTAAGAAAAATGGCACTTATGACATTACAAAATCAAATATCTTAGATTAGTATAGCGAAGCATAGACTGGCCTTGCTTTAAATGTATGGATAGCTATGAATTCCCTATTATGATGATTCGTGTATTAACATGTGCTGGTGGAAGAATCCCCAATTTGGCAGCGTCATAATTTTTAGGCCACACATTGGGCCCAACATATGCCGCACCATTCCACCATAAACTTCCAAATTGGATCCAACAGGATATCACCAACCGCACTGTACCGCCAATCTGGCCACTAATCAAACGGACGGAGCCGATCATTTATACTAATTTCACGCGGTCGCGCACTGATTGGGCGAGGTGGGGCATAGCCTGTGCGTAATTACCAACGCTTTCTTAACTAGTTTTACACGTAGGTTTGCTTGGCATTTTTGTTAGATTCATATCGGCTGGGGAAGCTTTTTGTATTAATTTTATTCTTTACTGCGCACAAGAAGACCACAAAACATAAAAGATTACAAACATAAATTTGCGATTTACTGACAACCTTTGGATGGATTTAAGAAAAAGGAAAAGAAGAGAGGGCAGTCTAGAATACAAGGAATACAAGCTCTAATAAAAAAAAAGATAAACGAATTATTTATAATTAGCCAAGAATGTTGGTACTAGTTATTGGGTCTGTGATAAACTCAATCGCTGAACGAAATGCAACAAAGAGTTTCATCATAAGCACGTCAGTTGATGGTAGGCTATCACCATACGAATATTCTAATATTTTTATCAGCTTGGGTAGCGGCCACAGCACATCCCAGTAAGTGAGTCACATTTCGGGCTCATTTTGTGTATATCCAAATACAAATAGACCGGCAAAAGTATGTATATTGTCCGGTGATTGAGAACCATCTCGCATTGGTAGGTGTCCTTTCTAAACCGTACTGCATTTATCCTCAAATACATTGTAGTTACTTTGTCGGTCTTTTACAAAAAGCATATATTCCTGTTTTTTCATGGGGAAAATCCTCTTGGATTCATGCACTAAGCGGAATTTTAACAGATACAAAACGCCATGTTGCTCCATCGGCACTTTTAAAAAACTCCAGACCTCAGAAAAAACACGCCGAAATACCAGTATATTCCTACAGTTTAATGTCATTTAGCATGCCCTATGCTAGTAGGAACATCTAAATTTCTGTCGATATAAGTCAACTTTGGAAGCAAACTATTTTCATTTTAATTGGTTCACTTGCATGACAATGCTCTACACCGAACTGCAATGTACTAATAATTCATGTTTATCATTTTCTTTTGCAATATGGTATTTAAACAAACGAATGCACACACACATACACACACACACACACATGCATACATTATAATATAATGGATAAATACACCCAACCGTCACATCATAGTCCTGACCCCACTAAGATCGAGTCATATCTCGTGGGTATCAGAAACTACGAGATTAGATATGACAATGTTAGTACCCCTTATCTTCCATTATGCTTGTTCCTAATTCAAAAGGGTGGTGATTCATTTACGAGCTTCATAAGCTATAAGTGTGAAAGTACGGTGTTCACTTATCATAAAGTGTTGCCTATAATAAAAATATAAAGGTAGACTGAACAAACAAACACACAGATATTGTATTGGTTACATAGATGTCGTTAGCAGCAAATGTTGTTTAGGGTGTACTAATTAGGTAATTAACTTTCATGAATTTCATCATAGTGCTAAATAAGATTGTATCGTTGTAATTACAATAAGTAATAAGTAAATGAATTTGTATCCAACGGTCTTACATAGTCTCGACAGTACCAAAATATTATATTTGACATATGGTTTAGGAAACACAAGGAAATTAGCCTCTGAAACCAAGACAGAAAAACATTATTTTGTCTAAAAATAATTATAATAAATACGTTATCTTGTTGATGTGTCATAAACTATGAGATATTCACAGTGTTATAACTCTCAGGTGCGAAAACAATATTTACTTATTACTAAAATAATAATATTATTAATATCATTTAATTTTACTGGTGGTATGTAGGTCTCTCATATGTGAGAGGCCGCCTGAGCAGGTACCACTGCAATGTCTATTTCTGACGCTAAACATCAGTGGAAATTCACTGTTGTGTTCCAGTTCGAAGGACATTGTAGCTAGAGTAACTACTGAACATAATGAGACTTAACATTTTATGTGTCAGGTTAGCGAGCGCAGTGGAATGCCAAAGCATTGCTTTGTAGTTGTTTGGTTTTCTACTGTCCATGAGCGGTCGTATCGCTTACCATCAGGTGAATGGCATGCTCGTCTCGCATTCATCGCAATAAAATAAAAAAATCCTATAGTCGAGATCACTAAAGACTAGGCAAAATAGCAAATATAGAGTAGGACCTAAGAAGTGGACCTTGGCACCGATTGAATTAAGGCTAGATAAATGAACAAATGGTTATCCCGAAGCTAAAATCAATCCCTTAACCTCTTGTTTCGTAACCCACAGCGCCATAGTTACCTTATGCAACCGTACACACTACAGCTTGAATCTTGACTCGAACAGGACAGGAAATGCTCTTTGTGCGAATTTGTCGGTTCGATAAACATGAGTTTACGGGTTGAATTATTTTCCACAAGAATGGATATCAAGAAAGCGGTCAGCGGTAAAAATATACTAGATTTAAAATATATAAAATATGCTCGGATATATGTGTGTTGTTTACCCTCTCAATCGTACTCTCGATTGTAGAGAACGCAATGCCCTGCAGTGACACGTATATGAGCTACTACAGAACAGTATTATTATGTAGATTTTTGTACCAACTTTTGATAAAAAAATTGTATAGAATATGTTATTTTTATATTAGTAGGAATAAGTGACGTCACTGCCCCTGATAGTACGTGCAATACGATAGAGTATAATAAATAATAATAATAATTACACCCAACAGTCACATGCAATATGACCCCTCACTAAGATTGAGTCTTGTGTCATGGGTATCAGGAACTACGAGAGAGTTTTCGATCCGAAAAAAATACCTGTGGTTTAACAAATATTTGTTTCAGTGCGGGGATCGAACCCGCGGCTTCTCATTTCACAGCCGGTGTCTAACTAACTGCACCACGTAGCCTAATAAAATCAAGTAATAAATAATAAAAATTAACTCTATTAGGCCAAAAGTGTATGAAGGATACATGCGTTCAATCATTCTTGCTATATTCAATTATTAAGCTCAATTAGTTCATAAGACAGCATTATATAACGTCAAATTTTCCTTTTGTTTAAAACACGTATAATAAAAACACCATAGTCATAAAGACGGAAAAAACAATTAACTATAAACAAAGGATTTCGCTAAGAAAAACACAACAATGTCTTAATTTGTAGAGAAAAAGGAACGGACATTTTATAATAATTAACAAGGAAGCTTCTGCAAAAACTAAGCTATTCTTAATCTATTTTTTCTTGTCTAGGAAATTCGTTTGAACTTCAACATCTTGACTGTATTTCTAAGGGGTAAGCAGGGTAACACAAATTAGCTAATGCTTTTAATTATTAGAATATGTTAAATATCGAGTTTTTTTAAAACCTACTTTACTAGCAAGTGACTCATTAGGAATAATAATAAAATTAATGGATGGCTTGAATTACTGCTATGCAAACTTCGTCACATTTTATGCAAATACATACATATATAAACTCACGCCATTTTCTCCGAAGGGTAGGCAGAGACGCTTCCAGGACACGCACATTTTGCCTTGTATGTTTCGTCCCACAATGTGACAGGGGGCGAGCCCATCGCCATATCAGGCTAAAATTTCTGACTCCGGACTGATAATGAATAGAAAAATCCGACATCACTTTACCCGACCCGGGACTCGAACCTGAAACCTCAGCTTTGTAACCGTACCGTAATACAACCACGCCACCGAGGCAGTATATGCAAATAAACATAAATCTTTAAATACAATATACACTTTATTTGAATAGTACCATATACTATTGCTTCCGTATTTCCGTTTTGCTGATAGTAATAAAATAATCCGGAAATATAATTAACCATGATCAAATAAATTTTCCGTAAAATTATTTAATCGTTAAATTCATATCGTTTATGCAGGATTTCTGAATAATTCCCGGTTTAATTTATTGCACAGGGCGGGCATTTTGTTTTATGTATAGCAAAAGCAGATGTGTGAAAGGTTCATCTGATAAAAATATTCGTCATATTCATTCAGGTAAAGAAAGTCGCCTGTCTGAATATAGGCTTTCCCCAAAGATTGTCCATACCGACTTCTTGGAAGCCGCCTGCTACCGATGATAAGGATTTCTAAAGTGACCTATGGGAAATGACCTGTATTGACCCTGTTTTACCTGTTAGTGGTTCCCGATGTTTTCACTAATAGGTTATACATTCTCCATGATGAAAACAGTTCATGTTGCTGAGGGAGTTTCTTGCGCCGTTCCTTCTTCACAGCTACAACATGTTCCGAAGCGGTGGTAGCAGAAATTAACGATTCAAAAGATCTTGTAAAAGACTACTTGAATAAAGAATATTTTGATTTTGATTTTATGCAGGAGAATAGTTTTTGATGAATTTTACAGTTCAGCGCTTAGCTTTCTGGTTCGTACTTCGTGTTACTACGTGTTCGTACGTCTTTCAACGACACTTTGTTTAGTCTTAAATTTTAATACAAAAATTATAAATTTTCATTTAACAACATTATTTCAAACAAGAAATATCCGAAACAAAGTGTAGATTGTACTCAAACTTAGTAGGTATTGTACAAAACTTGTGCTTATAAAAAATGTTAGTAGCCGGGTGTAATTAGCGCCTAATGTTCCGCTTCCTCCACAACCGAATGCTGAACCACTAATGCGAGTTTGTAGTTCATTAGTCCACGGCCGGTGTATCTTATGTTCAATGTTCTAATTACACGCCTTCGCATTTACCTACGTTGAGGTAGCTTTGTATAGAGATGTAGATATGCCACCATTATGCTAGAGCTGAATGCGTTACGTCATGTCTCATATTAGATGAGATGTAGTTGACGCATAGTTCGATATTTGTGATTCGGCTCGATGGATAAAAAAATTACACGGCTTTTTATTAATCGTAAATTATTTTAGGGATAACTGAGATGTTGAACATACATAAACTCAAGGCTTTTTTCCATAAGGAAGAGGAAGAACCTGTACCTACAGTAGAGGTGCTACCAGGACAGCCACATTTCGGCGTATATGTTCCGTCCCATGATGTGACAAATTCCTAACTCCGGGCTGATAATGAATAGAAAAACCCAATATCACTTTGCGCGACTTGGGATTCGAACCCGAGACCTCAGCTTTGTAATTATACCGTACCTTTAACGGTGAAGGAAAACATCGTGAGGAAACCTGCATACCGTAGCGATTTTAAAGAATTTCTACGGTATGTAAGTCCGCCAACCCGCACTAGGCCAGCGTGGTGGACTATATGGCCTAACCACTCTCAATCGATTCTCTCGATTGTAGAGTAGGCCCGTGCCCTGCAGTGGGACGTATATGGGCTGATATAGATAGATAGAGACAACTACGCCACCGAGGCAGTCACCGAAGCATTATTAAAATCTAAAGGTAATTATATAGATGAGCACGTGTAAACAAATGTTTTAGGTTTATTATATTCATATACTCGTAGATGATACAAATAATTTCATATTAATACAGAATGCTGTGGTAATATTTCGAATATTAATACAAAATTTCCAGGTGAATTGATTAAAATTAAACCCAGTTTACCGCCATACCGATATAATATGTTGTCGATTCTCAGAACTATGGTAATAGTTCCAAAATATACAGTAAAGCAACTTTGTATGAATGCTCTTCTAGACATAAATCCAAATGTAGTTTGTTTGCGTTTGAATAAGCGAAGATATTAGGAATGGTAGAGCTCCTGCGAGACAGATGCTTGACTGAATAGTGAATATATTTTTTATAATGGTTTCTTAGATTTACGCGAATGTTACACATTGAAATAAAACTATTTTATACGGATTTTATCGCGATTTGGTTTCATTTTTTAACTTCCCGACGTTTCGATTACTTTACAGCTTTCGTGGTCACGGGGCGGACTCAAATTAAACCAAATCGCGATTAAGTCCGTATAAAATAGTTTTATTTCAATATTTTTTTTTAGTAATTAATGTCAATGTTTTTAACCATATTAACTTAAAGGTATAAATAATTTGTGGTGACACATCACATCACACACATCACAATCACATCGTGGGACGGAACATACAAGGCGAAATGTGGGTGTCCTGGTGGCGCCTCTGCCTACCCCTTCGGGGATAAAGGCGTGAGTTTATGTACATATGTATAAATATTTTTGTGGTAAAATTAAGTCATTAATTGGACATCTATGTCTTACTCTCTCTGTCTCTTCCCAACTATTAATCCCACATCGTGGGGGGAGGTCAGCCTTCTTCTCAATCTTCTACCACTTCACATCTTACTTTGATGACAAAATAATTTCTTCAGTGAGTTTCATGCACCGTTTCTTATTCACAGCTACAACACGTTCCGAAGTGGTTGCAATATTAATTAACTCAAATATCTAGTAAAAACTAGAAGAATACTTTCATTTAGATTGAAATTAAACCTAGAAAATACAAAGGAAAATTCCAATGGCACTTATAAAAGCAAATATTACATAGTACCTATTAAAGATTGCTTTTTCTTTAGCACAAAGATAACATTTTGCAGCAGATTCTTGCAGCTCAAATTAATTATACTATCGCATTTGTTAATTACTTTATGTTTCATTAACCATCATAATTAAATCATGTTTCTTTATTTTTATGTGTTTATATTTAGATCTGATAGTTTAAACCACACAGTTAAATTATAAATCAAACAAATTGAAATACTGATTTATAATATACTGTGTCTTTCATATTACAATTCCACCGCAGGTTATTACAGTTGTTGGTATATCTATAAATATTAAATTCCTTTGTCTCTTACGAATACAACATTATCAGCGAGGAAAATCTTTGAGACAATATAACTTTTAGAGATCGGGTAGAACGATAGATGATTGAGTCACGTATTTTTCAGACTTGTACTATCTATAGATAATAATGTAGGTGAAGGTAGCATATTCGGAGCCCCCGGATAAATATCGTGGGTAATAGAATAACACTGATAGCAACCGTAGTTGATGTGCGTGGTGGCCTGTTGGTAACGGATCAGACGCGACTGCCAACATGAACTGTGGCCTCGGGTCCAAATCCCAGCGCACATCACTGATTTCTCAGAGTCATGTTTGTATTGATAGTCAATCACAACGCATTATACGTAAACCTGCGTGCCATTTGTAAAAATTCTATAATAATATGTAAAGTCCGCCAGCCCGCACTAGGCTAGTGTGACAGACTATATTGCCTTACCCCTCTCAATCGTACTCCTTATTATAGAGAAGGGCCATGCCCTGCATTGGGACGTATATGGGCTGGTACAAATACAGTCGTTGATAGCATAAAAGTATTTTCGTATTCACCTTGAGACATAAGATGTTAAGTCTCATTATGTCCAGTTACTCTGGAGTATAGACCTACCACCAGTACCCAGTCATAATATCTGTATAACCCATATAGGTCCCACTGCTCCACGGGCCTCCTCTACAATCGAGAGTACGATTGAGAAGGGTTAGGCCATATAGTCCACCCTGGCCTAGCGCGGCGTATCTGCCTTAAGTATATTAATACTATAGAATATCTTACAAATTGCTATGGTATTCAGGTTTTCACTATGTTTTTCTTCTCTGTTGTATGCATGGTGTGTGCATAGTGATTGACTATCTATAGCCGTCTTAATAATTCGTGCTTTCTTTGGCCCTACTTAAAGGCAATACACACATGATATAGACGACAGTAATAGCTTACAGCCAGGCGGGTCGTTTGCCCTTTTCTTGCGCCGTTTCTTCTTCAGCACGTCAAAGCAGTGGGAGTTTTCATTGACGATTCAAGAGGTTTTGTGAAAACCATTTAAACCATTTATTTCTTCCACACACACAATACAACTAAATAATAATATAATACAAGGAAAAGGTCAGGTCTACATTAATATCTATTTTGCTGTAAGATGTGCGTAGAAAGGATACCAGCTCAGTATATGCTATTTTACAACAGCACTGATTTTCAGCTGGCTCCGCAGCCATCATAGTATAACAATTCTACTATACGTGGGGTCGAAGAATATAACGCAACAAAAAATAAAACAAAACAAAAAAAAAACAGACGAGATCCAAAATAACAATAAAAAAGACAGTATTAAATAAAACAAATCGTTGGTGTACATGCATCAGGTAAAGACTATTAATTGAATTAAAAACATGATTTTGTCTTTATACTATCAAAAAGTCGTTCTCGGGGAAGGACCATATTTAATTGTCTTGATCTGAAAACGATGAAACTATAATATCTCTGTATAAAAATCCGCGAATCTTTTTACTTTGTTTTAGTATCCTTTATTTAAAAAGACATAACTCCATCTCGCCAATATTGACATACGTCCTTTTAGTTCCAGTTTTTACTACGCTTTAGTCCTTTAGTTAAAACGTCATAAGTCCATCTCATCCATAATGAGATACGTCCTTTCAGTTCCGGATACTATTTACCCCAGTCACAAGTTTCGTTCGGAAATAAATTTTATGCAAAACTAAAGGAGTCGATGTAAACAATTTTAAAAATTGCTCGGGGAATATCGCGAGTGGGAGTTAACGTGACAGGAAACGGAAGTGTCTGCAAGTTGAAATTGAAAATTGAAAAATTTCGCCCCGATAAGTACAGGGTAGTTCAGGGTACATGCTCTCGAAAGAATTGATGTTAGTGGCTGGTTAGAAAAATTGTTTAATCATTTATCAAACTTAAGTTTTGTAGTCCCATAGTAGACTAGAAGCAAGAGTAGATAGAAAATATGTTCAAATTCCAATATTTTTACATAGATTGATATTACGAAAGCATCTGAGGTGCAGTTGGTTAGACGCTGGTTGGGAAATGAGAGGCCGTGGGTTCGATATTCGTACCAAGACAAGCAATCGTGTAAGCACAAGTAATTGTTTTTGGTTTCATCAGTCCGAAGTTTTTGTTTGTAATACAAGGAAAGACGTGTTGGATACAATCGAGTCAAAATGGCAAGAGCCCGTCGAGGACACAATTAAGTGGAGGAGGTTTCCCAGCAGTGGGACGAAATATAAGCTAAAAAAAAACACCACAAAAAACTAATATTTTACTGCGAGGTCAAAATAAGCGTATCATTGTTGATTAGATATAAATTTATTTAACTAAACCCGTCTAAGACCTTACCAAAATATTTTCAGAGACCGAACCAAATTAGTTTTCCAGGAAAAACGAATGATAAGAGAAAGTAATTTTCCAATCGAAAAAAATACAATGAAACACTTAACTATCAACAAAATTTCTTCGTCTCTGAATAGGCGAGAGCCAGATAATTGAAATGTAAGAAGAAAACAAACGCGACGCCTAGAGGAAGATGGCGACATCGGATGCGGTATTGAGTTCGCAAATTAATTATTCTAGAATGCTCATAACATTATTTTTGTAAAATTGAGTTATTGTATTTCAAAGTTAATTTTATTTTGGCTCAAAATTTAGATACAGATCAATTTAGCCAAAAAAAAATGTAGAGCCAATGTTCACTTACTTTTTCGAGCTGCTTTATAATTGTTATGTTATTTTCTAATTACCTAATTCCTCATTAGAATTACCGTTCAATAAGTTTGGTAGTTTCCAAATTATTTCATATTTTATTGCTTTGCATTACTATCAAATGCATTTGTAGTTGTCATTAACATATGTAGTCACTTTGTAGGGCCAATATGACAAACACCCCGGACGACTCGACCCGTTAGAACTGCAGCATTAAGATTATAACACTTTCGTAGTAAGCCATAATAAGGTATTTGACTCCATTTTTTTGATTGTATATATCAAAAGGTATTCATATCCAAAATCTAGGAAACAAAGAATTTTGAAAATCTATTCAGAATTAAACAAGTTATTTTTTTTTTTTTTTTTAACCTGGCACGGCATAGTGACTGCATTGCACCTGATGGTAAGTGCTAATGCCGTCCAGATAGAGTATCGAATGGTATCAAACGGTAGTCTCATACCATTCGATACAATCATGCCGGCCCGCTGAGATGCCTCTTCACGCTACGGCGGAAGGACCCAGGATTATAGGAAGGAGGGAACACGTGCGATGGCAAACCGTTCCACAGCTTGACTGTACGGCAGAAAAAAGAATTAGAGAACCTTTTGGTTCGCGCCGAAATGGATTGAACAGTCAAGCTATGGCTCCGCAAGCCAGCACGCATGGTTCTGTTAAGGAAAGGAGAGGAGGGGATTAAATTGAACAATTCCTCAGAGCATTCGCCATGATACAGACGGTAGAACACGCTTAGAGAGGCGACATCCCTCCGTAACTGTAGCGACTCTAAGTTGCCCGTAATGTCTGCATCATTCACAATGCGGATGGCCCGCCGCTGCAATCCATCCAAGGCATCGAGTAAGTACTGGGCGGATCCATCCCAGAGGTGCGAACAGTATTCCATACCCGGCCGAACCTGCGCTTTATACAAGCGGTAGAGTTGACCGGGCGCGAAAAACCGACGCACCTTGTTCAGGACCCCAACCCTGCGGGAAGTGGCAGATATTACGCCCTCGATGTGATTCCTTGGATTAAGATCACAACGGATATCCACACCAAGGATACTCAGGTCATTCCGCATTGAGAGGGGAATACCCTGAAGAATGGGGAGGGGAGAGAACGGGGATTTTTTGCACGTGAACGCACACACCTGGGTTTTCCTGGCATTGAACTCAACCATATTCCTGGAGCCCCATGTAGAAATGAGATCCAAGGATCGATTGAGCTCAATGACAAGATCCTCGCGCCCACTCACAGTGTCGACCCGGCAACCTGGGGACCCATGGCAGTATCGCCCATGAACCGTGCTGTCATCTGCATAGCAATGAATGTTGCTAAGTGACAACATATCATTGATATGCAGAATAAACAGGGTGGGCGACAGCACCGAGCCCTGCGGAACTCCGGCATTTACCGACATGAGCGCCGAAGCGTGTCCGTCAACGACAACACGCATTCTACGCCCATGCAGAAAGCCAGAAATCCACGAACACAACTTGCCGGGCAGACCGTATGCCGGAAGCTTGGATAGGAGACCACGGTGCCAGACCCTATCAAACGCCTTGGCTATGTCGAGGCTCACAGCAAGAGCCTCGCCACGCCGGTCTATCGCCTCACCCCAGCGATGCAGGACAAACGCCAGAAGATCACCCGTTGATCGGTTGTGACGGAATCCGTACTGTCTGTCACTGATCAACGAGTGATCCTCCAGGTAGCGGACCAATTGAGCGTTTATGATCCGCTCCATGACCTTACACATCACTGAGGTGATAGCGATAGGGCGATAATTGGTAGGGTCTGACCGATCACCCTTTTTGGGGATCGGTTGCACATTGGCCTCCCTCCAAGATTCCAGCACAACACCTGTGCGGTAGGACACTCGGTAGAGGCGTGTCAGTGCAGGAGACAACTCCGCTGCGCAACTCCTTAAAACCACCGCCGGTATTCCATCCGGACCACTGGCTTTCCGCACATCGAGAGACCGTAGCTCACGCCGCACATCACACTGCCTGATGCGAATATCCGCCATTGAGGATCCGCAATCAGGCAGCACCGGCGGGGGCCGGGAACCACAGTCCTCGAGGCGGGAATTAGCCGCAAAGAGATTTGCCAGTAAGGCGGCTTTCTCTTGCGGCTTGTGGGCCAGCGAACCTTCCGGGTACCTCAGCGGTGGCAGTGCTGGACGGCAGAAGTTAGACTGGACGGCCCCGGCCAAACTCCAATAAGCACGACTGCTAGTTGGGTGATTGGCCAACGCACGCCCAATCCTGCAAACGCGCTGGGCATCCGCTCTAACGTAGGCCTTCTTGCAGGCCTTGGCGGCTCGATTATAGGCTTCCTTGAGGGAACTGATATTAGAATCCTTGTTAGCGCGACCCCTGATCCAAGCGCGATACGCCGCCTGTTTGTCACCGACAGCATCGGCGCATGCCCGATTGAACCAGGAGCGTCCACGGCCCTTACTGGCGATCTCAGAGGAAGGAATATAATATTCCATTCCTAGTCTGATTTCGTCAGCAATAGCGTTGGCACTCGCAGAAGGATCTTTTCCCTCAAAGCAGCGCTGCCGCCAAGGGATAGATGCGAAATATTCCCGCATACCATCCCAATCCGCCGACGAGTAATGCCAGACCCTTCGCTTAACCTGCACGGGACGTGGAGGAGAAGCGCACGGTACCGACGACCGAACCAGGCAGTGATTGGAAGTGCCCAGAGGAGCACTAACGGTCACACTATACCCGGCCGGGTGACTCGCCAGCAGAAGGTCCAGCAGAGAAGGCGCATGACTCGCCACATCCGGGATCCTGGTGGGCTGGTTCACCAGTTGTGACAAGTCATGTGTCAGAGCGAATGCATGGGCAGCTCTGCCAGCATGATCGGTCTTGGAGGAGCCCAACCACAACTCATGATGTGCATTGAAATCCCCCAAGATCATCATTTCCGCTGACGGGAACTGCACCTGCGCGTCATCTGCCGCCTGGCTAAGGTACCTGAATAGCCGAGTCGTCTCATCGTCCCCGTTGTGTGAAAGATAGAAACATTTTAAATATTGTAGTGGGAGTAAAAGAAAAGGGACGCAAAACCAAACTATTGACGTCATTAGTCTCAATATGCATTACAGTGTACGCGTGTGAAAGAGACAGTACGATGTCCACACTACACTCCCACTCTTTTTTTTTAATAGTAATATTTGCCTCATGCTACAAGCTACTTTAATACTGTTCAGACATAAATGTTTTATTTTAATGTTATTCGTGTTTGGACGCAAAATAATACAACAATTCGATTAAAGTCAAATAACCTATTATGCAAAAACCAAGTTCTATCAAACATTATTTCTTGAACAAAGAATAATCATAGAATACAAAGCTACACTTTCTCCACATAAAAACATCGCTACATTTTTGAAACGCCAAAACGTCCTTAGGTCTTTGCCAAAATACCTAATTTTCGGCGTTGCCTAAATATTTTTTAATTAAAATAAAACGCCGCGTCATTACATTGCGTCGCTCTGTGCATTAACTACGGTTCAGATTGCTACCAAATCCAGGGTGGCAATTTTACTCATCATCCAGTTCTATCCAGTTGTATCCAGTTAATACTGGTTAATTCTAGAATTTGCTTGGAGATATTACATTGGGATTAGTCGGGATTTAATTCGTTTGAAAGATAAACATGTTTTTGTCGATGTAATCGCATCTCAAAATAAGAACATTTTGAGACCTGTGTAGCTTATAATGCTTATGAATAAAATAGTTTCTTATTAGAATTATGTTTGTATTCATGGTGCATTTTACAAATACTTGCAAGTCTTTCGTCCTTTTGATCCACCTCGCGGCTAATTCTATTTTGTACACTTGATATTTATTTATCACTTTATATACTAAATAGTATATAGGCAGACTTAATGCTAGAGGCTTCCTTTAATATTCTACCTTTGAGTGAAGCAGAAATGCAATTCTTATGAAATCTTCTAGATAAGCAAAAAGTCCCGAAATGATTAGCTATGTGCCCTTTGCTTGAATCTTTAGATAGTTAGGTCTTCTCTCAACAACTAAACTTGTACTTTACAATTTTTTTTACCCAACGCTCATATCACTTTTTTGTATTGCTTTGAATGGGGAGACGCCATTCGCCTGATGGTAAGCGACCCCACCGCTCATGGACAGTAGCAAAACCAAACAACACCATGAATTACAAAGCAATGCTTGGCTTTCCACTGCGCTCGCCACCTGAGATATAAGATATTAAGTCTCATTTTGTCCAGTAGTTACTCTGGCTACAATGTCCTTCAAACTAGAACACAACAGTCCATCTTCACTGGTGTTTGGTGGGAGAAATAGACATTGCGGTGGTACCTACCCAGGCGGCCTCTCACATATGAGAGACCACCAGTCAATGTGTCAATGTTTAGTGTCCCATTTTATTTCCCTTTTCTACCATTTTAAGAGATATATGTCTAAAATTGTTTAAATTGGATGTCATGAGTAGTAACCGCATTTCATAAAGTAAATTGTTAGATCGTTTGCCTAACGTACGCAATAAAATCGTCGATTATAATACATTTCACTACGAAATTTGTTCGATAAATTATTTGCTATAGAAAAAAACTGACTTGCAATGGAAAGCGGTGCGAATTCCATATTTTATAAACTATTTAATAGTTCTGTTTGTTGAGTAAAGTTCTTGGAATGCGGGCAAACGTTGAAAACATATTTTAAAAGCAATGACTTTATGTGAATTATATTTACAGATTTTTGGTATATTTTTAAATGTATATTATGTGGTGGTGGTAGTGCCGTAGTTGTACTACGGTGTAATTACAATGCTTTCAGGGTCGAATCCCCG
The DNA here is from genome assembly GCA_949752805.1 of Deilephila elpenor. Classification (NCBI taxonomy): domain Eukaryota; kingdom Metazoa; phylum Arthropoda; class Insecta; order Lepidoptera; family Sphingidae; genus Deilephila; species Deilephila elpenor. The sequence goes on along the minus strand of OX457118.1, from coordinate 7,707,532 downwards.
GTCGGGTAAAGTGATATTGGATTTTTCTATTCATTATCATCCCAGAATCAGAAATTAGTGCCCGATATGGCGATAGCGCCTCCTTTCACATCGACGGACGGAACACATAAGGCGAAAAGTGGGTGTCCTGGTTGCACCTCTGCCTACCCCGCCTGGGAAAAAGGCGTGAAGCTTATGTATTTAAGGTGTTATAGCATTGGGATCCACCCAATAGGTAATTGTACAAAATTGTGATATCAAGGTGAACCATATGAGTGTGTCGCGATTGAGATTCAGCTTGTGTATGTCTATATTAATTTCGAGCAGGCCGACATAATTGTGTAAATTTTGTGAGAATTAACGTTTGCGCAAATGCGAGTTTGAACTAGTTACGAATCGAAAATTTCAACAAAAGTTTGCGTAGCTATTCTCCCATTCATGTTACAGTATACTGGTGCAACCTCAGACTTGCACAGTTATATCAAACGCGTGTTAGACATGTATCTAGCTTTAAAATTCAAAATACCTTACTAATATGTAGATAAAATTGTTATAATTTAAAATTCTCCAAATATATGAAGCAGATTATTCGTATACATATTTATTTTTATTAACGGTCATTTATAACTTGAAATTAAAATTAATTAACATGATTCAAATAGCTTATTAATAAACATTATTTAAATATAAATGATGTTTATTTATAAACTTATTTGAACGGGAATAAAATAATAAATATTCAACGACATTTATAAATTATCATTTTGATGAACACAAATTCGAAATTAAATAATTCCCATTAATCAAAAATGGAACAGTTGGCTGAAACAAGAATCGTAGTTACATCATTAAAATATCAAACAGATTTTCTAAAAGTATTTTATTTTCAGATTATACCCTAGGAATTTATCTCATAGCTCGGTAGCGTGTATAAACTGTAAGCCGTGGTCTTAGGTTTGATTGCCACGTCAGACAATATGTGTTGTGAGTTTTAAAAGTTTAATAAATTGCCTGGAGGTAAAATGAAAAGCAACAAGCTTATGTGCTGCCATAGGAGTGATGTTACTTTACGTGAGTTTTGTATAAGAAATTGGACATTGTGGCCAGAGTAACTACTAGACATGATGAGACTTAACATCTTACGTCTCAGGATGGCGAGCGCAATGGAATGCCAAGGATTGCTTTGTAATTCATAGTGTTGTTTGGTATGATACTGACCATGAGCGGTAATATCGCTTACCGTCAGGCGAATGGGATGCTCGTCTCGTTCATTACAATTAAAATAATAATACTGTGGTACCCGATTGAGTCCACCCATTAGTTCTATACCAGTAACGAAAAAAGACTCTACCATTAAAATTCTTACTAAAGCCCTAACTGTTAACAATGTCTTTGCATTACGAAATCTTCAAATGTTAGTGGTTCCCATACACAGACCCAACATTTTTCAATATATTTTTTTATTATAATAAAATACAAATCTGGTAATACCAAGGTTTTAAAACTAATAACCCAAAAACCTTATACAAGATGTAACTATCCCATATTACAGCAACACCAGAGTTCAAATTGAATACCGTCCCACGGGAGCTCTGCTCTACTCCGGGATGAGGCTTACACGATGGGGTTATATTATATACAAATAAAAGTATTTGTGGCCTTTTTTAAAATAGTTCTGAGTATCAATAAAGTCCCTGGTAATAACAAAACAGATAATGATTTCTAAATCCGTGATAAAATCCGTAAAAAAATAGTTTTATTTCAATACAGATGTGGGTTTAAGCTACGGGATTAAATTTTAGTTTTAGATTTATCACGATTTAGTTAAGGTTTTACTAAGTGTATAGATGCCGGCTGTTTCGAACAAGTGGACAGAATCCTTGGACAGGCCCATGCTCAGAAGTAAGGCTTCCTGTGTCTTACGAGAAAGACACAAAAGGGGGGGAGAAAGGTTATGAGCTATTCGATTAGTTCTCGTAATTACTTTCTTCATGATGTCAGCTGTGTTGAGATCCAGGGTATGTTGACATCGTACTCCCATGGTTTTCGTGACAGATGACCAAACCGCCTAAGATTAGACCACTATTCAATTAATAATCATAATGTTTAATCAGTACATCTGCTGTAATCTCTAATTAAATCAGCACACGCTGGATGTTATGTTACTGATTTATAGACATGGTTACGTACATTAATTTATGTGAGTTTGAGGAGTGAATGTTAGGCTAGTTTGAAATGTACTGAAGTTTAGAGCTTAAAACACATACTTTGTTAATAAATTAACTTAACACTCCTTCATTGATATCCCGATCACACTATAAGATCCACGTCTTGTATCAGGGACATTCTTTATCTGTATCAGCCCATATACGTCCCACTGCAGAGTACGAGCCTCCTATATAATCAAGAGTACGATTGAGAGGGGTTAGGCCATATCACTTTATCAGCACCAGGCCCTAAGTAACAACTTCGCTGTTGCGTTTTACTCGATGAGTAAGATTACTTGATTAGGTATCAAGTTTGTGTGTGTGTGTTTGTGTGTGTGTGTGCGGATACATTCGTATTCGCCCATTATTCTCTGGTGGAAACTCTTTCATAGCAACCTAGTCAAGTATGTCGCATTTGTGACTCAGCCTGTTTTGTTCAGGACGGTATAAATGACTCGACCAGCAATGAATGATGATTAATATATCTGTGGTAGGTTTCTCATATGTGAGAGGCCGTCTGGGTAGGTATCACCGCAATTTTTATTTCTCCCGCCAATCAGCAGTGTAAATGCACTGTTGTGTTCGGGTTTGAAGGACATTGTAGCTAGAGTAACTACTGGACATAATGAGACTTAACATATCATGTCTCAGGATAGCCAGCACAGTGGAATGCCAAGCATTACTTTGTAATTCATGGTGTTGTTTGGTTTTGCTACTGTCCATGAGCGGTCATATCGCTTACCATCAGGTAAATGGCATGTTCGTCTCGCCATTCAATTAAAAATAAATAAATGACTCAAACATCAATGGGTTTTTTTTTTTTTAAATTTATTCTTGTCCATGGATACATGTCCTTCAGACGCATACATTTTTATATAAACAACTTTCTTATTATTTAAATTAAACCAAATACATCAAAAATTTTAATTTTCTTTATAGTAGTATTAATGTATTTATAAAGAGCTTTATACATTTCAAAATTAGCTAGCAAATCCTGCAATTGGCGGGGTAAACTTGTATCTGTGCTTGTATCATTGTTTATATTATTGGAAGTCTGTGTTATGTTGTCAAATATTATGTCATTTACAAATATTAAACGGGCAATTCCAAAAGCAGGACATTGAAGTATAATATGGTTTAAATCGGCATTATTATGATTACAGTACGTACAATTGCTGTTGCTTAGGATTTTTAATCGGTGTAAATGAGCTGGGGTTAAACAATGTCCCAATCTCATACGGGTTATGCATGTAATGAACTTTCTGTCTATGAATTGATGTTTATCGTACCAGGGTTTTGTTGGCATTTGTTTTTGAACTATCTTGTACCATTTGCCTTTTGTCTGGACGGTTATGTCCCAATACTCCCTCCATATGTGTTTAATAATGTTTTTAAAGTAACCGTAATAGTCGGTAAAAGGTACTTGAATGAACTCTGTATGATCCTCGTCAGGTTCCGCATGAGTTGCTTGATCCGCTATCTCATTTCCACGTATGCCACTGTGCGAGGGAACCCATAAAAATTCAATATTTACATGTTTTTCGTCCCCTAATTTTAACAATAGATGTCTTATTTTATAAAGCAAGTAGTTCGTTTTAAATGAAATATCAATTCTTTTTATTGAATAAAGCACACTTTTCGAGTCAAATACTATTAAAATATTATTTGCATTAGTAATTACTAATGTATTTACATGCAGCAATGCAGAGTAAATTGCATATATTTCTGCTGTAAATATGCTACAGTTGCTATTAATTTTTATACATTTTGTATACTTTAATTGAGGATCATAAAATGCTGCTGTACAATAGTTATCACTCTTAGATCCATCTGTATATAAGAAATAATAATTAATTTTGTTGTTTTTGAATTCCAAAAAATCTGTATTGTTATTAATAACTATTTCATGAACAGTTACCCTAGAAGAATCAATAAGAACTCTAAATGGATTAGTATATAACGGCCAATTATTACAAGTTTGAATGCAATCTGAATTATGTTTTACATAGTTATAAATTGTTTGAATTTCAGGTATTGTTCCATGAACTATTGAGGAAGCAGTCACTACATTGGAAGAGACCAATCCTGTGGATAATGGATTAATTTCGAGTTTATTGTGAAGAAGACTACTTTTTAATGACACAATTTTCAAATAAAATCTTTGAGCCAAATGATACCTTCGTAACGCCAGAGGAGGTATACAAGTTTCTATCTCTAAAGAATTAATAGGTGTAGACCGCATTGCCCCACAAATTAATCTTAAACCAATATTCTGGATGACATCCAATTTTTTTAAAAGGGAGTTGCTAGCATTCATGTATGCTAAACTGCTATAGTCAAAGTGGCTTCTAACTATACTTTTATATAACATAGCCATTGTTTTCGGGTCAGAACCCCAAAAAGTGCCTGCTAAGTATCTCAATAAATTAACGCCTTTGAATGCATTTTTGCAAATATATTTAATGTGCTCATCAAATTTGAGTTTATCATCAATAATAACTCCTAAAAATTTATGCTGTTTCACTATTGGAATCTGTACTGTATTATAATAAATATTAATGTCAGTAATGTTGAACTGTCTGCTAAAAACTAAAATTGAACTTTTTGAAGGGTTAATATCAAGCTTAAGCTTGTTATTATAGTAGCAGTACAGCTGTTTTAATGCAGTGTTTATGTTACTTTGAGCAACATCCAAATTTTGGTTAATACTATATGAAAGTAAGTCATCTGCGATTTGTAAGACCTTAACATTCGTATTGTCAACATATTTTGTTATTTCTGAGGTATACAAATTATACAATAGCGGGGACAATGTGGCCCCTTGCATTACACCTCTGTTTACACTTTTGGGTCCATGTAGTTGGTTATTATATTTTACAAATACAGTTCTGTCACTCATAAAGTAATAAAGCCATTTTAATACATGAGCAGGCACATCTGTGTCCCTTAAAACTTGAATCAACTCTTCAATATTTATATTATCAAATGCTCCTTTTACATCCAAAAAGGTACATATCATATTGGAGTGACTTAATTTGACTAATTTTATATCTGATATTAATGATACAAAGCTTTCAGAACAACTTTTGCCTTTTCTAAAGCCAAACTGTATAGGAGGAATAACATTAGTTGATTCCATAAAATAATCCAATCTTAATTTCAACATATTTTCAACAAGTTTACCTAAACATGAAGATAATGAAATTGGCCTATAAGAGGATGCTATATTGATTGGTTTATCAGGTTTTAGTATAGGAATGACACATTGAGTTTTCCAGGAACTTGGTATTATTAATTCCTTCCACATTCTGTTATAAATATTAAGTAAAGTGATCTGTGCGTTTAAATGTAAGTTTTTAACTAACATATAGGGAATATCATCCAGTCCTGGAGTAGTATCTTTTCTGGTTCTCAAAGAAATTTGTAATTCATCTAAGTTAAAGGAATGGTTTAGGAATGCATTAATGGGATTTTCAGTTGCATTCTCAAATAGATCAGTAAGTCTGTCTTGATTACTTCTTGTTTCATCTGCTAAGTTATTTAAAAATTCAGGAACCCAATCATCATCAAAGTTTCTGTTTCTATTACCACCTATCCTCTTAAATTTTCTAACATAGCTCCATATACGAGAAATTGGTGTCATTCTATTGAAACTACTACACAAATTGCGCCAAGAATTGATGCTTTCCTCTTTTAATGTTCTTTTCTTAATAGCATCAATCTTTTTATATGCTATCCAATTTTCTATTGAAGGTTGCGAAAAATAACGTTTCAAAGCATTTTTAGAGTTGGTTACAGCATCATTACATTTCTTATTCCACCAGGGAACAGGTTTTCTAGTAATAGAGTTTACTGATTTTCTTTTAACTTTAGGAATAGTTCTATCTCTTAAGTGTTTTAATGTTTCCACAAAATTATTATATAATGCTATTGGACTGTCATTAACAAAATCCAAACTTGAAAAGCTATTTTCACTTAAAGATAAGTATTCTGGCCAATTTGCTTTAGAATAAATATATTTGTCATCATTTACAGGAGAGGCGCAATATGACGAGGGTTTCACATTAATTTCAAGAAAGGTTGGAAGATGGTAACTGCCCATTGGATCATCATGAACAGACCAGTTGCAGAGATGAGCAAAGGAGGAGCTGACAAGACATAAATCTAAAGCAGCAGCTTGTCTACCAGGATAAGGAACAGTTGTTGGGGAGCCATCATTCAAAACACACAAATCACAATCATCAATAATGTTAAACAGACATTTACCTCTATTGTTGTTGTAGTTAGAACCAAAAACAATGTGATGGGCATTGAGATCACCCATTATAACACATGGCCTTGGTAGTGAATGTATAAGTCTTTTTAGTTTTAAACTATCAAATTGATTATTAGGTGGGCAATATATGCAAAGCAAATATATTAAAGTAGTGTCAGTCTTCACTGAGATACAAATATTTTGTATAGACTCATGGTAAAAAGTATCATAACTCTGTACTGCAAACCATGTTTAATTAAAATGCCTACTCCATTACAAGGATTTTTTGATACTTTGTAAATAAAATTATATGCCGGGAAATTTGGTATTCTAGTACTGGATTTTATCCATGTTTCATTCAGTAAACAAATATCTATTGATTTTTCTAGTAATAAATTTTGTAACATGGCTTTCTTGTTCTGCAAACTTTGTACATTAAATTGTAATATTTGTAATAAACTATCCATTATGTTAAGTTTGATAACAGTATTTCTTTAATTTTCTTAGTTGTTAATGGAGAATCATCAGAATTATTGCCAAGACTTACTAGGGATTTTACAATTGCTGTTATTATAATTTCATTATTAACTATATCTTGTGCCTTTAGTTCAGTCAAATTATTAATATTTTTTTCATGGGTAACGCGGGAAATGATTTCATATTCAATGTGGATGGGGTACTCACCACAGTGGCATACGAGTTTTGCATAAATTTATTTTTCTTCTCTTCCATCTTCTTCTTTTTAACAGGGCAGTCCCTGGACACAGCTAGGTGGTTCCCATTGCAATTTATGCAGATTACCTCTTCCACATCACATTCTTTATATGAATGATGTCCAGTACACGAAGAGCACCTTTGCACTCCTCGACATATTTTTGCAGAGTGGTTAAACTTTAAACATTTAAAACATTGGAGCAAAGGTGGAATGTATGTATTCACTTGATAACGGAATAAGTTAAGGTATACATATTGGGGTAAAGATGTCGAAGCAAATTTTACTATGACTGTTTCTAAGGGTGTTAATACTCCATCCAGTTTTTTCATCATTCTTCTTATTGATATAACTTCTGCATCACAACTAATATTTTTATAAATATCTTCATTAGACAACTCTTTAGGTACAAATCTAATAACACCTATTTTTTCTGTTAGATACGATGGAATAAAAGCTTTCAATTTATTTTTTTTGAGGAAGTCTTCCATTTTCAGGAAATTATTTGCAGCAGCTGCAGTCTTGAATGAAATACCAATCTTTAGTGCATGAAGTCTGTGTACTCCAGTGATGTCTTTTACATTGTCAGTAAATAATTTAGTCAATGATATGGGGTTTTTATTACCTATTTTTTCTTTTTCCGTAGACTCAACGTATACTATATATTCATTGTTATTGTTTTCCAAAAACAGTCTTTTATAATTAGGTTTCATAAATGTAATAAATTTGTTCGAATTACCACCCTTGGCACCTTCATATGAAATGCTTGATATTTTTCTCTTCTTCGAATCTCCGGGGTCCTCACCATCACTGGGAGGACCCATGTTGAAAGGAGTTACTTATAAATGTATATTATTCTAAATTTCCACGTTATTATTAAAGGAAATTGAAATAAAATTCTCGAGCGCAATTAAATTTTACCGCCTTGTTTGACTTCCCGCCAAAAAGTCCCAACATGACAGCGTCAGGTTATGGGGATACCATAGCAAGACAATCACATCAATGGGTACTCAGTTAGGATCAAGAATACCTTCAGGTACCTTACCATTTTATCAAACAGTATAAAAAGACCCACTTAATCTACAAAACCGATATCATTAAATTATCCTAAAAAGTCTACCCACATAAATATTTAACTAAACATATAACAGAAAAGTTGTGCTCAAACGCCGGCAGGTGGCGCCGCTCGTTGCGGCACATTTCACATATTTTCACCCGGTTTTTTCATAAAAAACGCTGAAAGGATAGGTCCTTTGATGGCCCCATCTTCTAGAGTTCGTTGAGCTATTATTTTATCGTAGTGAATTATTTTTTGAAAGGTTTTTAAGAGTACCCAAGATGATCTAGATTAAAGTGTTATACCTCAGGTTTACGGCTTGTGTTCTTGGTGTTTTCGAGAGTAGGTAATAAGTAGGAAAAGGTAATTAGTTTTGGCTTTTTAGTTAAAAGTACTTCCTATATACTGCTCTCAGTATTTGTACATAATCATCCTTTTTTTTAACAAGGAGAAATGTAATTATGCTTCCCTTCCCGCAAGACCTGGGGGAGGGGGCAGGAAGGGTATGGCGGGGTCACCGGCCATAATAATACATAATCATTCACTGCTAAGCACACATCTCCTGTATCGAGAATTCGATTAAGAAGATTCTAGCTATATTCCAGCACGCTGGCCCGTGGCCTGTAGTCGGACATATATGGGCTGATACAGATAAGCAAAAGCGTTAGCCCTCTTTTTAGACTTATAAATAAATACACCCAACAGTCACATACATAGTCCTGACCCCACACTAAGATTTAGTCTTGTGTCGTGGGTATCAGAAACTACGAGAGACTTTTCGGTCTCACAAACACCTAGACCCGAAATAAATAACTGTGGTTCACAAAAATATTTGTTTCGGTGCGGGGATCGAACCCGCAACTCCATGTTTCACAGCCGGCTTCTAACCAACTGAGCCACGGGGGCAGTCGGTAAGTTATAATGAATATAAGACTTTTATATGGTTATTAAGTAGCGTTATATAATAACGGGATAAAATATCAATATCTTGTATCAAATACACGTCAAGTAATATCACGTCCAAATATTCCATTTATATAACAAATATGTTTACGAATCTACACACATCCGAAACGTTGGATACTCAATAATATGCTCTATGTTATTCTCGAGTCAAATCAACGGGGTTTCCTTTGACAAACAAATTGATTCGTCGGTATGGCTTCTGTCTCCACAATGTATTACTATTTATTACTAAAATAATTTAGTATACTTAATGGTATTTTCAATGCAATCCAAATTAGTAACTCTCGCCAGACAATTATGCAGGCCTTTTAAAAAACATATATTTAGGCTCAGCCCGAAACACATCGTGATAGGCTTTTCACTATAATAGACAATATTCGCTATTGGGGCGAATACAACTGTCCTACCATCAGATGTAGGGTCTTCGGTAGCTTCGCTAAGTTATCGAATGCAATCTCAACAACAAAACCGTAACTTTACATCGATTTTCTTTGAGATAATGGTAGAGCGGGCCCAGACAGCCTCCGTGGCGCAGTTGGTTAGATGCCGGCTGTGAAACGAGAGGTTGCGGCTTCGATCCCCGCACCAAGACAAATGTTTGTGTAAACCACAAGCATTTGTTTCAGGTCTGGGTGTTTGTTTCTCTCGTAGTTCCTGATACCCACGACACATGACTCGATCTTAGTGTGGGGTCAGGACTGTGTATGTGACTGTTGGGTGTATTTATTTATTATCTATTTTATTAGTACTATGAGCTTTAACAGGCTATAGCAAGACTCTACCACTTTTATCACATACGTAGTGATGTTACTGTGCAAGTCTGAGTTTGCACCTGTATATTGAAACGTGTGTGAGCAAATAACTGCGCAAACTTCGTTGAAGTTTTCGATTCTAGACGTGCGCAAAGTCGCGTTTGCGCAAACGCACTTCGGCCATTAAGCTGCTTGGGATCAAAAAACTTGCTCGTCGGCGGGATCGGACCACTTAATTATGTTTTGTTTACAATTCTAGCTTGGATAAGTGACTGCATCTGTTGGTAAAGATGGCACATGCGTCATACTCGTGAACGAGTGCTGCTTGTGTGGACTGGTCTGCTCGACTTGCTTATAATGATAACTTTTAATTGCTTTAAGACTTTTACTACTATTCATTGCTTTGGTGAAGCAGTGCACTGATTCCGCGTTCTGGGTGACTTTCCTTACCTAACTCAACCGTACAAAATCACTTGACCAATATCACTATTCATCATCTAAATTATCTATGAACTGCTCTGAATTTAACTGCGCTGCAACCTCTATATAATTATTGTATTGTAAACTTGTTTTAAAAAGAGCAACGCTAGAGTTTCTTGCCCGTTCTTCTCTGGCGAAAACAGCCTTGTGAACCGGGTGGTAGTGGAAAAAAGTGACTGAATCTAAATAATGTATGACATTTCATGGGTTCAATAAATATTTTCATTTCATTTCATTCAAGAAATTCCATTCAGATATTCCTAGTATTTTGTCATTCGATAAAATTACGCAAGCTTTTGTTAATTTATATAATAATGTTACGTGCTGCTTGACTAGTACACCGAGTGTCGGCGATGTTCGGTGGAGCTCGGTGGTGTTCGGCGAACTTGTCTGCCGCCACTATTGACACTGGCTACATAATAGAAGATTTTGCCGCTAGGTGGCGATAGCTAAGCGGCTCTTGTTTTGTTTTTTTGTTTTTTCCGGGTTTACGTTTTTGTTTTCCTTCTGGAAGTTTCTTTGTGAAATAAAAATGAGTAATACAAAATTCAGTGTTTAATATTCAGAAGTGGAAAAAAATGCATAATTATTGTAAAGGGACCCAAATCCCAGACATGAAGAGAATGATGCCAGGTGGAAGTGGTGGCTCTTTAAAAACTGAGGCTATCTCCGTAGATATATTGTGTGGGATTCCGTAATCCCACACGAGTACAGGAACGTTTCTGGTGGATTCGCTTACATGTTCCAATGGAAATGATTTGGAGGTATTACAAGAGGATGATGTTCATCCAAATACGCTGCTTGAAGAATTGTTAAGGTCTAAATTTGAGAAAATGGTAGAGAAAATTTGCGCTCAATCAGGAAGACCTCGGAATGTTTCTGGGGAGAAGATAATACCTACTTTTGATTCTGATGATGGCACAGGTATGGTTCAGTCGTTTGGATGAATATGATTATACATGGGAACAATGGAAGTCGTTGCTTATTAACGCTTTTCCGAGGAACTTTGAATATGCTGATATGCTGGAGGAGTTGGTATCTCGGAAAATAGTCACCCAAACGACAACACATTATTATCATGATAAGTTGGCTATGTGTCGCCGCTGCCGAGTTGATTATGCTGGTTCACTGTCATGTTGGATAAAGGGATTACCAACAGATTTACAAGAATTGAATTGGGAAAAACTTTGCTGTGTCTGCTGCTGCTCTGCTCAAAGGGCAAGAAGGTTATGTTTGTATTTATAATATGAGTCAAGATCAGTTGTCCTGAAAGAAGGGTGATGTAATAACTGATGCCCTACCATGTGAGATGATGAACACCAAAACTTTGGAGACTTGTAATGGTAAACATGATGATAAAATGCTTTAGGCTGAAAATATGAAGGTGCGTAACTGTTTGAGTACTTAATCTGTCTGTTCTGTCTGTCTGTCTGACTATCTGTCTGTCTGACTATCTGTCTGTCTGTCTGTCTGTCTGTTCTGTTCTGTTCTGTTCTGTAGTGTTCTGTAGTGTTCTGTAGTGTTCTGTAGTGTTCTGTAGTGTTCTGTAGTGTTTTGTAGTGTTCTGTACTGTTCTGTACTGTTCTGTACTGTTCTGTGCCGTTCTGTGCCGTTCTGTGCCGTTCTGTGCCGTTCTGTGCCGTTCTGTGCTGTTCTGTGCCGTTCTGTGCCGTTATGTGCCGTTCTGTGCCTTTATGTGCCGTTCTGTGCCGTACTGTGCTGTTCATTACTGTTCTGTACTGTTCTATATTGTTCTGTATTGTTCTGTACTGTTCTGTATTGTTCTATATTGTTCTGTATTGTTCTGTATTGTTCTGTATTGTTCTGTATTGTTCTGTATTGTTCTGTATTGTTCTGTATTGTACTGTATTGTTCTGTATTGTTCTGTATTGTTCTGTATTGTTCTGTATTGTTCTGTATTGTCCTGTATTGTTCTGTACTGTTCTGTATTGTCCTGTATTGTCCTGTACTGTTCTGTATTGTTCTGTATTGTCCTGTATTGTTCTGTACTGTTCTGTATTGTCCTGTATTGTTCTGTACTGTTCTGTATTGTTCTGTGTGTTATTGTTGCTGATGCTGCTGCTGTTTTGGCAGGTACTGAAGTTATAATTATGTTATGGTAACGATAATTAATTAAACTGAGCTGGCTCTGATTAACATATTAGATAGTTAAAAGTTGCATTGAATATAAATGGTATATTTAAAGTTTCTATTATTTGTTATTTTTACTTATGAACAATGAATTAATCTAATACATGCTAAGAAGTATTATCAATTGTAAACATCTGTTGAACGTTACTGATATACTGTACAGCTGAATAAATTTAATAAGGGTTGCTTATGTGACTGATAGGGGATGCTTAAAATTAATTTTGTCTTGTGTTTTCACAGCGAACTGATTCATTTGAAAATAATGAGCAAAGAAACAGCACTGCCGCATGCCTGCACACTCTGCCGCAGCATAATTTTAAATATTTGGGTACCTGTAAAATTGACAATGTGTCATTATAAAATATAGATGCTGGAGACCTATCAAATTATGACAATGAAGATTATTCGAGTTATTATTTAAGTATCGAAATTGTTTTGCTGCTGATGCAAAAAGATTTGGGAGCGACAACTTTGGCTAAAATAGAGATACAGTTAACTTCAAATAATCCTGTTTTCATAAACCAAACAGACTTGCGCCAAAGGAATTAGAGATTGCGAGAGGGAAGGTAAAAGTCTCACAGGATTTAGGAATAATTAAAGAATCACAGTCTAATTATGCCTCGCCGGTAGTTTGGTCAAGAAGTAGAATGACGATAGCAGGCTTTGTGTGGATTACAGAGCGTTAAAGGCTATTACAATCAAAGATAGATTTCTTCTGCCTCATATTGATGACCAGTTGAATAAATTAGCTGGTAAATGCCGCCAGGTTGGATTTAGCACAGGGCTACCACCAAATACCTCTTTCAGCAAATTCTACAAAATACACAGCATTTATTACCCCTGACGGGAAATGGGAATACACACGAGTTCCTTTTGGACTTGCTAACGCACCTGCAGTGTTTCAGTGGACTATTTATAAACTGCTTGGTTCTTTGCGTTATGAGGAAGTGTTAAATTCATAGATAACTTCCTGCTTCCATCTTTTGATGTTGATGGGGGTCTTTTGATTTTGGAGAAAGTGCTGCAACTTTTGAGGGAGGCCAACTTAAAATTTAACCTAGAGAAGTGTGCATTTCTGAAGTCTGAAGTAAATTATTTGGGACATGTTGTGACACCCCATGGAATTCGACCAGGTGATAGAAAACTAGACGCTGTTAATAATTTTCCAACGCCTGTAAACGTTCATCAGATCTTGCAATTCATAGGATTATGTTCCTATTTCCGCGAATTTATCAGTAATTTTGCTATAATTGCCGACCAATGACAGTACTGACGAAAAAGAATGCGCTTTGGAGATGGCAAAAAAAAAAATGAGCGGGAAGCTTTTACAAAATTAAAATCTTTGCTTGTTAATAAGCCAGTATTAGCATTATGTAATCGTGAATATGAGACAGAAATTCACACAGATGCCTAATAAACAGCACAATAGTGAATTGAAACCTGTTTTGTACTTCAGTCGAGTAACAACTAGAGAGGAAATTAACTACCATAGTTATTAATTGGGAAACATTGGCTGTAGTTGAGTCTTTAAAGCGTTTTCGGATTTGTTATTGGAATACATTTTAAGGTTGTAACTGACTGTTCAATCGTAAGAAATACATTTACGAAAAAATTAATACCGCGAATTGCTCGTTGGTGGCTAGAAATTCAAGATTACGACATGGAAGTTGTGTATCAACCTAGGTCAAACATGCGTCATGTGGATGCATTAAGCCGAAATCCAATTTCGGATATTAAATGTTGTAGATGTGGACAGTTGGTTTCTAACTGTACAACTTCAGGATGAGCAATTGTTATCTATTTAGCATCAGCTAAACGGTGGAATTCCTAGTAATGACATCAGAAACAATTTTTGCATTAGAAATCATAGGATTTATCGGAAAATTCTTAATGGAGAACGTTTTGTGGTACCTACAGCTGCTCGATGGCGTTTGCACGTATAACAGGTTTTATAAGCAAATATGTCAAAGGCTGTTTGGAATGTTTGTTTAAGAAGGGGAAATATGGTAGAACAGCTAACAGCTAAGATTTATTCCATAAGTAAACCAGATCAGCCTATGCATACGGTGCATTTTGATCACATGGGACCGTTTCCTTAGTCTAGAAAAAGGCAGTCAATATGTATTGGTGTTAATAGACTTCTTCACGAGATTTGTGGCCTTCAAACCTACTACGAATTTAGTTTACTACCGCTCTACGGAAACAGTATTTCTGTTACGGGAAGTTTTTTCTGTGCTTGGATACCCTAATCGGATTATTTCTGACAGAGGACTCTCTTTACAAGTCGATATTTTGAGGAATGTTGTACAAAACATAAAATTCATCACACTCTGAATGCTATTGCTGCACCGCGAGCTAACGAGCAGGTAGAACGTATCAATCGGACGTTGTTAAATGCGCTGCGGACGAGTAACCAAGAACAATCTGCCTGGGATGAGGTGATACTCGAAATAGTTATCGTGATTAATCACACAATACACAATACAACAAAATTCAGCCCGTATGAGGTAATGTTTGCACATAAGAAGAGTTTGGTTCCAGAAATAACTGGTAAAGGACCAGAAATGGGTTGTAAGGAAAATGCTCCTGAAAACAGAAAAGAAGTAAGGAAATATCAAAAGTGAGATTTGATATTATGGAACAATGCTTTTGCAACAAATGCTAAATCTGGAATTAATTGTAAAATTGACAAGTTGTATGCTGGACCGTATAAAATAATACAAGTCTGTATTAATGATCGTTATAAAATCCGTAGTATAAAGGTATGAAAGGATATAAGAATTTTGTTGCAACTGTGCCTGCTGATGCATTACCGCTGTATAAAAGTTCTATTAACTATGATACGGATTCTGCTGATAATGATAAAGATGTTGTGGACACACAATTTTTAATAAATTTGGTAGAGAGTAAAGCTGTCTGATTTTGTTAATAGTTTATTGGTTGAGTTAATTCAGTTATACTTTAGTGAATATGCTATATTTTCTAACGACTGCTTGTGAATACCATACTGGTATTCACTTTTCAGGATGGCCGATGTTACGTGCTGCTTGACTAGTACACCGAGTGTCGGCGATGTTCGGTGGAGCTCGGTGGTGTTCGGCGAACTTGTCTGCCGCCACTATTGACACTGGCTACATAATAGAAGATTTTGCCGCTAGGTGGCGATAGCTAAGCGGCTCTTGTTTTGTTTTTTTGTTTTTTCCGGGTTTACGTTTTTGTTTTCCTTCTGGAAGTTTCTTTGTGAAATAAAAATGAGTAATACAAAATTCAGTGTTTAATAATATATTTGTTTTCCCCGAGCCAGACACCGTGGCCTCTCATTTCATTCGATTCTACCAACCGGCAAGGATCTTGAAATAAAACCAAACAAGTACAATACGCAAATTTCGAACGTTATCAATACAAAGTCATAAACTTGCAAAGAAAACACGCCGATAAAGTCAGCCGGGCCATTGTGGGCCAGACTGATGGCCCTGATAAAGAATTGTCGTAAATACCGTCCGCGATGTCTTTACGAACGTTTCTTGAGGCGATTTGTTGAATTCAATTTAGGAATTTGGAATTTCTTGAATCAGTCGTGAAGTCGAGGCGAGAAAGAAATTCATTATTCAATACTTTATTATTACTCGACTGCCTCGGTGGCGTAGTTGTATTACGGTACGGTTACAAAGCTGAGGTCTCGGGTTCGAGTCTCGGGTCGGGCAAAGTGATATTGGATTTTTCTATTCATTATCAGCCCGGAGTCAGGAATTTGTGCCCGATATGGCGATAGGCTCGCCCCCTATCACATCGTGGGACGGAACATACAAGGTGACATGTGGGTGTCCTGGTGGTGCCTCTGCCTACGCCTTCGGGGATAAAGGCGTGAGTTTATGTATGTATGTTATTATTACTCTGTATAAGAGCGATGGTAAATGTTTTTAATGAGTTTTTTTTTTTTTGTAAGATTACGGATATTAATAGGTGATCCTGCGATGTGATAGGCTCGCCCCCTATCTCATCGTGAGACGGAACATACAAGGCGAAATGTGGATGTCCTGGTGGCGCCTCTGCCTACCCCTTCTAGGGTAATGGCGTGAGATTATGTATTTATGTACACACATTATAATCCATAAATACTGCAATTTGAACAATGATATTGTGACTGAGCATGTATTCAGCTAATTTTTTTCTCTTGGTTCAACTTTATGGTATGTAAAGTTTCATATTCTTTACAATGAATCAAATACAATCCAAAACCTATGGTTTTACTGTAATAAATCATTATTATCATTATTAAAATTGAACTACTTAGAATTCTTATTACTATGTTATCTGTTAAATTGGTGACAATGTTGTGAGATAATACTAGTATATGGCTGTCCCGCCGGTCGACATAAAAATGCCGAGCCGCTCAAAACGGATATACATTGAATTCTAAATAGTAAATACGACATTCCCGTTGTTAATTATGACAGATTTCCCATCATTTGACAAATGTTTGTATGAACCACAAGTATTTGTTTCGGATCTGGGTGTTTTTGGACCAAAAAGTCTCTCGTAGTTCCTGATACCCACGACACAATACTCGATCTTAGTGTGGGGTCAGGACTATGTATGTTACTGTTGGGTGTATTTATTTATTTATCCGTCCGTACTTCAAATATAATACGAAAATAATACTGCGAACGCTTACTAAAAATACTTACGCTTAAATAATAAACAGATGTATACCAAAACTACAAACCCACGTTCCGTTTTATTCCTACCCCTAAAACCACGCCTTCGACATTCTATTGTCCTAGGAAACACCGCAAACATCCCTTTGTTACACTAAGTAATGAGTTTGAAATGGTGTTATCTAAAATATTATACTACAATCGGGACAATGGGGGAGGGAAATCGCCAGAAACGAGAGGCGAGTTGAAAAGATTAGGTATTGTAAGGGTGCTGATATCTCTACCACATATTGATTATTTCAAGTTCATTTTTTGTTTTATCAATATCATTTGACAGCCTCCATGGCGTAGTTGGTTAGATGCCGCATGTGAAACGAGAGGCCGTGGGTTCGATCCCCGCACCGAAACAAATATTTGTGTGATCCACAGGTATTTGTTTCGGGTCTGGGTGTTTGTGAGACCGAAAAGTCTCGTAGCTTCTGATACCCACGACACAAGACTCGATCTGTGTGTGGAGTCAGGACTATGTATGTGACTGTTGGGTGTATTTATTATTTATTTATTTATTATTTATTATTTATTGTACGTACTCTAGCATACAGTCAGGCGCACATTGTCAAAAAAATGGTTTAACGCGGCTCATATTCTTAAAGTACGCATTTTTCTAATTTTAATCGTGTTCAGTTATTTATATGTAAAAACATGTAATTGATTTTATAATTTAAACATTGTGTATTACCTGGCTATAGAACTGTTTGTTTTCCGAATGAAGTAAAAAATAAAATAAAAATAATACTCCGGTAAATTAAACTATCTCTCTCTTCAACCACATGTAGGTCACTGCAAAATTGGTACATAACATGAACCTCTCGGAAACGAATAAAACTTGAGTCCCATAAGTATAATACCCCAGTGTAAATAATTCCTAACAGTGAGAGCGGGCGATTTCGGACGAGTCTCATTAAGGAAATGTTTCCGCATCGGAGATCTCACAAGATACGTGTTATCGAGTGCGGATGTTTCTAAGTGCCCTCGGCTATATACCCAAAAAACTTTAAATAACTATACTAGTTCTCGTGGCTTCTGTATCTGTATCATATACGTCCCACTGCGGGGCACGAGATCTCTACAATCGAGAGTACAATTGAGTGTGCTTAGACTGCCTCGGTGGCGTAGTTGTATTACGGTACGACCACAAACCTGAGGTCTCGGGTTCGAATCCCGGGTCGGGCAAAGTGATATTGGGTTTTCTATTCAATACCGGCCTCCGTCAGGAATTTGTGCCTGATATGACGATAGGCTCGCCCCCTATCATGGGACGGAACATACAAGGCGAAATGTGGGTCGCCTAGTGGCGTGGCCTACCCCTTCTGGGATAAAGGCGTGAGTTTATGTATGTATGTAGGCTATATCTATACCGGGTATAATAAGACCGCGACCGAAAACAAAGCCAGGTGGTAGTCTTAGTGGTTACAAACACGGTGCAAATAAAAATATCGCCAAAAGAGTGACAGATATTTTTTTAGATTTTTTTAAAAATCGTCCTGTTTGGGTGGTAAATACCAAGTTTTTGCGAACATACTAATTTAAACTCATACGTACCATTGCGTGTTTAAAAATAAAGAGGTGTACATCTTTATTTTAGGAAAATATGTATATAATATCACCCAAATACGACGATAAGTAAAAAATTAAAAAAAAAAGTTGTCGATTTTTTTTTTTTGCGAAATTTTTATTTGCATTGTGTCTGAAGGCACTAATACTACCACCAGGCTTCGTTTTCGGTCGCGGTCTTGATATACCCTGTATAAATACAGTCCATCTATCAACGCATCTCCATGCTCTATGGTGTTGCAGATATTCATGGGCTACGGTGGTCACTTACCATCACGTGAACCGTTTGCTCGTTAGCCCTCTATAGTATTAAAAAAGTCCACCACGCTGGCCTAGTGCTGTCTGGCGGAATTTACATACCATAAAAATTCTCCTTTACTTTCTGATTCACTTCGATGCAGGTTAAATAGAAGCTAGTGTCCCTGAAAGACTACGAGCTCCGGAGCTTGGGGATCTTGGCTGCGGAAGTTGAAGTGGTGTGTGTGCGGAGAATTCTCTGCCATAGAAATTCTTACGAATAGCTATGGTATGCAGGTTTCCTGTCGATTCTTTTTTGCAGTGCGTGGTGTTTGACTACCAAGACACATGACTCCGAAAAGTCAGAGGTGTGCCCTTTTTTTATATCTTTTTTTTATTGAATTAATGGCGAGACGAGCATGCCATTCGCCTGATGGTA
Organism: Deilephila elpenor; assembly: GCA_949752805.1. NCBI lineage: Eukaryota > Metazoa > Arthropoda > Insecta > Lepidoptera > Sphingidae > Deilephila > Deilephila elpenor. Next base: position 7,688,025 of record OX457118.1, on the reverse strand, counting down.
AGCGATACGACCGCTCATGGACAGTAGCAAAACCAAACAACACCATGAATTACAAGGCAATGCTTGGCATTCCACTGCGCTCGCCATCCTGAGACATAAGATGTTAAGTCTCAATATGTCCAGTAATTACTCTGGCTACAATGTCCTTCAAACCGTGACACAACAGCGCATTTACACTGCTGTTTGGCGGGAGAAATAGACATTGCGGTGGTACCTACCCAGGTGGCCTCTCACATATGAGAGACCTACCACCAGTAAAGATCCATTGGATTTAAAACCACGACCATCGTGAACATCTTGGCAGCCTCGTCTGGCTACAACATGCCACCACGCGCATTCTAGCCTCATTAAGGAAACGCTTCCGCCCCGGAGATTTCACAAGATACATGATACCGCATCCGAATACGATGGGTTCTAAGTGCCCCGCACTGGTTCCGGCTTTTAACCGAAAAACCGTATATATTCAGTCTTTCTTTATAACTTTATTATATGTATGTATTTTTACAGCGTTAGTAGCATCATAGGTTAAGAGCCTGCATATAAAATAAATTGTCTGTAAGATCTACCAATATTTGTTTCGGGTCTGGGTCTTTGTGATACGAAAATTGCGTCGAAGATTTTTGATACGCACCCCATTGGACATTGTGCCTTCACGTAGTCATGATTATCTGTATGGTTGTTAAGTGTATTTTTCTTCACTTTTTGTCATACTTTAGCAGTTTAAATGCACGGTTGTGTTCCAGTTTGAAGGACACTGTAGCTAGAATAACTACTGACATAATGAGACTTAACATCTTATGGCTCAGGATGGCGAGCGCGGGGCAATGCCAAGCATTGCTTTGTAAGTCATGGTATTGTTTGGTTTCTACTGTCCATAAACATTCTTTACCATCAAGCGGACGGGATGCTCGTCTCGCCATTCACCGCAAAAAAAATATGCTTTATACATAATGGTTTCTTAGATTTACGCGACTGTTACACATTGAAATAAAACTAATTATACGGATTTTATCGTGGATTTCGCGCAGAAGGAGGATGAGAAATTCTGAGTATATCGGATTGCAAAAAACAATTAAGTTTTAAAATTATTTTTTTAATTTAATAATTGTAAATTAAGGGTAGTTAAATTGTAACAGTTACTGAGCGGATGACTAATACCTCAGTCCGCCCCGTGACCACGAAAGCTGTAAAGCAATCGAAACGTCGGGAAGTAAAAAATGTAAAAATTAAAGCAAATCCGCGATAAATTCGTAAAATTAGTTTTATTTCAATACTTTATAACATTCTACAATATATACAGTACAAGCGTTTAAGCGTTACACACAACAAATTGTTCTCAGTCAAGGTGGTGGAAAATAATAGCCCCTTTTTATTGCTGAAACCACTTTGCAAAGAACCAAGCACTTTCTACATCGCGCCCGAGGCGATTCCTGTAATGAATCTTTGAAAGGATGAGTGGGGAGTCTTACATTTGCCGCGGAAATTATATAAAAACGTATCAGATCAATGCTGATGAAACCCCATTATTATTTTTTTTATTATCTTTTTATTAGTGAAATAGATTCGATTTTATGCTGATTTTGTTATTTAACTGAATGTTTCAAGAATAATTGTTTTTTATTCACGCTCCATAATTTGCGTAGAGCTAAATGAAACAATAGTTTTACAATAATTACACCACTGTTGTATAAACATAAAAATAAAACACAAAGCTAAATTATGGAGCGTAAATAATGCCAATAAAGTCTTCTTAATTATTTTTTGTTGTTTTGACCGAGATCATTTTTTTTTTGCAATGAATGGCGAGACGAGTATGCCATTTTATTCGTTTTTTTCTAAACCATAATTAAAGGTATCATAAGTAGCTACTATGGTCTGATGATTTCGGAATCGTTTCTCTAACATGCGGTATGCTGTAAACCTAATTATTACGCTTTATTCGTGTTACAAGGCTGTTCAAGGTATACATCAAATAGTAGGAAAAATTACAACATTCCCAAACATATCAATTGAAGGAATTACGCAGCAGCCAAAGTCACTCTTAGTTTTTATAGAATGTCAGAGCCGGCTGGCGGTCAAAAAAGCTTAAATAATTTTGAAATGCAAAGTGGCCGGATGACATTCTCGACAATGTTGGCTACCGCGTTAATACTTAACAAAACCTTATATCAAAAAACAAATCTACCGGTAACACTAACATTAATATTAATTTTATGCGACCGAATTCGCAGTCTACTAGGTACTAGCGAAAACATTATCAAATACACCGCTAACCCAAGCATGTCAGCCGTTGATGAAACCCTATTGAGATCCTCGACTGCTTGAATTATAATATACACCACAATTATTATAAGACAAGCGGCAAATATAACCCTTTAGGCAGCCAATTAAATCGTGACAAAATTGAATTTACTTTGGGTATTGTCGCTTAAATATGACAATATGCTAAGCTACTGACTACGTGGAGTTCATACGAGATTTGACAAGTTTTTACACGCATTACTCGTATAATTTACGGTTATATAAATAAATACACCCAATATCCACATAGTCATGACCCCACGCTAAGATACAAATCTTGTGTTGAGTATCAAACTACGAGAGACTCTACGAGATACCTAGACCCGAAACAAATACTTGTGGATCACAAAAAACATTTACAAACCTTAACATAGTGGCCTCTCGTTTCACAGCCGGCGTCTAACCAACTGCGCCACAGAGGCTGTAAAATTGTGCTTTTTCCACCGTTAAATCTGGTATCAACTCTACTACAGTCTAAATGTGATGTAAGCTCCCACTAGGCCAGCGTGATTGACTATATCCCAACCGCTCTTAATCGAGATATCGGTTGTAGAAATGTCCCGTACTCAGCATTGATTATGGGATGATAGTACACTAATTACATACATACATAAGCTCACGCTTTTTTCCCAGAAGGGGTAGGCAAAGGTGCTACCAGTACGTCCACATTTCGGCTTGTGTGTTCCGTCCCACGATGTTTTACGGGCGAACCTATCGTCATATCGGGCATGAATTCTTGACTCTGGGATGATAATGTAAACTAAACTCCAATATCACTTTGCCCGACCTGAGGTTCGAACCCGAATTTCAGCGTTATCGTATCATCGAGGCAACCTAACACAATACAAATTATTATCTAAAATTTAACAATGGTTTTATTCCGCATCGTAAATTAGACCGCAAATAAAGTTACCGTAGATATTGTAATTTGTACCCGATAATCGAATTTTCAATAGCACGCGATGTCAGTTACACTGTTAAATTGTTTAATTAACGCAGTTAATTTGAGCGTATTGTAACATTTTGGTATAATGTGCTGTTTGTGACATTGTATATTAATTACGTTATTTGAAGAATTTGTCGAGGGGTAAACCTCAAGAATGTTGATGTTCCATATAGAAATAAAGGGTTGCATAACTATACAATTATCTTATACCTATTTTGCAATCGTCGATTTTCACAACAATTTTGATTAAATTGGTCAAAAAGTGCCAATTTTATTCGGATCCAGTACTTTATACAGGGTGTCCCAGGACTAGACGTTAAACTGGTAACGGAGGACATACCAAACTATGTGGGCACAGCACCAAAAAAAAATCCTATCCCTGATGATTTTCAAAGTTTTTTTTCGACTATCTCCCGTTAACGGTTTATCGTCTAGTTCTGAGACACCCTGTATACCGGAATACATGAAGTAATAATGAATATATTTCCTTTTAAATGATAAATTTGCAACAGACAATTGAACTTGCGAGAGTGGTGCATGCACGTTTATTCAAAACTGTATCAGCCCATACACTTCTCACTGCAGGACATGAGCCCCCTCTACAATAGAGAGTACGATTGAGAGGGGTTAGGCCGGGGTGTCGGACTTTTACAGACAATAGTAACTCTTCCGAATCGCCTGGTGTTAAGGTTTCCTTCACCGTTTGAGAGTGTGGTGATTGTCTATCTACGCTTCTGACTCTGAAAAATCAGAGGTATACCCTGGGATTTGAACCCGCGACCACCGTGAACATGTTGACAGTCGGGTCTAGTCCGTTAACCAACATGCCACCACACACTTAAATTAATATAAATATACGGAAATATTTTCCGCTAAATATTAAACAACCGATAGACACAACGTATGAATGGACAATGGTGTGGCGATTGAATACATTATTTATGCTTTTGTAAGCGAAATGCCATGCTTTAAATTTTACAAATATATTGCTTTGTATGTCGTTAAGCCGCGTCAAAAACTAGGTTTAAAATTTTGACACTAGATTGGTCTGAATTTTAATCCGACTAGATAGCCGGATTAAAATTCAGACTTTGGGCTTTAGTAATGCCTAGCCGCATTACTAAAGCCCAGAAATTTCGTAATATCGTATATAGGTAACTACCTCGATGGTGCAGTTGCACTACCGTACGATTACAACGCTAAAGCCTCGGGTTCGAATCCTGGGTCAGGTAAAATGACAATCGATTTTTCTATTCATTATCAACCCTGTGTCTGGAATTTGTGGCGAAGTCCAGATATGAATATAGGCTCGCCCCATATCACATCTTGGGACAAAATACACAAGGCGAAGCGTGGGTGTCCTGGTAGCACCTCTGCCTATCCCTTCTGGGAATAGCTTGGCACAACTTAGTAAAATCATAGCAGTTTTTCTTATAAAATTCGATTCCTGTACAACCAAAGTTCGATTGAGAGAGCCTAGGCCGTCGTCCACCACACTTGCCTAACACTGGTTCGTGGATCTCACATACCATGGAAAATCTTGTTAAAATCTCTATTGTGCGCAAGTTTCCTCGTTATGTTTTCCTTCAGCCTTAAAATGCGTGGATATTGATTATTATCAGTACACATATGACTTCAAAAAGTCATTGATGTGCCCTGGGATTTGAACCCGCGACCACCATTTCAGCATCCGCAGCCCTTCACCAACACGCCTTTACTTTGGGTTTATTCAATTAATATTAAAATAATTTGTCAGTGTCCGTTATTGGACTAGTTGCAAACTGTGAAACGAGGTTTAATCTGATGCTATTATACATAAAATATAAATTACATTTGTACCTCATTAGTCATTAAACGCACTAAATTACTATGTATCAGCCCATGTACGTCCCACTGCTGGGCACGGGCCTACTCTACAATCGAGAGAATCGACTGAGAGTGGTTAGGCCATATAGTCCACCACGCTGGCCTAGTGCGGGTTGGCGGACTTACATACCGTAGAAATTCTTTAAAATCGCTACGGTACGCAGGTTTCCTCACGATGTTTTCCTTCACCGTTACTAAATACAAAATTAAATTACTATGATTATGTATATTACACCAATTGAATACATAATATCACATTGACCTGTTTATTTAATTGCCCTAGAACTTACTAATCATAGTAATTTGTCAGTAGAATACAATATTCAATGTTTCGAGTATGGTATAATATTGTGCGAAATGGGAATATTTTAATAGGGTTTTTGATTATGATCGATTTTGTCAATTTATTAGCGTTTAAACACGAATAGCAATAAAATAAAATATTTCTGCAAAACAGGATTAAAGTAGCTTGTAAAATGAGGCAAATATTAGTATTTTAATAAAAAGAGTGGGGAGTAGTTGAAATATGTCTCCGTCTCTTTCAAGCCCAATTTACACGGAGAGATATTCTCGCGGCGAGAATCGTATGCGATTATCGCATGACATAACCGCCATAGATTATAATTGTGTGGTTGTGATTGTGTTTGAATCGAATCAGAAATGAGGAGATCCGTAGGAGAACTAAAGTAACCGACATAGCCCAGCGGATTAGTAAGTTGAAGTGGCAATGGGCGGGGCACATAGCGCGGAGAACTGATGGCTGATGGGGCCAAAAAGTTCTCGAATGGAGGCCACGTAGCGGAAAGCGCAGCGTAGGACGTCCACCCACAAGATGGTCAGACGACCTGGTAAAGGTGGCGGGACGTCGCTGGATGCAGGCTGTCTCCAACAGGTCACTGTGGAAATCATTGGGAGAGGCCTATGTTCAGCAGTGGACGTCCTTTGGCTGATGGATGGATGGATGGATGTGATTGTGTTTGTGTGTCATGAAAGTGTAACTGGATCATCAAATTAGGAAGGTATAAGGAAAAACGATAGGATGAGGAAAGGGGTAGGGCATTAGGCAATCTCACTAATCGAATGAAACGCGACAGCAAAGCTGTCACTTTACATCTACTGGTGGTAGGTCTCTCATATGTGAGAGGCCGCTTGGGTAGGTACCACCGCAATGTCTATTTCTCCCGCCAAACAGCAGTGTAAATGCACTGTTGTGTTCCAGTTTGAAGGACATTGTATGTAACTACTGGACATATTGAGACTTAACATCTTATGTCTCAGGATGGCGAGTGCAGTGGAATGTCAAGCATTGCCTTGTAATTCATGGTGTTGTTTGATTTTGGTCCATGAGCGGTCGTATCGCTTCTCATCAGGCGAATGGCATGTTCGTCTCGTCATTCATAGCAATAAAAAAAAGTTTTGTCTGTGAGACAGTGGTACCACTCCGGACGAGCCTGCCCATTCATGCTGAGTCATGACTGACTACATCGTGGCTCTACCAGTTCTAAACACACATTATCTGCACATCTACACTCAGCTTGCGGCATGAGGTGTGGCAGAAGAAAAAAATATCTCTAAAAACAATAACCATAATGCATTTCTTTCCGAAACTCACCTACATTGCAATTCGTGTTTGTGACGTTCTTTCAAATGGTTTAATTTCGGAAAGTGCTCCAAGAATCAGCTGCAACGGGGACAGTGGAGCAATCGATCTTTCGTCATTCCTTAGTGAAGTTCCCCTTTGAGTTGTGAATGACGGCTATAGAGTGAAATTCTATTGAATTCGGTATCTTAGAATTCATTAGTGATTTTTTAAGTTCTTTAATACGTATATTAGCGATATACTCTCAATCGATTCTCTCGATTGTAGAGTAGGCCTGTGCCCAGCAGTGGGACGTATATGGGCTGATACAGCAGTACAGTACATTATAATAGCGACAGCCTCCGTGGCGCAGTTGGTTAGACGCCGGCTATGAAACGAGATGCCGTTGGTTCGATCCCCGCACCGAGACAAATGGTTGTGAGGCCCACAAATATGATGGTGAGACCGAAAAGTCTCTCGTAGTTCCTTATAGGACAGGACTATGTATGTGACTGTTGCGTGGATTTATATTTATTGTGTGGGCGGGAAAGTCTCTATACCGAGGGACAAAAAGCAACGGCCAAAGGGTGCTAAAAGACTTTGCACACCACGAGAAAGACCCTTAAATCGATGAAGAATTTACCTTCACAGTAACGATAAAACATCTATTGATTTTCCTAACCCAAAAGATAAAAAGGTCTTTGGCCACCGAAATGATCTAGATTTAGGTATACTCTTATTCATAATCTTCATTACAGCTCTATTCGATATAAATAAATACAATTTAGCAATAGGGTATTTGATTTTTCTTATTGTATTTATCAAAACCTGCCAAACAAATAATTTTGGAAACCCATTCAGAATTAAACAAATAAGAAACGTTTTAAATCTTATAGTGGGAGTCACAGAAAATGCAAACAAAACAACTACGATCCCACTCTGTTTTTTATATATTAATACTCGTATTTGCCTCATTTTACAAGCTACTTTAATAGTGTTTTCACAGAAATGTTTTATTCAATTGTATTTATGTTTAAACGCAAAATGATATCTTATGGTTGTCTGTCAGAAATTGCCTTGAGCGATAAGTCCGCCAATTGTATTTTTTTTCTCTTTATTGTCTACTTTGTTGTATTTCAGGTGTAAAGCTTTAAATAAATAAAATCGATAATACTCAAATACCCTATTGTAACAGCGTTATCCCGATAATGGTAATGTGAAACACATCGTAACGTGTTTGCCTGATGCGGTCCGCTTACCTCATCGTAATGGGCGCAAACACGCCTCACCTGGATCACGTTTCAGTATGACCTACTGTAATTACTTGACTGGTTGTGTACGGGTATTTCCTACGTTCAGATGTGTGCAGTACTTTACATAATAATTTATAGGCTGGCATATTGGCAACTTAGTTAGGGACAGATCGGTATGTTTAAAAACCAAAGCAATACCTCAGATTTTTCGAAAATATTATTCAGTTTAACGGTATTGAAAAAGATCGCAACAAAGCCTATATCTTGATAAATTTCACTTCGATGGACGGGTGTGAGGGAGGGCAACCAAAAACAGAGTAATGACGGGCGGCAACGTCATAACCATGAAATACTCCGTCTCGAATTCACCGACCTGCTTCCCAATCATGGTAAGTATTCGCTTAAGAAGATGATGTAAAGTTTATCAATCCGCACTAAATAAGTATACAAGCATACAAGTATAATACAATATTAATTGCTCCCATGGATAGATAAAAAATAAAAAAGGTTAAACCTGGTGAAAAAAATTGTATCGCAATACGTCCAAACCTATTCATTTGGAAATGTAGCCTCACATAGTGCTCTTATGCCGCTTACACCAGTTTAATTGCTTTTGGAAATTATTGTTTTTTGTTTGGTTTTGTTCGAGCGTTTATTTTGATATTTGCGCGGCCCAATGAATCGAAATATGTAGATATTTGAAAGCCTGGGTTTGAAAATGTTCGTGTTATTTTCCGTTCTATAATTTATCGGATTATTGTAGGACCAAAGTATATGATCTATTTCTAGGGGCCTTTTTGGGTGTACAATGTAGTTGATTAGGTTATTTTAAAAATATATTAATTGATATTTAAAAATATCTTTATACACTGTTTATAATTTAATAACTTGGTGCAAATTGAGATATAACAGGATTCATGGAACATTAATTTTAGAACTATTATTTTGCAAACTAAGTCGCTTCCTACACTCAATTACTGTCATTGCAGAGAGAGTAAAACTTCATCGACTTGAACGTTATATTCACGGCAGTAAACTTTTCAATTTTCACGGCCGACTAACTAAGCAAACCACTTTTATCACAAGCTAACAGATATCGAAAATTATTGGTACGTAAATATTGGACGTAAAAACCGATCTTCATACCACAGCCGATACAACCTCGTAAATGTCTCTAAAATTACAACATAAATATATTATGTACATACATAAACTCACGCCTTTTACCCAGAAGGGGTAGGCAGAGGTGCTACCAGAACACCTACGATTTGCCTTGTGTGTTACATCCCATGATGTGATAGGGGACGAGCCAAGCGCAGTATTGGGCATAAATTCTTGACTCCGGGCTGATCACAGAAAAAACAATATCACTTTGCACGACCCGGGATTCAAACCCGAGACCTTAATTTTGAAATCATAAATAAAAAATCAATCTTAAAATTTTCACGGCCGCCACAAAATGTAATACACTCACACAATGATTACGAACGCTTACGAATAGAGAGGTCTACACAAAAAGATATTTAGGTTCGGTTAGGATTGTCTGCGCAAACCACTTTTATCACACGCTAACAGATATCTGAAAGTATTGGTACGTAAATATTTGACGCAAAAACCCGACGTTCATACCACAGCCGATACAATCTCGTAAATCTCTCTAAAATTACAACCCACATATTTTTATTGGCAAGCCTGTCCATCGTTATTTTTCTAGTGCCAAGTTATGGCTTGTCTAAATGGCTTTATTGAGTCGCAGTTGGGTGCACTGAATGGGGTAATTCATTTGGTAATGTGGGGTATTTGATTTACATTACGAAATGCAATAATTTGCTCTCATCTTTAGACGAATTGAAGTAGCAGTCCGATTTATGATTTTATAATTTTATTAATTTAGATATGCATTCGAGCCAAAATGGTAGGAGCTCGCAGAGGACAGGGTCGAATGAAGGAAAAAAGGAGAGGCCTTTGCCCAGCAGTGGGACACATTATAGGCTACAAAAAAAAAATAGTTTAGTATTGGTCGTAGATGTTAGAATTTTCCTGATTAATGATCTGTCAAATGCAAACAAAACCGGCTATTAGAGAAGACTGCGCTTAAAAAAATCTTTATGTTTGTTACATAAGTATAGATTTCAGTATATTAATAAATGCATAATGAATAGATGAAAGTGTTACAAATCTTTGTATTACTTTCATGAACAAAATAAAATAATTCGATCGAGAGGGTATAGACCATATTTCACCATACCGTTCTATTGTGCGTTAGCGAATTATTAAATAAAATAAATATATAGCCATAAAAATAAATACACCCAACAGTGACACACATAGTCTTGGCCCCACAATCGAGTCTTGTGTCGTGGGTATCAGGAACTATGTAAGACTTTTAGATCTCACAAACACCCAGACCCGAAACAAATACTTTTGGTTCAACCAACTGCGCCACGGAGTTTCTCATAAAGATCTCAAATAATCTCTTAAGTACATAGATTTCATCACGATGTTTTCCTTTAAAGTTATACATAAATTTTCAACTGAATGTAATGGTAATTTCGGTGTAATCTTGCCTCTAATGGCCCGGGTACCCGTTTTAAGTACCAACCACAAATATTTATTGCAACGATGTCGTTTATGCCCTATGAATATTTATTGCCTTATTTCATGTTTTGTAACCGCTTTACATTATATTAGAAATGCATTTGTTGTTTAAAAATATATTTATATATTTTGCTTCCATATTATGATGCTAAAATAATGCTTTATTAATAAAACAGGGAATGAAGACACAGGAGACAAAATGAAAATGAACAATATCTAATTATAAGCTCGATAATTAATAAAAAGGCAGACTAGAACAGAGGAATATAATAAAAATGCATTAAAGAAGTAAATCTATACATATAATTTTGTAACCGATTAATGTCTGTGCATGGAAGATAAATGAGAAAAACTAATTCGGGGGGTTTGTATTAACGTAATAGCACCCAATACAATGATTTTTAGAATTTTTGTCGTGTGGTTGTGCGCGATGAACTCAGAACTGGCTTAACCGATTTCGATGAAATTTGATACGGAGGTAGCTTACACCTTAGATTAACACATAGACTACTTTTTATCCCGAAAAATGTAGTGTTTCCGTGGGGCGAGGAAGGAGTTCCGATATATTTCTTACTTTTTTATACTCAAAGGGATGGAATTGGACTGAATTACATGCTTTGAGTGAGGATGAGATGGGATAGGACTGGACGGCATGGCAAATTCCAAATAAAGTTAAGCACGCAAACGAAGTTTGCGGGCAGAAGCTAGTCAGAATTATTTTCCGCATAAAACTCAATTATCAACATTTTTCTTCGTTATAAATGCTTAACAATATCAGGGGTGTTTTATTTGCAATAAAACCACAGTGACTTACTTATTTAAATATATATTTAATTATGTATAAACGACAAAATTAATTGTATTACATTCAAAACCCAGAAATCGCTCAATGCGATATGGTCACTCGTTGTACCATTTAAAATTTAAAATTTTATTTTTTATTGAACTCCTATCGGTCTTGATATGTACAATAAATAGTATAAATAAATAAAAGCGAACAATCTTGACCAATCATATTGTAATTAATAATGCATTTAATTTGGAATTGGCGAATAAATCATGAGGACGGACACAGTCGCGAGGCTGACGCATTGTTCCATAATTAACGTTTTATTCATACGAGCGAGTAATTAAAAATTTGGAGAACCTACTATATGTGTCCATACCTAGTTGGGTAAGTAGGTTTAATCGAGGCTTTTTAAAAGTCTAGGGCTTGAGTTGAGCTGTTTTTTTACATACGCTTAAGGATTATAAATGTACCTAAAAATAAATTTATTAAACCCCGTTTGGTCTGCCATATATATACACCGTGAGGGCTTTAGTTCGAATCCCAGGAATTTCCACTTTGTGTGTTTCAGTGTAATAAGATAATCTCGTATGCTCGGAATTTAATTAATAATTTAATTAATTATTATGATTGATTACACCCCTTTTTATCTTTTTCAAGTTTTATTTAAAAAATATTGTTCCTGTCTTAATTTTAATTTTATTTTGATAGTTTATAAATAAGCTATTTCATAGTTATTTCCTGTTGTTATGTACTATTGCATGTTGTGATCTTTAATTAAAGAAACACAATGTTTCAAATGCAAAAGTACATTAGTAAAGGTTGTGAAGTGTATTCCCTGTTGGAGATGCTAATAAATTAAAATAAAATAAATTAAAATAATTTTAATAATTTACATCCAACAGTGGTGTGACTGTTGAATGTAAATTATTAACACGAATATATTTAGATACAAGTATTTTGTCCTGAGTATATTGAACTATGGGAGATTTCTCTGTCTCACAACGCATAGGTACTAAGCAAATGCTTGTGGTTAAAATCACATCTTAGTAAGTTAATAAGTTCATTGAACTATGGCTGGTACTAGAGATATCTATGTACCTCTTAAATATGCAAACGTGAGCATGTAATTAAAATTCCAAAGGGGTGATAAATTGAAGGCGAATAAATCCATATATTTTATATCACGTGTTTTTAAATAAGCTAAGTGCTTTCATATGAAATTTATTTGATTTAATTCCATGACACGAATCAGTGCGTGTGAATGCCAACTTGTTTTTAACCGACTTCAAAAAAGAAGGAGGTTCTCAATTCAAACCAGAAGTTCCTAAAATAAGCGATTTCAAACAAAGAAACAAACGCTTCAACTTTATATAAGTATATAATATTGTATTGTACTTATAAATATCTAATTCACCCAACAGAGCCAAAATCATTTCTCTCCACAAAGTGAAATAATGAAATATGTGGCCATTATGCGGACCGCGGTATCATTTCGCTATCTGTAGAACGCCGGATGGCGGCGCCCCGTTTCCCGTCATTAGAGTACTACACACCGCCCTGTATGAACAAATGTTCTGTATGGGGTAAGTGTGCCTCATTAGCTATGGGGTAAATCAAAGTGGTTCGGCGTACCCCATCGCATCGTCGAATTAATTGAGGCAAGTTTTATATCAAAGGTTTGAAAAGTGCGAGACATGAATATGGATTTTATTTGCACGCATTGATTACATACTTGATAAAATATTGAATTTATTAGCAATTAATTAGTAGTTGCCCAGACACACTCGATGGAAATTAATTTACTAATAATTTCAAAGCTCAGCTAATAATTTCAGATAAAGTACAAAGTTCAACATGGCGGCCATGATTTTCGAATATGAATACGAATTTGCATTAATCGATCTTCAAATGTTCGCTGTATGGGGTAAGTGCGCCTCATTAGCTGTGGGGTAAATCAATGCGGTTCGGCGTTTACCCCATCGTGTCATGAAATTAATTCAGACGTACAATTTAAAGCACGTTTGAAAAGACGAGATAATACTATGGATTTAATTATATGCCTAAATGTTGTAGTTAGACTTTAATTTATTAAATAACTTGATAGCATTGGAATCAGTGTCAAAGTTTCAATTAATGAATTTTCATTACTTGAATACAGTGCCTATTGGTAACGGATCGGATGCGGCTGCCGAAACGATGGTCGAGGGTTTAAATCCGTGGCCTGGGATTTTCCCTGTTTTTTTGGAGTCATGTGTGCATTGCTATTCAATTTCGACGCATTTTAATGCTGACGGAATAATCTTAAACAATACATACAGATTTTTAAGCTATCTGGGCTAGTATGATGGACTATAGCTTATACCCTCATACTTTTACAGGTAGTAGGTATCTCATATGTGAGAGGTCGCCTGGTTAAGTACCACCGCAATATCTATTTCTCCCGACAAACAGCAGTGTTAATGCACTGTTGTGTTCTGGTTTGAAGGGCATTGTAGCCAGAGTAACTACTGGACATAATAAGACTTATGTCTTATGTCTCAGGATGGCGAGCGCAGTGGAATGCTATTGCTTTATAATTCATGGTGTTTAGATTTGCTACTATCCAAGAGCGGTCATATCGCTTATCATCAGGCGAATAGCATGCTCGTCTCGTTATTCATTGCAATAAAAAATCCCTCTCAACCAAGTCTTAATTTTCGAGAAGATTTTTGATTTATTTCGGCTATATCTTTACATTGACTACACAATTTGTCGATTCCCATTCATACATAAGTAATTAAGAAGTATTTGTGCCCTCAGATTCCAGTATACAGCGAACATACCAGCTTACACAGCCAGCTTACTGTAGATGAAATTCTCGTCACATCGACTCACGGAGATAGCATTTGGGATCAGCCTGAGTGTTCTGTTCAACTAATGTAATTTGTGTGGCCCAATGCGGCTTTGGAATGGTTGTAATGAAGTAATCTGGTTTTGGAATTTTCAATCTGTATAGAAAAGTAATGAAGGGTAATAAAGTCGAGAAAGGATTGGATTATCAAGATACATACGTTGTTTTAAAAGTTGCAGATATAGTTTAATATTAGGTTTTTATTCGGCTCAACGGTGAAGGAAATAGTTAAAAGCATCCTTAAAAGTTCTTGATACGAATATTGAATTTGTGTGAAATACCGACCTGATTTTAAATTGTATAATGGACTGACGCCTAAAGGGCTCTCAAATAAACCTTATCTCGTAAATAACACATAAACCACCGAAGGACCAGTTTGAGTTTAAAGTTATTACTTTTATCTTTATTATTCATAGATTCATTATTCTTCATATAATAGATTCTCCCCAAAGATTATTTTGCTATTTTCTCTACAAAACCAAGATTTTATAAGTATGCAAATCAATCATAAAGAAATAAATAATAATAATAAATAAATACAACCAACAGTCACATACATAGTCCTGACCCCACACTAAGATCGAGTCTTGTGTCGTGGGTATCAGGAACTACGAGAGACTTTTTGGTCTCACAAACACCCGGACCCGAAACACATACTTGTGGTTCTCACAAATATTTGTCTCGGTGCGGGGATCGAACCCGCGGCCTCTCGTTTCACAGGCGGCGTCTAACCAACTGCGCCACGGAGGCTGTCAATCAAACGAAATATGACTGTTTAAAAAAACTACCTATTATTTCCCATATACATTTATAAGTTTCGAATCCGATGCCATACTATGCACACCATCATATGTGTATTTTAATGGATAAAACCTTCCTGTGTAATAATTACCGCAATCATCCGCATAATTTCTGCTCAACAAATTACGCTATAAACAGCATTCTAAAACTATATTAGCATGAAACAGCAGATTCCGTGTAACATATGTGAAGTGGATTCTGGCACAGGAATAACCAAATTAATGCCTAGATGAGCGAAGAATGTTTGACATCGAATAGAATACTTGCCGAAGCGAGCCGAATACCGGCGACGGCGCGACAGATATTTACTAGAAATATCTGCTCAGGAACTAGTCATCGAAATTTGACACAGAAGCTTTGCTTTGCGTTTCGTGACTTACATATTTTGGAGACCAGCCCGACCTCACACCCACCACTGCAACTCCTGTGAGCCAGTATCGACAGCACGAATTTTAATAACGCCGAGCATTGAAGCTCAACGAGTCCCCGATAACTAATTGGTTTTTAACGCAACGAGATGTATCTTATAGATTGCCTCGGTGGCGTAGTTGTATTACGGTACGGTTACAAAGCTGAAGTCTCGGGTTCGAGTCCCGGGTTGGGCAAAATGATATTGGATTTTTCTATTCATTATCAGTCCGGAGTCAGGAATTTGTGCCCGATATGGCGATAGGCTCGCCTTTATCATATCGTGGTACAGAACATACAAGGCGAAATGTGGGTGTCCTGGTGGCGCCTCCGCCTACCCATTCGGGGATTAAGGCGTGAGTTTATGTATGTATACTATGTATGTATGTAGATATATCAAATAGTATAATTAATAGAAGGGATTGGAAATATTTTTGATCGCTTCACTCGGTAAGCAAAGCGGGACACGAAACTATGAACTAATGAGGAAAATAACCACGATTTAGGGCCAATTGCACAAACTAACTTTGCCTATAACTTTAACTTTGAAAATGTCAATATCATACATTAGCAATGTCAAATACGTCACGTGGCGTACCTTGGGAGAGGCCTATGTCCAGCAGTGGACATGATGAGTGCAACGGGCTGATGATGATGATGATGACGATGATGAAATACGTCACAAATGTATGGCGATGATAATAATAAAATCAAAGTTATGGGCAAAGTTACCTTCTGAAACTGAGCCTTAAAAGGTTCAGTTAGACTAAAGACCTAAAAGCTGATACATCAATATAGATAAACCGTCATAGCACCTACACAAATGATTCCCGTTTCGGGTTCAATATGTATATGCGGTTTCGAACAGGCAGCATAATTGTGTTGACTATCGAGAGATAATTTCTGGTAGATATTTTAGGTGCGTGGTGGCTTGTTGGTAACGGACCAGACGCGGCTGCCACCATGTTCACGGTGGTCGCAGGTTCAAATCCCAGGGCACACCTCTGACTTTTCGGAGTCATGTGTGTATTGTTAGTCAATCATCACGCATTACAACGGTGAAGGAAAACATCGTGAGGAAACCTGCATACCATAGCGATTTGTAAGAATTTCTATGGTATGTAAAGTTCGCCAACCCGCACTAGGCCAGCGTGGTGGACTATATTTTTTTTTTTTTTTATTGCAATGAATGACGAGACGAGCAAGCCGTTCGCCTGATGGTAAGCGATACGACCGCTCATAAACAGTAGCAACATTCCACTGCGCTCGCAATCCTGAGACATAAGATGTTAAGTCTCAATATGTCCAGTAGTTACTCTGGCTACAATGTCCTTCAATCCGAAACACAACAGTGCATTTACGCAGTGTTGTTTCACGGGAGAAATAGACATTGCGGTGGTACCGACCCAGATGGCCACTCACATATGAGAGACCTACCACCAGTAAATATATGGCCTAACCACTCTTAATCGTACCCACCATTGTAGAGTAGGCCCGTGCCCTGCATTGGGACATATATGGACTGATACAGTACTTTATTTGGATTGTGCATTTATCATTAGATTCGTTGCAAGCCATCTGGTGCCAGTATACTTATAGTGCCCGGATATCGGTTAAGGACCCGCCATGGTAACTCATGTGTTGTTTAGTGTTACCTATGAATACCGGGTAACAATCAGCCTTTAATTTAATCAACGACGAAAATTTCAAGCATTGTGGTCACTTCGCATAAAATATCCCCCTATTTTCATTATATTTAAACAAACGTACACCAAAATTTAACGGTGAAGGAAAACATCGTGAGGAAACCTGCATACCGTAGCGATTTTAAAGAATTTCTACGGTATGTAAGTCCGCCAACCCGCACTAGGCCAGCGTGGTGGACTATATGGCCTAACCACTCTCAATCGATTCTCTCGATTTTAGAGTAGGCCCGTGCCCTGCAGTGGGACGTATATGGGCTGATATAGATAGATAGATAGACACCAAAATTACACAGCACTTACACACTAAATTCCCGAGTAACGTTCGATATCTCAGCGGAGTCCGACCTCCATGAAACGTTAAGCGAGGCGGGCAGTGGGAATGCCACTAAAACTGGATTTACGATAAGTATACGTGAATATTACTGCTGCATAGCATCATCGTAGTAAAAATTCAGGTTATTTGATGAGTGGAATTCAAAAATGGAATAAAGGTGTATTTTATTGCTTAAAGACAATGTCTTGTTGATCTAGGTGATAAGTATCCTCGGTCCCGGCGCGTTCTGTATTAACTGTATCCCGGGGCCGTCTCTGAAGTGCACCGATGGTGGCCGACGCGGGGTTTTTAGTCGGTATTTCGGCGCGTAGATTTGGTAGGGACCCGACCCAGCGGCCGCCCGTACACATCCACGGGCGGCACAACATCTTCGCTGGGCTCGGAAAGGCGCCGGTGAGTCCGACACACCCTCGCCCCTTCGGGGGTGGGATGGTCCGTAAAGGGATTTTCCCCGCGAGAAAAAAAAAAAAAAAAAAAAAAAAAAAAAAAAAAAAAAAAAAAAAAAAAAAAAGGTGATAAGTATCCTATGTTTTTTTTTATTACGATGAATAGGGAGATTATCGTGCCATTTGCCAGATGGTAAGCGATACGACCTCTTATGGACAGAAGAAACCAAATAATACCATGAATTACAAAGCAATGCCTGGCATTACATTGCGCTCGCCATCCTAAGATATTAAGATTTTAAGTCTCAATATGTCCAGTAGTTACTCTGGCTACAATGTCCTTCAAACCGGAACACAACAGTGCATTTACACTGCTGTTTGGCGGGAGAAATAGAGGTTGCGCTGGTACCTACCCAGCCGGCCTCTCACATTTGAGAGTATAATAACACTGATGTGGACTCGTCTAAAAGGAAAAGGATTAACAAATGTTTTCAGTCTCTGTATTTTTGTATTCTTATGTTTTAGTTTCATCTATGGTATGGATATTCTAAACTCTGCTCGTAAAATTTTAATAATCAAAATTTTTATTCATTACTAGTGTACTATCACGGCATAACTGAGATAAATTTAGATATTGTTCAATAAGTACAAATATATTTAGTACTTGAGAATTTAGATCAATAAATAATTCATATATTAATAAGTACTTAATAATAAAATACTCAGGTAAAAACAACCTACCTAATTTTACGGCCTATAATGACTACTACTTAAATACAAACAGTTTACATATTAATATCACTCCATAATACAAAAATCTATCTGCATACATAATTTCTATTTACTTCCTTACCCTCGATAAAAGCCACAAGTGTCTACTAAAATTCTTACAAAAGCCTTCAAACGTTCTACCCCCATCTAAAACATTCACACCCCAATGAAACGGAGATAACCCACAATGCACAATAAACCCGATCGACCCGGGTAACATGCAAGCGGCAATAAGACCGTTCTTTACTTCACTAAAACTTCTTTTTCCATCTTTGTTTTAACTATAATGATTAACATTTTGAATGACTAGCGTAGATTTTTACTAAAACTAACGTACTTATAGATAAATAGATAAATACACCCAACAGTCACATACATAGTCCTGACCCCACATTAAGATCAATAATTAAGTCTTGTGTCGCAGGTATCAGAACTACGAGGGACTTTTCGGTCTCACAAACACCCAGACCCGAAAGAAATATTTGTGGGCCGCACAAACATTTCTCTTGGTGCGGGGATCGAACCCGCGGCCTCTCGTTTCACAGCCGGCGTCAAACCAACTGCGCCACGGAGGCTGTCAGAGGCTGTACTTGTTTTCATAGTTAACTACCATACTTGTGTTTGTGGTGTAACTAGTGCATCCGCATAGGAGGTAATTACAAATTTACCCTTTAGAAAAATTACTTTACGTCATTACCTGGTAATAACATAGCTTTATATCTTGTCGGTCTTGCGTTGCAGGTATCAGAAACTTCTATATTTTTTCAGTCTGAAGCACCCAGCCCTGATACAAATACTAATTGCAGATCGCTAAAACATTTGTTTCGATCGAACCCGCAGCTTCTCGTTTAGCAGCCGACCACTGCGTAATGAAGACTATCATATAATATGCTAGGAGACTGTCCCGCCCTCACACCCGCCACTGCAACTCCTGTAAGCCAGGATCAACAGTGGCACGCATTTTAATGACACTGAGCATTGAAGCTCAGCGCGTCTCCGGGAATGTCTAACTTGTCTTTAACCCGCAACGAAATCAATCAAAAAGTTAAATTAATAGGAGGAGTTGGAAATAAATGATTGTCCACTTCCCTCCCTAATAAAGCGGGTGACAAAACAATGAACTAAAGAGGTAAATAACCTCGCATAAAGACATTTACAGCCAGAGAAGCCAGCTGTAAAGCACCACGGAATAGTGATTATTACATTTAAATGGGACCTAATATGTAAGCTGTTATACTTGATTCCAATAATAGGTATGGCAAAATCGTCGGAAAGCACGGAAATTCTTCCTAGTCTCCACAAGGTCCATGTAGTATACAACTCCAGATGTTATTTGCATAGTATCTAGCATGGTTTTACGCTCATTCTGCCAAAGACTACACTCCCAAAGTATATGATGCGCGGACTGCTCATATTCGCAATAAGGTGTTGAACATGAACACGCAGGCGAATCAACGAGCTTAAATGAGTACAGTTTAGACTTAAAGTTACCATGGCCCGTAAGAAACTGTGATACGTAATAATCGATATCTAGCCAAGTCTTTGCCAACCGATCACGCACGCATGGAAAATATTGGTATAGATGCCGACCCTTCAAAGATACATCCCATCTATTTTGCCATTCATCTATTATTTCGTTATATACAACTGAGAGCGGCTTAAATAGTCTGTCTACTTTTAAAAGTTCACGTGAATTTAAGAATCTTTTGTCCATATTCTCTCTAGTTGAGTAATACATCGCGGCGCGACGTTGTACCTCCAGGTCGACTGGAAGTACACCCGCTAGGACAGGTAAAGCTTCGGTACTAACAGTCCTATACGCCTTACACAATATGCTAAATATAAAATGTTATGCAAGATTCCTTGCGATGTTTTCCTTCGTGAAAATGCGTGGTAATTTGCTTATATACACGAATTCTGGAACCCAATGTTCTGTTAATATTCTGTTAATTTACCTGATTCGGAATCTCGTTTCGTATTAGCAAGCGTGAGGGGAATGCGTTAAGGAGAATATTGATTATTTTATGACATGTTTAGGGTGGCAAAGTGGCGATACTTAGTCTCTGCCTACCCCTACGGGATACAGGCGTGACGATTATGTATATTTGGGATACGCAATGTGATAAATTTGGGGAAAATATCATATTTAATTTTAGGATAGTCTATCTATATTTTGCAAGATTATTACGACGGGGTCGTGTTTTAGTACATGGGACGTGAATTAGAATATTATAAGAATTCAATGTCATTATGAGGTTTAAATAAGGCAAATATAAAAGAAAATATTATCAAGACAGTGTAGTAACGCAGTTAATTAAGGAAATAGCTTTAAAGCAAAAGGCTTCAGGTTTGATCTTCACAAAGATAAATCAATAGATATCGTGCGACCAAAGAGTCCTTCATAGTTACTGATAACAACACAAGACTCGATATCTTACTGAGAGTCTTAGTATGTGTAATAATTAATGAGACAGTTATTAGGCAGATGTAATTTATTATGAGACCCTTCGGTATCATATTGTTTTTTAACCGAATAGAGAATTATCCAACCGGTGTTTTATAATTAGAGTTACATTTATATGATTTGTAATCACCGGCCTTATTCATAGGCAGATTTAAAACCTATTTTAGTTATTAAATGTTTTGTCTCTTTCGAACGACTTAAGAATTTAGTTTGAGCGAAGAAGACAAAACATTCGATAGCTAAAATAGGTTATAAAACTGTATATGAATAAGGCTGAGAGAGTTTAATATTTGTGATACTAGATCAGCTCCGAGTTGGACAAATGAATTGAAAATACGTCTGTTGTTCAATAATCCTTTGTTGGCTAATTTACGTAATATTGGTGTTCATCAACTTTAAACCTGTTAATAACTGTCACCAACTGGTCTCAGTACATAATATGAAACCACGTATCGAAATACCATTTAACCTCACTATATACGTATCAGAAACTACAAATTTAGATCACACAACACTGCGACCTGGAGCCAATATTTGCAGATTACACAAATGTTTGTCCCGCTTCCGTAATCGGACTTATTGTTTCGCAGATGTTTGCGCTATCGGGTCGATAAGCATTTTACGTGATTGTATTCTGTTTGCTTTCAAGTTTTAAGCTTTCTGAAAACTACAATCACAGCGACCGGATGCATAAAGCAGCAGACCGGGGTCTGTGGCGTACCTTGGGAGAGGCCTATGTCCAGCAGTGGGCTGCAACGGGCTGATGATGATGAAAATGAAATTTAGCGTAATGACCCGTGCTATGAATAGGGAAATAATATTTTTCGTATGACCTACTATGGAATGTGGCTCACTAAGTCATTATGTTCCTGGCCAGTGAAAATTTGAATACGCTGTAATCTTTATTTTTTATTGCATTTTTTTTTTAAATCCTCTCTATTTCAACAATTATAATTACTGCAATTTCGAGATTCAGCAACGAAGAATCATGTACATTCCCTCCTAATTAAAAGATGTAGAGCAACACTGAACTTTAGACTAGTGTTAAAATGGAGACGCTCGGTCGAGTACAACTTCCTCACAAAAAAAACCCATGAAACGACTATCTTGCATTCATCTTTCATTGAGTGATTGAGATTGCCCGCCCCAAATAACACTTTCATCTCCTAGTTTGATAAGCCAGTAATGCATCCACGATACCAATGATTTAGATGTTAAAGAACGGAACCACCTACCAGGCACGCCATTTGAACTCTACTCAGACAGACTCCAGCCAGAAGTATCAAAAACAGTCTACGAACCCACAAAAAAGACAATTTCACCGCCCCTCAAGATGCGCCAGATACCTTTACAAAAAGATAATAGACTCAACCCCTGTTTACCTTAAACGTCACACAAGTAATCAAAAAGCCGATCCATATTGAAGTGACCATGAAACGTGGCAAACAGAATGTTTCGCCCGCAGCTATTTACACCATTACCCCGATAGCCAACGGGACGGGCCTCATACATACTGTAACGGTAGTAGGGTGCCCATACTGAGAGCATTTGATGGATTTTCCCGGATGTTTTTAAGCACTCCCTTTCAGTGATGGGTTTGATGCAGGGAAGGAAAATATTCAAGATCAAGATAGTTTTATTTTTATAGTGTATTGTTGGAATTCGGTTTGTAACAAGATGTTATGCATGGTTAGTAGAGCAAGGTAATCTATGGTAATATTTTCAAATAAAGAACATCATTGCGTTGCACTGCCTATTAAATTGTACATATTATAATATCATGGCTCTATAGTTTTTATTTATCTTTTAAATGTTATTTACATCAATTTCTTTGGAAAATTAAATTTAAATTTTCTTAAATTAATTTGAAACCGAATATAATATTGTCGCAAAAATGTAAAGTAATATTTTTCTGTAGATATAAAGTTTGCTGACAATGATTTTCAAATCGATCTAAAACTATGAAACTGACAAAAGAAATTCCCAGAATCACCAAACACTTTAATACTGTAGAAACTGCTACGAAATAAGCTTAAACGATTTTCGGGACGCATAAACTTTAAGTCGACTTATTTTACGAATATTGATCAATATTATGGTAGTACAAAATATAACACTTAACTGAATATTTTAAATAGTTATCATTTTGCTTAAAATCATAGTATAGAACTGAAAAATATTTAAAGAACTGCGAAAATTACATAAAATAATCCTGGAATCACTAAAATTATCGACACACGAAAACACTTCATTGAGCGTCAGGCAACCTTTATCAAAAGGATGCCCGACAACTTAGTAAAACTTTCAATTCCATTTATTTTCTAAAAGGGACACACTTGATGGCACAGCATATTACGGTTAACCTGATATTATGTCTAGCCATACTCCTCAAACAAATAAAAGAAAATAAAATGATAAGAATAAGAGACGAAAAATTGTATTGCTAAGGGAGATTTTGACGGTTTCTAACACGTTACATAGTGGTGTAAGCGAACCGATGAATCGTGTTAAAGACCAATTAAATAAGTAATTTGTTTTTATGTATATAAACTTTCTGAAGCAAAATAGAAACGGCTACAAAAACTTTTTCCCTGTCTCTATAGAAAGTCCAGCCTACAGCTTAAACAGGCATTTCCCAAAAAAATCCATAGCGACATGTTAAAAGCCATTGACCAATTCCAGCAATGTTAACTAAAGACTACAAAATACAAATTCCCGGAATAACCAAACTGAACGCCATACGAAAACAGTTCATTGTGCGTCAGTCAACCTTTATCAGAGATGCCCGCAAACTCAGTGATGCCTTTTGTCCAGCCCCGAATATTCTCAATATCGACCTTTTAAGACACAGATTAAGGGCTGCGTAGGTTTCAGAGCATCCCTTTATATGGAAATATTGCTTGAATATTACTTGTAAATGTTTGATATTTATAGATAAAAAAACGTGTTGTTAATTTGATTTTAGGGCAAAAAATATATTAATACATTGATTTATTAAAGTACAATGTCTTATTTCTATTGATTGCTTTTGATTTTCTTTATTAGTTGAAAAGCTCATTTTCTTTTACTTGTAATCTATTTTTACCATGAGTCTAAAAGGGGCCAAATAAAATAAGTAAAATAAGTCTAAAATCTAAATGTTATGCCACCAAGTAGTGCCATAAAATTTTAACATTTACATATTTTAAACTTTTGATTGTTGACTATAAATATTTATATGTAGACTGCTTAAATAGGCAACTATTTCTCCTGATTCAATTCAGGAATTTATTTAAAATTATTACTTATACAATTCTATAAACACGAAACAAAAAGAGCTAGAAAAGAGCATCCTCACATGTGAGATATCTCCCACCCTCAGTTTCAAGCGGTTTCCGTTTGATTTGCCATGCAAGTATAGGTTTATAAATATTTATGACTCAGACTGGTTAGCGTGTCTCGAGGACGGGACAAAATATTTTGCATGAACGCTCCAGAGAATCTGAACATCCTGTATTTTTCGCTGTTAGGGCGTTGAAGGGAATTTAACAGGATATTTACCAAAAGGCGAGAGCGTACTTGGGAAGCGTAGTGGTGAACCTGAAGTATACGGGGACACGCTTCTGAAATTTCGAAGTTAATGCTGGTAGATAATATCGCATGCTTAATATTAAAGTGACCGAACTTAAAAGCATACATTGTGTTAGAATCTCAGTAATCTTTATTGCAATGCCATCTATCTAGCCTATATAATTTTTACTTGTGTAATTGATTCTGCAAAAACATAAGTTGTTCAATACGAAGGTTATCATTAGCTTCAAAGGCAAATTAAATCATTGCAATAACAATTTCAATGATATATAGCTTGGGGCGTCCTCTGACCAAATGGCGGGATGACTTGCACAAGAAGGCCGGCAGCGACTGGATGCGTAAAGCAGCAGACCGGGCTCTGTAGCGTACCTTGGGAGAGGCCGATGTCCAGTAGTGGACTGCAACGGGCTGATGATGATGATAATGTTAAGCTTGCTAAAGACGACTCTATACGTCTTAGGAACAGGATTTTGCAGAATGAAGGAAAATCTAAACGCTGGATAGCACCCACCGTCCATGATAATCAGAAGCCTATCTACCGACCCATGCAATTGTCATGATTTGGTTCGATTTTTAAATATCCTGTTTTACTGGTTAATTGTGTCCACTGACAAAGTAACACTGTCTCTTACCTTTGGATACTCAATTTGAACTACAATGCACTTACTATAAGGTTCCATGTTCCCTATTTTTCCCTGTTTCTTGCAAAAAAATACTGCACCCGTAATCTCTAACTTAAGCGGGCAACTTCATACCCGCGACAGCTTTTTCACAAACTACCTCCAGCAATGTCCGTTAAATGAATTTTTAATTAACTAAAAAGGTTAAAAAGTTAATATTTATTTCAAGTCACCAACAGCCGTCTCAATCTGAGACCTGCAGCTTTCGTAAACCGAGAGAAATTTTAATTTGGAACACGAACTAATTAGTGGGTGTAATGGAGGAACGGACTCAGATGCGATGATGTGGGTTTGAGGTCGGATTGAGGTAAATTAAAAAAAAATATCAAGCATATGACAGCAAGATCAGCGTAATAGGTATGATTCTTAGGCAGACGAGCTAGCGGCCCGCCTGATGGTAAGCGGCTACCGCTGCCCAGAGAACTTCGCAGTGCCAGGGGTCCAGCACAACAAAATCGCTGCCTACCTTAAGGAGAGTACTCTCTTTAAGCCTCTTTTGAAGAAGGACAGGTCATAGCGCTCAGGGAACACCGATGCAGGGAGTTCATTCCAGAGCTTGCACGTACGTGGTAAGAAAGAACGCTGAAAACGTACCGTTCGGGAGCGGTACGCTTCCAGGTGGTAGGAATGAACTCTGCTGCGGTGACGGGTGGTGCGATGGTAGAAGGGCGACGTTGGTACCATCTCAAACAATTCCTCGGAGCACTCCCCATGGAACAGACGATAGAACACACAGAGAGACCCGAAGTCTCTCCGCAGTCCTAACGGTTCCAATTTGTCCGTAAGATTGGGATCATCGACTATTCGACAAGCTCGTCGCTGTAAGGAGTCAAGTGGGTTGAGCTGGTATTTTGGGGCACCTGCCCAGAGGTGAGAGCAGTACTCCACGTGGGGCCGGATTTGTGCTTTGTAGAGCGATCAATCTGTGACCCGACGTGAAGTACCGCTTGGCTCTGTTCAGGATACCCAACTTTCTGCTCGCCAGTTTGGCTTTGTCCTCCAAATGACTCCTAAAGTCGACATTGCTTGATATTTCGACGCCGAGGATCCCAATACTTTCGGATCTTTGGAGAGTAACTCCTTGAACTAACTAAGTATAACTCGTCGAAAATATCTGTGAACCTAGCTGGAATGCGGTTCACATTTCATTTTTTTGTGTTCCCCTATCTACTACGTTATTTTACATTAAATACGTTTTGAGATGGATGCGAATTTCATTTTTTATTATTTCTTCTATTTTAATTCAATTTGTTTAACCTATATTTTGAATTTGCTGAACTTATGTTCCAATGACGTCAATTATTTAGGTCCACAGATATTTCCGACGGGTAATACGTAGCAGAATATAAATGTTTGATTTTTTGACACGAAATTATCTAGAAAGCATCTCAGAAACTAGATTTCCCAACTTGGTAACCGAACTAAGAACTTCAATATAACGTTTTCCGCAATAAATTGAAATATATACCCTATGTCGTAATTTGTTCTTATCATTTGCAACGCAAGTAAAATAGTTACTATATAATCATTGAGAATCATATTATCTCCATAGCATTTTCAACTATCTCTTTCAGCCCATTAAGTAGTCAAACAATACTCAGGTCACTGACCTTAACTGTCCCAAACACAATACCCCAAAAACTTCTGTTTATATTACAAGTTCGGGACACGGGGCTCATGCGGGCGGGGTGGTCCGAATTATCATAAAACTTTACATAGGGGAAAGAAATACTGCAATAAACCATATTATACATGATGCTATTGAAATATAAATAAATAAATAAATAAAATAAATACACCCAACAGTCACACACATAGTCCTGACCCCGCACTAAGATCGAGTATTGTGTCGTGGGTATCAGAAGCTACGAGAGACTTTTCGGTCTCACAAACACCCAGACCCGAAAGAAATACCTGTGGATCACACTAATATTTGTTTCGGTGCGGGGATCGAACCCGCGGCCTCTCCTTTCACAGGCGGCGTCTCACCAACTGTGGTATTTAATTTTAACCATGTATATTTTTTACCATTCAGGGTAACATTGTACCAAGTTTTTGCCATGCCCTACACGGTCCACATTGTACATACAATATATTGTAACATCTTTTTAACATGTGGAATTCAATAAAGTATTGAGTATTGAAGTTTGAATAAAGCCTAGTAGTTTTGTCAAATATAGCGAATTTAATTGTTAATCTTGAATAATTCAATACAAATAAAAGTGAATATCATAATTATTGTTATTATCACAACATTATTAAGTCTTGAAAATAGTTATTGAGCCTGACGTAATTTTTATATCACAGCAGTCAACTACTGGACACAAGTATTCTCAATAGCAATTAACTAATTGCGATACTCGTTTTTCTCATCCATTCACAGCCATCCACATTGCTTTGACCATTTAACAAAACATCTAAACTTAAGTCAAGTCACATTTTTCGTATCAAAACTATCACAAAAAATGTGTATTAATAACCTCGGAAAAAACAGACTATACTTTTAGCAGTTATATCTATATGTTGCTTTTTATTTACGAGTATTAATTTAAACAAAAATATATGGTTTACATTATTATAATATCCCTATATTACAAAATGCCAAAATGTTCTCACGAAACACAAAAATCTTTCAAATACATTTCAAACTCATTAATATTCCGTTACAGTAATCAGATCGGCCTTCCGTATTTCGTCCTTCGGAAAATTCACGAAAATAAACATTATTCTATTCGGTGCCAATACAAATGTATCTATGGAAACGTCTATACAATATTCAGCTTATTCGTGCCATGAATGGAGCTAGTCAGTGCTAACCACGTTCATTAGTTTCATATTGTACGGAACTCTATATCGAATTTGAGGGTAGATTTGATTTGGAATTTTTCGCATAAAAGATATAAACGGGAAATGAAGGAATAGTGTCTTTAAGAATCGTCTTTATTATTTTTTAAAATAATGCTGCGATTATTTCTTTTTTGTATTTTAAATGTGCGTTTATAAAATTTATTACTCTAGAAGCAGAGTATGGGCTGTGAACCGTGGAGTTCTGAGTTCGATACCCAGGTCGAAAATTCTGTTTTGCGTTAGTCTTGGGAAAGCCCAACCCACGGGCAGCAGCCTGCATCCAACTACAACCCCCCCCCCTCTCTCTCTCTCTCTCTCTCTCTCTCTCTTTCTCTCTCTCTCTCTCTCTATCTATTTTCCTCTCTCCTGTAGGAAACGGCCTGCAACCAGCGACTTCCTGAGTCCTTAACCAGGTCGTCCGTCTTGAGGGTCCACCACAAAACCTAGTGCAAAATAATTTCAAAAGTCTATTCACAAAAGCACCAAGATGTCCCTCCAAGTATTTTACCCTAGTATACAATAAATTACAAATCCCCACCAAATTCGGCAGCTAAAAACTTCAAAATACTTAACCAAACAACGTGGGAAAAGTTGGGTCAAACTTAGCGACGGCTAGCGGTCGCCCCGGGCACGTTCGTTAGCGCCCTTTTGTTGCAGATTCGACGCTTTCACGCCGATAGAGAATTTTGCAGCTGAAATTGCTCGCAGTTCGGTTGCTTCCGACTTTGGTTATATTTACTGGCGACCGCTGAAATATTCTATCTTGTTACGGAAAGTTAAATCGTATCCGCTTTTAGTGAACACCATATAGGATGATCTGATATAGAAGAATTAAATCAAAGCTCATGCACTATGCTAAATATCTAAGCTATGTCCAAAAAATCAGTCAAATACATATACATAAATTCACGCCTTTATCCCAGAAGGGGTAGGCAGAGGCGCCACCAGGGCACCCACATTTCGCCTTCTATGTTCCGTCCCATGATGTGATCGGGGGCGAGCCCATCGCCATATCGGGCACAAATTCCTGACTCCGGGCTGATAATGAATAGAAAACCCTATATCACTTTGCCCGACCCGGGATTCGATCCCGAGACCTCACCTTTGTAGTCGTACCGTAAAACAACTACGCCACCGAGGCAGTCAAATATTAAATAGTTTCTTTGTTGCGATTAATGGCGAGACGAGCATGCCATTCGCCTGATGGCAAGAGATACGGCCATGCGTAGTCATTATGAAGATCTTATAAAAGATAAACTATTCTAAAATTAAAAAGATATGTAATTTTCCTCAAATTATCACATTCCGTACCCCAAACATGTCATAATATTCGCCATAACAAAGATGTCCCTTTACCATAACGCATTCCCCTCACGCTTGCTAATACGAAACGTGATTCCGAATCAAGTAAAATTAAATTATTAACAGAACATTGGGTTCCAGAATTCATGTGGGTATTACTCAATTATCACGCAATTTACAGGGTATATCAAGACCGCGACCGAAAACGAAGCCAGGTGGTAGTTTTAGCGGCTACAGACACAATGCAACTAAAAAATTTGCAAAATAAGCGACGGATTTTTTTTTACAATTTTTAAAATATCATCTTTTTTGAGGGTTAAATACCTAGTTTTTGCAAAAATAGTAATTTAAACCCTTACGTACCATTGCATGTTTAAAAATTAAGCGATGTATGTCATTATTTTAGAAAAAACTATGTTTAATTACTCAAATACGACGATATGTAAAAAATAACAAAAAAAAATTGTCGATTTTTTTTTTGTAAAATTTTTACTTGCATTGTGTTTGATATCACTAATACTACCTTCTGGCTTCGTTTTCGGTCGCAGTCTTGATATACCCTGTATATTTTGCATATGATAGACTTCTTTGCACAGACGGTTAGACGCCGGATGCTAAACGAGAAGCTGCGGGTTCGATCCCCGCACCGAAACAATAGTTTATGCGATCCACAATATTTGTTTCAGGTTTTTTTTTTATTATTATTATATTGCAATGAATGGCGAGACGAGCATGTCATTCGCCTGGTGGCAAACGATACGGCAACTTATGGAATTGATACAACTTCCTCTAATTAAGAACTATGTCGACTCTTTGTGCATATCCTTTATTCCATGAAACTGACGTTATACCAAAAACGAATAAAGTTTACCTAGAATTCCATATTTCTCCTAGAACGAGGTAAAATTCGTCATAAATTTTCCTTGAAACGTGACAAAGGATTCGAAATCACCTCCGTAGCGGTGCACAATTTAATTATTTAGTATTCAAAATTCTAGCAAGTAGCTCCCTCGTAAGCGAGACGCCGCGTGAATAGGTACATCTTTATATATTCCGCCGGTCAGTTACACTAAGCACTGTGCTCTGGTTTGAAAAACAGTACTGTAATGTACTTTACATACATAAACTCACGCCTTTATCCCAGAAGGCGTAGGCAGAGGCGCCACCAGGACACCCACATTTCGCCTTATATGTTCCGTCCCATGATGTGATAGGGGGCGAGCCTATCGCCATATCGGGCACAAATTCCTGAGTCCGGGCTGATAATGAATAGAAAACCCTATATCACTTTGCCTGACACGGGATTCGAACACGAGACCTCAGCTGTGTAGTCGTATCGTAGTACAACAACGCCACCGGGGCAGTCAGTAATGTACTTTATCAGCCCATATACGTCCCACTGCAGGGCATGGGACTCGTCTAGACGAGAGTATGCTTAAGGAGGGCACGGAGTCCACCGCGCTGGCCAAGTGCGGGTTGGCGGACTTTACATAACATAGAAATTATTACAATCGCTGTGGTATAAAAGTGCGTGGTGGCCTGTTGATAAAACGACCAGACGCGACTGCCAACATATTCACGGTGGTCGCGGGTTCAAATCCCAGGGCACACCTCTGACTTATCAAAGTTATGTGTGTTATAGTCATATATCAATGCTTGGTGATTAAATATTATAATGGTAAAGGAAACATCATGAGGAAACCTGCATACCGTAGCGATTTTAAAGAATTTCTACGGTTTGTAAACCCGCACTAGGCCAGCGTGGCGGACTATATGGCCTAACCCCTCCCATTCGTTCTCTAGGTTGTAGAGGAGGCTCGTGCCCTTCAGTGGGACGTATATAGGATGATACAGCTATGGTATGCAGGTTTCTTCGCGATATTTCCCTTCGCCTTCATAGTTAGTCGTGATTGACTATCAGTGCACACATGACTCCGTGATATTTTTCTTAACTCGGTTTTTATTTTTAATAAAAAAATATATTTTACTCCTTCATGCAAAATCTACTCATCCGATAGTGAAAAATGTATGTATGTTGTTATGGGTACATAAATATTGCTACTAATAGCTTTAATGACAAAAATATTGGTTCACATACATCTAAAGAAAACAAGATTTCTGAATTATTTTTCGCCGCTAGCAAATCTATTTAAAAGTATATAAGAAAGATATATAAATAAAAAAAAATAAAGTCCACGTTGCAACCACAACCCTTTACAGAAACTTGGTAAGTAAACGTAATACTGTACACTCCTCCGCGCATGTTTCGAACTTGTCTCGCCACGGGAGCCGCAGTAATTACCAACTCGCTAGCGCACTTCATTAGCTGCCGTTTGTACTGAAACTCGCGCTTTTCGCTCGCTCGTGTGGTTTTATATTGAATTTGACAATTTCTGAAAAGTGATTGGATGTGATGAGGTTGTAAGTGGAAGTTTGGTGTAGTGAGGCGATAAAAGTCAGGCTTAGAATTACGGCCTTATTCATAGACAGAATTAGAACCTTTTTTAGTTATCGAATGTTTTGTCCGTTTCGAACGACTTTAGAATTCAGTTTGAGCAAAGAAGACAAAACATTCTACCCGTCAGGTGTCCATTTTGACAGATAACATTTGACAATGGAGAACAATTGGAGAACAATGCGCTACGTCATAAAATTTTTGACAGGAGCCCGAAATGAGCTCTTGGACACCTGAAGTATATAGTTAAAATAGGTTTTAAATCTGTCTATGAATAAGGCCGTTAATGTTAGTTAAGGACCTATAGACGACTCATAGATGTCTTCAATTATTAGGGGTTTAGCATCTTTAATTCCAGGCCTACTTAGATGGCGTCATTGAGTTCAAGCAAATTAAGCGGCAGTGTGCAGGACGGTTCCAGTAGAAGCTGGGGCGCTCTAGCTTTGGGTTTCCGGGGCCGTTTCAATTGCGCCGACGGGGGCAACGCGGTGTTTTGGTTGGTATGCCGTCGACTGGTGAACCCAACATAATCGCCCAAATTTCCTCGAGGTGGGGCGGTAACGTTAACCCGGTTTTCCCGCGACAACATAAAAAAGGCATACTTAGATAGATATCAGACCTTTCGAAATAGTGATAGATTTAAATTTTGAGGCTTAAAAATTTTCATTTTTGTGCTATATTGTGTAATTCTAATTTATTGCATACCGGAGTTACGCGTACTTAAGATTGATAAGTAAAATAAATAGCAAAGATAAATTCTAACTTCGACTTTAATATTCCAGTTATTAATAAGATACATTTGACTTAAAGCCCCGTTCATAGTTCATAACATACAATCCAAACATATTTTCTTCAAGAAACAAGGAACACACAAATATTTTCCAATAGGAAATATCTCATGATTGGTTAATATCGATTATGGCGTGCTTCCGTTATTCCCCTCGGGACCAAACAAATAATACTTTGAAATTGTATTTGAATAATATAATACGAGCTGAGGAAGTCAGCTATAGATTAGATGGAACGAAACGGACTGGATAGAAAAGTATTAGTTTTGAACTTAGAAGTAAGGATTAACATACATACATTGAGAGATTGAGAAGAAGGCTGACCTTCCGCCACGATGTGGGATTAATAGTTGGGAAGAGACAGAGAGAGTAAGACATAGATGTCCAATTAAAGACTTAATTTTACCACAAAAATATTTATACATCCATACATAAACTCACGCCTTTATTTCCGAAGGGGTAGGCAGAGGCGCCCCTAGGACACCCATATTTCGCCTTGTAATTGTAAAAAAAAATTAAATGCTTGTGATTAAATGGTGCAAGAGAAGGAAAACTAAGATTACATAGTTGAGGTCTCAGGTTCGAATCCCGGGTCGGGAAAAAGTGGAATTGGATTTTTCTATTCATTATCAGCCCGTAGTCAGGAATATGTGCCCGATATGGCGATAGGCTCGCCCCCTATAACATCGTGGGACGGAACTTACAAGGCGAAATGTGTGTGTCCTGATGGCGACTCTGCCTACCCCTTCTGGGATAAAGGCGTGAGTTTATGCAATAAAAATCTCTTGCCGGAAAATATTCTGCTCTGTAATAAGTATGTATACATGCCTATAATAATATGTGATTTAAATCCGCTCAACCGTTTTATCAAGACATCGTGATTATGTATATTCGAATGCATATGTGAATGAACGAGAAATTTGTCTGAAGCAAAGGAAACGACAGACCGCGGTCGATATTCGATCTTGCCAACTATGTATGCAGTAAGCCATCAATTGACTGCAACTTAGATGTCATAATTCTGTTGTTAGATACGATTCAGTTTCTTGTAGTTGTCTTTATACCATAAAAGTTATTTTTAATGCGCGACACTAGATTTTACTCATATTTTTTTATCGATAATATCAAATATTTTTTTATAAATATTCCTGTCGCATCTGGGTGTTGTGAGACCGAAAAGTCTATCTACATTTCACAAGACTTATATTTTAGTGTGGGGTCAGGATTATGTGTATGAGTCATGGGTATTCTTTTTTAATTTTACTTTGTCACGAACGTGGGGTCACTTCCCATAGTAGAAAATTCGGTGATTTGTTTCTGCATTAAAACGAGTGTCTATGAACGTTTACACAGTAATGTACCTTTGGAAAATCTGTGATAAATAAATAAATAAATAAATAAATACACCCAACAGTCACATACATAGTCCTGACCCCACACTAAGATCGAGTCTTGTGTCGTGGGTATCAGAAGCTACGAGAGACTTTTCGGTCTCACAAACACCCAGACCCGAAACAAATACCTGTGGATCACACAAATATTTGTTTCGGTGCGGGGATCGAACCCGCGGCCTCTCGTTTCACAGGCGGCGTCTAACCAACTGCGCCACGGAGGCTGTCAATTGTGATTTTTGTCCAAAAACCTCACGACCTCTACAACATTAATCCGTTCTCCTCCCAGCAAACCCATCACTCAAGTCAGAATACAATAGTAAGATACAACTGGAAGATAACATATCAAGTGTGTATGTATGACGTATGCATTGTTAACGGCTCTGACGTCATGTACCACAATAACCTTATCCGATGCACGTCATCAGATGAATAATAATGTACAAATTCTATGTTAAAATACACAAATTATAGAAACATATATATTTCTATAGAATATATACCATACACTAAACTGAAACTATGATGGTGAAGGAACCTGAGGAAACCTGCATACAAAAGCGATTTGTAAAAATTCCTATGATACGTAAAGTCCGCCAACCCGCACTAGGCCAGCGTGGTGGACTATATGGCCTAACCCCTGTCAATCATACTCTCGATTGCAGAGTAGGCCCGTGCCCAATGGGACGTATATGGGCTGATACAAACACCATAAGCAATAGCTATTAATTTTCTCGATTTTCGCAATATTATTTCAAGCCCATCAAAATTTTAAACCCCTGAAATGACATGAGATTTTCCAACTAAAAATTCCACAGTTATGATGGTTTTCTCGACCCGGATTTCAAACCTAAGACCTAACAGTTCACATTTTTTCTTTCAAGTATGATAGATGTAGTCTTAATGGCTTTTAAACTAACTATTCACGTAATTACCAAGGTTAACTCCAAAGAGAGACATTATGTCGGCTGTTCAACGTGTTATTCACGACACTCGCTCCTTTAAGTCATTTTATACGGCTCCGTAGGGACCTGGTTTAGCCACGAACATTGTAGAATAATAATTTGCTAGTATATTTGTATCCATGCAGCATACCAGTGGTTTAGGACCCCTCATAGCATCATTTGACCTCATACTGTGTATGTCTAGTTCTCATCGAGCTCATGTGTGTCTAGTTCTCATATAATTATGTTGGGAAAGATACCCGTAGCCATCTCGCATCGGTGGATTTAATGTCTCGAATACAATAACACTTAATATTAGGTGCAATTTGGTCACCCAATTCTATTCTATATACGCCCATATACGTCCCACTGTAGGGCACGGGCCTACTCAACAATCGGGGGAATCCATTGAGAGTGGTTAGGCCATATAGTCCATCACGCTGGCCTAGTGCGGGTTGGCGAACCAATAAAAAAATTAAAAAATATGAGAAATAAAATGAAATCCATCTAAGTTTTTGAAGTGAAACTTCTTTATCGGGGTTGGAAAAAATTTTTCGTTACGCGTCACATTCTTCCGTTACGCGCCATCTTTTTTTATTTAGTAAATTACTACCCACTTCAGTAAGCCACACCCCCAACCGTTTCCAAGCCCCACCCAAAATTTTAAGTCCCACCCACTTTTTTGTAATTTGATCCTTACCCCCCTCTGGCCTTCCCCCACCCTAAATCTAAAACAGTGCCCAATAGCCTCCCCACGAAACCTCCCCCCCCCCGCTTACCCCCACCCTAAAAATTTTACCTCACCCCCCCTACTCATATCTCCGGCATTATCCATCGTAGACCCACCGACCTTGGGTTCATTGGAACCGGCTCGGTGAGGGCTACAATCCTGCCCCAACAGAATTCCCGAATTCCCCCTCCACAACTTTCCCCACCCAAAAATATTTTAAGGTGCCCAATAGCCGCCCCACGAAACCTAAACCCCTCCCCGCCCCTACCCCCACCTAAAATTTTTACCTCACTCCCCCTAAACCTATCTTGGCCAATAAAGGTCGTGAACCCACCGAGCTTGGTATCCTCGGAACCGTCTCGGTGAGGGCTACAAATTGGCCCTCGATAGAAATCCCAAATTCCCTCAAAAATTTCCCCCCTCCTAAACTTAAACTTTATTTAATTTAGCTTTATTTTACCAATTCTGTAAATTTGTAAATAGTAGATCATTTTTCGAAAAATGATGTCATAAAGAAGTTTCACTTCTTACGTGTGTACACTACGAGCATGCCATTCGCCTGATGGTAAGCGATATCGCTCATGAACAGTAGCAAACCAAACAACACCATGAATTACAAAGCAATGCTTGGCATTCCACTGCGCTCGCTATCCTGAGACATAACATATTAAGTTGACTATGTCAAGTAGTTACACTGGCTACGATGTCGTTCAAACCGGAACACAACAGTGCAATTACACTGTTGTTTGGCGGGAGAAATAGACATTGTGGCCTATCCAGGCGGCCTCTCACATATGAGAGACCTACCACCAGTAAATCATCCATCAACTTGAAGGAAAACATCGTAAGGAAACTTATTTTCCACAGAGATCTTAACAAGATTTTCCATAGTATGCTCGAGGCCAGCTTGGATTAGGGCCTAACCCCTTTCAATCAAACTCCCGGCTATAGCGGACTTCTGTGCTCCGTAGACGGCAACTATGGAGTCATTCAGTTTCCAATATATTTAATCGAATATGGCTCGTGAATTACCGTGTATTGTGGGAGCTGTCTGCAGTGCCGAAATTTCGTCAATATTATGCAGTAGCACGAATGACGCTCTATCTACTGCTATTAAATCAATGGCTGGAGACAGTGTTATGAATTTCTATGGTCATTTTGTTTGATAAACAATACTGCCTCGGTGATGCAGTAGTGCGGTATTGCAAAGCTGAGGTGTCGCCTTTCGCCACATTTCGCCTTGTATGTTCCGTCCCATGATGTGATAGGGTGCGAGCCTATCGCCTAAATTCCTGACTCCGGGCTGATAATGAATAGAAAAATCCAATATCACTTTACCCAACCCGGGAATCGAACCCGAGACCTCAGCTTTGTAATCATACCGTAATACAACTATGCCACCGCGGCAGTCATAATTACATTATTGCGTTTCATTTTGCATTTTGGTGCAATCAACTGTGTATGCGATTTCGACTCGGCCGTATAAATTATCATACAATGTGAAGATAACGTGGATGCTCTACTCGGAGAGCATTACAATTTTAGGTGCATTAGATCTCTCTCTCTCTCTTCAGCCACAGGAAGTCTACTGCTGCACAGAAGCTTCCCCCAATGATATCCACATCGACCTGTTGGAAGCGACATCACTACATCACACCAAAAAAAACAGAATCGAACTTACAATTACAGCACTAAAGTCCAACACTTTCACATTCCAACATTGAAAAACTCAAAATAAAACTAAAAGCGGATTCCAGGAGACTTTAAGAAACGTCAATTGTCTTACAAATGACTCAGTGAGTTTGGAATAAGAATCGAAAGGTCTGATTGCGAGCGACTCATTAATTCGTTCGTTCGTCCATTCCTTATTAGTTCTATAGTCGTTCGTTTCTCTCGGAAGTTAATTTACACCCTCGTTTTATTAGTTTCAGTAATTCCTTGTTGTTCTTGTAGTAAATTAAACGTCTTTTTGTCGTGTAAGTTATCTAGTGTAACATTGATATCGATGTTTTTGTATAAATGAAACATTCAACAAGGCGTTAAAACTGGATACATTCCTAATGGTTTCTTAGATTTACGCGAATGTTACACATTGAAATAAAACTATTTATACGGATTTTATCGCGATTTGGTTTAATTTTTACATTTTTTAACTTCCCGACGTTTCGATTACTTTACAGCTTTCGTGGTCACGGGGCGGACTGAGGTATTAGTCATCCGCTCAGTGACTGTTACAATTAAACTACCCTTAATTTATAATTATTAAATTAAAAAGTTAATTTAAAAAGTTAGCTAGTTTTTGCGATCCGATCTACGCAGAAGGAGCTCACTATGTGGATACATCTCTTTTAATTTTATACAGGTCACAGTTTAGCCTAAACCAAATATCAATAAATCTGTGTACAGTAGACAGTACATGATTGTATTACGTCTGTGTTTGCTTATCAGGCATTGTTTAAGTCCCAGCCGAGACTTGATTGGGGTCGGTCGACAAACAGCGCGGAATATTCAACGAAATCATTTAAATACGATCGTCTGTTATTCAATGAATTTTAATTAAAAAATTAGAAGTCCGCAGGCGAATGTGTTTGGTAATTTTTTGCGAGGATTTTGAATTTTTATAAAGAGATTTTCAGTGCCATAAGTTAGCACGTTAAATGCGTTACCAAAAGGTCGACCAAAGCACTTATTAAAAAAAATGTTTGTGAAGCTCACAAGTATTTATCTCGGGTCTGGGTGTTTGTGAGACCGAAAAGTCTCTCGTAGTTTCTGATACCTACGACACAAGACTCGATCTTAGTGTGGGGTCAGAACTATGTATGTGACTGTTGGGTGTATTAATTTATTTATTATATATTAATCTGTAGAGCCTATAGGTAGGTAAGAGATATTCTTATCTATCCGTATAAATAACTAACATTTTCTAAAACTACATTTTTTTATGAGTAAATAACTGGTTAGGTCGGTCGAGAGATTCTTGCAATGTTTCTCCTTACTTTAAAACTATAAAAAAAATAGTAGTTTAAAAAGCATTTTATGAAAGACTGAAAAAGGATTTTGATTTTGATAGAGTAAGTGTAGAAATTACCCATTTTATACAGACCACTGGGTGATTCACATTCCTAGTTTTCTCTTAACTATTCAAATCATCTTATCAAAGACTACTTGAATAAACTACATTTTGATCGTGGTGGCGTAGTTGTACTACAGTACTATTACAACGCTGAGGTCTCGGTTTCGAATCCAGGGTCGGTCAAAGTGAGATTGGATTTTTCTATTCATTATCAGCTCGGAGTCAAATATTTGTCCCCGATATGACAATAGGCTTGCTCCCTATTACATCATGGGACGGAACACACAAGGCAAAACGTGGCTGACCTGGTAGCACCTCTGCCTACCCTTTCTGGGAAAAAAGCGCGAGTTAATGTATTTATTTTAAAAGATTTTTAAAATAAATACACTTTACTTACATACACATAATTACTTTGATTTTAAAAGAAGCCTAAAATTATCCACATAAGGCAATCAATGAGTTTCCCTAGATTCGAAAAATCAAAGTTTTACCACCCAAAAACAGAATACAAATTCAAAAATCTTAAGAAACAGAACAGAAACTTACCTTAAGATACGAAATAAGCAACGTATTTACATAACACAACCGCTAACTAGACCTTGTACGATATTAAAGGCTTAACTAGCGAGTAAAGCGTCTGCCTGGGGCGAATTATTCACTGTACTATGAGATTACACTAATACCCACCGGTAATGCTAGCTTATATAGTGGGGGATTCCGTTCTCACAGTTAAACATATATATTATGTAGTTCTTTATGAGAAATAAGCTGTAGAGTAATGTATTTATTATGGGTGTATTTAGACAAATATATAGGGTATATCAAGACTGCGACCGAAAACGAAGCCAGGTGGTAGTAATAGTGACTTCAGACACAATGTAAGTAAAAATTTCGCAAACAAAATCAACAATTATTTTTTTTTTATATTTTTTTGCTTATCGTCGTATTTGGGTGATAAATACATAGTTTTCCTAAAATAATGATGTACACCTCTTTTGTTTTAAACACTCAGTGGTACGTAAGGGTTGAAATTATTATTTTCGCAAAAACTAGTTATTTACCACCCAAACAAGATAATTTTAAAAAAATTCTAAAATAATATCTGTCGCTGGTTTGGTGAAATTTTTATTTGCATCGCGTCTGTAACCACTAAAACTACCACTTGGCTTCGTTTTCGGTCGCAGTCTTGATATACCCGGTAGATAGTTTGTGTGTATGAACGCGCTAATTTCAGTAACTACTTGTACGATTTTTTTTTAGTTTATAAGGTGGACGGTAGGTCTCTCATATTATGTGAACGGCCGCCTGGGTAGGTACCACCGAAATGTCTATTTCTCCCGCCAAACAATGCTTTGTAATTCACGGTGTTGTTTGGTTTTTTACTGTCCATGGTCGTATCGCTTACCATCGGGCGAGTGGCTTGCTCATCTCGCTATTCAACGCAGTAAAGAATAATAATAGGAGGGTATCACTATAATCGATTCAATACCGCTGTGTATATATGGTCGCTATCCAAAAAAATATGCCACTAAAAACAGTTATTAAGTCCACAATACTAGCCTAAAGCAATCTCTATGTACGCAAAAAAGGAATTTGACTAAACAAATATCTTTCATCGCAAACTGTCATGAAACTAAAACATATTCAATTTTCACATGTCGGTACTCCCTAAACGGTGGAACAATTGAACTTCACCTGCGCCCTGTAGTATGAAACTAACGCACAAAGGATTGTTTTAAACATTTTCACAGCACATACGCCGCGCGGAACCGCGTTTAATCGCGTGGACAGGCGCTTTCACGCGCAAATTATCACCAGTTTAATATATTTAGTCTTTTAGATTGATGTATAAAGTGGATAAGGCTTGCAGGAGGTCGCTGGATGCAGGGCGCTTCCAATGTAGCTATGGAAGTATTTGATGGAGGTTATATTTAGCAGTGGACTTCCTGTAGCTGAATAGATAAATAAATCATAATAGCATACATAAATAGAGAATAGAATATATTTGGAAATAGAAAAGGGAGAACTGTTTTTCCGAGAGCGAAATTATTACACAATGGTAAAGGAAGATATAAGAAACCTGCATACTATAGATAGATAGAAATTCTATCGTATAAAATCCACCAAATTGCATTAGTTAAACGTTTTTTTTTTTTTTTTTTTTTAACCTGGCACGGCATAGTGACTGCATTGCACCTGATGGTAAGTGCTAATGCCGTCCAACAAACGTGGTGAACAATGAATTATGTCTTATTTAAATTCTCGATTGTAGGGAAAACCCGTGTGTTTCTTAGATTTAGTACAAAACATAAAATATTTTTCATCAAAATCCATCACTCATCGCAGCTTCGAATATTCATAAACAACATTCATAAATAAAGGCAAAACTATAATTCACAAGCATACACCGAACAATAGCGCATCTGCAAAACAATTTTAATTAAATCTATATAATTCATTTCGGCGTTTCATCACAAATCTAGTAATGAGCGTTAAATTTCCAAGCGACAATTGAAAAAGGAATTTGTAGTACGAAAGGCATGCCGTCCCTTTGAGCTTACTTGACTGGCGCATTCCTCTGCTTGCAAATTACGCTATGTCTGCTCACTGCGTTAAAAAGAAAATCTGCATTTCATAGAGCTAGGTTTATTCGGTTGTAATGGGGGGGAATGCTGTCGGAGTCGTTTTTTGTGTAAAGACGGCAGCGAAACGCCGGATGGTGGGAATTCTTTGCGTGTTTGCTGAGATCTGTCAGCAAAAAAGGTCGTAAAGTTAGATAGGTTTTTGTTCGTGGAACTATGGGGGTTTGAGGTCTGTCAGCAACCAAAAATGGACAAGGTTTTGTTCACGAAAATATTTTGAATAATTTATTCCTGGGTGGATACCCAAGCTAAATAAATAAATACCCCCAACAGTCACATACATAGCCCTGACCCCACATTAAGATCAATTAAGTCGTGTGTCGTAGGTATCAGAACTTCAAGAGACCTTTCGGTCTCACACACACCCAGACCCGAAAGATATATTTGTGAGCCGCACAAACATTTCTCTTGGTGCGGGGATCGAACCCGTGGCCTCTCGTTTCACAGCCGGCGTCTAACTGCGCCACGGAGTTTGCGTTCAATAACTA
This sequence comes from Deilephila elpenor, assembly GCA_949752805.1. Classification (NCBI taxonomy): domain Eukaryota; kingdom Metazoa; phylum Arthropoda; class Insecta; order Lepidoptera; family Sphingidae; genus Deilephila; species Deilephila elpenor. The sequence continues at coordinate 7,646,022 of OX457118.1, read as the reverse complement.
CATCGAGAAGATGCAAATTACTACACTCGTCATCTCTTGATGATCACTTTAATGTTGATAATACGAATAGCCTGTTGGTAACGGACCAGACGCGGCTGCCTACATGTTCACGGTGGTCGCGGGTTCAAATCCCAGGGCACACCTCAGACTTTTCGAAGTTATACGTGAATTGATAGTCAATCACCACTCACTTTAACGGTGAAGGAAAACATCGTGAGGAAACCTGCATACCGTAGCGATTTTAAAGAATTTCTACGGTATGTGAGTCCGCCAACCCGCACTAGGCCAGCGTGGTGGACTATATGGCCTAACCAGTAACCACTCTCAATCGATTCTCTGGATTGTAGAGTAGGCCCGTGCCCTGCAAGCGGACGTATATGGGCTGATATAGAATACGAATAGAACGGTAGATACGAATGATAGGTTCGTTGATACGAATTTAATGTTTTCAATACACATACCTGTAATAGAGACTGCTGATAATATAATCATAAAATAGTAAATTACAGGTGTACCTTTTAAATTAGTTACATCGAAAATATTCAAACCTTGAAGATTTGAAATACAACAACAGATTAAATGATAGTTAGTCATTTAAAACCACAAAAACCATTTTTAAATACTTACATGCATTCAAAAAGGCAACGGCTACCACGAACCTCCAAACTGAACACATCTCCGTTTATTTTCTGTAACAAAATAAAATAGAAATAAATACAGTGTTCTAGGAACTACGACGGACTTAAATAATAAAGCCTTTAATGAGCCTTCAATGAAATGTGCGTATAGCTGATAGATTTATTTTAATTTGATAGAACGAAATGTAAGGGCGCGGGATGAGGCGGGATGGGATGCGGTGAAAAAGGATGGGGCGGGACCGAGCGGGAAGTGACGGGATTGAGCAGGACACATAGTAGTGGGAAGAAATGCAGCATATTGATTAAATTTAATAGATAAAATAATTATTACGAACTATTTAACATTGTGCATAAGTGCGTGGTGGCTTGTTGGTAAACGGACCAGACGCGCCTGCCTACATGTTCACAGTGGTCGCGGGTTCAAATCCCAGGGCAACCTCTTAATTTTGGAGTCATGTGTGTATTGATAGTCAATGACCACGCACTATAACGGTAAAGGAAAACATCGTGAGGAAACTTATATACCTTAACGATTCGGAATAATTTCTATGGTATGTAAAGTCCGTCAACCCGCACTAGGCCAGCGTAGTGGACTATATGGCTTAACCTTGTTGTTTCCTTATATTGTTGTGTTTTTTATTTGTATACATTAAATATTGAATAAATTAAATAATCACACAATCAAATGCATTTTAAAATATAAAATACAATAAATTAACGTTAAACAAATTTTGTAACGTCTCCCATTTTGGTTAAATAAATAAATATATTATTTTAACATATTCTTACCACTCGACCAAAGATCACTTACAAACTCCAAAACATCACTTTTGTGAAATAAAACGCATAAATAAATTTATTATTTATTATTCTAACTAGACCAAAAATTACTTACAAATTCAAAAACTTCAATTTTGTGAGAATAAAACGCATAAAAATGAAATCACGCAAAGGAAACTGCAGAATCTAACCGATTATATTTAAACCGCTTTGATTAATGAAACATTTGGGATAGTCCTTTGATCGCAAGTGTTCGGAACCCTTCGGTCGTTTCTACATGACTGCTTTTATAGGTTCCTAAATACTATAAAACTATAAAGGGTTAGTTGGTATGTCCCTACCGCGATTGTTCAGACGGAATATTATGAATATTCTTTATATAAAATGTTAAGACAAGAAAATCTAAAATGTTAAGAGACTAAACAGTAGTTTTTTTTTTTGGTTTTCATTTTTGTGTTGCAGATGATGAGTTTTAGTGTGAGAAATTAAATAATAGAAAATATTATAGACCGCTTGGTGGCTACCAGTTAATTTAAAGTCATGATAAAATTACCTTAGAATTGGGGGGCATGATGAAATATTTTTTGTATAATATCCGTTGGAATTTTTTGTCGCAATTTTGATTTTCTTGTAAAAAGTTCAATTTGATTCTGTTTGTAATTTCTAAACGGGAATTAGTATTTTGTTGTGTTGTAAGTAAGAAATATTTTAACTAACTAAAATACACTTTTTTCAATAATATTTAGAATTTGCCAATTGCCATGTAGTATTAAGCATTTATAAGTTATAAGAGGCTTAGCTCACGCGTTTCCATTAACAGTATGAACAGGCGTGACGCGTACTATATTACCTTGAATAAAAAAAAAACAGTATAAATAAGATCAATACAAAATATAATTACATAGATGGCCTTTAGCCAAAAACAATAAGACCAACATTAGCACAAAAATAAAACCCAAAAAGAAACGACAAACAAATTCGTGTTTCAATAAAGTGTTGCCAGATAGCATTTATTCCGCCCGTATTGAAACAACAGGTTCTGGAAAAACTCCCGTCGCGTCGGTTTATTTCGTTCCCAAAGCGTATTCCAAACTTGTACCGTTGGAAATATTTGAGTAAAATTACTCTTTGAGGATGGCAACATTGCAGTTCTTTTTTTGAATCGTAATTAAAGTAGAAGGTAAAAAGTAATTGTGAAGCATATTTTTATAAAGAATAAAACCTTTTCCTTTTTAAAGCGTAAAATTGTGTAATGATGTTAGTTTTAAAAGTAATTGTGTCTTTGTTAAGGCTAAGATTCAGGCCTTTAAGCCACCGCGCTGTTTTATTTGCAGTTGGTAGATTTAAAATACATTATTATTATTTATTATTTAAATTTTTATTGTACACAATTATAAATGAAAATACACACTACAGAAACAAAAAAAAATACATTGTAGTGGAAAATCTGTTATATATCGCATTTTTGACCCAGCCTGTCTGTTTCCGACTTCGTGCAGGCCGGCAAAATTATATCAAAGCTCCAATCATAATTGACTATGAATTCACGAAACTTTGAAGTCAGATGAGTGCCTTAGATTCAAACTCACCACCTACGTCAGACGAATTATTTCTACTCCAATTAGTCTACACACTAATGTATGAACATACGACCTCCCTTTCGTTATAACTTTACACACAGCTTAGGTAATTTTCATTCATAATTCTACTAGAGTATAATCATGTTCATTTGCTTATTAGGTGTATTATTTAAGGTCACGCATGTATCTCCGCAGGGGTAAGCAGAGGTGCCACTAATACCACTAAAGACATTGTTCTGCCTTTACACGATATTCTTTTATCGCACTTGAATTTATTTTACTTATTTTATCCAATTGAGATACAATTATAGTCAGTTTCTTTAAAACGTGATAAAACTTTAACGCCCGAATACTGGAACGACATTCAAATAATAAGTTGCTCTTAACAGCGCACGGCTCACTTAGCCAGTACATTTAATCGGAATTAAATATTAATAAAATAATTATAGGAAACTCTCATTATATCTAGATGAGGTTTCTTTGAAACTGTCATTCGTGATTGGATGTGTGTTAATATGTGTTAGGCCTCGGTTTTGTGATATTTATGCTCATTTTTCGTCGTTGTATTTTTGGGTGGTAAAATTGTGTTGAATTTCTGTGGAAATTTTGAGGCATATATTTAGCTGTAAACTTCTTCAGACAATGTTAATAAGGTTTCTACCAATAAATTACCATCTCTTACTGGTCGACTTAATTATGTGCTCTATTATTATATAGTTTTATTTTGGCGAGACGAGCTTGCCGTTCGCCTGATGGTAAGCGATAGGACCGCTCATAGACAGTAACAACACTATGAATTACAAAGCAATTTTTGGCATTCCACTGCGCTCGCCATCCTGAGACATAAGATGTTAAGTCTCATTATGTCCAGTAGTTACTCTGGCTACAATGTGCTTCAAACCGGAACATAACAGTGCATTTACACTGCTGTTTGATGGCATAATAGACATTGCGGTGATACCTACCCAGGCGGCCTCTCAAATATGAGAGACCTACCACAAGTTATATATTATTATACTTCCGTAGATTCCTATAGTGGGTCACATAAGGTGACCCCTTACTGACTGCCTCGGTGGCGTATTTGTATTACGGTATGACTACAAAGCTGAGGTCTCGGGTTCGAATCCTGGGTCGGGCAAAGTGATATTAGGTTTTTCTAATCATTATCAGCCCGGACTCAGGAATTTGTGCCCGATATGGCGATAGGCTCGCCCCCTATCACATCATGGGACTCAACATACAAGGCGAAATGTGGGCGTCCTAGTGGCGCCTCTGCCTCTCCTGCCCTTCTGGGTTAAAGGCGTGAGTTTATGTAAGTAAGTATAAGGTGACCCCTATCCGACCAAATGCGAATCTTACGACCAGAATCATAATTCTAAGTCACACATTTTCCATTATCACGTACGTTGGTCGCTGTCTGATCGAATACAAATATTCTGTCACCAAAAAAAATACTTCTAAGTCACCCATATCATTATATTTATAGTGCGCGCTCAAAACCACAAGGCACACTTAGTGTTTAGAGCGAAACAGTTATTTTCCCGTTTTCAGCGACATGGTAATGCAACGATAATAGTTCGCTATTTTATTCATAACTGAAATTCTAAAAATATTTTTCGATACGCTTTACTTTTTACAACTAACATAATATTACACAAACATTTATTTGTTTATTTTACATTGCGTTTTCATTTTACTGGAATGACTAAGTGGCTATGCGTTTGATAGTGAGTTGGAGTCCAGTTAAAATCAACGGATTGAAAAAATATCGACCATTAAAACCGGTTATTCGGGAACACAGCGTATGCAGCCTCCGTGGCGCAGTTGGTTAGACGCCGGCTGTGAAACAAGAGGCTGCGGTTTCGATCCCCGCAGCGAGACAAATGTTTGTGAGAACCACAAGTATTTGTTTTGGGTCTGGGTGTTTGTGAGACCGAAAAGTCTCTCGTAGTTCCTGATAACCACGACACAAGACTCGATCTTAGTGTGGGGTCAGGACTATGTATGTGACTGTTGGGTGTATTTATTTATTTATTTATTTATGCATAATAAATCAGCGCATATAATTCCCACTGCAGGGCACGGATGTCTTTTACAATCAAGAGAACGATCATTTGCAATCAAGCAAGCCCTTTTCCTATGCACAAATACTCAATTAAATTCGTAATAAGTAACAACCTCACTCACCCGTGCTTTTATTAATCTAAATTGAAACACACCCTTTTTCAACCCGAATCCAATTGTCTAATTACACGGGCTGTAATCATAATTATATTATATCCATTCTTTTGCCTCAATAATTCGCTTTCGTGGGCGGAAAATCCAATTCTTGCCAGTAATTAGATACCGCGTCCATTCATTGCAAAATTAATGTTATTAAGATTCGACCCCTGCATTAAGTAATTTGATTTCTATCCTTGCTTGGCTGTTGGCGATATTCATTTGTTTTTGTCTGATTATGGTATTAAAGTGGATTCGTTACTTTTTTGGAGTGATAAATACAATAAAATGAGCTTTGATCGGGGTAGCGCTGTTTTGTGGAAAACCGTGGTTTTCTAAATTTTAACCAATGTCAAATGTCCAACAACGCCCATATCACCATTGTGTATTAAATTAATATATCTATCATTATTATTATTTCACTAACTAACGAAGTTTCTTGTGCCGGTTCTTCTTGGTAGCAGTAGTTAACGATTCAAAAGATCTTGTGAAAGACTTTTTGAATAAAGAATATTTTGATTTAGATTTTTAACACATATTTGAATATTCGTATCGGTCCAGATCATGGCATCTGTACTCGATGAGAGATATCCCGTCATAGTTATTACCAGCGAAAAATAGTTAACTCTCGCCAGCAAACACTCTATTTGTATTTCGCTTAAAATCAGGTGCGTTGCAATCATTGCATCAGGTATAAAAAAAATCGGCTATATTTTTGAGAGGCCGCCAGGGTACCACCGCAATGTCTATTTCTCCCGCCAAACAGCAGTAAATACACTGTTGTGTTCCGGTTTGAAGGACATTGTAGCCAAAGTAACTACTGGACATAATGAGACTTAACATCTTATGTTGCAGGATGGCGAGCGCAGTGTAATGCTAAAGCTTTGTAATTCATGGTGTTGTTTGGTTTTGCTACTGTCCATGAGCGGTCTTATCACTTACCACCAGGCGAACGGCATCTTCGTCTCGCCATTCAACGCAATAAATGTCCATGATATAAAAAACTAATACAGCACAGAAGTATTCCTATTCAATGTAATAAATTACTACGAAATCTTTCTATCTATATAAAAGACATATCAAAAGAAGACTAAAGGAAAACGGCCCAATATACTGATTTCGAGACAACCATTGAGACATCACAGGCAGATCTTATCAGAAATATATACAAAGGGCCTCGGAACGATGCAAATAGGGAAGCTCGGGAATATGAAAGGTTTATTATTTCGGCCACCCAATTTGCTGGATTGTCAGATGTCACCAATTGTGAGCCGGGTATGATGGCTTGTTACACTGACAACTCGTTTTATGACAGGAAGACGCGTTGGTTTAATTCAATGTTTATGTTACTGTGGATTTGGATACTAATATTTGGAGATTAGATTTGTTTGGTTTGACTGCCTCGGTGGCGTAGTTGTACTACGGTATGATTACAAAGCTGAGGTCTCGGGTTCGAATCCCGGGTCGGGCAAAGTGATATTGGGTTTTTCTACTCATTATCAGCCCGGAGTCGGGAATTTGTGCCCGATATGGCGATATTTTAATTAACGAATTGTAACAAAAATTTGTAGATAATAATCGCTGTGTTGTAAGCTGGTTTTGAAAAGAGAAACACTTGAGTTTCTTGTCCGTTGTTTTCTACAACACCACTCTTCGAATCGTGTGGTAGAATAAAAAATAAAACTAAATTTAAATAATATTGTACATTTTTATGGATTCAATAAATTATTTTCATTTCATTTTCATCGACAGTTTAAATGCGGGCTGGATTTTACATGTCATAAAAAATATTTTAAATTTCTTTCAGATCCTTACGATGTTATCCCTCACCAGCAAAGTGCGTGTAATTTTATTAATACACACATGACTCGGAAAACTCCTTGTAACTTGGGATTCAAACCCGCTACCACCAAGGAAAACCGCATCCAGTTCTTTACCAACAAACAGTTGAGTTATAGAGAAAATACATACATACTTAAACTCACGCCTTTTTACCAGTAGGGGTAGGCAGAGGTGCTACAAGGCCACCCACATTTCACCTTATATGTTTCTACCCACTATGTGATAGGTGGCGAGTCTATCGGCATATCACACACAAATTCCTGACTTCGGGCTGGTAAATAGAAAAATTGGATATCACTTTGCCCGGCTGCCTCAATGGCGTAGTTGTACTACGGTATGACTACAAAGCTAAGGTCTCGGGTTCGAATCCCGGGTCGGGCAAAGTGATATTGGGTTTTTCTACTCGTTATCAGACCGGAGTCAGGAATTAGTGCCCGATATTGCGATAGGCTCGCCGCCTATCACATCATGGGACAGAATATACAAGGCGAAATGTGGGCGACCTGGTGGCGCCTCTGCCTACCCCGTCTGGGATAAAGGCGTCAGTTTATGTATGTACTTGCGATGGATTCGAACCCGAGACCTCAGCTTTGTAATCGTAGCGTAGTACAACCACGCCACCGAGGCAGTTATTGAGAAAATACCAGCTTTTTATTCACATATCTCCCGTCTGACGTACCCCTTACTTTATGAAACGTGTATATTATTACATATTCGGGATAGTTGATGTCACTCCTTATCTTCAGTCCCGAATAACGCCCGTGACGTATTGCCAACATTTACAACAAACACGATAAGGACGTAAAGAAAAATGAAGGTTTTTGAATGTTCACGACTATATTACTTTATATTAAACTTATGTAGACTTGCTATGGAAATATTATGCATTTTGTAGTCTAATTGAGTGTAAAATTTTCTACTTTTTGACAGCCTTTTTTGGCCTCCGTGGCGCAGTTGATTAGACGCCTGTGAAACGAGAGGCCGCGGGTTCGATCCCGACACCGAAACAAATATTTGTGTGAACCACAGGTTTCGGGTCTAGGTGTTTGTGAGACCAAAGTCTCTCGTAGTTCCTAATCCCACGACACAAGACTCGATCTTAGTGTGGGGTCAGGACCATGTATATGACTGTTGGGTGTATTTATTTACTATATATTTGATTGGGGTTTTTTTACTGACCTCTATAAAAATAAATATATATTGTTAGTTACGAGAATATTATTAAACTAATATGTGACTGTTGGGTGTATTTATTTATTATATATTTGATTAGGGGTTTTTTACTGACCTCTATAAAAATAAATTATATACTGTTAGTTATGAGAATATTATTAAACTAATAATTAATAAATCAGGACTATGTATGTGAATGTTGAATGTATTTATTTATTACGATACAATGGTCACTTTCCGAGTAGGTACAAAAATACGCGCGAATGCGACCAAAAATTCAACAACTACGTACTATTAACCACCTCAGCAAGTAATGTCAGACCGTATATCATCTAAAAGAGACAAATTAAAAAACAAAGACCCGGCTTCACGCCTGCGGTCGTAAATCACTTGGCTCGTATTTAGGAGTCCAGTAATTTCCCTCGGGAGTTCATGTGTGAACTTATCATTGCTGTCGCTTTGCTGGTATAAGTATAGGATTTTTTAAGCAAGCGTGGTGTATTATGGCTGTCAGTCGAGTTCTCTATTGTTGAATAGCCCCATTGCAGTGGGCAATTATAGGCTAATATAACATGTGTATCAGCCCATACGTCTTACTGTAGGGCACTAGCTTCCTTTACATTCGAGAGTACGATTGAGAAGGTTAAACCATATAGTCCACCACGCTGGCCTAGTACGGGTAGGCGGACCTTACAAATTCTTCCGAATCGCTATGGTATGCAGGTTTCCTCCCGATGTTTTCCTTCCCCGTTACAGTGCGTGGTGATTGACAATCAGTTCACACTAATACAGTACAGCTTATTTTACTAGCACGATAAGACTAGAATAATTAGTATAAGTGCAGTCTATATAGAGTATCCTTTAAGGCATGGTTATCACTTTCTTTTATTGCAGTGGTGATAAGAGCATGCCATTCGCCTGATGGTAAAGCGATACGACCGCTCATGGACAGTACAAAAACCATACAACACCATGAATTACAAAATAATGCTTGGCATTCCACTGCGCACGCCATCCTGAGACATACGATGTTAAGTCTCGTTATGACCAGTAGTTACTCTAGCTACAATGTCCTTCAAACCGGAACACAACAGTGCATTTACACTGCTGTTTGGGGGGAGATATAGACACTGACACCAAGGGTGGATCCAGGGGGGATGTCATGGGGTTCATGACCTGACCTGACTCCAGATTGACAGATTTTTAAAAAATATACAGTTGATTTTCACTTTAATAAATCGTCAACATATTCACACATCACAGGTGTAACCACCTTTTAATAGTCACTTTTACAGGTATAATTGTTATTGAATTCGAGTTTTCTGACTAGAATTATATGACCTGACTTGAAAGCTGGATCCGCCCTTGATTGACACCTTGACGTACCAAAAATTCCCCCTTAGATCTGATATACAAGGCTAGATATCTCAGCGTGGAGTCAGGATGTTTGCGGCTGGGTGTATTTATTTATTCAATACATTTTCTAGACCACGATAACATCGTAAACTGGTACATATGTATGTATGTTTAAGGTCGGAACTACGAGTATGGCAGTTGGGTTTGTATATTTAATTATATTCTGGTTATGAGCCCCGTATGGTGATAAACTTGCCCCTATCGCATGTTAGGTTAATGAGCTCGGGAAACTTTGGGTGGTGTTAGTGTCATCTCTGTTTACCCATTCGTAGATACAGGCGTGAATGTACATATGTATATTATTAATGCATTAGAAGGATTTTTTATTTAATATTAGTGCAGTTGAATATTTAGATTTCGTAAAAACGTGTATTTTTTTATTATTTTTACATTTACATTTTATACTTTTTTTAAATAGAAATAATATGCACATGTCCTTTATCTATACAAATTACCCTTATTTAGGTTAGTATTTTATTTTGCATCAATACGTTCGAAGAAAGCGATAATTAATTTAGTTTATTATTTAATATCTATGGCACTAACTATATTATAACTTTACTAAAAAATAGTTTTACAGCAGAAAAATAAAAAAATATATAATGCGCTTTGAATTTAAGCCATATTAAAATAAGATAAGATTATTTTGTTATGTATTTCGAAGAAAGTTTTTATAATTATTTAATCGAATAATTGATTCCAAAGCGAATGTTTTGGTCATAAATCTCTATACACTGACAATAACAAACTATAAACTTACTTAAACACAAAAATGATCCTATTAAAAAACTCACTTTATCAAAATAAATAAACGTACTTACAATTCTCCCAAATTTCACACACAAAAGTCATTCAACCACTACTCGACCGCGCGAAAATATAAAAATTAAAAAACCGCACTTTCAAAAGAAAAAATGCTAAAGTTCGGAAAAAAAGTACGAGAGAAATGTCTGTGTGACGTAACGTGCTCTCAATGCGGCGGTCGGAGCAAAACTGAAGCGCGGTAGCTTCGGAGCTGCAAATGATAGCTTGTACTGAGTTTCAAATTGTATGGATAGATGTTTGTAATTAGCGGAGCGGCGAGGTAATTAATTTTTAATTACGTTTACCTGAGAGGGCTAATCGTTTCAGCCCTTGTTTAAGTTATTTATTCCTGGCTTTACTATTGGTGGAGCTTTTTGTACAGTATTCGTACAGCTTTTTGGCAAACCAGGTGCAAGCTTTCTTCGAAGGGTATTGTTTGGTTTAATATAGTTATAATAATTTACGAGTTTCGTGGAAAGCAATAATAAATAAATACACCCAACAATCACATACATGTGACATAGAAATGGCAAATGAGTAGATTGTTACCAATTATTCTACTTTTTTTCCTATTATAAATAAATACACCCAACAGTTCAATGCATAATATGTAGTCCTGACCTCACACTAAGATCAAGTCTTGTGTCGTGGGTATCAGGAATTGCGAGAGACTTTTCGGTCTAATAAACACCAGACCCGAAACAAATACTTGTGGTTCACACAAACATTTAGGAATCGGGCCCGCACCAAACGTTTGTATAATTAACGAGACAAATATTTTGTGATTGGCAAAGATGTAATGTATACACATTACACATAATTAAATAAATGCTTTTATAAAATATTTCTAATTCAAACGAGAAGTATTTTATAGGAATAAACAGGCAGCTATTTTCTTAGTAAAAACTATTTTGTATATTTTTATCGACCCATTATACGTACCACTGCAGGGCATAGGCTTACTATACAATAGAGAGTACGATTTATAGTGGTTAGGCCATATAGTCCACCACGCTGGCCTAGTGCGGGCTGGCCACACTAGACGCATTATAAGCGTAATATTAATTCTGGTGCCTACTTAATTAGAAATATTGTTGAGCCGACTCTTCGAACTTTCCATAAAGGCTGGGAGATTAAGAGTTCCGAGTAGAGAGAAGACGGTTATAGTAGTAATTACTACCACTTGAAACATTACTATCGTTCTTTTTCCATTTCTCTTTATATCTTTGCTTATGGGAAGTCCACTACTCAACATAGACCTCCTCAAAAAAATTCTACACCAGCCTGTTAGTAGATGCCTCCAACTAGCGATTTTCTGCATCGCTTAGTCATTTATGCACCTTGTTCTCAAGGCTCTACTGCTTAGAAAAATAGCCTCTTTCCTCTTCAAGATCAGCAACTTAGCAACAATAATTCTTAAATTGCAACATTGGTTAGTATTAGCTTCAAAATTTGTTAAAGCAAATATTTGTTTTTTATTGCTATTATTGGCGAGACGAGCATGCCATTCGCCTGATTGTAAGCGATACGACCGCTCATGGACAGTAGTAAAACCATACAACACCAAGAATTACTAGGCAATGCTTGGCATTCCACTGCGCTCGCCATCATGAGACATAATGTTAAGATATAGAGGATTACTAATCCTATAACACTGAAAGGCATAGAAATTCATGCACATCTTTATGATATTATTTATCTGTTGCAGGTTTCCTCACAATGTTTTTCTTCGCCGATAAATGACTACCAATTTATCGACTATAGAAAATAATTCTCGAACCTCTAATCGAGTTAAAACGCGAAAGCTTGTTCAAAATGTGTCATCCCTTAAACCACGTGACCGCGTTCCCGCGCAACGCCGTTGTTCGCTCAGTTATAAATTTCGGGGACAATTTATTCCCAATTCTGTCCATTATTCAATGGGGAATATATTATTTAATGTGATGCGAGTGGATTGTTCGCGAGTGTCCGCGATTGTTCTGCGTTTAACTCGGCTATTGCCAACTTTCTAATGGTGGAGTTTTATAGGCAAAGTGACTTGTATGTGATGGTAACTCAGTGCCGTCCTGAATATTAAGTTTTGCTTTTTTTTTAAATACTGCCATATCGGGCACAAATTTCTAACTCTGGGCTGATAATAATTAGATTATACGTTAATAATAATAATAAATACATACACCCAACAGTCCCATACATAGTCCTGACCCCACACTAAGATCGAGTCTTGTGTCGTGGGTATCAGACCCGAAACAAATACTTGTGGTTTGTTACATTAAAACTAACAAACAACAATCGAATTCAGGAATTCTTAAAGATAGATAACGAGGATAATAAAGCGAATAATATATTTAGTATAGATAAAATCGAGTATAATCAAGTATAATCGACGCATTATTTACAATCAATGCAACAATATAGCAAGCTGTAGTCAGCGCTCTCCTATAACTAGGAGGGGTGGTTTAATGAGCGTCTATTTACAAATACACAATCAATAGAGGCGTGTCATTCGGTTGTTATTCTTTAGAGAATGTGGGCTCGAATATTGAATAGGTAGAAAATATTGATAGACTTCACGCACAGAAATATTTCTTTCAATTAAAATAGTTGCCTTTAAAATTCTTGAGAACTTCTTGATGTTTAAGTCACCTCATCTTCACTACTGAAGTAAGGAATAATTTTTGAATACACTCGCAGATTCTCAATGTTAGAAACTTGCGTCCAGATATCAGTTTTCCCGACCCGGGATTCGAACCCGTGACCTCAGGGTTGTAACCGTATCGTAGTACAACTTCGCCACCGAGCAGTCTTTACTCAAGCATAACATAATTACGTGTGTGCTCAAACCACCATTCCCGTTGTCATGTTTTAGAAAAGTTGAAGTGTTAAAGAGGAAACATGGTACAAAACTTTTGTCCAGTTAGTTAGTGGGACAGACATACGAACTTTTCAGCTTTAGTAGTATTACGAAAACGTGGTTTAGTGAACCAGTAGGCATGGTTATTTTATATTATATAACGACATAAAGAGGAATGATTTGCTTGTTTGTTTGCATTGAATAGGCTCCGAAACTACTGAACCGATTCGAATTTTTTTTCACTGTTGGGAAGTTACACTATCTATAGATAGATAGCCATAGGCTATAGGTATTATATTTTCAAAAAATTAGGGATCCTTTCTAAAACTCAAATAATGTTACCCAAGGTGTAAAAGAAATACCTAAAGTATTCTTGACATCGCGTGCGCTGCGAAAACTATATACGTATATAATATCTTGTTGATGTGGTCTGGACTCAAAAACTATCTACACCCGGGCGAAGACAAGCCGAGCCGCTAGTATATTAAGTAGCTGTTATATAAAGGAGTAGAATAGGTTTAATACATACTAGGTTATGCCTGCATTCGTAGAGGTAGGCAGACACTATAGATCTGTAAATTGCTAGATGCTGACGCAATTTTTGTGCGTTAATTTTCAGATTTCAGATCCGTCCATCGTTTAAGACGGCACTTATGACAACACATTTTTTTATACTGGCCGGACAAAATTACTATTTTTTTAAATGTTTACAAGAATGGCTGTTCCTTAATAACTGTCGGGGATAAGACTATTTTTTTTGGATGCTGTGCCGTCATAGTTTTGTCTATCTTTCGTAACTGGTATATCGTCTATTTCTGGGACACCTGTATACCATAACCAGAGATCACCAGATATAGTATGTATTTATACCTATGTCACTATAACAGTTTTTCCACCAACGTGGATGGTCGGTATCGTCGTTTCTAAAATGCCACCAGCTTTTGAACCTCCTAAAATTAAATCAATTCCCTCACCAAACCACCGAACATATTATTGTTAATAAATATAGAATAATTTCGTTCAATAATTTATTTATCAAAGGAAATATGAGATGTTACGCGCCATGTAAACTATTTCACGGGTGAATAAATAATTACCTAATTAGCTCGTGAAGGGATGATAACGCTTCAGTGATTAATGATTCATCTCCTGTATCATATACGTCATAGGTTTTCATACTGGCATGACTAGGTGACTAAAATATACCCGATGATATTCACCTGAAGTTCTTATTTTTTTATTCCGATGAATGGCGAGACGAGCATGCCATTCGCCTGATGGTAAACGATACGACCGCTTATGGATAGAAGCAAAACCAAACAACACCATGAATTACAAAGCAATGCTTGGTACTCCACTGCGCTCGCCATCCTGAGACATAAGATGGTAAGTCTCATTATATCGAGTAGTTACTCTGCGTACAATGTCCTTCAAACCGGAACAAAACAGTGCATTTACACTGTTGTTTGGCGGGAGAAATAGACATTGCAGTGATACCTACCACTAGAAATCCACTGAGGAACATAGACCTCCCCAATTATATATATTGGCACGGCAAAGTAACTGAAAAGGTAATACGGTCTATAAAGAGCTACTTAAAATGTTTGCATTTATATATTACGTGAGCTCGAGAGTTCGTGTATTCTAAGCTAACTAAGATATGAAGCTGTGCGGCTACGCATCTAAGTCTACAACTGGAAATTCCCCAAAATATAAGCCCCTCTGGCTATTAATACAAGTCCACATCTGCATTTAAACCCAGAATCGAAAGAAACATACATGTCAAATGTAGAAATGACGCCTCGAGCAATTAATTTTGAGCTACAAATACGTAATTTCGAATTATGTAAATGAACATCGCCGCTTACACAATTTGCATAACATGAGCTTAGTTAGCTGCGAGTTGGAGCGAAACTTTGACCCTGTTCGATTCCCCGTGATGAACTTTTGTTTGATGTACTTACGATGTACATATACTTAAGTGTATTGGGACAGTCTGTGACATCTAACTTCTTAGACAATGTGGACTAATTAATTACTTACACATACATACATACATAAACTCACGCTTTTATCCCCGAAGGGGTAGGTACACGCGCCACTAGGAAACCCACATTTCGCCTTGCATGTTCCGTCCCACGATGTGATAGGGGGCGAGCCTATCGCCATATCGGGCACAAATTTCTGACTTCGGGCTGATAATGAATAGAAAAACCCAATATCACTTTGCCCGACCCAGGACTCGAACCCGAGACCTCAGCTTTGTAACCGTACTGTAATACAACTACGCCACCGAGGCAGTCAATTTAATTACTTATATAGGTTTTTAAATGACTTGATTAAGTGAAAACAGTGGTAACAGTAGTGTAAATGCACTGTTGTGTTCCGGTTTGAAGGACATTGTAGCCAGAGTAACCACTGAACATAATGAGACTTAACATCTTATGTCTCAGAATGTCGAGCGCAGTGTAATGCCAAGAGTAGCTTTGTAATTCATGGTGTTTTTTGGTTTTGCTACTGTCCATGAGTGGACGCTTACTATCAGGCGAATGGCATGCTCGTCTTGCCATTCATAGCAATAAAAAATGGGACTAAAGTACATAAATGGTAAAAGCAGTACAGTCTACAAAGAGTATCCACTGATGGTGACCACCTTTCGTGGACATAATTGTGCCAGTCTTCTCAAAGCCGGAGAACCTGAGACGCAACGGTGCATAGATCTCTAGAAAACATTACTGTTGTGGATAGTGATCGTTATCCGGCGGATAAAAATATTATACCAAGTTATATCAGTATATTCAACTTGATTAAAAATACTGTATTATTCGTAAAAAAACACGGATATATATATTTTTTTCAAAATGGAAAAGGGTTCAAAACGAAACTTAATCGGAAACCCGGAAAATTCTAAAAATATCCAACCTCACGTCAAAATATCAAAAACTATTTTGCAAACAACTAAAAGCTCAAAAAATATTTGCCATTGACGACCAACCACCCTTTGCCATTAAAAAACCAACATCACTCGCTAAAAGAGCTCTTATAACTTCGAAATAAGGTTCTGATTTAAATACATTGATGGAAAAATGAAATTTGCCTGACTAGACGCAAGTCGATCTAAGTTTCGTAGCAAGCTCATTTCTATTTCATGAATTACAAATCAAAACTTGCGCGGCTGACTGTGCACTGGCTGTTAACTGGGTGGATTGTCGTGGAATAGAGGATCAGCTAATCTCAATTATATCTTCAATCTATATTGAAATGGGAGATGAAAATGTTAACGGAGTCTAATTTCGTATATCTATGGGCATAAAGATAACAATACAAAATTAGTGTCTTTTTAAGGCAATAATATTAACTTTAGGTACGCTTAATTTGGTTTTGACTATTGCTTTTGCGAGATATATGGACTTAACTACATTGATGTCCTAGATTTTTACCTATTATTATTATTATTTTTTATTAACATAGCCTTTTCTCAAAATATCTTTTCAGCCTCGTTACAAAAGGATTTGATTTATAATTTTATAAATGCATGAATGCCTAATGTCAACCCGTTCGGGAGCGAGTCTTTTAGTGTCCAATATTGACATACTTCACGCATCGACAAAATTCTTAAAGAGAACTCTGTATACTCAATGCTAGTTTCCTTTCGATAGTTTTTTCACCGTTAAACTATTTACACGGTGATAGTTTCTCGTGGCGAGAATCGTATGCGAATATCGCATGACATAACCGCCATAGATTATCGTGTTCTGACAAATAAATAAATACACCCAACAGTCACATACATAGTCCTGACCCCACACTAAGATCGAGTCTTGTGTCGTGGGTATCAGAAACTACGAGAGACTTTTCGGTCTCACAAACACCCAGACCCGAAACAAATACCTGTGGATCGAATAAATATTTGTTTCGGTGCGGGGATCGAACCCGCGGCCTCTCGTTTCACAGGCTGGCGTCTAACCAACTGCGCCACGGAGGCTGTCAAATGTAAAAAAAAGGTTTACGCGATTCAATTTTTTTATATCCTTACGTTATTCGTATCTTTGAGGCGAGAAACTTTTCCCGTGTAATTGGGGCTTCAAGTCAAACGACAATCCACTAAACGAAACATACTTAAAGCATGTTGAATTTAACTTATCAGAAGACACACTATACAGCGACAGCCTCCGTGGCGCAGTTGGTTAGACGCCGGCTGTGAAACGAGAGGCCGCGGGTTCGATCCCCGCACCGAGAGAAATGTTTGTGAGGCCCACAAATATTTCTTTCGGGTCTGGGTATAGACCGAACCGACTTATAGACCGAAAAGTCTCTCGTAGTTCTGATACCTGCGACACAAGACTTAATTGATCTTAATGTGGGGTCGGGACTATGTGTGTGACTGTTGGGTGCATTTATTATTTATTATTTATTTATTTATTATACAGGGTCAACTATGTGTTAAGTAACTTGGAAAAATATGATTGCTCAAAATGACCGCTTTTCTTCAGTTTGCCGTATGTTATTACTTCACAGAATTTGATCCATAATAGCATTATCGAATGGTGTAATAATATAGCATGTGATTTTTTTTGTCATAATCATCGGGTTCGATTCCTAGCTACGCATATTGGTTTATCAAAAATCTAAATATGCTATTTTAGTTTCATCAAAATTCACCCTGTATACTAAGTATACATAAAACAAAACATTTTACAAAGGTCACGTGTCAACCTTTTAGTTATAAATATCTCGTTGAAATCGAACGGATGCGCAGAAATTGACTGCAAATTGACAGCGACAGAGCTACTTACGGATTTATCCACATTTTCTTGGAAATAACATAAAATTCGCGTGACACAGAATTGCAAATCATTTATGACATCGCCTCTGTGGTAGTATTGGTTAAGAGAACGGATATGAAACGAGTGACTGCGAGTTTGATCTAACAATAGTAATGAATACTAAATACACCCAACAGCCACATACATGGTCCTGACTCCACACTAAGATTGAGCTTTGTGTCGTGGGTATCAGAAACTACGAGAGACTTCGGTCTCACAAACACCCAGACCCAAAACAAATACTTGTGATTCTCACAAACATTTGTCTCGGTGCGGGTATCGAACCCACGGCCTCTCGGTTCACAGCAGGCATCTAACGAACTGCGCCACTGATTTTGTCATTCATAGTCATTCACGCATTAAGAAAAAAAAAAAATTCACGTCTGGGTGTTGTGAGACCGAAAATTATCACGTAGTTTCTATTACCCACGACTTGTACCTATATAATACAAAATATATTATTGTGGTTTCAGTATAACAAGTGTGAATTTTGCGGTAATATATTTCAGGATCCCCATGCTCCAGTACTTAAAATTCAAAGTCAAATTATCAGTCATAATCTCGTGCGACTTAATTATTATGGTGCGGGTCATGGAGGTTTATTCACATGACAGAGCCTTTATAGATAGGTGTTGCAACTGCTTCGAAAAGCGTGTAATAGGCTGGCATTTGACATTTGAGTAGATCGAAGGTGATGGAAGAATACATTATGCTATATCGTTTGTCAAACTTCATGATTCAAATTCTTTAAGAAGTTATAGATTAGGTTTTCTAGACACCTAGATAGAGAAATGGACACCAATGTGTTTCTATAAGAACATTTTAGTACTGTTGGAGAAATGTAACCTTCCTTGTGGTTGTTTTTTAAATAACACTGGAGAGTAGAAAAATGTTTAAGTTCTCATTTTGATAGAATATTTTTGTTTTCTAGCCTTAGTTACTGTACTTCAATTATACACTCGTGTCAGCCAACATCTCTTTTATTTTTTCAATATTTATCTACAAAACACTTTTAACATTTCTAATTATAATTACGCGAGTGCGTGGTGGCCTTTTGGTAACAGACCAGACGCGGCTGCCAACATGTTCACGGTGGTCGCGGGTTCAAATCCCAGGGCACACCTCTGACTTTTCGGAGTTATGTGTGTAATGATAGTAATTCACAACGCACTTTAACGGTGAAGGAAAACATCGTGAGGAAACCTGCATACCGTAGCGATTTTAAAGAATTTCTACAGTATGTAAGTCCGCCAACCCGCACTAGGCCAGCGTGGTGGACTATATGGCCTAACCACTCTCAATCGATTCTCTCGATTGTAGAGTAGGCCCGTGCCCAGCAGTGGGACGTATTATGGGCTGACATAGAATTATAATTACAACAAGTACGAAACTCTTCAAAACGTAGTTGAAGGTTATTTTAATAACAAACCCTGTAGCCGTATCAAAGCAATCAAACCGCCGAGACGTAATATGTTTCGCTGCTCATCCCGTGTTTGTTCGTATAGCCTTAAACATGGGATTAATTTGAACGTTTCGTGTGTGTGGCGTCTCGGCTAAATATTTGATTTGCGCCAAGATGAGATTTAACTCGGCCTGAGAATTATGAACGTCTGCTTCTAATAAGGCGGTTTGTACACCACGCGGTTGAAATAACGCTTAAATTTTTTGATATATTTTCAAGTTCGACTGGAATATTATATTGTTGTATTGACGGTTTTTATAAGCTTCTTATAAAAGCCGTTTGTCTACGCATGCCTCTGACATAGAAATCACATCATCAGCTTTTATGAAATTCCGATCGTGGTGGCTTTAGAAGTTATTAGCTTTAATTTGTCTAGCAAGATGAAAGAACCATCAAAAGTGTCCAGCCAAGAAATACAATTTTATAGTTGCCTTAGCAACATATATAAATTGAAATAATCTATTTTTTTACGGATTTTATCCTGTAAAGTTGTAAAGTAATCGAAACGTCGGGAAGTTAAAAAATGAAAAAATTAAACCAAATCGCGATAAAATCCGTAAAAAAAATTTGTTTCATTTCAATGTGTAACATTCGCGTAAATCTAAAAAACCATTAAACATATATAAAATTTAAATATATTTAGCTATTAAGGTTGAAGATATCGTAATTATAATTTTGCCAGCTTTATGTCTATATCATTCTCAATTACCAACAATATTTGGCTCAAACTTATAGTTTTCATTAAATAAAATTTCTAGGAGGCTATTTCGTCCTCTCATCCACCAATGCTATTTCTAGGTTATGCTTATAATGGCAAATAAAGAATGAACTCACTGATATATGTCTGACCACCCTATTTAGGGCGCTACTTTTAATACTGCTGGTCGGTCTCTCATATGTGAAAGGCCGCTTGGGTAGGTACCACCGCAATGTCTATTTCTCCCGCCAAACAGCAGTGTAAATCACTGCTGTGTTCCGGTTTGAAGGACATTGTAACCAGAGTAACTACTAGATATACCGAGACTTAACATCTTATGTTTCAGGATGGCGAGCGCAGTGAAATGTTAAGCATTACTTTGTAATTCATAGTATTGTTTAATTTTGCAAAAAGTACGCTCGCCTCGCCAATCATGGTAATAAAAAAAAATTATTATTCAGAACGAAAATAAAAAGAAGTTGATTGAAACAAATAACTTTCCTGCAAAATATCTCATAAAGGCGCCTTCAATTAACTTATTCCCTTCTTTACAAAAGTATTACAGGGTATTGAAGAAATATTTCATTTCCCAGATAACGCTGAGTATGAAAACAGCCTAAAGTTTGAACGAGAAGACGATGGCATATTACATATCCAATTTTAGAATTCACAGATCGAGACATGTTAAAATTTAGTTTGATTTGAACCGTGCTCTTTGCATGAAAATTATTTGTATTTGGATTCTTGTTATAGGATTCTAAGATATTAATGATGTAGATTGTATAATGTTATCTAAAATATTTATGATGTACAGTGTAATATTGTTATAAGTAATTTATGAAGAAACGGAAAAACTAATTTTGATTTCAAAACATTAGAGATCGATAGCTGATGAACATAATATTGGTAAAAACGAAGGTCGAAGGTTCGAACTCAAGTTAACCTATTCGATTTGAGGTAAAGTACCTTTAATACTTATTGAATGTAATATTAGTGAAAGAAAACATAAAAATAATAATTTTATTGAAACTTCTTGACCATAGTTTTCAAGGTTTAAAGATTAGAAAAATTGTAATCAGCTAACCTTCACTAGGCGAATGTAGAACGAAATTCCCAAACCGTTTTCATATCAGACGAAGTCCATCATAAAACAGTAATTACAAACCTTAATTCAAACCAAAGAAACCAATTATAATCCAACAAAACATTCCTAATTTCCTGCCAAAACTCGGAATAAAACGACACAGTTTGAACGTCGGAGTACATTTGTATCAAGGTATTTGAAGGCGGTAAAAAAACCGAGTCCGGCTTAAGATTCCCCGAGAAGTAATAAGGTGACACGGAAACTCAATTTAACTTGAGCAGCAAGTTGATAATAAAATTCATGAATTGCTAATCAAAGTTAAAGCTGCCGCCTTCCTTTGGTGGCAAAAATTACATAATGTGCTTGAGGCAAACAGCTGAATCTGAACATTAATCATTTTAGCATTAGGGTGTGAGCTCGCTTCAGACAAATTTCATCGCAAAATTCAATGCATTTTTACACACAGTAAACTAGTTTAAGTTTGATGATAAAAAGCTGTAACATTATTAAAGCTCAGCCTGTATATACAGGATTTCGATCGGGTTGGCATAATTAATAATAATAATATATAATAAATACACCCAACAGTCACATCCTGACCCGACACTAAGATCGAGTATTATGTCGTGGGTATCAGGAACTACGAGAGACTTTTCGGTCTCACAAACACCCAGACCCGAAACAAATACTTGTGGTTCTCAAAAACATTTGTTTCGGTGCGGGGATCGAACCAGCGGCTTCTCGTTTCACAGGCGGCGTCTAACCAACTGCGCCACGGAGGCTGATAATTATATCGATTAGCAACAGTCACTGAGTGTAGAATTGTCTATTTGAAATACTCATATCATCAGGGGCAATGCAGTTCCTTATTATGGCAAAATAAAATATTTTTATGCAAAACTGAAATTACAATTTATTTAAATGATTATTTTTATTACTTGCCCTCCATTTTTTAAATGAAAATTTAAAGAGTCACAGCTCCAAAGAGCTTTTTAGTGTCTCGTTCACAGATTAAATGAACATAATATAACTGACCGAGTTAAGTCAAAACAAATTACATTTCCTTTTTTTTAATTAAAGCGGTACTCCGCAACAATTTTATTAAACATCGTTCATAATTTAAACATAAATCCGTGTTTTTAAATATTAATGTGTGGTATGAAGTATTTTTCATGCTACACGACAAAATGTCTTCAATATATCTGTTGAAAAACAGTACTATAATAATAATAATAATAGATGTTGGGAGCGTTCTCCACAAAGTGTGGTAGATGGGCGACTGCCTAGTGGTCATGACATGCGTAGTTATTGGGAAAATATCTGGTCGTCGTCTGTCTCCCACACTGAAGCCGACTGGTTTGGTGTTGTTGAGCGAGCTTGTGAATTTATTCCTACCATGGAAGCCATTTCAATCACGCCAGAAGATGTTCTCATTGCGATCCGTCCGGCACAAAATTGGAAGTCCCCTGGCCCGGACGGCTTGCATAATTTCTGGTTGAAATGGTTTCCAAGTTCACATGTTCGTTTGGCAGCACAATTCCAGGATGCGCTTGATGGAGGTTCGCTTCCAGCATTTATGACTACAGGTGTCACTCACCTCCTTTACAAATCTGGTAGTACCACGGACCCAAAAAACTATAGACCAATCACATGCCTTCCCACCATTTATAAACTTTTCACATCCATATTAAGAGCAAAAATTTCAGACCATTTTACCTCAAATAATATTCTTTTTTCTGGTCAAACTGGATGCAAGAGTGGGTCACGTGGTACTAAAGAACTCCTTCTCATTGACATGACCATTTGCCAACAGGCTCGTCACAATCGTAGGAATTTATCGGCTGCCTGGATTGATTATAAAAAGGCCTTTGATTCGGTGCCCCATACTTGGCTCAGGAGGGTGTTGAGTTTGTACAAAATTGATACAAATTTATGCACCTTTCTTGGGTCTTGTATGGGGCAGTGGACCACTGTCCTCAGATATCCAGGTGGTACGGTTCTTCCTGATTGTGATGAGCCCATTAGAATCAAGCGGGGAATATTCCAGGGTGACAGTCTGAGTCCACTGTGGTTCTGCATGGCCCTGAATCCTCTCAGCACTCTGTTGTTGGATTCGGGGTTAGGCTACTGTCTACGGAGAGGGTTTGAGCCTATTTCTCACTTACTTTACATGGATGATCTCAAGTTATTTGCATCAAAACAATCTGAATTGATTGAGTTGTTAAAAATAACTGAAAAATTTAGCAACTCAATCAATATGGAGTTTGGTGTAGATAAATGTGCGGTTATCCATGTCAAGCGAGGGAAAGTTGCAGTCTCTGATGATATACAAGTATCAGAGACTGTAAGACTCAGATCTCTCTCTGAGACGGAAACTTACAAATATCTGGGTATGTCAGAGTCACTAGGTATTTTGAGTGCAGACGTAAAACAGTCGTTGAAGGAACGTTTCTTTAGCCGCCTGACAAAAGTACTTAATAGTTTTTTGTCAGGTGGAAACAAGATTCGCGCCTTTAACGGTTGGGTTATGCCTGTACTTATGTACTCTTTTGGCATACTCAGATGGACTCAGACCGAATTGGACGCCCTGGATCGTAAGGTCCGGACTCTACTGACTGCACATCGTATGCATCATCCACGTTCGTCAGTGATGAGATTGTACATCCCGCGGAGATGCGGAGGCCGAGGCATTCTTAATGCTAAGGTCCTGCATAATCGCGAGGTGTGCAATCTCAGGGATTATTTCCTTCACAGTGACGTGGGTATGCATAGGGCTGTAGTCTCGGTAGATAAAGGACTTACCCCGCTTTCATTGGCAAATGAGAACTGGCGGAAACCTCTGGTGATGAGCGTGAGGGATCGCGAGGAAATATGGAAGAGCAAAGAGCTGCATGGTCGGTTCTATCGGGCCCTCCACGGGCCTGATGTGGACCGTCCTGCGTCTGTATCTTGGCTACGTTTCGGTAACCTCTTCGGGGAAACTGAGGGTTTTATCTTTGCAATTATGGACGAAGTTATTAAGACGAACAACTATAGGAAATACATCCTGAAGGACGGTACGGTCGACATTTGTCGAGCATGCCACCGTCCTGGCGAGTCAATCAGGCATGTTATCTCCGGTTGTTCGTATCTTGCTAACGGCGAGTACTTGCATAGACACAACCTAGTAGCCAAGATCATACATCAGCAAATTGCTCTTCGGTATAAACTTGTGACTCCTGAAGTGCCATATTACCAGTATGTTCCCCAACCAGTTCTTGAAAATGGTCATGCTACGCTGTACTGGGATCGGTCTGTTATTACAGACAGGACTATTGTTGCCAATAAGCCTGATATTGTGATAATAGATCGATGTGCGCGCCGGGCTATACTTGTTGACGTTACCGTTCCGCATGACGATAACCTTGTAAAAGCCGAAAAAGACAAATTGTCTAAATATTCAGATTTGGCACACGAGGTTACAGACATGTGGGATGTGGACTCAACAATTATTGTCCCGATTGTCGTTTCTGCTCATGGGTTGATAGCAAAGAGCCTCGACCAACATCTACAGAGGCTCTCAATTGGTCGTTGGGTCAAGAGCCAGATCCAAAAGGCAGTGTTGCTGGACACGGCTCGCATAGTGAGGAGGTTCCTCACTTTGGATCCCTAACCACCGGTGGCTTGGGTCTTGAGCCTCGCCACCGAAGGGTTATATGTATTTTATATATTTTTATATGTATATTGTTTTTTTTTTTAAATATATGTATATAAAAATGTAAAAAATGAAAAGAACAAAATAAAGAGAATAATAATTTATTTAGCAAAAGCAAATAACAAAACATTTTTTCCTTAACACTAGATGCTACTTATAATTATTAACAGTATTCATTATTAACTGTCCTGTGCTAAGCTAGGCTGGTTTTGCAGCGACAGTAAAGTACTGTCCACATAGACACTAATTACTATTTCTTGTGTACCGACACAATTATACCGGCCTAAGCGCGTACACATTTCATGGCGAACCTAATAGCATAGCCAGTTTACTAAACAATATAGATACATTCATCAAAAGTCAGAACACACTTTCCCTTCACAACTAAATGTGAATCCAAATACAGAAACACAATTCACAGTTAATTTCGAGGCGTTAGTCTCAAAGTAACAACAGAATCCAATAACAGTAGCAATCAATCAAATTTATTTAAGCAAACAAGAAAGGTAATTGGCAGAAGCCAGGTATTTGAGTATTCGGAGCACGGTCGAAAGCCTTTCGAGTCCTTCATTACAGATTCGTACTAACGGACGTTTTAATGTCTGCAGATGATTTTAAATAACTTCGTTTATTGGGTGTTGAAACAGTTTAAGGCCTTGGAAGGTTTTGTGGGAATAAATGTCTCTGTGGCTTTTCATTAAATTAATCAACACTGTGCATGAATGTAAAACAATATAAGGTAAAATTCTAACTAATTACAAACGGCATTATTCAAAGCCAGTTGTAAAACTTATTTTAGTTATCCAATGATTTGTCTTCTTTGCTCAAATGAATTCAAAAGCCGGTCGAAAGGGACAAAATATTCGATTGCTAAAATAAGATTTACTTCTGTCTATGGATAAGTCCGTAAAGGTTCAAGCATATTACTAAATAATATAGTACATTTTAAATAGGATATTCTCTAGCAAGAGGTTATTTTCCATCAGTTTCACATTATGATTTTAAATTATACAGGTATTTGAAATAATGTTTATTTATGAATAGGTAGGTATATTTAAAATGTAATTATTTTATAATGGTTTCTTAGATTTACGCGAATGTTACACATTGAAATAAAACTATTTTATACGGATTTTATCGCGATTTGGTTTAATTTTTACATTTTACATTTTCAGTCTGCCCCGTGACCATGAAAGCTGTAAAGTAATCGAAACGTCGGGAAGTTAAAAAATGTAAAAATTAAACCAAATCGCGATAAAATCCGTATAAAATAGTTTTATTTCAATGTGTAATTATTTTACTTTATAAACTTATGCCGTACAAACGATTTGCTAATAAATGATATGTTTAAGAATTGAATCTTAGTTTTATTCTCCTGATATTCCTTTATCTATACATTCCAACTCTTCATTACTTCTTGTAACAAAACGACCGTAGTTGTAAAAATTTTCAATTTGTTCCAACGTCTTCCCTTTAGTCTCCGGTACGTATCTCCAAACATAAAATATACACACCAACTTCGCTATTACGAATAATAAGAATAATCTCCACAATCCAATGTACAATATTAAATACGGACATACCTTTAAAACCAGAGTATCTAAACCGCTTAATATAACTATGTATATAATTTCTCCAATACCTCTGTGTTTCACAGGCATCAGCTCACCAGATATAGCAAAACATAGCGTAGATGCTCCTAGACATTCGAACAAGACAAATAATGGCATAATATATACAACTATCAAAGAATCACGGGATAAAACACCCACAGACTGTAACAATGCTCCGACAGCTGCACATAACATAAAGGTTGTTGAACATAGTGCACTTGTTATGTACACATATTTGTTTTTAAACAATTTTAAAAGAACGATCGTAGTCAGATTTCCAGCGTATGCTAATATAAAACTAACGGTGACCGCGTATCGTGCAGCAGATAAATTATTTGAAGCTGTTCTCAATATATCAATTCCATAGACTGCTATTACCAGCGCACCTCCGAAGTAAAAGATTGACACTACCATAAAAATATGCATGCATGGTAGATAGAAGTCTCTTCTCGTTATTTGCATCCACACATTCTTCAATCTAAACTTGTTCTTTTTGGTAGCAATGAAATTTTCTTTATGTGCGTTTAGTAGTTCTTTGAGCTCCTTCTGTGAATTTTCGTCTGTTCCTCGCAGCCATATGAAGGCCTGCTCGCATTTTTCATACTCTCCTTTATAAGCAAGCCATGCTGGTGATTCTGGTCGCATGCATCCAATAATAAGTGCGGTAAGAACAGGTATACTCATAATCAGACTAACTGTCTTCCAATGAAGGTATCTGCCTATTATTCCAGTTACAGATAATCCTAAAGATTGATTGATCATATAAAGAGTCATGGAGATTGTCCTATATCTAGGATCGATCATCTCGCTGACGATAGCGAAGCTGACAGTAATAATACTGTTTATGCCTAGTCCATGGAAGCATTCGCCGATGATAATAGTGGTGACGTCACGAGCGAGGTAGATGAGAATCCAGCCAATGAAAAGAATCAGACAGCTCGCGATGTAGGTCGACTTTCTGCCTCTCCACTGCATTATCAATGGCATTATTATACTCGGTAGTCCTGCTATGCCGTGTACTGATCCTGAAAATGAGAATTCGCTGTTTTTAAAAGTCTATAAGATGTACAAAATTGTACATAACATTTCGTTCTTATAGACCCCGAGTCCGTGGCTGCCAGCCTTTCGTCATTTTATAAAAGTTTGAAGTTTGTCTGCTCAAGCCTCTGACATAGGGATCACACGTTCAGCTATTATGAAATTCCGATCGTGGTGACTTTGGAAGATATCGGTTTTAATGTGTCTGGCAAGATTAAAGAACCATCAATAATATCCGGCTGCCAAAGGAAACACCTTTTGATAGTTGCCTTATCTGCCTGCGCGTGCCTTTTAAGGCATGCGTATACAAACTCTCAACTTTTATAAAATGGCGAAAGACAGGTGGCCACGGGCTCTCAGTCTATAATTAATGTTAGGAACGTGGTAATAAAGTAATAAAATAAATAAATAAAATAATAAAGATGTGGTACGGACAAGTCGAAGCATAAACTTAAACCGATGGATGTAAAACCATAATGCGCGAAGTTCTTCAAATAAATAGATAATAATAAATAAATAAATACACCCAACAGTCACATACATAGTCCTGACCCCACACTAAAATCGAGTCTTGTGTCGTGGGTATCAGAAACTACGAGAGACTTTTCGGTCTCACAAACACCCAGACCCGAAACAAATACCTGTGGATCACACAAATATCTGCCTCGGTGCGGGGATCGAACCCGCGGCCTCTCATTTCACAGGCGGTGTCTAACCGACTCCGCCATGGAGGCTGTCGAACTTAAGAAAGTGATTAGTTCATAATAATAGAGAATATATGTATTATCAGTCTAAGTATGTCGCGCTACAGAAATTGTTAAGTCAGTCTTTCCTCAATGCTTGAATTTTTTGATGCCCGCCACGCTAGTTTTGTGCGAGTTGATGAACTCCACATAACTACCTTTAAAAATCTTCCCTCACGATGTTTTCCTTTCTTTTCTAGTGAGCTACAATAAACTAACAAAACACATGTAACTTTAAGAAGTCAGGGGTTTATGGTTGTATAATGGTTTCTTAGATTTACGCGAATGTTACACATTGAAATAAAATTATTTATACGGATTTTATCGCGATTTGGTTTAATTTTTTTCATTTTTTAACTTCCCGACGTTTCGATTACTTTACAGCTTTCGAGGTCACGGGGCGGACTGCGGCGAAATTAAACCATATCGCGATAAAATCCGTATAAATAGTTTTATTTCAAAGTTTTATGATTGTATTTTGTCTTTTAGATGCTCTAAAATTTAAGGTAACAAAGATACGATACCAATCCATGAAAACATTTCAAGATCCACTTTTATGGAGCTGTCGGCTGATTTCAGCTGTTCCAATATGACGGAGGAGAACCCAGTGATACTGCCGACTGAGATCGCTACCAACTGCGTTGAACTCGCCACAAACATCTAGCAACATGAGACAGAAAAATTAGTGAGGATAGTGCTGTATCAGCCCATATACGTCTCCTCTTTAATAGAGAGTACAATTGAGACGGGTTAGGCCATATAATCCACCACGCTGGCCTAGTGCGGGTCGGCGGACTTCACATAGCATAGAAATTATTAAAAATCGTTATGGCATGCAGGTTGCCTCACGATGTTTTCCTTCACCGTTATAGTGCGTAATGATTGAATAATATATCAATTATAGTTATGACATTATTCAAAATATCTTTCTGATGTTAAAAGATATTTTTTTTATAGCAAAAAATATTTTTGAAAGTGTCGTTTAATTATTTGTCATAAAATTCTGTCTGTAATAAATTTATAGGTTATATTTTCAGCAGAGTAATTCCATTGTTTAATTGAATTTACACGTGGCTGATTATAGTTTCATATATCTGTTAGCAAACCACGTTATCAGATTCTCCTTTAGTAAACAAAAAAAAATGGACAGCTAAACCAATATACTTAATTTAATAAATTTTAAGTTAGACTTACTTGTCTTAGAAACGGGGAGTCCATTTTGAGATAATTCTCACGAAATTATTTTTCTTGTTAGCCACAGCAAGTTTTCAATTTCACATTGCAATAGCGATTTTTATCACGTTATGTTGGTGGTGTTTTATTGGACAATACTTTACGAAACCATATGCGAAATACATGAATATGAATCACCAGATGTTTTCGCGATATCAAAATAAAATTCCTTTATGTTCAAGGAAATATAATTGCGTGTGGACTATTGGTAATGGGCAAGATGCCGCTACGGAGTAGATGGTTGCAGGCTCGAATCTCAAAGTGCACTGACTGTCAGTCGCTGTTGTGAGTCTTGACTCGGCATGGATAGGCAGGCTCGTTCGGGGTGGTACCATTGTCTCACAGGATTTTTTTTTAAATTTTGTGCAGTTGAATAGTACAGATGGATTTACTACCTAAGGGCATTTTCTCCCAGTCAACCTTAAGGTGGAAATCGACGTGAAGTAACAACTTTGATGTCGCGTTTCGTTCGGTGGGCGAGATTGCCGGATTCCCAATACCTCCTATCCTCTTTCTAAGCTTTTTCCTTCCCGCTCTCCTCCCAATTTGATGGGCTGATGACCCAACACATCCATGACCCAGCGTTGTGGATGCTCATGTGCGGCAGTGATTACTTTCCATCAGGGGACCTGTTCGCTCGTTTGCCGGACCGATGCAATAAAAAATCCCCCTTTCTCCTCTCCATCATACATACATACATACATAAACTCACGCCTTTTTATCCCCGAAGGGGTAGGCAGAGGCGCCACTAGGACACCCACATTTCGCCTTGTATGTTCCGTCCCATGATGTGATAGGGGGCGAGCCTATCGCCATATCGGGCACAAATTCCTGACTCCGGGCTGATAATGAATAGAAAAATCCAATATCACTTTGCCCGACCCGGGACTCGAACCCGAGACCTCAGCTTTGTAACCGTACCGTAATACAACTACGCCACCGAGGCAGTCTCTCCATCATCTTTTACATAATCATGTTTTCCTGATCGGTCTTACCCCACCTCTGTCCCAGCCTTACCCCATATCTAACTTTAGGATAACTGTATACCCTGACTAAATCAATTAATATTTTCAATAAAATAAATTAATTTTATAAATAAAAACTAGTTAATCAAGTTGAAGTTGTTAATTGGAACTTGTAAGTGTCTAATTATTTATGGATAATAAAAAAATATCTATGGAAGCGGATGCAGGCTATAAAACTTAACCTAAATAAATAATAGATACGATTATATTGAATAATAAATTCTTACTCAGTACATGTATACGAAATGTTATGAATACCAAGTAGAATAAAATAGGTGAGAAGGAAAATAATCTACCAAAAATATTTATCTCGTTTATAATTTTGTGAAGAAATGAGGTTTTGTTGTGATTAATCATAAAAATAATAAAAATGAATATTTCACCGCTTCTGAGGCAGGTTCGTATATTTTTTTTTCTAAATAAAAAGTTTTCAATAAATAGTAAATTAATTACTCTCAACAGTTTCACACATAGTCACGCGAGACTTTTCGGTCTCACAATATTAAGTCATGATATGAAATGGATGATAATAATATCTGTGTCTGTCCCTTTGAGGTTAGAAGCGTTTGTTTATATTCTGTAAATAAAAGAAATATACTCGTATCATAAGTTCATAATACGCGTAATAAAGCATAACCTCATAATATTTGTTCCAATATTACAATGTTAAGTGCTTTATTAGCGATAATAATGAAACAAGTGGGTCGCTGGTAAGCGTCAGGCCAGCCCATAAACAAGAGCAATAACCAGAGAAACTTGTAATCACGTTCTTCTCAAAAAATTAAATTCTTTCAGGTCTTCGTGGCCAGTTCACCACAACTAGCAGCGTTTTCAATAGGAGGAATAACTGGATTTCCAACAGTCTTGCTCCATCATTTATCAGCTAATGACAGCTCGATACCCATTGATTTGGACACATCTTCTTGGATTGGTAAACCTTTATTTCATTGATAAGTTATTCCATATTACGCCCCTAGATGTTGCTGTTATAAAATTACCAAAACTATCATAAACTGCTTTTTGGTTTTCAATTGTAATTTTTATATGTATTATATTAGATAATATCGGAATAGGAAATATGAAAATATGTATTAGTACCTAGACAAAACTTAAAAATATATAAAAAGAATTCATGGAATAAAGAAGACTCTATAATAGTCTATGTCTAACCCTTCTAAACTTAATATACTATATTTGTACTCCAATTTAAATACTAGTACTCAAAAATGACGTATTTTTGTTTCAGCATCAGTTCACGGAATTGCTAGTATACCATCTCTCCTAGTTTCTCTCATAATGCAATGGAAAGGAAGAAAACTAGCTTTTATACTTAGCACTCTCCTGATCATCATTGGATGGTCTTTGATGATAATCGCCACGAACGCCTCTGACGTTATAATTGCCGAATCATTCCAAGGCCTTGGAGGCAACAGCATCATCGTCGTCAGTTTAGTAACCATCAGTGAAATGGTCGATCCGAAGTTTAGACCCATATCTATGGTTTTGTTTGGAGTTCTGCAATGTGTTGGTATTGTCACAGTTTCTCTAATAGGCTACTGTTTGCACTGGAAGAGCGTAAGTTCAGTAATGCTCGTGCCAATTGTGATGGCTCTACTAATGGCCTGTTCTTGGCCCGAATCGCCTTCGTGGTTGGCCTGTAAAGGAGAATTCGAGCGATGCGAACAAGCTTTTATTTGGTTGAGAGGTGATGGTATAGATTCTAAAACTGAATTGACAGCACTAATCAAAGCAAAAAAGAATGATTTATCAAAAGCAAATGCTCGATCTAACGATAACTTCTTTAGCAAAATAAAAAGACGTGATTTTTATTTACCTAGTATGCATATATTTCTGATTATAACAACGTATTACTGGAGCGGACCGATAGCTTTATTTATTTACACTGTTGAAATATTCAAAAATACCACAAGGATTAGTAGTAACTTGGCCTGTATGGCTTTATCTGATTCTGTAATAATAGTAAGTTGTATTGCATCAATATTTTTAGTGAGAAGGTTTGAAAACAAAACGTTGTTATTGACATGTGGTGTAGGATGTTCTGTAGCATTAGTATTAACATCATTATCCAACTATTTACAAATTTCAGGTGTCTTATCTCCAACATCGTTTATACCTTTATATACTTTGCTAATTTATTCCACGTTTTGCACTTCAGGTTTATCTGCTTTGGCTCTTAATGTTTCTGCTGAGTTAATGCCAGTGAAACATAGGGGTATTGGTGGAGTGTTCTATACTATAACTATGGCAATCGCATACACTTCTTCTATCAAGGCTACGCCTTATTTGATTGAATACATCAATTATTGGGGTACATTTTTGGTATTTGCGACAGTTTGTATCCTAGGGACTCTTAATATTTGGAAATTTGTCCCCGAAACCAAGAATAGGACTTTGCAAGAGATTGAAGATTATTATAATAGAGGTAGTATGAATAAATATGAAGATGAGAGAGTTGGTGAACCTTTCGTTAAGAATGAAGCTTGATTTTCCTAAATAAAAACCTGATTAAGTTACCTAAATAAAACGTGTATTTTCAAAATGTTTTATAAACGTTTTTTTACGTTAACAATAAAATTGTACATACTCTATGAGTATGCTTAAGTATTGTTTTTTTTTAATATAGTCACACCGCAACACCTTCCATCATTAATTTTCTAAGACCTAAAATGAATTTAAAAAAATTGTGATAACTATTATCATTTACTGTGACTTTTATTCCTTCTTAATATTCACTGCTCGCTGTAACCGGAAAATTACGCTAGCAAACATGAGTACCTGAGACTGGTCCTTAAAAAATTGGCAATTTCCTTTAGCAACCTGTACTAAGTCACCATGAAAGACTAAGATTTAACCTCTATCAAAAATTGTGCACCAGGCCCAGCTGTGGGACATGTAGGGATTCTCAACGCAACACTTACCCAGCGAAATGTGAATAAAACTAATAAAATCGACATTTCTGCAATTGCACAAAGCGTTTATTTTATCAGATGGCTGTTCGTGCTTCGAACACAAGCTGTTTTAAAACGTTGAAATACCGATACGAATCGCATCCAAACACTACATTTTTTCGACCAAAAATGTTCGCATTCCATTTCATTCCGAAACTCCGTTATCTGAGGAACATTAAGTCGGTATTGGAAAAAGATAATCCACACAGGGGATGTGCGTTTTAACGCGCCCGGATTACTGTATAACGCGTGGAAATTTTGTGAGGTTCTCACCAGGATTAACATTTTTCTAAGGATTATGATAGTGTGATCTTCAGATCTTCTTATCTATTTGTACTTATATTGAAGATTGTCGGGTATTCTTTACTATGTTACTTTAGCTTCTGAGTTTCCAGTACATGTTTACTTCGCTCGCCAGTCGACAAAATTATGCCCGCCTATTCAAAACCACATACAGCTTATCAATCCAAAATGGAACACTTGCATCACTATAATGGGTTTTCAATATAAACAGTGAAGATTAACCTCCTGATGAAACCATCATGCCATAGATACTTTCTGGATTTTTATGGTATATGAAGTCCACCAAACCACACTATTCCAGCGTGGTTGACTAATCCCTCTCAGTCGATCCCTCGATTATTAACGAGCCCAAGCACTGTATTCGGCTGGATTTTTAGAATAATAATAGGTTTTGGGATCGCAACGATGTGCGGACGTCGATTACTATGAGGGCAGATATCTGCTACCGGCAAACCCAAACACGAATTCTTAAATTCTGACAATACGCCTATTCCAACAGGTACTTGTAAGAATCCGTAGGTGACGTCAACTTTTTTGCCCATAATTTTAACTTTTTATAACATTATTCGTCCAATATGTGAAGGAATTTCTTATTACTTGCAGTAATTAAAGAAAGTATAATTTATTTAAATTTTAGTCATCTAAAACATATGGTAATTGCAAAGCAAATACAGACGACTGATGTTTCCGTTCCGAATAGGAAAATGTTTCAAAAAAATATTCATTTCAACTGAAAAATTCACTTAGTGTAGATGGAACTGAAAAAAAGATATTAAACGAGTATTAAATTATGTGAACTATATTGCAATATGGATTCGCCATTTCTAAGACAAGTAAGTGTATTAATAGATCATATTACACTGTTTCCTTTATTGATTATGTATTTTTATTTATTTATTTAAAACTTTATTGTACACCTGTGATACACAAAATTACAAGATAGAAAGAGAAAAAAACACGTACAAAAGACGGTCGTATCGCTCAATGCGATCTCTTATAGACAACCAACCATAGGATGGATAAGAGGGAACAACAGTTTTGTTACAACAAATTTAAAACCGAAATCATAAGAATTTGAACTGAAATTACATTCCCTAAATTTTGTAGATGAATGCTGTTAATTCGTAATCTATCACTAAACTTATCCTAGTAAATCATATCTATAATGATCAATTACTGCACAATCGTGTAATTTTTGATAAATTATTCAAGCTATTCGTGGCAAGCTCACCGCAGTTAGCAGCGTTGTCGGTTGGCGGCGTCACTGGTTTCTCAAATGTCATACTGGAACAACTTAAATCCAACGACAGTTCCATAACAGTGGATTTTGACGAAGCAACATGGATCGGTAATATTGTTGATCTAACTACTAAAAATTTGATATATTTTATGCTGTAGAGGTTTCTCGATCAGTAGGACGCATTTTCATGACCATTACAATGAAATGACGTAAGTTAAATGTGAATTGAAAAGAGTAAGTTGAAAACTATGACATATGAAGAATGCTACTTAGTTTACAGTCAGTAACTATCTTCTCCCCTCGTTATTTGATATGTAACTGCGAAATTTCTAATATAAAAATAAGTCATGAGTGTTATGAATATAAATTTGAACGTTTCCACTTATAATTTCAGGATCAGCACACGGGCCAGCAGGATTTCTAAGTATAATAATGCCAATGATAATGCAATGGACGGGCAGAAAGTTCACCTACATCACAAGCTGTCTAATTATCATCATTGGCTGGGTCTTGATGTACCTCGCCAAAGACGTCACCACAATTATCATCGGCGAGTGCTTCCACGGATTTGGCATTAAGAGCATCATTGACGTCATTTTCTCTACCATCAGCGAGATGGTCGATCCAAGATACAGGACTATCTCTTTGTCCTTCTATGTTATCAACCAAACACTTGGTGTATCTTTTGCTGGAATCATAGGCAGGTACCTCCATTGGAAGACTGTCAGTTTGATCATGTGTACACCAGTTACTATCGCACTTATTATTGGATGCATGTGGCCAGAATCACCAGCATGGCTTGCTTATAAAGGAGAGTATGTCAAATGCGAACAGGCCTTCAAATGGCTGCGAGGATTTGACGAAAATTCCCAGAAGGAACTTAAAGAATTGTTAAATGCACATAAAGAACATTCTATTTCTAGCACAAAGGTCAAATTTAAATTGAAAGATGTTTGGATCCAAATAACTAGTAGAGATTTTTATATCCCGTCGATTCATATTGTCATGACTTTAAGTCCGTTTTATTTCGGGGGCTTCCTAGTAATTGTCACTTATGGTATTGACATTATGCGAACAGCTACTAATAGTTTATCTGCCGCCCGTTACGGGATGATAGCTACACACATTGTAGCATATTTAGCGTGTGTAGCAACAACTATACTTCTTAAATTCTTAAGAAATAAGACAATGTTATTATTTAGTGGATTATCTTCGGCGTTTGTGATGTTTAGTTGTGCTATGGCGTCATTATTACAATCTGATGGTATATTACCAAGTAATTCATTGATAGTTATATATTTCTTAGTACTTTTTATGTTATTTGCAAGCTTGGGAGTGACTACACTGTCTTTTGCTATTTCTGGTGAGCTAATGCCTGTGAAGCATAGAGGTTTGGGTGGTATCGTGTATATAGTGACAGTTACTTTTCTACATACTATTACTTTAAAAATATATCCCTTTTTGTTTTTGTATATTAGACAATGGAGAACTTTCTTATTATTTAGTATAGTG